>OX456984.1:280259479-281579479 GCA_949752695.1 Melanostoma scalare
TTGCTGTCCAATGAACAAAAAATGTCCAGGATCATTGGAAGGCATCCTTAAACCGTTCTATTTATACAAAAAGATCACTTCTCGTGATTCTGTGAAGTGACAATCCATTTAAGAAGCACGCAGAATATTTTTATAAGCCGTAGAGGTGTTTCAGGTGCTTTTCAAACATCTTTGCGCCTACTTGAGAGCATAGGGTATAAAACAGAGCGTTAAGACTTACAGGTTTAGAGTTCAATCGTATAGAATCGATTGGTTCTCTTGAACATCGTCGAAACGTTACTTGCCTCACTCTTTTTATCTGCTTAATGCTATGTCCGCACCTGAAGATAACCTGGGTTTCGTTCCAGGATGGTTTGAGTTAACCAAGTAGTGTCCGCATATGCACAAAAGTTTTCAGTTTATCTTTTGTCTTAAGTTAAAAAGAGACAGATATAAAGTGTGAGCAGAACGTCAACGACGTATGAGAGAATTCAATCTCTCTCCACACACTTCCACTCTCTTAAATGTCAAATTCAATGGAATATTGGAAATAGTGCATTCAGCGCACTTGGTTTCGAGTAGGTTATCACGAAACCCAGTGACTAAAAAGGTTTCGTTTTGTATGGCAAACCACTTGGTTATCGTGTTGGTTTGGAATTGTTTTGAGTTAATCAAGTTTAACTCTCAGGTGCGGACATAGCATAACCTGACTGTGTTTCAAAAAAATTCCAAAGCAAAAGGAGTAAAAGATAAGTCCTCTCCTAATTTCCACACCCCTTGGCGTTCCCGTGTATTATTATATATATAACTCGTCAAACTGGCAGGCTTTTGGATTTTAAAGTAAGTGCTTCCCCGAGTAAAACCAATGTAAAGCGGCATCACGCATTAGTCAATTCATCCATTGAAATTTCTTTATATTATAAAATATATTCGATCTATTTAAAAAAAATCCATATACATACCTATGTAAGCATCAAAATCATCAAAATGTTTCTGAAAAATTTATTTTTCAAGAACTATTCGCTAAACCTGCTAAAAGTTTTTTTTTTTATTTCTGACATTAAAAACTACCTAATTATAACACAAATGTGTTTCACAAAGAACAAGCATAAGAACGCACCTCCCCTACACGTCACCCTTGTTGATGGTGCAGTCGTGTTGTGAGGTTTACCGGCATTTGAAATAGAAGAAAAGAACACAGAAGAATTTGTTATTGTTTTAATTTTAAAAAATTCGTTTCGCCCAGGTACGACAATCAGTTAGATGTTGTCATACTTTTAGAAGTCGCAAACGGTATTTACATGCTATGAATTTTATTTCTAGGTGAAAGTGTTACACATTATTATGTATTTAAAAAAAGTAGACTGTTACAGCTCTTGAAAAATTTGGATTGTGTTTTGCGTTCGTAATTTTTCAAGTTTAGGTATATTTTTTTCATTTCATATACCTATTTAAACATTTTTGCTCGAATCTTTAAAATCTAAATAGTTCGATAGATAAATACACAATATTTACCAACAATTATTGCAAAACCTTAAAGCTCACAATATAAATAACGTTCCAGAAAACCAATACCTACCAATCGAATAGTTTTTTCTTCTTATTTCGCAAAATTTATATGATGTCATTTTTTTTGTTTTTCTTATACCTATAGAAAATCACATAAACATAGCAAATTTTATTAACCTATTCTATCTTCCGCTTGATAATGAGGTGATAAAAAAAACTTAATCAAAATAATAAACAAATTCAACTTACACGTGCTAAAAAAGAATAACAAAACACTTACTTTCGTTTTAAATATTTATTCCAATCAGCAGAATGCGGTAGGTGTGAGACAAACTTAAGGGAATAATCATAATCTTAACCCACCACATTAATGATAAAAAGATCTAGTTGCCTCTCTATTATTCCTCACAAGATCTTAAATCATTTCTTGATTAGCAAAAACCGGCAAAACCTTCTAGACAAACCTGATCGTCTTGATACACAATCAACTCTTTTACTGTATCCGTTTACAAATGATTCTAACGCTTCTATTAAGTACAATGAACTTGCCATTATTCAAATGACAACATCAAAAGCCTCGAGCAAAATAATTTTGATTTGAGCGTACGCAACAAACAAGAGTGAAAAAATATTTCTATTAGTTACCTTTAATTAACTAGAAGAGATTTTCTTCTAGTCATCTTTTTTATTTCGATTGCGATTGTAAGCCCTTCTTGGATGATAGCGGTGTATATATACAAACAAAATGTCAAACACTATACTGCACTGTTTTTGATCTTTATTCGTTATTTACACTCGGTTACACTCGTATTTAACAAATGATGAAGAAACAAACCGAACCGAACTGCGATTACTTTTCAAGTTGAATGTCAATAACGTCGCGCACGCCACAACTCACATTCGCTATCTACGCGCTCTCCTCGCAGACGCCACTGACAGAACACCAAAAGTGACTTCCAGACCACAAGTGAACGAAAGAAATATAATAATAGTAATCGTAAACTTATTTCGCCCCTCGATTCTTATGCCGGGCGAACACCAACTACTGGCTTTATTATTGTATTTACTTGTAGAACAACGATCCAAGTCGACTGAATTATTTTTTAATGATCGCGCTGAATAACCAGGCGAGGCGTCTTTCACCAAGCTACTATCAGCTTCCTTCGATAAGCCTTTATTAACTGCTGAAACGCGAATTCGAAATCGCGTTACAAGAAGAGATTAGACAAGTGATTACATGGACTCCACTCCAACACAAAGCCAAACAAAATAAACAAATGGGGGAAGAGAAAAAAGTTAAGAGGTATATGTACGAAAAAAGGGCTGGCAACCATGACCGACCGATCAGTAACTAGACGACTCGCCGCACAGTGTGGTATTTGGGTTTAAAAGCTGGCCAAAAATATTTTATATCACCATATATTAAATATTGCTTATACTTTCATGTCTAAAATTAAAAATTACAAAAAGAAATAACTTTCATAAAGTCACAAGTATTTTATTTTTCTTCAGAAACATTTTCACAACAAACAGCACTTTCTGAGCTGTTTCAAGTTGTTTCAAGCAAAACATCTGTGGGCAATGGTTTTTTTTTTATGTTTGTAAGATCTCATACTTGTAATAAATGGATCTGAAGCCTGTTCAAAACATCTGTGTTGCAAAAAAACAGCGTGCAAACATTTTATGTACTAACACAAAAAACACAAGGTATTCTACAGGGGGGCGCATTGGGGCGGCTAAATTTTTTTGTACACAGTTCAGAAAATATAGCAGCACATAACAACACAAATTTCACTGCTTAGAAACACTTAGAAACATATTAAAATGCTTTTCAAATAAAACGAGCAATGAATATTTTCATACATTTCATGATAGGGCAAGTTATAGCCTTTAGAGACAAAAACAAATAATAGAAATGAAAAATATATATATCACGAAATAATAATTACCTGGTCTGTAGCCATCCATACCAACTTTTATTAAGTAAAAAAAAATATCAAAAATATACAACGTTCAATGCAGTTTACACATTTTTTGACTTTAGACTGATTGCCTAGAACGTGATGACAGTATAAAGCTTTGATGGTTTTGAAATATGATACTCTTACTATTAAGCTTTACAAAAAATAATATATCAGTGTTGCCAACTTGAAATTAAAAAATACCATTTTGGCCAGCTTTTGCACCCAAATACCACACTGTGCGCCGTGTGCGGAAGACAAGGCAACAAATAATACAACTATTGGAAGGCAGGTATGCGGGCGATAACCGAGCAACGACGCGACGATGGATGAAGATAAATCTGGTTCTGGTTTGTGTATCCGATCTAATGTGCGAAGATTCATCTTTGAATTAGAAGCACACAACGAACAAGTAAATGCAAGCATCGTCAATCGATGAAACCAAAAACAGGTTCGATTTGAACTCTAACTCTAAAACAGTCAATTGAGAAGATTAAAAGAGTGGCTTGTTAGATACTCCGATAATTTTGCTGTCAGATTGTATTTTTTCCAGTTCCCTTAGCTAACCAACATCGCCCTTTGGGATCAATTTGATTTGATTGAGTTACATTGATTAATCCAATGTGTGTGTGTGTGTGTGTGTGTATGCGTTTTTTCCTTATTTCTTTTTAGTATTATTTCCACGGTGTTGTGTAAAATGTATGGGCAATGTAAATGTAACTGATGCGGATGATGATGCACTTTCAATTGCAATATTCAAGTATGAAAAATGATTACAAATTCACACTTCATAACTCTGTTGGGGTTGATAATGACACCGCACGATGATAATGACGAAAAGGAGATCGAGAGTGGCTGCAGCAATAACAACAACATACTATATGACATCAAGTAGCGTGCGCGCTTAAATTGGTTTTTATCATCATCACTTGAAAGTGTACTTGTGGAGGGATAGATTACATTTTATAAATATTTGTATGTCGGGAGCAAGCATACGATTATTATTGTAAGAGATACATTAACGCTGTAAATATATTGGAAGCAGAAGATTAGTTTCAACTTTTCTTCAAAAAATTATAAAGTACTGTAAAGCCAGACATAATTTTGGAAGTCGGCTGATATAAAAAAAAAAAAATTGTAATCAAAAAAAACATTGTGAAATATAAAGCCTCAATAAAGAAAACTGAACTGAACTGAACTGATTTTATAAATATTTTTGCTTCCTTTTATGATGCTGTTTGTGTGTGCTATTCTTGGCACAATAAAATATATAATTGCGTTTTTCTTCTTTTGATATTTGTGATGTAATTTGAGGAAGAAGAATCGAAAAATTTGATAGTTCTGGAACGAAACGACTGTATAGTTATGAGAGTGTTTGAAGTTCAACTGCTGTTCAAACAAATTACTCAGAGCGAAATATCTCCTAGTCGAATGAAATCCGACGGATAACTCTTTAGGGCTGAATACCTCGATACATTTACCCTTTGAATTGACCAGTCGATGTAAATTATAATCCGCCCTATCTAGCCATCTGTCGGAGCGTCGTCCTTCGAAGCAGTACTTTCGGTACTTTGTTCCGATATTTTTGTAACGCGCAAACGCTTTTCGTTTTGCAAAGCGATCAACTGAGTATTTGGGGGCCTTTTTAATAGCATTACAGTTCGGGGTGAACCGAAGCCTCCAACATCTTTCCCCAACAATTTTGATTTCGAAAGAGCTCTCTCCAGTTTTGCACTCTAAGTCAGTTGAGGTCTTCTTACACGGAGTTGCGGCCACAGAAACCATTGAACTATTATTTGGAAAGCAATATGATAGTGAAAGTGAGATGACTACGAGGCATCGAATCTTTCATCCGATGAATCAGGCGATGAGTAATTGCTTTCAGTATTTCTTTTAAATGAAATTTTTGATTTTCATTCAATTTGATAAATATCCTAAAGTTAAAATGCGTCTGGCAAGCAGTAGGCTGAAACCAAATCGTCTGGGACACACTTTTTGGAATCAGGGAAATTTTTTTGACGTATTATTTCGACCTCAAATTCTGAAAAATTACCAATTTCGAACACAAACCCCCGCCCCTAGCTGAAAAAACCGGTCAGACGGTTGAATTGAATATAATCGTGCGTATATCTACCACATTAGACTGGTTCAAAAAAAGTGACCAATTTTTTTTCTCGAAACAATTTTTTTTATACCTTCGAGGAGGTGTAAAAAGCCGCCTGTTAAAAGGAGAGTTCTTAATATTAATATTTAGAGGAAGCTCATCGCAGATTTCCATTTCCCATACAAATTTTATGGGAAAAAAAACTTTTAAATTTTGGAATTTTATATTTCGGTCTAGAAGCAAAGTGCCGAGATGAGCGATACATATTTTTATAAAAAACTAGCTGAGCCACCCGGCGTTGCTCGGGTCTATAGTTTTAAGGTTCCCGATCTGGTTTTTCCGCTTAAGTGGGAACTTGGGGATGAAAAACAATCGTTTTTACTTTGGGATTATGTGGTATCCCAATGACGAAAGGATTTTTGAGATCTGTCCAGCAGTTTATAAGTTTCCGTTCCCAGCCCCGTTCCTGTGGGAATCTTCCGTTACAGTGGAAATATGTGAAATAAAAGTCTATGTCACTGAACACTGAGGGATGATGTAACATCCTACCTAGTGTTGAAAGAATTTTTGAAATCGGTCAAGTAACTTTAAGGTTTCGGTTCTGGTTCTCGTGGGATTATAGGGATGAAATATAATCTAAGTTACTGATGGAGGAGGATAATGTAGCACTCCTAATGCAGGAAGGGTTATAGAAAACTGTGCAGTAGCTTCTAAGTTTCTGTTCCCAACCCCGTTCCTGTGGGATTATAGGGATCAAACCTTGACAGGAACCATTTATAAGTCTATGCCACTGATTGATGAATGTAACATCAAAGAGTTGAAAGAATTTTTGAAATCGATCAAGTAACTTTAAGGTTCCCGTTCTCGTTCCCGTTTCTGTTCCCGTGGGACTATAGAGATGAAATATAATCTAAATTACTAATGGAGGGGGATAGTGTAGCAATCCTAATGCAGGAAGGGTTTTAGAAATCTGTCCAGTTGTTTCTAAGTTTCCGTTCCCAAACCCGTTCCTGTCGGAATATCCGTGCAATTTCTTAAATTCCGTTCCTGTGGGAATATGGATAAAAACCTTGACAGGAACCATTTATAAGTCATTGTAACTGAGGGATAATGTAACATCATAGAGTTGAAAGAATTTTTGAAATCGGTCAAGAAACTTTAAGCTACTCGTTCTCGTTCCCGTTTCTATTCCCGTGGGATTATAGGGATGAAATATAATCTAAATTACTAATGGAGGGGGATAATGTAGCAATCTTAATGCAGGAAGGGTTTTAGAAATCTGTCCAGTAGGATCTAAGTTTCCGTTCCCAACCCTGTTCCTGTGGGAATATTGGGATCAAACCTTGACAGGAACCATTTATAAGTCTATGTCACTGAGGGATGATGTAACATCCTAGAGTTGAAAGATTTTTTGAAATCGGTCAAGTAAATTTAAGGTTTCGGTTCTCGTTCCCGTTTCTGTTCCCGTGGGATTATAATGATGAAATATAATCTAAATTACTGATGGAAGGGTATAATGTAGCACTTCTAATGCAGGAAGAGTTATAGAAATCTGTCCAGTAGTTTCTGAGTTTCCATTCCCAAACCCGTTCCTGTGGGAATATCCGCGCAATTTTTTAATTTTTTAATGTCATAAGAACCTTCTCCTGACAATTACAAACACAACAAAAAAAGAATTGGCCAAATTGGTCCAGGCGTTGTTGAGTTATGCGCTTACCAACACATTTTGCGATTCATTTTTATATATAAGATTAGTTGCTCTACAAAAAAGGTTTCTTGTCATTTCATTTTTCGACAAATTCACTCCTTCAAAAGTTATTCAAGGTTAAAGTTTAATTTATGTCGATTTCCTTTCATTTATTTGCAGTCGACTGCAGTCGCTAATAAATTCGATTCTTTTATGGGTTCTTAGGAAATTAATAAAGTAGCGATTTTTTTTTTATGAATGTGTATGTGTTCAACGTCCAACTGACTGATAAAGAAAAACAAGCACCACAGAACAAAACAATTTCATTCATATTGTTAAGCACAAAAGTTTTATATTTTTTTTCACCAAATGTTTTCCAAATTCACAACAAAATACAAAACAGAACAAAACAAACCCCCCTTCCTTTAAACTTTTTTCATAGGCTGATGTTTTTGTTTGACGTTTTCGATTTTTGATTTCGATCCGTCTCAAAAACGAGATCGACTGCAGTCGATTTTTTTCCTCCTAAATGGAATTCACCATTGAAAAAAAAAAAAAAATTGACTGCAGTAATTTTTTTTGTTGAAACGTTGAAAGGAATTCGACATTAGGGTAAATTTAAGTTTTTTTTTTTTTTTGTTTAACCTTGAATAACTTTTGAAGGAGTGAATTTGTGGAAAAATGACACGAAACCTTTTTTGTAGAGCAACTAATTTTCTATAAAAATATGTATCGTTCATCCCGACACTTTACTTCTAGACCGAAATATAGAATTCCAAAATTTAGAAGCTTTTTTTACCATACAATTTGTATGGGAAATGGAAATCTGCGATGAGCGACCTCTAAATATTAATACTTCGAACTCTCCTTTTAACAGGCATCTTTTTACACCTCCTCGAAGGTATAAATGGAATTATATCGAGAAAAAAAGAAATAGTCACTTGCTTTGAACCAGTCTACTACACATATGTATATGTGCATGATTTTTGGTTTTCGATAGAGAAAAAACTGTTCAACACACTTGGTCATAAAAACCCGACCTACCCCAAATAGGGTTTGCAGCTTTGTTTACATCTAAGTGGCAAAAATTGTCAATAAATAAAACAGTGCGAACATGAAACGTTTGGCATTATTAATTTCAATAATTCAATGAATCCGTGGTACCCGTGGCGTAATGGTTAGCATGTCCACCTCAGAGGTTCGAGGTTCGAATCCCAGCAGAGGCAAAAATGTTTTTCCACGGGTATCGCCTTTCGCGAAGAATTGGCAAGTCCTCCGTTAGTGAATTCATTGCCATGAAAAGCGCTTTCTTAATTAGCCGTTCGGAACCGGCAGAAAATTTTAGGTCCCCTCCATTCCCTCAGAAAGGATGGATGTGAGAATAGCGCTAGGCCCAAGGGCTCCTCGCCCTGTTGCGCCACCCTATTTTTTTATTTAGTTAATTCAATGAATCCACTTTAACTGCTGGTCAAAACTTTAGCACCGTAGCTAGTTGCTACAAATAGCGAAAGCTATCTAAAAACATGTCATACAAACACTGGAAAGTAGCAGAAGCAGGATGAGTTTTGCAAAATAAAATTCCTTCTTAAATTTTTAAATTTAAAACTGTTTCAAAACTTACAAATATGTACCACAATTGTACGCATTTGCTCCTTATAATATATTTTGTGATACAGGGATGCCCACTGCATATTGATTACGAAAATTGAATGAAATCACATGAAATATTAAAATGCGATAAATTAATTATTTCAAAGAGTTTTTCCGAAAATACAAATTCAACCAAAATTTATTTACATATTTAAAATTTTTTCAAAAAGAAATTTTTAAAAAATCAAGCACGTCTTAAGATCTTGGCCGAAGATGTTTTGACAAAATATTTATAAAAATCAAAGTTACTTTTACAAAAATATTCAAAATATTTTCTGAATTAATAAAAATTTTGAAAATAAAATTAAAATTAAAACTTTACAAAAAATATTGTCACTTGATCTTTTTGAAACAACCTAGGACTTCTAAAATATAAATATTTCGTTAAAATTGTATAAGCCATTAACGCGAGAAAGTCGTTTTTTTAGAAAAACGGAGGTACCGTTCTCAGATTTTTTCCATAACTTTTTTATATCAAAAGAAAGACAACTTAAAAATGAATCCCTGAGGAGTATGAGAAGAACACCTGAAAACACAATGCAATAAAAGAACAGTTTTAATATTTATTACTTTGGTTTATTATTTCTTAAGAGACGATGTTAGCATCGAATGGTTGACGATCGACTGATGTGCATTCTTCATTTACCGAATACCTTAACACGTCGTCATGCCATCGACAAACGGTTTAGCTTATCTATTGTATGTAGTATGTACATTTGTACATTATGGTTAAGCGGTAATTGAGTAAGGTACATTGGTGTGCTTATTCATTGTATGTAGTATGTACATTATGTTGAGAAGTAATTGATTTAGGTACAGTGGTGTGCAAAATATTTCCTACAATCCCTGATATAGAAAAATGTGTTTTATCATATAGGTACCGCTACCGTTATTTGAAGATGTAGAAACCCAAAAACGATACCTGTAAATTAAAAAAAAAGTCCGACTAGCGGGTACAGGCTGTTTTTTTGCCGGACAGATACAATTGCAAGGCCCACTTATTTCGTATTCTCCATCATCGTAGTGTTATGTTTTATTGTATGTTATTTTTCTGGACGACTGCAAAACTGGACTTGTAGTACCTTTAATCGCAATCAAAAAGAAATAACTTACCAATAAAACAAGTCTCACATTTTTAAGCTATTTTCTAGTTACAAAAACTTTCTATTTTGATTTTAAAATCACAATACTCCGCCTAAAATAATAAAATTCTTTTATTATTTTATTTTTCATGTACATATTTTCTTGTTTTTCTTTTTAAATTTGTTGTCATTTCTCGGCAGACGGCTAAAGCCATGCTTAAATGTACCAAATGAAAAACATGTAAATGAAAACCTATTAGTGATAAAATAAAGTACCATAATAATAATAAAAAATAAAAATGTACATATTTTCTTGTTATTGATTGAAGGGATTATAATTTAAAACATCAAAGGATATAATTTTGTAAAATGATACAGACCAATCGTTTGGCACTCTTGGACTATAGTCTCTGAAGAATCGCATGTAAATCTGGGCAAATAATATTCTGTGAGGCATGTTGACTGCTTTTGGTTGGATTCTTTTTTCTTCCTCTAGTCGCTGCAGAGTTGTCATAACAATTTGATGTTCTGTGCTTTCTTGAAAATCATTGGTGTTGCGCATTCCCAGGAACATTATATCGATGAAGCAGCTTTTGTTTGGGCCTCTCTTGAAGAAAACTACTTTAACTGGAATAGAAAGATGAATGTCTTCAAGTCGGAATCGGATTAGTTTCAAACGACTATCGTTTCGAGATAGAATCATGTCACGTCGTATTTGTTGGAAGCCAACTGGTGTTGTAAACCGACTGATTTCCATTGCGTTTTGTTGGCAAATACAATTTGTTATCACAACAACTGATTGTTTTGTTCCTCTCAAAAATTCTTTTTGTTTAAATTCATGATCCCACATTAGGCGAAGTTTAGCCAATTGAAATTTAATACGAAGGAATGTGAATGGATTTTGCAAATACACAAGTTTTGGAACTATTTTTGAATGAGGACTTCCATGTTTGCTTCGTAATAATATTTTTCTTGTAAAGACCAAAGATCTGCGTAAAATTTTGTAATAATTTTGATAAGTCAACTCAAACATCACTAAAATTTTAATCAATTTTGTCAAAGCAAACCAAAATAAAATAAATTTATACAAAACTATGTACTTTCTCAAACTACTACAATAAAAGCGAAACGATAAACGAACAATCTTGTTTGGTTTAATGGTATATTATTTATTGAACGTTGTATATATACAACTGATACTTATGCTAAATAATTTAAGAATTTAAAAGTGATGACGCAAGAATGTTAGCACTTAGGGTGCCTACCAAAAACATTGTCTATATTTAAAATAATAACCTAAAATTATACAAGTGAAAAAAAAATGACTTAAATATTATATATCGGCAGACTTGTGAGATCTCAAGATGTTCCGTCCCGGTTGTCGCTGGTGTCCCTTTGCACGGGGTGATTGTTGGGGTAAGGGAGTATTAGCAACGGAAATATGCTGACCCACGGTTAGCGCAGAAGTTGGTGGCTTCGTCATTGGTTGATATTATTTCTTCGTCCGAAGCTGTAAACGCGCTAAGGTATCTTGGGTCGGGGTGTTGGACCTCATTGGTCATCCTTCTCATCAAGTGATTCGGGTGGTTGTTGATGCTTGCAACCGTTTTCTTTGCTGTCAATATCACATATTGATACAAGGCCATCATTTTGGCTTTCTCCTACACAAGCTAGTTGCTGGTAGTCTCTCTGCGAAACGAACGATCGTCAAATCTTGTTGATGTTACAAAAAATTAAATTTTTTAGGGGTTTTTTGTCTACGGATACTATGATCAAAACCCCCAAAAAATCTTAACATAACTGTTTGTAAGTATGTGTTAAACTAAATGAATGAAGTTGAAAAGGATGAATACCTCACTCTAATACCTACCTTAGCTTAATCTATTTTTTCCTAAAAGTATGCAACAATTTTTTTAAAAAAAAAATATTAAATTCTTTTGTAACCTAATTTTTATTTCTATTCTCTGTTTGCTCTAAAAAAGCGATTCGTCTCAAAGCCACCTCCTAATGGACCAATAACTCAATTGGTCATTCTACCATTCTGATCTTATTTGGATTGATATCAAGTCACTCCGACTACAACACCTTCAACTGGTTTTCGATAAGAAATTCCCACAAAGAAGTAAGAACTAAAAAGCTCGTGGGACGACACGCATTTCTTACGAGATGATTCAATTCAGTTTTACACTGACGTGACATGACGGCTAGAGAACCGAGGACGGAGTTGGTGGCGATATGTACTCCAAAGAACTAAATATAAGTCTATCATTCCGACTCCCAAGCAAATGTAGCGTGTTCCAAATGAAAATTTTGGCGATCAAAAAGGTTGCTCAGAGAAAACGTAATATCTTCGACAAATATCCGCATCTTCTCGGATAGCCAAGCACCAGTTAAATCACTTAATGTTTCAAAAACAAAACATTGCTTTTCCGATGATTTGTTATCCGCTATGTTTAAATCTGTTCTCAAGGCGGCTCTATTTTATCAAATTACTGAAATATTAATCTTAAAACCCTCTGTAATATCGCTGTTCAGAAATGATTATTTTTCTTATTTAATTTGCAAATTTTAATCTAACTATTTAAATGATAAATATTTTGTCAATGCTTTATGTTAATTACTTGCCAAACATATCGTAAATTACCCTATGTATTTTCTTAACATCTTAATCCATGGTTGGTTGTTCAAGCTTATCTCTTTAAATCCTTATCTTAATCCACTTGTTATTCACATTTAGTGCATAGAGTTTGCATAGACCTATGCTTTCAATGCAATGTCAATTTTTTATGCATAATTATGTTGATTGCCTAAATTCTTTTTGTAGCATCGGTGCATTTGCTTAGCACTCGATATAATCACTTTGCCAACAACCACCAACCAGTTTACTTGCTCATTGTCTTGATCCGTGAAATAAATTTATAACGTTTTGAAAATTTGTGTTTAACATTATTTCATTGCTGATCAATCGCCAAGCATTATTTTAAAGCCTAAATAGAACGTCGAAAAGTTGTATTTTAGTCTGATAATACACTTTTGAAGGTTTTGGAAGTGCTGAATTCAAATTGCTCTATCACTTCAGGTTCTCGAGATTATAGCAGATTATGGTCAAGACATCAATCCTTTTTTCTAGCTTATGACTTAAAGATTTTTTATTTGAGAATCGTCTCGCAGCTCCAATCTACGGCTTGTGTTGGTGCCGGTGGGCGGTGGTAGTGCGGTGGGCGGTGGTAGTGCGGTGGGCGGTGGTTGTGCGGTGGGCTCCGCGGTTGTTGTCTTTTTAAATGGAGGTTGCCAAAAAATCACCAAAACAACACTCTAACGAAGTTACCTTTAACTTGACGATTTACTGCTAGCTACTTCTCACTTATGCCCTCGCCATGATGTTGGATAACAGCTTGAAATCTAAAACGCTCTGCTCTCTTATTCGGGTTTGGAGCAAATTTACTGCGTTACAAGGATATGTGATATATGTAGTACTTACTATACTATAGAATACTGGAGGTATTCACCCCTTTCCGAATTAAAGTTACACTGTTGTAAGTCAACAACTGTCAACGTCACCAGCCAAGTCAACATTATAGTTTTGCTTTTCAATTGGTTCAGGACAACTTTACTATGATGCATGACTAGTTACAACTGTATTGTGAATACCCCTACTTTACTATGTTATACTTTACTATACTGTACTATACTATTCTATACTATACTTTACTATACTATATTATACTATACTATATATTCAAATTTATACCACGAGTCATCTACGTAAATATTTTTGAAGAGTTTTTTCAAAAAGCATAAAGTCACGTATGATTTTTATTGATTTCATTACCAAAAATACGCATTATAAGAAATATAAACTTAAAAAAAAAGACTGATCAAGAAAATGTTTCCAAAAGTAAAACCTCAGTTTCAGTTGCAGAATGTCATAAAAATATGCGACATTTCTTCTTTATTGGAGAGTTTAAAAGTTTGCTTATTGCATTGCCTTTGCAAAACGATGATTTCGATTTTCCTCAATAAAAATGCAGCCACCAAACGGCGGCGAGTAAGCCAATTTCCCCCAAACAATCGTGGATGAATGAGGCAGAGCAGCATGAGAAGGTGACGTCTGCTTTATCAAACCCCAATAGAGCGAGAATGTATTTTGGATTATATACGATTAGTGTTCTATTTTTGTACCACCCTGCTAGTTATAGAGATCGGCATTCCTTAGCTGGAACAGAAAAGAAAGTGCTGCGACAAAAAAAAATCCTGCTAATAATTTCCTCTTGCCTCCACTTCAGACAGAGCCAACCACCCCGTGTGAACTGGCTATTGAAGAAAATGCCAATTTTGCCAATATGCTGAAGGGGACAAAATGTATATTTACGGACGTTTTCTACACCCAGTCCACTAGAACTGGCACGCGGAAACGACACGTTCTGCCAAGTTAAGGGTCGCAAAATTTTATAATTTTTATATTATTCGTTCGTGTTGTTTTTTTTTTCTTTGTTTGTATGACTTGTTTTATTAATTTTTCTTTTTTGGACATTCCCTTGAAGGAGTCTTTGATTTCGCGCAAGGTAGAAGTTCTTTCAAATCGATTTATTAACGTCTTCAATAAAATTTATGACTTTGAGGACTTTTTTTTGAGGATTTGATTCCCTTTTTGTTTTTTCAATTCGATTTCATTTTCATTTAATTAAATTGTAATTCGTGAAATATTGCTCTGCAATAAACATTATACCTAATTTCTTTTAATTTGAAAGTTGCGCTAAGAATTTTTGTCGCATTTGACTATAAAGGTTACGGCTTCTAGAAAATGTTATTAATTTTCTTTGTCAAGTATTCATAATTGATGTTTTATTTGAAATGGACGTTTTAAGATTTTATTGATTTATAAACAAAAAGTTAAGTATCTATTTGCCTACCTATCCGCTTTTTTGATACTGGTTATGTCGAATGAAAATAAAACTCTTAACATCATATGAACCGTGTTTTTGTTTAGCATTCATAAGATCCAATATTTTATTTTAAGAAAGGATTCAATGTACCTAAATACATCTTTAGATTATGTATTCGTTCTTTAAATAGTTAATTATATAATTTTTAATATAACCAAATCCGGATGATTTTATATAAAATAATATGGCTTCTTCGATCCAGTCGAGGTATTTTATCAGATTCATTTTAGTTATGATGATTGATTTAGTTGGTTCAAAGGGTCCTCAAAGGGAGCCCTATTACTTGTAAGGTAATCAGAAGTAACTAAATTGAAAAAGTTATATTCCACCCATCTAGCAAAAAATTTTGTTTAAATGTTCGATAGTCTGAAGTTTCGATTTCAAGAATTTTTTATTACACAATATAGGACTTAGTTGGCGATGCTACTAAAGGATTTGTGTAGAAACACCATCTTCCAGTGGAAGGTAGTTCGTTCAAGAGCCAACCAAAAGCCTGCAAAAAACACCTTGTAGTTCCGCTAGTAAATCTTAGACCTAATGCCTCTTCGTGACACCATAAAGAAATATGTATGTTTGAGGCAGCAGGCAGGCGACAAGGAGAAGAGAGGTGAGTCTTCTATGGGGTTCTCTTTTTTGCTTTACTCTTGAATCTTGATATGAAATTTGAAACGGAAGGCTGAGGCCACAGTATATTCAAGTTAACACCAACGCCACGGGTGAAGAGCCCCTTAAAGCGGAAGCCTAATCGAATTTCAACACCAAAATTGCATCTAGATTTTAGATTTTAGATTTAGATTTTTTATTCATTGATTGCATAGTAAGAAAGATATCTTATAAGATAGTGTTATGCTAAAGAGAATACATTATAAAAACAGTGAGAAGGCTACTTCTTAGAAAAATTATATGCAAACATTTCTTCCAGTTTTATCTAAATATTCGTTAAATAAAGGGTTTTCCAATAGGTATGATATGATTTTGCAGTGACGTTTCGGTCATTTGGGGGAGATACGCTATGAAACGGACGTTTTTCTTTGAAGCAAAATTACATACCGTAGTTAAAAACCTAGGAACTCGTGAACTGTTCTTAATGAATTCGGATATAATACTGTACAATTACTTATACACCATATTTTATGAAAACAAAAATTAAAATAAAAAATATTATGTTTTCGTATAACTCACTTATGTCCTTTTCATAACACAGGTAGCATTGAATAGGACAATGGGTGTCTTGAAACGGACTAGGAACCAATGGCATACTTTGAGGGATATGAATACCAAATATTTCACAATTTGTTTGCTATTTGACAAAAAACTTTTATTTAAATTATGTCAAATATTTTAGTACAACATTGAAATCATAAAAACGAAACAAAATAGTCCTAGCTAATATTATAAATGTCAAAGTAACTATATCTGTCTAGCTTACTATGTTACCGTCTCCCGCCCAAACTACTGAACCGATTTAAATGAAATATTGTACAGAAATAATCTAGAACCTGAGGAAGAACATGGATTATATATTTAGTCCCAATATCCCCACGGGCACGGGAACGGAAAAGGGAACTTAGAAACTACTGCACCGATTTTAAAAATTATTTCAGTTAGTTCATAGCACATCTTCGAAGATCTTTTGAAGTAATCTGCTAGTAATTCCTTGCTCATTGGTGAAAATTTGTTTATTTTCAATATTTGGAATATGAGTAAGCGTAGTTAAAGATTCTTTATAGCTTTCTTAACAATATCCGCCAAATATGATTTCGATATTTTGTATGCTGATGCAACTGACTGAATTGATTGTCCTTTTTTTTTAGTACTTCTTCCACAGCAGACTCTATAGTAGCTTTTTCTGAATGAATCCTTTTATTTGGCGACATCGATGGCTAAGAATAAATAATCCTACTAATATTATAAACGTGAAAGTTTGTATGTGTGGATGTATGTTTGTTACTCTTTCACGCAAAAACAACTGAATGGATTTTACTTAAACTTTCCAATAAAATAGCTTATACATCAGAATAACACATTGGCTACAATTTATCACTAAATTCCCACGGGAACGGGAACGTATACGGGAACTTAGAAACTACAACACTGATTTCAAAAAATTTTCCACTGTAAGAATGCTTCATTATCCCCGAGTAACATAAAAACTAATTCATCCCCATATTCCTACTGTTCCCTATATTCCCACGGGAGCAGGAACGTATACGGGAACTTTGACACTACAGCACCGATTTCAAAAATTCTTTCACCATTAGAATGCTACACTATCCCCGAGTAACATAAAAACTAATTCATCCCCATATTCCTACGAGAGCAGGAACGTATACGGGAACTTTGACACTACACCACCGATTTCAAAAATTCTTTCAACGTTAGAATGCTACACTATCCCCGAGTAACATAAAAACTAATTCATCCCCATATTCCTACGGCAGCAGGAACGTATACGGGAACTTTGACACTACACCACCGATTTCAAAAATTCTTTCACCGTTAGAATGCTGCACTATCCCCGAGTAACATAAGAACTAATTCATCCCCATATTCCTACGGGAGCAGGAACGTGTACGGGAACTTTGACACTACAGCACCGATTTCAAAAATTCTTTCACCGTTAGAATGCTACACTATCCCCGAGTAACATAAGAACTAATTCATCCCCATATTCCTACGGTTCCCTATATTCCCACGGGAGCAGAAACGTATACGGGAACTTTGACACTACAGCACCGATTTCAAAAATTCTTTCACCGTTAGAATGCTACACTATCCCCGATTAACATAAGAACTAATTCATCCCCATATTCCTACGGTTCCCTATATTCCCACGGGAGCAGGAACGTATACGGGAACTTTGACACTACACCACCGATTTCAAAAATTCTTTCAACGTTAGAATGCTAAACTATCCCCGAGTAACATAAAAACTAATTCATCCGCATATTCCTACGGCTCCCTATATTCCCACGGGAGCAGGAACGTATACGGGAACTTTGACACTACAGCACCGATTTCAAAAATTCTTTCACCCTTAGAATGCTACACTATCCCTGTGTAACATTTACTTTAATTCATCCACATATTCCTACGGGAACGGGAGTCCTTACTAATAAAATAAGTGTGAAAAGAGCTCTGTCTGCCCGTCGTTCTATGCTACCATCTCCCGCCCAAACTAATAAACCGATTTAAATGAAATTTTAAACAAAGATTGTTCAGAACCTGAGGAAAGACATAGACTATATATTTTTTCCCTATATTCCCACGGGAGCAGGAACGTATACGGGAACTTTTACACTACAGCACCGATTTCAAAAATTCTTCCACCGTTGGAATGCTCCACAATCCCGGAGTAACATTAACTTTAACTTATCCACATATTCCCACGAAAACGGTCACCATATTCCCACGGGAACGGGAGTCTTTACTAATATTGAAAATGCGAATGTAGCTATGTCGGTATGTTTTTCGTATGTCTCCCGTTCAAACTGCTAAACAGACTTTATTAAATTAGCCACAGAGATGGTCTAGATTCTAGAACATGCGGAAGGATAAAGGCTATTTGTATATCTATCCTTATATTCCCACGGGAACGGAAATGGGAATTCAAAACTAGGGTCTCAAAAGTATTTTTAACAGGGCTACAAGGTGTTGAAATAGGGGTTGAATGTTTTATTTTAAAAATACCACCATTTTTAAGGCTAGAAGTTTTATTTCCTAAAAAGTTAAAAATGCTGCTGAAAGTCACTATTCCACGCGGACGAAGTCGCGGGCACAGCTAGTTTAAGATATAATATGAGAAGAACATAATAAGAAAATGCAGGAGTAATGAATCGGACAGCCACTGGTGCATTGAATCGGACGGCCGTTTCACTGCGACCGGCACCTGTCCGATTCATTGCACATCTAACCTTAAAACTGTTTGACCAAATTCCAAACAATTCGGTTTTGATAAGGCTATAACTCACCGCTCAGTATCTTTTTGACAAGTTTGCACAACAAATAAAACCACCACAGCTTTAGTTTAAGATAAGACTGAGTTTTTAATCACTTTGCAAGTACACGCTTTTTTTACAAAACTAATGCGTTTTTAACACGTGCGAAAATGTAATCGAAATGGTGGCGACTGCAGACTGTCATTATTGTGGGTTTATCTACGTTCATCATTGCTGCCAACAACCGAAACGTAATTTTTTTTCGTTCAGAGGTTTTTAAGATATTTGCAGTGTCCGTTTCAATACCCGTCCCTTTCATTGCCGGCCCTATCGTGGTAACCGTCGGAGCGGAATTCTCTCCGATCGGAGACATTTTGCTATGCTCAAATAGGGACATCTCGATGGAAATGTGGATGGCATTACACAAATCAAATAACTTCTCAACATTTTCTGATCTTCCTTACTGTTCTATGCTTAAAGTTATGTACAGATTTGCAAATAAAGGGTTTTCCAATAAGAGTGATATGATTTCTTTTTTAAAAAAACCACACTTGTTGTTAAGGAAATTCAAATATTTTTTATTTAATGTGCAGTTCAATCAATACAATTAAGTTTTAAATAAAACGTCATTCAAATGGCCACCACGACTTCTTCTATGCTGCAACAAATTCTATGAACCTAATTTTCGAGCACTTTTTCCAATAAATCAAGTGTATGAATGGCACGTTCAATATTGACTTGTAAGGCTTGAAGAGAATCTGGTTTATCCTGAAAGACCAATGACTTTAAATAACCATACAAAAATCGTCTAATGATGTTAAATCGAAACTTCTTGAAGGTCATTCAATATCACCGTTTCTTGAAATAATCGAATTTTCAAACATTTCTCTCAATAATTCAATTGATGCATTTGATGTGTGGCACATAGTCCCTTCTTATTGAAAACAAATGTTGTCAAGATCAACTTCTTCCAATTACGGCCATAAAAAGTTGGTTATCATCGATCTATACCGTTCATTGACAGTAATGGTGTTACCAGCTTCATTTTGAAAGAAGTATGGACCGATGATTCCACCGGCCCAAAAAACACACCAAACTGTCAATTAGGAGAATGTAATGGTTTTTCATGAATATTTTGTGGATTTTCATCGCACCAGAATTGACCGTTTTGTTTATTCACCGCACCAGTCAAATGAAAGTGAGCCTCATCGGGAAAGATGATTTTCTTAAAAATCTTTGTCGGTTTCAAGTTGTTCCAAGGCAAAATCAGAAAACTCGCGACGTTTAAGGTGGTCCAATGGTGAAATTGTAAACACTTCTGAATGCAATAAAAAAACAAATGAGAGATCATGACATACTATAGGGGGAATACGCACGGCCCTATTGTGGTAACCGTCGGAGCGGAGTTTTCTCCGCAACGCATCTTTCTTCGAAGATTCAATTTTGCTTCGAAGTAGTAGAAATTTTTCACAAATGCGGCAATGCATTGCATTCCGAAAACTAAAATCACCGCAACAAAAACTTATCGGAGAACGTCGGATCGTCCGATCGGAGAACTACCACGAAGCAAATAGCACTGGGTTTCTTCTATCTTGGCAGAGCGAACTTCAGAAATCGCTAATAAAAAATCGGCTTAAGCCAATGAAAAACTTGCGGCTTTTATGTACTTCTATTTGGCCGCGGCCGCGAGTCTATGCAAACTATTTTACGGTTATCATAACTCCCATGATTTGCAACTGAGAACGTCTTATAAGGGTAACTATTGTAACAAAGCAAATATAGGTATGTCAAAACGCTCAAAAGTCAACATGAACGGCCATCATTGCAAAACCGGAGATTTAGCATCCCTTTACCGCACCGTCATCGTCAGGACACTAAATATTAAAAAACATTAATATTTTGAAAACAAGGTTTATATATTCTATGCACACAAACTAACTGCACGGATGAGACCCAGTTCACACCTCCTTGCAAGAATATCGAATCTCAGATATAATGACAATGATGAAGCCACATAAAATCCCATCAATATGTGTCGACACAGCGGTGTCTATGTTATGTCAATGTCCATCTGTATTCAGCACCCCCTTTAGCTAGCCTAATCTGCCAATAACTTTGCATTTATTCAATTTAAATTTTCAGCATGCCCATTTCATTTTGGTCACAGCCAACCTATTCTTTCCGCTCTGTTAGAGCAGGGAAGGTGATACCTACAACAAATAAAAAAAAAATTCAATAATAATGGTGAATTTTGGACAGCATAATCCCGGTACCTTACACTCATGTATTGTAACCAGGTTAAGAAGCCATCGCATCGATTTGATATGCCGCTCTGCCTTGTAAGACAATCGAATGCCAACCGAGAACCGACATTCGACAACCCCCACAACACCGCTACAAAATTGGTAATTTAATATCTATAAATGGACCAGAGCAAATCCTTGCTGAAACCCTTTGTTTACCCATTTTGTTTTTTATGTGTAACTCCTCGTTCGATTGCTCTTCCTGCCAGGAACAAATGTTGTCATTGAGAGCCGTCAACCGCTGGTGTATTCAAAGGGGTGGGTTCGAAGATTTAAAGTTCGAAAAAGGGTTCAAGCCAATTGAATCGTTTTGTGGTCAAGACAAGGGCTAAGCATGTCAGTTGAAGGCATTGGCACCCTTTTTTGTTTGATTTGTGTTTTGAGAGGACGGCTTTTTATATTAGGAAAGCATTTTTTATATGTTTTTTTTTTTTCATTTCATTATTATTAAAAATGCGTGCGGAATTCTTTTTAGATCGAAATAACACATATGTTACCACTAACAAACCATCAGTGGATTTGATTCGTTATAGTCGATTTCTAATGGTTTCGATGCCCGTGTTTATTGCTGCTGCCTTAGTTCTTGCTCTTGTTCACAGTGTTCGAAGTAAATAGAGACAGGTTTTCAATTAAACGAATGAAGGAAACAGGTGAGCGACCATGTTATTTGAAATCGTTTTATTTAACATCAAAGCTTAAGTCTCATTTGAGAAGCAATTTTTTCTCATATAGATTAGTTCGCAACTGAGCTTAGAGCAAGATCATACGTATCTAAAAAATTGTCTCATCATAAATGAAAGTGTTTGAAGCTTAGCTCAAGATTACCTTCACTCTTTAAATCCTTTTAAATAACCGAGCTGGTTTTTACTTGCGATAATAGGTACTGTGAAGTAAGTTTTGCAATCATTTAGAAATTTTTTTTTGAGATAACAATAAAACCATTTTTTATTCAATATTCATAGTTGATTTTTAGTGCGCAACCCTTTATCATCAAATAATATTACGAAGAGCGAATAATAACACCTTGGTAATCTGCTTAAAATGTTTGATACTGTACTAAAGGACAAAGCACACAGTCGCAAACTCGTGCGACCTAGCCGTACCCATTTTTTTTTTAAAGAACAGGCAGTTTGAACACCCTTGGTGCATCATAAGGCCAGGCTAACGAATTGAAAAGCGCTTTAATAGTAGTTGATACGAGGGCAGTCCGATAAGTACTTAGCCTACAAAAGAAAAACCAAAATTTTGGAAAAGTGATGTTGATTTATTTTTCAATAAAATCTTCTTTTAGTTCGATACACTTAACCCAGCGAAAAATACGTTTTCTCGAGTTCTGCAAAGTAAAGGCCTCCGTGGCGGTGGTGACCTCAAATTTCTGCATGGCAAGTGATTTTTTCAAGTTTGGAAATAAAAAGAAGTCTCACGGGGCCAAATCTGGAGAATACGGTGGATGGGGCAATAGTTCAGAGCCCAACTAGACCAATTTAGCCGCGGCTCTGAAGTGGTCACACAGTTGCGTTTGTTGTCTGGAGTGAGCAAACGCGGCATCCATCGCGCCGACAGCTTTCTCATGCCCAAAATTTCATGCAGGATATGACCCATGCGGTCTTTCAAGATGCCTACTATCTCAGCTATCTCGCGCACCTTCAATCGGCGGTCTGCCAATAAGAGATCGTGGATTTTTGTCACATTGTCCTCTGCGGTAGCCGTTTTCGGGGCACCTGGGCGTTGCTCATCAAAAACCGACGTGCGACCACGTTGAAACTCGTTGAACCAATTTTTGACGGTCGCCATCGAAGGAGAAGAGTCACCGTACTCAGCATCCAACCGCTCTTTGATTTCGCTGCGTGATTTCCCTTCCAAAAACTAGAATCGAATCAATGACCGATATTGCTCTTTTTCCATTTTTCTAAAATCCGCTGACACGTTTGCTTCCACACGCGGTCAAAACAAAACTACGAGTCCAATTTGGCTGAAATTTCGACAGTAGCCTTCTAAAAAAATGTACTACACTATAGTAAGTTTTTCTTGCGATAGTGGCGCTATTCGGTGGAGAGGCTAAGTACTTATCGGACTGCCCTCGTACATATAACGAATCGTCAAAAAATGACAGTTTTGAATTGTTTATTCAATTCATTTTAAATAATTTAAAAAAATAAAATAGGTAATTTTAAGAAATTAAAAAAAAAAGTTTAAAAAGAATCAATATTTAAGATCTTGGATTTAAGCCTTAAGATTTTTTTTAGATGTTTTTGAATCTATTTAGTTATTTTCAGCCCAAAAGGCATTAGCG
Organism: Melanostoma scalare; assembly: GCA_949752695.1. Classification (NCBI taxonomy): domain Eukaryota; kingdom Metazoa; phylum Arthropoda; class Insecta; order Diptera; family Syrphidae; genus Melanostoma; species Melanostoma scalare. Next base: position 280,282,932 of record OX456984.1, read on the forward strand.
CAAATCTGTAGTCATTTAAAATCGCCTTAAAATGAGCCTTAGTGCAACATTAGCTTAAAATAACTCTTGAATCAATTTGTAATTGATTTTATCTTCGAACTTTTTTAGAGTCACTCTTAATTCAAAATTGAACAATCCCCATTGTAAATACTTAAAACTATGCTCTAACTCATCTGACGTTTCTCATTTGCTTGACATTTTATGTGATTTAATTCCGAACTAATATACGCACCCCGCACCCTCAGAATGAAAGTGACCTAGCTCGAAATTTCTCTTCCGTTGAGCTTTCAATTTTGTTCTTATTTTGCCGCTCTGTCGCCTACGTGGTCGGGTCCTAAGAATGAAAATGACCTAAAAAATGCATTTGTGAGAAATGAGCAATAAAGTATGCATTCGTAAAAGTACATCAGGTCAGTTTACAGGAATTTTGAGTGAGGTCACTTTCATTCTGAGGGTGCTATTTGTTCTGAATAAAGTATTTCTAGACAAAAACAAAACACATTCTCTTAAAAACAGGCTGACTATAAATTTGCGCTATTAATATCAGACTAAACAATAGCTTGTTAAGTTATTATTTAAGGATTTGTCTTGTCTTCTATGAAATGAATTTACAAATAAAAATTCCGTCACCTGTAGTATTATAGACATCTGTTAAGCTTAGTTGAATTGAGTAATTGAGATGTTAATGCAAATGTAAATCTTGATGTAAGTCATTTCAGGTCAACTGACAAATTTTGTAAGCAGTTCGGTTCTTGTCGTTTAATGCTATATATCGAAAGTAGCTTAGGACAGAAATTATAGAATATATAATTTTCAACAAGCCTGAGACTTTTTTACGTTTCCTTACAAAAAATTTAGTGTTTATGCTTTATGGATAAGTAAAAGAGCCACTATGTTCGCTTTTCGGTGATTTTTTGGGGGAATTTATATATTTAGATATTTAGAAACATCTTTTTTTTTATAATTGTCAAGGGGTCATGCATATCCTTATAGTGCTACAAAACACCGATGCAGATTGCTTCTGAAATATATTGTGAATCTTAATGTAGAGGAAAAAACAGAGTCAGTTAGGGTATTGAACATACGGGCAGTGCGGCTATAATATGAATCTCTATTTTTGACTATCGCCCGAAGTTGGCATCAACGTAAAACTGATGAGCATTCCGGCGAGACGGGTGTTGCGCCTAAATAGGTAGAGGGGATTAATGCAACTTGAAATTTCAATAGAGCTATTTCAAAAGCGGTAAAAGAGAGGAAACGTTTCGACGATGTTCAAGAGAATCAATCAATTCTACGATTGAGCTATCACATTTCTATCTGAACGCTCTGTTTTGTAACCTATCAAGTATGGCTCAAAAAAGTTTGAGGAACACCTGACCAGATATGAGAATTAAACTCCAGTTATGGGGGGGGGATAAACTTTTAAAACAGTAGTCTTAAGAAACCTAAGCACTTAGCCGCATTTTTGGTGACTTCAAATATGTAGCCATTCCAACGAAGATCATCGTTAACACACATACCAGGTACTGACAGTTCTTCGGTTTCGTAGATGCAGGTAACATAGATAATGGCAATGGAGTTATGAGTTAAGCTTTAACGTCAAGAGAAAGCTTTGAGTTTTTGAAGCATTGAATTCTACTCGGTTTATACAATCCCATGTAACAATGCAGTCAAGGTCATCTGGAGGCAAAGTGTTGCAGTATACCTGCCATTTACGCATTTTGGAGTTGATATCAATATAGGTATATTGAATTGATATCAACTTCAAAATGCGTCTTAAAAGTGAACCCTAAAAAGAGTTCGCTGTAGAAGGAACCTACTTTAAGTTTATTTGACAATTTTAATTAAAATATAATTTTCCCTTATCCATCTGAATGTCCTAAAAATGCATAGGTCCTTATTGAGGTTCCATAATCGATGTTCATTGGGCTAAGTATGATGAAAGCATTACTCAATAACAATGGGAAGTCAGCCGAATAACTCATTTGTATTTACTGTTGAAAAGCTTCAGACAACTAAGCAAAATTAACTCATCAATTTTACCTTTAAATTCGAACAAACAAACAAATGTACAGGCAATGTTTAGATTTCGATTGCTTCAACATTATGACACACCCTTTTAAAAAAAGCAATGAAAAACTAGCTAACAATTTTCATTAATTTGATTGCTATTGCCGCGTTTTGTATCACTCCATTTTCCGGATTTTCTAAAAATCCCCGCCTAAACTAAATTATTACAGTTTGCTACCTACACCCTGCTAGAAGCATGTATATCTGTTGCCCCAGAAACAACATATCTGCCACCTCAAAATGCGTGTTTATTAATTAAGAGCATTTATTTTCATTAAAACGGCTTAATGGCAGATGGGGAGAGTGGCTGGCGCCAATGCCAATTCGCTTACAAAAGGATTCAATCCGCATACTTCTACATAGAGCTTAGTATTGTTGTATCAACAAGCGTTTTGTGATTTTCTGAGTGTATAAAAGCGTGTAGAGCAAGCCATTGTTTTAGCAACTCTCTCATCTTTTGCCGTCGAAAACAACCCTTCCACCGCGCGGTTTTGTTACACGTACTTTTTCGTTATTATTAATGGCCTAGCGTTTTGTATAAATAGTAATTAATATCCTGTGTCCCCTATTTCCTTGTTGCCGCGCGCTACAAACTTCGGAACACATAGCATCATGATGAATATTATTCTGAATTAATGGAATTTGTTATTATGGCTGACACGTCTTTATGAATAAAGTAGACACAATGATACCTAACAAGAATATACTTAATTTAGAAGAAGTGAATTCATTTGTTGTATATCCTAAAGTATTTGAAAGTCCTCATTCCAATAATCGCTTCCACTCGAAGAAAGTTATACAAATTCAAATTCAATTCATTTTTCACTTTGCAATGAGCGGTTGACAGTTGAGAGAAACCAAGTTATGGTGGTTTATTTCTATAGGTACTGTCGTAAGATGGTAATGCGATTTAGATTGAAAATATGAATTTTATGAAAATTATATTATTTACACTGCTCTGAAATTCAATTAACGCACCCGTAATTTTTTGTTTTTGTTTTTTACACTCTCTCTACAGTTAAAATACTGAGTCTGTCTAATAGTCGTTTTTTATTTTATATAGCAGCAAAATAAATATGTACCTACTACTTAAATTCCTTTTCCGCTCTGCAGAACATTTTATTTTAAAATAAATTTATTTTATTACACATTTTGTATTAAATAGCGTCACCCTAATATTAATTACGCCAAAACTAATTATTTCTTGAGGTTTATATGAGTCCTCTGTTTTCGAGGAAGCTCTTTCGAAATCCATCATTCGTTTTGCTCATATATACGTCAAGTTTTTTATACAATTTGCCGATTTATGGCCTTATTAATTGTTTTTATGTACGTTCCGTTATCCTACAACGTACGCAGTAAAACTTTAAAAGTTATTCACTATTGTTAATGACTTACTTAATTTAATTAATACTACAAAACTGTATGCACATACGTCATTAGAAAACAAGTTTTCTTTTGGTTTGGGACTATATACGTACGTACTATTTTACTCTGTCCGTAAAAAAGTATTAATAAAGTTAATTTGAAAAGAACTTTTAATTTGCGTCCTGGCCTTTGTAGTGAGAGCACACCATGTTTGAAAGCTCCTGAAATGAAGTTCTCCAGCACCATCTATGGATGAATCAATACTTTTGTGACAACATTTTTAGGGTTCCCATGGCTTTGCGGCTAGCCTGTCTACCTGTAAATTTAAGTTAGAGATTCGAATCTTGGAACAGTTGTCGATATCGACCCCTTGGGGTTGAAATTGATTTCCCAAAGGTCGACAATAACTAAATCTGAATTTGGGGGTCGATAAGTTCTGCAATTGACCCCTTTACACATGTTCTTATTTAAAACTTTTAAAATAGTGTTGCGTTACTTTTGCCATTTTATTATAAGAACGATAAGTAGTATTGTTGCACTTTTAAAAAAACTCAACAAATTTCTTTTCGCACCTAAGTACTGTTTTGGCGAATAGTTAGTAGATGTAATTGCATTTTTACTGAGGCACATTCGGTTTTCCAATCCTAACCTTTTTTGTCTGCAAACAACTCTTGGTAAGTATAGTTTAAAAATGATTTTGTGTATTTGAGTAAAGTTTTCAATGGTGACGAGTGAATATGTTTTTTCTGATGACCTGTTAGAAAGCACATGTATACGCTTTTGCATTATTCAAGTATAATTAGTCGATACAATGCCTAAGATTTATTATGCTGCTTTCAAAGGCGACATAAATAAGCAGAGTCGAATCTGAACAGTTGATAGTGTTCGACATTTTTGAAGAAGCCCAAAAGAGGAGCAGGAAACCCACATGCAGTTTTTCCAAATATAAAAAGATTATTTTATTCGCAGTTCAATCCTGGCTTAATGAACAAACCAAAAGAGGACACAATCGACATAGTTTTTGATCCGCAGCAAAATCAACCTCTTGTGAAGTTTTCTATTGGATAAGTCTTTTATTGAAGACTTGTTTGGATTTACAATATGAGAATCGTCAACCAAAGAAAAATCAAAGTAAAGAAGCCCTTACCTATACCTGGCTTGAGACTGATAGCCCAAAAGGAGCTTATGAAGCTTGTCGATAAATTCAGGAACAAAATCTGCTATCATCATCTGGAGAGGTTACAAGGAACCTGCACCTTTTTTCGGATTCCTGTACTTCCCAGAACAAGATCAAGATACTCATGGTCACAATGTGTTCTTTTTTTGGAAAGAGTAATGTTTTTGAGAAAATCAGCTCTATTTTCCCAACAGAAGTCACAACAATGAAGGGTGACAATCTCAACTAGATCAAATCAAAATCAATTAAATCGGCGGCGGCGTTTGTAGGAAAACTTTATAAACAAAATTTAAGCAGAAAGAACTTACAGTTTCCGCATTTGTCAAAATCATCAGAAATCCTTCAAGACGATATTGTTTTACCATATGTCATTCACTTGGACGTGCTACACAAAGATTTTACCAACAGGCTTAAGGATCTTTTGAATTTACAAATTCCTCAGTGGATAATAAATCCGTACAGCATGAAAGCCATAAAAGAAGCCAATGTGATAATGCAGCAAGAGTTGATCACCATCAAAACTGACGAAGAGCTTAAGCAAAAATTCACTAAGGCTTTTAGAAGTTCTGGTTGCAGCGCTATATTGAAACTCAAAATACTGCATTTGCATTGTGGAAAATTTGAAGTCAACGAATACGGAGATTTAAGGTTGCAACTTAACAATATCAAACCAGATTTAACTAGATTGGTAGAAAGGCACCAAATTCATCCATTGCAATAATTTTCAAATTGAGAATTTATTGTATTTTTATTGCAATAGCTTGCAATGGGAGTATTTTTCCAAGATTTGATTGTTTAAAGGTAATTTTTATGACTGTGTACTGATGAAAAGGGTAAAAAGTGTATTTGACCTGCTACCAAAACCCTAATTGACATACCTCTTCTCAGGGAGATTGAAGTTTGGAGTATGAATGTTCAATGGGTAAATAAGTCGTAGATCTTGCAGTTAATACTGATCCAGTTTCTCGAAGCCTTCAAAAGGTATATCCAAAAACATTTTAAGAAGGAAGTCGTCTGTTAGGATAAAGTTCCTTGTATCTTCGTTGAGCTCTTCTTGAATTTCCATTGCAAAACCCATATACGAATAAAATATCTGCGTATTCTTCTTTCGTAAGTGAAGGCAACCCCCTAAGCCTATAGGGGCTCAACTTTAATACAGTTTTAAAGATAATTATTTCTACGAAAAATTAAGTCTAAAATTAGGTCTCTACCATCAGTATTGACAGAGATATCGAATTTAACACAGGCCAGGGTACACCAAAGTTAGCCCTTTTTAAATTTTCAAAAAGTGATGTCAAAGCTGAGAAACGGACTTTACTGTAAAACTATGTACTTTTTTTCTTAGAAAATGACCAAGAATCACATCCCAAAGTATGTAACACGAATTACGGAACACCCTGTATAAGGTCTTATGTACCAGAAAATTCGCACTCTGATGGCATACATTTTACACTTTCTGTTGAAGCTTTGGTTCACAAACACAATTAATTTCCTTTAGACTGACAATTAAAACATTAAGAACGACTTATGACGACAAAGAATTTTGGGGTTGAATTGAAAGTTTGATTCAGATGAACATAAAGAAGCACTGTTTGTTTCTTTCCCAAACTTAGCTTTATTTGGGGCTAGTTCGTTTAGTAAAATTAATCTTATATATAAAATTTCGCTGTCACAATGTTAGTTACCGTACTCCTCCGAAACGGCTTTACCGATTTTTACCAAATTTTATATGCGTATTCAGTAGGTCTGAGAATCGGCTACTAATTATTTTCCATACCCCTAAGTGATAAGGGCCATCTACTCTTAATATTGTTTCTTTAATTTACACTGTGACACGAGAATTTTATATAAGTATTAGATTTTACAGTCTCAGTGAAAATGTCATATCAACTACATATGTATATTCTCAAGTAAATTTATTATTAATTTGCTGGACTATAATTGTTTATTCCTATTTTATTGAGTGTAGTTCGTATGATTAGTTAATTAAGTGATTATTATAACCTCAAAAGTACCCAACACGTGTCACAAGTATAAATTATTCTTATTGTTAAAAACGGTGATAAAAATGTTCGGTGAAAGTTAGATCTTTATTACATTAGGCCAATTTGATTTTTTGTTCACTTATAAGAGCTCTAACTTCCACACAATTTTACCGGGTCGGGAAAGGGAACCGGGACGGGAACGGGAACTCTAAGACTTCTGAGCCGATATCAAAAAATATTTCGGCATTAGGATGTTACATTATATCCCCAACTTAGACTTTATTTCATGACCATATTCCCACGGAAACTGGAAACTAGAAACTTTCAGGTATTCTTAACCTTAGTCAAGCTGGTGTTCCTGACAAGTTTTCTTTTTTTGACTGTTTTGTGTGAACAACGCTTTGAATAAGTTAGACCCGAGCAAAGCCGGGCGGGTCAGCACTCTGATGGCATACATTTTACACTTTCTGTTGAAGCTTTGGTTCACAAACACAATTAATTTCCTTTAGACTGACAATTAAAACATTAAGAACGACTTATGATGACAAAGAATTTTGGGGTTGAATTGAAAGTTTGATTCAGATGAACATTAAGAAGCACTGTTTGTTTTTTTCCCGAACTTAGCTTTATTTGGGGCTAGTTCGTTTAGTAAAATTAATAACAACATAAAAATAAATAGGGTGGCGCAACAAAGCTATGGATACTTTGGAGCCAAACTTCAATAGCCTTTGGACACCTAAGTGAGAAAGCTCTTATGCCAGTGTCTTAGGACGAGCCACTTCCTGAACAAAGGCAATGCCGGTAGAAAGCGTTTGGATGTTCTTCTTCCTTTTTTTTCTTCCTACTTCGGCGTTACGTTACTCTTTCACTTCTCTGCTTCGCTCTGATCCGCCCATGGAGTACGCAACGTTGATGTCAGAAAGCGTCGGCAGACCTCCCGGTTTTGAATTGTTAAATGGTAGAGGCCAACCAAATGCAGATTTCGTGGCATTTGCATTTACTAAGATTGATTTGGTCCACGTATTTTTCTTTTTTTTTACGTCAAATCACCTTCATACTTTTTGAATCATGCCCAGCATTGTAAATAGTTTTCCCTTCGGCTTAGGGGAGATTTTTCTATCACAGAAGATTGTGGTTATCTCGCTACGTCCACAACTTCGCATTTAGTACCTACTCAATTGCAATATGTATGTTTCTCAGCAAGTCACGTTCGGGCGGCTAATATTTATATATAATGTTAAGATTTTGGTAATTGAATCATGTTCGTTTGACATTTTTGTGTTTACATCTCTTTTTCTGACACTGCAACAGCGAATTACTCTGAGGTTTTAGGTTTGCCGCGTATTTTGTCGAAGCCCAACAATTCCTTCTTTGCAAATCTCAATTAAATTAATTGATGTTTTTGTGTTAAGTATGTACTAATTTATGGGCTTGTGCCACTAAGCTAGCCCAATCAGCTTGATTTTCCCAAGTCTAGTTGTTTGAGGTTCCATAACCTCTAGGCTCTAGCTCATTACACAAAGCATTATCGATACTTTATCAGTTCAGAGCATCCGCAAGCCATCTCAGCCCTTGACAAGGGCCGTTCGTCTTACCCCCGCAGTCTTAACTCAGTTTTCCCAATATAAAAACTTAAAAAAAAACTAATAAAAGAGCAAAAACATATCAGTATATCTATGTACATTAAAACAAAAGGGCATTCCTTAGATACTCTTCATGACAAATGCCTGCATTGGCGCATTTGTTTTAAATCACTTTGTCTTTTCTTTCATCGCTTTATTTTATATTTCGACGCAGAGTATACTTTGTGATGTTTTTAAAACCCAAACATTTACCCTTTAATTTTAGAAAGTTATCTCTCCTCACTCGATGTATTACTACTAGTCAAATGCATAAATAATATGTGCCCAAACGATGTCCTTATAGCACCAGTAAAGTGTTTTTGCCATAAAAACCATTTTACAATAAATCAAGCAATAAAAGTCTTTTAACATCATCCTCTTCGCCCATTCCCCTTCGACAAAATACACGATGAACGAGAATATCATCTCCCTGAGGCCGAGGCGAGAAATTATGTGCAAATATAAGAAAGGATATAACAATAACTGTATTTAATACCCATATACTCCTTTAATAATATCTTCAACAAGGGAGCAATTAAAATTGCCTGCAGGATATTTTAAATGTTAGCTTACGCGGAAGATAACCTACATACACATATCTATTTTGATACATATAGACATTTGGGGGATCGCATGTGTTAAACTTATGCTACTGCAAGAGTATTTTCTCTTCTGAAAAAATGGTAAGCAACCAAGCAAGCTTAAAAGAGAAAGGACATTTATGCTATAAAACAAATTTAGTTTTAGAATTTTTCGGCAAAAGATTTCGTCTTTTAGAGAAAAATTATTATAAAAAGTGTTTTTTGTTTGTTCCCCAGATAACTGTGGCTCTTTAATTTGTTAATTTTATACCTCCATTCGTTAGCCCCACAATAAATGAATAAATCATTTTGGGGAAGCACACAAAACCAATCAAGGGTTCCTATTCGAATATTAAAAATTTATTACTTTTTTGGCTTGGAGTTTGGGATGTTTGTTGTTAATAGAAAAAGATCTGTGGAATGATTTTCTTCTTTGGCTCTTCCTTTATTACCTACAAGCAAACCTTTGATGAGCAATCTTATCTTGTGACTTTTGAGAATTACCAACCAGCTCAGGGTAAAAGCCGGTTGGTAACTCTCAAAGGGGCTGTGCAATAAATTGTCTCGTATGTATCGATTATAAAAGACAATAAATAAACAAACGCTTGAATGATTGGCCCGTCAATAATATTACTTAACTTTATTTTGGATCGAGGTTTTTGATTTCGAATTTCAATCGCAACTAACGCAGACTACCTTCTATTTATAGGGGTATACTTTTATTGGTACCTGGTCTTCAACCCTGATAAAAGGTGTATTTTGTTTTTTGAAAAATACAAAAATATCAATATAAAGTCGATAACATGAGCAACACGGGTCTTTTGTTCTTTTGTATTATTTTTTATAAGATTATTAATATATTCTTTTACAGGGTGTTTTGCATAAGATGCAACAAAAGCTCAGGTAGACTAGGTTGGGCCAAGACAAGAAGAAAATCGTAAGGGAAGGAGTTTTAAAAAAAAATTATTTAAAAGGGAAAAAAATTATTGAAAGTCAACTAAGTTACTTACTACAACGTGGTACAGCGTTTTTAAAAGCTAATGAGCCCTATTACCATGCCCGTCGCAAACAATCTCGGGCTATGAATGCGAAAAAGGAAGCATCATAAACGCCCTAGTTTCGAATGTTTTGCCACAAAATTTGTTACTATTGATATAAAAACTAATAATTTCTAAACATCTGATGCAAAACATTCAAACATTTTTTCTGTTCAATTTGCTGAATAGTTTTTGTGTAATCAAATCTAAAAGTCAACATTTAAAAAAAAAATGGTTTTGCTTTTTCTTCAAATAAAATTTTTACAAAGTATTCTATTAATGAGGGTAATTTTTTTCAATTTATCAATATTCTTTTAAGTTCTGAGTCAAAAATAGGGTAGCGCAACAGAGCGAGGCACTCCGGGGTCTAGCGCGTTTTTCACAACCATGCCTTGTGAAGGAATGAAAGGGACCTACAATTTCCCGCCGGTTCCGAACGGTTAATCGAAAAAGCTGTTTTAATGGCAATGAATTTACTTACTTGCAATTCCTCACGAAAGGCGATACCCGTGGAATGTAAACAAGCAAATTGTCGCATTTGGGGCACAGAAAACCCGAACGTATACATTGAAAAGCCGATACACCCAAAACGAGTCATTGCTTGGTGCGGATTTTGGTCAAGAGGCATTCTTCGAAAATGAGCAAGGAGTGGCCGTTACAGTCAATGGCGATCGTTATCGGGCCATGTTGAACGAATTTTTGTTCACAAAAATTGAAGAGGAGGATATTGGCAACATTTGGTTTGAACAGGACAGCGCTACGTCACACACAGCCGAAGCTACACTCGATGTTTTGCGCCCTTTTTTTGAAAAATAAAAAATGGTATTTGGCGGACCCTTTATTTATAGGGGTATACTTTTATTGGTACCTGGTTTGAAAACCCTGATAAAAGGTGTATTTTGTTTTTTGAAAAATACGAAAACATCAATATAAAGTCGATAACATGAGCAACACGGGTCTCTTGTTCTATTCTATTATATTTTATAAGATTATTATTATATTTTTTACAGGGTGTTTTACATAAGATGCAAGAGCAACAAGAGCTCAGGACGACTAGGTGGGGTCAAGACAAGAAGAAAATCTTATGGTTTTTTTTTTTGAAAAATTGATTTTAAACAATCATTAAGAACCATTAAGAATCAACTAAGTCACTTACTATGCCACGTGACGTGGTGCAGTGTTTTTCAAAGGAAATGGCCCCTATCACAAGGCCCGATTCAACAATTTCGGGCTCTATATGAATGCGAAAAAGGAACTATCATAAATGGCCTATTATGGAATGTTTTGCGCCACTAAATTTGTTACTATTGATAAAATTAATAATAATTTCTAAACATCTGTGATCTGTTGCGAAACATTTGTTACGAAGATGTTTTTAGTCCATTCTTTTTGGCATTCGCAGTCTGAAATTGTTGCGACGGGCTTTGCGATAGGGGTGAATACTTTGTTTTTCAATAGTTTTTTTAAGTTCAAGTTGTTTAAATTCAATGTTTTTAAAAAAATGGATTTGTTTTTTCTTCAAATAAAACTTTTACAAAGTATTCTACTAATGAAGGTAATTTTTTTACAATTTATCAATTTTCTTTTTAGTCAAAAATAGGCTGGCGCAACAGAGCGAGGCACCCCGGGGTCTAGAGCATTTCTCACAACCATGCCTTGTGAGGGAGTGGAGGGGATCGCTTTTCATGCGGCAATTTACTAACGGAGGACTGTACTACTGTAGTGTACAGACATGGTAACCAACACGGCGCGGATGCAGTTCTGAGTCAAACACTGAATAAAATTTTTCATAGTTTTTGAGAAATTAAAAAAAATTTATGTATTTTTTTCCAGAAAGTCCTTTTTTGGGCTTCCCCGGTTAAGCTTTATTCATTTGTCAATGAGGGAATATCTCCCTTTGTAAATTTTTTCTAGCATAATAAAGTTGGATTAGATACCTATGTATGTGTTACCTGTGTTTTTTATTGAAACACCTGTTTTATTCAACAAAGCTGATCTGGGTATATCTTGAAGCCAATAAAACATGTTTTTCAATCAGGGAAAAACCCCAAAATTGCTTTCTTAAAAAAGGTTCCTTGAATTTTTTTTAAATTTGGCGAAAGCAAAGAACATATTACATACTATACAATGTTTGGAAAAGTTTTATTTGCAGAAAAAATTGTTTCCTTTCAAGATTTTGATTACATAAAAACCATTCACTAAAAACAATTTGAATTAAAAAGTGATTTGAAGAACAAAATGTTAGCGCTAAAAAACATCGTATAGGATTTTGTCACCTCACTAAGCTGATTTAAAATAATTCCCATTCAGTGGGAACTAATTCCACTTTGGTAAAGTTGAGGGAACGAACTTCACTTTCTCATGAGTATTAAGTACCTACACACTCAAAAATATCAATAGGAAACTAATTTCCTATACAACAATTTAACAACGAGCTTCAAACTACAGTTAGTTTTAATCAACTGATGCTTTTCAAGATTCTAAAAATGCCCAAAATGAAATGAAATGTATCTCGAGATCAACTGGGGCTTTTCCAAATTCAGAAAATATTAAAAACAAAATGATTTTCGCTTTTGATTAATAAAATTGCAAATACTTTCCTATATTCCACTTCCTTTTTGTAAAACATAAGCCGAGTTTCATTGGAAATTCATATTCAGTTTAGAAAAAATCGCAAGACATCGCACATGGAAAAACAACAACTCTAAAGTGAACAACGTAAATGGACAAAATAAGTCACTTGCAGAAGTGAAAAACAGGGATGGCTGGTAAATGGGAGTTTATGGAATAAAGCTTGTATAAGTGAGTACAGCGTTTCATTGAGCGCCTAAGTGAAGTGCGTTAGCGTTAGTTAATCTTAAATTCAGGTTGAACTTTAACCATGCATAATTTCCCCGCTCTTTTATAAGCACCTCACTAACTAGTGACAACTTTAGATCTGAAAAGCAAAAAAAAGTAAGCACAGGTGAAAAATAGTAAACATTTTTCTTGAAAACAAAAATTGCAATGAAAGTTTAGTTTTTGTCCAGAAATACTTGAATTAAAACAGATATTAGTTCGGTAATAAACCACACATAAAACATAAGGTTTTAAATTCAAAGTGACTCTAAAAAAGTATGAATCAATTAATGTGTGGCACTCAGGCCTTTATTAAATTTGCGCTCATGTGTTTTAGATGGAGTTAAATTTTTGCTGCTGCTGTTTTGGTTGAGCAAATGCAGCCCACAAAATAGCTTCTATCCTGTTGCTGTACAACCACCATTCGTTTTGATCTGAGTTTTAGAATCTCACAAACCAAAGTTTTTCAGTCGCAGCATCTGCAAATTCAATTGTCAATGTTATATACTATACAACGACATAATGAGTACCTACCTCCAACCTCCGTGACAGAAAAAAACAGCATTTCCATAATTGTAGTTGCCGCCTTGCCGTCGGCATCAGAAATGCTTTCAGGAGCGTTTCTGCCGCAACTGAAAAAACGCTTTGATTTGGGAGAACCTCTATTATAAACGACTTGAAAACATCTCGCTTATGAAAACATGTGGTTTAAGAAAAGTCTACGGAAAAAGATAGTTGACTTTGAGAATTTTTGTCAGACCGAGTTTTTGTTCCAATGAAGGAATAGGCTATAGACAATTGCGTTTAAGCCCCTATTCGCTAAAACATTCACTCATTACTTGTTAATCTCAGGTCAGATTTTCACATTTCAACAAAAGTGTTATCTTTGCTTGTCAATATAAATCTTCTTAAATTATTTCTTTTCTAAAGACAAAATTTTTAAAGATATCTGTGGATAGATTGAATTTTTACTTTTAATTTACAAATAAGTATTCAAAATTTCTAAAATTTCATCATTCAAGAGTCACAAAAAAACTTTAGAAATCGAAGAAAAAAATGACCCCCAGAAAAATTTGAAATACCTAGCATTTATCTAATGAAAGCATTTTTAGTTTTTGATTTCCAACAAAACATAGTCACAAGTAATGCCTTTCGCAGGCGGACACATTTTTTCCTAGGCGCCGCTGAAGAAATTTTGCTATCGTTTTAATTATTATTATTTATTAGGTAATATTTTTGTTTGAAAGAATTCAGAAATATTCCTCATATCTGAATATAAAAAAGGATCCACAAACCAGAAGAAATAGTTAGGTAAGCACTTACCGGCTGTTTTGCATAAGGTGCGACATAAGCCCATTAACCGTTAAGGATAGGTTGGGTCGATTTTAATCCTAATTTGAAGAATTTACATTATAAAGTGAGTTGTACCTAGTTAAAACTACATATGTGGATGTATTTAGGTATACCAGCTTAGGTTTATTAGTTTAAATTGGTGCGTAGTTAGAGACTGAATTCTCTTAGGCACTGCGAAATGGCACAGCAAATGAAAGTTTGGTTTGGACGATTTTTTCTCCAATTATTACCGGAGCGAAATTTTTTCCTTTGATATGTAGGTATTCGTTTATAAAAATTTACATTAGACGTTTAACATCTGTGTTTTCTGTATATAGACAACAAAGGAGGGTATCTAACTTTTTCTGCAGTCAACAGTGTTTATAATTACTTATACGTTATACCTAATCGTAAATCACAACTTTTTATTGAGAAAATTGGAAAAAGCTGGCTTTCGTGGTTTTGTACTTAATTGGTTTAAGTCATATCTTGAGAAAAGATGTCAAAGAGTAAAACTGCAAGAGACTAGGAGCCAAATTGGTTACCTCAATCTGGGTGCACCTCAAGGATCTGTCTTAGGACCAATTCTGTTTCTAGTACCTATATATAAATTCACTTTTTTCACTGGATTTTAGAGGTAAACCAACTGCTTTCGCTGATGATGTTGCTTTTTCTTACGGTAGGTACAAATAGTCGTTTGAATTTAGTGTCTGGACATAAACTGGGACCTGGAGTTATTGAGGGTGTGGTTTGCTGAACATAATTTGGTTATTAGCCCAACAACTAAAATAATGTTTTTCAGTCTTTCTTCAGTGCTTAACTTAGATTTTGATTTTTACTTTCATGCCTCTGAATGCAAAAGCTTTAAGTTACCTGACTATAATTTTTCACCTGGGACTTCTTCCGATATTACTTATTCATGTGACCAAAACTGTGGCGCTAATTGTTTTTTAGTGGAAAAGGTTACCGAATTTAAATACTTAGGTCTTATTATAGACTCCAATATGAAACTTTCAAATCATACAGATAATCTGGGAAAATATTTTCGTTGTACATTACGTTATTTTTATTACTTATAAAATATTGTTTCAGCTGAACTTTTAAAAACTATTTACTTTGGTATTTTTCATTCCAAGCTTCAATATGGCATTGTTTATTGGGGTGGAACATACTTCAACAAAATCCAACCCTTATTGATCTTACAAAAATACGCTGTAAGAAAAGTTTGTCGTAAGCCAAGAAGACACCCTAGTTTACCTATGTTTCGCGAGCTAAAAATTCTTCCCGTGCGACATTTGTATTGTTTTAAAGTGCTAAAATCTTTTTTCATGAAATCTGGTAATCGTAATTTTCGAATTATTTCTAATTATAACTTACGAGGAAACTCTTCGAACATTTTGACAGTTCCTTCATTTCGGACAACGGCGTTTCGTAATTTTTATACCATCTCATCGCATCGTCTTTTTAACAAGTTTCCATTTTCTTTGAGAATAATTACATCTCCTGGTATGTTTACTAGTCAGTTAAAACTATGGTTTTCAGAATTGGATTATTCAAACTTGGAATCTTTTGTTTCTGATAGGTACCTACTCTGGTTTAAGAATTTGTAGTTTTTCTGCGAGTAGTATTATTGTTTCATATTCCTTATTTTGTTTCTTTGTACTTTGTACTTTGGTTAAAGTTTTTCTTTTTGTACCTACTTTCATAACTTTAAATTATAGTCTAATTCTAGTCTGAGGGTCACCCCACCCATAATATTGTTTTAATTAGATGTTCTAATACCTATTAAAGTGGCATTCAAAACTATTTAAATTTTACATTGTAATTTGAATACAGAATGTGACATTTTTCTTTTATATTTTTGTATTTATTAATATTGCTTAATTTATTGTTATCTTATCAATTTTATAAGAGAAAATAAACTGTTTCTATCTATCTATCTATCGAAATGGTACCTATAGGTATACCTTACCTAGGTAGGTTAGATCGGAAGGTTGCTACTTACTTTTTTGATGTAAGGTACCAATAGCCATAGCCCATAGGTATATATACGGTGACCAAGATAATAAATAATTAAGCAGAACCCAGCTTACTCGTACCTCCCATAATCACACAATTGCTTCCAAAATCCATTAAAAATCACATCAAGAAAAAAGCCCAAACAATATCAACACAACATCAATCTATCATAATTAACAATAAACGCATATTCAAAAGGTTAAAATACAAAATTCATTTCTCCACAATAATAATACTCTTATTAAGCAATTTGGGAGGTTCCACCAAATCTTCCCCCGCTATGGTTCGAACCCCCGCCCGAACCAGAGCTAGAGCCAGCAGACATGATACACAATAGAATCGTAAATAGAACACCTCTCTTCAACAGGGGCTTCTTGTGAAGAGAGAGATCATTAAGCCAACAAGCAACAACAGAAACAAAAATAACAACAGCCACCAGTGGCAGCAAGACGTTGAGGGGGCAGCAATATTAACTGCTTCTTTATTTACCTACACCGTTTTTCCATCTCATTTTCACTTCATTCCCACCCAAAGGCATCGGCAGCAGCAACCAGCAAGTCCAAATAGGTACCTATAGAATGTTCAAGCGATAGGTATAGAATGTTCAAGCGACAACACTTCTTGAGCAAGACATTGCAAGCCAAACGGAACGACACTTTTCTTCCCGTGTTTAATGAGCCACTCTATGCAACGACATGACAATAGCGGTACGCTAACTCCGCCTGTAAAACTCCGGAATTAATTGGAATCCGAATGAAAACTGAGAACTATGAACTGACATGGCTAGCTCAATAACCGCTTGTTCCGCTCGACACAACGCATGTTCCGAATGGCTGCTACCGTTTTAATAATGGCGTAGTCATTTCTCCCTTTCTTTCAGCAAAGGCGTGGCTTTGAATCATATGATGGTGTTAGAAACAACGTTCCAGTTCCCGACCATACCAACGGAACTGCCTGGATCACGACTGTCGAGTGTTTGGGATTCATCAACCCCTCTTGTTTTGTAACTTTAACTGTGGCTGTGACTGAACATATTTATGTGTTAATATCAACCAACCCCTGTATTCTCCCTTTCCCATGCACGAGCAAGTTACTGCATCACAGGCTCTTCTACCGGAATGTCATTTCGGATTTGGTTAATGAAATCTTATTTCGTTTCAATTTTCATTTCAACTCGCTGGTCGCTGGCTGGTAGCATTCGCACGCACACACGTAGAATCAGTGGCTTACACCGTGTTAAAGAATCTGTGTTTTGTTTTTGGCTTGTTAGCTCATTGAAAAAACGTCCGCAGTCAATTTCAAAATCATTCTTTGATTTCGGGCCTAATCATTAGGACACGGCAGAACGGTAGCTCGCGAGCAATTTTTTTTTGTGTAGAACTCACTCGTCAAATGGTCGTGTAGTGTACAACAGTAGTCCATTTGGAATTCCAATGGGATAATAGTGAATTGTATTGAATACACTTTACAATTACATTTTGTGAGAAAAAAGAGTTTAAAACAACTTAATGCTTCGTCTGTCGTGTTAACAAAGTGTCGTATACAGTTTCAAAACCGTGTCATTTCGAGTTCGTCAATCTGGGTAGCCCGTATTTGACAACATCAGCTTCGGGCTCCGAAAGCCCCAAGTTGTCGAGACCGGAACACCATCTGATAGGCGGTGGTGAACCCAAACAATTTCATCTCTCTCCCAGTGCGTCTTTCAATTTCGGGGCTTTTAGGGCTCCCGTTGGATTCCCCTTTGGAGCTCATCAGTTCTTCAACGGCAATATTTATCCAAATTTCCGAGAAGACAACCCGGAAGCCAATCTGGATTTAGTTAATCCCTACATGCGTCACAATAGTGGCGGCTACGCTGGTGCAAGTAATCACAGTCCACCTCTACATTCCCTTAATAACGGCTATAGTAACTCAGACAATTCACAGCAGGGTGAATATCTGCCGCATCATTCGTACAACAAGCGAGAAACAATTTTGGACTATCATAACTCATACAACAATAATAACAACAACAACAACAATAGTAACAATAACAACAATAATCTTCCCAACTCACTGGTAAAAAAGTCTACAGAAGTACCACTGTCATCAATAAAAACCCGCTCTGAGGACGAAACCGCATCTACACCACCACCGCCTTTGTGTTCTGTCGATAGTGCATATCGAGGTGATTCGTTAGCTTCTTCAAGGCTGCATTCAGAAAGCCCCACCGACTGCAATCCCTACAACAATAACAATCGAAACAACCGGAACTTCGATAGTTCGAGTCCCGTCGATAGCACAAAATCGTTTTCGGTCGTAAGCCATCGGAGCAGTGAAGAGGCTGGAAACAATAGCGAATCAAGAAGTCCCCCGCGCAGCGATTACAGTCCGGAGAACCTTTCGAACAAAAGGTACGGTAATTCAAGTGCAATGTTAGATCATAAACTGCCTTTAAGTTTTTTGGGTCCGCCGTTGGCGGCGCTGCATTCTATGACTGAAATGAAATCTGCCGTCGGCGGCAATAACACTGGTGGCGGGTCCATGAGCGGTTCGATAGGCAACTCGAATGGGTCAAATAATGGATATGGCATGAGTAATATCCATCAACATAACTCGACAACACATTCACAGGGTGCAGCGAATCCACATGGCATCGATACGATACTGTCGAAGCCGCCTCCACCCGTGACGTCGGCAGGATTAAGTGCTTTAACAGGAGGTAAGTGAATAATAAGACACCATTACGTTTTTCCATTCGATAGTATCTTTTCAAAATAGCGATACACAATGATTTCAAAGTAAAGCTTACCGTTATTAGATATAGACAAAGTGCTGCATGTGTCGTAGTCGTTTGTATTCCTGCCCATTACGGTGGGACTTATTGAGGTTCGAGTCCTAGAAACAGTCAACTGTTTTCCCACGGGTAATTACAACCAATAAATGCAGCTCCCATTCCTCACAAGTTATGTGATTGAGAGACCCCACCCTAAACGAACTATTTGTGCCCAAATTATATATAAATAAAAGTACTATTTAAACAGTGAGGTTAAATAAAAACCTTAAATATAGATTTTTCAACAAACTGTAAAGGGTCATTCCACGGTAACACCCGAAACGAACACTTTTCGACTCATAAAATTGTTTATCATAAAATTGTTTATCATTTTGCTAAAATCTTCAAATCTTACAATTGAGATAAAGCAACTAAATACGAAGAAAATAAAAAAAAATTAAAACGCAAAAATATCAGCATAAGAATTAACAAAAATGTTTGTTTCGGGTGTTACCGTGGAGCGTGGAATGACCCTAAACGTATTACAACCTTTTTATTTACGTAGAAAGCCTTCGCTCTGGCTGTTCACTAGTTTTTGTTTTTAAAAACAATTGGTTGAAATTTTGCATTTTTTGAAGTCTCTAATCGGAATACCTACATAATTGATGCATAATTGATGCATAGATTTGAGGTTATTTGTATCTTTATTCTCATAGTAGTTCAACATCAACTAAACGAAAGTTTATTCTCTTCGTTGGGGTGAATTCTGTGGTTGGAATTAATAGGGGTGAAAACTCAAATATACCGCAGAATGCAAATAATATAATATCCACAGGAATGAACTTTCGAAAAGGGTATGCGACTATTTTCAAACCAAGCTGGTAGATTTACTCTACGAGTTTGGAGGATAGGAAATGCAAGAAAATAAACTAGATAAGTAAAGTTGTGAGTCATATTTAATGTGAGATTTTATGCTTCCTCTCAGTATTTTTCAATCAGAAATGGATTTTTATTTTCTTATTACTGATTCCATTCCTAAGTCTAACTCTTTGTTGGTATTGTCACGGAGTGGTCTATACTTTATAAGACTTATTTAAGCTCCTTTAATGCTGTTCTTGCACAATGAATATAAGAGTTATGTTCAGGACTGGAAATAGTTTTTTTCAAATTATATCGCGATTAATTTGACACAAGCGTTACAATTTCCAAATGATTTTGTTTCTACTTAGTGAAATTAATTTTCAAATTTGATTCAAAAATGGAAAAAACTTTACTTTTAGCTTACAGCATTTAATCGATTTAAGTAAGTGGATATTCAAATTATTTAACGCTTTCCTTACAGTCTATTGAAGGCTTTCATTGAACTTGCATAATTGATTAAGGTCGATTTTCGGTATTGATTAACCTATTTGTTCACAGTATTGGAAAATAGGGTGTCATGAATATCAACCTTATAATTATACTTACTCTTGTTATACTTTAACAAAAATTGAATTTCTTCCAATTTGGTAAAGACAAATTTTATTTATTATTCACATATATTCGTTGACTTATAACTTCAGTTATATAGTACCTAATCATTGAAATGTACGGCCAACATTTCAGATTTCATGACCATTGAGCGAACTGTATTGAGATTAATTGGTAGGCAGTGATTTACAAAATTAGTTTTCTTATATCATCAAAAAAAAAAAAAAAAATCGATCCTCTTACGCTAATAAGATTCTGCTGGATTCGCCCTCAAGCGTAATTTCTAACTGCACATTAAAAGAATAAGCTTTCTAAAAGACATGTTTCGGTAAAATTTTCATAGCATTTCTTCATTCGTTTGAACCAAAATTTGTTTTTATTTAGTGGATTCATAGGCGGATCCACGGGGGGGTTTTCGGGTTGGGACTCCCCCCAATCGGAAAATAAAAGATGTTATTTGTAACATTTATCGGCTCCTAATGTTCAAATTTCGTTACGGGACGGAAAAATATAGCATGAGCAAGACAAAATAGTAAAGGAGAAGTAATATTTCAGATTTTCAGAGCGTGCCGTGTAAGCTTTCACATTTACCTAGAAGGTGCCTTTTCTCGGATCGCGTCACATATTAACTCTTTTACTTGTAAATTTTTGATCGAAAGATACTAACCAGTAAAGCATCAAGCGCAATTTGGATGTTCTGGCCGTGAATTCGTTGTCTCCACATCTTGACTTCTGACAGAAAATTTTCTTTCGAACAATCCGATATATCTTCGTAAAATGTGTAGAGGTCAGCGCATTTCTTTTCGTTAAATTCTTGTTTAAGAAACAGTTGCCCGAAACTTTGGAAAATGGATTTGTGTTCCGAGAACTGACTTTTGAGTTGAGAAATGAACGTATCAAGAAACGGAATGTAGGAAGAAATTCTGTAGAAGTCTTCAATACTTTGTGCTTGAACGTTGCAACGATTTTTTTGTTGATTGCAACGGCGGCGGCGCGCGGCGGCGTTTCAATTTCATTGTGATTTCGTATTCAGAACAAATTGTAGCAACATGCTCATAAATAACGTGGAAAGTAGAATCTGCGTTTTTGCAGATTCACGTAAATTCATTCAAAGCGTCATCTGCCAGCTTAGTAGCCTCACCCAAATCTTGGTTTTTAGATTGCAATTCCCGACTCAAAGGCAAAACAATCGAATTAACTGATTCCATAATGTGACAGGCGATTTGGAATTCAACCGTCGAAATCGCTGTCAAAAGATGCAATGCATTTTGCGAAGTATCTTGATATTTCCACGTTTTGATTTCTTCCAAAGATTCAATAACAGCCGGTTGCAATTCAACGTACGTTCCAACTACTTTATGAGACTGAGCCCACCTGGTAAGACAAACAGACTTCAACTTTTGTTTTTTTTCTCAATTTTGTTTGTCATTTTTGAAATTGCTTGGTGTAGAACGTCTTGTCTTTAAGGCCAGTGAAAAAATGCTTCAATCGCTACTATAGTTCCTAACGCATTTTTGATTCCTGACACATCGCATGCTGCATTGACTGCCAAACTAAAGCTATGTGCAGCGCAATGTACTTACACAAATTGCCAGGGGGAAATACGATCTCAGATGAGCCTGTGCACCAATGAATTGGACACTCATTGCCGGAGCTCCGTCGAATCCTTGGCCATACATATATGAGCAATCGACGCCAACATCATGTAAATAATTTCTGATTGAATCTGCCAAACCTCGTATATTTAAATAAAATTTTGAGTAATAGACCCCCCCCCCCCCCCCCCCCCATGCCCAAATCCTGGATCCACCACTGAGTGGATTTAACTAAAAAAGGGTTTCTTCTTTAGTTTCGAACAGACCATTTTTATATTGAAATTGAACCGAGTGAACGTGTATTTTGTGCCCGAACTTGAAACCTCCCACGTAACATAAACATACAGATAGGCTAACCCCTAACCATCATATCATTCAGTTACATGGGAGGTTTCAAGTTCGAACCCAACAGAGACAAAAATGTTTTCCCAAGGGTATATCTAGTCTTTCGCGAGGAATTGGTAAGACCTCTGATAGTAATTTCGTTTCCAGCATGAAAATCACTTTCTGGAATAGCCGTGCGGAATTGGCAAACAAATGTAGGTCCCCTCTATTGATTGTGAGAAGTTTGCTGACCCGAGTTCCTTGCTCTGTGGCGCCAACCTATTTGTTTATTTATTTATTTTATTTGATCGTATTTTAAACTATCAAGTGACATATGTGCTAATAATCTGCACGGATGGCATCATTCTATTTTGAGCAAAATTAATCCGCCGAATGAGGAAAAAGAAAAAATGGCATCAGACGTTGATGAAATAGAAAAGGAATAGAGTAGATAAGTGTCTGGCAAATGGCGGCTTTATTTTCTCACCCTTTAACCGCACGCCGTATAAGTTTAAATCGAGGTTTGCTTTACAAACCGATTAGCGGAGTTCACACTGTGCAATAAGTTGGACAGACTTCGTTTGATGGATGTTGGATGGTTGGATGCAGTTGGCGTTCAGACTTATCAGATTTGTCGTCCAACGGTCCAACATAATGTCATATATTCCTCACTCCATCCAATTTCAAAATTTTTAAAAATATTTGAAAACCATCCAACAAGTTGGACAAGCGGTCGACAGAGGATTCGCATTATTCGACATTGGTCGTTCAATCCAAAGTCTGTCCAACTGATTGTACAGTGTGAGCTCCGCTATTCTAAAAAACAATAGCTGAGCTCTGCATATATATGCTTAGCTTATACAATATACATAAGTAGTGTATATGTGTAGATATCTATTCCAAAATCCTTAGCCAAGAACTTGTCTCTATCGAACACCGACTCAGCTTGTGCAACGGCTTAATCTATATGCGAAACGCCATACAAATGGTTGCACATATGTATCCTCATCAAATTCGTGGCACAAGGTTATGTTTCGTTTGTTTTCATTTTGTAATAAAATAAAAACGCTGGCCTTAGAAATAACCACATCTAGACAATCGTTAAAAAAATTATTCTATATATGATAATTGGATTGCCAATTATTGGTTCTGCGCAGTTTATTCAGCGACTTAAGATTGTTCAGCTTTAGATTTCTTTCAATGAGTATGTACCTAAATATTTTTTATGACAAAAATAATAAAAATGAAGCCATCAAAATTCTTATATTCGCTTTTCATCTATTATTTAAGCCCGTTGACTTAGCTGTGCAAACTGAATCGTACGGCAAATCGAATGTGTATGTGTTTAACCAATAATGATATTACTTGCAGGTGGAATTCCTCGCTTTTCAATAGCCGCTGCAGCTGCCGGAATGGCTCAATACCTATCACAGAGTCAAGGAGCGCCTCTTAAGACCCACGCTGGACATATAGTGGACCGAACGCATTTGTATTGGCCAGGACTTCAAGGTCTCGTTGCGAACCCGATGGCATGGAGAGAACGGCTTTCGAATACAAGTAAGTAATAAATTAATGTGCTTTCAACGGCATTATAGTGTTTTTTTTTTCTACAAGTGGCGCATTTAGTGTTAATTTTTGCAAAAATGAGAGAAGATTGAACAGGTAAAAAAATAAACAAAAAAAAAATCGATTTGAGAACTAAACTTGATTAAGCAACCAGTCATCATCGAAATACGTTAGTCATCCTCTTGACCAAATTGGAACTCCAATGTGTGATTGTGATTGTTGTTTCTGTATTCTGTGAGTTTTGTTGAACTCTTTTGATCAGAATACAGTAGCCGCAAAAAAATCATCGTAAAATTGAGATATTTTGAACAATCATACTCGTACTTAACATTTTGAAAACAATAGGTAAATTTAGCAATGCAAATGCTTGAGCAGTTTACACAGTAAATTATTTCAATTGATGAATTGCTTTCCTTGATTCAGGCTGGAATGTTTTTTACTGCGTTGGACTTAATAATAATTTTTAGCTTTTTAAGTTTAGTAATAAATGAATTAAGTAAAATAGAGTCCATTAGAAAACAACAAAAAAAATGTACTCCCGAACCCACTAAAAAAAAAATGACTCTTTCGCTATACCTACCTACTATTGTATCCTTGTGACAGCACTGGTTCCTAGTTACTGAGAACTTGACTTATTTAAATAGAGATTAATCTCTTGTAATTTTATTAAGTCTAAATTTAATTTAAAAAACAGTCTCACTTACAAATCTACCTATTGAGAAGGTTAATTCAGAAAATGCGTAGGTCTACCCAGTTTGGAGAGATTTAATTTAATTTAATTTGCTCCGCTGTTATCAATTGTCATTAATTTTTAAGAACGTTTCTGCATTAATTAAAACAGAGTCATCATAGCTCACTTAATCCAATAACAAATATTTTTAACATATATTTAAATGCATCGTTATTTTCGTTTGCCACTGTAAAAGATTTATTTTTTCACACCAAGATCAAAAACTGTTTATTTATTTGCCAAAGATGTTGGGGGCTCTTCAGTGGTCAGGAAAGGGAAAAGGCATCAAGCCGATGCGGTGCCTCAACTCTCTTGTCACTTTGTCATCTCATTGTGTATGTTTTCATAATTCCACATTCGTTTTGAAAATTATTGGGTGTATGGTTTTTGTATTCAACATCATTGAGCGCAGATTGAATAATATTATCTCTCGAACAGAATGCATCCACACGGGCACAAAACCAAAATAAGAACTCTTGGGAGTTATTCCCCACTTTATGGAACATCATCATATAAAGTAATTATGCGACCATATAATTACGTCGAATGATTGATTGTATTTTTTCATGTCATCGACAATAGCGTGCGTGTGTGATTAATTTTAATTAATATAACGCATATTTTATAGCAACAATGCAATGAAATCAGTTTCCGAAAAAAAAAATCTGCACACAATGGCGAGACAACGAGATATGTAGGTATAATATGCAACTATATTATGTGCGATGTAGGTACCTACAATGCTACAATGGAAGTAGCACGTCCGTTTAACAGACATGTGCGCATAACAAATCGATAAAAGAAAAGTAAAAAAGTTACAAAAAGCCATTGTGTTCTGATATCCTGTTCTGTTTGATTGTGTTTCAAAGGAAATATTGGATTTCTATTTGCTTTATTATGCCTCTTTGGGTATAGGCTAGATCACATATAGGTTTTTATTTTATGTAAGTAGTCATACCTATGAGCTATCGCTATAACTACCTGATGGGAAGCAAGTGAGTAATTCAAATAATAAAATCGAAGTGGAAATCTCCTAACAGACTCCAATATAAAGCTAGTCCTAAACGACGAACATGCTCGCCGAGCATGCTCGTTTGCATTATCCCATAGACGACGAACGCATTTGCCGAGCATTCCTTTCATGTTGATTCCCCACAGCGTAAACGTGTGTATTCTTCTATTAAATTGTGGCTGTCTGTTGCCTTTTTACTTTATCCGCGATATGCACACGACGACGTCCACAGCAGAAATGAGGTTTGCTTCATAGTAAAAAACCGGTTTGCTCGCGAGCATGGCCCTACATGGCAAACAACGAAGCCAACGAACATGACAAAATCGAAAATTTTCGCCAACAGCGAGCGGCTCGCCAACTGCTAGCCAACCAACCCCTAGACGGTGAAAATACGGCGAGCACGAGCATGCTCGGCGAGCATGTTCGTCGTTTAAGCTAGTCCTAAACGACGAACATGCTCGCCGAGCATGCTCGTGCTCGCCGTATTTTCATCGTCTAGGGGTTGGTTGGCGAGCAGTTGGCGAGCCGCTCGCTGTTGGCGAAAATTTTCGATTTTGTCATGTTCGTTGGCTTCGTTGTTTGCCATGTAGGGCCATGCTCGCGAGCAAACCGGTTTTTTACTATGAAGCAAACCTCATTTCTGCTGTGGACGTCGTCGTGTGCATATCGCGGATAAAGTAAAAAGGCAACAGACAGCCACAATTTAATAGAAGAATACACACGTTTACGCTGTGGGGAATCAACATGAAAGGAATGCTCGGCAAATGCGTTCGTCGTCTATGGGATAATGCAAACGAGCATGCTCGGCGAGCATGTTCGTCGTTTAGGACTAGCTTTAGGACTAGCTTAAGGAATTTGGAAGTTGGAATTGAAACATGTTTTTACATCGTCGCGTCGGTAGGTTGGTTTTTTTTTCACAAATCTCTATTATTTGTATGGCCCAATGTTTCGGAAAAAATGTCAGTGTCCTTTCGGTCTACCTATACAGGGTGTCCATTAATTCGTGTTAAATACTTTGAGATGTGATTCTCGTTCATATTATAAGAAAAAAATTGTTCTACAGTAAAGTCCGTTTCTCAACTTTGACATTTTAAAAAAATGCTAACTTTGGTGTACCCTGACCTGTGTTAAGTTCGATTTCTCAGTCAATACTGATGGTAGAGACCTAATTTTAGACTTAATTATTTGTAGAAATAATAATCTTTAAAACTGTATTTAAATTGGGCTTTTCTAGGCTTAGGGTTGACAGATTTTAAATTTTAAATAGTGTTCAAATTTTCTTCCCCAGCAAAGTTTTGACTTTGAGTTAATTTTTTTTCAGAAAAGGCCTGATAAACATAGAGTTTCTTCATTTTGTACAGATGTACAACATAATAATAAAAAAAAACCTCATTAATAAGTGCACTCAAAACCCATATGTTTTATGATACCTACTTGAAAAAATACAAAATGGGTAAATTTAAAAAAAAAAGATTTTTAGCCCTGAGGTTTGTTTGAATAATTAACAATAATATGGGAATTTTTAGCAGTTTTTAATGTATTTGATCAAATACCATTATAACAAGTGTTTAAAGGGCCCTCCTTCATTTTGAATGCAGGCCAGAGCCTGTTTTTGGACTTCATTGTGGTTGTTTGCTCTCGATACCTCTTGTCTTAGGTATACTTGTAGTAAGTCGATGTATCGCCGACTTTATACTTCCACACAAAAATAGTTCTCGATCATCAGCATACTTTAGCTGGTGAATGTGAAAAAGTGTTTTAAGCACGAAACTTTTAGCTTTTTAGTGATAAAATCTTTTTTAGCGTGATAGCAGAAAATTGTGGAAATTATCTTTTAAAACAGTTATTAGAAATTAGACTTTGTTAATTTAATAACAGAACTAAGCTTTCTCAATGCTCATGTCTCGCAAAAGCAATACAATTTTAACTGTGAGCTGAGAAAACTATTACGGGAGACTTGAGCCAGATTCTTGGGGGAGACTTGATCAGTGGCTCAAGTCTTCCTTCGCTGTAATTTATTGTAAGAAATTTTTGTTAACTTTTGATGCCATTTGCGCATATGAGTAAATAGCATAAAAAGGAATGCGGTTCCCAAAGATGTTATTGAAACCGCAATAAAAGAATTAATGAGCGAACAACTCGTACTTATGCGGTAAATCTAGTTTGGACGAATTTGAAAGCAAAACAAGTCAATGTAAATTTTTTCAAACATTTAATATTGAAGAAAACAGCAATGGGTTGAAAATTTTATCACATTTAGCATGTATCAAGTTGAAACGACTCAGTTTGAGTGATTTCGGAGGCTATTAAAAATGAATCGAACATATAACTTGCTAAGGCCAGAAACAACAAGCTTCTATAAAAACAAAGTACCGGATTTCATCGCAAGTCATAGAGAAGTGCATGAAAATTTTTTAAACTATAGAAAATTTACAACAGCGACGAAACTGGATGGACTCAAGTTAAAAATGCCAGAGGGTTCTAGCAATAATCTGTCAATCAATCAATAATCAATAAATCTGTTCCCTTTTATTTATCATTTGGAAAAAATCACTCGTATATAAATTAAATTTATAAGACTTATCTTAAAATAAATAAAAGTATCTTCAAAATGGTGTATCCAACATGCGACTTAGATGGATACAAAAGTTTTTATGAGTAACTCAACAAAAAGTGGCTCAAGTATCCCGCCCTATACCAAATATAACAAAAAACCAAGTTATTTTATTTTATGTACTTTTCAATATATGTATATTTATGGACCAATACTCCACTGTTAATATTGTAAAAGAATTGTCCTCTTAATATAAACACATTTAGCATAACATGCATCGGAGCTGCGCAAACCATTTTTGTTATAAAAATTTTTTTGGGTGTTGTTTAGTATAAAATAAATTGTGGTTGTAAAAACTGGCAGGAGTACGATCAATGAATGAATGAATGGTTTGGGGTTTTATATTACACTCCGAGCTTGTAGGCCTATTGAACCCACTACTTCTTAAGTGGTATATTCCTTAATCAAAGTATATTTATCCAGATTAGTCTCTTTGATAAATTAAGTATCTATGTTTGGCTTAGGAGTTTTAGTTTCCTTTTTCTATGTAGTAAGATTCTAGCAGCAGTACGATATCCGTGGCGCCAATTTTGTAATTATTTTTCGATATCTGACAATAACTAAAACTTAATTAGGCTAAAATAAAACTAAAATGTAAAATAAAATTTTTCAATATCTCACTTCGTTAACGAAATATCGATTTTTTAAGTCGAATTCGCACGAATTTCAGACTATTGCTAGTGTTGTGATTAAAAAATTAAACATTTTATGATTTTTATGAAGATTGCGGCGCCGCGCCGGCGAAACGGATATCGCACTATCCCCTAATAACTTAAAATTTTCGGTATATGATGGAGCCTCCAAGTGGTAACTTTGTGTTACGCTATTAAGAGTTTTTGTTTTTTAGGAAAAACGATTTTAATTATTCTATTCCATCTATGACTTGATTATATTAATGAAAAAAATCTCCTTTTTTTGTTTGGTTCTAGTCTTATATGTTTTAAGGAATTGTATTTTTTTGGAAGAATGTATGTATAGTCTTATGCTTTTTGTTGGTAGTTACTATGCCTAAACACAACGTAGAATCTTCCATAAATATTATTTATGCCCACGCTGGCGCTGTTCCACAACTATCTTATAGCCTATAGTAGTTAATGAGTTTTTTAGTTGAGATATTCCACGTGTTTTTTAATCTAATAAATGAAAAGATTAGTAAAGTTTTTAACAGTTAAAACACTTTTTATATTTCCTCAGATGTACATTTCAGAAGCAATGCTTCCATCGTCAGTGAGATTTAAAAATTAAATTAAATTTTTAAATCTCACTGACGATGGAAGCATTGCTTCTGAAATGTACATCTGAGGAAATATAAAAAGTGTTTTAACTGTTAAAAACTTTACTAATCTTTTCATTTATAGTAGTTACTCCTACAACTACTAAATGTCAAATGAAATGATGTAGTAAAAAAACCATTTTGGATTATTGAGTAAAGCGCATTACCTCTTGAATTCCTAAGCTAAACAGATGCAAAACTCTTAAGAGTTAAATAAAGGACTTTGTAACTTTTTAGTCCAAAAAAACATATGTTAACTCAAATTAACAATAAAAACCTGGCGTAGGCCCCCTGAGCCAACATCTGACTAGTCGGACGCTTATTTTTAATTGCCTGAAATAAAGCTTTATTTAATCCGATTAATGTATTGAACGCAGAAAAAGAATGAAAACTACAAAATCGAGGGAATCTCTATTGACGTGGAGAGTTAGTTGCTTTAGATGCGACAAAAACGTTTGAAGTTATAGGTAGGTATATGCTGAAAAAAGCAAAATAAATCGATTAGGAAGCATCTTTTTTCCTCCTTAGTGCAGTTAGGTTTAGTTCAAATAGTAGCTCAAGGGAAATACTTTGAAAGTGAAAAAACACACAAAAAAATTTATTTCAAATTTAAAAAAAATTTCCACTGCTGTATTTCAAAAATTCTTTAACAAAAATTGCTAAACTTTTGCGTGTATGTAACCCCGAATATGTATCTATATGACAAATAATCTAAAAATTCCATTTTCCAAAATTCATTTTTCGTATTACGTAACGCAATTTTTGAATGACCCCCCCCCTCCCCCCCTTGTAACGCACCGTAACGTTTACATGTACCCCTCCCCCCCCCCTCTCTAAAGGTTACGTAACACTCAATTGATCATTTTTACCCTAAAGTCGAAAAAATTTATGTTATATTTCTTATACTTGGTATACTTTTAATTGCCACTGCGGTAAATCATTTAATATAACATAAATAATACAAAACAAAAATTATTCTTCTGTCCACCGGTTTGCTAGCCACTCAGATTCTTTCATCACAGGCACCTGGAGTGCAGACGAAGACGGTTCTGGAATTGCTAAGCCACTTGCATCAACTTTGTCTTCGTCGACCCAGTCAGCATTTAGGAGTTTTTATTCCCTAATTTAAAGAAAAAAAATGTTACGTAGCGTGTTTTAAGACAGACCCCCCCCCCCGCCCCTGTAACGCATCGTAACGTTTTACGAGACCCCCCTCCCCCCAAATTGCGTTACGTAATACTTGAACGCTCCCATTCCTCTCAATCCTTCTTGCGAGGGGTGGAAAAACTCCTCAAATTTGTTGCCGGTTCTAAACGAATACAGACTTCCACATAGTTTTTCAAAACTTTAACCATTACGCCACCATTTCCCTGGACTTTCTTAAATATACTGTTGAATCAGTGCCGCTAGTGGTCTGCGTCGCAGGGGCGAAAGGTGATCAGGACTTAAAAAAAAACTTTTTATTATTTTTAAAAATAAAAAAGGCAAAAGAAGACATAAGGTATTTGTTAACCAACAGCTTCTTGAAGGTCTCTAGAATTTCTACGCCTGATGAGATAAAACAACTGTCAAATTGAGAAAAACGAGTGAGGCCCATTTAAAACTCTGCAGGCCACGTCATTCTGTTCAATGTTATGGGGATGCTTTCACGTCGCAATTCTTGTTTTATTTTGTTTATCAATCATAAATCAACTCCTTTGCAAATTTAGCAGGTTGTATCATCTTCTAAATTCTAAAACATTGACTTTTTTTCTAGAAGGCGATTTCGTGGAGGGGTTATCAAAATTTAGTCACGCCACTGCTCCATTTCGTTCACATTTTGCACTCTAATCCCCACTAACCACGCACAGAACGATAAATGAAGCCAGATTATAGGTACCTACCTAAAACCTTTTTATTTTGCTTACTTACAACACTAACAATTCCGTGGAAATGACTTTTTGCACCTCAATACATCTCTTGCAATGCCTTCATTTCATTTTCCACAAATTGAATGGCGTCAGATTAGCCAGAGTCAGTCAAATTTTGACAAAATTTAGAAATTCTTAAACAAGTTGACTTTCACGTTTTCCAAAGTAGGTAGGTAAAATAAATTGTTTAAAATATGTTCGTCGATCTCATTGGCCATCTTTTTAGACCCCTATCTTTGGCTTATACTTAATCGTATTTTATAGAAATAAAAATGACAGATCCTTTTTGTTGTTGATTTACTCCTATAGGTAGGTACCTATACCTTTTTTTAAAGAAATCTCAACTCAATTCAACACAATAATAGACATTTTATCTTCATTACCTATAAAAGAAGAGAATACATTTTTAAACATTATTGTAATCAAATTTATCACGAGTTGGCCTGATTCCAAATTATATTGAGCGCACAGTGTATTTGTAAACAAAAATGTTTCACCAAAATAAAGCTCCCTCTTTGTTTGCCATTTCTGCCATTTTTGTTCGGCTTACTATTCCTTCCTTCATTTTGTTGGTGTTTGTAAAATCGTATGGTATGCTTGTGGATTCGCAGTACATAATACCCTGCTATAGCTTTCCTTGGTGCTTGCTGGCGGTGTGTTTAATTCTCCTCTTCACAATGAAGTTCATGGAGCTTTTTATTATGTACCCGGCGGCGCGGCGTCAACAAATTCTCCCTGTCTCCTATTCAGTATACCCAAACAACAATTGTTTCAATGGGGGATGTTGTTTGGATCCATGTATATCACATATTTTGGAGCACGCACACACCAATAAAATACTTGTTAGTCGGGTTGTTCTTCACAGATTTACAAGATCTTTGCTGATGTTTCTCATGCGAGCTCCCCAAAAATAACCACCATCTCCTTCCAACTGTTTGTGAAAATAATGTAATCATATATTATTATTATACGTATGTCAGTTCATCGTGCACCATCAACCCCACATACCTACCTCTATTCTCACAACCCCATGTCTATAGAAATAATTTGGGACATTTTCAAGAGGGTGGATGAAACACATTTACATCGTGTATAAGGGACGTTATCTCGTGTAGGTTCTGTCTGCTTTGCACAATGTGGGTGCTGCTTACAAAATGGAGAATTTATTATAGTCGAAAAAGATGCAGGCACAGGCAGAGGGAGGCTTGGTGGATACTGTGCTGTGCGGATGAACATGTTTATTTTGCCTGTTCGTATATGTTTTTCCAGTTTCATGATACATAAATATGTGAAAATGATTTTCGTCGAATAAAACGAACATTATAGTGAATTATGTATGCATGTTGTGAATGGAGAGTGAGGGGATTTTGATAAACATTGCAGAATTATTCTGTTGTGTGGTGATTTATACAGCAAAAGACAATTTGTTTGGTAGGTTGTAGTTACCTATTGCTTTTTGATTTTTGATAGATTCAAATTCAGTTTACAACTCAATTAAAAACACTAGCTCCTTTAGAGTATAAAGAGAACCTGAGAAAGAGACAAAGCGCTCATTTGTATTAAGTTTTAGATTCCATTTTAAATATGGGTTTTCAAAGTTTTGTCGCTTCGTTATGGTATAAATGTTCTAGCCATCCAGGAAAGGCTTACAGGAAAAGTTCTCTTTCAAATTCTGTTTGAATTTCCGCATTTGTTGAAAACTAAAATATTTTTTGCTGATAAAACAAGGAAATTTTT
Organism: Melanostoma scalare; assembly: GCA_949752695.1. Taxonomy (NCBI): domain Eukaryota; kingdom Metazoa; phylum Arthropoda; class Insecta; order Diptera; family Syrphidae; genus Melanostoma; species Melanostoma scalare. Next base: position 280,315,947 of record OX456984.1, read on the forward strand.
TTTACAAAGTTACATCATGTAAGCATGCTTCCGAAATGTGCATTCGAGGAAATATAAAAAGTGTTTTAACTGTTAAAATTTTTACTAATCTTTTCATTTACTAAGTTTAGTCTAAGTCTATTTAATAAAAAAATTGTGAAGCGCACCGTAAATACTTTTTTGGTTTACATTTCTGTGCGAGTGCCCTTGTCTTCACAACAATTGTATAAAAATATCTAATTTTAATTTAAAATTTTTAAACGACGCGACGTGCTATACAGCTCAGATTCGAATAAACTGTTATAAGAGTTCTTTATTTATTAGTTTGAAATTCAATGCAAATATTCTTATAATAGAAAGAAAAAAACATGATTTATTTTGCCGTCCGTCGATTGATTGGTAGGTAAATATTATAAATAATAAAACAAAATACGTACGTTAAGATAACATAATTTTCAAACAGCTCTTGGTATTCAGGCACGAAAACTTACTCTTACTGTGATTGAAACCTCAAACCGATATTACCAATTTGACAATATGTAAGAGAGTGTAAGAGAGCTCACGGAGAAGAACAGTAGTCCGTTCTTTTATTCTTCGATATTACGCGATGTAACATCGGTTGACATTATGTCGTTCCTAAATACATAAAAGTTACGAAATGTATGTAAGTAACATCGATGTCGTTCCTAAATGCAATGTTGAAGTGTCAGAATGTTACGTTTCGTAACTTTTTCCAACTCATCTCTGTGGGACTAGAGTTTCGATGTTGATCTGTCAAACCCCTTTAAAATTGTTGTTGGTCAGATTTGATTTGGGTTTTTTTTCATTAATCTTCCAAATTCTGTGAACAGTTATTGATTTTCAATCTTGTTCATTTCAGAATTCTTTTTTCTTCATCAAAAACGAGTTTCGTTTAGCTGGGTTCGTATTTTAAGAAATACTTTATTCATATTTTTGACAGACCAGCAAAGTGTAACATCGAGTCGTTCCTATAAATGCAATCATGATTTTGTAACAAAATCAAACATACAAAACAACAACGATGATTTTGACACTACAGCATCGCGTTACATCGAGGGCATAAAAGAACGGACTACAGTGTTCTTACTTCAAGGAAAACTGCACATTCTACGAGGAAGTTTAAAATGCCTCTAGCTCCATTACAAAGACTACAAGTTATTTTAAATTCTCCTCTGTTAGGAATAAAATTTAAGGATAAAGTTTCAGTTCTCACTCAGAGTTTAAAGCAGTTTACACATAAAAAGCAAACAAAAATGCCTCTCAAAACGAGGCGAAATATAGAAAAATTTTAATCAATATTTTCTTTTTATTTTGGCATAGTAAAGCCAAATTTACTGTCAGATTGCGTCGCCTCACATATGCTACTATCCCGAAAATGAGAACCAACGATTCATCGCACAAAACCACTACTTCTGACCCACTGTGTGCCGGTTTTCGGTCGGCACTTAAAAGTGCAGATGAAACCGCTTGACGGATTTGGTTAAAATTTTGCAATTAGAGTCTGTAAGGCAGTCTAAAGATGAGTTTTTGGATGTGGGTATCTAATCTAGGATTCCAAATAACAGCACCTATCACACAGCCTACTTATATGATAACATTTATATTTCTTTGAAGGTTTAATTTTTGGTTGTATTTCATTTGATGTAAAAAATTTCATGCTTAAAAACAACTTCACTGAATTATTTCAAAATCAAAATATCTTCGCATTAACTTCGGGCCGTTCATAAAATACGTTCGCATGTAGGGGGAGGGGTCTCGTTGAGTTTGACAAGATGTCACAAGTGTGGAGGGGGTTCTATGGCAACGTAGCGTTCGCCGTTCATAAAAAAATTTTACTAGGTACAGTAATTCTCTAGACTAGTTTTTTCTAACTTTGTCATGATAAAGGTCATTCATTTCGTATTAGTAAATATACAGACATTTTCATATTATACATTTTCAATACAATGAATTGTAACTCAATATATTTACTAATGTTTATTGAAGTGAAACTTCTCATGCGACTTCCAAACATGGTTGCGTTACCCGTTTAACGCGGATTATCGATTGCATACTTTTCGGGACTGCTCGCAATTCGTCTTAATTGTAGTGGAATGTGTTCTTCGGTGGAAGTTTGCATTATTTTCGGAGAAAATCAAATTGAAACTAGTTCTTTGTTCTTTTTAATGCGTTTAATATATTTGTAATTCATTTCTTAAGAAAAATCTCAAGATGCCATTAAATTCTTCTAAATAGTTTTTCAATTTGTGCCGTGTATGTGAAAATCGTGTCTGTTCTTGCAAAATTAATTTCGATTGCTTCATAGAAAGTAGTGTTTTGTTTTCTTAGAAAATATTTAATACCTGGTCCACTCCACGCACTATTTTTTTTAAACATGAGCGCTAGCTCTTGCGCGGCTCTAGCGTTTTGACTTTGCTCTAGCGGCATTGGAATCCTTAAAAATCGATTCCTTTGTTTTTCCAATACTTGAGGGACTAATATGCGTCACATACACTGTTCAAATACTTGTCAAGCATGTAAGAGTGTATTAGTGAAAATAGCTCACGTATGCATTGTGTTTTGTGTGTATGTGTACCTATATGCTTGAAACAAAATCAAATCGTTTTGATTTTTGTCAAAAACACCGAATTCTAGTGTGACGTATTTTATGGACGGCCCCTTTAAAAAGTGACTATATAATAAATGTATACTAGATTTCTTTGATAAAGTTTTGACATGAATCGTTCCATTTTCCAGTTTAGTCAAAACTTAATCAAGGAAATCTAAAGCGGAGTTAACACTGTACAATTATTTGAACGCACTTTGCTTGATGGATGTTGGATAGTCGAATGTTGTTTGCGTTCAGATTTATCAGCCTTGTCTTCCAACACTATGACATATATTCCTCCGCTTCGTCCAACTTCAAAATTTTCAAAAACATTTGAAAACCATCCAACAAGTTGGACAAGCGGTCGTCTGAGCATTGGTCGTTCAAACCAAAGTCTGTCCCCCTAATTGTACAGTGAGAACTCCGCTTAATAAACACACTCAGCTGTATTTATAATCGCATTTTAAACTCCGCGAAACTTTAAAACACGCTTATTCGTTGATTAAAACAAAAATCGTATTTATAATCATTTTTCGCCAGTGAATAGGTAAGGGCTGATTAGCTTAAACGCAGAAATGCGTGTTTTAGCGTATAAATGTCATTTGATTTTGAGTATTGAGTAGTCATTCAGTGGTTTATTTACATCCTTGAGAATTTGTATGTACTCAAATTACATTAACTTTCTACATAATTTGGATGTAGTAAATGTGTTTTCAAATGAAAGAAGTAGAGCGTAGAAAGTCTACATTGTATACATTTCCTGAATCGCTATCTCATTGGCTACAAAGTCGCATCATTTAATTTCACACGGAGTAGTGGCTCACCAAACCACCCCCGCAAATTAAAAAATTATAAATTGGAAAAACTTTAGCTACATTTTTTTGGTGTCAATTCTAAATGGATGGACTTACAGCTAAGAGTTGTGTGTTGTGGGTGGTTTGGTGAGCTACCGTGTGACCTTCAATATGGCCCTTTGCAATAATTGTTTTTGCATGCAACAGATGCGCTTATTTTTTACATTTTGCAGGTACCCAGGTACCTACTGGAACCATTTTTTGTAGTATGTACCTACCTATAAACTAATAAAGCTACCTACTTTCTAAAGCAATAGAAATAATATTTGTATTTACACTTTTATACAATTAGACCGAACAGCCGAACACCGAACGAAAATAAAAACAAAACAAAATTCTGTTGTCAGTTCAACCATTGAGAAACAAAAATTAGAGAGTTTCTTTATGATTTTGTCATAAGGGATGATTAACCAGTATGGGCGAAAAAAAGGATAATAAATAAGGATTTTTTATTCACTGATTAAAGTCTTAATAAGTTCTTATTCACTGCATAACTAATATGCGTTTTAAGCGTGTTTTAGCGAAATCTAATAAACACGGCTGATTATGTATATAGTTATAGATAGATGTAGATGACTAAATACGTCCTCTTTGGTGCACACCTACTTCGACTTAGAATTCTTCGGTGACTCCATCTGCACATCTTAATTTTGTTACAGCTCCTTACTCCTTTCAAAACTCCTCATTGCCTTATAGGGTCACAATGTTTGATCTCGTGGTTGTCGATCGAATGCTTTTTCAAACAGCTAACAAACCAACACATCATACTAATCTTCTAACGAATCACAATATTTCTAAATGTTTTTGCATTCGTGTATTCGTGGCAGAAGGTATAACTTTCCTCAAATAAGACAGACTATCACCTTTTATAAGCCTGAAGATGAGAATGATGAGCTATCTGAACTCGATATTATCCATCTTTTGCCAAAACCTTTCTCTGTATGTCGTTTTTGCCTTTTGAAGTTCTTAGCCTTTTAATTACGGCACTAACTTCATCGATTGTAATGTTGGTACTGCCTCTAAGTTAGGTTTAGCTTTCCAACAGCTACTGTTTCAGAAAAGCAGTATCATAAAATTCAGCTGTCAAGTTATATTCACACACTGAAGCGGCAAGACCGGCAATGTGTTCTCATTAATTCCAGTACTGTATAGGCCATACAATAGAAATCCAATGTCAACAGCGTTTTTCCCGCTGCCGCAACTGAAAAAACGATTACATTTAAGGTATAATGAACTTTGCGGTTGCAGAATACTCAAATCATTCACTTATTCTTATTAAAAAAGAGCATATTCATACTCCCCTTATTCTCCAATGCTTCTTTCACAATGGGGCAGTCAGCGTCCTCTGATACTTTGATTCTTATGCTAAAGATCATGTGGAGTGAAAAAATATATTTCTTATTTCTTGTAAACAATTAAGGGTCCCTAATTGCTAGATAAATAAATAAATAAATTTATTGAAAAATTTACTGAAAATAAATTTAACTTTTTTTTTTCAAAGTTCTCCCTTTTGATAGGTATAGGTATGTACCTTAGGGTGGGTCAAAAAAAATCAAAATTTTTTTTTTTTTGATCCGACACACGAAAACTTGTTCTTTGGTACCTCTAGAAAGTACTTACAAAATTTGAGCTCTTAATATTAACGGGATGATGATGCTCATCGTAGTTTTCCATTTTCAGTTTAGTATCATATTAAAATGGTCATATCTTTTTAAAAATAGATTGTTCAACCAGTCGCAAAAACAGTATTTATAGGAAATTGAACGGTCTACAAAAATAGTCTCTTTTACTTTTTTCATTAATCTAACCATTTAAAAGATATTCAAGGTCAAAAATTTAAGTATTTTAAAGAAAATAACTTTTTTGTTTTGAATTCAGTAACTCACTAAAAAAGAGTTATTATAAAATGAACATCAGTTATTTTAATAGAAAATTGAACGTTCTACAAAAAAGGTCTTTTGTTGTTAATCGATTACTCTAACCATTTAAAAGATATTCGCAGTAGAATTTTAATTCCTACTAATTTTAATAATTTCTTAATAAATATTTCCAATACATCTATTAAAAAATTTTTTTAAAGATATTCGCAGCAGAATTGCAACTCCCACAAATTTTAATAGTTTTTTAATTAATATTTAAAGTTTATCTGTTTAATTTATAAATTTTAAGGTAATTTATGATCTACCAAGAAAATGCAGAAAATATCGTTAAAAAATTGAGTCCAATGAAATATACTCTCAAACAAAAGATACGACATAACTTGCAAACTGTCATTTTTTTGGAATAAACTCAAGTTCACATGAATATTATCAAAATTCATAAATTGAGAAGATAAATTAGAAATATTTATAAAGAAATTATTAGAATTCGTAGGAATTGCAGTTCTACTGCGAATATCTTTTAAATGGTTAGAATAATCGATTAACAATAAAAGACCTTTTTTGTAGAACGTTCAATTTTCTATTAAAATAACTGATGTTCATTTATAATAACCCTTTTTTAGTGAGTTACTGAATTCAAAACAAAAAAGTTATTTTCTTTAAAATACTTAAATTTTTGACCTTGAATATCTTTTAAATGGTTAGATTAATGAAAAAGTATAAGAGACTATTTTTGTAGACCGTTCAATTTCCTATAAATACTGTTTTTGTGACTGGTTGTACAATCTATTTTTAAAAAGATATGACCATTTTAATATGATACTAAACTGAAAATGGAAAACTACGATGAGCATCATCATCCCGTTAATATTAAGAGCTCAAATTTTGTAAGTACTTTCTAGAGGTACCAAAGAACAAGTTTTCGTGTGTCGGATCAAAAAAAATTTTTTTTGATTTTTTTGACCCACCTACCTGCATCTAAAAAAAATTATTCTCAAATTTAAACTAAAGATGAAGCAACGAGTTTTGCAACGATGACACTCATTTTGGAACTCTGCGGACTGTTTAAGATTCAACATTAATAATGAACGGGTGTGTTTCTCTATTGCCTTCCCACATAGAATCTAGATTTTTTATAACATATAAGTGTGCTGTGTGCCCCATAACATTGGCATCTTCTAACTATAATTGGCAATGAAAAATAATGAAAATACTTGAAACTTTAATAGCCCACTTGGGAGCAATAGAATAATTGAAATAACTGTAGTAATTTCAAAAACAACATCTCTCCTGTCTGTATACCGCATGTTAAAATATACCTATACGCATTTACCATACCTATTCTATATACAATATAGTATGTGAATAACCCTTTACGGAAGACGCAGTTTCCGCGAGTGTTCACGAGTATTTGAGCTTTTTCATTAAATTCGTTGAATGCTGGTCTTGTGTTTCCAAGTTATCCAAGCCCATAAAATTAAGATTATTTCTAGAAAAGAGACAATACGGTTCCTTATCTTTTAGTGGGCTCATTTTGAATACGAATTATGCCATTTAAGGAAAATAAGTGTAGTCATATAAGCAATGATACATAGGTACAGGAACAACCGTATGAGATAATTAATAAATTTGCTTCTCTCACAGGAGACAGAAACACTTTAATACCTCCATTAACCCAAGACGGTTATTGTCATAATTAAACCGTATGTAGCTCTACAAAAGATGCCAGGGAGGCTCGTTTCTTTACCACTGATAAACCAGCAGGAGAATTATCTGCTGGAAATTATCTAGTCGTGAGTGTCCTTACAAATTTCACGTATAATTTTATTAGTCACACACAACTGTTGAAATGACAGATTCCGGAGGGGAGAAACGATAACGATTAGCACCGTCCTGGAAATGTGCATTACTTCTCTGCCTTTTCTTACTCTGGCCTGGTTTTTTATGGATTTAAATCATTTCACATAATTAGGGATCATTTATAAATGGGGTGACATTAATTGCCTGGGTTTCGCATTCGTTCTATCCAAATCTGGAAATTGATTTAAATACTTACGCTATGATGAAAGAAAGCAGAGGAGGCTGGATTGTTTTGTGAAAGCGACTAGCGATTAATGAAATATAGGTAATGATTTTTGATTTGTTAAAATGTGTTCGATATTTACGTAGGTATACTAAATAATTTTAAGCGATTTAGAAAAGGTAGGTATACCGTATACCTAAAACTGTTTTGATTTTGGAAACTCTAAAGAAAGTGGTAGGCCCTTCATCGACGACCGCGACGCAAGGTTAAAAAACAAAAACAATTAGTCTAAACGAATTCATTACCAGCTGAACAGTATGATAAAATAAAATAAATTTTATCACCGACACAAACATCTCCATAAACATCGCATTAAACAACTACAGCAACAGGAATAACAATCTTCTAACGTCCCCATCAAGAGCATGCTAACTGCCACTAGCGCATAATGTCCCCCCGGCGGTGTGGTGTTTTGTTGTCATACTTACAGACATTTCAGAGTTTCCCCCACTGTAGTCGTTACACAAATGAGGCAAAATGTCGCACAAAAAGCACAACACAAAGTAGGAAGCGCTCCCTCGTTCATTAACAGCTGCTGCGCTAAGAGAATAATTAATAAATACCACAACATGACCACCAAATCAGAGGGTAGTGTTAAGCGAGGACTGGCGCAGAGGGGTGGTAGAGAATATATACCTACTATGGTATGTATCATGTTGGATATAGGTACCACTTTCCTTCCAGTATAGAAGAGCTTCTTCCACTACACAAACGATTGTCTGGTCAAATTGAGTTATTAATTCCGATTTGAACATGGGGCTAGAAAAAGTGCTCGTTAATCGAACATAATTAAATTTTATTCAATAATTAATTATATTTTTTCTTTTTTCATAAACCATTTGCTGTCAGCAAAATGTTGCGTCTGTGTCCGTAGCACCTTACCTCGCAATCGCCATGCGAGGGCATTTTTGGCAAATGCATGAATTTTAGCGACTTAATTGCATGCTGTCGCTATCTATGTATATCGCTGTCGTCAAACTGAAGTGGTTGCGACATTTTACGAATGTCTCTGTTTGTGCTTCCGATCGATAAGTAGCTACATTCAATCAATCAGTTAAATGCATTTTAATATGCCCTCACTAAACCAGAAAGCTGTGTATATTTACTCAGCGGCTACGATGGTTTAATAAAATTTTAATTGCGAACCTAAACAAATAATTTGTAGATATAGATAAAGGTAATTGAGTTTGTTTTTGCTACTTAAGGTTATAGTTTGCGGCAGTTTATAGACCATCAATTTGTTGGGGAGGTTAATATGATAAGAAAACATGTATTAAAAGAAGCATGGAAAATCAATATTATTGTTTGCTCCATGGCCGAATTTGCGTTTAGAAATAATCTCATTCTTGATTAAAAATATAGTTTACTGCGGTAAGGGTAGGAAGTACCCTGAATGAAAAAACTCTTCTCAATCGAAAGAAAATTTTTAAATTTTGAAGTTTTAACGAATTCAATGAGCGGAAATCTCTAGTTCACTATGGGCATTGTGATATCACAGCTTTCCCACCTGGCTGCTCCACCAGGTTGAACCTATAAGACGTCGACAATCCTCCCTTTTCTGGGAAAGCTTTGCTGGTGTTTCATTAGTCTATATGCTTAGCAGGGTTTCGGTTTTGCTTTTCCAGGTTGCGACGGTGTCGGGACTTTGTGCTATTGAATTTTTGGTTGGAAATCAGATAGGGAAAAAATCTACTGATAAATTCTAGGTCTTTAATCAACATTAACAACTGTAGACGCTAATAGATCCTAAATATCCTTAAGCTCTTCCAATCCATGGAATCACTAGAGTCAACATCAAAATTGGTTTAGGTGTGATTTTCTTTCAAAAACTAAATTTTTGATAATTATATAATCGTCAAGGCCAATGCTTTCCTTAGAAGGAGCACTTAAGATTTTTTCTGCCGCTTGTGTTAATTTTTTTAACTTTACTTATAAATAAAATGCAAATGTTCTTATTTTGAATTTAAAACTAGTATATGAATAAATGAGTACCTGTGGCGTGATGGTTAGCATGTCCACCTGCTAACTCAGAGGTTCGAGGTTCGAATCCCAGCAGAGGGAAAAATGTTTTTCCACGGGTATCGCCTTTCGCGAGGAATTGGCAAGTCCTCCGTTAGTAAATTCATTGCCATGAAAAGCGCTTTCTCTATCAGCCGTTCGGAACCGGCAGAAAATTGTAGGTTCCCTCCATTCCCTCACAAGGCATGGTGGTGAGAAATGCGCTAGGCCCAGGGGCTCCTCGCTCTGTTGTGCCACCCTATTTATTTTATTTATTTTATATGAATAAATGAACAAATAAAACAAATAGACAAATACCTAAGTAAATAAATGAGTCAAAAATGAATAAATAAATACCTTAATTAAAAATATTTTAATTCTTATTATCAAGAGCAAAAAACTAATACCTATTTTACTAAATTAAAAAGACACTTTATGTTAATTGGTTGATAGTGAAAAGCTTTTAAAACAAACCGATGCTATGTTTTCATGGTTATTTTTAACAAAATTTAAGTTAATACTTATTTAAATTTATGTATAAAATATGGAGATATATAAAATTATGTTTAGTACAAATTTAATGTTGGTTTGTAGAGTATACTTTAATCAAAACTTTTTTTAAAATTATATTTCACTATCACTTGTAGTCAGTCGTTCAGTTCATGTCCAAATACCCGCAATTGAGTCCTTGAAAGATGTTCTATGGTCTAGACACCTGTAAATTTTTTACTAACTAAAATTAAAACGTTTTAATAAAAGTACCTTTCAAAATTTTGATTGAAATAAATACTGAACATCTGAAACCGCATTAATTTTGCATTGCACTTAACTTCAATAAAGAAATTAAAAGAAAAATTGAAATTTTTCTAATACTGATAGATGTTTTTGTATGCATATGTTTTAGGTTAGAAATTCATTTTGTAAAATACAAAAAAAAACACGGAAAGCTTTGCAATTCAATCTTTTGTACAAAATATATTTACAAAAGTTGATGCAAAGTAACAGGTAAAAATAAATAAATGTAGTGGGTGGCGCAACAAAGCTATGAAAAGCTCAGGGCCTAACGCATTTTAAGGAACTACAACTGTATGCCGATTCATATTTATTTCATATTATTTAATACGACTTTGATTTCAGTGGACTTGGATGTCCGGAAGCTTCGCAAGTGGCACAGTTTGTGACAATTAAGTCATAGTGACTCTCTTGTTACTGGTTAACTGTAACAAAATGATTAAAAATGTATACTAATGACTGATTTGTTACCAAAAAAGTGAGAAAATCGTTCGGTTTTGTTACAAAATTTATGTTGCCAATTAGTAATATTTTAACTTATTTGTTACCTTTGAAGTAACAATAGTATAAAATGGTTACTGAATTGAAGTTTTTTTTTTACTCTATTGTTACTAAAACAAGTAGAAAGAAAAGTGGAAGCGCAGTAAGCACGTACCTTATTATTACCAACATTCATGCAAGTAATTTTTTGTTACTTAATTGAAACAAAAAGTTAATAGGTTTAATTATTTGATTGTAACAAAAGAATAACAAAAAATTATGATGAGAACCCATCTTAGCTTTCTTTTCACATATGTTAGGATTGATAACGTAGCTAATGCTGTCAATGGTTATTTGGGCTGGGATAAATATTATTATGTTTCGAATTTTGGTCAAACATAAGCTCTATTTTTAAAACGCTCACGAAATATGACTTTAAATAAGTTAGAATAATTTTTTTAAAAGTTGTCTTGGAAGTTTGTTTTATGCTTTGGTTTGAAATAAATCAGTCTTTTTATTTTTATCAATAGCTTTACAGTTTTAAATTGAACTCAGTACTTCTTTAATGAGTCATTTGAAGAAATTTCGATTACCTATAAATGGATTTATTCATTCAAAAATTATAACTTTGTAGAAAAATGGCCGACGATGAATAACGTATATGTTACATAATAGTTACATTTTTGTTACCTCCATTCAATATTGCTACTGAGTTGCTGCTACGTTGTTATATAAAAAGTCAAAAATGAATGTAACAAAGTAGTTTCAATTCAGTCGTATGTTTATTACATGCCAAAATAACTAATAGTGAAACTCGGGTCTTACTTCTTTGATACCACTTACATTTTTTAGTCGCAGAATTTCGGTGTGTATTCCTTTGTGTTACTCATATTTTGTCCTGCTCTTCGAAAAGGTTTTCAAAAACCCCTTAGTTACATATATGCTATACAGAGTACCTAAGTTTTTAAAAACAGTTGTGTTACCTTTTTGTTACCCATTTAGTTACACTTTTATAACAAACCTCAAATCTGTGCCACTCAGGTTATTAATGAAAACACAGAAAAGTAGCGGTCCTAACCCAGACCCGTATTAACAATAAGGGCTAAAGACTGTTAAATCTTTGCTCAACTCCTGTGATTTTGGCCTTAAATTAATTTCCAAGGGACAGAATAAGTTCAGGCAGAGAGTCTATTACTTCACCGTAGTATCAGTAATGGTTCTTGTGAGATTTTATTGGCGTGAATGTATAAGACCCCATAGTGCAGCTGACGAAAATTGTGTAAATTTTATTGAAAAATATGTGATCGTTTTCTCAGATCTCTTCAGTATTCCCAAAAAGCATTTTTATATTATTCAATTTGGTCCAAATGTAATAAAAGTTTATTTTTCTAAAAATGTGAGCACTGTCTTATATTTTATGAAACTTTTAATAAAAATTGTAACTTGGTTTTTTAACTTTACAAAGTCTAAAAAACTCTTTTTAACTACAATGATTGCGAACCTTAAATAGAAAGCGACGAATTGCCAATCCTCACAAAATATGATACCCGAGAAAAAACAAGCTTCTGATAGGATTCGAACCTCGAACCTCCCACACATCAGGGGTCAGGCAGACATGCTAAACATTACGCCAAAAGTAAAAGCTATCTATTGAAATAAACACAGATCCTTTTATACAGTTGGGATATTTCTACCCATTCCCCAAGGGGCTGTGACAACATTTTCTCATTGCACAACAAAAAAATTCACTCAGAAAATGCATCCCATGCAAATCCCCAATAATCTTCACAAATGACAATTTGTTACATTCACACCATAGCGAACACTCATCTAATATGATTCCGCCTTTCAATGAATCAATAAAAATGTAATTCATAAAGGAATAAAAAAAACAGAAACAAGTGAAAACAAAGCATTATATCCCTGTGGGCATCATTTACGCGTTTCCCCCATACATCCCACACATAGGGTGGAACTCGGGTCTTTATGAACCATAAATATTAAAAATGAAGCGCGCACAAAAACCAGATGAGACGCATTGTTGACTGTATAAGCGAACGGTATTACAGGCAGACACATTTATGTAAACCATTTAAAAGACGACGACCCCTATTCGTATTCTTGATAAATGGGAAAAACAATCTGCGTTGACTTTTTTCAATTTGATTGTGTGTCCTTATAATTTACACCAATGTGCAATCCACATAATATTTTTGTGAGCCCCGATGGGCAGATATAAAGAAGTTTACGACCGGGGCCCGGCCGCACGTATCTGCTCATGTTCAAGTTTTATAAAATAAAAAAAGGGAGAACTCATACCTCATTTATATCAGCACTAAACAGACTAAAAGGATCAGAATATGAAAATGAGTGACAATACCATATACGAGTGTATCACGAAAAAATGAAAAGAAATTAGTTTACTTCAAAACAAAAAAAAAAAGCCACTGTACAAACAATTGTTTGCCCATTTATTCATTTATTAGCTTATTTTCTTAATTTATATCGTTTAATGTACTCCAACGAAACAGATAGACAAAGAAATGTTAAACGTAACTAAATACGCTCTTTAAAATAAGAATGAGCCCAATACAAACCCCCTAAGTTATTCACAAAATGTAAAAGGACGTTAGGAATAAATTATAATTCCATACGACAAAAAGGAATATGCGGAATGTGTCGATGTGTCTTATATCCTTCGTCAATGAAAGAGTGAATTAAACCAAATATGTGACAACAGCACGAAAAAAAAACAATGCTCTTTAGATATAGGTATGAAATTGAGAGGCCTTTCCCCATACCGATACCGACATACAATATTCGAAACGATTTTATATAAAAATACGTGAAGATAAAAGAAAAACATACTTACATGTATTATTGACTCGATTTTGTCTTTTTCAGTGTCAGCAAATCTATCACAATCACATAATCATCAGCATCATCATCATCACCAGAGCACGGATAAGGATGGAAAGAAGAAGCACACGCGACCCACGTTTAGTGGGCAGCAAATTTTCGCCCTCGAAAAGACCTTCGAACAAACCAAGTATCTGGCTGGACCAGAACGTGCCAAGTTAGCGTATGCCTTAGGAATGACTGAATCCCAAGTAAAGGTAAGTTTGATACATTTTTTCATATCATATATCTCGATGGGATTGTATAAATTGCCAACCCATTTCAAATGGATACAAAACGATTTATGCTAAGATTTGATTCAAGGATACCCATTACCCAGTGCCATCACTATTGCCTATATACCTACTGCTTGTGTGGGGGCGGAACCAAACCAATGTGTACTTTAAAACCAATGTCTATTATGTGATTGAGTCATGTTTTTTAAAGACAATTTTAAAAGTTAAAATCCGAGGAACGTGTGCCATTGTGTTTCTGTGTGTTGCGTAAGTATAGGTACCACCCATTGAAAAGGATAACACTGGAAACATTAAGTTCTCGCTGATAAGCGAAGCCGTCGTTTTGCCGCGCGGCGGATATACACTTTCCATCTACTTTGGAGGTCCATGTTTCGAAAAGACATTTGCATATTTATTGAAACAAATCCAAGTGGATTTAAAAACTTTGTTGGCTTGCTGCTGTGCCACGACGGCGTCGACGTCGTGCCGCACTTTATACGTCCACAAGGACTTACCGCAACTCTAAATTGCTAACACGATGGTGTGGGGGTATCCTTAAAATAAAGTTTTTTATTTCGTATATTTCTTTTTTTTTGTTCATTCACTCCTTCGATGACGACTTCGGATTAATGTCTGCAATAGGATTACTTTGGGTTGTTACTGTTGGGTTCTATTCTAGATGTGACTGTGGGTGGCAATGGGTCGGTGGGTCCACAGTTGTTCGTAACCTTGTCGACGAGGAGAGCGAAGGATACACATTATTTTTAAACATGAGTATGAGTGTGTGTGTGAGTGAGTGTATATTAGATTTACATTATTTGCAAAGGAATTCGATGGAAGTGGAACATTTTTAAATGTATAAGTAGTTTTCTCATTTACGAGAAAATCCTTTGAAGGGAAGAGTTGTGTTGTGTACCAAAGCGTGTTTCGTGTTATTCAAATGAGACATAATCCATATTTTAATTGGGGGTTTAGGTCGTACACATGTAAAAAGATGTTTGCCTTATCTTTTTTCTTAGCTTTGCGCGTGATTTTATTTTCCTAAATCCAAATAATTAAGAGCGCTCGTTGTAGGTATATCACTCTATCTACCTATTCTTGTTGAGTCGAGTGAAGAGGCTAATGTTATAGCAATTATTTTAATTAGATACCAAGTTCCTATAAAAAACTTCATTTATCTTTTTTATACTAGCAGTTAGTAGGCACACTCATGAGGAACTACATATACAAATACATACTGTCATTTTGAATTTTTTGTTTCAAATAGTTTCTTGTAACTGAATTTCAACTCAATGGCCTCATTTCCAATTTAGATACTGACAGTGAATGCGTTGATGTTTAAATTCCCCACGTCTTCCAAATTATCAATAAATTTTTATGTAATTAAAATAAAACAAAAAAATTAGATATTATTGCTGGTGTATTCGCATTTGGTAGTGCCAGGTGTTTTTCGGAATGCTTTTCTTTCGGTTAGGTAAGACTTCGTCCGCAAAGATGAATAAAATGTTAAACCGCACAAATCAATGACTGCGAAAACATTATTATCATTAAATTATGGTTGTAAAGGATATTACTAGTCCTAAATCTCCAAAGAAAAAAGTTCATATCCAATGTAAATATTGTTTGTTGCTACTAAATAAATAAATGAATGAATGAATGAACAATGACTGCAATGACTGCGAGCTGGTTTTGATGAACCTAATCATCAAAACCAGCTCTTTTTTTTATTATATGTTTACAATTGATAGTTTGCTTCCAACCCCTTACCACTGATGGGGAAGTCACATATAAAATGAGCTTCAGAAAGTTAAATAAATGAGAACTGTTTTTGCAGTTTACCATATAAAACAAGATCCTGAAATAGGTTAAAGCCGCTCCCAGTTCAATGGTTACTTACAGTTCGGGATGAGTCTAGGCCTCAACCAAAAATTTTTTTTTTCAGGAGATCTCTCTCCAGTTTTGCCTTCTAAGTCGGTAATATCCTCTTTCAGTTGATTGAGTCACCAAAGATGAGGTCTTCCCTTTCCCTGCAATGTAATTTCTATAATCGACCGAAGCGAAGTTTTGATTTTCATCCGCTGTACATGTCCTAGCCATCGAAGTGTCGCGATGCATATTGCATGTGCCTATATGTCGCAGTACAGCTCAATGTCTTCTCCAGACATTGTTTTCACGTATATACGGGACTAAAGATCACTTGGAGTACTTTTCTTTCGTAAAAACCAATTGTATCCGCTTTATATAAAGCCTGTGCTTCTGCACCGTTATCACAGGACTATAATGGAATGATCTCGTTGTTATGAGGTGTTTATTTTCTAGAAAGGGTTTCCTAGCTCGTCCGGCCAACGCCAGAGATCTTTTTTTCCGTATTTATAGCTGATCCTAGGTAAATGAAGTCCTGTACTACCTCGAACTTATGTCTGTGTTATTGTGACGTTTATTCCAATTTTCCATGTTCTCTATCCTTTTTTGATGAAAGCGTTAACCATTAAGCCCATTTTTGCCGCTTTGATTTCAATGCCCGCAAAAGCACCTATGACATAACGCTAGCCTCTTCCCATTACGTCAATGTCGTCTGCGCAGGCCCGGATTCAGAAATTTGCCGCCCCTAGGCAGTTGCGAAACTGTTTTTACGCAATTTGAACTTTTTATTTTCGGTTCTCTCATATAGTCGATGAAATTACGTATTAACCATATTACCATACAAGTTTTCGTAGAGTCTTTCGTCATTTTGTAGAAATTCGCATGTAAGAAAAACACTTGTAAAGATAACAAACCTGAAATGTGAATGAATGAGACTTGTCCAAATCGATTCTTTTTTCAATTCGAGCATTTTCCACTAATACGCGAAATAGGCGGGAAATTCAATTTCCACTTGGTATATGTTTTAAAATTTTATCTCAAATTTTGCCGCCCGAGGCAACTGCCTACTGTTTCTGCATAGTAAATCCGGGTCTGCGTAAGCGACGCAGACCTTTGAAAGATTATCCCTCTAGTGTTGACATTTGAGTTTTGTTCAATCTTTTTAAAAATGATGTTAAATAGATCGCATGACATTTTGTCGCCTTGTCGAAAGCCTTTTTCGACATCAAAGGTCTCGGAAAGTTATTTACCGACCTTCACGGAGTAGCGAGTATTCTTCCAAGTCATCCTGCATAGTTGTTCGAGTTTTGCAATGTTGCCAATATGTCGTCATATCTCATATGTGGCCTTTAAAGCGATAAAAAAATGGTAGTATAATACTTCCGTTTTGTTTTCACGATCTGCCGAAACATGAAAGTTTAGTCGACTGTGGACTTTTCGGGGTTGAAACCGCATTTATAGGGGTCTATCAACTTGTTGACGTGAAGATTCAACCGTTCACATATTAAATAGTACCTAGCATGTTTTTATTTTTTAAGTTCTAACTTAAGGGCAATTGATGAAACGTTAACATAAAAACCGTTACTGTATTTTTGACATAATTGTTAAGTTAACCACTCGCTTTTACAGAAAGCAAATTTGTCATTAAACTTTGCTTTCTACAAAACAAAAATATTTTGCAAACTGAAAAACCGTTCATAGTTTTGCGCACAGTATTACACATTTGTGTTACCGCCGTGTTCAAAAGGTACCCATCTGGTTGCGAAACAATTGCTTCCAGTTTCACTGTCCTTATCCATTTTATATTTATGAGAAATGCATGAAATGACAAAAGTTACTATCCACTTTCGCAACCATTGGTGTTTCCATGTATCATTCATTCCGCGTGTATCCTTTATTCAAATAATACCTCTTCCATGGACCATGGTTATCGTCATAGCAATCGGTTTTTTTAGATTTCAGTTTTTATGCTGCTAACGATCGGGTGTCGCCCGATTCAATATATAAGGTCGAAGGAGACCTGAAAAATGAATTAATTTCGCTGCTATGCAATAGGTAGATATTTTTTGCGATTCTGCCCCCCCGAAAAATTAAAAACAAAAACCGTGCAAGACCACAGAGATATTGGGTGTGCGCTCGCCAAGCAGTAGCGGTGGCAGAGGAAACAATTAATTTCCATAACTCTGAGGATAGCAGCAGGCGCAAACTCAATTTTTGGGAAGCATTTCCAAAAGCACTCGGCACGGGGCGATGGTAATTAAAAACCATTTAGGCCACACAACCTTCGGTTCTTAGCAAACTGCTCTGATGGAAGCTATGGAGTTGTGGTGGGGTGCAATTTATCAAAATTATCTAAACTGACAAATCTCGGTCTTGATTTACTTGTTACAGTTTATACAATCATCCATACACTTGATACCGGAACCGGTGCCGTATGAAGGGACATCATCCACATAGCCTTCCCTTTTCAAAATTTGAACCTATAAACTTTGCAACGTATACCAAATTGATTCAACCATTAATAACCCGAGAGATGTTGTATAATTTTATATAGGTGGGCTGGATAGTGGCCTGGGTTGAAACTTGATGGTGTTGTGTTGCGTTTATGTAGAGCAGTTTAGTTTAAGAGTGAACAGAAGGGTTTGACAATGACATTGTGTCTATATGTTTGTGGATGGAGTGCCATGGTGATGCCAAATGGAAATCTGTCTTTCGGTCTTAATTGTGTTTTGGGTTTTACATAATTCTCGCAAAACAAAGTGATTTGAAAGGTTAAATTATGATTGCTCAGTGTAATTATTCTTGTTAAGTACAACTGTGTTGGAAGATATTTCTGAAAGGGTATGCCTACGAGATATATACGACATCGCAAAATAAAGATTACTTTTATTTAAGTCATGTTCTTTGATATATTTTTAGAAGCCTCTTAACAGTTAGTTCGAGTATTCAGCAAATCTCGAGATTTTTAAGTTCTGAGACCTTTTTAGTGTGGTGCCCGTGGCATAATAGTTAGCTGTCTGCCTGTTACGCAGGAGGTTCGTGGTTTGAATCCAAACAGAAAATAAAAACAGTTTTTCGACGGGTATTGTCTTTCGTAAGGAATTGCCAAGACCTCCCAACAGCAAATTCGTTGCCATGAACATGACAATTGTAAGTCCCCTCCATTCCATCACAAGATATAGTTGTGAGAAATGAGCTGGGCCCCGGGCTTTCCGCTTAGTTATATATGTGTGTATATATGAACCTATTTTGTGTATATCCCAATCTGAATAAAGTTTTTCCGCACGAGTTCTCACGAACGAATCAATCCTTTACGGCACTCAAAAATCTTGTCTAGACCTAAACCTTATATCAAATCATGTGTAAACAGGCCCCTCAATCTGTAAATTCTTTCTTCTTGTCTCTGTGGTTGCGAAAAAAAACTTTACAAATTGTTACTGTGGTGCCTGTATGGCGTAATGGTTGGCATGCCTGTTTGTTATATAGGTTACCAGTTATACCGATCAGGAAGGGAGGGGGGAGGCTCGTGGTTTGTACCAAAACGGAAGAAAAATGTTTTTCCACGGGTACCTATATAAGTAAATTCATTGCCATGAAGAGCGCTTTCTCGATTAGACGTTCGGGATCGGCAGAATATGATAGATCCCATCCATTCCTTCAAAAGGCATGGTTGTTACAAATGCGTTAGGCCTCGGGGCTCCCCGCTCTGTTGTACCACCCTATATGTTCATTTATTGCTTCTGCTTATCATAAAAAATTCAACAAGAATCAGTTAATTTGTAATGTTGAGCGGGTGGGTGGCGTATGGACGAACATTGTCTCTGTATATTGTTGAATTCCTTTGGTATCTCTGTTTTTTGGGAGACGAATAAAAAATTTTCATTTACAATGTTTCGTTAAGGCCCCGTTGAAATGTGTTCAAACTGTTGTCTATCGACTGACACAACTGAACAATAACCTAGACAGACGCCGAACAAACAACTGTCATTCAAACTTCACTAGAAAGCGATTACGTTAAACTTTTACAACTAAATTATTAATAATTGAGATTTTCCTGCCATTCGTTGGGTTGTCTATCAGAAACTTCCATTTTGTATAATCACCTTTTACCGATATTTGACATGGAAACGAGCTGAAAAGTTTTTTTTTAAGTATTTACAGTTCGTTTGTGAAAGTGTTGTTAACGCATAGACTCATTCATCTACTGCATACATAGGTATACATCAAAATACTCAACTCAACCTCATTTCAATAGAATTACCTGACCATTGTTCAAATGTTTACGTCAGATTTATTCTTGCGAAAAACAACATAAATCAGGAGCTATCGGTATTTTTATTGCCTAGCAACTTTATCGACCATTCAATATGTTAAATAAAGGATGCCATGAAGGTTTTAAGTAGACCCTACGGCAAAGAGCGTAACAAATTTAAGTGGTCTCGCTTGGAATTTATACGACGGCTTTTATAACAAGGTAAATCGCCTCTGGGTAGGTCGACCATGTCAAAACAACATCAAATAGAATTTAAATTTATGGTTTTGACAATTTGTCAGTTACTCATCAAAAAAGAAACCGTCCCGTCCACTGTATAGCCAATTATCTCAAATAGATAGATACCCCCATGAAATACTCATGAAGTAACAAACGTTTTTGGGGCAATAAAACTGACACAAACAAGCCTCTATATACAGGTTTTTTTTAAAATAAAAAATCAGGAAACTTCATATAAGGTGCAATCTGCCAAGGGCAAACTAAGGGGAGTTCGACATTAATTTATATACCATCACACACACACACATACACACAGTCATACACATTGACAGCTCTGGCAATAACAAATAAATATTAAACAGACCAATAAAAAACAATAGTAAGAAACATTTCCAAAATTTGACTGTTCGGACGCCATGGTTTTACAACTATCCGTCAATTTGGACATTTGTACCATCAAAGTCATAGCCATGGCTTGGTACCTCCTCTATATGTGGTCGGTTTTTGGCCGAATGGCTTATACGTCGTCGGTCGTTGCGCGCACATTTTAATAACTGCAATAAATCTCATTTTGAGTGATGGTTTAAGTGAATTTTTATTGCTATGAGATTTATAAAAAAAGGAAACCAAAAGAAAATGAAGGAATAAAAAGGTAAACGTGGACACAATGACTATGATGCCAAGCCAGAATATGGACGTATACTCGTTTGTTGAAAATGCATTTTATGCCTTTATGACAGTATTGTGGGGACAGAAGGTAGAAGACGAGACAGGCAGATAGATATCTAGCAATCAAATCAATTTTGCTATATGCTCCTTTTTTATTCCCAGAGAATTTTGTAGGATTATAGGTGGATACACGTTACAGAAGTCTCTTTTTTTGGTTCTATATGTTGTGCATGACGTTTTTATAAGTGAACTTTCAAAGATGAATTTTCAGCCTAAAAAAAAAAAAATGTGTGTAAATTCGTATTCGTTGCTGAGAAATTCTTCTTCAAAGACGTTTTAAGCTGTTTTTTCCGTCCGTTCAGTTTTTTTTTTTGGTTTATAGATATCACCTTTTTATAATTTTCTGCATAGCCTTTATCTTTTCCTTTTTTTCTTATGTTATGGGAAATAGGACCTTCTGATTCTATACCTATGCACCCACGGTGTGGGTCTTGTTAGGTTCTGTTCTGTCTCCTTATTATGAAGTCCACAATTCAAGGATAGAAAGTATAGGTACATCGAGGATTTATTAGACTTGCTCTCAAAGGACTTCCTTGTATTGATCCTTATGATCTTCCACCGTATGATCACAAAAGCACCTCCCTTCGCATCGGCGAATAAATATTGATTTAGGTTTTCTTCTCCACCTTACAACAGCACAAAATGATGATCCTGACTCACGCATAGGTGTTAACTGCCGAAGAGACCCATATATGTACGGTGGCGCAACAGAACGACGAGCCGCGGGGCCTAGTGCATTTCTCAAAACCATGCATTGTGATGTAACCGAGGAGACCCATAAAAAAAAATAGGGTGGCGCAACAGAGCGAGAAGGCTCAGGGCCTAGCGCGTTTCTCACAACCATGCCTTGTGAGAGAATGGAACAATTTTCTACCGGTTCCGAACGGCTAATAGAGATAGCGCTTTTCATCAATGAATTTACACACGGAGAACTTATTGTCAATACCTCACGAAAGGCCATACCCGTGAAAAAACATTTTTGCCTCTGTTGGGATTCGAACCACGAACCTCGGGATTAACAGGCGGACATGCTATCCATCACACCACGGGTACCACGGAGGAGACCCATACTAATCGTTAAAAAAAACATCTTCAATCGAGTCATTTTTTGGGGGAAAAAACAAATCGTGTAACTCGTGTTGGTTCGTTCTAAACGAAATCACTCAGATTCTTCTGTTGAAATAGGTTTCCAATAAGTGAATCTAAAATCAGTGTATTGCAGTCGTTTGAATTGAAAAACTCACGGTGATGATAGAATTTTTGCGAATCTCAAGCTGGTTACTAGATTTTTTATTGATAGCAAAATTAAAAAAATTTTATTATGACGGTGAATTTCAATTACAGAATTTGCAATCAGAAAAATAATGGTTTCAATTACGCGCTCGCAAATTATGAACCAAATTTGCAAACCAAACTGCAAATTGCTGCAACTCGTGTGATCAAAAAATAAAATTATTTTGTCTTTGATTATCAATGACGAAATATGTAGCATACAATTCAAGGTTTTCAACTCAAACGACTTCAAGAAGCTCGTTTCAGATTGACCAATAGGAAACGAATTAAGTTTTTCATCGAAATTGGTTTCGCTTTAAGCGACAAATCACAAGATTAGCTTGATCCTCACAAAGTATTCAACAAGGCCGTGTTAAACGATTAAACAAAAACTACAAAAGCTTTTTTTATCTATCAAATGACCAGTGTAAGCTTGTGTTGGCTCCATATAGACACATCCTAAATTTATAAAATAATTTCAAATATCAAGCCAGTTTTGTCCTCAACTAAACAGGCATTGTCATTATTTAAAGTGTCCTTCTTCGCGACATCAACATTTTTTCTCACTTGTTGATGTTCCAAGCACCGAACAACCTGAGCCTGTGTTGGGATTAAAATTTTCAATGATATATGAACAGCAACGGCAAGTTAATATACTGTGTCATTGAGCAAGCAGCGATTTATACTTCTTTTTTTTTTTAAATGAAAAGAAGAATATTTTTAATTCCTCTTACCTTCTTCGTACCCTCAATATATCCAATTTTCTTATGACCTCAGAATAGTAAAAAAAAAAGTAGCTAAGTTGGTAATCAAGGTGAGACTTGTGGTCATTAGTGCAGCATTACATTCAACTCATCGCACTTAAAGATTTATTTTTCATTAAATAAACATCCATCATTTTAATACGAACACTAATTTTGATGTGCCCATTCTTGAGGGAAACAAAGGCTTGGTTGTAGGTATCGAACTTTTCGTTAAATAAGAAAGTAAGCAGAAGAGTCGTTTATAAATGGGTAACTGTCATTTGGTGTTTGGAAAAAATTCGTTGAAGATCAGGTGATGCAATCAAAATGAGGCTTTTTTTCTAAGTTTCGTCATAAAATCCATCATAATGCCCAAGAATAAAAAAATGATTCAGATTGAGGGTAACTAATTGGTTGGTCGACAAAATCAACCTTTTGCCATTTAAAATTTCTATTAATCATTTTTTTAAGATTGATCCTTTTTGATGGTCCTTACGACTTTTCCAACACCAAAAGTTTTCCCATGAATTATAAATCGATTAATTTTGGCGAAAACCCATGTGGGCGCAATAATGCCAAAAATGTAATCGCTCTCATACCTAAAAACCATACTTTTATTTTTCAATAAACCCACCTACATACTTAAAAAGGTCCGTAGGTATATTTACTGAATGTAATTAACGATAATTTCCATAGTCGTTATTTCTGACAGCCACATGTGTTCTTTTTCAATAGGGTAGCCAATGAACTAAGAATTTTGTGTGTTTGAGTATAATTTTATGAAAACCTGGTACACAATCATGTACTTTATTTTACGGGATATACCGACTAGAACCGTCTGGACGATTCTTGGTATGTTTGTTTTTCAATCGCATAAAAATAATTGCAAGAAACAATGCGGTTACTGTGTACCATATTGCGAATTATGTTGGTTTCCTCTTCCACTTACACACAAAAATGTATTCGAAGCATAGAATATATTTTAAAGGCAATTAAGGAGTTACGTCTGAGACGTCACCCAAAACCACTATCCCGTTACCCCACATACTCCCCTTTGCCTAACGGCTTTTCCCAGTTACACAACGGCTTCCCACGCCATTTTTGATGAACATGCAAAACGTGTCGAGAACACCTTTATTTTGCTGTTCATCCCAACGCACAACAAAATACTCATATTTCACTAACGACAACGAAATATGAATATTTTGTCAACAAGTGCATTCCTTTCCCTTTCCCAAATACACTAAAACGGAGGTTACCTCAGATGCAATATAATTTGTAAAAATCAGTTTAAGTTCTAATATTCACTCATCTGGTTCAAGAAGTGCAGCCTCGCTTTGGACAGCGGCTTCTCGTTCCAGTTTGATAAACCTACTTGTAACATATATATTAAGTGATAAACAAATAAATAATAAAGAAAAAGAAAAGAAAAACAGTTATGTTTTTTTTTTAAATCAAACCGCTCAACCACGAACGTAATTGGCGCAGTCGGCCGTTCGCGAAAGAACACAAAGAACGAAATATGTGAGTGCGATCAAGTACAAACAAAAGTCGAATGTTCGAAAAAGAACGCAAGGAACAAAAATATATTTTAAAAAAGCACGAAAAAGTGCAAACATACAAAAAAACGGCGCGATTAAGTGCAACGGCGCGATAAAGTGCAACGGTGCGATTATAACGCAAGAAAATAACAGTACGTTCAAATACAAAAGTTCAAAGTGCAACAAAGTTCGGAAAAAAGAACATTATAACGCAAGAAAATAACAGTACGTTCAAATACAAAAGTTCAAAGTGCAACAAAGTTCGAAAAAAAGAACATTATAACGCAAGAAAATAACAGTACGTTCAAATACAAAAGTTCAAAGTGCAACAAAGTTCGAAAAAAAGAACATTATAACGCAAGAAAATAACAGTACGTTCAAATACAAAGTTCAAAGTGCAACAAAGTTCGAAAAAGAACATTATAAAACAAGAAAATAAGAACAGTACGAAAGTGGAAGGTGCAGTGGAAGACAAAAATAGTGCGAACAAACTGGAGGAACTCACCTCCCTATTCAAAAAACTGGACACAAAAATGAGCAACCCAACAACATCAACAGCATCAACAGCATCAACAGCAGCAGCAACTATGGCGGTAAATAATAATAACTTATTAACCCTAAACTTAGATCCAATTAAATATTTAAACAATATACCTAAATTTAACGGTAACAGTGAAGATCTTAGTAGCTTTATAGAACTATTAGATAGGGTCCAACCCTCACTAGCCAGATTCGACGGGAACAGTCAGCTTATATTTTTAGATATAATAAAAAGTAGGCTCACAGGTAGAGCTAGGGAAGCCTTAGAAATTAATAGTTTAGTGCAGAATTGGGAAGAGATAAAAAGGGTCCTTTACCAATATTTTGGTGATAAAAGGACGATAGAAGAATTATATGACGACCTCAGAGGTCTCAGATTCACTGACAATTGTCAGAACTTTTACGATAAGATAAAAGTTGCATTAAGGCGACTTAATAACAAGACCAAACTTGACAAAAACTGTATACCATCTATTGAGATAAAGAGAAATTGTGACATGGCACTACGCCTGTTCACAAATAAAACCCCTGAACCAATGAAGGGCATCCTGACTTGTATGCAACCTAAAACGTTGGAGCAAGCCATGGATATCCTTCACGAGTCCGGGTACGCTTATAAAAAAATCTTTTTCAAAAACAACTATGACAATCAAAGACAAAATTCTAAGCCCACAAACTCAGACGCAAACACAAGACGAAATTACAACAACTCAGGGCAGTACGTTAATTATAGAAACACTGACCAAACACAGCATAGGGACACAAGAACTTCAGGACAGACAAGGAATACCAGACAAAACTACAACTCAAACAATTCGGACACATTTCCCAATAACAGATCTGGTCAGTACAATTTTAACAACAGAAATAATTCACAACAGTATAGGAATGCGAATCCATTCAGATCGCAATCAAATACAGGACCAGAGCCGATGGATACGACGTCCGGAAGCTACGCTAAACAGATAAACATACAAAATTTGGATTTTCGGGAAACCAGCCCACAGGCAGACTTCCCTATATAATCGTTAAAACTAAAAATAGGTATACTTTAAGAATTTTGATGGACACTGGGTCTGAAACCAGTATAATTAATCCTGGGATATGCCACCCAAAATGGCAAATTAAATTAAAAAAACCTATCACACTGAAAACCGCAGCAGATACACCGATCTATGCGGATATAAAAGTAAGAATCCCGTTATTCGAAGAACTCGGCATGTTGAACAAAACAGCAGAGTTCCTCGAATACAAATTCCACGACACTTTTGATGGGCTAATAGGAAATAATATCCTATTTCCTACAAAAGCTATCATTGATCTTGGGAAAAAATTATTACTGATTGGGGAAACGAAAATTCCCATCTTCTTTGATAAAAAGGAAGAAAAATCAGTTGAGGACTACGAAAAAGCAACCCCAATATTCGAGTTATACCACACTGAGACGAGCAAGGACCCAGTGTCGGAACAAATAAGAATTAACCACCTTAACGGTGAAGAAAAAAAAGAAATAATAAAACTAGTAGCCCAATACTCAAGTATTTTCTATCAAGAAGGGACCGATTTGACATTTACTAATGCGATTAAGCATAGTATAAAAACGGTAAATGACATCCCCATATATACCAAAAGTTATAGATACCCTGAAATACATAAATCAGAGGTATCTAGACAAATAAATGAGATGCTTGAGCAAGGAATCATTCGCCCAAGCAAATCTCCTTACTCTGCTCCTATTTGGGTCGTTCCGAAAAAGGAAGACGCCTCTGGGAAACGGAAGTGGAGAATCGTCATCGACTATCGCAAATTGAACGAAGTTTCAATAGATGATAAATTTCCAATTCCGAATATAGAAGATATATTCGATAAATTGGGAAAGTCGATGTATTTCACAACCCTCGATTTGGCCAAAGGCTTTCATCAAATCGAGATTGCGGATGAAGATGTGAAAAAGACAGCGTTTTCAACTGCAAATGGTCATTACGAATTTGTTCGTATGCCATTCGGATTGAAGAACGCGCCCGCTACTTTCCAAAGACTGATGAACTCTGTTTTATCAGAATATATTGGAAAGATTTGCTTTGTATATCTTGATGATATTATTGTTTTTTCGACATCTTTGCAAGAGCATATAATATCACTTAGTAAGATATTCAAGCGCTTGAAAGAAGTCAATCTAAAAGTACAATTAGATAAAACAGAATTCTTGAAAAAAGAAACGGAATTCCTTGGACATATAGTTACAACAGAGGGTATCAGAGCCAACCCTAACAAAATTTCAGCCATACAGAATTTCAAACTACCTACCTCAACAAAACAAATTAAATCATTCTTAGGCATCACCGGATACTACCGGAAATTTATTAGAGACTACGGTAAAGTAGCCAAACCTATGACTAATTTCCTAAAAAAAGGAGCAAAAATAGACACAAAAAATCCAGATTATATCAATAGCTTTGAAAATTTGAAAACTTTGATTACATCTGACCCGATACTTAAATATCCTGACTTTGAAAAAAAATTTACACTAACCACGGACGCATCAAATTACGCAATTGGTGCTGTCCTCTCGCAAGAAAATCATCCAGTTTGTTTTGCCAGCCGCACGCTAAACGACCATGAAACAAAATACTCTCCCATCGAAAAAGAGTTATTAGCTATAGTGTGGGCAACAAAGTATTTTCGACCTTACCTATATGGAAGGAAATTTTTGGTCAGAACTGACCACCGACCCTTAGTTTGGCTAAGTTCACTTAAAGAACCAAACGCTAAACTGCAAAGGTGGAAGGTTAAGCTGGAAGAGTTCAACTTTGATATAGAATACATCAAAGGAAAAGATAACCAAGTAGCCGATGGTTTATCTCGATTAGAAATTAACTTCCACGAAAATGATGACAATTTAGACAATCAGTCATTAATAGCAACTATCCACAGTGCGCACGAAGACAGCAGCAAACATATCCCGATTGTAGAAACACCCGTCAACATCTACAAAACACAAATAATATTGAATACCACCAAAAATGCAAGTAATCATAAAATTTACAGTCCTTTCAAAAAGAAAAGAATTGTTATAGAATTGAAAACCTTCAACGAAAAATTAATCATTGATATCTTGAAAAAATTCATTCCTCCTAAAGGAATAGTAGGAATATTCGCAAGAGACGATCATTTGTTTGCCCAATTTCAGGAAGTTTATATAAATTATTTTAGCAATAACAAACTCTTAAAATTCATTAAGTGTAGCAAATTCTTAGGAGACCTTGAATGCGAAGAAAAACAATTACTGGTAATTTCAAAAACCCATGATTCATTAAATCATAGAGGAATTAATGAGACTTATGAGGAAATCAAAGATACATACTATTGCCCAAACCTTAAAGATAAAATTCAAAAGTTTATAAACAACTGCAAAACTTGCAATAAAGCTAAATATGAAAGAAAACCTAACAAAATCCCATGGAAACTTACCGAAACTCCTATAAAATGCAATCAAATCATACACATCGATATTTGGTATGCAAATATAAACCTAATGTATGTCACAATGATTGACAAATTTTCAAAACATGTCACAGCATACGAAATCAAACATAGAACTTGGCCTTCCTTATTACACACATTAGAAAACAGATTCGCCACTTTAGGAATTCCTGAACGAATAATAACAGACGGAGAAACAGGTTTTTCATCATTAAACATTAAAGAATTTCTAAACGAAAATAATGTAGATCTACACATAACCACCCCATATAATAAAACTGGCAATTCGGATATCGAAAGATTCCACTCCACTCTTAACGAGCATATTAGAACCTTCACCGCCGATGGAAATAACACAGACACTCTTAGGCAAAAAGTCTTAAAAGCAATAACTATCTACAATAAAACAATCCACTCCACTACAAAAAAGAGACCAATAGATTTCTTAAATGGAACCATATCTAACGAAGAATATCCAAAAATTACAGAAATAGTGCAAAAGAATAAGGAAAATTATATAAATAAACTAAATAAAGACAGGAAAGATATTGATATTACTGAAAACAAACAGCAATATTTGAAAATCAGAGCAGGGAATAAGCTCAAACCAATATACAAGAAAACCACCATACAATTGTCTGACTCAGATCATGTTAAAGATGAAAAAGGAAGTAAATTCTACAAAACACAAATAAAACGTAACTACAAATACGAAAATACTTAATTTTTTCCAGACATTATTCATCACCTTTCTGACAGTTACTAACGGACAGAAACTAGACATACAAAATCTAAACACAGGAAACGGATTTATAACAATCAAAGAACAAAACTTAAATATTATTGAAAACTATACGAAAATATTACACATTATTAATTTAACAACTTGGACAGAAAACCTTGACATTTTAGAGCATAATGTAAATGAATTGAACGAAAATAATGAATTCGCAACAATAAAACACAATTTTAATAGTCTAGTATTAGAAATAGAAAATACTTTAGGACATCACCATCATAAGACAAGAAGAGGTTTATTCGACATAGTAGGAAAAGGATTAAAATATTTAACAGGTACGATGGACCATGAAGATGAACAAGAAATAAAACAGAGCTTAGAAATTAATGAAAAGAACAACAAAAACCTAATAGACGGACTGAACGAACAAATAAAAATTAACAATAACTTTAACGAAATCACAAACAACATTACAAAACAAATTAACAAACAACAACATGACATTAAGAAACAGTTTGAGAATTTAGGTAATATTATAAACGAGGATCATATTAGAATCATAAGAATGCAACATGCATTTCAAGTTAGTTACGACATAGAGCTATTAAGAGATCAAGTAAGAAAAGTAAAAGAAAATTTAATGCTAAGCCAACTAGGAGTTCTAAGTAGAGATTTATTAACTCCAAAAGAAATTCAAAAATTTAATGTTACACTCAATAAAATACCAAATATAAAAAGTTCTGCTATCCTTCATGAGGATCAAATAATATTTATATTACTTTTACCAAATTATTCCAAAGACATTTTTTATAAAATAATTATTGAACCGATTCCAAACAAAAATAATCTTGAAATTGTTATACCAAACAACCACTTTATTACAAATGGAAAACTAATGTTTTATAACATGGAAAATAGTTTAAAATTAAAAGACTTAAAAATTGTAAACGATACTTGCCTATCAAATCTATTAAATGAAAATGCTGAATGTGAATTTAAAGAAAATAAAAACACAGAAATAAAACAAATGGCAAACAACATTGTAATAACGAAAAATATTGAACAAACAGAGATATCACATAATTGCCACAATTACAAAATAAATATAGTCGGAAACAATATTATAAGATTTGAAAACTGTAAAATTGAACTAAATGATGTTAAATACGAAAATTTTATTTACTATGATAATTTTATAATACCAAGTTACAAAAATATAACAATTAAGAAAATTGCAATGAGTTATAACCCTGAGGACCTCCACTCAAATCAATTAGAAAATCGCAAAGCTATAGAAGAGATAAATGGGAAATATATCGCTCACATTTCTACGAACATTGGAAGTTCGCTTATAATTTTCATTATTTTATCAATCATTTTGATGTTCATTTTTAAATACAAAACAAGTTTTAAAGTAAATGTAAAAAGTTATGATTCTCCGGAGAAGAATCTTAAGGGGGGAGGAGTTACGTCTGAGACGTCACCCAAAACCACTATCCCGTTACCCCACATACTCCCCTTTGCCTAACGGCTTTTCCCAGTTACACAACGGCTTCCCACGCCATTTTTGATGAACATGCAAAACGTGTCGAGAACACCTTTATTTTGCTGTTCATCCCAACGCACAACAAAATACTCATATTTCACTAACGACAACGAAATATGAATATTTTGTCAACAAGTGCATTCCTTTCCCTTTCCCAAATACACTAAAACGGAGGTTACCTCAGATGCAATATAATTTGTAAAAATCAGTTTAAGTTCTAATATTCACTCATCTGGTTCAAGAAGTGCAGCCTCGCTTTGGACAGCGGCTTCTCGTTCCAGTTTGATAAACCTACTTGTAACATATATATTAAGTGATAAACAAATAAATAATAAAGAAAAAGAAAAGAAAAACAGTTATGTTTTTTTTTTAAATCAAACCGCTCAACCACGAACGTAATTAAGGAAAGTGTGTTAATGACACAAAAAGAAGAAGCTTTTAGATTCCAACTCCCAAATGAGCATCAGTAGCATTTTTAAATCCTACCTACCTTTTATATTCATTCTTCTGCTCAATTCTTTATCTATTTAACTGACTATAGTGTTTTTCTTTTTTCTTTCATTTAAGGTTTGGTTTCAAAACCGAAGAACGAAGTGGCGCAAAAGGCATGCAGCGGAAATGGCAACTGCCAAACGGAAGCAAGATGACATTAATGATGGCGGTGACGTTGACGGTGATTGTAGTGAAACAATTGACAGTGATTCAGAAAGTTTGGACATGGGAGATTCAAATAGAAAACGATGTCGCATGGAAGACGAATTTCATCACAATTAGTTAAAACTTTGAGGGTCTTCAAAAGACCGAATGAAGTTATGATATATATAAATACATTATTACATACACACGCACACAAAAAAACACATTACATAAAAACATTGAAAAAGAAAAATAAACAAAACAGAAAAGCTTGTACATAGGTACTTTTATTTTTACTCTAATATGTATTTAATTTTAACAGTACTATTATTATTATCTATTTAAAATTAAATGATACAAATTTATAGTTATTATA
This sequence comes from Melanostoma scalare, assembly GCA_949752695.1. Taxonomy (NCBI): domain Eukaryota; kingdom Metazoa; phylum Arthropoda; class Insecta; order Diptera; family Syrphidae; genus Melanostoma; species Melanostoma scalare. The sequence continues at coordinate 280,347,715 of OX456984.1, forward strand.
GATTTATTGTAGAGACACGGCGATAAAATGTTTTAATAATAAAAATGAGAAGTAATAAGGAAAACAAAAAAATAATCTTAAAGAAAATTAAATTTCAATGGGTACTGAGGAGAAAAACGAGAACATAAAACAAAAGAAAAATAAATAAGTTAATAAATAAATAAGGATACGCATTTTTATTAGTTGTAATCGATAAAAAAAATTTTTTGTATATTTTCAAAAAAAAAATACCCACTTAGGGGAGAGTGAAAAGATAGAAAGAAATGTAGAGAGAATTACAGACAAACAGAGAGATGTATAGAGAGAGAGAGAGAAAGGAAAAGAAAAAGAGACCGAGACAGAAAGAAATGGACCTCTGAGGTCTGAGCTCTGATTTCGCTGACCTTTTTGTTGAGCAGTATGCTGTATGCTGCTGCTTTGCGAAATGGGTTCCATGGGTGGATAGTTGTAGTAAACTTTTTACTACATTTTTTACAATTGCTTGCTGAATTTTAACAGTTCTTTTTTTATTTTGTGTCAATAACAACTTTCGGAAAACGGAAACATATTTTTTGGATAAAGAGATCAAAGTCAATCCAAAACAAAAAATAAACCAAGAAATACAAAATTTGTATTTGTGTATATTAGTAATTTAATTACTGTGATTACACATATATTTTCCGCTGATTGTTTGTTCACGATTTCGTCGTGGATGTGGATCCCCACGAAAAATTTCGGTTCACATCAGCAGCGTACTAGGCTTAGATCGGCGCAGGGGCATAAGTCCCAAGTATTTTTTTTTGGGATAAGCTTGCGCCCGCTTAAATCATGGAGTTATTTTTACACTGGTAATTGTTTCCCCCGCGCGAAATTTTCACCGAAAGTCACCAACGGAACGAAATGAGTCACTTTACGCTTGGATAACCTCGGGAAATCCTCAAAACTAATTTCCGAAGTGAGTATACTGAGTTTAGACCAAATAATGAGGAAAAGAAGTTTTGACCGAAATGACGAACACAGCAGGAGCGACGAAGTGGGTAGGCTTGTGCAAAAAATTCGTAGGACTGGCATGCTAGTGACAGCACTCATGTTCTCTTGTTTCGTAGAAAAATGTTGGTTGAAAACAGAGAGTTTCGTACTCAATTCCACGAATATTAACTTGCCACATTTGGGGTTTGGGAAGATCCGCTTGTTACTGTCAGGAAGCGCAATGCATCCAGAGAGATTGACCGTTTTGATGCGTATTATTATCAGTAGTTGCACTATGAACTACCATGAATCGAAAACAATAATTAAGGCCAACATCCAAGCAATCCGTGCGTTAAAGCCTGAAACCAAATATCCACAAGATCTTGGAAAATTTAAATAACAAAATGCGCTACTGCGAATTCAGTTTAATACAATTAATGTGTATGTTGGCTCATAGTACTAAAGCCATAATCGGAATAAGAAATTTTGCATTTGGGCCTATAAACAACGAAATTCCAGAATGTTGGAATGGTTGCCTACAAATAGATAAATGAAAAGATTAGTAAAGTTTTTAACAGTTAAAACACTTATTTTATTTCCTCAGATGTACATTTCAGAAGCAATGCTTCCATCGTCAGTGAGATTTATAAAATTAAATTAAATTAAATTATTTGTCAAAAAACTAATAATAAACAAAAATGTTTCTAAACAAAATTACAGTTGAGTTGAGTTGAATCTATTAAAAAATTTTTTGAATATTGAATCTTTGATTGGTCCATCATCACTATTCATTAGATTATTTTTGTTTTTAAATATGTAAAATGATTCAAAAGCATCTAATTCATAATTGCTATTTACATTCCTTATTAGTTTTAAATTTTGCAAACTAAAGCTATGACTATTTTCTAGCATATGTTCTGCAACACTTGACTTTTCTTTTTCATTATATTTAAGATGTGCAAAATGTTCTTTAAATCTTTTTAGAATAGGTCTTCTTGTCTGTCCTATATATTCTTTTGCACAATCATTACATCCGATAGAATAAATTCCTGACTTTTGAAGTTGTTCAATTTTATCCTTAGATCCTCCAATCAGATTTTTTATTTTTATTTCGCTGCACAAATAGATGATGTAAAAGTATGTCATCTAATGCATAAAGGCTATAAGGGCAAATTTTAAATACATATAGGTATGTGTTCAAAAGACAGTGAACATAACATATACTTATTTAGAATTACTAATTTCTTTCACCATCAATTCACAAAAACACAACACGCTCATGGCAAAACTTTCATTACGAATCTGCGCTTTAACCCGTTGAAGGTAACCAAATAAAAATTGCAAATTGACATGGTATCCATTTGTAAATTTAATGAGAGTTATAAGGCAGGGGAGTTGATTATTTTTGGTGCACGGAGGAAAAAAAAGTTATAGCTATTTGTTTTGTGCTTAAAGGTTACAATAGCCTCATTCTTTTTGACTAATTGGATTATATTATAAAAATGCTTTAAAAAAAGAGAATTTTTGTTGTGTTTTATATGAAATTGAGTTGTTTTAAAAGGATTGGTATAACAAGATGAGCCCAATCTCATTTTAATGTATTCCTTTTCTCCGTTTGGCCATCGATATAATTATGTATATCAAGGTTAAGGTTATATGGAACATCATTGAAACAACAAAATAAATTTAACTTAACCTGTAAATGTCCTTTGTTATTAAACTCCTCAATTCAGCGACTAAATACATACATGGGCTAAAAAATTAAAAGACACACTTAGATGCATTTCATTTGTTGTCTTGTAAATGATAAACAAAAATTGCAAAATCTATTAAGATCCTACTCACACAAAAATCAAAAAAAATTTCAAAGATAGCAATCAACAATTTACCAGATGAGTTCACACAACACACAAAAGGCATTCAATTTAAGCCAATTAACTCGGGCAAAACTACACCAAATCGGATCAACAGAATCAACAAGATAAAGGGCGAATCCTGGTGACAAATAAATGCCAAACAAAACACACTTCGGCACGCACAACCACATACATAATATGAAAAAACATAGAAGAAATCAAAGCCGATTGCATATCGCAGTACAGTACTGATTATGTAGCAGTTTTCTATTTCCTCGTTCTCTAGAGGTGCATACCTAGGTATACTAATTTAAAAAAAGAACAGTCCTTTTGTTGTCCCAAGGGAGAAATGAGAGTGAAATTCTCTTTTCAGGTAAAGGGAAATGCAAATCATTCAAAAATACTACAGCTCACACCTGGATATCGGAAACGAATAAATGTGAAAATTTTGGATTAGAATTTTGCACAAGCAAACCTAGTTCCTGTCGTCCTGAGTCTTTTGTTAGCTCCAGAAGTATTTCAGTAGACAATCGAATTTAAAGATTTAAAATGTAATCTTTCTGAGTTTATGCCCTCAAAAGAGCGGTGATCAGTTCCTGCATTCAGAGAAGCACGATGTCTTTAGAATAGAAGAGGAGGACTATCGATAGGCAGTTCTTTGAGGTGGATTGTTTGTTTTTGTTTGCTGATGGTTGAATAGGCAACGGAAAAAAATCAATCGTGCCGTTTCGATGTTTCCGGATTTTATCCTTTGTTTGTAGATTTTGATGGATTGTTTTCTTGTTATTTCTTTATTTTCCTTGATTTTTCATAAAAAGGGTAGTAAGGAAAAACCACCTGTTAGATATCCGATCGCATATATTCTTTACGTATGCCATGCGGCATTTTCATTTGGAAAGCATGACTCAACGAGGGTGATTTCCATTACCACTAACTCGCTAATAGCCCGATCAAACATCATCGGTCGATAAATTCTTTTCCCGCTACCGTATTTTCTCACATGAATGATTCACCACACTAATGGAGTTTTATAAAGTTAAGTAATTAATTTCATTGCGTTATTAATTGTTTGTTGATGATTGACAGCTTGTTAATCTAACTCAAAACTTGTCGCATTACTTTTTCTTTCATTTTTTGTGTCTACCTATGTTTCGTTTTTTGAGTGACACATTTCGTATAAAGAATTTTAGTTCAAAGGATGAAATAGTTTCAAAACACCAAATCTATTGACCTGTTCATCCTTCCTTTTTTCGGATTTAGGTAGGTGAACAAAGAAATAGAAACATGAAATGCGATTTGTGAATGAATTTTCACCCTCCATCACTCATTAAATGGTGAGTGATGGATTTGAATCACTGAAAGCCAATCAAAATAATGAAAGAAAGTTGGTTAGAAACGACCTGCTTCATGATCTTTAATATGCAATATAAGCGTAACGCGGATTTTATTTTATTTGTTGGCATTTATACATACGTATGTATGAAACTCAGTAACTCACTGATGATAGTCCATTGAAAAACTAATAACAAATTTTTTCAAGTTATGGTTTTATATTCTCTTACATAAACAAAAGAGCTGGCAAGCAAACCTAGGACTGAGATTTTTTTTTAAATTGACAATATGATTACTACACTCGGTTGAAATTAAATAAGTTCAGTTAAATGAGGAGTGTATAATTTAAAAAAAAGTGAGGATTTGGTTCAAGAAGCTAATGGAAGGTAAGCTTTCCAGAAGCAGGTTCTATAATTATAGGTATTAGCAAATGCTTGAAAGCAAATATAATACTAGATTGTAACATAAGTGAAAATTGTTGCAAATTCAGAATAGTAAATTCTTTTCCATTACGACCGAAGTATTGAAACAAACAAAGGCAGTGGGTCTTGCGGATATAAAAAACTAAAAACTAAAACTAGGTTTTGGCTAAATAAATTTAATTTAGCAAGCAATAGTATTCTAGTCATAACTTCTTGTAAATATCAAGTTATCGAGCATAAAGCAATTTGTCCAGATTAAGCCCTAACTAAAAACATGTCAAGACTCGAAGGCCATGATTATTAATTTTTATTTAGGAATAATCTTTCGTTCTATAGTACGATTATTTTTATACGAATAAGATATAACCAAACATTCACAATAAAGCGGTCCGAATTCGCGATGATGATTTCCATCAGATTTTTCTGTTTTCAAAAGAAAAGGTACAGTGGGTTTTTAACGGATTTTTAAGGGATCTCATCATTTTTTTATGTTTCCGAAAAATATATTTTCGCTTTAATTCAAAGTAAATATGAATGGTGTGGCCCAGGGCCTAGTGCATTTCTCACAACCATGCCATCATGTAAAGGAGTGGGGGACACCTACAATTTTCTGGTGATTCCAAACGGCTAAATGAGAAAGCGCTTTTCATGGCAATAAATTTAGTATCGGGACCATAACGCCACGGGGACCACCGTAATTAAATAGTTTAAGGAGTTGTTGGACATTATCTCATGAAATGCGGGCAATATCAATGCGATTCGTGTCCACCTATATCTGAACAACAATACACGTCTGAATGAAAAAATGTTATATTTGAGCTTTTAGAGCTAATCACAAATGCGGCGAATTTTATAATTGTTTGCAGTTAAACAATCAATGCATGACCCTGCATTAATTGGTTTACGTTTAGTGTTATTTATGAGTCTTTGTATTTATTAATTTTGAACTGAGAACCAATTTAAAGACTAGCAGAAGTTTTAATTTTAATGATATTTTCCATACCGCTGTAGAAATGAATTTGAATACTAAAAACTTTGACAAATTAAATATCAACAATAGAAGAATTAACCCTGTTTAGACATTTAGTAAAGTTAATTTTGTGATTTTTTTTTATTTTATGCAATAAATCGGTATAAATTGGGTTTTCGGACAAATTCTAGTGGTCTTTCACCCTTCGCTTCCATTATTTAAGAAGAATATAAATACTTTGTTCTATTTGAAGAAAAATGGTAAGGAAATAAACCAATTTGGTTTGATAAAAGATTGATTAGATTCAAAAAACGACTCTCCAAAACTGTTAAGGTTTACACTTTACAGGAAAGATCCCAGATTACTCACGCACCATTTAGGAAAGAAAAATATTAAAATAAACTCTACAGCGATTTTATATTTTCTGTATTCAATAAGAACGTAAATTAGCAATAACCGGACAATACTAATCAAACTTTTTTGAAACCAGATTTTTAATTGTTGCCGAACGATCTATTTATTTTTTAAGTCGAGTTGAGAGAGAAAATATCATTGTTTTGATATAAGGTAGATAATCTTTAAGATCATACTGAATCTTTCAATATAAATTGCTCAGGAAAAACTTGATAAATTTTTGAATCCATTTTTGTTTTATACTGTTTTAAATTGGGGGAATAGATCTAGTTGCTCATTTTTTTTTAAATTAATAATTAAAAAAAAACAAATAACAAGACTTCATTGAATTCATTATGTATGCCATAAAAACTTATATTTTTTAAAGATAATATGAACTAAAACAAATATTGATGTAAAAAGTAAAATAATATTAATTTAAAAAATAAATCACAAAATAATATCCAGTTTTTTATTCCTTTTGGATAAAAGACTTATAACCTCGCATGCTGTTATATGTATTTCGCGATGAATAGCTAGAGCAACCAAACCATTCAAACGATCCTGCAAACAAGTAAACAACCATAGATAATCCCACTGTTATTAACCCTCCTTTACGAACCGGCAAAATTCGTGTCCACCCGAACTGGGGTCCAAATGGACCCCACGATTTTTTCTTCGAAATTTTTTTGATTTCTGACTTATATTGTTCAGTTGTAGTTCTTCTGGCTATTATATGAATTGTTTCTAAGTATTTCATATAGCAGTAATAAAGAAATTTAAGCAGAGATGTCATTATGCAGGTATGTAGGAGGTCATCAATAAAATTTTTCAATTTCAAAAACGATGGAAATTGTCTAAATTCGCAAATCTGGGATTCCCGCTCATCCCTTTCGATATTTCTGTTTTACGTAATTAATGATTGTAATATTCATGTATATCAATGTTCTTGCCAGGTATGCCTATAAAAAAAAGGCATTATTTCAGTTTGTCTAACAATTTTATGACCTAAAAAGGATTGAATTTCCCCAATACATGCCAAGCAAGCCTGCCAAATATGGCTTGAAGTTTAGGTGGCTGAATGAAAGCTCAACGGGCTATCAGTTTTCTATCTGCACTGGTAGCTCTAACCAAAGTACAGGACTTGGTCGTGGATATGATGTGCTGATGTCGTTGATGCCATCATATTTCAATCCTGAACGCAACCTCACTATTGATAATTTCTTTACGTCGCGTCGGTGGATTTGGCATTGAAGTTACTGGATAAGAAGATCACTATTCTTGACACGATTCGGAAAAACAAAACAAATTTGCCTCAACCTTTTGTAGCGAAGGAGGTTCTTGATGGCCAGAATGAGCCTGTAAAGGTCAATAACAAAAAGCAGTATCGTCCAGTCCAAAGATGGATTTTCTGGAAAACAAACAAGTGGTATTGCTATCAACACAACAAAACTGCGAGAAAGCCACTTCCGGTCATCAAAGTAAACCTGCCATGATACTGGATTATAACCTCACCAAAGGTGGAGTCGATGTATTCGACCAAATGGTCTCAATATATTCATGTACACGTCAAACAAATCGCTGGACGATGGTTGTATTCTACAACTTATTGGACGTAGCAGCCCTAGCAACTGTCATCAATTTCCGGCACTTCAATGCGCCTATAAGAAACAAATATTTGTTCAGAAGTGATAAACTCATCGAACCAGCGGAGGAACTGGTTGAGTCAGAATTGAATAACCGTTCACAACCTGCAACACAATCTGGCATTGGAAAATCTGCATTGGATGCTCTCTGTATTTTGGGGAGAGTTCAGGAAAAATTACCAGCAGTCCCCGAAAGGCTCTCTTGTAAAAGAAGTAGATGTCACCTTTGCTTAAGAGCAGACGACAAGAAAAGCAGAACCACCTGCGATGGATGTGGCAGATGTTGTTGCCCTTGCCACACTAGAACCTTATGTGTTAAATGTCTGCCGGAACTGCTAACAACTTCAAACTAAATCGTGCTAAACATAAACTATGCTGCTTTTGAAATAAAATAATTAATTATTAGAAAAAATATGATTTTTCATAGAATTTCAGTAGTGGGGTCCAAATGGACCCCAGTTCGGGTGGACGGGTTCTTTTCACAAAAAAAAACGCAGAAAAATCTGTAAACATCTGATAATCGTTTTAACTTAAGAAATGAATAAAAAATTGATTTTTGTTCACTGAGTAAAAATCCCATTTAAAAAAAATGAAAAACAAAAAAGTTATGAGTGTTCAAACATGCTCTGGGGTCCAAATGGACCCCAGTTTGTAAAGGAGGGTTAAAATAGACATATTTTTAAGAATCTCACTTCGTTGGTCATGCTTTTTGTATTCTTTTTATTCTCTTTAAACTGGAGAATGTCCTTTCGGGAGTTGACGTTGATACCGGCAGTGTAGCTATAACCAAATATATATGTATATTGAGCAAGCTTTCTTCGGAGCTTGAGGAAGCATTATTTCTTCGGATCAAATATCTCTCCCAAGTTTTTAATTCTTCTTACGAAGAATCCTTGAAAAGAACCGAAAATCCTTCTAGTATGTTTTCATGGTTTGTAAATTTTCCTCCAAGGTCCATTGTTTTCAATCCTTCTCTCGATTTCTATGTGAAAAGGATTGAAAACAGTATAACACGAAAATATTCTTCAGTACTTTGAAACCGAAGGGTTCGAACGATTCTTTTGTTGGTTCACTTCTCTCTTATGTTTAACGTCAATGTCAAGGACTACAGCTAATTTTTTTTGCAATTTCAAACACCTTCGAAAATGAGTCGTGTTCTGCTCATTTAATTTTTAGTTGATCCCTTAAATCTTTGGCGAGATCCATAGCTTGGACGAAGTCTGTATTAGCTCTTTGAAACTCAATATACTTAATGGCAACGAGAGTTGGTAAACCATACTTATAACCTTTAAGCTAATCTGTAACTCGAAATACATAGCGTTTTTTTTTTGTTCTTTGCGTCACTTTCCAATGTTCTTATTTGGTTAAGAGTCTCGAACACAAACTGATATAGGTCCTCAAAATCTTCAACTGCTTTGTTTTGAGATCTATCGCGTCAGATTCAGCCGCTTTCGCTTATTTTTTTTTTTTGCAGCCTATCTTTTCTTTTCGGTGTATTGAAATAATTGTAAACTGCTTCAATTGTGGTTATGCAATCTCTAATGGCTGGTACTTTGTTGTAAATAGAAACAGCAAGGTTCGAAGAACGTGCTGCACAATAGACTTACAATTTTTGTAAGTCAAATAATTGCCTGAACACCATTCCATTGTATCGACCAGACATATTGCTTGTTCCGTCGTACCCAGATGTCCAGATCACAATTTTGATGATTTTCCACTAAGCTTTGCAAGAGCATCACCTGGATTGTTAATACAGTAATGTTTGGTAAACTGCTGTATTAGAGATTTTAGAAGAGAAAAGAATTTACTCATACCTGTTGCGGTAAATCGATATAAAAAAAGAAATTCAAAGTATTAGGTGATTTGGCGAAATGATAATTTCTTTCAGATGAAGTTGACTTTGTACTTTCCCCGTAGAATGTAGATATAGAAAGTACAATCCTGTGAGTACTAATAAGACTTAATTCACGTAGGAATTAGGTACTAAATTTTAAAATGGGTTTTCTTAACTTATTTGATTCACTGATCCCCCCCCCCCCCCTATCTACGCCACTGGGACCCAGGAGATTTATTTAATGCAACATTAAACTTCGAGTGGCATTCTGACTATCTAAGTATTTATAGACCCGTTTTCGTTTGAATAGCTGAATGAATTATAAATGTATCTACTTGTAGATACTAAATTGCGATTAACATTAAACTCAAAAAAAATCTAAATGTTTAGTGTATTTATGTCAATAAAGAATAACAATAATTCCTATTCGGCTATGTATACTATAGTTCAATGTATTAAATAGGACAATAGTTTACCGTATATAGTATATAACAGGCAGTCGTAAAGTTTGAATTGCTTTGTTGTTAGAATTCATGAAGCAGCTGCATGAAATTGATTTTAGCGAAGCATTTCGTGACCTCAATGAACTCGTTCCTCTCAATAAAGAAAACTTACTTTAAATATAGGTTCTAAAACTTGGTCTGTATCTGTATAGCTGGTGCGCCACTTCCGAATCCATTAGTAGGTACCTATTTAATTTGATACAAAAATATTTGAGCACTTGCATTGAGATAAGTAAGATCCTATTATATTTCGATCAAGCATAGGTACCTAAGGAATTACGATGACACTAAATTTATCTGCCGATTTAAACAAACAACCGTGGAAAACTCGCCAGCTGCCCTCACTTTAGATGCTTTACTGCGATCCGAAACCTGAACTCCCGCACCATTATGATGGGCAAATACTTACCATTATCGGTGTCAATGGTATACATACATGCACATCAGAAAAGTAATCGATCAGAAGAAAACGCAACTATGCGATGATCAAGAGATTTATGCTTGAATTTTTCTGTCTGTTAAACATGAAATTGAAGACAGGTAGGTAGGTTACTACATGATGTATACAATTTATTGTATTTTGCATATGTATTCGAGTTATATCCAGATACCTACCTACCTATCACATTTACTTAAGCTTCTGCTAAATATTTAAAGTTTTAGTTTCGTTTAAGATTGGAATTAAAGCAGTAGGTATACATAGATACCTGCCTGTCACTAGCTTTGTAGACTTTATTATTAAGTTCCACATAGAAAGACTTTATCAGAAAACTATGAAGGATACAGTAAACTATCGCCAAATTGAATACCTACCCAGCCTACGTACCTAAATAAAAAAGACGAAAACGGAATCGAGAATCGACAAACAAAAAGCAAAAAGTTTTTATCATTATTATTTAACGGACACTGTAGCGTGACTTCATAAAAACGCCCAAGCCCAAACTCCAAGCGCAAGCCAGCCACTTCAACTCCATCCGCATCCAACTTTCAATTGTCTTTCGAACTGTGATTATGTAAAATCCTGTCTGATGATGACTACACCCCCGGCCCAAAGACCCTATTCCACAATATACACCGCCCTCTTTTCATATATAAATTGTATAGCAAAACCAAACCAATTTAACAGCACTAACAACACCAATGTCGATTACAAATTCAGTACGAACTTTAACAAATTCGAAATCGATAACAGATTAAACTCGTCGATAGCTTACTGGTTAGATACATAGCACCAGGATCTGCTCCGAAGAAGGAGGAAGGAACAACCAACATCGCCATTGCCATTGCCGTCTTCGTCGTCATAGTCGTCGTCGTCGTCGTCGTCCACGTCGCCGACGAGGCAACACTCCAACTTAATGAAGTGGAGTATATCGTGTGCCATGTATTGTTCATTTTACACACACTCTTTCTCACTCTGATACGTCATGTTCTTGAATTTCCTCGCTCTTTCACTCATTAAATCAGCTTGTATGTGTGGTGGATAAATCCGGATCCGACTGAATGATTTTTACTCCAAGATTTTTATTTAGGCATTCAGTGTTTCTCGTGAATACAACATTTTTATTGTTTTTTTCTTTTTTTTAGAAACAGAGCAAAAGCAAATAATGAGCAAAACCGTTACAACCCCGTGGGCCATGGAATCGGAGAGCAGTACTTGCAATGGTGGTGAAAATGAAACTACGCGGCTTAGCCACGCCTCAAGGTGTGTCTATGTCAAACGAGTTTTTCTAAAATGGCTCCCGGAGGGGTGCGAGTAGCCGACATAATGAAACTGTTTCACCGTTTCATTACCCATCTGTTCCCATTCATTTTGTGCTGGCGCTGCGCTGGGTGGCAAAAAGGATTCTCTGTGGTTGTAGCTGACCCGGAGTCCATTTCGAGTTTATTGTTTGATGATTTGAGCGCATTTGTATTTACTTTTTTTTCTTGTTGGTTGTTGTCTTTTTGTGAAGCTCGTCCAAATGGAAAGAGTTTTCTTCTGGAATCTTGTCTTACATTATAGGTTGGTATAGGTATGAGAAATGAGAACACAGCATTCTTACGTGAAGGAGTATTGTATTTCTCTGACCGAATAGTGTTATATTTTCATACAGAGGTACACATATGCTCAGTGTATCTCTTGTACATATACCTAAATAGATAGAGATACCTGCAACAACATGATGTTAATAGAGACATGAAAAACCAGACGCAAGAATATCTATTTCATATCAATAAATTAGGAGCCATTGACACATGGGATGAGGTGTAACTGAGAAAACATATACCCAGCTAAACATGGTCTCGACCATAACAAAAATGGGCGACAATCGGTAATTGATTTCAATTAATAATGAAAAATTGGTTCGAGGAAGCACGCACCGTGTCAGAGTCTTGAAAAGAAGGGAATTGATAAGCGGGAGCCGGTAGGAATTATATAAGTAGGTACCCTAGGTATAAGGTATAAATTTTCATTAACTTTTTTCCATAGCTTAAAACTTATCACATACGATTCTTTGAATGATTGTGTAGGGTCTCTCTACACAGCTTCCATATCTGAATAGGGTAAACGCACTAGTAGGTACCCGGACACATAACTTTTTTCTCAACTTTGACTTCAAAACATTTTGTAACCATAAATGCTACCACGGAAACTTTTATTGATTGTAAGAATATAGATATTTCTCAATAATATTGCGTTCAAGTAAATTGCAAAGAGATCATTGTTAAAATTAATAAAATAAAAATTCAGAAAAGTTCCATTTGCGTTAGTACCCGTACAGCAAAATCTAGTACCCGGATGCCTTTGTTTCAGTACCCGTACACAATCATTTTAAGAGACAAACCATGTCTGCGTACTGTAAATATAAGACAAGCGCACATTTTTTGTATCCATACAGGGCTTGTCTCTTAAAATGATCAAATCTCTCAATGATTAAGTCTCTTAAAATTACTGATCTAGTATCCGAACGCTTTTGTTTCAGTATCCATACACAATTATTTTAAGAAACAACCCCTGTCCGGGTACTGAATATGCATGATAATCGCACTGTGTTAGTACCCGGACAGCATGTCTGGGTACTGAAAAACATATTCAATTTTGGTGTTAGTTCCCGGACACCACAAATAATGGCAAAGATTTTATTAAATTAGGTTTTTTTTTGCAAATTGTTTTAGTTAATCATATTTCCAACGAAACCAATGTCTTTCCATGACAATAAATTAATTATTACTTGTTCAATTGCTTTCTACTAAAAAGTGTTCGCACTATTTTTTTCTTACACAAATCGACAACGAGACCGCACCTTCAAACCTTAAACAATAAAATGATGCGTAGTTCCTAAAGTACGCATTTCGAGTACCTGAAACTTTGCATGCATGTATAGGACACATTGAAGGACCCATGTATGTTGTTGTTTGTGGATTTTTTTGAGTGATGTATCTATTAATCGCAAAAAAAGGTCAATGTGTCCGGCTACTAACACTGTCCGGCTACTAGTGCGTTTACCCTACCAGATGTAACAAATATTTTTTTCAAATTCTTCATTAAAAATATCAGAAAAGGTAATTACTATTCAGTACCTACCTTTATCAAAAATACGTATTGGATAACTTACATACGATGTACCAAAAAGACAAGGCATGGAGGTCATCAGGCCAGTGCCCAATGGTGGTTTTAGGGTTCTTAACCTGCCTCCTCCCTTGGGATCTCTACAAAGTAAAGTAAGTATGGGTAATGTAACACTGTTTCAATCAATATTTTTGAGAGGACTTAGCCCCTTACAGTATTGAAATAAATCAAAATTACTGTTTTCGTAAGCACATTGCCGAAAATATGAGTTCTTGATTTTATTTTTAGTAATCTCTACACTTATTAAATGGGCAGAAAAAAAGTGGAAGGATATCAGTTGGGGAGTTGTTACCGCCTCCAGATTAGCGTCTAAAATGGAGAAAAGGTGAGTTAAACGCCAACACACCGTTCAAATAAATGGGTTCCATGGGTGGATAGTTGTAGTAGATTTCTTACTACATTTTTTTGCAATTCTGCACACTTTTCCGTCCATCATTTATCTCCCGGTACAATAAATGCTTGCGACAGTTCTATTGCTTGTTTTTATTTTGTGCCACAACAGTAACAACTTTCGCAAAATGGAACCATATTTTTTGAAAAAAGTTGATCCCGAGCGAAAACAAAAATAAATAAAAAAATACAAATAATTCTACCCCATCATAGATTTTTAGTAACTTCGAGGCAGTTTTTTATCCATGCAATTCAACTCTGGAACCAGCTACCCCTTACAATTAAATATATAATCAACACGAGAACTTTCGAAAAAAGAGCATTTCAATATTTCGCTGCAAACTTTTAATCTTTGTTTTTTCTTTTACTAAGATTTTTTTCATATATGTACCTACATATATTTTTTTTTCTCTTTCATTTTTATTATATAAATCTATCTTTTTTACTAATCATATATTAATGTAAATTTTAATTATTGCTCTGCAACATATTTTTTTATATAGTTTTTTATCCATGCAATTCAACTCTGGAACCAGCTACCCCTTACAATTAAATATATAATCAACACGAGAACTTTCGAAAAAAGAGCATTTCAATATTTCGCTGCAAACTTTTAATCTTTGTTTTTTCTTTTACTAAGATTTTTTTCATATATGTACCTACATATATTTTTTTTTCTCTTTCATTTTTATTATATAAATCTATCTTTTTTACTAATCATATATTAATGTAAATTTTAATTATTGCTCTGCAACATATTTAGCATGTACTACTTAAAAGATGTAATATTTGTATCTTATATGTATACTATGAATAATTTTAAATAAATACAATACAATACAATAACCAAGAAAAACAAATTACTGTGGAAAAAAGCTTTTGTTCATATAAATTAGCCTCTTAATTACCTACTTCTGGTTGGAACTTCACTTGATTTTCTTTGTCACTTTTCTCAAACAGCTGGATACTACCCTACACAGATATTTTCCACTGAGTGTTCGTTCACGATTTCGTTGTGGATGTATGGAGACCAACGAAAAAATTCGTTTAGCATTAGCAGTTCAGCAGCGTAGGTACCATAGGCGGATCCACGGGGGGGGGGGGGGGGGGGGGGGGGGGGTTCGGGTCCGGACCCCCCCCCCAATCGGGAAAATAAAAGATGTTATTTGTAACATTTATCGTCTCCTAATGTTCAAATTTCGTTGCGGGACGGAAAAATATAGCATGAGTCAGACAAAATGTAAAGGAGAAGTAATATTATTATTTTAAAAATTCAAGAACTTTATTGATTATGAAAATATAATCGACATTCTTGAACGACTTGCTATTGATAAACCTGAAAAATATCGTCAGATTGATGTTTGCATATGTGACTCGATCCGATAAAAGGGACTTACTAGGCAAAAAAATCGGTTGTTGGATCATGATTGATTACACAAGTTCATTTACTGAATATTCATGAAGCGCAATCAGAAATTGTAACATCGCTATTTTTTCACAAAATATAAATTCAGAACGATTTTTTAGATGAGTTGGAATGGTACATCAGCGCCTTTCAGAGCGTGCTGTGTAAGCTTTCAATTTTGCCTAAAAGGTGCCTTTTCTCGGATCGCGTCACATATAAACTTTTTTACATGTAAATTTTTGATCGAAAGATATTAACCAGTAAAGCATCAAGGGCTTTTTGGATGTTCTGGCCGTGGATTCGTTGTCTCCACATCTTGACTTCTGACTGAAAATTTTCTTTCGAACAATCCGATATATCTTCGTAAAATGTGTAGAGGTCAGCGCTTTTCTTTTCGTTAAATTCTTGTTTAAGAAACATTTGCCCGAAACTTTGGAAAATGGATCTGAAAATTCAAAGAACCGACTTTTAGTTGAGAAATGAACGTATCAAGAAACGGAATATAGAATGAAATTCTGTAGTAGTCTTCAATACTTTGTGCTTGAACGTTGCAACGATTTTTTTGTTGATTGCAACGGCGTGGCAATTTCATTGTGGTTTCGTATTCAGAACAAATTCTAGTAGCATGTTGAAATGTTGATAAATAACGTGGAAAGTAGAATCTGCGTTTTCGCGTTTGTAAGTAAATTCATTCAAAGCGTCATCTGCCAGCTTAGTAGCCTCACCCAGATCTTGGTTTTTAGATTGCAATTCCCGACTCAAAGGCAAAACAATCGAATTAACTGATTCCATAATGTGACAGGCGATTTGGAATTTAACCGTCGAAATCGCTGTCAAAAGATGCAATGCATTTTGCGAAGTGTCTCGATCTTACCACGTTTTGATTTCTTCCAAAGATTCAATAACAGCCGGTTGCAATTCAACGTACGTTCCAACTACTTCATGAGACTGAGCCCACTTGGTAGGACAAAAAGACTTCAACTTTTGTTTTTTTTTCTCACTTTTGTTTGTCATTTTTGAAATTTCTTGGTGTAGAACGTTTTGTCTTTTAGGCCAGTGAAAAAATGCTTCAATCGCTCCGATAGTTCCTAACGCATTTTTGATTCCTGACACTTCGCATGCTGCATTGACTGCCAAACTAAAGCTATGTGCAGCGCAATGTACATAAATTGCCAGGGGGAAATACGATCTCAGATGAGCCTGTGCACCAATAAATTGGACACTCATTGCCGGAGCTCCGTCGAATCCTTGGCCATACATATATGAGCAATCGACGCCAACATCATGTAAATAATTTCTGATTGAATCTGCTAAACCTCGTATATATAAATAAAATTTTGAGTAATGGACCCCCCCCCCCCCCCCCATGCCCAAATCCTGGATCCGCCACTGGTAGGTACCTACTATAGGTTTGAATGAAAAAGTGTGGAGAATTGTAAAAGTTGTAGTAAAAAATCTACTATTATTAAAAAAAAATCTACTACAATTGTCAAATATAAAACCCATTTCGAAGAGCAGAGCGATGAGTTTCTTTTCATTACCTATATCAGCGGCGTAGCTAGAAAATTTTTCGGGGGGGGGGGGGTTACATGTAAATATTTGTACGTAAGTAAAAGTCGTTGTTCAATTGTATTGATTAGGTTTTTTCCAATATTGATATACAATAATAAAGTGCAGAAAATAAGAAGATATGAAAATACACGAAATTATAAATCAGTTCTTCTCTGCTTTGCGCGAATCATTCGATAACTTCTTTCACCTTAATGTCAATGTGCCTGTTAATGCTCATAAGAGCAAGCCCATTCAGCCTATCTTCGCCTGTAGAATTCCTAATCCAATATTTTAGACGCCTCAACGTGGAAAAACTACGCTCGCTGCTAGCAATGGTCGCAGCCAATGTTGCACCTATTTTCAAAAAATTGAAAATGTTTGGAAAAAGTGCATCGTTACAAAGATTTAATGATTCTATAAATGTCTTTGGTTGAGTTTCTGGCCCAACCGAACGTTGTCTCCAAAATAACACTTCATTTATTACGGTTGAAGCAGCTGCCTCAGTCGCTGTTGGCCATTGATTCATTATTACTTCCACGGTTTCATCAATATTCTCAACGTCTTTCCTGACCAATTTTTCAGGGATGGTATTTCCGATTATTGACAAAATTTTTTTGTGTTTCGCAAATCTGTCAGTTATGGATGATATGAAGTGATCCAGGAAAAGTATGAATATTGATGTACGGTAATAATCTTCTGCTGAGCTGCTTTGGTAATTTTGTCGGTGTTTTTGGAAGATGCACAATCCTGGAAACTTGTTTGAAAACAAGGACACAGTTGAGCTGAGAATTATGTTCCACAAAACTGTTTGCGCTCCGTCACAGTGACATTGAGCGCTCAGTGAGATTTTTCTTTGTGGAACTGGCGTAATAGATCATTGTGATTGAAGCATTGTATTGACTTATGATACACGGACTGCTAGTTGCATTAATTCTCTATACAAAAGTTGGATAATAATAGGTGTGTTTCTTTACTGAAAATTCGCACGAAATGCACCGAAATTCGTCGAAAGTCAGTCTAATGCCGTTCCAGCACAGCGAATTTTCGTAGCAGTGCACAAAAGAGAGTGCTCACGAGAGAGTAAAAAATTTCCCCACCCTGTGAATTTCTGCCACCTAAATTTCTATGGACAGAAATCGTGCACAGCAAAAACAAATACAACAACTGTCAAACAGACATTTTTCCAAGCGTTGCTGCGAATGTTTTGTTCAAGGCGTTTCTTTACTTTTAGGACAATTAGGCTCTTTCAGAGAGTTTCTGAGAGTTTCTGAGAGAATTTTACCCCCACTCCTTATAATATGACAGATTGTGAATTTCTGTCCACAAAGTAAAGAAACAGACCTAATGATTGCACTTATTTTTGGTTACACTAGCCAATATCTTACTCTTAACTAAAACACTAACGACATCTGCTGTGATTTAGCTAGCGTCATTATTTAGCAGTGTCAAAAATGTTTCACTAGTTTTCCGCTGAAATGATGCTCGCTAGTATTGCTTAGAATAAGTGGAACCATCGTGAAGTTGGGTCCTAGCAGTCCATGTTTAATAAGTCAATGACTTTAATAAATAGGAGCCCTACTAACGCATTTCAACTGTTTTCTATAGCTCAATGTAGGCAAAACACAAACATACATGTATTTAGATACTGATTTGTGAAAAGCTCGAACTTAAATTTTAAATATGAAAAACAAATTTGCATCAATAAAAAAAAAAAAAAAAATAAATGATGTGTTTAAATGATATTCGACTGAAATATTTTCGGGGGGGGGTTTTATCCCCAAAACCCCCCCCTACGCTACGCCACTGACCTATATTTTTTGTTACTCATCGTTACTGTCATATATTAAAGTTTAAGACTTGCTAGATAAATAAATAAAATAAATAAATAAATTGTATCACACACCGTTCAGATACGATCGCAAAGAAACAATATGAAGGCGCAACTAAATCGTTCCAGGGCCAACAATGACAATAAGCAGCTCAGTTACTATTATCGCGTTCAAAGGAGAGACCCAGAGGACCGAGTCAAAATTTTTGGGAGAACTAAGCAAGGGCTAGTTGCTCAAATACATTTGAAACTTCTGAATAGATAATTTCTAAGTCTATTTAAACTCTTGAAAACCAGCAAGTTTGTTCTTAATCGATAGATCCGCTCTAAGAAAACCCATATTACAATATTTTTCAATAAAAACATCATTCAAAATTCAAATGTCAAGCTATAAATATTTAAAAAAAAGATAACATTACAGTAAGTAAACTGGAATTTCATAATCATAAATCGGACCAAAACCAAATACTTTAACTAATCATTTGAAAAAAGAATCATTTTTTCTTTTCAAAATCATGGCATCTGCCTGTATAGCTGGCTCAGATTTCAATAATATTCATCAATACCATTAGCCAATTTTTACATTTAACACGTATTTAATATTTTCCGTTTGAACTAAATGCGATTGCAGCTTCTCAATCACTTAATATTTCACTGAAATGTGTGATTTTTGTTAAAGCTGCTGTATACTCTTACTCCCTTTTTGCATAGCATTGTAGGTATGTGTCTATTTGAACAGTTGTCGTTTGGTAAAAAAAGGAAATAATAATACTCGTTTTGACAAAATTATATAGGGGATGAAAAATAGATATTGCATGGCTACAACCTCAAACTCTAACCCAGCCGAATGCAGAGACTTTGTTCTCCAAGGCTACTTATGCTATATGAGTTTCATCCCAACCCATTAAATTAAAAGGCAATAAATTACCCGATCTTAATGCCATTTATTTGAATCATTATCCATTATCAAGTCGCCTAGGAGAAGAATGCTATTTATCGGAATAATGGAGTGAGTGTGGAAACAGTAGCACTAGAACGTTTTATTGTCTGCGGGAAATAGTTTTACTTTCAAAGAAAATTATTGTAGAGGATGGTTGTTTGTAGCGAGAGGGCTACGCTAGAATTGATTTGGTTGTTACACACAGATATATATTTAGTAATTGAGTCATTTTCGTTGAATGAACAACATGCAAGTATAGACAGTCAACTAAGAAAGGTATAGTGGCGAAGTGACGTAGTATTGACTGGTTCAAGTATTTCAACAACAAAAAATAGAGCTCTTCCGCCAACAGGTTGACAGTTATAGTTTTATGTACGTGTAGGTATACCTTGACTATTATTTATTAATTACTATCAGAAGTAATATTAATGTGTACAAGAAATTGTAAATGAACGTTGGTTATACTTTAGAAAAATGTTCTTAGCATTTCTAATCGATCAACTATTTCTGAATCCATGGATCAGAAAGAGTTGAGCCATTTGAATCGAAAACAAGTTCCTATTTCATGTTTGCTCAGTTCTTACTCATCTCAACTATTCACTATTCCAGCACTTAGTTCAATGGCGAGACACCATTTAGGTGCTAAGCAGGCTTTTTTCTGTCAGAGGTATTTAAAATACTAATTGGAACACTCAAACCAAAATACTTTGTATAACATGATTGAAAGGCGGACGGCTATGTGCCTGCCTAAAGTCGTTATGTCATCGCTCTCCACAAAGCGCTAAATCCATAATCGGTTTTGGAACCATCTGCAGAGATCCTATAACAATCCTTTCATTGTTCAGATTCTAAATTGGACCAGTCCTTAGCCGAAGGAAAGTTCACCGTGTATTTTTGATGCATTTTGAGTCTTCAGATGATCGTATCAGACGGAATCCATGAGGCTTGAGTCGAAAGATATGCTGCTTACTAGATGCTCCAAACTCCGGAGCAAATTGTGCCAGAGACTACATTTTCTAAAAAGTCCAATTTTTTTTTTTTAATTGGCAGTTTCAGTCCCGTTCCCTGTTACACCATAATTTCATTCTGAGGTTGAGAATTGTTTGACAACGGTTTTGATAGTTTTTCTCTGACACAATCACATCATATGAATTAAAGTGTGTTTTTTTTTCAACGTGTGGTTTTCAATCTGGTAATCCTTTTTTCGGAGTTTGTCTTTTTGACAGCTTATACTTACTTACTTGGGCGGGCATTACAGTTTTTTTTTTCGGGTGAACCTGGGCCTCAACCAACATCCTTCCATAACGACTTCGGGCGAGCTCTCTACAGTTTCGCACTCTCGGTTGAGGTCTTCTTCCACTTGATTGCGCCACCTAAGACGAGGTCTTCCCCTTCCGCGATTTCCCTGCAATGTGCGCTTTCGAAAACCCGTCGAGGTGAGTAGGTATTGGGTGACCACGGCGTGGGAAAATTTTGGATGGTATGGTGCCCTTGAATTCGTTTGAGGTCACCGCGGTGTTTATTTAATGGGATGTTAATGGGGTGTTTAATGGGTGTTTAATGGGTTTATGTTTTGTTTGAGGTGGCCGCCGCTGCGCTATGGGTGATTTTGGAATTTAATTTTAAATTGAAATAAAAATGCACACTGCCGAGGCTGAGATTTGAACCGGGGCCTCTGGCGTGTCGCGCATGTGACAGATGCACTAGGCTATCGGGGAAGTTGTAGTTTGATGTGTAAAAAGTCTACTTATGCGTACAAAAAAGTTATTTATAGAATCTTTTGGTATGTTGAGGCTTATAAAAAAGTGTGACGGTTGGTGGTGGTTTGAATTTGTATTTTTTGTTTAGCTTTAAGATAGAGAATTTGTCACGATCGATTTTTGGTTGTGTATTGATTGTGGATGAACAGCATGTCATTTTACAGCTTATCATGAGGTTTCTTTCTTTCAGACATAGACACTGTTAGTTGTTCTATTTTTAGATTTTGTTGAAGGGAATTGTGACTTGGGAGTATCGTTTTTGCGTATTGTGTTTGATGGACTGGGAGGGGAAGTAAAATATGAAAGGAAAGATTATGATGACAATGTATGTAGGGTTTTTTTTGTTGTGAATTTCGATGGGTTGATATGGTATGGTAGCCAGAATGTGTAGGTAGAGAATTTCGAGCGATGTTCGATTGTGCATAGATTGCGTATTGTCAAGAAGATGCTCTGCAACTCAACTTGACCTAGAATTGCATACAAACAGCGAGTGGCCGTTGGTTGCGGATTTTTATTTTTTACTTTGGGGGGTTAGATTTCAGAACTGAAAATTTGAATTTGAAAAATAATATGTCGGCTATTAGTTGTTCTATTTTTAGATTTTGTTGAAGGGGACGCCGCGCCGCGTGCTGCAGCAAAGAATATTTTTGGAGTTGAAATTTTAATTTTAAGATAAGCTAGGGAAGCAATCGACCCGCCTACGCGATGAATAAAAGTGTCAACGAAGTATTCTTTTGTTCACATAATGCTTAAATGCATTTTGCGCTGGAAATTGATTGTTGCTTTTGCAACAAAGTATCTTGGAGATACAAAGAATAAGGAAGCTATGTATTTGTTCCTTAGGGATTGATTACTGAATTGTATGAACTGTGGGTGGTATAACTTGCATATCAACTTACAGTTCTTGGCATGCTGTAGACGAAATCAAGTCATTAAAACTTATTTTATGTTTATGTTTCCTTTTCCATATGAATGTATATTTTGATTATGAGTACTCTTGAATGTGTCACAGTGACCAAGAATCGATATGTTTGGATTATATGGATGAAGTCTTGAACTAGCCTGTAGGATCACAAGCCATGAACAAATTATATTGGTTTTCCAAGATTAGAGTGGGGATGTCATTGAAATTTTGGAAAGGGAACTTAGTATAAAAAGTAGAGCATTTTCCAAATAAAAATTATTCTTCAAGAATACCTCAAAAGTGTAGTTCTTTCATTTTTCGATTTTCAATAAATTCTAAAATCTATTAAAAAATGTCTGGGTTTTCAAATAAACTGAACAACCTTCACAGTTCCACAGACAAGGAAGGAATTCTGGACATCTTCCAGATTTTCGAAAAATATCTGGAGGAGTTCTCCCAAGGCTGTTGGGAATTAAAACATCTGAAAGATGCCTTAGAGGAAGAACTACGTTTGGCTAGAGAGGTGCCAACCTTGGGGAGGCTACAGAGTGTGGCACACCTCATCAAGATTTTAAATATTAGGAGCTGTGAGCTGGGTTTTGGGGATGATGTACCTATCATCCCCATAGAAATATATATTTTTTTACAAAAATTTTAAAAAATATAAAAAATAAAAATTTTTTTTAAAAACTATAAGAAATCATGTTTTTTTCTTCTTATCAGAGAGAGAATTCTTTGAAAAGTGTTTAGGCTTAGGTGCCTACAGTGTGCTTTTTTCCCTCGACTTTTTATTACAGTATTGGGCAGTTACCGTGTGTATCTAACACATCTCATACATCTTCATACATCTCCAGAGCTGTGAGCTGGGTTTTTGTAAAAATGATGAATAATGATTGATTTTATATTTTTTCATGAGACTTTGAAAAGAGGCGTTGAAAAATTCTTTCCCATCATCAGCTTGTAAGTTTTTGGGGGTACGTGTATCTTTACTGAAAAGTCGCAATTTGATAATATCTGATCCAAGGTCTAAAACTGGATTCATTAGTCGTGATTCACAGCAGATTTTCCTTGATCTGATCTCGGAATTCTTTCCGTGCAATATCATCTATTTCATAGGATCCTACTGGAATTTCGATTTCGTGTTCTCCAATATGGAACAAATTGTTTCGTTCATCCACATTTGGAATTGAGTTATATGTTTGAAAATCTACGAGGCCACAAACGTAATCCCTATTCAAGTTTAATGGTGGGAAATATTCAGCTGATAGATAGGAAGTTTCCCCGCGCCCTGTTTTTGTTTTTGATGGGAACTGTCCAAGCAAACTTGGAAAATGTATCAATAACCGTGAGAAGATATCGGAAATTTTCATTATCATTTGAATAGACACCCATTTCAACTAGATCAGCTTGCCATAAATCATCTAATCCCTTAATAATAACTCGCCTCTTTTTAAAATTCCTCCGAGCAGGTTTATGTAATTCATTGACAACATCTCTTTTACTCATCTTTCTTTAAACTGATTGAAAAGAAAAAAGCATTTCATTCTTATATTTGTTTATTTTGTAATCTTTTATATAATAGTATCAACTTTTTCATTCTTAATAATTTATTCTCAAGTATATAGCAAGCACATGTGTCTGGGCCTTCCTTACATTGATTCGAAGACCATGGGCAATTTATAAAATGACATCCATTGACAGACTCTGACGATGATACACCTTCAAACTGGTTCAAAAAACTCAAAGTGTTCAGAAATTCCTCATAATGTTCCTCTAATAAGATATTCTGATTATACTTAAGTAAGTTTAAAATATCTTCAATAATCAAAGTATATTCAATGTTAGACATAACGAATGAATTGTGACTTGACACTATGGTGTCTATAGTTAAACTGATTTTAATTTCCAGTTGCTGAATCTTTCACCACAATATATGCATTTTTTAAAAACTGTTGTCGTAAATGATGGATTTCGTTTTGAAAGCTTCGCTGCATGTGCTCAATTTTTTCATCGACATAGGTTTTGGAAGTAGCGTCTCTCTTATCATACGGTTCCTGAATATTTTGTAATCTTTTCAATTTTAAATCGTAATTTCCAGCTTCTGTTTTGAAGAATCCTTCGCCAGGTGGTCCTGGTATACCTTGTGGACCCCGCTCTCCCTGCAATCCTCGCGGCCCAATCTTTACTCTAGCTCTGTTGGAAAAACGACCAAATTTGTCTTTACTCATAATATGTCTTTATACAATTATGTTTTTCTCTTTTAATTCTTCAACAATTGAGGCAATTTCATTAGAGTGATTATTATTCCCTGCTTGTTGTGACCCGATTAAAAGCTTCAATCGATCTACAAGTTCATTCGGATCATCCCAATATATAAAGTCTTTCTTCATGCTTGATAATGTCATTAATCCACTTCCGAATGAAGGTGTGGTATTCGCAAATAAATGTTTTATTATGTTGTATTTAGCACCACGATTACCTCGTACTTGTTTCTCTGAATCATGGGAATCTCTATGCGAATTGGTATCCGTTAATATAGTTTTATAGTTGTTTAAGTCTTCACTATTATATATTTTTTCGTTTGGTCTTTTCATGAATAGGAGCTCGTATAATCCATGTGTCCCTTTAAAGTTCTTAGTTTTTACATGTATATCATTTCCTTGAACCCTGAACTCACCATCTCCAATATATAGCTTTCCATTTTTCAAGTATATACCATATATATTATCAATTGAATTGGAATTGTTAATAAATAGATCCAGATATTTTTTAGGAATGTCGGAAAATTCTTCATGAGATAACTGCTCTGCAAAATTCCGATGCTTAATGCGTTGACTTTTTCTAGTCTTCGAATGTTCTAAATGGGTTCTTGGGGTACTATTATTGTTATCTGTAATGGCGTAACTAAAGGAAGGTGACGGTGTAATAAATTCTTCTTCCTTTTTAGTGGGTTCAATTTTCTTTGTAGAACTTTGAAAAATATTTTTCTCATGATCTTCCTCTTGCTTAGTGTTTGATTTTTCAACTAATTTATTAAGTGGAGTAGTAATTGGTCTTAAAGCATTCTCTACTTGAGTTTCGTAAGCTTCTTTACCCCGCTTAAGAGCTTTGTATTTTTTTCGTAGTGCTTCTGTGGTTTTAATAAGTTCTTGTTTGAGTTTCACATCTATATGCATCATTTTTATTTGTTTGCTTTTTTATAAAAACAATCCGTAAATAAGGTTCGTATACATCGAAATAATCGTAATGGATTTAAGTTATGAAAGATATTACAGGTACTTGTCTTAATTGATGAACTTTGATCATTGAACTGTGTGAATCGATTTTTAACTGTAGTATTGTGTTCAGTAAACTGTAACGAAGTGTTCTCATAGAACATTTCTGCACATATGACGCAAAATGATAATGTGATTTGTTTTATAGGGAAGGGGTAAGACCGCTTTAAACAGAACTTTGGAAAAGGCTCGTAACAGCTCCAAACAGCTTTTCAAACAGCCCCAAAACAGCTTCAAACCGCTCCGAACAGCTCGTAACAGCTCCAAAACGCTTTTCAAACAGCTCCAAACCGCTTTTCAAACAGCCCCAAACCGCTTTTCAAACCGCTCCGAACAGCTCGTAACAGCTCCAAACAGCTTTTCAAACAGCCCCAAAACAGCTTCAAACCGCTTTCAAACCGCTCCGAACAGCTCGTAACAGCTCCAAAACGCTTTTCAAACAGCTCCAAACCGCTTTTCAAACCGCTCCGAACAGCTCGTAACAGCTCCAAACAGCTTTTCAAACAGCCCCAAACCGCTTTTCAAACCGCTCCGAACAGCTCGTAACAGCTCCAAACCGCTTTTCAAACAGCCCCAAACAGCTTCAAACTGCTTTCAAACCGCTCGTAACAGCTGCAAACCGGTTTTCGAACTTTTGAACTGTATATTTACACTGTATTTAGTTTCAGAAAACTATCAAAGCCTTTCCTATAACGACCTTTATTCAAAGACACATCTTTATCAATAACTAAAAAACCATGTTTAATGTTCCAACATTCTACACATAATTTTTGAAATGTTGAAAATGACATATCTGAATTTACATGATCATTGTAGATATGTTTTAAGTTCATATCATCCTGTTTAAAGACGATTAGAAAATTAGCATTGTCTCTAATTAAATGTTTGGGTATTCTGGTATATGTCTGACACAAATAAAAACTATCAATATTATGATGTCGCCCCATGCTAAAGTATGTTCGAATAGTGTCTTGTTTTTCACACGCAATATCATCAAATATAAATATAGAGTTTGGTTTAGCTTCTTCAGGTGGTATAACTTCACTGTTATTGGAAAAAGTAAAGAACCCCATATGCTTTATTGGTTGGACGGCTCTTCGTAGAAATTCATATTTTGGCTGTTGTAAGGATTTCGAATAAATATATATATTTTCAAATTTCAAGCCATTTGGATGTTGTAGCAAAGTCATCATTACATTAGTTTTTCCGCAATTTGATGGACCTGTTATCAAACCTCTTATGCTATTGGGCAATAATATACTATGCTTTTTTGTTTCAATTCTTTTAACCAAATCCATGTTTTCTATTGGTAGCTGATGTTGTTGTTTTATGAATCGCATGATGATAAAAACTAAATGATTTCCCCATATATATCAAGGTTTTATTGGAAAAATGTCATAACATTATTAGTGACCTCTGCAAATCGTTGTATACCTAATAAAATGATAGATTTTTCTAATCAACCTAATAGTCAACGAAAAATTGTGAAAGGAGAAGGTTTATTGAATTCTGTAATTAATAAACTACCATTTGAACTTCACTTACCTGGTTACCAGTACTGTGGACCTGGAACAAAATTGGAAGAACGTTTAGCTAAAGGCGATCCTGGGATAAACTTACTTGATCGATCTTGTAAACAGCATGATATTTCATATTCCAAATTAAAGAATACTCCTGAACGACATATAGCAGATAAAATTTTAGCTGAAAAAGCTTGGCAAAGAGTTAAATCAAAAGACGCAGGTATAAGAGAACGAGCAAACGCATTATTAGTCACCAACTTGATGAAAGCAAAAGTAAAGTTTGGAATGGGTGTAACTGATAAAAAAACTAAAAAGAGCAAGTGTAATCTCACATTTAACAAATCAATTAAAGATGTGGGAAAAATTGTTATTACTAAAAAACCCCACAATTTAAACAATGCTATTAAAATAGCTTTGTCAGCGGCTAAGAGAATAATTAAGAGAAACAAAAATATTAAGACACCAAGAGTTATATCTGTACCTAAATCAGGTGGAGTAGTACCATTCCTTGTTCCTCTTTTTGCAGGACTTTCAGCACTAGGTGCATTATCTGGAGGTGCTGCAGGTATAGCTAAAGCTGTGGATGAGGCTTTTAATGCTAAAAAAGATCTAGAAGAAAAGAAACGTCATAATACAAAGATGGAATCTATTGCAATGGGTAATGGACTACATCTAAAACCTTACAAGAAGGGTCTTGGGCTATTTTTACATGTGCAGCCAAAAAACTTTTAGATTCGCTACCCATTAAATGAATTGGATATAATTCATTTTGCAAAAATGAATATTCCTCATTTTCGTGGTGTTTTTATGCGAGATAATTTACCCCGGTACAAGCCATGGAAAAATGAATGTGGAATCGTTAATCTAGATTCTTTGAAAGGACCAGGAACACATTGGGTAGCATATTGTAAAAAAGGCAAACTAATTGAATATTTTGATAGTTTTGGGAATCTTCAACCTCCTATGGAAATAATTCATTATTTAGGTTTAAATATTAAAATTATACTAAGTACCAAGATTTCAATACGTTTAATTGTGGTCATTTATGTTTGAAATTCTTATATGATTGTTACTTCTAATAAATATAAAGATTATTTTTTTTGAAAAAATGTTCATTGTTTATCTCATCGTCATGGCATTGACACTTACACTAAGCGGGGAAACTTCCTATCTATCAGCTGAATATTTCCCACCATTAAACTTGAATAGGGATTACGTTTGTGGCCTCGTAGATTTTCAAACATATAACTCAATTCCAAATGTGGATGAACGAAACAATTTGTTCCATATTGGAGAACACGAAATCGAAATTCCAGTAGGATCCTATGAAATAGATGATATTGCACGGAAAGAATTCCGAGATCAGATCAAGGAAAATCTGCTGTGAATCACGACTAATGAATCCAGTTTTAGACCTTGGATCAGATATTATCAAATTGCGACTTTTCAGTAAAGATACACGTACCCCCAAAAACTTACAAGCTGATGATGGGAAAGAATTTTTCAACGCCTCTTTTCAAAGTCTCATGAAAAAATATAAAATCAATCATTATTCATCATTTTTACAAAAACCCAGCTCACAGCTCTGGAGATGTATGAAGATGTATGAGATGTGTTAGATACACACGGTAACTGCCCAATACTGTAATAAAAAGTCGAGGGAAAAAAGCACACTGTAGGCACCTAAGCCTAAACACTTTTCAAAGAATTCTCTCTCTGATAAGAAGAAAAAAACATGATTTCTTATAGTTTTTAAAAAAAATTTTTATTTTTTATATTTTTTAAAATTTTTGTAAAAAAATATATATTTCTATGGGGATGATAGGTACATCATCCCCAAAACCCAGCTCACAGCTCCTAATATTTAAAATCTTGATGAGGTGTGCCACACTCTGTAGCCTCCCCAAGGTTGGCACCTCTCTAGCCAAACGTAGTTCTTCCTCTAAGGCATCTTTCAGATGTTTTAATTCCCAACAGCCTTGGGAGAACTCCTCCAGATATTTTTCGAAAATCTGGAAGATGTCCAGAATTCCTTCCTTGTCTGTGGAACTGTGAAGGTTGTTCAGTTTATTTGAAAACCCAGACATTTTTTAATAGATTTTAGAATTTATTGAAAATCGAAAAATGAAAGAACTACACTTTTGAGGTATTCTTGAAGAATAATTTTTATTTGGAAAATGCTCTACTTTTTATACTAAGTTCCCTTTCCAAAATTTCAATGACATCCCCACTCTAATCTTGGAAAACCAATATAATTTGTTCATGGCTTGTGATCCTACAGGCTAGTTCAAGACTTCATCCATATAATCCAAACATATCGATTCTTGGTCACTGTGACACATTCAAGAGTACTCATAATCAAAATATACATTCATATGGAAAAGGAAACATAAACATAAAATAAGTTTTAATGACTTGATTTCGTCTACAGCATGCCAAGAACTGTAAGTTGATATGCAAGTTATACCACCCACAGTTCATACAATTCAGTAATCAATCCCTAAGGAACAAATACATAGCTTCCTTATTCTTTGTATCTCCAAGATACTTTGTTGCAAAAGCAACAATCAATTTCCAGCGCAAAATGCATTTAAGCATTATGTGAACAAAAGAATACTTCGTTGACACTTTTATTCATCGCGTAGGCGGGTCGATTGCTTCCCTAGCTTATCTTAAAATTAAAATTTCAACTCCAAAAATATTCTTTGCTGCAGCACGCGGCGCGGCGTCCCCTTCAACAAAATCTAAAAATAGAACAACTAATAGCCGACATATTATTTTTCAAATTCAAATTTTCAGTTCTGAAATCTAACCCCCCAAAGTAAAAAATAAAAATCCGCAACCAACGGCCACTCGCTGTTTGTATGCAATTCTAGGTCAAGTTGAGTTGCAGAGCATCTTCTTGACAATACGCAATCTATGCACAATCGAACATCGCTCGAAATTCTCTACCTACACATTCTGGCTACCATACCATATCAACCCATCGAAATTCACAACAAAAAAAACCCTACATACAT
Source organism: Melanostoma scalare (assembly GCA_949752695.1). Classification (NCBI taxonomy): domain Eukaryota; kingdom Metazoa; phylum Arthropoda; class Insecta; order Diptera; family Syrphidae; genus Melanostoma; species Melanostoma scalare. The sequence goes on from OX456984.1 coordinate 280,377,825, forward strand.
TGTCATCATAATCTTTCCTTTCATATTTTACTTCCCCTCCCAGTCCATCAAACACAATACGCAAAAACGATACTCCCAAGTCACAATTCCCTTCAACAAAATCTAAAAATAGAACAACTAACAGTGTCTATGTCTGAAAGAAAGAAACCTCATGATAAGCTGTAAAATGACATGCTGTTCATCCACAATCAATACACAACCAAAAATCGATCGTGACAAATTCTCTATCTTAAAGCTAAACAAAAAATACAAATTCAAACCACCACCAACCGTCACACTTTTTTATAAGCCTCAACATACCAAAAGATTCTATAAATAACTTTTTTGTACGCATAAGTAGACTTTTTACACATCAAACTACAACTTCCCCGATAGCCTAGTGCATCTGTCACATGCGCGACACGCCAGAGGCCCCGGTTCAAATCTCAGCCTCGGCAGTGTGCATTTTTATTTCAATTTAAATTAAATTCCAAAATCACCCACAATCCCCTTCAACAAGATCTAAAAATAGAACAACTAACAGCAGACAGATTATTTTTCAAATTCAAATTTTCAGTTCTGAAATCTAAATCTAAAATAGAACAACTAACAGTGTCTATGTCTGAAAGAAAGAAACCTCATGATAAGCTGTAAAATGACATGCTGTTCATCCACAATCAATGCACAACCAAAAATCGATCGTGACAAATTCTCTATCTTAAAGCTAAACAAAAAATACAAATTCAAACCACCACCAACCGTCACACTTTTTTATAAGCCTCAACATACCAAAAGATTCTATAAATAACTTTTTTGTACGCATAAGTAGACTTTTTACACATCAAACTACAACTTCCCCGATAGCCTAGTGCATCTGTCACATGCGCGACACGCCAGAGGCCCCGGTTCAAATCTCAGCCTCGGCAGTGTGCATTTTTATTTCAATTTAAATTAAATTCCAAAATCACCCACAATCCCCTTCAACAAGATCTAAAAATAGAACAACTAACAGCAGACAGATTATTTTTCAAATTCAAATTTTCAGTTCTGAAATCTAAATCTAAAAATAGAACAACTAACAGTGTCTATGTCTGAAAGAAAGAAACCTCATGATAAGCTGTAAAATGACATGCTGTTCATCCACAATCAATGCACAACCAAAAATCGATCGTGACAAATTCTCTATCTTAAAGCTAAACAAAAAATACAAATTCAAACCACCACCAACCGTCACACTTTTTTATAAGCCTCAACATACCAAAAGATTCTATAAATAACTTTTTTGTACGCATAAGTAGACTTTTTACACATCAAACTACAACTTCCCCGATAGCCTAGTGCATCTGTCACATGCGCGACACGCCAGAGGCCCCGGTTCAAATCTCAGCCTCGGCAGTGTGCATTTTTATTTCAATTTAAAATTAAATTCCAAAATCACCCATAGCGCAGCGGCGGCCACCTCAAACAAAACATAAACCCATTAAACACCCATTAAACACCCCATTAACATCCCATTAAATAAACACCGCGGTGACCTCAAACGAATTCAAGGGCACCATACCATCCAAAATTTTCCCACGCCGTGGTCACCCAATACCTACTGAGGTGGAGCGCTTGGGTTCATCCACTCTACATGGCCCAACCATATCGTAGCCTCGCGATGTGTACTCTTCTGGCTATGCCCATGTCGCGGTACAGCTCATATAGCTCTTTGTTGTATCTTCTTCTCCACACATTGTCTCTGCATATGGGACCACAGATCATTCGGAGAATTTTTCTTTCGAAACGACCAAGGGTTTCCTCATCCGCTTTCGATAAGGTCCATGCTTCCGCGCCGTAAAGCTTGTTTGATGACAGCATATACTTCGTTTTGCCCTCATCCATCCATCCATTTTTACCGCTTCTGTTTCAATACTCACAAAAGCACCCATGACATCAAACTTTTTTCTTCCCATTACGTCAGTATCGTCTGCGTAGGCGAGTAATTGTACAGACTTTGGAAAGATTGTTCCTCTGGTGTTGACGTTTGAGTTTTGTACCACCTTTTAAAGTATGATTTTGAAGAAATTGCATGACAGTTTGTCGCCTTGCCTAAAGGCCCCAGCCCATAGAACGCGTTGCGCGCGTGCGGCACCGCTTCCAACTGACAGCTCGATTAAATACACACGTTCTTATGAGAGGTGACCCATAAGCACCGCGAGTAACGCGCCGAACGCGCCGAGTAGCCCAACTTTCTACTTTGCCGCGGCTCTCACGCGGTGACAGAAGAGAGACATGCGCAGTCACAACCAATTTGAAGTTTTTTCTTATATGGAAAAAGTGACAATGGGCGCGTTCAAGAACCTATCGGATAGCCTATCTCGGATAGCCGTATCTTAGATACCTTTTTGAACGATCGACAACAGACAACAGCTGTGAAATATTAAAATTCGACTTTTGAAAACAGAAAAACATTCAAAATATCATTGCTAGACGATTATAACTTATTTTTTCGATTTCCCACACGTAAACAACAACAACAAGCTATCCGGATACGATTCTTGAACGCCCCCATTTTGACTAAATTTATCTGTCAAAACACCGCAACGGATTCTATGGGTCACCCCCATCAGTTGCGCGCGGCAAAACCCACCGCATCAGTTGCCACGCCGCTTCTACCGCACGCAACGCGTTCTATGGGCTGGGGCCTTAAAGCCTTTTTCGACATCAAAGGTCTCGGTGAGTTCTTTACCGACCTTGACGGAGCAGCGTGAATTCTCCAAAGTCATCCTGCATAGTCGTACGAGTTTTGCAGGGATGCCGAAACTAGACATGGCTCTGTACAGCTTGTCTCTGTAAATACTCTCATACGCGGCCTTGAAATCGATAAAAAGATGATGTACATCGATATACATTTTCGAGTTTTTTCAAAGATCTGCCGTGTGAAAATTTGGTCTATTTATGGACTTATCTGGCCTAAGACCACATTGATAAGGACCTATCAAGTTGTTGACGTCGGAGTTGCAGACGTTCACATTTTACAGCAGACAATTTCTTATTAGCGACGTTAAGGAGGCTTATTCTTCTATAATTCGCGCAATTGTGAGGGTCTCCCTTTTTAGGATCGGGGAATACTGAGGTTCCATTCATTGGGTCTGTTTTCTTCCGACCATATCATGCAGATCAGCTGGTGCATGCTCCTTTCCAACTGATCTCCAGCTGCCTTGAAAAGTTCGGCATCAAGGCCATCTGCACCTGCAGTCTTATTTGATTTAAGTTTGCATATGGCAAGCTTCACTTCTTCTAGATCGGAACGGCATTCTTGGTCATCGTCCAAGTTGAATGGGGCATTCTGCCTGACAGCGGAATTTGTGTCTTCATCGCCGCTAAGCAGCCAACAGAGCTGATCTTTCAAGATGCTCAGCAGCGACTGTGACTCTATTACTATGTTTCTTTCTTTCTGTCTTTACAGGCTTGAGTTCGGGGCTTGTCACCCTGGCTTTTTACCTTTTGGTAAAACTTCTGCAACTCGTTCCTGTCATGACACCACCTCTCAATTTTCTCAAACGAGCGCTTCTCATGATGCTTCTTTTTCTTTTTGAATTTTGAGAATTCGGTGTTCTTCCCTTCTTTTCTCCAAGTAAATCCCGTTATACTGATTTTTGACAGCTTTCACTGGATTTATGTTTAGTTTGGTTTCCCATTTTATCAAGAGGCAAATTGTCTTGAAATTCGAAATTTTGTAAAAGTCGGTATATAGTCATGATTTCGAGCTTTAAACCTGTGATGATCCATGATCCGGCGATTCAAGTCTCTTATGAGGTTAGGAGAAGTTGCTTGCCTACGCAGAATAGCCCGAGACGATTGGCGCCTTGGAGTGAGTTATTGCTGACGTACGGCCCAAAATGCTGTAAAATGTGGTCAAAAATTTGGTCTCTGAGCTCTTTGACAGCGGTGCCAAATTCTTGTCTTTATAATAAAAATAAATTGTTTGCACTAGCACTAAATTATATGCGTTTTATTCTTCTTAAAAACCAAAAAAAATTAATAAATGTAATTTGTTCGGCTTTTAGAAAAACATTTTCAAAAATTGGCAACAGAAGAGCTTATTACTAATCAAATTAGCACACTGAAAGCATTTGCAGATTTGAAAATTCAAAAGGCGCCAACAAATATTCCAAAGCAACCACTCATTAGTCAAATGATGATAATAACAAGTTGTCTCTTTACCAAACATAAAGCTCGATCCAATTTCGTACAAGGCAAAATAAGAAGAAAAAAATACTATTCAAAAACCAAAAACCATAAACGAACTACATATCCTCTCATATAATTATCATTTTCCGATTTCCATTTACTTAATAAGGCCAACACACGAGCGAGAAAGGAAACATCAGCTTCAACTGTATGGATATGCCAAGGCATAAATTAAAATTATGAAACCACACAGCAAACAGCTTTCACATTAAGTGATATTTTGTTATTATCTCAAAACCAGAGTCCCGAGTCCTTAGCAATAGTCCTTGGTCCTTCCCTGCCACTCCAACTCTTCAGCTCGTGTGTAATTGATGTTTTATTATTTTCCATTTTCCTAAGACCAAGCTGTGCGAATGTCTCTGTGGAAAAACATATTGAGATCGTGTTTTTAAAACATCGACACGACAGCCCTTTTTTCTTGAACTGCGGCACAAGTTGATTCTGGTTCAAGGAGTTACTGGATGGTGGAGAGGAGGTTAAAGACTGTGTTTGTCGTGTGGAGTATAAGCCATACGACTTTATTTTCTCCGACACAGTGCTTTTAGTGTTATTTAATTTTTTTTTTTGCTCGTTCCTGTCATGTGTGGAAATCCGACATCCGACATTCAAGTTCCAAGTGCGAGCGCTTGCGTTTGCGTGTGTAGTTGTTAATTGAATTAGAATGAAATATATGGCAGCGCAAACTTTTACCCATCTAAGCCCTAGTTTGTGTGTTTGATATAAACTACTTTGCATATATCTTAATTATTTCTCAAGACTACGGATAAATGTGTTATGCTATACAGTTCGGAGTTCGAATATTTGCTTACGTATGTTAAATTCTCGGTATCTCCTTTTCATCCTTGCCTTATGCTTATGGCTTACGCCCTACATGCATGGACTTTGTAGTTAAGTGGTTATTGCCAAAGTAGAAATCTCACATTTTTGGAGGGATGTTTTGAAATGGGTGTGGAGAGGGTCAAATGTGTTTTGTGGGTTTTGTGTAAAGAAAAGAGTGTAGGTATGTATAGCAGTTTACACGACGAAAGTATTGTTTTTCTCATTTATTAAGTTGTGTCGGACAAATGGAACTGTAAGCGAGTAAAAATCACTCTTTGCCAAACCGCTAAGAGACAAATTTATTACTGACCCCATGTTGGCTAAGGGTACTACGTTGACGAACCCTCTGTGACGCGACCAGTAAAGTGGTTACAGCTCTTCTTGGTTATAAATTTATTTGTCAGTAAATGTTTTTGGAGCAGCAGGATCTCAATGCAGAAAAAAACGATGTTAATGGTTTTCAAACATAACAAAAACTGCAGTTTTTCCTGATGGCTTTCTAAAAGATCTTTGACTCGGGTACATTTTGTGCAGCAGCTTTCGGTAAAGTAAAAGCAATAGAGCTTAGGCTTAAATTTACGACCTAACGAAATTCTAGGAAGCATTGTCTCATTTTTTATAGATTTGCTAACTTTTAACGGGTAAGCAGATGAGTATTTAAACCGTTTTATATAAAAAAAAAATCGGAAAACCCTTGAGTAGTGACATATGAAACTACATACCAGGTCGGGATGGGTTAGAGCTTTTTCTTCCCTCTCTGGAAGTACCTATGTATATCACTTTTGATAGAAGAACTTATTTTGAAGGATTATGCAATTTTCTCTGAAAGATGACGTAAGCATTCAAGCATTTTTTATTCCGACCTTCCACTCCACGTAAAACTACGACTTGCTTGAGTTTATATGCACATGAGCTAGAATTGAATTAAATTTGAGGTTATAATGCCATTATTATGAGAGCGGGGATTCCGGTGCATTTCTCACAACCATACTATGAGGGAGAACTTTGACTCGAACCACTACCTTGTTGTAGCCAAGGTACGAATGAGGATATCTTGTTCACGACCAGCACGAACTAACGCTGTGAAGAGATATGACGTCGGAAAGCTACAATCGCAAGAGATTGCCAATGCCTTTTCCAATCGAGTGTGCCTTCAATTATCCTTGAATCCCATGCCGCCAGCATTAAGCATTGAAGACCAGTGGCAACAATGCCAAGAAGCCATCAGAACCGCTGCCTCTGAGGTTCTGGGTTTCACTCGGCCACCAAAACGAAACCCATGGTTCGATGAAGAATGCAGGCAGGCAAATGCAGCCAAACAAAAAGCACGACAAATGCTGATGCAACAACGAACAAGGGCTGCTTACGATCAGTATAACGAGATTTACAAGGAGAAAAGAAGGGAAGAACACCGACTTCTCAAAAAGAAAAAGAAGCAGCATGAGAAGCGCTCGTTTGAGGAAATAGAGAGGTGCCATGACTGGAACGAGATTCGGAAGTTTTACCAAAAGGTAAAAAGATCCTGCCAGGGTGGTAAACCCCGAACTCAAGTCTGTAAAGACCAGCAGGGAAACATAGTTATTGAGTCAAAGTCGCTACTGAGGATCTGGAAAGATCATTTCTGCAGACTGCTTAACGGCGATGAGGACACAAATTCCGCTGTCAGGCAGTTTGCCCCATTCAGCTTGGACGATGATCAAGAATGCCGTCCTCCCGACTTAGAGGAAGTTAAGCTTGTCATATGCAAACTTAAATCAAATAAGACTGCAGGTGCAGATGGCCTTGATGCCGAACTTTTCAAGGCAGCTGGAGACCAGTTGGAAACGAGCATGCACCAGCTGATCTGCATGATATGGTCGGAAGAAAGCATGCCCGATGAATGGAACCTCAGTATCGTATGCCCGATCCTAAAGAAGGGAGACCCTCACAATTGCGCCACGCCAATTATAGAGGGATAAGCCTCCTTAACGTCGCTTATAAGATCTTGTCTGCTGTAATATGTGAACGTCTGAAACCCCGACGTCAACAACTTGATAGGTCCTTATCAATGTGGTTTAGAACAGAGAAGTCCACAATAGACCAAATTTTCACATTACGGCAGATCTTGGAAAAAACCCGAGAACATAATATCGATATTCACCATCTCTTTATCGATTTCAAGGTCGCGTATGACAGTATTTACAGAGACGAGCTGTACATAGCCATGTCTAGTTTCGAGATCAACAACATCAGTGCGGAGATCAAACGGAGAATAACTCTTGCCAACCGTTGCTTCTTTGGGTTAAGAAAGCAATTGAGAAACAAAACCCTCTCTAGAAAAACCAAGGTGACCTTGTATAAGACCTTAATCATCCCAGTCCTGCTGTACGGCGCGGAAGCATGGACCTTATCGAAAGCGGATGAGGAAACCCTTGCTCGTTTCGAAAGAAAAATTCTCCGAATGATCTTTGGTCCCGTATGCGAAAACAATGTGTGGAGAAGTAGATACAACAACGAGCTGTATGAGCTGTACCTGTACCGCGATATGGTCATAGCCAGAAGAGTACGCATCGCGAGTCGACGATGGTTGGGCCTTTCGTCGGGTGTTCGAAAGCACATTGCAATGAAATCGCGGAAGGGGAAGACCTCGTCTTAGGTGGCGCAATCAAGTGGATGAAGACCTCAACCGACTTGGAGTGCGAAACTGGAGAGAGCTCGCCCGAAATCAAAATCGTTATAGAAGGATTGTTAATTGCTCATCGAGCAATAAAACGACAAAACAAATGTAATTGCACCTTAAGAAAAATTTGTAAAGTTCGCTTCTCGAACTAAACCAAACTTCACTTGTTCTTTAACTAAATCTAACTTCACGTCACTTGTTCTTTAACTAAATCTAACTTCACGTCACTTGTTCTTTAACTAAACGAAATTGTAGACACATGCTTCTGGAATTCCGCCATTTTCTCTCTTTTGCCTTTTTAATGCGAACGTGAAAAGATAGACATACATAGAAAAGAATTGAAATAAGAAACTATTGTAAGTATCTAAATCTAGTAATATGTAATTGAATTGTATTTAACTATTAATTTCTTACTAATAAAGGATTTTGAAACTCTCTCTCTGCGAGTTTAAGAAACAAAAAAGGAGAGTTCTCAAAAAAGTTTCTGCTGTCGCTAAACTGCGGCAACAATTTTCAAAATCAATATTCATTAGAAATATTGTGTGCTCCTGTTTGCAATGGCTCCCAAAAGGATCAATGTGCCTGAATCCGAAGCTAGACAAGTGCCAACTTCAGAATGCGAAGCCCCACCAGAGGAATTTAATTGTCGTTCTTGCTCAGCACCAGACTCCAGTGAAAATATGGTTATGTGCGATAGCTGCGAAAGCTGGCACCATTATTCATGCGCTGGAGTGGATAGTTTTATCCGAGAAGAAGTCTACATCTGTAAAACATGTTGTGCAGGTAAGAATATTTCATATCCTTGGTTTTCAGAAGAGTTATCCGCCCCTGCTGCTACGTTTGCCAATGCTACCACCGAAACACCAACAGCTACTGCAAATGCCGTGGTTACTAATGCTAATGCTACCCCCGAACCTTTCAAAACACCGTCGAAACAGTCTGTGTGCGCATATGCGCCTATTTCTAAATTTGTAGTGCGAACTGAACGTAGGGCCTCCAACATTTCCGTCGGTTCTACCACATCATCTCAGTCAACAAAGTTTCTTCAAATAGAACTAAAAAGATTGGAAGAGGAACGAGTTCTTAAAGAAAAGCGTCATAAGGAGGAACAGGAATATAGGCGAAAGGAAGATAGCGACTACTTGACCAGGAAATATCAGCTTCTGTGCCAAATAGCTGAGGAATGTTCAGAGGTAGGAGAGGAAGGTGGATCCTCAGGTTCTAGGATAGAAGCCCACAGCTGGATTGTTAGCCAACAAAAGCAAAGCTTTCCACAGACAACGAGCGAGTCGGATGCAACACATACAGCGTTACAAAACACCAGTTCTCCTGACTACCATACGAACACCACGCGGTTTTTAGGTACCGACCAACAACAACAACGTGCATCTGCAGTGAACGTTTTGCCACGATGCCAACCACAACGATCGACATCTGCACTGCATGTTATGCCAACATGCGAACAACAACTTGCAGCTGCAGTGAACGTTTTGCCACAATGCCAACCACAACGATCGACATCTGCACTGCATGTTATGCCAACATGCGAACAACAACTTGCAGCTGCAGTGAACATTTCGCCACCATGCCAACCACAACGATCGACATCTGCACTGCATGTTATGCCAACATGCGAACAACAACTTGCAGCTGCAGTGAACATTTCGCCACCATGCCAACCACAACGATCGACATCTGCACTGCATGTTATGCCAACATGCGAACAACAACCTACGTCTGCAGTGAACGTTTTGCCACAATGCCAACCACAACGATCTACATCTGCACTCTACGTTATGCCACCATGCCAACCACAACAACAGTCAATAGTGAATGCCCTGCAATCAACATCAACTTTGAATTTTGTGCCACCGTGCCCACCACAACAACAGTCAACTTTGAACTCTATGCCACCATGCCCACCACAACAACAGTCAACTTTGAATTTTGTGCCACCGTGCCCACCACAACAACAGTCAACTTTGAACTCTATGCCACCATGCCCACCACAACAACAGTCAACTTTGAATTTTGTGCCACCGTGCCCACCACAACAACAGTCAACTTTGAACTCTATGCCACCATGCCCACCACAACAACAGTCAACTTTGAATTTTGTGCCACCGTGCCCACCACAACAACAGTCAACTTTGAACTTTATGCTACCGTGCCCACCACAACAACAGTCAACATTGAACGTAATGCCTACATGCCCACAACAACCTGAGAATCCACAACACACTACGCATCTTCAACAAGCTAACGTAACTACAACCCTATCTAAAAGTAATATTGCAGCTCGACATCTTATGTCCCGCGATCTTCAGAGCTTCGGAGGAAATCCAGAAGATTGGCCCCTTTTCATCTCGAATTACAACCGAAGTACCAATCTGTGTGGGTTCAGTGATGAGGAGAACATGATGCGACTGCAAAAGACCTTGAAAGGTAAGGCACTCGACGCAGTAAGGAACCTGTTAACTCAACCGAATTGCGTAGGTCGTGTTATAGCTACACTTAACGCCATGTACGGCAAACCGGTAATGATTATTCAGGCGGTGCAAAAGAGAATCCAAATGACTCCAGCACCTAAAGTGGACAAGTTTGAAACTATAGTGAATTTTGCTCTGGAAGTACAAAATTTCTGTGCTACTATCGAAGCCTCCGGTCTAGTGGCCTACATTAATAACCCTACGCTTCTTCAGGAACTAGAAAATAAATTGCCTCATGAACTTCGTCTTAATTGGGCTATTCACAAGCAGACCCTCCACGAGTGCAATCTTTCTCATTTTAGTGTGTGGATGTTTCAAATCGCCGATGCTGTCAATGGACTTACAGGTTCCGTGTCAACTACGCCAGCCGTTTCAAGCAAAGTCAATGCGAAAAGAGACCGAGGATATCTCAACGCACATTTCGAAAACACCAAAGCAAAAGACGAGCTCTCTCTCTGCAAATCAAAGTGTTGCATATGCGAGGGCGAATGTAAATCTGTTGCCAGGTGTTTAAAGTTTCAACAGCTGAGTCGAACAGCGAAGTGGTCAACAGTGAGAGAGAAGAACTTATGCCGTAGATGTTTGGGAACGCACGACAACAACAACCGGTGCTCCTCGAATTTGGTTTGCGGTGTAAAGGATTGTAATTTAAAACATCATAGGCTGCTTCACAACAACAATAGCAAAAATCAGAACGTACACACACAACATCATTCGCATAGCCATCGCGTCAGCTCTACTTCTGCTTTATTTCGAGTCGTCCCTGTAACACTCTACGGAAACAATAGTGAGTTAAAAACATACGCGTTCATGGACGAAGGCTCATCCATTACATTGCTGGATCGTGAAGTTGCTGAGCAACTTAATGTGAGAGGCCTGCCTCAACCTTTATGCTTAAAGTGGACAGGAAACACCCGAAGATACGAAAACGATTCTGAAGTTCTTACCCTGCAGATATCGAGCTCAGCACCCCAAGCCAAAAGATACACACTTGCTAACATCCACACTGTCGAAAACTTGCAACTCCCACAGCAAACAATTGACACAGCTGCTCTACAAAAAAGGTTTCGACATCTTAGAGGGTTGGAAATCCAAAGCTATGAAAACGCCGTTCCTCGTCTGCTGATAGGGCTCAATAATTCCCATCTTGGGCTCTCTTCGAAATGTAGAGAAGGGGGTCTCCAGGAACCAGTCGCTACCAAAACGCGACTAGGATGGATTGTGCATGGAAACAGTTCCGACGTTTTTCCTAGATGTAAAAATGTAGAGGAGCCTCACAGTTTTCATAGCTGCGAATGCAACAATGACGAGCTGCAGCGACTGGTAGAAAAGTTTATCGACACCGAACAATTTGGAGAGTCCAGTTCAGAAAATGCGAACTTATCGAACGATGATAAACGAGCCTTAGACATCTTAGACACCTATACAGCTAGAAAGAATGGACGCTTTGAAACGGCCTTACTTTGGAAGTTTGAAGATTTTCACCTACCAAACAGCTTTACAATGGCAAAGAAACGCCTTGCATGTCTCCATAAAAGAATGTTGAGAGAACCAGAGTTGGCAAAAATTATCGACATAAAAATTAAAGAATACGTGAGCAAGGGCTATGCGCGAAAAATTGGACCAGGGGATGCAGTTCCAGAACACAGCAAATTGTGGTATCTGCCCATATTCCCGGTGACTAATCCCAATAAACCAGGAAAAGTAAGAATCGTCTGGGATGCAGCGGCCAAAGTTCAAGGAGTGCCACTGAATTCGTTTTTACTCAAGGGTCCGGATCAACTCACATCGCTAATCTCAGTGCTCTACAAGTTTCGAGAAAATTCTGTTGCCATTTGTGGAGACATTCAAGAAATGTTCCACCAGGTGCGTATCCGAGAAGAGGACCAAAACTTCCAAAGATTTTTATGGAGCACTAGTGCCGAAGTACCACCAGACGTTTACGTCATGAATGTCATGACCTTTGGTGCCACATGTTCCCCATGCTGCGCTCAATACGTCAAAAACAAAAACGCAGATGACTTCTCCGAGGAATACCCAAGAGCAGTACGTTCCATACGTGAGAACCATTACGTCGACGATCTGATGGATAGCGTCGAGACAGAGCAGGAAGCTATTACCTTAGCAAAGCAGATCCGCCATATTCACCTGGCAGGAGGTTTCTATATCAGGAACTGGCTTTCTAATTCTGCCGCCGTACTTAAGGCTCTAAGCTCCGAGCCCGTCGAACAAATTAATCTGAACGTGGACGTTGAGTTGGGTACCGAAAAAGTGTTGGGGATGTGGTGGAATACCTCCAGTGACAATTTAGTCTTCAAACTCAGCTCTAATCCAAAGCAAGCAGAAGTTCTCTCAAGCACGCGTCGTCCTACAAAGCGGGAAGTCCTGAGGATTCTCATGACCATTTTTGACCCGTTAGGACTCTTGGCCCAATTCCTCATGTACGTTAAAATACTACTACAGGATATCTGGCGATCCCAAATTGAATGGGACCAGCAAATAAGAGACGCAGAGTACGAAAGATGGCTGAAATGGGTTCGTTATCTCCCTGAATTGGAACACCTCAAGATTCCCAGATGCTACGTCAGCTCAAACACTATCCAGCAAATAAGCGGCCGACAGTTACACGTTTTCGTGGATGCAAGCGAGACTGGGTTCGCGGCCGTCGCTTATATTAGAACTAGCGATAGCAATAATAACCTTGAGTGTTCTTTAATTGGTGCCAAAACGAGAGTTGCACCACTCAAAAACTTATCAATCCCAAGGCTGGAACTTCAAGCAGCGGTCCTAGGCGCAAGGCTGGCCAAGTCTGTAGCAAACACACATTCACTGAAGTTCTCCCAACAGTTTTTCTGGTCGGACTCCAGAACGGTACTTAGCTGGCTAAGGTCAGATCACAGAAGATATAAGCAGTTTGTGGCCTGTCGCGTAAGTGAGGTTTTGAGTCTTACGCAAATTTCGGAATGGCATTGGATTTCAACGAAGCTTAACGTTGCTGATGAAGGAACTAAGTGGCAACATCCTCCCGACTTCAGCTGCCGGAGTCGATGGTATAATGGTCCCGAATTTTTAAGACTTCCCCAAGAACACTGGCCCAAGGAAACACAACATCTACCCCGAACTTCCGAAGAATTAAAGACACAGTTCCTCAACATCCACATTCAGTCTCCTAGAAACGAAGCACTAACACCCAATCATTTTCTTCTTGGTTCTTCCAACGGCTCGAAACCTCTCGCAATTTTCGACGATGATGTCAAGGTAGCAAAAAAGAATTGGCTTACGTCGCAGCAGTACGCGGGTATCTTCTGGAAACGGTGGGTAAGTGAGTATCTTCCAACACTAACTAAGCGAACAAAGTGGCACCAACCAGTAAAACCCATTGAGGTTGGTAACGTCGTCGTGATCGTAGACCCTCAATCGCCGAGAAACTGCTGGATTAAAGGCAAGGTCATCAGAACCAACCCGTCCAAAGATGGCCAAGTGCGGAGCGCCACTATTCAGACTCAGACTGGCGTCTATGAAAGACCTGCTACGAGATTAGCAGTTCTAGATGTTCTCAGGAGTGAACCAGTATTGGATGCAACTACAAGGGGGGAGTGTTAATTGCTCATCGAGCAATAAAACGACAAAACAAATGTAATTGCACCTTAAGAAAAATTTGTAAAGTTCGCTTCTTGAACTAAACCAAACTTCACTTGTTCTTTAACTAAATCTAACTTCACGTCACTTGTTCTTTAACTAAATCTAACTTCACGTCACTTGTTCTTTAACTAAACGAAATTGTAGACACATGCTTCTGGAATTCCGCCATTTTCTCTCTTTTGCCTTTTTAATGCGAACGTGAAAAGATAGACATACATAGAAAAGAATTGAAATAAGAAACTATTGTAAGTATCTAAATCTAGTAATATGTAATTGAATTGTATTTAACTATTAATTTCTTACTAATAAAGGATTTTGAAACTCTCTCTCTGCGAGTTTAAGAAACAAAAAAGGAGAGTTCTCAAAAAAGTTTCTGCTGTCGCTAAACTGCGGCAACAAGGATGTTGGTTGAGGCCCACCGAACTGTAATGCCCACCTAAGTAAGTAAGTATACTATGAGGGAATGGAGGGGCCTGGAATTTTCCATCGGTTCCCGAGAAAGAGCTTTTCGTGACAAAGAATTTACTATCGGATTACTTTTAAATTCCTCACGAAAGGTGATACCGGTGGAAAATCATTTTTCGACTTTTACTAAAATTCGAACCAATCTGCTTTTCTCTCGCAACGCGCCGATCAAAGTTATCAGAAAAAACGCAATTGTGATTAAGTGCTTACCTACTGCTTACGTGTCACCCACAACCCAAAGGAAAAAAAAAAAGTAATAAGTACACCACTCTCGTCTCGCAGTCTCGGTAACTGCAAACATTTCTTTTAATTAGATTTTTCTTCTTATATTATATAATTTTCGAGTCAACACTTTCAACGTCATTCTTGACAATCTTGATTCTGAATTGCGAAGAAGATGCCAAGCATATGAAGAAATTCACAGAAAGTTTTCAGTTATCACTTTAATTGGCGATTTGAATTCCTGCGAAATTCGTAAGAAGTCGGAACATCTAAGGACAATTTAAACCTCGGACCTCGAACCTTCATTGGATGACGAATTGGTGCACTTCCACGCGTATTGCTCCGAGAAAAAATTAGAACGTGATACACCATCCAAACTATTAAAGCTCTTGAAAACGAACGACTTATAGGACTGAGTTCCCAAACGTAGAAATAGCATATCGAATATATATGACATTAGCGGTGACGAATTGCAGCGCAGAACGTTAATTTTCATTTTTGAAAAGAGTCAAAAACTATTTTCGTTCAACTACGACGGGCAGTCGGCTAAATAGTCTAGCGATCCTGTGCATCGAGTCGGATTTGCTTTGAACGCTTGAATTGTGAAGAATTAATAGATCAGTTCGCGGTAAAGAAAGTTAGGCGTGTTTGCATTTGAAAAGTGTATAAGTATATACAATTTAGAATTTTGGTTGTCAGATAATTTTATTTCCTCTTTGGATAGAGAATTTTGTCGAAGATTAGATAACGCAAAAAGAATTACCACACTCCGCCATACTCAAACCGTTCAATTAACAATTGAATCTCATTATGTAAAACAAAAGGAATTACTATTATACGCACTTCTCTAACAATAAAAAAAATTAAGTGCACTCCTGTAAATGCAACGAAAACGATTATAAACATCCGTAATTATCTTGTATGTCAACTTTGAGTTTTATTTTCTTAAAAAAAAGCCTTACGTGATTATTTTTTTACCATGAAACAATAAATGAACTCAAACCTTAATTTTTTAATTCATTTCATTCGTTAATTATATACGATCTCACTAACATTTCATATAATTATAAATCAATAATAAAGGCGGCATTTTTTACAGTGCCCAGGGCGGCATTTTAAAGAAATCCGGCCCTGACGCTCACACTGCAAAATGGAGGTTGAATGCTTTGGCATTAAGTGAAACACAGGAGGGTATTCATTCTGAACTTTCAGAGTTCAACCTCCCTGGGTAAGGGTATAGCTTAGTGCCTTTATTCTTTTGCTCCCATAGCCTCGTCGTATACCTATATGTTCGTATAATATTGCTTCAACTTCTACCAAAATACGAATTTTAATTTCATGTGGTTAAAATTCACCATCCATAAGCAAGTGATCCATTATTGTTTTAGTTATAGAAGCCACATTTTAGATAGCTTCTAACTAGTTTGATGCGCTATCTGACTCCATACTATATCCTCACTCTGAAATCGCGATTGCGGGCAATTTCTATGTAATCAATTCTGGTTAGCTTCGACATTCTGACCAGACAACACCCGAATATTTAGACAGCCCTACAGTAGAAAACCGATATTTGTTCAAATGGTCCAAAATATCTGCAATGCTCTTATACAAAAGGCCAAGTTTTTGCATGACTAAAAAGTAAGGTAAAAAATACTATTGTATTCAAAAAGAACCTAAAACCTTTGGTATTTTGTTAAGAACATTAAAAACTCCACCAAGTCATCGGTCCCGACGCCTCCTTTTCAATGACTCTCTGTATGTCAGCTCCATCTATGAGGCCAATTTGCTGGCAGCTCAATTTGGTAGCTCGACACCTCGTGATATCATATTGGCTTCACCTGAGTTTGACTCTGTATATTCTGTGATCAAACAGATATTTTTTCAAACATGCTCGGTTGCGAGAGTCCTCAAAGATCTAAATTTACATAAATCTGCTGATAAAGATGGTATCCCCTCCGTTATTCTGAAGAGGTGTCCTATTACGTTGGCAAAGCCACTGCGTAAGCTTTTCTATCCATCCTATTCTTGCGAGTTCTTCCCGAGCAGAAACGAAAGCTGCTTAATGACCGACAGTACGGCTTTCGTGGTAAAAGGTCCACTGGTGAAAGTAAGATTATTGCACTTGATATTTCCAAGGCACTTGATAGAGTGCTCTCCTATCGAAAATGCGTGCTTTGGATGAGTTTTTTCTTCGTTGGATTAGAAATTACCTTTCTGGTGTGCCCCAAGGCTCCTTTTGTCTCCGACTCTCTTCCTTAGTTTCAGACAGTTGACATGTCTGGTTCATAAAACGGGCAACACAAGTAAGTGTACTCAGCCTTTCTCGAACGAAAGGGGTACCTCACGGATTCTCATTTATGAACGTCATCGTCAGCAAAGAACTGCTCTTTACCTTTCAGTAGGCTAGGTAGCCAGGGACTGTAATAAGGAGCAGAGGACGCTTTCTTGGTGTACCCCTACTAAGACTTTGGAATGCTTTAGCCTTATTCTCTTCACTCCTCCATCAAACATATGCTTATTGATCATCCGGACATAGGCTTTTGAAACTCCTCATTGTCTGAGAGCCACCAATATTGTATCACGTGTTTGTGCATCAACATACAAATCCTCTAAGGAATCACGATGTTTTTCCATTAGAATCCTTTTACTTTAAATTCCATCTGTTGTTTACCTAATCGGTTTAATTATCTGACAGCCTGTATTTTTCGCAGTCGACTATCTAATATCCGCTCAACGATCTTCAAAGTGTGGAAAACCAGATATACCAAACTGTATAGTTACCGTATCTTCATCAATCTCCACTTCATTTGCACAATGGTTGAGGTGAGGTTAAATTTCATACAAGGTTGGGGATGAGAATCTTTTTCCAAAACTTAAATGTCTCTGGCCTAGTACTTCTTCCTGTTTCGGTGTTTTAACTGCCCCACTAACATCTTCGACTGTGATGCAAGGTATTTCCATTAAATTAGGTTAAGCTTTCACAGTGCTCTTGGGGAAACTCTTCCTTCAATCAAATTACAGCCGTCATCCACAATAAGCTGTCCTTGAGCATCGTAAATGAACTTCGACGTACGAGTCTCCTATGAGCATTTCTCCTTCTTTGAGCGGCTATATGTGGCAATCACCATGCGAAGTATAATATGTATAACATTACAAATATTTATAAAGAAACTTTCAGAACTGTTTAAGCAAGTTGAAAATTAAACTACAGCGTTCAAAAAAGCATTGGCCTACTGAGCAGTAAATAAAGGCTCTGACTGCTTGATTCAAAATTGGCCGTTCTATAAACCCTTTCGAGTATGAAATTTTCATTAAAAAACACAGCATCATTTTGGTCTATAAAACCCTTCTCGCATATTTCCATATATATTTGTTATTCGAAACCAAAAGTATATCACCGCAATAAACCCATAAAATCCCTGATTTGTTTAATCAGAACCATCAATTCCCAAACAATCCAATTGCCCAGAATTTAAACATAAAAACCTCAAATACTGCGAAGGTGGGTAAGATTGGCGTATACGACAAAGACACAAGCTCAGCGAAACAACTCAAAAATCGTTGGTGCTTCTGACTTCATAACGAATAAAAATGAAGAATACAAAACACTAACCAAAGGTCGTATAAACTTTACAACTCGCACATATGGTCACGTTCGTATAATACCTCTATACCTTTACCGAGTGTAGTTTGTTGCTTCTTCTTGGCTTAAAATAATGTCATTTAGCTTTTGTCGTAAAAGTTTGAATATCTATACGCTAGCAAAACAAAAAAAAAAAAACAAAAACAGAAAATGCAAAGTAATCTCAATGCAATACGCATAATATGCCAATTTGCCATTTTGCGCATTACACACACAACCTAAAGAAAAAATCATATAATGGCAATATTAAGGATAATAAAACGGTCGAATTCAAAATCATAGGCTGCCTTCGACTTTTATAGCCCCGGCCCCAGCTCCAATCCCAGCGTAAAGTTCAAGAGAGGGTTTACAACCCCAATTGGAAACACCTGAAAGGGATATAAAAACCAAGTGAAATGGAACCACATTTTTATTTTTTACCTATACGACTCTATTCAAATGTCCTTTGGATAGATTTCAAAACATGGTTGCTCTGTTTGTGTGCAAATGCTAATGTTCTCATGGATTAAAGAGAATCCAATGGCAAATTGAAATTATCATAAGCAAATTGGACAACTTTAAACAGATCCTTCGGGGTCGTTTGAAATTCCCTGAGGAGCAAGGAACAAGTAGAGCTTACGTGATTGAAAGGGGTCACCAGTCAATCACAGAATTTGTTGTCGTGTCAGTGTCGTCCACCATAGTAACCAATGTGCGCTGATCCATTGTATCTAATAAATATTTAATTTGGTATTCAGCTCAAGTCAGCCATGTTTACCGCCAATAAGGACATGATTATCCTACAATTATTCACCCCCTTGAATTAAAGAAAACAAGCTTGAAGTTGCTTTCACCGGGATGCGAGATGATTTGCGGTGGTCTGGTGGTGGTGGTGTTGTTGGTGTTGGCGTTGGCGTCAGTGTCGGCGGCACGTGATCAGTCACGTGCCTTCGAGTCGATGGGAATGGGAATGTATATGCCCGATGCTTTCACACTCGGTTACGCATAATAAAATCGCAATCTCATTCTTAGTCCTATTTGAAAGTTGTTGTCATTGATGTAATTCCAGTCTTGGAATTGATTGTTATATGTTTACGCATTGTTCCCCCTTTTTTAGCCGTTGAAATCTCACCGCACCACTTAGTTTCTGCCTCTGCCACGAGTTGAAGTCATATCGTTATGGCAGAAAGGTTTTAATCTTTCCTTGAAAGTAATTACCGATTTTAAAGCTGCATTTGTTTTGATTGAAGAGAAGATAAAGTGACACCGCACACCGACCGCTCGCTATGGGAATAGCATTTTTGTATATGGTATTTTAAAAGATACCATTAAACTGTGACATGCCTACTTATACATGTAAATTGCTCTATACACAGGACGAGTAGAAACACCAACAACAAAAAATTAAAAAAATGTGATTGGTTCATTTGAGGCGGGCGCTTCAGTTTTTAAAACTCAATTTAATATGTTGAAATTATGGAACAAAATTTATACAACGATGATTGACTGTTCTCATTCATTTCTGAAGCATTTCAAAACACTAAATTTTTTAAATTTCCCCGAGTCCATTTTGTTGACTTTTAAACACGAAAATCGAATCATATAGTGGGCGATAGACGTTAGTTGAGGCCCAAGTTCACCTCGAAATGTAATGCCCACCTAATGCTGTTTCAATGAACAGGTCTTGAAGACTTAAATGTTCAATATAAAATTTAAAAAAAAAAAAACAAAAGAGGACGGGGCACACAGGACCACTTAAGGTTTTCCGATTTATTATCAAAATATATTGAATAATGAAAACAAATACGCTCACCACTTACGTAAAATTTTTTTTTTATAATTAAAACATCAGGGGGTTATCACTACTTTTATAATGTTAAAAAAACACAGTGCGACTATCATTTAAAGAAATAGGAAATGATTAAATATAGGACACTAGGAGATACCGATGCACACTACTTTTAAATTTTTGTGAGTCGTAATGTAGGGGGAAAACAGAGTCAGGTACAGCATTCCACATACGGGTAGTGCGACTAAAAATTGAATCTCTATACCCTCCTGTTTGACTGAGGCGGGTCTTGCGGCTAAACGGGCAACGGGCTATTTAACTGTTTGCACTGTTTGTGAAAAAGCGATTAATGAGAGTGAGACAAGTAACGTTTTGACGATGTTCGAGAGGATCGATCGATCCAACTATTGAGCGATCACCTACAGTCGAAAGGCCGAAAAAAAGCGAATTTTCCAGAATTTTTTCGGAGAAAACTTTTGACTGTATTTTAACGGCCGATTTCTTCACATTAGTACTAAGGCGGTCTAGTACCCGGTCTAGCTAGACCAGGTATTAGCTCTAATACCTGGTCCTACATAAAACTTAGTACTTCTCCATTTCTTCACATCATTGATACGAGATCTAAATTCATACTGCAGTACTAGTGACCTGATAAGTCTAAAACTGGTCGAATCCTTTTTACGACACTTGATTGACAGTTAAAATTATAAATTTGAGTTGAAATTCAAATTTCTCAATTTTTTTTGAAAATTTTGTCGTTACACGCGCAGTTGGTTTGATTTTTTGAATTGGTTTCTGAGTTGATTAGATATGGATGTGAATACTCAGGTAAGTACCGTCGTATTCATGTATGTAGTTGGTTGTTTACAAGAAATAGAATGTATGTTTGTAAATATAGTTTATTTTAAATATACATAATCATATAGAGCCCTGACATGGCTCGCACCTCCGAATGTCAAAAAATGGTTTGATCATGCACAGATCCAGCAAAACGAGCAACAAAATTCAATATCTTTAAATCGGCGCCGACGATATTGTTTGCACATTTAAGGAAAACCAACATTTGCGGCTACGAAACCCTTCACTCTGTTTAAAATAGCTCAGCCGTATTATTACTACTAACTAATTATCCGCCAGGTGATTGCAATGGCCCTAATTGTTCATGGGAACTGGGCAATCCTGCAAAATTCAGATGAGGCTCTCTGTTGTTCTGCAAATATTGCGGGCATTTTCACAAACTGGTTCAAATGTCATATTAATGCCATACAGACTTTTGGTAATATGCGACATATGCGACAAACGCAAGAGGCCGACACATGCATGAAATCAGCATTGATCCACATGCCATGAAACGCAAAGTAACGAGAAATTGCTGTTCCGGTGATATAAAACGAGATCTGTGTAAAATCCAGTTCAAAATTAGCTTTAATACTCTACAAATAATATTTACAATACCGTTTTTGCATGTGTGCTAATTCTTCTGTAACTAATTGAAGAACAAATTGAAATGTTGGTTTTGTTAATTTAAAACTTTGAAAATAGTCAACGTTATCCAAACTTGAGTTATTTCTCTGTGGCATTCGATATATACGAAGAACTCCCACCACTTCTTCATCGTTTTCGACGTTATCAAAGTCCATGAACAAATTATCTCCACCGAAAACTAAATCCATATTGTTTTTGTGATTGTACCCACAAAAAAAAAAGAAAGAACAATACTAAAAGTATAAATTAATTCCAATAAAAGGAAACATATTCAAAAAATTATACCAAATCGATTCAAAGCAAAAAACTTTAAAATTTTTCTCTAACGAAACGACTTGATTTTGTATGCTATACCCTCAATTTATTGGTCCTAATTTTGTTCGGGTACTAACTAATACTTCGAATCAATTTGACAGAACTAGTGTGTTTATGTTTTGTCAAGAAATGAGTTGATACTCATTTGAGTACTAATGACTGGTATAATATTATATTTTTTGTTGTTTTTGTAGAGCTAGCTAATACCGGGTCCTAAGTAGTAATCGGATTCAAACTGACAGAACTTATTTAATTTTTGATGTGAAGAAATGATTTGATACCCATTTGTTTGTTATTTTTAGGACTAGTACCAGATCTATCGTTAGTTCTGTGTGAAGAAATTGGCCGTAAGACTTTTACGGCCGATTTCTTCACATTAGTACTAAGGCGGTCTAGTACCCGGTCTAGCTAGACCAGGTACTAGCTCTAATACCAGGTCCTACATAAAACTTAGTACTTCTCCATTTCTTCACATCATTGATACGAGATCTAAATTCATACTGCAGTACTAGTGACTTGATAGGTCTAAAACTGGTCGAATCCTTTTTACGACATTTGATTGACAATTAAAATTATAATTTTGAATTGAAATTCAAATTTCTCATTTTTTTTTTTTGAAAATTTTTGTCGTTACAGTTGGTTTGACTTTATGAATTGGTTTTTGAGTTAATTAGATATGTATGTGAATGATCTGGTAAGTACCGTCGTATTTATGTATGTAGTTTGTTTTTTACATACATACATATAGAGCCCTGGGGTGGAAGAAAAGAATAAAAATCCCGCAAGAAACAAGTCAAACCATGCTGCGGGTCGTTAGCATTGATGCATAAATATTATGAAATATTGCACAGGAAATCTGCGTTTCCGTACACAATACTGCCTTTCAACAACATTTCTGGTACGAATGATTCGCCTCTGGTTATTTTGCATTTGTTGGTTTTGACTCATATCCGGATTGTTAATGGTGTATGTTGTTGCCAAATAATTCGTATTTGCATAACTAGAGTCACCGGTCAGTATTTAGTTTTCAAATTTACCAGCTTCAAATTTGGCTCGAATGTCAAAAAATGGTTTGATCATGCACAGATCCAGCCCAACGAGCAACAAAATTCAATATCTTTAAATCGGCCGAGGATATTGTTTGCCCATTTAAGGAAAACCAACATTTGCGGATACAAAACCCTTCGCTTTGTATGGGTGCAGTCAATAGCCCTAATTGTTCGTGGGAACTGGGCAATGCTGCAAAATTCAGATGAGGTTCTCTGTTGTTCTGTGAATGTTGCGGGCATTTTCTCAAACTGGTTCAAATGTCATATTAATGCCATGCAGACTTTTAGTAATATGCGACAAACGCAAGAGGCTGCCACATGCATGAAATCAGCAACTGCTACCTGCATTGATCCACATGCCATGAAACGCAAAGTAACGAGAAGTTGCTGTTCCGGTGATATAAAACGAGATCTATGTAAAATCCAGTTCAAAATTGGCTTTAATGCTCTACAAATAATATTTACAATACCGTTTTTGCATGTGTGCTAATTCTTCTGTAGCTAATTAATTGAAGAACAAACTGAAGTGTTGGTTTTGTTAATCTAAAAAACCACAAAAAAAAAGTGTACAATACTAAAAGTATAAATTAATTCCAATAAAAGGAAACATATTCATAAAACTATACCCAATCGATTCAAAGCAAAAAACTTTAAAATTTTTCTCTAACAAAACAACTTGATTTTGTATGCTAGACCCCCAACGTTTTGGTTCTAATTTTGGTCGGGTACTATTTAATTTATCGTATCAATTTGACAGAACTTGTGTGTTTATGTTTTGTCAAGAAATGAGTTGATACTCATTTGAGTACTAATGACTGGTATAATAATATATTTTTTGTTGTTTTTGAAGAGCTAGCTAATACCGGGTCCTAAGTAGTACTCGGTTTCAAACTGACAGAACTTATTTAAATTTTTGATGTGAAGAAATGAGTTGATACCGATTTGTTTGTTATTTTTAGGACTAATACCAGATCTATCGTTAGTTCTGTGTGAAGAAATTGGCCGTTAGACTGTTAGTAAAATTATTTATTTGGAAAGGAGCTACAGCTGATCTCCGGGAGCTCCTCTAAAAAAAAGACGTTGCGGTGACCACTATATCTCTGAACTGGATCCTATGAAATTAAAAAACCAAACAGTTTTCGTTAAAGTAATGTTAAATCTAGTAATTAATCGAAGGAATAAGCAAAATAGATTTTTTTGAAAAAATGGCGGTACCTAAAAAAAAAAATCGGTTTTTAACCAAAATTTCGGTTTTAAATTGTTTATAAAAAAAAAACTATTGATCGGTGAGAAAAAATCTTCGACAAATTATTAAAAAATATATTTAAGAAGCTCGTGTTAAAAGTTGAGACTAATCGGTTTAGCCGTTTTCGAGTAATGTAGGTCACTGACTCAATGGCGTAGTAATGGGGGCGGCTTTGGGGATAAAACCCCCCCCGAAAATATTTCAGTCGAATACTATTCAAACGCTTCATTTATTTTTTTATTTTATTTGGTTTTATTGATACAAATTTGTTTTTCACAAATCAGTATCTAAATATGTAGATTCATGTTTGTGTTTTTGCCTACATTGAACTATAGAAAACAGTTGAAATGTGTTAGTAAGGATCCTTTTTATTAAAATCATTGACTTATTAAACATGGACCGCTAGGAGCCAACTTCACGATGGTTCCACTTATTCTAAAATCTAAACGATACTAGCGAACATCATTTCAGCGGAAAACTAATGAAACATTCTAAATAATCACGCTAGCTAAATCACAGCAGATGTCGTTAGTGTTTTAGTTAAGAGTACGATATGGCGGGCTAGTGTAACCAAAAATAAGTGCAACCATTAGGGGTTTTTCTTTTTTAGTTCCGAACAGAAAAGTGAAACGTCAAAAAAGTAAGAGTATTTCTTTTTTAATTCGGCAACACCTGAAGCTCAAAATGCTTTTCTTTTTTATTCAGAACAACGCGAGCTCGCGAGCGTACTCTACGTGCTCGAAATAAAATGACGGGGCATCTAGAGCCAAAGTCTGGGCGCAGCCAACTTCACATAGCTCAGTTCAGAACACGTTCACGCTGTTCGTTCTCAGTTCAGTTCACTGTTCGGAACTAAAAAAGAAAAACCCCAATTGTTATTTAACTTTTGTATGGAGAATTAATGCAACTAGCAGTCCATGTATAATAAGTCAACGCAATGCTTTAATCACATTGATCGATTGCGCCAGTTTCACAAAGAAAAATCTCACTGAGCGCTCAATGTTGCCTTGCTGAGCATGCATCAATCAGATCTCACTGATATTTTAAAAGTTAAACTGGGCCCATCTATAAAGATATACTCGCATATTTTGCATTTGCGAAACCAAGTTGTAACAAGGTTCTTCAAACCCAATCAACAATACTGAAAACGTATGAAGCATAGGCGGATCCACGGGGGGGTTTTCGGGTCCGGATGTGACTCGATCCGATAAAAGGGACTTACTAGTCCTTACAAGTCCTTTTACTGAATATTCATGAAGCGCAATCAGAAATTGTAACATCGCTATTATTTCACAAAATATAAATTCAGAGAAACGATTTTTTAGATGGGTTTGAATGGTACATCAGCGCCTTTCAGAGCGTGCTGTGTAAGCTTCCATTTTTGCCTAATAGGTGCCTTTTCTCGGATCGCGTCACATATAAACTTTTTTACATGTAAATTTTTGATCGAAAGATATTAAAAGCATCAAGCGCATTTTGGATGTTCTGGCCGTGGATTCGTTGTCTCCACATCTTGACTTCTGACAGAAAATTTTCTTTCGAACAATCCGATATATCTTCGTAAAATGTGTAGAGGTCAGCGCTTTTCTTTTCGTTAAATTCTTGTTTAAGAAACATTTGCCCGAAACTTTGGAAAATGGATCTGAAAATTCAGAGAACCGACTTTTAGTTGAGAAATGAACGTATCAAGAAACGGAATATAGAATGAAATTCTGTAATAGTCTTCAATACTTTGTGCTTGAACGTTGCAACGATTTTTTTTTGTTGATTGCAACGGCGTGGCAATTTCATTGTGATTTCGTATTCAGAACAAGTTCTAGTAGCATGTTGATAAATAACGTGGAAAGTAGAATCTGCGTTTTCGCGTTTGTAAGTAAATTCATTCAAAGCGTCATCTGCCAGCTTAGTAGCCTCACCCAAATCTTGGTTTTTAGATTGCAATTCCCGACTCAAAGGCAAAACAATCGAATTAACTGATTCCATAATGTGACAGGCGGTTTTTGGAATTCAACCGTCGAAATCGCTGTCAAAAGATGCAATGCCTTTTGCGAAGTATTTCGATCTTTCCACGATTTGATTTCTTCCAAAGATTCAATAACAGCCGGCTGCAATTCAACGTACGTTCCAACTGCCCACCTGGTAGGACAAACAGACTTCAACTTTTGTTTTTTTTTTCTCACTTTTGTTCGCCATTTTTGAAATTTCTTGGTGTAGAACGTCTTGTCTTTTAGGCCAGTGAAAAAATGCTTCAATCGCTCCGATAGTTCCTAACGCATTTTTAATTCCTGACACTTCGCATGCTGCATTGACTGCCAAACTATAGCTATGTACAGCGCAATGTACATAAATTGCCAGGGGGAGATACGATCTCAGGTGAGCCTGTGCACCAATGAATGGACACTCATTGCCGGAGCTCCATCGAATCCTTGGCCATACATATATGAGCAATCGACGCCAACATCATGTAAATAATTTCTGATTGAATCTGCTAAACCTCGTATATATAAATAAAATTTTGAGTAATGGACCCCCCCCATACCCAAATCCTGGATCCGCCACTGGTATGAAGTAACATCCATCCTCCATTTATTGCATCTAGCGATAGTCTAGTTCTTCTTCCTTTAAAATCTTAAACTAAGACAAATTTCTATACTTAATTATTATAGCTATAGTATTTTAAGTTAAGTTGGAGTTAAATTTGCTATGTTAAAAAAAGCACGTATCCAATCGAATGGTTATGTTTATATTAAAAATATTTTCTTTATTTTACAGATCAGTTCATCTCAAATTTTTTTTAAATAAAATACGAATTTCCGAAGAGAACAATTTTGAGCATTTATTTTCCTTTGTTGACCTCATTTTTAAGGATACTCAACTTGGTAAGACAATTGTCGCGATAGAGACGTCTTTCAGCCAATTTATCCAGTGGCACCATAGCTTCTAGTTGTTTTGCAATTTCAGCGCCAGTTTCTCCCCCCCATTTTTGGTATTGGGCCCATGGTTTCGCTTACTGCAAACATTGTTGCCGAGTAACGTTCAAAGTTATTAGACATTCCTTCGGCATTTAAATGAGCTGTCTCTAATGGCCCCAAAAATGCACATCGCATGCCAAGTCCATCGGGCATTACACTATCAATGTCTTTTACTTATATACAATTATTTACATATAACAACATTTGTACCCTATCAAGTAGGTGCAAAGATGTTTGGGGAGCACCTGACCAGATATGGGACTTATAATCTAGTTTCGGACGGATGTAGGCTTTATATATTATAGCCAGATCAGAAGGGATGAAGAATTTCCTGCATCGTCTCAAAAAACATAATCACTTTGCAGCATTTTTAGCGACTTCAAATATGTGATCATTCCAACGAAGGTCATTGTTTACACACATACCAAGTACTGACAGCTTTTCGGTTTCTTTGATGCAGGTACCTACCATTCGTAGATAATGCCAATGGGGGGGGAATTTAAGCTTTAACGACATTTGACTACGTTGTGTTCTCGAAGCATTGAATTCTACTTGGTTTTTATTACTCCATGTAACAATGCTGCCAAGGTCAGAATTCAATGAGCTTGTCATACGCAACCGTTCCAGTTCCCCATCGAAAGAGCAGGGACGTGAATTTGGAAACGAATATGAGAAACTGAGAGTAGAGTCGTCAGCAAAACAATTGAGAGGATTTGAAGTTTCAGATAAGAGATCATTAATGAAGATAGGTATCAGAGTTGGAGTCCTGAGGCACACCATCACTTATAAGGTTAACAGCAGACTTGAAACCACCCAACACAACTTGTTTTGAACGGTTCGAAAGGTAGTTTCTCAGCCAACGAAGAAGAGACTCATCGACACCAAAACCACCCATTTTCGATATGAGAGCTTGATGCCAAACTCTATCTAATGCTTGCAAAGATGTTAACATTCACTCTGTAAATAGCTCTTATCGCAGCTTTATTACTTTCGTTTTATTCTTTTTAATCAATAGAAAACTTAAGACTTTTATATAGGTACTTCATTTGGAAAAACAGACAATAAATATTAAAAGTATAGTTATGAAATATTACCTTTAAACTTTAAAACACACTGTAAACATGTGATATATTCGTCGTCGTCCTCTGATCCGGCACAAGCGTCATGTCATGTGAAAAGTATCAGAGTAATAAATGCATGCTACAAGCATTTTCCTTGTAGAAGCGAAAGCGAAAGTGGTAGCTTTCAACGCGCCATACGGTCTGCCTACTGCTATATTTTGACCGCCATCCCATGTTTAAGTCCTGTTAAAATAAACTCTCGAATTTCTCGCTTACTCCACTGAAAAACAACTTATTTTAAGACCATTAAAGTATGACCAATCAAACAATTTTTTGGAGATCCAATTCATTTTGTTTAAGTTTAAAATAAGACCTCAGCATTTTGACCATTCGAATCACTTTCCAAATCCTCAATAAACGTATAGTCGCAGTCATTGATAAGAATTCGGTTGCAATGGCAATGTCTTATAAGTTGAACATCATCGGCAAACACACGGGTTTCTCAGTGACTTAAGGTCGTTGGTATATCGTTGACGTAAATTTAAAAAAACATTCTGCTGGAAGATTTAAAGGCAGGTGATCTGAAACTCTGTTTCCAGAGACTTCATTTTGACTTCTCCCTAGAATACGAAAATGATAATATACATACGTTTGATGGAAGCTGGAATAATTTTTCTAATTCAACGCTTCAGTTATTTTATTGCTATATTCTTCCCCTAAAAATATAGAAATAATAGCTTCCCATTCAAAAAATCACGTTTTAGCTCCTATTTTGCTACACTAATTTCTGTAGCACTATATAAGTAATCCGGCACGTACATGTTCAGGTTCACTGTATACACATCGCAAATCCCTATTTTCTCACTAAAGCAAATGGTGTGTTCTGCAGATATTTATTTTTGACATCGAAACGAAGTCAATTGGAAAATTGACACACAAAACACAATTTACAAATTCAATGGCAGGTAGGTATAGACTATAGAAGCAGAGGCACAAGCAACACCGGACATCCTTCCCATTTTTCTGCTGCTTTCTTTTTAAGTCATCATGTGATCCATCAACATCTGCAGTAAACTACTTATCCATATCCATTCAGGGATCACCTATCATCCTATTAAATGGGAGATATTACCCTCGGTAATCATGTTGACTTCTCGCACTCACAATTTGCTCCCTTTGTGACTGAGTTTTTATTGTTAAATAATAATTCAGTTAAGGATATCACACGGAATACCATATTCAACGTAGATTCATACAAAAATGAGCTCCTGCCTGGATGAATGATAGACGGGACGAACTGCTTTTCTTTTGTTCACCGTACTAATAAGGGAGACAAATTACCCTATTTATCTTTTAACTTAAATCATATGAGTGCACAAGCAATTATAACGATCTGCCAATTATTTAGCGGTGGTGATGTGATGGCAAAACTATGATGAGGGTCTTGGCATCTTCTGTCACTGTATGCTCTTTTTGGACGATCCTTTGTGCGGGTTTTTTTTTTGAATTAATATTCTTGATCGCTTTGTGTCGGTTTAGATTTTTTGAAATTGATAGTATTATTATGGCATCAATTGTCCCGCACTCGATTAGCTTATTCAAGAGTAGGTATGGAAGGTTAATACCTATAAGGCTAACTGGAGAATCGAGATTTAAGTTCAGACTTTCAGTTGAATAGTTATCACTTATCAGTTTGAAAAATGTTTTTGTATATGTTGTAGTTTATTGTTCAAATTCACAGGTAAATAAGGAACATATATTTCCATCGAAAATGTAGTAAAAGAAAGGTACTTACCTACCCACAAAAAAAGTCAAAGATTTGTTCTTTTAACTTTGGATTAAGACAGCCATTCATCACTTTATAAGAGGATACTTATACTCTGTACGTTCACCCAAACAATTTGTTTCCTTTGCCCCAATGACATTTACAAGGCAAGCAAAAAAGACTTTTGTTTTAATTAGACAAATATTTATGATTGCCATCCTGCTGCGGTGTGCTCGTGTTTTGTATATTTACTGAGAAATTAGGTAAAAAGAGAAGGAAAAAAGGAATTAATAAAATAATTTCCGTGAACAATAATGTCAACCACATAGCGTATCATTATTGTAGACCGTTTTGCAAAACACCACGATGCTGCAGTCTTATAAGCCCAACCCTTTTCAGTTTTATGATTTTACAAGGAAAAAGTGAATATAAAATTTAAATATTTTTAATTTGGAAAACATTTTTCCCCTTTAACAAACTGTAATCAAAAAAATGCTTGGCAGAGAGTATTAATAAAAAGAGCAAAAGTTAAAAAATAAGATAAGAAATTATGCACCCTAATGATTATGATTTCAAAAGGTAGGTGGGATAATTTAATGGACTTTCTAGGTAAATTAAGTACAACATTTTTTAATTTCCACTAAATGGGTAAAGATGATTTAGAAGAAGAAGTGTGTGTTTGCAGTTGTAAGTTAAAAAAAGGTTTTGTAAATATTTTTTCTGAATATTTTTGGATTAATCCCAAACATAAAAATTGACCGCGTTTTTCGGCGTAACTTTTATTTTTTTCCTTGAATTAGTCAAACCGAGGAGCAAAAATGAAAACAATTTATATTTAGGTACTTTTTGAATTCGCATTTTTAAGACTCAGCACTCAGTGAAGGCGACGTATTAGCCGAAGTTTTCAGCCTTTTAAACGTTACACGATAGAAATCAAGGCCCATTTCAGACCAATAATTTTACATGAAACTTAAAAATGAAACTCGGAAAAAAATTATGAAGAAACAAACGAGCCTTCCGACTTCCGAGTTCAACGACAATACCAAAATCTTAAGGCTGAGTACAAAGTTTTTGTATTCGCTCTTCATAATATATTTGATTTTACAGGACTGCCAACTACACATTGTGAAAATTGAAAAAAGTAAACTAAATATTCCAAACGTTTTTTGCGAAAATATAATAACTTTGTTCAGTTGCTAATACATTTAAACGCTGAAAATTTTATCAAAACCGTTAGACAATTTTTTTTAGAAAACAGCTTTTTGTTTTTCACTTTTTTAAAAAAAAGGTGTTTAAAAATCAAAAATGCAAGTTTTAACCCTACAACGCTCAATTTTTTTTTTGTGCGTGAAAAAAAAAATATTCGTTGTATTTAGTGACCAGAAGTTAGGGAAAACTAATGGAAAATAAAATAAAGCCGTACATACTTTAAGAAAAAAACCACTTTTTATTTCTGTTCCACATATGGTACACTGAGCCTTTACAATACTTTTTGGTATTGAACTATTACAATCGAATTGTTTTGGAAATATGTAGTTCCAATCACTTTTTTTCAATTGCAACTTATTCAAAATGAAATGACTGTTACTCATACTCTTATTTTACTTTTTTATATATTCCAAAATGATACTTGCTGAGCCGCCCGCCGGGTGTTGCTCAAATCTGTAGTTTCAAATTTTCCGTTCCCGTGGGAATATAGGGATGAAAATAGTCTATGTTACTGAGGGAGTGCCGACCGCCCAAACTTGAAGTATTGGTACATAGAATCAAATAAACATTACAAAAATCTCTGCTTTAAAAAGAAAACAGATTTCGAAAACCACCAAGCGTACAAACTTGGTCAAATAAAAAACCCCAAAGAGTTTTGGAAGGTCACAAACCAAATAAACGGAACCAGGCCTAAAATAGGGCTAGGAGTATCTGCAAATTGTTTATCAATGCATTATAAAACAACATTATATGGGAAATCAGACGTAAGATTTATGTACGCTGAACCATTCGTTATAGACGATATTCTGGATAGCGAAATAACCTATTCTGAGATTCAAGCTGTTATACTTAAAGCGAAAAATGAAAAAGCGCCTGGAGAAGATGGGATTCCATATGAGTTTTTCAAAAACGCAACTCCGACTTTTGTTCTCCAGCTTAAATCCTTTTACAACGAAGTCTTTTCAAGAGGTGATGTTCCTGCGTCGTTTAAGAAGTCCGTTATATTCCCGATATACAAAAAAGGAGACGTAGATAATGTTGAAAATTACAGAGGCATCTCTTTTATGAATGTAATTTCGAAACTTTTTTGTGGTGTTATGGTTGATAGACTAGAAGCGTGGGTAGAGTCCAACAACATCCTCTCAAAATTCCAAGCTGGTTTCCGGAAAAATTTCTCTACAGTGGACCATATATTTACTCTTACCTCTATAGTCAAAGCATACCAAGCTAGGAGGAAGAAGGTATATGCTTTTTTCTTAGATTTTAAATCTGCCTTCGATCTTGTGAATCGAAATGCCCTTTTCTATAAACTTTCACAACTGGGTCTGTCTACGAAGTTCATCAGTATAGTCAAAGAAATGTATGCAGGTTCACGAGCAGCTGTTTGGGATGGATCAACATATTCAGACTGGTTTGAAACCGACACTGGAGTTAAGCAAGGGTGTCTTTTAAGTGCTCTACTTTTTGCACTTTTTATTAATGATGTAGAAGCTCATCTGACTGGAGGACTCCGAATTGCCGCTTTAACTATTAATGTACTTCTTTATGCAGATGATCTAGTGATACTGTCTGAGTCACCTGAGAACCTACAACTGATGATAAACCGCTTATCAGACTACTGTAGTAAATGGGGCCTTGAAATTAATGCTGACAAATCAAAGGTTATGGTCTTCTCAAGAATCGGAGCCCAGAATCGCAATATGTACAATTGGCACTTCAATGAAAATCGTTTAAAAATAACGGACGAATACAAGTACTTGGGAGTTAATTTAAATAAAACCATGGACTTCAACAATCACGTTTCAATCAAAGCCAAATCTTCTCAAAGCCTATTAAATATGACATGGAGAAACATATTTTCAAATCAACGCATACTTCTGTCGGCGAAATACAAAATATTTGATGCAGTTGTTAAAAGTTCTCTATGCTATGCTGCCCAAATATGGGGTAATAACGAATATGAGGTAATAGAAAAGCTTCACAGAAGTTTTTTAAAGAAACTCTTTTATCTCCCTTTGCAAACACCAAACTATGCCTTATATCTTGAAACCGGACTCCCTAAACTTTACACCAGCACACTAAAATTAAATGCCGATTACATCATTAAGGTATTGTCCTACCCAGACGTCCGTCTGACAAAACAAATGGCACTGTATGAACTGAGAAATGAAGATTGGTGGGTGGCAAAGTGGAAGCAATTAGGGAACATATGTGGTGAAGAGGTTACGTTCAATCCCCTTCGGGTCCGGACCCCCCCAATCGGGAAAATAAAAGATGTTATTTGTAATATTTATCGGCTCCTAATGTTCAAATTTAGTTACGGGACGGAAAAATACAGCATGAGCAAGACAAAAAAGTAAAGGAGAAGTAATATTATTATTTAATTAATTTCAAGAACTTTATTGATCATTATTACATTTCATAAAAAACTGAAGAACATGCTACCTCAAACACTAGTAAATTTTCGAGGTTTTTTGAAAAATTTCGCTAGAATTTCGTCCACGGCAATATGGGTATGGATATTTAAAGAAGCAAGACCATTTAGTCGTTCCTGTCCCATCGTATTTCTCAGGTAAGTTTTGATTCTCCTCAACGTCGAAAATGGTCTGGAGTTGCTGTAGTTACAGGTAGTACTGCCAACTGCCAAGACATTCTTGAACGACTTGCTACTGATAACCTGAAAAATATCGTCAAATTGATGTTTGCGTATGTGTCTCGATCCGATAAAAGTGACTTACTTGGCAAAAAATCGGTTGTTGGATCATGATTGCTTACACAAGTTCTTTTACTAAATATTCATGAAGCGCAATCAGAAATTGTAACATCGCTATTTTTTCACAAAAGAGAGAGAGAAACGATTTTTCACATTGGTTTGAATGGTACATCAACGCCTTTCAGAGCGTGCCGTGTAAGCTTTCACTTTAGCCTAAAAGGTGCCTTTTCTCGGATTGCGTCACATATAAACTTTTTTACATGTAAATTTTTGATCGAAAGATACTAACCAGTAAAGCATTAAGCGCATTTTGGATGTTCTGGCCGTTGGATCTGGATTCGTTGCCTCCACATCTTTTCTGACAGAAAATTTTCTTTCGAACAATCCGATATATATCTTCGTAAAATATGTAGAAGTCAGCGCATTTCTTTTCGTTAAATTCTTGTTTAAAAAACAGTTGCCCGAAACTTTGGAAAATGGATTTGTGTTCCGAGAACCGACTTTTGAGTTGAGAAATGAACGTATCAAGAAACGGAATGTAGGAAGAAATTCTGTAGTAGTCTTCAATACTTTGTGCTTGAACGATGCAACGATTTTTTTGTTGATTGTAACGGCGCGGCGGCGGCGCGGCGTGGCAATTTCATTAACTGTATCCATAATGTGACAGGCGATTTGGAATTCAACAGTCGAAATCGCTGTCAAAAGATGCAATGCATTTTGCGAAGTATCTCGATATTTCCACGTTTTGATTTCTTCCAAAGATTCAATAACAGCCGGTTGCAATTCAACCTACGTTCCAACTACTTCATAAGACTGAGCCCACCTGGTAGGACAAACAGACTTCAACTTTTGTTTTTTTTTTTCTCACTTTTGTTTGTCATTTTTGAAATTTCTTGGTGTAGAGCGTCTTGTCTTTTAGGCCAGTGAAAAAAATGCTTCAATCGCTCCGATAGTTCCTAACGCATTTTTGATTCCTGACACTTCGCATGCTGCATTGACTGCCAAACTAAAGCTATGTGC
The DNA here is from genome assembly GCA_949752695.1 of Melanostoma scalare. NCBI lineage: Eukaryota > Metazoa > Arthropoda > Insecta > Diptera > Syrphidae > Melanostoma > Melanostoma scalare. The sequence continues at coordinate 280,412,582 of OX456984.1, forward strand.
ACCGCAATGTACATAAATTGCCAGGGGGAAATATGATCTCAGATGAGCCTGTGCACCAATGAATTGGACACTCATTGCCGGAGCTCCATCGAATCCTTGGCCATACATATATGAGCAATCGACGCCAACATCATGTAAATAATTTCTGATTGAATCTGCTAAACCTCGTATATATAAATAAAATTTTGAGTAATGGACCCCCCCCCCCCCCATGCCCAAATCCTGGATCCGCCACTGATAGAACCATACCTGGGACTTAAAAAAAAATTAAAATCAGGCAATTCTAAGAATTTAGTAGCATTTAGCACGCATCTCCACCGTTCCTCAGTCTATGTTATAGATGTGATACTTACAGAACAGGAGAATGTGCCTCAACGTACCGTATGTGGAACATCCATAAACATACGATTTACTTATACGTTTACTATTGTAATATCAAAAATAGCTTACCTTTGTAAAATACGAGGGCGGTTTGATAAGTCAGTGACTTTTGAATTTCTCGCGCAGTTACTCCAAATGCAATAGTGCTGCCGTCAACTGTAATCTATTAGTAGGCAACTGTCAAATTTTGGAGCAAAGCTACGTCATGCAGTTTGATAGCCATTCAGAGCAGACAACCTCGTGAATTTTTACGAAAACATTACTTTTTACGTAAAAAGTCCATCACTGAAACTAAGGAAAGGCTGACTCGGCACCATCAATTTTAATGGTAAAGAAGTGGTTTACAGAGTTCCGTTGTGGTCGTATACCAGCAATAGTGACGCCGAACGTTCAGGTCGCCCAAAAGATGTGATCACACCGGAAATCGTCGATAAAATCCATGAAATGATATTGGATGGATGATCGGAGAGTGAAAGTGCGTGAGTTGGCTCATGCTGTAGGTATCTCAACTGAACGGGTACATCATATTTTACACGAATATTTGGACATGAGAAAACTCTCCGCGAGATGGGTGCCGCTATTGCTCACACTCGACTTGAAGGAAATAAAAAAATTAGAAAAACGCTGGACTAAATGTATCGAGCTAAAAGATGATTATGTAGAAAAATAAAATGTTTATTTGCCGCAAAAAGTTTGTTTTATTCAAAAAGTCACGGACTAATCAAACCGCCCTCGTATATACTTCTTTACATCACACAGTATTTTTTTCTTGGTCGAAACTGTTCACTTTTTTTTTTTTAATTTTTGAATTCACACAAACAACTAGCGTTTCACTTTCACTCAAATTTCACACCTTATACATTATAACTGTAATACTAATACTAATAGTTTCAATCATGATGTCAAAAGTTGTCGCTACTTCTTGGTTTGCAGCTATAGGAACGATTATAGTCAATGTTCCACATATGGAACTGGGTTGTAGGGTTAAAATCATGCCAGAAGATGTTTAGACAAAAAAAATCCAACATATCGGTTAGAAAACGTTAAAAAAAAATCACCTTCTTTTTTATATTATTTTTCCGAATTGATACGCAATCTTTCATAAACAATTTAGAAATTTTAAAGTTCAAAATTTTGTTAAAATCGTGTATGATAATCATAAATGGTCTTTACATGCTTTTGAAAATACAATACTATGGGAGGTACCGCTTTTAGACTTTTTTCAAACAATTTTTTTATATCATTAGAAAAACAACCAAAGCTTATCTCACATAGAAAATTTAGTCAAAATCATCAGAGCCGTTTTCGAGAAAAATAGGTATTATCATGTGTATGAGAGGTACGGTTAATTTAAGACCTAGCGGCCGAATTACTAAAACCCTCTGTAGGTTTCCCCATCACAGACCCTGCAAATTTTGAAGAAAATCTTATCAAAACGTCAGCGGATGTTTGGATGGTGTTGTGTTAGGGAAGTGTAGTTTGTTGTTGGCACGTTGGATTTAGAATATACGTATTGGTTAACTGGTGAAGGAAGCGCATTTTCCTTTCCAAATTATCTCCAGCAGTCTTTTACCATTTGATAAATCTTTTGAAGCTCATTCCTATCATGGGATCTCTCTATTTCCTCGAACAATCGCTTCTCAGGCCCTTTGAGAACTTAGCGTTTTTCTTTTCATTTCTCTTTCTTTATTAAAACCCACCATTACTTTGGTCATTTCAAGCTGTATTTGGTCATTCTTATTTTCATCCTTGGACACATTTTTTTTCTGGTGGAGTGGCAGCCGTGCCTCTACTAGTGACTCTCTGTGTCTCCGTATGTCAGCTCATCCTGGCAGCTCGTACATTCTGTGATGAAACAAACAGATTTTTATTCGAACTCGCTCGGTTGCGAGAGTCTTCAAAGATCTCAATATACATAAATTTTCTGGCCAAATGGTATCCCCTCCCTTATTCTGAAGAGGTGTTCTTCTACGTTGGCAAAACCACTTTATAAGCTTTTCTATATTTATATATATATCATATTCCTGCGAGTTCTTCCCGAGCAGATGGAAAACAGAATTTGTCCAGCCCGTCCCTAAAAAAGGCGACTCTTCAAAACTAAATCTTTTGAATAAAATCCAGCTAAAAAAGGTATACCACATATAAAGCTAAATTAGCAACATTAAAACAAGAACAAGTTAAAGGCATAAATAATCTTAATCCTCCTATTAAACGTAAATCTTGAAAATTAGTTATATTACGAATAATTGCCCCTTCCAATTACCGTCCAATTGCACTAACTTCCATTCTTTCAAATGTCATAAGGAAACGTTGATAAACAGTCATCTCATGAAATATCTTGAAGAACGAAAGCTTGTTGTCACATGTGGTAAAATTATGTTCATCTAGTGCACAAACCAGCACGCACATTTAAACACACTTGAACTGACAGTTCGTGACGGATGGCGTGTGACGGACGGATTGAGACGAAATTCCGAAATTTGATCGTCGAAGACTGTCACGTCAGCGCAAGCGTTCTGCCATTACCAGAAATGGAGTTAAACGTTTTTTTACAAAACCACTTCCACAGATACCAGAAAAGTGAGTTACACATCGAAAATTTAAATTTTTGCACTTAATTTTTTAGTGAATGACACTTATTTCCTTTGGTATATGGTATTTTAAATGAGCGAACCTGTTGAAAAACAGTAAACCGTGATACGAACTTGTTAAACCAGTGTTATGAGTTATGACTAGCTCCATCAACAGCAGCAATCGATTTTCAGTTGCAAAACCAAGTGAAAGGTTTGAGTACTGAGTCCTGACACTTGATCCCAGAAAAAAAACGCAACCAAACCTTTGAAGTCATGTTAAACTTCCAAGCAAATGCATTATACTTACATGTTAAACAGTGCGAATAAATATATATATATACATACATACACATATACATATATATATTCAGATTTAACCATTACTATAAGTATGTACAAATGTACATTCCTACATTCTGATCAACGAAAAAGGCCGCCCCAATATCTTAAGTGTAATTTACTAAGTAACTCTTGATTCTGTTTTTGTATTTAACACCCCACTTTAAGTATTGTCCTCAACGCGACCATAAACAATCCACCCCACAAATTCAGTAAAAAAAAATTTCCGTTTCTATTTACCCAACAAGGACAAGTGCATAACCCTCTTCTACACTGAGATCATCGCTTAACAAAAGAATAGTATCCTTTTTGTTGCGCTCAATTTAGCGAAGTTAAACACTTGGTTTGGGTTTTTCCTTCTGCCGGAAATCTCTAGTCAACACAAAAAAAAAAAAAACAATCATTACCACACAACAAGACGAGTGAAGGCGTATATCGCGCCTCAAAGTCCAACCCGTCAAGCTTTGTTGTGAGTATCGTACGAAATAATTCCTTGTTGCAGTGCGCTATAGCTTAAAGACTATCAAATCATTTTAGGAAATCATACCCCAACCCACCCTCATACAGTCGCTTTATAGAAAATTAATTCAATTGCCGGCGTTGCGTTGATACTCGCGTATAGAACATAATGACAATGAGGGTGAAATTTGTTAAAGTGAATGTTCATATGAGTTTTACAGTCGTTGTGATAAATTAACATCCTACTTCAGAACTTTTAAACCTAAGTATAGATTAATTGTGTTTGTTGTGGTGGAATCAAAGCAAAGTTATGTCAAAGAAGAACCTACTGACTTTTCAAATTTCAATTTTATATACTTTTCCTTTCAGTATACCTAAAGCAGTACGCAGTAAGTGCAATGCAAATTTTACGACTCAGCTTTTTGGAATCTTAGATATTTTTTGGTATCAAAGTTATTCAAAGAACTTTAATGTCATTACATTATAGCTCCCAAAGGTTCCACAACTTTTACATCTTATTTCTCATACACTTATAAAAGGTTTTCAAATAGGGACGTCTGCAAACTATAAAAATTTTCTACCGAAATTCGGAGTCGGTGTCCGCAACTTTAAGAGCGTTAACTCTAATTTTCGGTCGTAATTCTCGACCTAGTAAAATAAATAAATAGGGTGGCGCTACAGAGCAAGAAGCCCCTGGCCCTAGCGCATTTCTCACAACCATGCCTTGTGGGGGAATGGAGGGGACCTACAATTTTCTGCCGGTTCCGAACGGCTAATCGAGAAAGCGCTTTTCATGGCAATGAATACTAACGGAGGACTTGCCAATTCCTCGCGAAAGGCGATACCCGTGGAAAAAACATTTTTGCCTCTGTTGGCCTCTGTCGAGATTCGATTCTCGCCCTAGTAGACAGGCAATAACAAGTTAAGTGCAAAAACTCGAGTCGATACAAATTTGTTCTGTGATGTTGTCGTGTCCGTGAGTCAACAAGTTGGTCGAAGTGTACAAAATATCGCTGCTCAGGAGTCCTTAGCAAACGATCCAAATTAGACAATTCCACGGCGTCCAATTGGGACCAACAAATCAACCGATACGAATCGCGAATGTGCAAGCGATGGTTAAATCAAGGAAGTCGAGTTCCATTCACAAATGTTTTGATTTTCTACCGAAAGTAAAGTTTTGAAATGTCTCAAATGGTTTGCGTTTTAAAAAAAAAGTTACCAAATTCTTGGTCTCAGACAAGTTTTTGGTCTCAGACAAGTTCTTGGTCTCAGACAAGTTCTTGGTCTCAGACACTACAAACAATACCAAACCACTAGTGTCTTTGAAAGAACAGTGATCGCCTTCCGCAAAATTCAACAAGTCTTCCGTTCGGAACGAAAGATCCCCTTTCTTGTTGACAAAAATAGTCATGAGGAATGCACTAAGCCCTGCTGCTGATGGCCTAATACTTACTGATGTGTTTGCAATAAGAACACTTTATATTAGTTCGGAGATCTGTTCACATCATTCCTCCACACTTAAATGACTTCCTACCCTGGCTATGGCTGGAATCGTACCACAGGACGTGTCGTGCTCGGTTAGACCGCCGAGGGGTGCTTCGATTTGGAGATGTGTGTTTTATATTGGATCCCGATGGTTCTTCTGAATTAGAATGACTGAAAGGATTAGTTTTATGTGGAGAGCTACTTGCCTGATTCGGTTGTAAAGTATCAACTGATGTTCTTGCTTCGAGGAAGTGATGTGAAGAACAAGTCGGTTCACTTCTTACTCTGAGCTGGTTTTGGTGGCGGTTCCATAAGCCACGGATGGTTTGGACTAGGTACATCTTGGATCCATTGGGTTTAATGATAGTGGCTTCAATCCAACGATTACCTCTGGCGAAGTTTCTGGCATAGACAGATTGATTGATTTCAAACTTCTTCTTTGCGGGTGGCGATGGTGGTGGAGTGACTGACTGCCGTTCTGGTACTAGCTGGGAAATTATACTACGGTGTTGTCTTCCGTGCAGCAATTCGGCAGGTGATTTTCCGGTTTTAGAATTTGGAGTAGTGCGATACGTCGATAGCAATCGGGATAAAGCTATGTCTTGTTCGTGGTTTTCATCTAAGATTTTTTTGAAATGTGACTTGAATGTACGGACAAATCTTTCGGCTTCACCGTTTGAAGCGGGGTGAAATGGTGCGGTTCGAAGGTGTTCAATTCCGTTCTGTTTGCAAAAGTTAGTAAAGGCTGATGAGGTGAATTGCGGACCGTTGTCCGACACGAGTATTTCTGGTAGTCCTTCTAGGGTGAATATCCTTGTTAAAGCTTGAACCGTTGCGGTAGTGGTGGTGGAATTCTTCATGGGTACAACAAACGGAAACTTTGATAATGCATCAATACAAATTAGCCACATTTGATTTTCAAACGGTCCAGCGTAGTCAATATGGACTCTTTGCCATGGACGTTCGGGTATTGGCCAGGAGGTGTATTCCTTCGGAGGATCTGCTGCGGATTGTTGACATATCTGACAGTTTGAAACTCGTTCTTCGATTGCCTGGCCCAATTTTGGCCACCAGCAGTATCTTCTGGCTAGTTGCTTCATTCGGACTATGCCCCAATGTCCTTCGTGGAGCATATCGGTTACTCTTCTTTGAAAAGCTTTTGGAATCACGAGTCGAAGATGTTCGGTTTCCAGAAAAATTAGACCATCATAATACGATAAACACACCCTTCTATTGAAAAAAGGGGTGATATCATGATCCTCATTAGAAAGTTTTTCTGGCCAACCTGAAAGTATAAAGTTTCTAACTTTCTTGAGGGTTAAGTCTTTGTTAATAGCAGCTACGATATCTCTTTTTTCAATAGGAAAACATTCGACTTTATCAGAGTATTCCTCTAGAATTTCCAAGCATAACTCTTCTTGCTTGCGGTCGAACTGCAAATCTGGTCCTATGGGAAACCGAGACAAGGCGTCAGCATTGGCATGCTTTTCGGTTGACCGATATCTAATGCGGTAAGTATAACCCATAAGAGTGATGGCCCATCGTTGTAGTCGGTTAGCAGTCATTGTGGGCAATTTCTTTTCGGGATTGAAGAGTGTCACTAATGGTTTGTGATCCGTAATTAAGGTAAAATTTCGTCCATATAAATATTGATGGAATTTCTGTACTCCATACACTATTGAAAGTGCCTCTTTTTCTATTTGGCTGTATTTTTGTTGATGAATGTCGAGCGTTTTCGACGCGAAAGCAATTGGCAACTCGTTTCCTTGTTCATCTATGTGAGCTATTACGGCTCCAATACCGTAAGAAGACGCGTCAGTTGCTAAGATAATTGGCAACTCGGGTCGATAATGCACCAGACAAACCGCATCAGAAAGCTGTTGCTTAAGATTTTCGAATGCCCTTGTCTGTGACGAGCCCCATATGAACGGCACGTTTTTTTTTTCTTAAACGATTCAGTGGTGCTGCCACCTCGGAAAAATTCCGAATAAATTTTCCATAATAATTGGTTTTACCTAGGAATGTTTGTAATTCTTTAAGGTCTTTTGGATGACGCATGTTCTTAATAGCCAGTGCACCTGATTGAGAAGGTCGAATTCCCTTTGCATTGATTAAATGGCCTAAGTACTCGACTTCGGATTGAGAAATACGCATTTTTCACGGTTTATTCGTAACCCATTTTCATGAAGTCTTTTAAAAACTGTTTCAAGATTACACAAATGCTCTTTGTCATCTTTTCCAGATACTAATATGTCATCAAGATATATGGCACAGTTAAGACCTGATAAAACCTGTTCCATTGTCTTTTGATAAATAGCTGGAGCACTCGCTACCCCAAAAGGAAGTCTCTCGTATTTATAAAGCCCAAGCGGTGTATTTACTACGACCAAAGACTTTGATTCCTCATCTAGTTCTATTTGGAGATAAGCATCTGCCAGGTCGATTTTTGAAAATCTATGTCCACCCGCGAGCTTGTGAAACAATTCCTCTGGCCTTGGAATTGGGTATTGGTCTACTTCTAAATTTGGGTTAATGGTAACCTTAAAATCACCACATATTCGAAGTCCCTTATTACGTTTAGTGACAACGACGATAGGTGCCGCCCATTCGCTGAATCTAACCGGTTTCCAGACTCCAGCGTCCTCGAGGCGTTTAGCTTCTAATTTGAATGCCTCTAATAAAGCAAATGGAATAGGTCTTGCTTTGTGAAATTTAGGTTTTGTGTGTGGTTTTAGATAAAGGTGTGCTTTCATTGAACTACATAGCCCTAAGGTCTTAGACGCTACCTCGGCATGTCTCGAAAATAAATTTTGGATTTCGTGATCTATGTTTGTGTCTATATTCAAAACAAAGTTCGTACTTGGAGATTTTACCTCGAGACCAAAAGCACGGAACCAGTCCAATCAAAAAATATTGTGCCCAGATGTGACATCAGCAACTAATAAAGGCAATTGTTTGTGCTGACCATTAAATTCCACATCAACATCTAATGCACCTAGAACTGGAACGCTTGCATTACCATATGAGCGAAGCGACTCGTTTTGTTAAGCGGTGGTTTACTTATATCATCATAACCCGATCGGCCAATTATAGAACAGCTATATAGAACAGCCCCCGTGTCGAGCAAAAACTTTATTATATGACTGTTCAGCTTTACGAAAATTTCCCACTTGGAGCCTACTTGACATATTTCACCAACTGTAAGTACACTTTCAATTTGTTGTACATACTCGGAATTCGCTTTTGTACCTCCTCTAACACTGAGACATACCGATGCAATATGCCCTATGCGACCACACTTCCGACATTCTGCTTTTGTAAACCTACATGATTCCCTTGAATGTTTCGACCAACAACCCGGGCATGACTTTATTTTAGGTTTGCTACCACGATTCCGATCCTTATCCTGCCACCTAGTTTTGCTTCTGCCTCTTGAACTTTTCCAACCGTCTGCCTTTACCTGATTCGACTTTAACTGATTTACTTCCAATGGCTCAACAACACCGTCTGACTTTATAACCTTAAGCGATTTCTGAGTCGCTTCATACGCTTCCGCAATAGACAAAATGTCTTTTAAATCAGGGTTAGTCTTTTGGAGTGAAGCCGAACGTACTACGTCATGTGGAGTATGTAAAATGATTACATCTCTAATCATCTCATCGACAAATTCGTGTTTGCAGCTGGATTTCTGACAGCTAAAAGCACATGTGCAAGCTAGCCCTCTCAACTCCGCTACCCACTCCGCATACGATTGACCAGTACGCATTCGACATTTCCAAAACTCATAACGAGCCATTGATATATGAATTTTTTCTTTGAAATGATCTGAAAGCTTTGCAGTTAAATCTTCGTACTTTTTCTCGGACACTTTCTCCCCCCCCAATAAGTTTTGAAGTAAGTTATATATATCTGGTCCAAGCCATGATAAAAAATAAGCTTTTTTGTCATCGCTACTCACCACCTTGTATGCCACGAAATGTTGTTCCAGCTGTTGCATATATACGTCCCACGTATTTTTATCGGCTGAAAATTGTTGAAACTGCGGCACCGCTACCTTTGTAGGACTATTTGTGGACGAAACTTGTTGCAACACACTCAAGTATTCCTTTTGTGATTTAAGCAGTTCTTTGAGAAGGTTTTCTATCTCTGCCGCCATTTCGCGATTTCATTAACTTTAGGTTATGGGGTTTTTTTTTTTTTTTTTGTTTTCCTCGTCGCCAAATGATGTGTTTGCAATAAGAACACTTTATATTAGTTAATTCAATTTAATTATAAGAATAATGAACTTAATTAATTAGAATACAATATATATACAGATAGATTTTAATGGATTACTTTAGCACATGTAGCTTGGTCGACAGCTCAAGGAAGAAGGAGGAAGAATGCTTCTATGACTTCAGCTGTCAGATTTAGAGCTGTTTGTTTTTAGGTGTGTTCACATGTTGCTACAAATAATGTTCGGAGATCTGTTCACATCACTTACTATTTTCCAAAAAGTTAAGAGGAGAGCAAAAACCAAAAAGAAAAATTTAAAAAAAAGATTTAACAACAAATTGAGAATACTTAAAGTTTCTTTTACAGCAAATATATTCTTATAAAATTTATGTTTCCATTTATATTAATTCTAAAAATGTACTTCTTATTGTGTCCTATTTACATAAAATCATATTTAAGGAAAACAACTGGTATTTTTACTTAGCAATAGTCAATGGTTTCTTTTTTTAAATAAATTTTCTAACTGGGCAGCTGTGAGTTTTTGCCTTTTTAAAAATTTCCTACCATTTTTATTTAAAAAAAAAAATACAAAATTTCTAGCACAACTGTTGCGATAAAGTCCTGCAGACGGAAATAAAAAATGGATTTCAATAATAATAATAGAGGGATTTCATTCTTAACACATGTACTACGCTGTTTCTGCCATTGTAACGTTTGTTGTTGCTATTATTTAAGCATACACAAAAGCAATGCAGCATCTTCTTCAAGGGTTGGTTTGGTGGACCTGTTCAGAACTAAGGAAGAAGCACTTGTTTACAGGGAAACTACAATCGTATTAGATTATAGCGAACACGTGTAGTAGTTATCTCGTTTGTATTTTTGTGTGTCATCCGCAAAGGGATATAGAAGCATGTTATTTGGGGGTGCGTTGCTTGCCATCCCCAACTCAAATCAATTCTATGTATATGAATGGTATTTATGTCTGTATGTGTGATGTGGTTTTCTTTTCAATTTAAACGTTTAGCATGAATCCTTCATGATACAAAATGATGACATAAGGGTAAAACTCTAATAAAGGTGGGGAAGACACTTGGCAAACATAAGGAGTGAGCATCAAATTGTGGCATTGGTGGTGGAAGAATTGTTGTCACAGTCATTAGTGGAGCGTTAAAAATTTGTAAGCCAATTAAACTGACGAGGTCTTGCAGGCAGCAGCTTCACAAGAAGTACAGACATAAACTTTACGATACTCTTAATATTAACTTAACTGCTACAAGTTATAGGATAGGCTTAGATTGACTAGTTTGTCAATTCCTATCTTCTATAGCTTTTATACAACAGATGCTGGTCCTATAGTTGACTGCTGGTCTTTAATTGGAAAAACATTTGATAGATTGCCCCTGGGAGGTAATAATTTAGACGAAATCCTTTAATTTAATTTTTTTTTTTGTGTTTTGATTTGAACGTCTTAATAAGGAATCATAAATCAAACCAAGAACAAAACAAAACAAAAAACTTCAACAAAGAAAAAAATGATTTTTTTTCTCCTTTTTTGGTGTCAGTAGCAAGTGTCACCTTAAACTTTTAATTTAAACTCACGACGCGACATTTCTTTGTTCGGAAGTTGCTGGATATTTATATAGGTATAGGTGGCAAGTTGAATGGCAAGGCATGAGAGCTTAATTCGCTTAAATTGACCACCCCTAGGTTACGTATTAATTAAAAAATAATTTTTCAGTTCTTTATTTTTTTTTTCTTTGGTTTTCTATCTTTTCTGTCTTTTCCTTCGTTCATTCATAGCATTCTTAGAAATTTAATTAAGCACAGGATAATGGGGAGGTGAAAATACTAATGCGGTACAGTCCAAGATGATGGTTGGCTTAAAAAACAAAACACTTATAAGAGTTGCTTTTATTTTCTACTTTTCGCATAAAAATATTTAATCTTGAATTGTCGTGCCTTTCATTATTCGCAGTCAGAAAAATGTTAGAAACAAAAATGGAAGTCTAAAGGGAAAAGCAATTTCATATTTTTAGTGCTGTTTTTTTATTTTTTAAGTTTTGTAAATGATCGAGAATGACGTATTTTCTTTCGAACGGCTAACCGCAGAAAAGTTGGGTCTTTCAAATAAACGCACCAGCAACGATTTGAATTTCATCTGCGTATTTCTGTTAATTCGATTTCAAATAAGAAAACAACAAATCAAATTAAAGTCTATAGAGCATTTTCTTTTTAATCAGCAGATAAAGATACTAGTGGGAAACTTTTAATTGGTACATTGAAAAATATATTCAACCAAGACTTGTGGTCGATTGGAATGTTCACATTATCCAATAAAATCTGACTGACAAATTGTATAGTGTGAACCGGCCCAGTGAAATATTCAAGTTCCTACGTTTTGTCTATCTTATCCCTTAAATACTAAATTCAGTAAAAAAGCTTTTGTTTTTTTGCTTTCGTCGCGAACTGCAGAGTAACTATTAACAACATAGGATTCCTACGGGAACGGGAAAGGGAGCGGAAACTACCCGACCTATTTCTTCATCTTTTTCAGCATTAGGATGCTGAAATATTCCTCAGTAACAAATATGTACTGTATTTCATCCCCAAATTCCAACAAGAATGGGAACGGGAAACTATAAACTTACAGGCAATTTTTGGCTTTTTGGAAATAAAGTGTGAACAACGCTTCTAATAATTACACTAACCCAACTCCGAACATATCAGATAGTTCCAAAGTCATAGAAATACCAGTTTTGGATGCGGAAGCCAATTGCCTTTCAGACCGATCCACAGTGGTTCCACTGTAGGCCAAAATTCAAAAAATTCATTGTAACGGTTATAATAAAACCCGTTTAAATAAGCTGAGAACATCCTAAAGTCATAATAAATGAAAACCTAAATTCCGTTAACTATTTATTTTCGAAGTTATAACATTGCAAACACATGACATTTGAATTTTAGTGCTCCAAGTATTAGTAAAACTTCATTTGTTGGCTTTAGCGTTTTCTTATATTTTTGTGGAGTTGTTTTTTTGTTGTGGATATATTATTGAACTGTAGGTACACTAATGTAACCTAAACGAACCAGAAAAGAGAAAACATTTTCCACCTCCTGGCCGTATGTCCAGTGCTGCAAGAAATCCGACGTCTATATTTCAATAAAAGTTCCCTATCATTGGAGGAATGCTTAAGCGTTCTTAATGGAGAGAGTGGTTGGAAATTACTTATACGTTATTGCTCACATGCGGTTTCATATAGAAATTTGTACGAGGACTTTTAGGTTAACCTTCAAACAAAATTTTGTTCTAGCTAAATTATAAGCTCAATTTATTTTGGTTTTTTTTTGCGCTTTTTAAATGATTTTGCAAATCTTTGAAACTCATTCCTAATTTTGTTTTAGCTAAACTAAAAGCCCTAAGTTTTTGAACACTAGAATCTTTTTAAAATTTTATTTAATCATTTGAAAATCTAATTTGTAAACAATATCTTTGAACATTCTTGAAATTCCGATTCGAAGAGTCATATTTTATTTTGTTTTTTTGTTTTATATATTTATAGCTTATCACTTTTGGTTTATATACCCAAATGTATACCTTTTTCTCTCGAAATATTAAGAGTATTAAACTTTCCGCCAGACGGCTTAAAGCCATGCTTGTAAATCTTAATCAAAATTGTACTTATGGAAAAAAAATAAAGATTCTTTATAATAATAATAATATTTAATAATAATTAATTAATAACAATATTATTGGAAGTTAAAACCTCCACTATTTTTTTTTTTTAAAGTCAGTGTTAAACTCAATATATTCGTTTATAAATTGGGCCTAGATAGAAAAAAAAATAGGAAAGCTTAGTGTTATTTGCTTTAAAATTTTAAATGTTAAGCCTCGCAACGCCCCCAAAAAGCTATATATTGCCAAAAAAGTTATTAAATGTTCTATTTAGTGCATGTTCAATCAGCTGCAGGAGCTTACAGATTGATTTTTAATTAATTTTTATGCAACTTAAAGAATTTATTATTTTTTTTTTTCAAATTTAATCGTGAATAACTTTAGAAGGAAGTATGTACTTTATTGAAAAGTATTAAACACCATTTTTGTAGAACATCAAATTTTCTCTAAGAAACATGTTTGCAATTTTTCGTATATTGATTGGTTCGTTATTTTAAAAATTCAAAGTAAAATAGCAAAATCAATAATACATACCAGTCTTTCAAGCTCGATTACTTGGAAACGGTTAGCATTACAAAAATTTTCAAAATGACCCTTTTTAAAGCAAATCTAATTTCCTACAAAAATACGTGTCGATAAATTTGTTTGGCTCAAAATCTTTTAACAGTTTTGACGCTAAAGTAAGGTTAAGTCTAAGGAATAGAAAACACCATTGATAGATCTCTAGAAATGGTCCCTACGTTTCAAAGTTAGTTTTTGAAAAATGTATATACGTACCTAACGATATACATACATACATATATGCATAAACCTATAAAACACTTTTCGAAAAAAGTTTTATTAAAAAAAAAATAAACTTAATTTGAATACTTGCATAGCTAGCTGTTTCTGTGTTTTGCTAAGAGTTTAATTTTTAAACAATACATTTAGTACGAGCATACTGTAATAAGTTATGCAAACATATTTAGAATAAAAAAAAATATATTTCGATAAATGTAGAAAATATACCTTTTACAGGATTTCTAGTCCCAATAGCTAAACTAAAGTAAAACGATCTTGAACCCTTTTACCGCACTTTTGTCAAGACATTGAAATACATCAAAACTGATGGCAGTTTCGTTATCAGAGAGCCCAAATCATTTTAGGAAAAATAGTTTTTATATGTTGTCAAGTGAGTAAGTAATTATGGCCGCCTTTGTTCGAGACTGGAACCACTGTGCGCTCTATACAAGTTATGGTTTTAAAACTAATACTCAACATATAAATATGGTGTGCCCCAGCGCTACGTTTTGTCTCTAACACATTTCCTCATCTTCATAAATGATCTTTTATCTGAAACCTCTAATTTACTTAATTGTTTTGCTGACAACTCCACTCTCAGTTTCTCATATCCGTTTCCAACTTCACTCCCCGTAATTTTTTATTGCAAACGAACATTTGGAATGAAAGTTTAGTTTTTGTCTAGAAATGCTTGATTCAGAACAAATATAAGTTCGGAAATAAATAACACAAAATGTTAAGCAAATGAGAAACTGCAGATGAGTTAGAGCAATGTTTTAAGTATCGAAAATGGGGGTCTCGTCTGATTTCAAATTTAGACTGACTTTAAAAAAGTGTGAAGTTAAAATCAATTATAAATTGAATAAAGTCCCATTTTAAGCTAGTGTGGCAGTGTGGCACTGAGTCTTATTTTAAGAAAATTTTGAATGACTTTAAATTTAAACTATAGTTTTTAGCCTATGTTTACGCTCGTAGAAAAAAGTTAACTATAAAAATAAAAAGAATCTGTATCAAATCAAGTTAAGTTAACCGTGGTTTTTTTTGCCAAAAACTCGTTCAAATAAATTGAAATGAATGTCATTTTCAATCCAACAGAGTTTCAAAAGCATTCATTTATTTGTATGTATATGAAATTGCCCGCTGTTAAAAAATTGCTAGTCATCAAATTAAATTTGTATGCCCATTTTCCAATGCTTAATCCTTAGTGCAAGATAATCTTATTATTTCTCACGTAAAGTTATAATAGTTTTTCTCATAATTCATCAACCGGATTCAATTTCGATTGCAAATTGATAAGCGAACGGAAAACGTACGAATTCGGAATTGAGAATTGCAAAACTTCTAAAACGGGAGTATATGGAACCTGACAAGTCCAACTCAAAAAACGAAAAAAAGTATTTTTATAACTTTCTAATAAGGCTTATTTCACTCTGCCTCTCGTTTACTGCTTCTATGCACATAGTACTTAAACAATATAATCTAAAAATAGATTTCACTATTTTAAGTGCTCTGAAAAACCTAAGTTTCAATGATTTTTGCTCGAAAACAATTAAACAAACATGTTGCCAACATCCGCATTAATACATTGACCCAACCAACTGTTCCCCGGTAAGCAATTAAGTTAGAAGGATTAAAGATTATGCCACGTCATAAATTCTGTCAATAGTCATACCAATTACAGTTACGGATAGAACCCGGCATATGTGCGCAAAAACTTGAGTATAACTAATTTAACACTCAATTCAATGGAACACGGATTACGAACAATTTCATAACTATACACCAAATGTGTATGTTAATCAAGAAGGATTATTGCCCAAAACCCCCAACTGACCTTATTTTACGCAGCGAAAGTAATCAAAACCAATAATATCGCCCAACAACCCCTAGCCGAAAATGGGAAGGGTGTGTTCGTTTTTGGCAATAAATGACACGCTACTTATGTAAATGGCATTCGGTAGAGAAAGCAGTTTATGTCGCATAAATCCCAGAGTTGTTATTTTTTTTTAAAGGTGCTGCAGCGACCTGACCTGACCGTGCGTCAATGAACTAAAATTCTTCTGTCGCGTCATGTACATTGTATATAATTTAGTTCTCTGTTTATTTGTAGGTATAGGATAGGTACATATTGACTACATGTGGACATGATGTTGCAAAACGTATACAACGAATCAGTTGTCAATCGCAGATGCCGCATCTTTACTTCAAATATTTCTACAAAGAGAGAACATTTATCCCCCGTTATGGTAGTCAATCAATTTATATCTTTCGCCCGGTTTATTCAAAAATATGCAAGTCTTTTTGCATAGAACGCATATGCTGTACTTACTGTGAATAATCTTAATAGCACCAACTTTACACACGAAAAATTGCATGCCAAATCTTTCGCCCGGAGTTTCCATATTTCCATTGGATTACAAGCGAAAAAGGGGGCAAACACAAAGCATAGAAAATCCGCAACATTTTGATTTAAATTTCACCTTTATCTCTGCCAAATATTCGAATAAATCATTGAGTAATGAATGAAATATGATGACGTTTTCTCTCTCAACTCCGTTATAGCGGGCGAAATAAATTTATGCGCAACTACTGCTAGGAGAAATCAATTGTGGATTCCCATATTGAAACCAATCCTGAATCCAGGGCGATGATGGTGATGGCAGCCCCCAAGAGAGCATACTCGTATATCCAATATTCTAAATATTTTGCCGTGATGTATCGAATATGAAAAATAACCAAAAATTGGATTGTGTCTAGATTTTTAGATTTGGTTCAATTTTTTTCTTTTTGTAATATGTGTATAGGTAGTGTGTAGGTTTAGATAAACATGAGAGATGTGTTCTTTGGCAAAGGTTTTTTTGTCAATGATTTATCTTTGGAACGTCGATAAAATTATAAGCACAACACAACAAATTGTATTTTGGGAAACATTAACATGCAAATTCGGTTAACATTTAACCAATCCCATGGAGAGCTGCTACAAAAAAGCATACCCGAACTATAGGTATACGGTACAGATAAATAACTATTTCTAAATTATCCTGAAAATACATGCTAGGTAACTATCAAAAGCTATAAAAATAATTGCAAGATTTGTAATGAAAATGAAAAACAGCAAATAATACTCATAACTTTGTATTGCATTAGTCCAATGACTTCGTTTCCAATCTTACAAGTATTTTAATAGCCATAAAGTCATGTGTGCATATTCAAGATAATTTAGAAAAAATCCTTAAAGAGGACCCGCCCGGTGCCGGAGCGGCGGCGGCGTAGCTCGGAAATCATCGTGGTCTAGTATATACCATCGGTTCTGCAATATTTATATGAATTGAAATCTACACTGTCAGACAAAATAAAGTGCAAATGCACTTGACTCATTTTAAAAATGCAGAGAATAAACAATGAGGAAGATTAATCACTCTATTTAATGTTACTACGTTATATTTTGTCATTGTTTATCAAACCTTTATAAATACTCCGTTATTTTTGCTCTCTTTTAAACATGAACTGCATTAATTTTCAAGCAAATGACATTGAGCTCGGACAAAATAAAGTGCAATTTTTTAATACATGTGCAAAGTATAGCTAATAATAGTCAAAAATAAAAATTTAAGCCAAAATGATCAGAAGGTGAGGTTATCTTATGCCCGTTTGCAAAAATTTTGTTTCAAGTTGAATTTTATTTTCATAAGCTTTGACATGGAACAACTCTCACCCGAATTGAAAGAAGTTTTAGTTTCGGACCGTTGACGTGGGTTGACCTTCCGTAAATTAAGTGAAAAATATAGTCTGTCAATTTCTGGAACCAAGAAGGTTTATTTGAGCTTCATTAAACGGTGATCTGCTGCCAGTTTTAGAAGTCAAAGTGGAAGAAAGAGGAAAACAACACCGCAGAATCACAATAGAGGCCAGAAAAAACCGTTATCCACAGCTAGAAACATTGAAGAAGACCTACAATTAGACGTAAGACCAAGGACAGTCCAAAGGTGTCTTAATGAAAGTGGGCTACGAAACTATTTGGCAAAGAGAAAACTTTTGCTATGCCAAATAATTATAAAAAAAAGACTTGCTTTCGCAAAAAAGTATTTAACAAGACCACAATCGTTTTGGGAAAGCATAATTAGGCTTCATGAGTTTAAATTTGAGTTAACAAATTCCAAATCAAGGAAAAGAGTTTGGTGCAAGCCCAAGGAAAGACTAGACCAAAGATGCATTAAAAAAATCGTCAAACATGGTGGTGGGTCTATTATGGTTTGGAGATGTTTTCCCTTTGGTGGCGTTGGGAATATTGTCAAAATTGACACCAAAATGACGGGTTCTCATTACGTCAACATTATTAGAGAAAACTTAGCTTCTTCGACATCAAAAATATCGCTGGACAACTACATTTTCCAGCAAGATAATGATCCGAAGCATACTTGCAAAGTGGCAAAGCAGGTTTTCTCAAAACAACGTGGAAGTATTGGAATGGCCACCTCAATCCCAAGATCTCAATCCGATAGAGCATCTTTGGTCCATATTAGATGACAGAATTCCGTTAGATGGTCGGCGAAACATACCATCTTTTTGGGAAATCCTCCAATTTGAATGTGAGAGGATTCCATCTGAAATTTTGAGAAATCTTGTTCGTAGCATACCAAAAAGACTTGCTGCTGTTATTCAAAATAAAGGAGCAGTCACCAGTTACTGATTTCCTATGAAAATATATGTTTTTTGCTGATATTTTGAATTTGCACTTTATATTGTCTTCTCTTTTTTCATGATTTGTTGCAACACATATTTTTTGTTATTTCAATTTTGGTTATATTTTGTTTATGAATACTGATATGTTTGAAAAAGAACTTAAATAAATTAAATAAAATGACTTTTTGAAGTACAGTTCATGAAAACAATACAAAATAAAGTGAGTTAGTATATCTTAATTCCGGTTTGCACTTTATTTTGTCTGACAGTGTATGTTACTAAGCGATATTGAGGCATTCTAATTTAAAAAGGATTCAGGAAATCTGTTCAGCAGTTTTTATCTTTCACTTTACGTTTCCGTTTTCGTGGAAATATGGAGATGAAATACAGTCCATTCTACTCGGGAGTAATGTAGCACTCTAACGGTGCAAGAAATTTTTGAAAGTGGTACAGTAGTTTCTAAATTCCCGGTTACGTAACAGTTCCCAGTATCCAGTATTTTTTAGGTGCCCGGTTATGTTCCCGTTCGCATAGGAATATGGGAATGAAACATAGTCCATAATCCTCGAGGAATATGGGATTTAATTGTAGTCTATGCTACTCGGGGCTTTGTATATAAAATCTATGATAGAAACACGGAGGGGGAACGCATTTATCGCCACATGCCATTTCCATTAAACGTACTACCTTTTCAATCGGAAAAGTGAATCGTAGATAATTCAAAAGCCATTGGACTGATCTCGCCATTTTTTTCACCATTACCATACTTCATTCCCACGGGAAAGGAACTGGAACTGGGACATTACCGGGAACTTAGAAAGTACTGCACCGATTTCAAAAACTCTTTCACTATTAGAGTTCTGAATTTTCCTTATAAGTAACATACTTTAACGGAAACGGGAACTTAGAAATTACGTCATCTAATTTGCTCCATTCGGTCATCGTACGACCCGAACTATACGTCGGACGGCTGGTCAGCTAGCTATAGTTTATAAAATTTATCTTAGTTGTTACTCCTGCTCTCATACGGATCATATTCATCTCAGCTACCGTCAACTTACTCTCACTGTTTTTTGTACATTGTCCGACATTGTGAACTTTATGTGAGTGCTGGACGCAAAATGGCCGTGTAGAGTCTTCCCTTCAGCTTAGGGGGCATTTTTCATTCACAGTAAATGACGTAGTTTTCTCGCCACTTTCACGCGCTTACTCAATGATTGATGTCATCATCACAGGTTGGAATACTATTGATCATAGATCCCAGATATTTAACTTTTCACAACTGGAATATGCATGTCTAGATCCGAAAACGGGCAGCACAAGAACTCAGTCTAATACTGTACCCATTATCTTCCAAAACTTTTACGTTTTACCTATATGTAGCAGGAATGTAGGATCCTCACTTACGATGGCTCCATGCTCCATCGTCAGCAAAGAATAGCTGATGTACTTTGGTGTTATGTTTTTTATCTTCAAGCATGGTCAAGAATTGTATAATAAAGAGCAAAAGAAGACTTAAGACGATTCCTTGGTGTACACCTAATTTGACTTTTAATTTAATTTTAATTTTATTTTTTATTTAGACTGATAACAAAAAGATAAATGTCGTATATCACAGGGTACTTCAATGAAAAAAATGAATCTCGGAGATAACCGCGGGATCTTGCGCATTTCTTTCAACCAAATTTTGAGGGGAGTGGAGAGGCAGTACCGGAAGAACCGATGTTTCTGTTATTCCTAAGTCCTAACCTTATTAATTTATAATGATCACATTTTATCAATGACAATTTAACCTTTTGATAACAATCCAAGTTAGTATCACTTCAAAATTGTATTCACTGAAATGTTAATCGTATTAACCTCGCGTGTCGCACCCCAACCGGACTTCTCAAATTCAATTCAGAAAAACAAAAAATTAGAATGAGTATCAAACTAAAAAATATTGCGTATTATCCGACACCAAAATCATCTAATTTTTATTTATTTTGATTTCAACTATACGCTCTAACTGTATGACACTTTAGTGTACCAGCAAGACCTACTCTTATAAAGAAGATTTATGATTCTAGGTCAAAATGTTCTAGAAAACATGACACACAACGAACAATTTGCTCAGCCTTCTTTCATCTCCACACACCTTTTGTGGAGACGCTAAGCCGGCGATGATAACTGCGAACACCATCTGGAAATGAACTTGAATAGGTATATAGGTATTTTGATAAGGACAAATTACCCCCAAAATCCTGACAGCATACCCAACATTAAAACACACTCCCCTTCGCACAGAAATTCTGCTTTTCACTTCCGAAATGACAAGTCGAGATGATGAGTACGACGATGTGGATATCTCAGCGTATAAGGACGTGGACGTGTGGTTTCGTTGTCACAGAACAAAAGCGGCAGGGGAACCCACAACTGCAAATGCAGACTTCGTCCTAAATTCAGATTTAATCGAAAAATTAAATCACTGAAAAGCGTTTGCCTCGAATTAGGGTTGTCATTTTCGAAATGCTAAATTTGTTTGCCTTCTGTAGCATTTTTTAGTACAATGTTGTTGTCAAGTAACGATTTAAGAGATAATAAGAGGAATAAAAAGAATACGCATTAGGTGCTTCATGTCTTTGGACTTAAATATATACAATATTAAATCTTATGCAGCATCAAACAAATTTTTAATAAAAATAATATTGTATTGTAGTGTTACAGCGAGTGTAGCGGTATAAGAAAAAAAATCTGGGTAAAGGTGTAGATAATGACCCAAAATTCGTGCGAATTTTTGGCTATTATTATTAAAATAAAAAAATTTTCAAGGGGTTGAGCGCCACCTGTTTGCACTTTGAAGTTGTTGGGGGGCACCCTCCAACACCACCATGTTTCTCCCACCCCCAAACAAATCCTGTGCTGATGAATTAAATTTTATTAAATTCAGCAATTTTTCTGACATGGGGGGGAGGGGGGGTATAACTTTTTCGAAGAGGGTGGGAAGATGCAAAGTGTTTGCACTATGAGGCTATTGTGGGGGACATCCCATACCTTCACCTACTTTTCTCCACGCCGAAAGAACTCTTGTAAAATTTATAAAATTCATCAAATTCATCAAATTTCATGAAATGGGGGGGGGGGGTGTTTTTTGGGGGCGTGACCGCCACCTGTTTGCACTTGGAGGTTGTTGTGGGGGGCACCCCCTACCACCCCCGACTTTACCTTACCCCCTCCGGGGGTGTGGTCATTATCTACACCTTTACCAAAATCTGATTGTAGATCCTAAAGATAAAATTGAACAGCTTATAAAATCAAGAGTTTATTCTAATGCGACGATTGTATGTAAGAGATATATTTTAATCATTTACAATCTCCGAATTTCAAAGTAATATTCATGTGACAGTCGTCTCCTTATGCTGACACAAAAGCTTTCTGCTGTTCTTTTGTATTGTATTGTACATTCATGTTTATTGGTAAAATATATCCGAAAGACCTTATGATCAGCCAAAACAGTTTACTTATGAAATAATTTACAGTATTGATCATTCATTTTTAAAGAGTTAATCACCATTTATAACAGAACGTAATCGACTAATCTAATTAAAGCACTCTCATGTGTAAGATCTATGGTTCCTCTTTTTGCACGGTGTTAATTAATCGAGCGCTTACATCTAGAAAAGAATATAAAGGACAGACAAGAAGACCTTTTCTTAAAACATTCGAAGAACATTTTGCACATTTAAAATATATTGAAACAAAGAAATCGAGTGTGGCAGAACATATGCTGGAAAATAGTCATAGTCATAGTCATAGTCATAGTCATAGTTATAGTTATAGTTATAGTCATAGTCAACAAGAAGTGCAAATAAGACTTATCGAGTTTAATTTTTTAATGTTTTTATAAATTTAAAAACAAAAATAATTTTATGAATCAGATCAATAAAAAATCCAATATTAGAGGGTTTTTCATTAGTATTTTTGTTCTATATTCTAATTGTTTTGGTTTAACATCGCATTTTGAGTAATTTGAGTGGAAAAAAAATGTTGTAGACTGGTTCAGTTAACACCGCCTTATTGTATTCGTTTAAGTTGAAAATCTTATTGCATTGACAAAGTTCTGTGATTGAAATGCAAGGTTAAAAGAATTTTATTTTTGATCGTAGAACTTGCAGTTAGAAAAATAATGATTTTAAATTTTCGTCCGAATAAAATAAATTTATTATAAAATTAACTTTTTTAAACTTTGAAATTTATTAACATCAATTACATCTCCAAATTCGCGCGAGCTCTGGCAACACCAGGAGATTTTCAACTGAACGACTACAATGTACTCATTTAAGATTGACCAAGAAAAACCGGTTCGTATCAGAAATGACGATGTTGAACGAACCCAGCCTACACGACCTTTTTTCCACTCAAATTACTCAAAATGGGGTGTCAAACGAACCAACAGCACCTACACGTTGGGTGCATGTATACACTTTCTTTTTAAATATCTACATATCCTTTGGCTTTGACTTTGGCTTAGAAGTTCTTGAAAACTGGTTTCTAGATCATTAACGCGTTGTGTTTTTCAAACCATTTTCAATATTTAGTTTCTTTTTTTTTAACCGCGCACCCGTGCATAATGATTGATCTCTTTGAAAATATAGATTGTCTGTATCCTTTTTCGTTTTTTGAGAACCTGGGCCCTGCGTTTATTGCTTTCTTTAGAAGTTATTCTAACTACTTTTGACGCGTTCTCAAAAAATTATATTTTTTGAACTTTTGTTTATTTATAGATATGATTATTTTTAATTTTATTTTAAAACTGTAAGTAGTGGTTTTAGTATGTTTATTTTAAACTATTTAATTATTTTATTTTTTAATGAAATACATTTGTCATTTATATTATATTATACTTTTTTCTTTAATTAACATTTTAGTTCGTGTTCAAAATTTTTTAAGAAGAGACAAAATCAAATTTTTTTCTTTAAATTTAATTTTTGCAATATTTTGCTTGATTAGGGGTAGTTTTTTCTATTAATAATAAACGCTCTCATTAGTTTTGAGTAACAGAAAACCGAACGTAAGAATCTTTCCTAGTTTTTGTGGAAGAATATCCACAAAGTTTGAATTTTTGTAAAAATTTGCTTTAATTTTTTTTTATTTCTAAAAAGTAAGAAAGATTTTCAAGTTCGGTTTTCTGCGTTTGACTCAGAACTAATAAAAACATTGATTTGTGTAAAAAAATTTATTTTTCAAAATTTTAAACTTTTTATTTGTAGATGAGTCGGTAAATATCTACCAAACATTGCATCTTAGAAGGCCACAACAACATCTAACTGATTAACCCTTTGATGTACCTAGGAGAAAAGAATAATGAAGTTGAGGTCACTTGAACTTTTATATTGATTTTAAATGAAAACACTCCGCTTAAAAAAACAAATATGTAGTGAAAACAATGCATTATTTTCGTCACTATAGAACAAATAAAACATTTTTTTTAAATCACCATTAATGGAAAGAAAAATCACCAAAAAGGAAGAAATTTGGCTTTGAGACTCGATTACTCAGAAACCTACATTAACTTGAACTAAAATATTTATTAAAGAACAAAGCATTAGCTTTCAAAAACACTATTCATAGTTTGTATTATTAAATGCGTTATACTATCAGCCCTATTCTAAATTAAATTTCCCGGGGAAACGTTTCCTTTTTCTCTTCTCTCTTATTCTAATCGAAAAATTCAAGGGAGTTACCTCCTTTTTTAACTTTTCCCTTATTCCAAACGATCTTCGAATATGGGAAAAATCTCTCGGAGAAAAAAGGACGCATCCTAAACGTCAAAAAGGGAAAAAGAAAATTCATTTGGCGTGGATTTTTTTCCCGACTGGTTTGCTGAGTTTACAAGTTTTTTACTTTTTATTAAGAAATAAATAAAAATCAAATTTTTTTCAGGGCCGAAAACAACAAATAAGTCAAGTGCCAGTTGAGAATTCTTTTGAATTTGGTGGAAGCTCACCGCGATCCAGTGTGGACATATATCTTCTCCTCAAAGGCTTCCAGGACGTCGCGTCGGCTAGCACCTTAATAAAACTTGACTAAGCCAAACCAACACTGCAGACTGCATTCGTTTCCAACTCCCGTTGGTATCCTCCTTGGGCGTTAACATGCACTCAATTTTACTATTGCTGGAATTCCAAAGCGCTTCGTATTTGGTTGGCATGACCCCAGAAGGACATCCAATAAATGCTTTATATACTCATTAATACTTTTAATATTATTAATACTTTGGGAAAAATTTGAGCAAATTTACGAATGTGCTTACAACGATTGAGGTAGCTCTAAGGGGTTATAACTATTCCTCAAACATCTTCTAACAACCCTTGGTTGTCGATATTGACTTTCTATAATTTGTTTTTCCTCAAGCAAAGTTCTCAAAGCAATACTGAACATGTTTTCAAATTTATTTTCTAATAAAACAACATTAAATGTTAGTAAAAAATGTTGATATGACTGAGAGTTCTATGCTCTGGATTTGGATCTCTAGTTTTCAGGATTTGTTTGACTTGACTTGCTTTCGAGACACACTGTTTTCTTTTCAACATGTGAATTTTGTTTCATGACAAAATTTCGTAAATGGATGCGCATTACACAGAATTATTACAGGAGATTATTTTTTTCTACGTGTTTATTACTTTTTGGGGACATCTGTGCCCTCTCTCTGGAGAGAGAAAGTAGGATATAAAATGTTCATTTAATTATACATGAAAACCGGATCTACATGAGTGAAACAATTACATTCAATTACATTATTTTGCCGCGCTGCATTGTAGTATAGGTATAATAATGCTACAGAAATTATAATCGCGTGATAAAATGTTTTTTATTCTTTTTTTGCAAAAATATATCACAAAAACATTTCTGGGTAAATGCTTTGGAGAGCAAAACGCGGAAGAGAAAGTCACATCAATCTGGGGATGTGTTTGTTAAGGCCTTATGGTGCTGTATAGCCCACCCCATAGTCCCGCTCTGACACCCTTAATGATGCGATGGAGCTGTAGCATATGCTACAATTATTATTCTCCTTTATTTTGAAACGTGCTTTAACACAAATTCACATCATTTTGATGGCGAAATCAGAATGTGTGTCTATATATCAACAATGTTAAAAGTCATCATTTGGTCATTACCCAGCTATATTTTACTATTCACAAGTGAGCTGTAACACGTGGTACATGCCGTTGGCTTTATTAAACAGGGTGGTTCAGTCCTTCATATAGCTTCAGCAAGCATTCCAAATAATACCCAAGATCTGAGAGTTATGTATAGGTATAGCTTCGCTTCATAGGTAGTACCTACTCAGACTCAAGGATCTCTAGTCGGAGATTCAAGAAAGAAAAAGTGAAGTAAACTTATGGTCGGGAATGAATTCGAAATGAACACGTATAGCTCTTAAGTTGTTTTTTTTTTGTTTTTGTTTTCCTTGTTTTTTTTTTTTTTTTTTGTAGAGGGAATTCGAAACGGAAAGGTTGATTTAAAATTCAGTCCGAACGGCATCACCTGTGCAGAGCGTATCATGTTCAAAAACGTATTTTCAATCATATTCAAGGAATTTTACAATCATAATGAAACCCACTACGGAACGATGCAATGGGGTGATGGTCCAACAAACGACGAGCAGCATGTTATTTTTTTATTAGGTGTTATTGGTTTAGGAAAGTTATTGTTGATTTTGTTTATGTGAATGAAAATTGTTCGCTTGTATGTACATATGTACATACATAAGAACAAGAACGAATCGTTTGAAGACTTTTGTAATACCTACCTAATTATTCTTTTTCATCCCCTTTTTGGGGAAAAACATTACTGAGAGACTAGACCCAAAAGCTCCTAAAGCTATTTCGTGAGGTTGAGAAACCAACTACATGAGAGTTTCAGTTTAATCGAAAACACGAACCTAGTATTTTGCTGCTTTGTGCCTCTTGAAGATTACGAGATTTCACTATTAACTTCCGGTTGAATATTTTAAGTAAAAAATCAAAGCGCAAAGTGAATGAGATTTTTTTTTGTGTTTGAGTTTTTTTTATTTTCAGTTGATAGCTGATAGCTTGTTCTCCCGGCATGTTGATTTTTCTTAAGAGGGTCGTCTACCTTCATAATTTTTTTTTCTTATTTCGAATCTAGGCACTATAAGGAACATGCCTTTGTGAAGGATTTATTCGAAAACATGCTGGTTCAATTCAAATACAATCGACCTCTTCACTCAGCCCTGCCAATCTGTTTAGTATTAATCATTAAACTTTAAATGCGTTTTCTCGTTAGCAGTGTTTTTTTTAATTATTGGAACGATATTAACGGAACTATCAAAGATATTGGAAATTGTTTCGTATTTTTAAAACGTCTAACTGTGATAACACGAGTTTTTTTTCTAAAAAAACAAAGGTTTTTCTAATTTTTTACAACTTAAGCTAGAAAAAAGGGTAGAAAATATTTTTTTTTTTTTTCAATTCTTCAAAAAGCTTAAGTCTAATCGTAGTCGGATTAGTAAGAAGTAAAAAAATATGATTTTTTGAAGTGTTTCAAGGTTCTGAAGCTGAGAAATCGTTCCACAAAGTCTATTATGTCGCCCCGGCAGAGGGCGATTCAAAGACGCGTCAAGGCCTAGGTTTTTTTTCTAATTTCAATAATAAACTAATAAAATAAAAGAAATTTTTGTTTTTTCGTAATTTATCGTCGAAAATACGCCCGAAATTCAGGCGCTGATGTAGACAACCATCTTAAGGACATATATTGATTGATTTGAAATCAAGCTATTTGCTTAGCGTACACTGTTTTACACTGTTATAAAAAGGAAAGATTTTTTTTGTTTGCTTGTTTGCATTGAATGGGCTCAAAAACTACTTGGCCGATTTGAATGAAATTTGGAACAGAGATGGTCTAGCTAGGCTCTGGTGTTCCACGTAACACGAAAACGGGAATTCGAGGAACCACTGAATCAATTTAAATTTTTTTTACCATTACAATGCGGTGTATCATAGAGTATAATATTTCATTCCCATATGTACACGAGAACGGGAACGTTAAATGAACTTAAAAACTGCTGAACAGATTTTCAAAATTCTATCAACAGAAGAGTGCTTCAATATTCCTCAGCAACATATATTTTATTTCATGTAATTATTGCAAGAAGAGTCGATGCTTTACAATAGATCATCGTGTAGGCTCCAGCTAAGTGAGGGCGGGTCAGCTAGAAATGTTGTAAATTAATAACAGTAAAATGATCTTCTAAGAGAATTATGAAATGAATTATAAATTCATAGGAGATGATTTCCTGGTACATTTTAAAACAAACATGTTATTTAAAGGCAAATGTTGTTCATAGTTTGTATATCATAGTGTCCAGCATGAGTATGTCTGCCCACCTACAGAAAAAATTGTTATCAGTTAAGACAATGATCAATGTTTCTTGGAGAAGTGTTATATCCCGTGCTGAAATTCCAACATCTGCCAAGTACAAAGTATTCGAAGCTATTATGCGTTCGGTCATGTGGTACAGTTGTCAAACATGGGGGTATACTTCATACGAAGAAGTTGAAAAACTGCAACGGTTTTTCCTGAAGAAGCTTTTTAATCTGCCTTCAAATACACCAAACTACGTCCTTATTCTCGAAACTGGTCTTCCCACTCTTTTGTGCACACACTCAAACTGCACTTTGATTATATTTTAAAAGTTCTTAGTTACACACCAAAGAGAATCCCAAATAGACTTGTCAAATACACTTTTCTAAACCAAGTGGAATGGATAAAGGAATGGAAAACCTGGGCGCAAGTATGTGGTGTAGAGCTTACAATTCAGTGTGATAACCCCATTTTATTAAAGAGCCAACTTTATAAATTATTAGAAGAAGTAGATATTTTCCAACGAAACGATAATTATAAGAAAATCAATTTCCTCAACCGATAGAATACTATACCCAGAGCTGAATAATGACTTTGTAGAAAACTATTTCAACGACAAATATAGTGTGCGTGCGATATCTCTTATTTGCAAAGCAAGAAGCGAAACATTAAATCTGAATGGAAAGAAACAGAAAATACGCGTTGCTCCTTGTGTAACTTAAATTCGAAGGAAGACTATTTTCACTTCTTATCAATATGCCCTGTCTACAAAGAAATAAGAATACTCTATTTTGGAAAAACTTCTTTGTCTATGGAACAAACAAAAAACATATTGAACGGTGAAAATTGGTTAAACCTTTACCATTACCTTGAAGCAGCAACAGAATATAGAAAATTAATAGTATCGGAATATACACTCATGGTCACACAATTAAGTCATTTTTATAAAATTAGGTTTACATATCCATATATTAAGTACAAATTACAACGAAAGCAAAATTTGTTCAAATTCTAAATATTTACAATCACAATCATTAAAAAAAACCAAAGAAAATAAATTCCACTTTAACAATAGTAATTTCTTTAACAAAAAATCAATAATATATAAAATAAATAAGTGTGGCCATATAATTAAGTCATATGAAAAAAAATAAGCAAAATATGATAAAAAACATTGTTTTTTGCACCGCACAGTTGATATTTCGTAGGTTAGCCTTTCTGTTTCGATACGGCGGATATTCTCCTTGGCATGGAGTCCACCAAACCTTTCCATTGCTCTACGCTACTATTTTTCCACTCTTTCTGCAAAATACTCGAGAGAGTAGTCTTGCTGGTTGGTTGTTTTTTTTGCAACTTTTTTTTTTTTAAGAATGTCCCCAAATTTCCAATAGGGTTTAAGTCCGGTGACTTTGCTGGCCACCCCAAAACATTCACTTTACGCTCTTCAAGGAAAGATTTCACAACTCTTTACTTGTGTTTGGGGTCATTGTCGGGCTGAAAGATCCATCATTGGGGTAATTGGTTCTGACAGTCGCCGAGAAAATTTGTATCCAGTATGTCCCGGTAGTCAATACCTGTCATTTTACCGTTTATTTGACACAGCGGACCGACACACCATGGCTTGTGAAACACGCCCAAACCATTATAGAATCTCCGCCATGCATTAAGGTCTTTTTGGTGTATCTTGGGTTCAGCTCAGCATTTCTCATCAACAAATATTGTGTGAGGTGAAGGTCAACATTATGGAAATGATGGCAAATAAACAGAATCGACAACTTCATGATAAAACTGACTCGGGGTCACACTGCAAGGTCGATGTCTTCGAACAATGGCCTGATATTTGGGGCTTACTACCCCAACTTAGAATATATGGAGAGAACACGTTTCAGTGGATTTGTCCCACCGGAGGCTTTCCTCTATTTTGACATGATAGGTTTGATACAGGACAGATTGGCGGTTCCGTTGATCTACCACGTCTGCCGTAAGTCCGTGGAACGACGGCTCCTTTATGGCCGGGACGTCGCCGCAGTAGGCGGAGAAGCTGAAGAGCTCCTCCGGGCCAGTAGGGCGGTATCAGATCGCGATCGACGGGACGTTGTGAAAACGTCAGAACAGTTCTGGTGGTTGTCTGAACAACAGACAGAAAATGATATTGGTAGCGAGTCGCCAATGGCTGGCTTGTACAGGCTTAGTGTGTAAGACTTAGGGTATAGGGGGTAGACATAGTGGCAACCAAAAAAAATATAAAAACAAAAAAAAAAAAAAATTATAAAATACCGAAAATCAAAAAAAAAAAAAAAAATTGTAAAAAATTAAAATCAAAAAAAAAAAAAAAAATGTAAAAACACTGTGCGTCCCAAAATCCAAAAAAAAAAATAGAAAAAATAAAAAATCCCAAAAAAAAATTATAAAACACAAAAAACAAAAAAAAAAACAAAAAATACATATAAAAAGCTACTATGGCTGCTCTAGTTTTAAGTAGTTTTAAGTAGTTTTAATTAGTTTTAAGTAGTTTTAATTAGTTGTAAGTAATTTTAAGAAAAACTTAAAAAATGATCAATGAAACTAAGTTTTTTAAATTTTCTTAGTTATTAATTAGTTCTAGTTTGAAATAGATATATGGTATCTTTAGGCCGAAAGGCATTAGAAATAAGTTATTGTATAATTTAGAGTACCCGCCTAGGGTCAGTAAGTTAATCTAGTTATTAAATAAGCTAGTTTAAACATTTTTGTTAGCAAATAAGTAGTTTTAAGAAAGAATTAATAAAAATGAATTTAAAACTGAAACTGAAACTGAAATGATGGCAAACCGTATGTTAGACGTCCCAGAAATGCTGAGCTGAACCCAAGTGTATCCAAAAAGACCTTAAGGCATTGCGGCGATTCTATAATGGTTTGGGCGTGTTTCACAAGCCATGGTGTGTCGGTCCGCTGTGTCAAATAAACGGTAAAATGACAGGTATTGACTACCGGGACATACTGGACACAAATTTTCTCGGCGACTGTCAGAACCAATTACCCCAATGATGGATCCTTCAGCCCGACAATGACCCCAAACACAAGTAAAGAGTTGTGAAATCTTTCCTTGAAGAGCGTAAAGTGAATGTTTTGGGGTGGCCAGCAAAGTCACCGGACTTAAACCCTATTGGAAATTTGGGGACATTCTTAAAAAAAAAGTTTCAAAAAAAACAACCAACCAGCAAGACTACTCTCTCGAGCATTTTGCAGAAAGAGTGGAAAAATAGTAGCGTAGAGCAATGGAAAGGTTTGGTGGACTCCATGCCAAGGAGAATATCCGCCGTATCGAAACAGAAAGGCTATCCTACGAAATATCAACTGTGCGGTGTAAAAAACTATGTTTTTTATCATATTTTGCTTATTTTTTTCATGTGACTTAATTATTTGGCCACAATTATTTTATATATTATTGATTTTTTGTTAAAGAAATGACTATTGTTAAAGTGGAATTTATTTTCTTTGGTTTTTTTTAATGATTGTGATTGTAAATATTTAGAATTTGAACAAATTTTGCTTTCGTTGTGATTTGTATTTAATATATGGATATGTAAACCTAATTTTATAAAAATGACTTAATTGTGTGACCATGAGTGTATATAAATCCAAAAAACTTCAATTATTACCATTGCTTTAATATGTCATGTTTCACACTCTGCTCTTCATAGCTTTATGTATATAACACAATAAAAAAAATAAATAAATATTCTCGTTTTAGCTAAGCTAAAAACCATCGAACTTTTTTGTACATTCAAGAATCAAGTTTTAAATTATGAAAATGTTAAAAAAAAAATACTAACGTATCCTATTTTCGTTTTGACTAAACTAAAAGTCCTTATTATTTTCGTTTTAGCTAAACTCAAAGTCCAAAACATTTTTTAATCAAAAATATTAGATCTTTCATAAATCAAATTTTGAATATCTGAAATGTCTATAAAAAATACCAATGTATACTTTTTCCGTTTTGACTAAACTAAAAGTCCTACTCCTTAATATATTTTATTTTCGTTTTAGCTAAACTCAAAGTCAATTACAAAAAAAAAAAAAAGTTAAAATATTAAAATTTTATATAAGTATATCTACGATAAATATTTTGTTATTTTTAATTTAGGAAAAATTTCCATTTAAAAATGTCTTAATTTATTGATTTTAAGAAAAAGAAAAATTAATTATGATTATTTGTCACTTTTTATTATATCAAAAATACAGTTTCAAAAGTCAATCAGGCAGACGGTAACACCACAGCCTATTATTTTACTTTTATCTTTTATTTATTATTATAAAACAAAACAAAATTGTAATTTGTAATGATTTTAAGAGGAAAAAATAAAATCTAATCTAATCTAAATCTAATCTAATCTAATCATAGTGTCCAGTAGACGTCTTAGGCTTCTCTGTAAAATCGATACAAACACCTAGTAATACCGCCGCTTAGAGTAGTCGGTGTAAATGCAGTCTAGTTGTTACCAATTTTCAATGTTCAAGGGCAGTGGAGTATTTATGATGAAAAGATAAAAGATTGTTACAATAAGACCGTGCTGTTGTTGGCAGCTACAATTTATTCTAAAATAGGATAAACTTCAGACTATTTGTTCAAAGAGCTTAATGATACATTGGATAAGCTTGGATGGATAAACGTCTGGCTGATATTTGGGTGATATACCTGGAGTACAGATTTTTAGAGTGTCTCAAAGCGGATTGAAATGATCTGTTCTAGTGATAGATACCCGACTTTGAATGAAGAACCAAAGTGACAAAAAACTGCATCTAACATACGATTTTGGAAGTTTATAATGCAGCTTACTTGCAGAGATTAAATATAAAAGCTTAAGATGTGGTGAAGTTAAAAAGGGTTTTTAGAAAGATCCATTATCAGAGAGTAACCACTGAAAAAATGATAGATTAAAGTCTCCAAGTAATGAACTACGGCTTTCTAAACAAAATATCACAAATATAGCATAAAACTAAGGCTCAGTTAAAATTGGGGCAGAACTCTTTGGACAAATATAAGCATTTATAATAAAGACACTTTTTGACGCTATAAACACTTTCACGAAACTTTGAAATCTGCATCGATTGGTAGATTAACCCTTAACCTGATGTGGTGGGTCCAAAATGCACACAGCCTATTTGCCTAACA
The DNA here is from genome assembly GCA_949752695.1 of Melanostoma scalare. NCBI lineage: Eukaryota > Metazoa > Arthropoda > Insecta > Diptera > Syrphidae > Melanostoma > Melanostoma scalare. The sequence goes on from OX456984.1 coordinate 280,445,691, forward strand.
TGCTCCAAGCAGGTATGCAAACCTTGCATTTAAGCCCCAAATTTGATGGGTTTTAAAATTTTTGTTTTTAAAGTATTCGAGTTATTTTTGTGAAAATACTAAGGAATGTTATTTTAACTTAAAGAAATATGACTTTTTTAATATTTGTTTTTGATTTTTTTTTTTTTATTATGTGCATTTTAGAAATGCCTATTTTTTGACAAAATTTTAAGACAAATTTTTTATGTGCAAATTTTATGTTTAAAATGAAGTTCCTATTTTTATTGAATTTAAAAAAAAAAGCTGTGTCCAATGGACCCACCTCATTAGATACCTACGTATGTAACTAAATTTCAGCACATCAGTTAAGGGTTAAACGTAAAGGGTATATAGACGACATATAAGAATTCCTGTCAACAATTAAATCACCTTCACGAACATTTTTCTTTATTCACTGCCCCTTGATCAAGTACGTTTTAAATTTTTTAAGGACTGTTTATTTACTTCATATTTATACATAGCCCAACTGTCAGAATAGAATTAATGAAGGTACAGTTAATTTTCTTTAACCAATCACATTTTAAAAGTGATACTCTAGAAGATGGCTACATAATCAGCATCGGAATCCTTCCTGATTTCGTATCGATTTTTACAGCCGAAGCATTTGGTATCTGTCAAGCAGCCTCGAAAGCATCAAAGCTCGATAATAAAACCATAATCTGCTCGGAAAGTATGTCTGTACTTCAAGCTATCGCCAACCCAAATAACAGCTCGGAACTAATAACCGAAATAAGATGCCAACTTATTAAAGCCCCAAACAAACTTAAACTAATGTGGGTTCCCGGACATACTGGTATACGCGGGAATGAAGAAGCAGATTTAGCTGTAAACTCAACAAAAAATTCTCCCGTATACAAATTCAATATATTTTCGAAACAAGATCTAGTGAACTCGATACAAAACGCTTTAAAAAAGAAGCAACTGAACGACTGGAGCCATTACCACCACCACTATAAGGAACTAAACGCTGAACGTAGTCAACCACGATACCCCTGCTTAGCGAAAACGAAAATAACAAACTTTGTCCGCCTGAGGCTTGGACACACAACTACAACACATGAACACCTTCTCAACAAACAAAGACCCCCAACATGCAACACCTGTAGTGCTACACTTAGTTTCGAACACTTTCTAAAAAATTGTAAAATTTCCAAAAAACTTTTAACAACAACAACCAATGAACAATCCATATACGAACTCTTGAAAACTCCCGATAAAAAAAATATAGAATTAGTTTATCATATTATAAGCCAATTGAATTTTAAAACTTAATAAAAATCTCCACTCAGAGCCAATAGCCATCGCAGCTAGGCTCTATATTTTTTAACATTGTCAATCTACTTTTAAGTACTTGTCAATAAAAATAATAATAATAATAATAATAATAAAAGTGATACTAGTTAGGGAAGGGTATAAAGGTGTTTATATGACATGTAGGTCATGTCTCTTACTTTGAAGTTATTAAGATATCACATATGTAAATAGAAAACTCGACGATTGTAGATCGAGCACAAACAGCAGCGGCATATTAGACAACAGTAACTTTAAATATCAGGAAAGTGTCAGTAAGGAAATAATGGAAATTATGTTGACATTATAAGTTTACTGGTAACTGTGAGGTGATGCCTGTTACGCGGGAGGTTCGTGGTTCGATTAATTGTTCGGAATCGGCAGAAAATTGTACGTCAATTCCATTCCCTCACAATGTAAGGTTGTTAGTAATACGTTAGGCACCCGTGCTCCCCGCCTCATTCCATTTATTTATTTATTTATTTCATTATAAGTTTACTGACTTTTCGAATTGTAGAAAATAATGAAATGCTATGTGAAAAAGGCATTACTGAAATATAATTTCCATTTCTTTTTTACCATATATTTGTAAGTGAAAATTAGTAGTCCAATATTTACTCACCATAATTAACAGCAGCTTTCTGTTGAAACATTTCTGATTGATAATGATATTTTTTTCCTTGAATTTGTTGCATTCAACCTCGTTTGAATCTAACATTTTTTCCGACGTTGTAACGAGATGTTGATGTTATTTATTCAACGTGAATTTTTAATTTTTAATTTGCGGTGTATTTTGTTTTTCAACTTAAGATCTGTTTAACTTAAAAAAAATTATATTTATCTATAATATTGGAAAGACGTTTTGCTTTTCTATCGTGGGCTTATATGTACTTTGTCTCCAATTCAGAAAACTTAAATGTTTAAGATAAATTATTGTATTTCCTTTCGAAGTCATATTCCCGAAGAATTTCCCGTGCTTCTCTCATATCCTTTAACAGAGCTCTAAGATTAGCCGAATCCAGATTGACTTTGTGGATAACATCTTTTGGTAAGCCTGCTCCATTTAGTTCCTGAAGGACTTCAATTTCAAGCTGAACACAATCTATTGTGTTCTCCGGTTGATTGAATTTCACTGTTCCCATTTCGTTTACTAAAAAAAAAACAGAAATAAATCGGATGTGTGATTAGTTTCGAAACAGAACTGCGAACATACTTTTAAGAGAAAGTCCAATGAGTTTTTTTCTTATGGGAGCTGAGTAATTGGACAAGACACGACACATTGCTGCAGCATGATCTTTTGGAAGCCCCAATTGCTGAAGTTCCTCGTTAAAGACCGAACCATCTGTACTGTGCCTGGCTGCACTTATCAACAAGTAATTTATACATGCTACAGCTGACTTGCCATCGTCTTCCAGAGTTGAGGTAATAGCTCTTACACCAGCTTCCTTTAAACAGACAAAGATATGGTAATGAAATGCAAATACAATATGAAAGTATAGACTCTGATAAAACATTTATATTATCTGTCGATCAAAACACACAGCGTTGTTGATAAAGAAGCTGTTAGTTGTGTTTGATGGCCTGCTCTAAATCGATCTAGAGCAGAAGAAAACAGCCGAGCAAGAGGACTTTTGAGCACCATTTTTTGCACCTCATTCTGAGTTAGAGCAGATTCGAGCAAATTGTCAAATCACCTTTCAGCTTGCTCCAAATATTTTTTTGTTGTCGTTTTGCATCAATCAATCAAGTCTTTTTTTTTGTGAAGTATAGGTACCTTGGCCTTCCTTACTTTTACTTCTTCCGATTTCCAAAGTTCTCTGATGGTAAGTTTTTGTTTCGGACCTGTTGAACTTAATTGCTTATTTACTAAGGGGGGGTATTACAGATTACAGCTCGCAGTGAAACTGGGCCTCAAGCGACATCTTTTGCCTACAATTCCGATTTGGGGTGAGCTTTCTGCAGTTTTGCACTCAGAGTCGACGACACCTAATACGAAGTCTTCCAATTATACGATTTCCTTGCAATGTGCTTTCGGAAACCCGTCCCTGCATGTCTCAGCCACCTTAGTCTCAAGATGCTTACTCTTCTAGCTATGCTCATACAGTTCGTTGCTTAATTTTTCTCTCCACACATGGCATACGGGTTTTCTTATCAGCTATAAATAAGGTCTGTTGAGCTAATTTAGAATCATCTGCAAAATACCGAGAGTGAAGTCGGCCTCTAGCAAAGTGTTGGCGCATATTCTCTACCTTTCTCGCTTTTTTTTTAGTATTTCAATTACACCAGTCCCTAACTCAGATTTTTAGTAACTTATGCTCAAGCTTAAAATTTTACACAGTCTTAACGGTTTCCGCAACTTGTTGCCCTAGTTGGCAAAGACTCTTGTGCACTATAAGAAAATCCTTCAAGTAAACAATTACACCTTTCTAGGGTAGAATCTTCGCGATCTAGAAAGTGTTACTTGGAGCCGATGCAACATGCAAGACCGAATGGTAGAAAATTTCGCCTCTGTACACCAATCTAAGAAAACCCTCTGGTAATGCTACATGGAAATAAATGCCTGTTTTTATCATCCAGTCGTTCGGGTGCAAGAACTATGGATTCGAGTTCGAGGAGTGAGAAAATAGTTTGAATGTTTTCAGCCTCACGAACGCATTCACAGATCTTAAGTCGAAAATAGGGACAAGTCCTTTATGTGATTTTTTTTACTGATGACATTTTCCAACATTCGAAGGGTGTTTTAAATTTTTTCATGTTTATAATTTACAAGTTCATCTTCTCTGAAATCGTTGTCGCAGTGTTAATTATGTGTTTTTTAATATATTCTTGTTCCCAAAAGCATCAAAGATAATGTGAACTACATAGGCCATAGGTGGTGAAGCGCTGCATCTTTTCGTCGATTTTTTCTTTCACTTTTTACTTGCGATTATAGGTACTATAAGGCAAGTCTTGCAATCGTGCAGAAAAAAAATTTGGAGATAACAATTAAACATGACACGATGATAGAGAATACGAAAAAAGTGGGTCCTGCAATTTTGTCTGTCTGTCTGTGTGTCTGTGTGTCTGTCTGTCTGTCTGTCTGTCTGTATATGGATCTATACAGCCTGAACTAATAGACCGATTTTCTTCAAAATTTGCAGTTAGGGGGTGTGGAGCAGCCTACAGAAGGGTTTTTGGAATTGAGTCCCTAGGTCTTGAAATAACGGTATCTGTCATACAACCGATATGATAATACTTAATTTTCTCGAAAACGGCTCCAACGATTTCGATAAAATTTTGTGTGAGGGATTAATTTTGGATTGTCTTTCTTATGATGTAAAAAAAAATTTTGGAAACAGGTTAAAAACGGTACCTCCCATAGTGCCGTTTTTTCAAAACCGACTTTCTCGTTAATGGCTTACACGATCTTGGCGAAATTTTGGATTTAAGAAGTCGTAAACTGTGAAAGAAAGACTGCATATCAATATTTAAAAAAATTTAGTTTTGGAAATTTTTATAAATTTTTTTAAAAAACTTTGATTTTTGAAAATAACTTCGAAACTATAACTTTGATTTTTTTTCAAATTTTTTGTCAAAATAACTCCTATCAAGATCTAAAACTATGCATACTCGACTTTTAAAAAACAGTTTTTTAAAAAAAGTGAAAAATAAAAAACCGTTTTTTGGAAAAACTGCTCCAACGATTTTGATTAAATTTTCATCATTCATATGTATTAGCGATTGCAAAATTTTTTTTTTTGAAACCTTTGGATTATTTAATTTAATTTTTTCATTATTTTGCGTGATTTAATTCAATTTTCATAATTAAAGTTGAGTTGGCAACCCTGTACCACAAAATATATTATGAAGAGCTAATACCAAAACCTTTAACTCAGCCTTTAGATTTTGATAATCGCAAGTTCGTGCGACCCAGTCGTGCCCATTTTTTTTTTACTAAGGACAATATTCCAACATTCGGGGGTGTTTTAATTTTTTCATGTTTATAATTTACAAGTTCAGCTTCCCTGAAACCAGAGCTACCACTGGGACTCATTTAAGTCAAAGGGACTCATTTTATTTCAATTTGGCTCATTTTTTTTTCAATATTGCAAATAAGAATTCTACATAAAATGCCGAATATATATTATGTTTCCACCCGACATTTAGTCTAAATTAAAACAAAACATTATTAAATCTGACTAAAATGTTGGAAAATAAAATGATGGATTTGTCTTACAAAATGAAACCTCCCTTTGTATGATATGTGGACGATACCAGTGTTTTTAAATATTAAAAAAAAAAAGTACACTTTGATACATTTAACCAATTTTTTGTGGGACTCATTTATTTTCAAAATGGTTCAATTTTTCAACGATGGGGACTCATACAAAATTTAACCTGCGGTAACACTGCCTGTTACGTTGTTGCAGTGTTAATTGTGTGTTTTTCTTCTTTTTTAAATATTCTTGTTCCCAAAATCATCAAAGATAAGGTGAACTAGGTGGTGAGTCGCTGCTCCTTTTCGTCGACTTTTTCTTCACGTCCGCTTCCATTTTTGTTCATTTGAAGTGTTTTGCTTTACTCTCAATTTTCAATTAAAATAATTCTTATTCGATACACGAGCTCCAGTTTGTTTGAACAACCGTTCAGTTTGTAGGCTATGTACAAGTTTGTCTTAAAGCTACAACAGCCGCCGCGCCGCCTATGATCCAAGTAATAAGGGAACGAAGGTCGGCACATTTTAAGGGTGAGTAGTACAATAGCTTCTTCAACAACAACGCTGTGTGTTTTCCAAAAGAAAATAATTCCTATTTCGACCACTTACCTCAAATGGCTCACCGATAATTTTTTTGGCAACTATTGAGGCCAAATCCGTAAAATTTCTTGAGTCCAACACAGACAGTGTGGATATGATTTCAGCCAGAATCCAGTCCGGACAGTCTCCATCTCCACAGAAACGAAATTTCTGTACCAAAAATAAAGTATACATCATGTATTGGTATCATTTCACAATATTTGCTAAAGAAACATTTCGTTTCAACATTTAAAACCATCACACTCGATTTCACTTCTTTAAGTGTCGTAAATAAAATCTTGCTCTTCAAATTGTTTAATGACATCAGTACTAAGTCAATAATTTAATTACAGACTCTTACCCTCAAAAAATATTTATTCGTACTCCGAATACTAAATACACAACACTGAAGGTACCGCGTTTCAATTACAAAGGGTTGCTTCTCTATGAGTAGCGATGTTGCGTTTTCATTCATACTTGGGAAAATATATCGAAAATCATACTACGAAATACATTCCACCAAAAATTTTGATATTTACCCTACTTTTGTTTGAATTGGAAAGGATTTGCGCTTTTCAAGTACACATATCCCCAATGTGGAGAAATTTTCAAACAAACTCATGTTTACATTTTATATTAAGTTTTTGAACATTTTTGAGTTTCAGCAGTGCTCACAGTATGTTTGAACATTTTCCGCCACGTTGGAAAAAGCAGACCAAATTTAATAAATAGTTTCTTAAGCATACAAATCTGACACACAAGTACCCAAACCATTGATAGAATCAAGAGAAGCCGCTATTGACCAAAATTAAAGGACACATCGCCGTTGCCGACCCACATTACATGGGCGGCCAAAAAAAGAAGAGTATAATATTTGCATTTCCATACACTCATCAATCTACCAAGAAATCAAACGAATTATCCATCATCAGAACTTGTTTCCTATTTTTGTATTTTTATTTTTTTTATTTTTTTTTTTTATTTTGCTTACCCGAACACATCCACAATACTCAACATCGCTTATGTCAGTTAGCTTTTGATTCTTTCCCAATGAGTGCCTTTCGCAAATAAGCTCCAAGTTCAAAAACGTTAAATGAAACGGCTTAGAAATAATAATAATTAATTCACTCAAGTGAAACAAAATACAGAACAAAAATATAAATTAGACGAAAACATTTGTGTCGCGTATTTTCACTTTATAAATGCCAACAATCTTAAAAGCAGGCAATTAAATAATAAGGAGTTGAGAAAAAGAACTTTAATAGCTTATCTTGTTGGTATAAAAGAAGAAGGATTCGAGGTAAATAATCGCAGTTGCTTTGACGTGTCCTGTGAATCAACAAGTGAATTAGTTTGGAATTCGGGTTCTACTTAAAGCGGAATTTTAAATCCAGGTACATATTAAAAAAAAAAAAAAAACAATTGTAAGTTAAGTGATACTGTGTCGCGTTTACCTTAACTAGTGTTAAATTTTACTATTTCGGTAAAAACCCTGCTATTCATAAAATTTGAATCAATTTTTTTTAATAATACAGAATCAAGTTTTAGAAGAACAAAGACAATATGGTGTGACATAATATACTAAAATAGAGTTATCAGTTCCACGCACAGCATAGTTTATGTGAAAATATAACCGACTGCAATGTAATATTTATTTATTTATTTATTTTTATTTATTTATTTATTTATCTACAAGCAGTTTTACAGCTAACAGATACATATACATAATTAAATTGTAGGCTCTACAAAAATAACTTAAAATGTAATTAAGTACAATAATTGGAATTTAAAATTTTCACGTGTAAGGCATGAAAAATCAATATTTAAAGACACTTCATTGAAAGAAACAATTGATCTGGATAAGGGCGCATTACTTCCATACCTGGTTTTGTGCGTTCTTTCAAATAAAAAAATTCTAGCTCTTAGTGTTCTAGCGGGAACATAAATTGGAACCAGTGCAAGAAGAGATGGACACTTTATGTGGTAGCACAGTAAATCTCTAATGAACATAACACCATGAATTTTTCTTCGAGATTCTAAAGATTTTATGCCAAGTAATTGGCATCTAGCCTTATAATCAGGAGAAAAGCTCCAGCGCATTTGTATAAATATGAATTTGGTGAATTTCCTTTGAATTTTTTCTAGTCGGATAGAATGAGCGTTATATGCTGGGCTCCAAATAACATCTGCATATTCTAGAACCGACCTAACAAGAGAGTTATATAAACAAAGAAGTACACAAGGATCTCTGAAATCCTTTGCATTACGCTTAATGAATCCCACCAACGAGTTGGCCTTAGAGATTAGGTATTCAAAATGTAATTTAAAAGAAAAGGCGGAATCAAGTATAATGCCTAAATCATTAACTTGTGAAAGACGATTTACTGGCTTAGAATCGATATCATAGTCAAATAATAGATTGTGTGTTTTTCGTGAGAAAGAGATTGCATTACACTTTTTGATATTGAGTCTTAGACCATTTATATGGCACCAATTTGACAAGCCATTAAGGTCAGACTGAATCAACTGCCAATCTTCAAAAGTTTTAATTTTTAAGAAAAGTTTTAAATCGTCTGCGTAAATCAGACAATCACAATGTCTTATGACTGAAACAATATCATTAATAAAGATAATGAAGAGAAGGGGGCCAAGGTGGCTTCCCTGAGGAACACCTGATGAACAAATAATTTTCCTAGAGCAGGTATTATTTATTTGCACTTGTTGACTTCTATGAGTGAGGTAAGATGCCAACCAACCTAGCAAATTAGAGTGAAATCCAAATACTTCAAGCTTTTTCAGAAGTGTTTGGTGGTTGACAGAGTCAAAAGCCTTACTGAAGTCGGTGTACACAGCATCTACTTGAAATTTTTCTTCCATGGAATTAGTGACATAAGATACAAAATGCGCTAAATTTGTTACAGTAGACCTACCAGATACAAAGCCATGCTGTTCTGGTGACAAGAACTCGGATGTTAGAAAAACAAGTTTTCCTTTCACTAAACTTTCAAACAATTTAGGAATAGCAGAAAGCTTACAGATACCTCTATAATTTTCAATATTATTCTTAGCACCAGATTTGTGAATGGGCACGAGATACGAGAGTTTCCATTCCTCTAAGAAGTAACCTTCCTGAAGCGATTTATTGAAAATAGTGAGCAACGGTAGATAGATTGAATTGCAACAATTTTTGAGAACTATGGCAGGTATACCATCTGGACCAGGGTTGGAGTTTGGCTTGAGAGAATTAATCGCAATTATAATTTCTTCATGATTTAATTGGATACTTCCAACATCAATTTTATTCACCACATTATTCAATGAGCTACTATTGAATGTAGAAGAAGTATAAACCGATTGGAAAAATTCTGCAAACAAGTCTACCGTTGATTTTAAATTAGCAGACTCAACATCTCTATAGAACATAGAATTCGGTATTCCTATAGAATTTCTTTTCGAATTGATATATGACCAAAAGGATTTGCTATTACTTTTTATGTTACTCTCGATATTCAAGATATATGATCTATATAGAAATTTACTGAGAACGACAAAGTTTTTACGAAGTTTACTAAAGATTAGATAATTAGCTTGATTTTTTGATTTCTTGTATTTTGCATAAGCCTTACGTTTAAGCTTTTTAAGATTACTGAGCTGTTTATTACTCCACGGTGGTTCAGACGACCATTTTTTATGCATAAGAGGGGTAAACTTATCGAAACCCATTGCTAATATCTCAATGAAGCGACCATACATAGATTGCAGATCTAAAGACAAAAGTTCGTTACCCCAGTCAATGTTGGAGAGATAGTTATTTAAATCAAGGAAATTGGATTTAACAAAATTAAAGGATCTACAGTTTAAATTTATATCGTTTAACGAATAAGCATAATATTTAATTTCAAACATTAATTCCTTATGGTGCATAAGGGAGCAACCATTTTCAAAATAGCCGCTCAGAGAAGGAGAAATGCGCAGGAGATTCGTTCGCCAAAGTTCATAAATGATGCTCAAGGACTGCTACTTGTGGATGACGACAAAATTCTTCACAGGTGGCGACAGTATTGTGATGATCTTTTGAATGAACAGTTTCCTCGGCGCCACTTTCCAACAGCTGCACCTAACTGTACGGAAGTATCCGACGTCACAGTCGAAGAAGTTAGGGAGGCAGTTAAGAACTCTAAAAAAGGCAAAGCGATTGGGCCAGACGAGGTACCATATGAGTTTTGGAAAAATATGGGAGACATCGGGTTGAGATGGCTCACGATTCTCATCTCCAAACTTATAAGAGGTGACAGTTTGCCTAATCAATGGAGGGAAAGTTTTCTTCTACCAATGTACAAGGGAAAGGGAGATACCAGAAGCTGTGACAACTATCGTTCGATCAAGTTGATGTCCCACACTATGAAGATCGTTGAGCGGGTCTTGGATAGCCGACTGCGGAAAATAATAAGGCTTTCTGATGACCAATGCGGGTTTGTCGCGGGTAAGTCAACTACAGACGCAATCCAAAGTATAAGGATCATTATGGAAAAACACCGAGATGCCTTAGAGGATTTGCATATTGTGTTGGTTGACTTCGAAAAAGCATTCGATCGACAACCACGAGATCTGATATGGGTGGCCCTCAGACACCGAGGAGTTCCTGAAGCCTATGTGCGAATAATTATGGACATGTACGAGGGAGCAGTTACAAAAGTGAGATGCCCAGCTGGAGTCACCGAAGAATTCCAAATAACAGTAGGTGTACATCAGGGAAGTGTCTTGAGTCCACTGCTCTTTATTGCTGTTCTGGATTATTTGCTCGAAGGAAAAGTAACGGACAATAAAGTAAAACAATTATTCTTTGCTGACGATGGAGCCATCATAAGCGAGGATCCTACATCCCTGCAACGAGCACTTGACGTTTGGATTGATGTTCTGGAAGGAAATGGGTACCGTATTAGCGCTAAAAAGACTGAATACCTGTGCTGCCCTTTTTCTGATCCAGACAAGCCTATTCCAGACATTTATTTGAATGGAAATGTGCTTCCCAAGTGTGAAAAGTTTAAATATCTGGGATCTATGATCAATAGTGAAGCAACTTGTGATGACGACATCAATCATCGAGTAAGCGTAGGGTGGATGAAGTGGCGAGAAAACTCCGCTATCTTCTGTGATCGAAAAATGCCCCCTAAGCTGAAGGGAAGGCTCTACACAGCAGTTGTCCGTCCAGCTCTGACATACGGTTCACAATGTTGGACAATGTACAAAAAGTATGAGAGCAAATTGACGGCAGCCGAAATGAAGATGCTTCGGATGACAGCAGGAGTAACAAAGCTTGATCGAATTAGAAGTACTAAGATCCGTGGAAGCCTTCATGTCAAAAGTACCATCTTGGACAAAATTCAGCACGACCGGCTCAGTTGGTATTGTCATGTTCAAAGGAGAGATCCGCAGAACCCCGTCCAAAAGGCAATATCGTACAACGTTTCAACAAATTCGCGACGAAAAAGAAAAGGCAGGCCAAAACACTCCTGGTACAAGCAAATGCAAAAACAGCAGCATTTGGTTGGCCTCAGACATGGAACAATCCAAAACCGGGAGGCTTGCCGACGCTTTCTGAGGTCAACGCGGCGTACCCCACAGGCGGATCACTAGTGTGAAGCAGAAAAGTGGGAGAGTTGTGATCGCTTCAAGATCACTACTCGTAACGCCGGAAATGGAAAGAAGAAGAAGAAGGTGCATTGAGTTATTTAACAAAGAAAAAGGAGCCTTAATCACATTACTTCGCAAATCATCACAGCATATACAAATTAAATCTAATATTTTCATCAGAGAATTAGGAATATCATTTAGTTGAATTAAATTTAACGAATAAATATAATCAATAAATGTGAGCTCAAAATCAGTTTTCATATTAAAAGGAATTAACATCTTATCAGATTCAGACCAAATTCATCTTACATTAGATAAATTAAAATCACCTATAACACAAATATTATCAGAATCCAAGCAAAGATTATTTACATGTTCAATGTTACTAATATGTTTTTCATATATATCAAGACAGCTGCCTGAAGGCACATAACTTACTAGAAAAAATATATTTGATTTAGGAAGAGTATTTACTGTAACAGATATGCAAATTTGTTCTATGTCTTCAATAGGAAGATTAATTTCGTTACAAGATAAATGATTCCGGACAGCTACAATAATTCCACCTCCACGTTCCTTAGAAGATTTGCAGCGGTCGAGACGATAAACGCTGTACAATCTGCAGTCAAAAATTTCGGTTGATGTAATTCCATTATAAAGCCATGATTCAACAATCACAATAATGTCATAAAAACAATGACAGGAGTTATTAAAAAGATCAACGACTTTTGTTCGGATACCACTGGCATTATGATAGTAAATTTTTAACGCTGGAATATCTTGCCAAGATGCGTGATCAAACGAAATTAGGTCATTGGATTCGCAGATAATTTTCCTGTTAAGTTTTTTGGCTGGAACATAAATGGGCGAATCTTAACACCTGTTGGCCAAAAAGTGTCAATAAAGATCAAGTTTGCAATTTCAGCCGGTCCACCGATCTTAAAATTTACAAAATTAAGTTTGCGATCATTATCCTCAAGTCGAATCAGTTTATGGCATAAAATTTGAGATGACTTTACTCCAAGATTTGTAGCAATGAACTTAAGAATATCATCAGCAGTTGTAGAGCTTTTAAAACTACCAATATGATACCATTTCAGTTTATAAGCTACTTTCAGATCACTCTGGCAAGTATTTGATCCAAGAATTACTTTTTTATATTGGTTTCTATCGGAAACAAGAACATTATCCGAACGCGTAACATCAGCCAGCGTGGTAGCTTCAGCAGCATTCACAACATTACAAACATCAATAAAATTATGAGTGTAAGCAACATCCAACGTAGCAGCATTAACTGCAACAACAGCAACATCATCATCAGCAACATCAATGGCACCAGTAGCATCTTTTTCTCCAACAGCATCAATAGCAACATCATCGTCCAATACAACATCGGAGATCTTCAAGAGAGAAGAATCTACGCACAGATTAGAATTTTCGGCGATATATCGTTGCTTATCCCTGTTAGTGTAGTAACTGTCTGATGATTACTTTTGTTTACGTGGTACATTATCAATGTTGATGTTTCTAATTTACCAATTCCTTGCGAAAGGCGATAACCATGGAAAAACATTTTTTTATTTTCTGTTGGGATTTTACCTTCCGGGTAATAGGCAGACATGGTAACCATCACGTCACGGGTTCAAAGCAAAGGTGCCCAGCTGAAGTTACCGAAGAATTTCCATTCACAGTAAGTGAACATCAAGGAAATGTTTTGAATCCTTTCCTCTTTATAAGTTACAGTTGTGGTACCCGTGGCGTGATGGTTAACATGTCCGCCTGTTAACCCAGTGGTTGTATTTTCTATGGGTATCATCTTTCGCGAGGAATTGCGAGCCCTCAGAGAGTAATTGAAACTGCCATGAAAAACGCTTCGTGACTTAGCCTTTCAGAACTAGCATAACATTGTGGGTTCTTGAAATGTGTTAGACCCTGATGTTCCCCGAGCTGTGTTGCACTACCCTGTTCAATAATTTAGAGAACCCTATCAAACATGAAATATGATACAAAGTCCCGACATGGACAGGCAGACGAAAAGATTCCTGGCAGAAAAAATGCAAATTTAACCGCAAAAAACCAAAAACAGCGATCGTATACCAAACAGGCTGATCACTAGTGTGAAGCAAATCAATGAGAGAAGAAGTATATCCTTCAAAGTGTGAGAAACTACCAAACAAAAAAAAAACAAAGGGAATTGAAAAGCTCATCCTCACCAAATACTTAAGTTTCATTTACAATGACTTCTTCCTACTCTCTCACACACAAAAATTGTAGTTACTTGTATTTTTTTTCATAATTTCTCAAAAACTAAGAAAGATTTTCAAGTTCGGTTTTCTGTGTTTGACTTAGAACTAATAAGAGCTTTGATTATTTAAAAAAAAAGTGACCCTTAATAAAGCAAAATTCAAAACTTTGACTTTGAGACTTGATTAATTAAAAACCATTCGCTAAATGAGGATTAGTTGATTTTTACTATTTTTTTTTTAGAAAATTAAGTCAATTTTTTATGAAATTGTTCCTTGTTTTGAGGAAACCTATGTTCTATGTCCTGCTTTTGTCGAATCTTATGTATATAGATAATTGCCAACCAAGAATAAATATAAATAATTTGTTTTTTATTATTGGTCTGGTTATTTTCAAAATTTTTTAATGGTGGCAAAACTGACGTTCACGTATAGCAACTTACATGTTCACATTTTATGATTTGGTTTTCGTAAGGAAATTAATAAAATCTATCAAATTTACTTGTTTCCTAATGATAAAAGCTAACTATTTATTTTCTATCTAAAGCTTTTGCATTGAGAGTATCTCCAGATTTACTCTGTAAATCTATTCACAAAAAAAATCGACAAACTACATACCAATAACAAAGCTCTCATGTATACCTAAGCAGCTATTTGAACTAACTGCTCAGCATGGAAGAACCCCGTAATTCTTACAAGTAACTTCCAATATATTTGGTACACAGACGGTTCAAAAATTAACAACGGTGTAGGTGCAGGGATTTTCGGTCCCAACTTCACATCATCTATGTCCCTTGGTTGCACAACAACTATTTTTCAAGCTGAGGTAATAGCTATAGAATTTTGTCCTGCCCTTTTCTTTCGAGGTACATATTATATATTCATGAGTCCTATTGCTATTCTTCTTCAGCTGAATAGAATCGAATTTTAAATAAACACCACAGTTCCTGGGTTTATTTTCGATTTTGTTCATGAATGAATTCTGTTTGACGTATGTAGTATTAAAAAAAGGAGAATTAATAATTAAAATAAAATAGGTGATGGCTTCTGTTTAAGAGAGGTTAGCGGTCTATTTTGAATAGAAATTGTACTTGGACCCACTTCTTAGAGAGTGTATTTGGGCTTGACTCTATTTCCCTGTTTCACCATTGTATCCTTATGCAGTTGATACTGTAATGTTGAATTCGATAGACGCAATGAATCTTTTAATTTATGATCGATTTCGAGGGTTGCTTCCTCGTTTCAGCTGTCCAAATTGAAATTTTATGACCCTTTCCACGGATGTTGATGACAGCCCCACAGATTTGGTGTGAATGAATGAACATCCAACCACAGATTATCCATCTCAGATGGTTTGTGGTTCCTGTTCAACGAAATAATCAATCGTCCACCTTGACTGTTAGCACTATTTTTCCTTTTTTGAACAGAGAGTAATCGCTACCAATTTTAATCTCAGATGGGGGCTTGATGTGAGCATGCAGACTCCAGAAATCTTCTATTGTATCAGAGCTGATAATCTCATTTTGTAAGTCCTCCCATGCTTTAGATCGATCGCTCTCTAAATACCATAAAGTCCATTTGTTGTGCCGCTGCTGCAATCTTTTCAGCGTTACTTTTCTCAACTTCGGATAGAACCATATTTTATGTATTTAGTTGTAATATTTTTAGAGCTCAATTTAAATTGACTCTACCCGCGGTAAATGAGGGTAATCGTCGGTGTTAGGGAATGCATTAGAAGAAACCTCCGAAGATCACGCATCCTAATTTGCTCTGACAGTCAGGCAGCCCTAAAGACATTATCCTCAACCAAAATTGAATCCAAACTAGTTTGGAACTGCCTGACATGTCTATCTAAATTAGCCAGTAGCCACCCACAATAAAATAACTCTTTCCTGGGTGCCTGGACATGAAGGCGTACAGGGTAACGAAGAGGCTGACTGCCTAGCTAGACTTGGCTCTCTCAGATATCATCTTAAAAACATGGGCCATCAGCCAGGATGACACCTGCCGTCTCTGTCTCGAAGACACAGAAACGGCTGAACACATTTTATGTGAATGCCCTACCATAGCCAGATCCAGGCTAAATATATTCAATAAAGGATTCACTAGTCCTCTTGATATCAGAAACACCCCTTCTTCGTATGACCTCAACTCCGAATGAACAACTCCACACTTTACGTGTTTAAACCTAAGGGATCATCACAAAAGATCTTTCAGGTCGACGTGCTAGTAAAGGTGTTTTGCCCTCGCCCTATTCAATTTAAAAAAAAGAAGCTATTTGAACAAACCTATCCTTCTTCGCAAGGAATGTTATCTGCGATCAGCAGCACGGATTTATGCAAAGAAGATCGACGGCTCCCAACCTTCTATCTTTTTATCATAAATGTTCCAACGCCCTTAAATGTGGGAACGAGCTTGACTGCATTTACACTGACTTCTCTAAGGCGTAGTAGCTTGAAATAAGGTGGATGTAATTTTGTATACCAACTTTATCATAACATCACACTGTATAAACTAAAAGCAATTGGGTTAACCCCATTATTTATTGTTTAGATAAGCTCCTACCTAAAAGATAAGTCTTATGAAGTTAGATTTCGTAACGTTTTATCAAAACCTTTCAATGCTATGTCTGGTGTGCCACAAGGAAGTCATCTTGGTCCCTTACTTTTCATTGTTGCAATTAATGATCTAATTTTTTGCATCTCCTATAGCGACATTTTAATCCTTGCTGATGATATGAAGATTTTTAAAACCATCAAAAATGCTTCAGATCGTGACTTCTTACAAAAAGATATCGACAGTTTTGTTCTATGGTGTTCTAGAAACGGGCCAAAGTACGACATTCTCCCGCAAAAGATCGCCTAGTATTTGAGAATATTTATTATCAAATACAATCCAAGTCTCAAGTTTATAGATTTCGTGATCTCAGTGTTCTTTTTAGTACCAACCTGGAATTTAATGAACACATCAACTTCACTATTAACAAAGCAATTTTAATGTTTGGCTTTATTAAGCGATGGGCAAGAGAATTTAATGACCCCGATGTCACCCTCTCTTTATAAAACTGTTATGTTCGTCCTCATCATCATCACCATTTTATGATATTCATAAATCTCGAATCGAAGCAATGCAGCACAGATTCATACGTTTCGCTCTAAAAGGTTTTCTTTGAGAAGATCTGGGCCCGAATTACGGCATCAGTGATCGAGTGAGTGAGTGACATTTTTCTTTTAGAATTTGCTCTAAATTACACAATTTCAGTCGTTTGTTCATATATCAAATTAGTTTCTATTCAATTGATGATGAGAGAATATCAAACTATGTTACTAGATTGCCCGATATCGTGAGTGATAGTGCCATACTAACGTAATTCAGTCACGTATCACTCGATAACATGTGCGGTAATTCGACCCCTGATGTATTCTGTGTTCGTTTTCGAGTAACAATTACTTGAATTACTAGAAAGCTATAGTGCGGAAAATATAATGATTGTTGGTGACATAAATGCAAGGATAGGGAAGGAAGCTGGTAGAGAAAACATTTTTGCGGGTAAAGAGAGAAACTCAAAGGATCCAACGATAAATGCAAACGGATATAAGTTATTAGAACTATGTGACTCCTTTTGCTTCTCCATAATTAATGGCACAAGTGAGTCGGATAAAAAAGGCGAATTAACCTTCGTGGGACAGCAAGGCTCGTCAGTTGTCGACTATTGCCTAGCAAAGGGTGAATGGAACTCAATAATTCACGACTTCGAAGTTTTGAGCATGCCGTTCTCTGATCATATGCCACTTTCAATTGAATTAATTCCATCTGCTTGCACTTTTGAGGCACTACGAAAGCTAAATCTTCCGCCAAAACTGCAATGGAATGAAAACAAGATCACCGAATATCGGCAGAATGTAAATCGAGAGCTTCAAGTTGATGCAGATCTTACTATAGGAGACATTGAAAGGGTAATCAAATCTGCTTATCCGATATACAGACAAACGCCTTCTCCAAAAAACAGGAACACTGAAAAGTGGTTTGACGATGAGTGTAAAGCGGCTAGGAACAGATCCTTTGGATGGCTAAGAGCTTTTCGTAGACAAAATAATCAGTGTTTCAAAAGGCTTTATATGGAAGCAAACCAAAAATACAAACTGATCTGTCAAAGGAAAAAGATTATGTTCTATGAATCTCAAGCCTTACTGCTGACACATGTAAGGGATTCGAAAGAATTTTGGAACAGCGTAAAGATGCTAAATGGCAAATGTTTACAAATCAGCGACAAACTCTCTGCAGATGTATTAAAAGATTATTTTGAAAAAATGTTAAACTCTTCTAACACTACGACGATTTTGATGTATGCGAAACCGTTTTATGAAGACGAAATTCTGGATACTCTTTTAACTGAAGAAGAAGTACGTTTGTCAGTTAACAAGCTTAAAGACGGAAAAGCACCAGGAGCAGATAGGATCACGGTTGAATTTCTGAAATATGGAACAGTGGAGCTTATTCAAAAACTTGTCGAGACCTTTAAAAACATCTTAGATACTGGAATAATCCCTAATCAGTTCAACGAAGCCATAATATTCCCAATTCACAAAAAAGGTGACATTTCTCTCCCGGATAACTACCGTGGTATATCATTTTTAAATACCTTTTATAAAGTTTTTGTTACAATCTTGAGTAACCGCCTAGTTGTTTGGATGAATCGTAACAAAATACTTAATGAATTCCAGGCGGGCTTTCGAAGTGGGTATTCCGCAAACGACAACATATTTGTTTTGAAAAACATTGCGGGTACCTTTTTGGAGCAAAAAAAGAAACTGTATGTGTTTTTTGTCGATTTCAAGGCCGCATTCGACACAATCGATAGAAAAACCATGTTTTACAAGATGTATAACAAAGGAATGTCAGCAAAATTTGGAAGGGTGTTAGAAAACCTTTATGACGGAAATAGAGCAGCGGTATGGAATGGCGAGGAGAGGTCAGACTGGTTTGAAACAACGATGGGAGTAAAACAGGGATGTCCCTTAAGTCCATATCTATTTTCGCTTTTCATCGACGACCTGGTTGACGAGCTACCGGGTGGAATAGAGTTTGCTGGACTTTTAATTAAAGCCCTTCTGTTTGCTGACGATGTTGTTCTGTTCGCGTACTCACCGGAATCGCTACAACTAATGATCAATCGTCTGGAAGTGTACTGCAAATTGTGGAACTTAACGGTCAATCTAAACAAGTCAAAGGCTATGGTTTTCAAAAATGGTTCTGGCAGATTGGCTAGAAATGAAAAATGGCACTTCAATCGCCAATCTATAGAAGTTGTGAAGGCATATAAGTACCTCGGTGTAGTTATAACAAGCAACTTACAAATGGAAACGCATTTCAAAGAAAAACTTATCCGAGCAAAAAGCGCTATAAGTGCTACATGGAAAAATTGCTTTGCAAACGAACTCGTTTCTCACAACGTAAAATACAAAGTGTTCACTGCAGTAGCTGAATCAATTATGTTGTATGCGGCTCAAACTTGGGGATACAAAAAATATGAATCGGTGGAAAATTTACTTAGATACTATGTTAAAAGATGTTTTCAACTACCAAAGAACACACCTAATTACATGGTAAATATTGAAACCGGACTATCACCACTCTTTGTGAAATCCCTCAAGCTACATATTGACTATCTCTTGAGAATTTTTAACATGCAGGAGGAAAGACTACCAAAAGTGATAGCCATGTATATTTTACAAAGGAAGAGTCTTTGGTTCGAGAAACTAAGAGAACTAGCTGAGTACTGCGGCCTAAATTTTATACTCAACGTGCAGACATGTAATGGAAAGGACGCCAAAGATTCTCTTTACGATCTAATCGCTAAAACCGATGAGAAATACAGGCTCGAATGTATCTTTCAGGCGTCTTCTTCGGTGCACAGAGCCACTTATAGCGTACTTCAACATAATCTGTGTGAAAGAAACTATTTTAGGATCGATTTTAATCAAAAAATAATATCTGCTGTTTTCAAGATGAGGGGCGAGTTGGTAAGACTGAACTTCATGCCACACCGAGAGGATCTGCCAATAATATGTGCGCTTTGCAACATGTCTGTTAGAGAAGACATTAAACACTTCATCGGTTTATGTCCGATCTTGAAAGAAATTAGAAGAAGCTTTTTGGGCAGCGACGAAATAGATGATGAAGGCGTTTTAGCGCTCCTCAACTGCGAAGGCAATACAACCCAGCTCTATTACTTTTATAAGAAAGCAATGGCTTACAGGAGCCAAATACTGAATGAAGCTTTTTAAAAAAAGAATTAGCAAATTAACTGCAAACAGTCCCACACATAAACTTGCAATTAAATTTGTTTGTATACCACTTATTTTATTTTTATTTCTATTCCTTTCATATCCGAATAAAATGTATGAATTTAAAATTAAAAACTACTATTAAATTGTCAAAAAATGTCAATCGGGCAGACGGCAATGCCATGCTTTAAAGATTTTTGTATCTAAATACGCAAAATGTAATTTTGAAAATTGAAATAAATCTATTGTAATCTAAAAAAAAAAATCTAAAAATCAATTACTTGAAGCCAGTAATGTTGCTTGGTATTGTATTTCAAGCTACGTGGCTCTAATTATGAAGAGTTTATCAATCCAACAGAGAGCTCAGCATCAATTAGCAGCTGACCATTGAAATGCCGTATAATAAAATTGAGAGCCAACGTAAAATAAAATTGAGAGCCAACGTAAAACAAAGCATCGTTCGCCTTTAGTATAATGCCAACAGTTTCGTGACCATTACAAATCTTCAAATGCTTAATTAACATTTAATAGTACCTTTTAACTATAACAATCTAGGAAATCAGAATTATGACTCTCTAGGTGATCCAGCATCCTATTTTTACAAAATATCTTTAATCGCAAATCTTCCTACCGATATAGTACAATGCGTATAAATAAATATATTTTTTTTCTTTCACAGCTCGATGGTTGCTTCAAAATTATTGGTTATTTTGTTTTTGCTAGCAATCTGCTATGTTAAAGCGGACACAACAGAAGTCACTCAGTATGAGTGTGGCGTTTGTGAGGAGCAACTTGCCAAATATCGAAAATTCATTCTACAAGCCATCATCAGTTTTGAAGACGTTTGCGATTCGTATCGTCCAGGTAGTGCACATGAGTTTCTACACAGCTATCAGCCCCAAGAACGCACTGATATATGGGCATTCTTCAAACTACTTATGGCACAATTTAATGATGTAGACTTTGTCAATGTCGTTCACGATGCCGTTCTGGATAGATGTCGAACAAAATCACAACGAGGAGAGAAACGGGACGCTATGGTTTTAGGAAAGAAACAACGTTTCCACTCTTGGGGTGGAAAACGATCATCACAGCCGCCACTCGATTTGGCTAATCGGTTATTGGATGAAAAACTTTCAGATAAACCATTTTTTATTCAAGAAAATCAATGAATAGATTGTTTATAAATAGGTGATGGACATTTCAAATATTTCATATTTTAATGTTAATGCAATAAAACGCTTAAAATGCGAAACGAGTTTTGTGATTTGGAAATTAATGTTCTTGAAGCGTCAACCATAAAAAATGTATTGTGGACGTTGCGTTTAGTTTCAGAAAGTCATCTTGATACTTTTGAAAACATACATACCATTTTATGGACTCTATTAACAACAAAACATAACAAATTTTTCAGAAACAACAAACAGAAACAATTTTACTATACAATGGAAAATACTTCACTTCACTTCAATATGCACCGAGGGAAACTTCAAAACCGTATGATTTTGACATTTCGAATTTTTGACCATGACTGATGATAATGTAGTTACAAAGAGATAACGTAGTGAAGTGAAGTGGCTGTTGTCTTGACTATGTACACTAGCTTATGAAATTACATAGCATTTAAGTAGGTATTTTTAAAAAGACGCTTTTGCCTCTTAAATAATAAAATCATTAGAGCAAATCTATAGCGAACGCGTTACTAAAAGAAAACTAGTAGGCCTAGGCCCTGGTTGATATCACTCAGAGTTTATAATGAGGTCATTAAGTACATTCGATTTATAACCACCTTCATACTTTTCATAAATGTCACAAAATAAATTTCTTTACTTTTCGATGATAACAATTTACGAAAAAGACTTCAAAGAGTTGAAACGCCCAGTTCTTCCCAAACTGTAACCAGAAATTGAAGAAATAGAAATAATGCGAAGAAGCACACTTCTTTCAAAATTGTTGTCCTAAGTGTACACAAAATTCCTTCAGCTTTGGCCCGAACTTGTAAAGAAAGAATAAAAAAATAAACGTTTGCCCCAACGTATCAATTTTAAACTTTACCGCATATCTACATTTGTATTTGTATTAAGTTTAACTTTGTTTTTTGTTTCGCATCTATTTAATATAGTTTCTGTTAATCGAGGTTTTAATGGTTATGTGTTATGTCTTTACGAATCAGAGAAATCAAAAACATTCTGCCCTAACCAGGTGTTCGTTTGAAGCGGAGAATGGTCCACAAAGTCCGACGAAATCGGAAAAGCAATTGCATTGCATTGACCCTGGTCAGACGCTTGGAAAAGTAATCTTTTAGGAGCTGAACCCTCAAAAATTGGATGCTGTAATGGGTTGCCTCTGCGCTGGTGTGGTAAGTGGTAAATACATAATTCATTTTGTACTGTTTTAAATTAAGCTGTGCCCTTGTGCCCTAAAATTGTGCTCGAACTACAAACAGTTATGTTCCTGTGCGCCTGTGCCTATTTACGTATGTAGGTACCAACTATTCCGATTACTTACTTACTTAGGGGTGCATTACAGTTCGGGGTGAACCTAGGCCTCAACCAACATCCTTCTATAACCACTTCGATTTCGGGCGAGCTTTCTCCAGTTTTGCACTCTAAGTTGGTTGAGGTCTTCTTCCACTTGATTGCGCTACCTAAGACGAGGTCTTCCCCTTCCCCGATTTCCCTGCAATGAGCTTTCGAAAACTCGTCGAGCCGGAGCGTTTGGGTCCATGCGCTCTACATGGCCCAACCATCGTAGCCTCGCGATGCGTACTCTTCTGGCTATGCCCATGTCGCGGTACAGCTCGTTGTTGTATCTTCTTCTCCACACAAATTCTAACTTCCGATTGCCGTGGGAATATGGGGATAAAATATATCCTATGTTACTTCCTACGCTCTAGACCAGTGATTTCCAAACTGGTCGAAATAAGGTAACCCTGGGGTCTACAATAACGAAATCTGATTTTGGGGGTCGACAAGTTCTGCAATTGACCCCCTAAACACAAGTTCTTATTTAAAACTGGTAATATAGTTTTACGTTACTTTTGCAACTTTATTATAAGAAAAAGAAGCAACGATACGTTGCACTTTTAAAAAACTCAACAAATTTCTTTTCGTATCTAAGTACTGTTTCGACGAATAGGTAGTGATGCAATAACTTTTTTATTGAGGCACATTCGGTTTTTCAACGTGACGTATGCTACTATTCTGGAAATATGTATTAACTGATTACCTGTTAGGTTAGGAAGTACATGCATACGTTTTTGCAGAATTCAGGTAGAGTTTGTCGATACTATCCATAGGATTTGTCAAGGGCGGTATCGAATGAGAACAGTTGAAAGAGTTCGACATTTTTGAAGAAGCCAAAAGAAAGCAGGAAATGCACATGCATGCAGTCTGACTGAATATAAAAAGATTTTTTTATTCGGAGTTCAATCCCGGCTTAGTGAACAAATCAAACGAGAACACAATCGACGTCTGCAGGCAAAATCTACCTCTTCCGAAGCTTTCTGTTGGAGAAGTCTTTTATTCAATACAAGTTTGGATTAACAACGTAAAAATCGTTAACCAGAAGAAAAGTCAAAGCAAAGAGACTGATAGCTTAAAAGGAGCTTGTGAAGCTCCTCAATAATAGTTAGCTATTTAAAAACTCTGGAAAAAATCTGCTATCAACATCTGGAGAGAGTATAAGGAACCTGCTCCTATTTTCTGATTCCTGTGCTTCCCAGAATGAGAAACTATACTGATGGTTACATTGTGCCCTATCAGCTCTATTTTCCCAACAAAAGTCACAGCTATGCAGGTTGACGACCTCAACTTGATCAAAGCAAAATCAGTTATATCGGCGCTTGTGGGAAAACTTATTCCTTATAAACAAAATTTAAGCAGAAAAGAATAAGTACTTACAGTTTCCGCATTTGTCAAAACTATCAAAAATCCTTCAAGACAATGTTTTTTTTTTTTTACCATATGTCAGTCACTTGGACGCGCTACATATAGATTTTACCAACAGGTTTGAGGATCTTTTGAATTTACAAATTCTTGAGTGGATAAAAAAACCATACAGTATGAAAGCCATGGAAGAAACCAATGTGATAATGCAATAAGAGTTTGTCACCATCAAAACTGACGAAGGAAGCAAAGTTCGAACGAAGGCAATCAGAAGTTCTGGTTACAGCGCAGCATTGAAACTCAATAAACTGCATTGTGGAACATTGCTGAAAAATATATCATTGATTTTCCATCATCATATTTGGTGGAAAAAGGCTTCCCTGTGGTTGTTAAAAATTTGTCAAAAATAAGAAACCGTTTGACAGTCAACGAACGCAGAGATTTAAGACTGCAACTTTACAATATTAAACCAGATCTAGTTAGATTAGTAGAAAGTCATTCATCGTCTATAGGCAGATAGAGAGAATTGGAGAATCCACTTTTTTCATATTCTCTATTATCGAAATGTCATGTTTTATTGTTATCTCAAAAAATTTTATTTCTGCACGACTGCAGAACTCGTTTGTACCTACCTAGTAGGTACCTATAATAGCAAGAAAAATACTAGCGACAGGATTTTTAAAGAAATTTAACTATGGGGGTCTAGGGTATCAGTTTACTTTGAAAAAAGGGTCTCTTGCTCAAAGAAGACCGTCTCTGTTCCAAATTTCATTTAAGTGACTCAGAAGTATTGGAGCCTATTCCGTACAAGCAAACAAACAAAAAATCTTTCCTCTTTATAATACCCATAGTTTAAAGATTTAGCCAGTACTGATGGAACACATTTACAGTAGCAATAGCATAAAAACAAGAAAAGATTTTACTTCAAATACAAATTTGAACACAATGAGTATTTTTGAACAGCAAATTAAGGAGCTAAACAAAATAGAAAAAATCAAGCCCTACGTCTTGTCAGAAAACAAAGAAGAGAAAGTTTTTGATGTTTCGGCCCGGGATGCCATGGCCTCAAGGTATACCAAAAACTCTTGTATACTTTCGGGTAGCTTTTTGGTAGAAATGGGTTTATGCCTCTGCTAATAAAAAACTAGCCGATGTGTTTATTGGACACGTTCAAGAACCTATCGAATAGGCTATTCCGGATACCTGTATCTTATGTCGATTTCCTTGGAACCATTTGCAGTCGATTGCAGTTGCTACTAAATTGTATTTTGTTTTGGGTATTTAGGAAATTAAAAAAGTAGCAAGTTTTTTTTTATGAATGTGTGTTTGTCCAACTGACAGATGAAAAAAAGGCACATAATTTTTATAATTTTTCTCAGCAAATGTTTTCTCAATTTACAAATAAACACAAAATAGACCTGCTTCCTTTAATTTTTTTATGGACAACAACTAAAAGCTATCCAGATACGATTATTGAATGCCTCCATTGAAGCCCTTATTGATTAGCTGATATGCAATCTGGTGATCGGGCTAAAATGTATTAGCATAAACATTAACTCCCTTTTCTTTTTTTGAATCGTTCGGCGTCATGTACGTCGCCGAGTCACACATTTGTTGACAACTTTTCGAGCCAAATTTCTTTCAAATCTATTAAGATGTTTTTGATTGATTGAATAACTGACATAACCGGAAATTAAATGGCAGATAAGCTAGCTGAAATCGGGTCAGCTCTCGAATCCAGTGCAACGAAAACCTCAGTTCCCAAGCCACTTACTTACTTACTTAGGTGGGCATTACAGTTCGGGGTGAACCTGGGCATCAACCAACATCCTTCTATAACGATTTCGATCTCGGGCGAGCTCTCTCCAGTTTCGCACTCCAAGTCGGTTGAGGTCTTCATCCACTTGATTGCGCCACCTAAGACGAGGTCTTCCCCTTCCGCGATTTCCCTGCAATGTGCTTTCGAACACCCGACGAGCCGGAGCGTTTGGGTCCATCCGCTCTACATGGCCCAACCATCGTAGCCTCGCGATGCGTACTCTTCTGGCTATGCCCATGTCGCGGTACAGCTCATACAGCTCGTTGTTGTATCTTCTTCTCCACACATTGTCTTCGCATACGGGACCAAAGATCATTCGGAGAATTTTTCTTTCGAAACGACCAAGAGTTTCCTCATCCGCTTTCGATAAGGTCCATGCTTCCGCGCCGTAAAGCAGGACTGGGATGATCAAGGTCTTATACAAGGTCACCTTGGTTTTTCTAGAGAGGGTTTTGTTTCTCAATTGCCTTCTTAACCCAAAGAAGCAACGGTTGGCAAGAGTTATTCTCCGTTTGATATCCGCACTGATGTTGTTGTCCGTGTCTACAGCGGATCCTAGGTAGACGAAGTCCTGTACTACCTCGAAGTTATGTCTGTCTATTGTGACGTTTTGTCCAATTCGTCGATGTTCTGTGTCCTTGTTTGATGACAGCATATACTTCGTTTTGCCCTCATTAACCATCAAACCCATTTTTGCCGCTTCTGTTTCAATACTCGCAAAAGCACCTATGACATCACGCTTTTTTCTTCCCATTACGTCAATATCGTCTGCATAGGCGAGTAATTGTACAGACTTTTGAAAGATTGTTCCTCTGGTGTTGACGTTTGAGTTTCTTACAATCTGTTCAAGTATGATGTTGAAGAAATCGCATGACAGTTTGTCGCCTTGCCTAAAGCCTTTTTCGACATCAAAGGTCTCGGTGAGTTCTTTTCCGACCTTGACGGAGCAGCGTGAATTCGCCAAAGTCATCCTGCATAGTCGTACGAGCTTTGCAGGGATGCCGAAACTAGACATGGCTCTGTACAGCTCGTCTCTGTAAATACTGTCATACGCGGCCTTGAAATCGATAAAGAGGTGGTGAATATCGATATTATGTTCTCGGGTTTTTTCCAAGATCTGCCGTAATGTGAAAATTTGGTCTATTGTGGACTTCTCTGGTCTAAAACCACATTGATAAGGACCTATCAAGTTGTTGACGTGGGGTTTCAGACGTTCACATATTACAGCAGACAAGATCTTATAAGCGACGTTAAGGAGGCTTATCCCTCTGTAATTGGCGCAATTGTGAGGGTCTCCCTTCTTTAGGATCGGGCATACGATACTGAGGTTCCATTCATCGGGCATGCTTTCTTCCGACCATATCATGCAGATCAGCTGGTGCATGCTCCTTTCCAACTGATCTCCAGCTGCCTTGAAAAGTTCGGCATCAAGGCCATCTGCACCTGCAGTCTTATTTGATTTAAGTTTGCATATGGCAAGCTTAACCTCTTCTAGGTCGGGAGGACGGCATTCTTGATCATCGTCCAAGCTGAATGGGGCAATCTGCCTGACAGCGGAATTTGTGTCTTCATCGCCGTTAAGCAGTCTGCAGAAATGATCTTTCCAGATCCTCAGTAGCGACTGTGACTCTATAACTATGTTTCCCTGCTGGTCTTTACAGGCTTGAGTTCGGGGTTTGCCACCCTGGCAGGATCTTTTTACCTTTTGGTAAAACTTCCGAATCTCGTTCCTGTCATGGCACCTCTCTATTTCCTCAAACGAGCGCTTCTCATGCTGCTTCTTTTTCATTTTGAGAAGTCGGTGTTCTTCCCTTCTTCTCTCCTTGTAAATCTCGTTATACTGATCGTAAGCAGCCCTTGTTCGTGTTTGCATAAGCATTTGTCGTGCTCTTTGTTTGGCTGCATTTGCCTGCCTGCATTCTTCATCGAACCATGGGTTTCGTTTTGGTGGCCGAGCAAAACCCAGAACCTCAGAGGCAGCGGTTCTGATGGCTTCTTGGCATTGCTGCCACTGGTCTTCAATGTTTAATGCTGGCGGCATGGGATTCAAGGATAATTGAAGGGACACTCGATTGGAAAAGGCATTGGCAATCTCTTGCGATTGTAGCTTTCCGACGTCATATCTCTTCACAGCGTTAGTTCGCGCTGGTCGTGAACAAGATATCCTCATTCGCACCTTGGCTACAACAAGGTAGTGGTCCGAGTCAAAGTTGGCCCCTCGGAAAGTTCGGACATCTAGCACACTGGAAGAGTGCCTTGCGTCGATCGCAACATGGTCAATTTGGTTGACGGTTAATTGATCTGGGGATCGCCATGTACCTTTATGAATTTTGAGATGCGGGAAGCGCGTACTACTTACAACAAGATTCAGCCCCGCAGCAAAATCGATTAGCCTCAGTCCGTTTTCGGAGGTTTTGTCATGGAGGCTATGCTTACCGATTGTGTTTCCAAAGATGTCCTCCTTCCCTAGCTTTGCGTTAAAATCGCCAAGAACGATTTTCACGTCGTGTCTAGGGCACTGCTCATACGTTTCTTCGAGGAGCTCGTAGAAACAGTCTTTGGAATCGTCGTCTTTCTCTTCTGTGGGGGCGTGGGCGCATATGAGGCTAATGTTAGTGAATTTAGCCCTGATGCGGATGGTCATTATACGCTCATTGACTGGATTTTGGCTAATCAGCTTATCCCTGAGTCTTCCTCTAACGACAAATCCGCACCCAAATAAGCGTTGTTTCTTTTGTCTGTAGCAGTCGCCATAGTAGATGTCACAGTTTTTCATCTTCTTTATGCCCGGTCCACTCCATCGCACTTCTTGGATGGCGGTAATGTCTGCTTTGCAGCAGTCCAGGGCGTCCGCTAATTCTCCGGCTGCACCTAGTCCGTTAAGAGACCTTACGTTCCACGTGCAGATCCGGAGGTCATTGTCCTTTTTTCGTTTGCTTGGGTCGTCAACTTTGAAATCATTATCGTTATCCGAGGCTGTTAGTTGTTTCGGAACAAACTTTTTTAACGTGGTTGGGTAGTTAACCCTACGCACAACCCCCAACCTGGAGGGCCAGGTCCTATTGGATCCCTTCGGACACAAAGGGCTGGAATATCCAGTGTCAGTACCCTGCTGCAGGGGTGTGAGTGCTGCCGTTGGCTCACCAGGAGCTCATCCGCCACCATCTCTACTTCAATACCCTGTCCTAGTATTGAAAGACCCCGAAAGACCTTTAAATCAAATATGTTGGAGTAGCTCCTTCAGGGGTTTCTGCTTTTATGGCTGCGGAAGTCCACCGTTGATTCTGTCCTTCGAATTCATCCGCTGGAACATTTACACGAAAGCTCTCGTAGACCACTGAGATTCGTGCAGTCAGTCATAGTTCGCAGAGCAATTATAGTGTTGCCCGATCACAATTCTTTTGTTCCGGATTCCCTTGTCAACACTCGCACTTACTAATTTAGCAGGTCAGCTCTGGACGGAGCATCCCAGGTCCCAGTGGATACCGCTTGGAGGTATAGTAAGCACAATTGACGTGTACTATAAGTTACAGCATCTGGGCGCCGCCCGCCGCCAAGTTGGCACCAATCAGAGCCTACCCGA
This sequence comes from Melanostoma scalare, assembly GCA_949752695.1. Taxonomy (NCBI): domain Eukaryota; kingdom Metazoa; phylum Arthropoda; class Insecta; order Diptera; family Syrphidae; genus Melanostoma; species Melanostoma scalare. Next base: position 280,475,247 of record OX456984.1, read on the forward strand.
ATAGTACAACGCCCATCCCAAGCCACTAGAACAAGAAAAAACAGAATCTAACAAAATTTTCTGAAAACCACCAACGATAGGTGGTCATCTTTAGAAACATGCCGGGTTTCCTGAAAACTATGGCCAGATATTTCTAAGGAAAAACAGAATTTCCTCTCCAGCTTAGCAGGCCTCGACTCTCTCTGTTGATTGGCATTCCCACGGGTCACAACTCATTGGGTACCCATATGATGAGAATGGGAAAGGATCATTCCACTTCCTCTGTGAGTAAATGTGTATGGTGTACTTGGGCTTTTTCCCCACACTGGGAAAAAGCCCTCGGAGAATACTTCTTTAACGAACTGGGCGTCATCTCTAACCTCACACTGAACAGAATCCTAAAATTCATTCAGGGCACCAAATGGTTCAGTGGGGTTTCCCAAAACCCAGTCGCCAACCCATTCCTTGGTAAATAATAATAAACTCAAAATAAATAAACTTACAGAAATACATGGGTAATTTTATTTATTTAACAGAATAGCTGAATGGTTTTTATTGTTAACAATTAAATTTAATACTTATCTTTTATTGCTTTTGTTAGTACAGCCCCTATACACTCTTTAAATGTATGCATGTAATTTGCACTTATCGTACGAAAAAATTAGACAAAAACAATAAGTAAATCAGTCTTTTTTGTATGATTAGTCGCCGGATAAAATAAACATTCAAAGCACACACCTAATTATTAAAATAAAATTCTATAATCCTTACAAATAAAACATACCTACACATCCATAATTATATACTTACGCTAATCAGACTCAATATGAGCCGAAAGATTTTTTAATGTAATTTTTGAATAACATTAGTTAACAAATTCTGCGCCTAGCTTATTCTAATGGCACTGCGTTTTTTAACAAAATATTTTAAATTAATGCAAAAATGGTAAGGAAACTTTTCTTTTTTAATTCTAAACTCCTTTTCCAACACTCAAGTGATTAGATTTTAGGGGAGGAAAATCCAAAGATTTGTGGGGGCTCACCTGTACGAAACTCTCTGCCAGGAAATTTCGAACCCCGCAGCTCTGAAAATATCATTTTCACATGTCGCTTCTACGTCAACTTAAGAGTTAACAGTTAAATGTAGAAACAATTGAAAATGTTTAAATCTCAATAAAAAGTAAACACCATCGTGTGAAGTCTCCTCAAAACTTCTCATCGTCAATATTCGTTCTGTAATTGTTTAGACCGTGTGAGTTCCGTTTTAGAGTTCCGGTTTCACAGTCGTTAAATGTTTTCGCCAGTACCTTTGGTGTGTGATTATTTTGAATGTTATTAGATTTATTTAAGGTTCCACTGGTATTGCAATTCTTGGAGCCGGAACTCATGCTGAAGCTACTTTGCCTCTTGGGCTTTGGTCGCGGTTCATAGATCTGCGAAATTAAAGGATGCCGTGTTATTATTAAAGAGAGAGAAAAAAATGCAGTATAGTGCTTACATCTTTGGTTGGAAGACTTGAGTACTGATTGGGATATGACGCATCGTAGCTTGGTGCGGGCGAATTATTTTTTGGAGTCTCCGCCATGAATCGACGTCGGGTGACCCAGAAAGTCAGCAGAATCGTAAACGCGTACAACAACGTGAGTAGTGCGGCTACAATGCTGATTGTAGAGAATGAAGCCATAGCAGTGCCTAGAGGTAGAACAGAATGGAAGTAGAGCAAACATTTTGGGAAAATTATTTAAAATTGACGTACCATTACAGGGATCTGGCACACAGAGTGCTTTTTCGAACTCCTCACCAAGACATTCGTTTGAATTTGGCTGATTGAGTTGGCATTTACGGAACCGATACCGGATTCCTTCATCTGAACATGGTGACCAGTCGCTCCAGTTACTCCAGCCAAGGGAATCTGTAATATGAAAAATTAATTGAAAAGACAATTAAAATAAAACCAAATGTATGACTTACAAGCACAAGAAGGCATCTCGCATTTTTCCTCTTCTAGCGACTTTCCTTTACATGAAGTCTTTTCTGGTCCAAGGCACTTCCTCGACCTTTTGCGGGTTCCTTCTCCACATGTTGCTGAGCAAGCAGACCATTCTGTCCAGCAACCCCATTCACTAGCACAAGGTTGTGTGTTGCATACCTTACTCACTGTGTTCTTATGATGTCTGCCGCCGTCTCCAGATCTGGTTCTATATTGAAGACCACCTCCACATGCAACAGAACAAGGTCCCCATTCGCTCCATACACTTTCCTCTTCATTTTCATTATTTCCTCGTTGGCAAATGCCATCCGCATGACAAATTCTGGTCTCCTCTTTGGATAGATTTATCTTCATGGATCCATAATCAGAAGTTGTAGCACGGCACACGAATCTAAATCTCTTTTCTACATGCGTTTCATCTCCATTACTCTCATTGTTGTTTGACTGAACAAGCCAAGGAGTCCACTGGCTCAGCTTTTTTACCTCAGGGCAACCCTGGGCGTTACACACTTCGTAGTCAATATTACATCCAGGACACTCAATTCCCCCATTCTGAGGGCTAGGATCATTACATTCGCGTCGACGAATGCGAAATCCTCCTCCACATCCAGCACTGCACTCACTCCAGGGGCCCCAGGGTCCCCACGCACCGTCGATTGCTTGTGGCTTTGGTGCTGGACACGGGGGTAAATGTGAGCAATAAATCTCTTCGCGATCTCGGCCAACACATGTACGTCCGCCGTACGCTGGTTTTGGATTACCACAGGATCTGCGGCGCGTCTTCACAGCCACACCACATGTCTGGGAGCATGCTGACCACGCACTCCAATCTGTCCATCCACCGTTCACTGTGCAATTGGTGACCTCTGTCGATATTCCCACGCATTCATCGCCACCATTTCGCGGGGCAGGGTTTATACAACTTCTTGACCGACACAAACAAGATCCCTCTTCGTTATACTTAGTGCATTTGAACCAATCCGACCAAGCTGACCATCCGCCATCAATGGGTGCTGTAAGAATGGGACATTGCAGTTTCTTTTGCTTCCAAAGCTTCTCTGAAGTGTCACCACCGATTGGTGGTGGTGTACATTCCGCTTTAAGTTCATTCCAGCCGCAGTATGGGTCCATTGCGTTTAGGCATGTTGCCTCAGAAACGTGCCGTTTGCAGTGATGCGAGTTAATACGCATCAGCGCCCGATCGGTGCCCACATACAATGATTCTGTGACCTTAAGGTATTCCATAGACTGAATATGAGAGTTAAGTTGTTCTTCCTCATACTGCCAAACTTCAATGAGGCAAGTCTCTTTCGATGGAAGAACAGAAAGTTTTTTTATGATGTTGCCTTCGGTGGACACATACAAAACGAGAGTGGATTGTGTGTGCTCTGTAGACACTATGTCAACGGCTATGTGGGAGAATCGCTCAAGCGGTGAGTAGTAAAGTGGAGTGGCAGTCATTGCTTGTACAGCCTGATCCATCAGCTGGTATCTTGAAGACTCCAGGAGGTGTTTATATGTCGGGCTGGATGAGGGATTTGCACAGGTAAATTGATTTCTATGCGGAGTGTTGACGTCCTTCCAATTAGAATCGATGCGTTCTTGAAATTTAAACGGCCCGTCAAAAGCGGCATTGATAGCTGATAGGTTGAAGGCACAAACGGCTGAACCGTGGATGCCATTACTGCAAATAGAAATAGTTCAATAAAAAATAGAAATTAAATGATAGAGAAAAGAGGTATGTACTTTGGAGTTGTAAACGTGCCGTAGAGAACATCCTCTTCAGCTGAGTATGTCATTCCTTGGATTTCATTAAAGTAAAACGGATATTCTCCTGGTAAGGAACAATTTAGACGTGCCTTTAGGAATGACGTCCAGTTGTCATTCAAGATTTGATCACCTCCCGGATCGGACTTGCATACTCTGGCTATCCTTGAGTAAACAACTTTGCCGCAGTTCATGTATTCCACAGCTGTTTCTCTAAAAACAAAGTAAACAAAAGCTCCAGCTTCGAAGCTACCGACAAACTGTGGATTATCCAACCACTTGGAGTTGTACTGTTTCGTCCGAATTAAGTTTCCATTCCTGCGTCGTGCTGAAAGTTCCTGTGGATGAGCAACGTTGGTCCTTAATATAGCTGGGTCTGAACCTGAAAAGTCAGTAGGCGATCCAATGAAGATTTGACCTTCGCTGGTCAACAAAGCTGTTATGTTTGAATTTGGACTGAATGAACATTTTCCAACTCCACTGTCGTACTGTGTTACGGTTAAATTCTCCATCTGAGGAATGTTTAAATGTGCATAAAATAATTAGCAAACTGGTACTTCATGGAGCAAGTAATAGTGCAGTATAAACATGGTGCGAAATAACTTACCTGGCGCCATGAACAGTTCGGGTTAAATGCATACGTCCCACACGCGTATAGCTGATTCTCGTAACTCTGCAAGACCATGATATAGTTGCGACAATGCTGCTCCGATTGGCCTTTCATTTGGCACATATGAATCTGCGACGGTGTGGCCTCCCAGAGTGATTTCTCCAACAGTTTCAGGTCAAAGGATAGACGAAAGATAGCATCTCTGGAAATAGAAGAATAGTATAAAACAATAATTATTATTATTGGACTTTGATGTTATCGATAGGTTTATCGATATGGTGTTAACAAAATGTATCGCAATGCAATGTGACGAGGTTATTGGATTTCATAGGCTGCTCGAGAGTGAGGTGAGTGGGCATCGTTCAAGTCGCATACACTAACCAGTATACAGGTTCTAGTTTTCTAGTTTATGATTATTGTTATTATTTTTAACAGACAAATACAAAATTAGCTTGTTACATGAAAATCTGAAAATCACTCAGTCTTATTTCGATATTACTCTACACTGCTTATTTAAATAAAGAAAATTTGAAACTTTTTTTGTTTCTAAATTCTAAAGACATTAAAGACATTAGTCTCGAAAAGCAAATGATAGGTACGTTGTCGCAACTCAGCAGTCCTATAATCAGCTCAGTAATGGATTTTACCTCTGAACACAAAAACAAATCAATTCTGACCACTTTTAGCTAATTATGATTTGTTTTTTGCGTTCGATGGCTTTGTGCATTGCTGATGCCACCAAAACTCATCTAATAGTGACTTTATTTCATTCAACACTAAGTTGCAAAAGCTTTCTAAATCTAGAGCAGTTTGCCATAAAGTCTTATTGATTCATATATTTCTTTTATCATTATTTTTTCGACAATCATTTATAGTTATATGACTAGATTTATACTATCCTTGCGAAACTAGAAACATTTTCTGTTTTGTTCTCAATTTCTTATACCGTTTTCGTTTGGGAAAAAAGAGTACCCTAAGGGTACTCTTTTTGCTGTCAGAGTGACGTTGTGTTTGTTTGGCTGCTCTCAGGGTAATCTGAAATTACCCTCAGAGCAAGTTTTGCTACTCTAGAAATTTTTTCAGAGTAAACTCACACCAACATAAATGACATTTCTCGTTTGTCATTCTTGGCATCTCATTTCGAATTTTGTGTTCAACGGTCGAATTTATATTTATTGTAAATAAAATTAAATTAAAGTTTAAAATGAATCCTTTAAGTCAATAGCTGCTTCCATAGTTTTAAATTATTTTAATAATTTGTTTATAGTAACGGTATCAACGCGGGCGTTCACAAACCTATCGGTTTTGGTTCGCATAACTTGTCCATGCTGTTTTTGTTGTTGTCCGAGCTCAAAAAAATTCTTACTGCCTTAAATTACCTTTGTATAAATTCAATCTGGACATTTATGAAGTTTATTGCGTATCTTTTTTAGTTATAAATTCTTTTTGTCAGTTTTTACTCCATTCAAAAAATGTTTACTTAATTGCTCATGAAATACGCAGAGATATGTTTCTGAACGTAGTCAATTGCATTGAAAGCAAACTATAATGTCAAACGCACACATACATTGACAAAAACGGAGTACTCTGATTTCATGTTCGTTTGAATTGTCAAAACTCAGGGTACTCTAAAAAAAAAAGGGTACTCTAGTTTTACCAAACGAAAACGGCATTAATAAGCTGTTCCTTGTTAAAAAAAAGTGCGGATTTTTTCAAGTCAACACACTGTGACTGTTGATCAGTAAAAGCATCACCATATTATGATATTTTTTGATTTCTTTTTTGCGTCGAACGAAGTCGATCAGGTCAGTTGAGCAAGTGTAATAACATAATTATGGTCCGTAGATATTTGCCCCATCGTTTTCAATGACGTTTGGTGGCGCATTGAACTACAAGGCAAACAAGTTAAGTGACGCGCGGCAAGCTTGACACGCTCACTCCCTGAGATACTCAACTGTGAGATCAGAAGATTTCTATCTCTTCTGATGGTGTACGTTGGCGGTCGTCACATATAAATATATTTTGTAAGTATGTACGTACTTTACTTCAAGTACCACAAGCGATCCAACCTGCCCACAAACCAAAACCAAAACAACATTCTACAGCGCCTAACAGACTGTATCTTGATCTGAAGCGAGCTCCATAGATGTATGCGTTTACACCTTAAGTTCTCTCACCGCTGCGCTGATCGATTTCTTTACATATTCCGAGATCCGTGCGTTCGCCGACAATAAGGGAGACTTTTACGCAAAACAATTTCAAAGGCAGATCGGTCATTGGGTCTTCGGTGGTGAAAATGAAATTTTATCAATTCTAAAACTCACAAAAATATTAGTCCATATTTTGTTTGTTTTTGCTTTGATTAGACAAGCTTGATCCAAGGCTTGCATTAGTGGGTTGCTCAGTGCCCATGTGTCGCGTTCGATGTCGCTGAGCTGCTATCGATTTGATCGATGGCTGCATTTCTATGTAGGTTCCATTAAAAGTCGTTAGACACATTTTTGTTTTTTTTTTTCTTTGATTACATATTGAGGACACCGGTTTTCTGGCAAAAAATTGTACTTTTAATAACTTCAACTATGAAAGAACTTAGTTTTAATGTAGACTGACTTGAATGCAATACTTTTCATTATTGCGTAGTCATTATGTGGTGGGCGAATTAGCGCCTTTAAGTCGGCATTCTTGTGGCAGCAGCCGTTGTGTGGCAATATATTTTAATCGCTGAAATGTTGCTTTAACAGCCTTCGGGTGTTTGCGTTTTCTGTTCACTTTTTTATGTTTTTTTCATTTTGAGCTCCTTTGGAGAATAGATGTAAACAGTAAGAGAATGGAAAGGAAGTTATCGTTTTGCAATGATAAGTTCAAATTATTTTAGTTTCGAGAGTGTTTTGTTTAAACTAAATATTGACAAATAAGAAAAAAACAAAAGAAACTTGAGTAGAACAAATTTTACAACAAAAGGGTTCACCTTCTAAATTAATACTACAAGTGTCAATAATAAAGTAGGTAATCAGTGTTCTAAAAGTGCACTCAAAGTCAACAGCCTAACAGTGAAGTCATCAGTTCACAGTCTAAAATCGTTTATTATTGCCAAACACACTCAAAAATATAAGAAATTAAAACCACTGACGTGTTTTCTGATAGGAACACTCGTTACTTCGTTACTTTTTCCTATTTTATTGTTAATTAAGCTCATGTACTTTTTATATTATTTTCAACTTCTAAAATCAATTGCGAACTGCACAGAACTCTGCTACATGCAACTAGTCACGTTTATTTAAGAATTTTTGACAGAGTGTTTCTTTTTAGACTCAGAAAAGTACGTTAAATGGCAATTGCATAGTTTAACTTAATCGGCCCTATCGAGGAAACCGTCGGATCGGAGTTTTCTCCGCACCGCATTCTTTTTCGGAGATTCAATTTGGCTTCGAAATATAGTTGTCTTCGTAAGAAATTTTTCAACATGCAACAACGCATTGCATTCCCAAAACTAAACACTTTTCGCTGTCGGAGAAATGTTTGTTTTTATCTATCAAAAATAAAGCCAGAACTTAATCGCAAAGCATCGCATATAAACGGCAAACGTTGTATTTTGTAAGAGAAAATTTCCGATCGGAGAACTACCGCGAAGCAAAATGTCTCCGAATCGTAGGAAATCGGAGAGAATTCTGCTCCGAGCGACGGTTACCACGATAGGGCCAAATATCGTTCATTGGACGAAATCAGTACCCAGATTTCGTAACTTTTTAGACGATTATCGTTCAGTCGTCAAGAGATTGTTTCATGAAATTTTGCTTTCATCGGTTAATGGAAGTCTATTTTACTACTACTATCTTACAAATTTAAGTAAGTTTTTCAGTGTTTGAAACAGTTTTTTAATACCCAAAAAATTAAAACAATTTCGTCTAAGGTGCTTCCACACCATAGTTTATTCATTTCATTCGGGTTGGCTTTTGCTAAGGTGGAAGGCCGATCTGGTCGTCCAGCATCCACACTACTTCTGTATAGCCGATTTGTGCCGTTTGGCATAGTGTAGACACACTTTAAAACTTTACGGATTCTGCGCCCTTTGGGTTGGAAATTTTATTTTTTTAGTTGGAATTTATGTGATATCTCTTTTTTGCACTCTTTTATTGCTTAAAAAAGGAGGTGGTGCATTTTAGGGCCCAGGTCGTACACCTATAAGACTATAGTACCAAATGAAAACTTACGTTCAGTCCAATATATCTGCCAAATACTTTTGAATTTGGCCTTGGCGATTTTGAGATAATTGGACTTGAGATTGAGCACCGGAAATGGGAAAAATCAAAAAGCATAGCACATAGGATAATGGTTTAGGTATCATATGAAAGATCATAAAAATATGTGTCTTTCATTTCATGTGAAAAACTTTTTTCAAAATGCCTTATAGTTATTTCTAAAAAAAAAAAACCTAAAACTTGTTTGAAAAGCAACATTTTCGATTGACGTTCGCCAACCAATACCTCGAAAAAATCAGTGATGACCTTTACTTTTTTTTGCACAACTGTAGTCCGTAACCCTACAAGGCTCAATTTTTTTTGTCCGTGAAAAAGTAATTGGAAAATTGAATTACCCATTACTTTTAATTGAAAAGTGTCAATTAGTTGTAATACAATTATGTACATACTCGTATATGCAATTAAAGACCCAAGAAATTATCAAAAATGTTGTAGGTAATGATTACTTTTTTCAGAAATCATGACACAAAAATGTAATTGATATCACCTACTTAGCTCAAATACATTTTTAAAATTAAACAAAATTAATCGAAATCAGAACATTAAATAGGTACTGTGCCGAATTCTTTTTTTGTTTAGTGAAGTAAGTAGCGTTTTTTTTTTTTTTTTTTTCTTCCCGTGCAGTGTCGGGTTAGAATAGCACTGCAGCGCCTCCCCGCTTGTCGTAAAAGGCGACTAAAGGAGCAATCATATCTAGACGACTAACATCAAAGTGAGTCTAGCGACACACATACCACCTAAAAACTCTCCCCAAGTATGCATGCAGATCCCGGGGTTTACACGACTGGAGATTACCGGTGTAGTAAAAGGGAAATCAAACTCATTAAATGGAGCATGCATGTGTCGAAAAGGATGAAAGGAAAATTTTTGAAAAATTTTGAGCATTATGGAAGTACTTGCAAACATAAGAAGCACTACCCCGCCAGGCACTTCCATTGCTATGCATGGAGCTGATCCTGGACCGAGCAGCAATGTTCGGGTCAGAGCTATACGGATTCCGGGGGCTAGCATAGTAATGCGACGAGTTGGACGAAAATTTAGAGTTGCGAGTTGGAACGTTGGAAGTATGACTGGTAGAAGTCTTGAACTCGAAGAGATGATGAGAAGGAGGCGAGTGGACATCTTGTGTGTTCAGGAAACGAAATGGCGAAACACAGCAAACAAAGCCCGTTTCTTAGATGTAAAGACCAAGGCTTACAAGATGTTCTACTTTGGAACAGAACAAGGTAGGAACGGAGTCGGTATCATCCTTGACCAAAGTTTATGTAACAGCGTGTTGACCATTTTGAAGTCCAGTGACCGTTTGATGTCTCTTAAATTGGTGATGGAAGGAAAGGTCTGGAATATAATCAGTGCATATGCTCCCCAAATAGGGTGTGAGCAGGAGGAAAAAGATGCATTCTGGCTTGATTTTCATAACCTACTTAAGAACATCCCAAAAGAAGAGTATTTGTTTGTTGGAGGAGATTTGAATGGACATGTCGGGAAGACAAACGAGGATTATGAAGACTGCCATGGAGGTTTTGGATTCGGCACCAGGAACACTCCTGGTGAAGATATTCTAAGTATGTGCAAGTCATACGGTCTAATCCTACTAAATACCATGTTCATCAAACAAGACCGACACCTTATCACTAACAGCAGTGGAGGAAATGAAACCCAGATTGATTACCATTTGGTAACCAATTACATGAAATCTCGGGTGAAAGACTGCAAACAACAACACCGTCTTCTTTTAACAGAATTTTTTACGGATGCGGTGAAGGAAGTCAAACAAACAAAGGCTCCTGGGAGAATCAAGTGGTACAATCTGGAGAAAACCAAAGGACAGCAATTCATTTCGTATATGCGAAGTCAGCTGTGTAATACCATCGACGCAGTTTCAAATACAATGACGGCACAAAATATGTGGGATCGCCTACAACGAACCTGCTTAGAGAGAGCCAAATCACTGTTAGGAGTCTCAAAAGGACACCACCAACAAGCTAAAGAGACCTGGTGGTGGGATGATGAAGCTAAAGCAGTGATTAGAAAGAAGAAAGCAGCTTTCCAAGCTTGGTCGAAGTGCCCCTCAAGAAATACAAATGAAAAAGCGCGTCTCAAAATGGAATACAAGAGTTGCAGAAAAGAAGCGAAGAAAAAGTGCGCCCAACTTCAAGCAAGAAGCACGGAGGGCCTGTATCGAGAGCTGGAAGAGATTTCTGCCCCAGCTACTGAAGCAAATCAGGCAATCCAAGAGCTAAGACAAAGTAACTTGAATAAGGGAGCAACCATTTTCAAAATAGCCGCTCAGAGAAGGAGAAATGCGCAGGAGATTCGTTCGCCAAAGTTCATAAATGATGCTCAAGGACTGCTACTTGTGGATGACGACAAAATTCTTCACAGGTGGCGACAGTATTGTGATGATCTTTTGAATGAACAGTTTCCTCGGCGCCACTTTCCAACAGCTGCACCTAACTTTACGGAAGTATCCGACGTCACAGTCGAAGAAGTTAGGGAGGCAGTTAAGAACTCCAAAAAAGGCAAAGCTACTGGGCCAGACGAGGTACCATATGAGTTTTGGAAAAATATGGGAGACATCGGGTTGAGATGGCTCACGATTCTCATCTCCAAACTTATAAGAGGTGACAGTTTGCCTAATCAATGGAGGGAAAGTTTTCTTCTTCCAATGTACAAGGGAAAGGGAGATACCAGAAGCTGTGACAACTATCGTTCGATCAAGTTGATGTCCCACACTATGAAGATCGTTGAGCGGGTTTTGGATAGCCGACTGCGGAAAATAATAAGGCTGTCTGATGACCAATGCGGGTTTGTCGCGGGTAAGTCAACTACAGACGCAATCCAAAGTATAAGGATCATTATGGAAAAACACCGAGATGCCTTAGAGGATTTGCATATTGTGTTGGTTGACTTCGAAAAAGCATTCGACCGACAACCACGAGATCTGATATGGGTGGCCCTCAGACACCGAGGAGTTCCTGAAGCCTATGTGCGAATAATTATGGACATGTACGAGGGAGCAGTTACAAAAGTGAGATGCCCAGCTGGAGTCACCGAAGAATTCCAAATAACAGTAGGTGTACATCAGGGAAGTGTCTTGAGTCCACTGCTCTTTATTGCTGTTCTGGATTATTTGCTCGAAGGAAAAGTAACGGACAATAAAGTAAAACAATTATTCTTTGCTGACGATGGAGCCATCATAAGCGAGGATCCTACATCCCTGCAACGAGCACTTGACGTTTGGATTGATGTTCTGGAAGGAAATGGGTACCGTATTAGCGCAAAAAAGACTGAATACCTGTGCTGCCCTTTTTCTGATCCAGACAAGCCTATTCCAGACATTTATTTGAATGGAAATGTGCTTCCCAAGTGTGAAAAGTTTAAATATCTGGGATCTATGATCAATAGTGAAGCAACTTGTGATGACGACATCAATCATCGAGTAAGCGTAGGGTGGATGAAGTGGCGAGAAAACTCCGCTATCTTCTGTGATCGAAAAATGCCCCCTAAGCTGAAGGGAAGACTCTACACAGCAGTTGTCCGTCCAGCTCTGACATACGGTTCACAATGTTGGACAATGTACAAAAAGTATGAGAGCAAATTGACGGCAGCCGAAATGAAGATGCTTCGGATGACAGCAGGAGTAACAAAGCTTGATCGAATTAGAAGTACTAAGATCCGTGGAAGCCTTCATGTCAAAAGTACCATCTTGGACAAAATTCAGCACGACCGGCTCAGTTGGTATTGTCATGTTCAAAGGAGAGATCCGCAGAACCCCGTCCAAAAGGCAATATCGTACAACGTTTCAACAAATTCGCGACGAAAAAGAAAAGGCAGGCCAAAACACTCCTGGTACAAGCAAATGCAAAAACAGCAGCATTTGGTTGGCCTCAGACATGGAACAATCCAAAACCGGGAGGCTTGCCGACGCTTTCTGAGGTCAACGCGGCGTACCCCACAGGCGGATCACTAGTGTGAAGCAGAAAAGTGGGAGAGTTGTGATCGCTTCAAGATCACTACTCGTAACGCCGGAAATGAAGAAGAAGAAGAAGAAGGATTTGGAGAGTCTGAATTCAGAAGTTCTAACAACAAAAACTTCTGCGTTGTCCGCCATTTTGAAAAAACCATTTCTTCTTTCAAAAGCCATTTTCTCGTTTACTAGTATTGTGTATTGAGTATTGTTTTCTATTGTTTTGCCTGGGGAGGGTATTTTTTTAAAACCTTTGTTTTGGATCATTTTTGGCAACTCTTTACAATACAAAGTTATTGGTGAAAAACTGTCAGAAAATTGGAGAATAAAGAGCGATTTTGCGATTATCTCGGTCAAAATGTGGATTATGAAAAAATTTTATAAATATGTTTTTTTTAAAACACAAAATTGACTACATTTCTGTATGCTCAGATTTTATACACAACAAAAAATGACTTTGATACAGCATAACAAAATTGCTTTTACAAAAAAAAAATACTGAAAGAGTAGGGAAAATTAAGAAAAATACGTAAAGTAGTTTTTAGAGAGCTGCTGTTGGGAGAAGTTTTCAGCTTACTTTTTACTGAAAAAATGCCTACCTACTATTTTGATTTAAAACAATAACCATAGACTATGTATATTACAAATATAAATATACATATTTGTAATTGAAAAAGTAATGCATTACAATTGAAGAATCAATTACTAAAAAAGTAATTATCGGTGTTATTTCTTCAAGTACTTGGAAAGATTGCATTACTTTTTTCCATTATATGTAATTGTAATGGAAAGAATTTCAGTTACCATTACTTGTAATTGTAACTGAAAATTTTCAGTTATCCATTAAATGTAATTGTAATTAAACCTGTAATTAACTATAAAAAGTAATCATTATTTCCCAACTCTGGTATGATATGCTTTAAAAGTAATATAAATGTGTATATCTAGATATGCATTCAATCAACCAAGAAATATATTATCGGCATCTTTAAACCAAAAAAACCAGTCGCACTTCTTTGAACGTTGAGCAAATGTTCATAAAAATAAACCAGGTGGGATGAAAAAGCAATTAAGCGCTTTGAAATCAATTTCGAATGAACTTATTCCAGAATCTAAATACCTAATACCTACCTTCCTATCCATGGAAATACACATACCTACAATGATTTCAATTAAAAAAGTCATCTACACAATTTGAGAGAGCGATTTCGTAGGCAGTTAGTAACCTAGTTAAATGTTAAGAAAATAATATTTGATCCAAATAAAATAAATCATTAAAATAACTCATTTGTGTTAATGATACCTATTTAGTTGGAATATAGATATGTACCTAATCAACAGGTACACCCTGTTCTGATAGAATATGGAGTTCTGAGCATTGTGGTATAGGTAGGTATAGGTAGGTACCTGTTTACCTGATATAAACACTCTCATCTCTCACATAACAATGTTTATTTGTCCAGAACGCTACGTGAAGTATATCACGTCAAATGCTGTTATTTGTCTTTTAACCTGAAGATATCATAACAGTAACGGACATTTACTATCGCGCGCGTAAATTGATATTCTCATACATACCTACATAAGTAGGTACCTATGTATATATGTTTGCTTAAAAATGAACCAAGACGATTGGACTTTATCATGCCAATCACTTTTATAGCTTGCCTTAGTCACATTCACCCAATTGCCATACCAAATAATGGATGTATTTCACAACATATTATATCTCATAACTAATACAGCCAGACAAATTATCTTTGTTTTATTCAAATGTAAATACGTTTGTAGGGACCTGTTATGTATCTTTGTATCTTGCTGGTGTCGCATGGCTAAATGGTGCGCGACAAGATGCATGGCCAGAAAATTATTCCTTAAAAACGATTGCTTTGCAAATATAAATACATAAGTGCCTTATGAAATTTAAAAGAAGCACAGCGTCCCACTAGGTTGTCTTTATAAAAAGAGATTGCATATACATACAAACATAGAAACATAATCAAATCATAAAGTTGCCCACATATCAGCAGTAAAAAAGAATAGACAGCATGGCTTATCTTCTTATATTCTTCAAACAGATAAAAACACTAGGATTGAAGAGATAGTGCTCAGATATCATTTACAACGATAGTCTTCTTCCATCTCGAAACGAGGTTATAAACATAAGCGAAAGATTCAACAAAAAAAAGTCACATGATGCATATGTATACATTCTAAAGCTGAATTCGTTTGTTCAGACTTTCAGAGCCACTGAATACCGTCGTTTTTGTATACCTCGGGTTTTTTTTTCTGTAGAAACACTAAAATATACGAAACGATCAGTAAATTTCACTTGCGTAAGCACTTAAAGCCAACAACAATTCTGTAGGTTTGTTTCTTATGTCTACATCATCAGTATACAAACTCACTTGACACTCTTTTTGCCAAAGACGATAAGATAAGTTGACAACTTTACACTGCGATTACGTATATAAAATCAATTTTTCACACTTACCTTGCTCCAACAACCATTTGATTTCTAGCAACATCGAAGAGCATTCTTGAATAAGTTGTAATATTTTTGTCCTCGAAGCGATTGGAAGACGACATTAGGTCTGTGCGAAATGCGAAAAAAAGTAAACAAAACAAATGATTATTTATTATTTGTGATGAACGAAAATTGAACTTTTTATAATATGCTTATACGTACGTAATGCTAAAGTTATTGAACTGTGTATAAACAGTTGGGTCTACAAACAAGTGTTTTACATATAACTAAAAATATATCATCCGGGATCCGGCATAACTTTCTTGATAAAATAAATAAATAATAAATTAAAATAAATTATTTAATAAATTAATTTGAATTATCTATGAAGTTGTCAGTCTGGCCGACAAATGTCTGCTGGAAATCTTCAATGTCTTCAACAACATTGCTTAGAAGCGAAATGCCGCAAAAGTTTTAAGCTAAAAATTGATTGACACAAGACTGTTATTTGAGTCTTTATTTTAGCTCTAGCTATAGCCTATAGGTATCATAAAGGGCAGCCATAATCTATAGTGAAGCGCGAATTTTACTAGATCTCTTAGCTGAAGTTCTTACGCTTAGCGGTCATACTCGTCATACCCTTAGAGTCGTGTGGAAGTTTTCAATGAACAGATTATTCGAGTAATGCAACAAAGTAATGGCTTTTCACAATACTATAGTGGTCATAACTGTGACATTTCACATTGAAAAATTGGATTATGTATGTAGAATGTAGATCACAGTACTACTTTGATGTAGAGATAGATAGAAATATAAACTTGAGAATATATGCCTCAGAAAAACTAGCGAGGCTCAAAATTCAACATGAAAAACTTAGATATCAGTGCGAAGACTTTGGTTATAAGTGTTCCCAGGTTTGAGGCTATTAAGAAGAAGAATATGTTATGTTAGATGCCAGCACTCACGGATCATGGATTATATTGGAAAATAAAATTTAAAAAAAGCAGAGTCGCGCAACAGAGCAGAGGGCCCAGCGCAACCATATCATGTAAGGGAATGGAGGGAACCTACATTTTTCTGCAGATTCCCAACCAAATCAAGAAAACGCTTTTCATGGCTATGAACCTACTATTGCAGGATTTGTCAATTCCTTGCGAAAGGCGATAACGGTGGAAAAACATTTTTGTTTCTGTTGGGATTCGAACCAAAAACCACCAGCGTAACAGGATACACTACGAGCACCACTTTACTGTTATTACTGTTTTATAAAATGGCTTTCTGCAAAAAATAACGGATACTAAATGTAAAATAAATCAAATGGGAAACTAAAAAAGTAGCGACAATTAAGGTTTGATCTACAGGGCTCATTTTTGGTGCGAATTCGAGATGGCAAGATTTGAAAAAAGCTAAAACTACTGATTAGCCTGACGAAAAAATCATAATTTCTGTGGGTGTGTGAAATTTTCTACATAAAAGGGTTTCTAGTCCCGTTCTAATTTTCTTTAAGGAAGTTCAATTTTACATAATATTTTTATTAAACTTGGGCAATAATTTTAGGACGATTGCAGCATCCAAAGATGCACTAAAATAACTTACCTTGGTGTGATATATAGCGGGAATCATCCTCAAGCACATGAAACTGTCGTTTTTCTGCTGTGGCACTTAACCTTGCGACAAACGCAAGAAGTAAAACAATCAAAAACGATCTTCTTGCCATTCTGCAAATAGAAATAAAAATACATACGATTACTCTTAAGTTCACAACAAACGACACTGAAATTTTTCAAAAAATAAACAAATCAATGGAAATAAAAACGAAAATCTTTGTGTATTCCACTTGCCCAAAAGAGATGTTGACGGATTCACTGTTACTGATCAAATGACAAATTTTTAAGGACTATCACATTTCATTGACCCACCAGTCAACTCGGATGTCACGTTTTCTATCTTTTTTTTTTTTCAATTTGTTGGTCTATGAGGAAAAGGGATATTTGGGTAGGTACGGTACAAATTGTTCAACTTCCACAAAGGCACGTGTTGTTGGATATAGAGTTATTGAATTATCCTGCACATCTTTGTTGCGCACACGTAAACGATGTTATTTTCCATTGAAAAACATGATATTTAAATAGATTCAGTTCGCTTGCACATTTAAAAGAGGTAGACCGACCTTGCTCTTTTGTTACACCTAACGATGCACGCAATTAAACAAACCGTAAAATATTTTATTACACGCAATCTCATTTTCAACTCTGATCACGTAGATATGATGGAAATAAAGGTGATTTGTGCGCCACTGATTAGACAAATTTTCGCAGAATTTTCATGTGGAAAACATGATCGCTGGTGTTTAGCATTGTCGTAATTAACAATGTTATTATAATCAATAACAAAAGGTATTTCCTGTCCACGTGATATAAGAAAGTCCAGTAAAATTTATTCTTCTTCCTCTACGTGGTGTTAAAAGTAAGTTTATGCGTATAGCCTTTGCCGGATACGGCACTTATCCCAGTGGCAAGGCACGGTGGTTTATATCTTATATCCAGTAATGCATGTTAGTTCCTCTAAAAGGAAAACACTCAGTCATTTCTGATGAAAAAGATTTTTTTATTGGTCAATTTGAAATGAGCTCATTGCAGTAGTTTCATTTAAAGTCTTATTCCAGAATTCACGCGCAGATTTTGAGATGTTATTAATTTTGTCTTTGAAATCTTTGCGATTTTTTGCTCATTTCTAACTGATATGTGAGAAACTACCTCTAGTGTCAGTATTACTTGCGGAGAAACTCCGCGAAAGGTGACTCCCATGAAAAAGGATTTGGAAAATCGAACAGAAAAATTTCCACGTAGAAACTCGGCACGTTAACTATTACACGATGTGTACCAAAGTTAAAGGTATATCGAGTAAATACAAAATTGAACCACAAAAACTTCTTTTTGATTTATGATCTTTTTGGTGTACCCCAGTCTTCTGAATATATATTTATTTATGAGTTCTTCTTAATATTCTTTAAGAATACTTTCAAGTCGTTTGGGCAGGAGGATGAGTGAAATTATGCACTTGACCAATCTTACTGTCTAGTGTTTTTTTTTTTTTATAATTGACGCGCACATCACCCTTTTAGGAAAGTAGGAGAGAATTAAGTAGGATACCCATACACATTGCTTTTGAACTTTTGTGAAAGGTCAAGTAGCAAAAAAAAACAGAGTCTGGTAAAGCATGCGTAGCGACTAAAAAATGAATCTATACTTAACTGTGCAACTGAAGTTGGGCTGAAGATGGAACAGATGACGAATCCTAGCGAGGTGGGTGTTGTGCCTAAACTGTTTAAGGGGATGGAATGCAACTGGCTATTTCACTAGTTTTTGAAAAAGTTACAAAAGAGAGTGAAACAAGTAACGTTTCGACTATGTTCAAGAGAATCAAAAATCAATCGACAGTTGAACTATCAGTCTTAACGCTCTGTTTTTTACCCGATCAAGTATAGGAACTCTAGCTGAGAAATTATCGAACATTATATAGAAAGTTCGAGATGAGATATCATAACGAATTTAAAACAATAGAAGTTAATTATTGTTTTAGTGTAGGACCCGAGCTTAAATCAAATCAGACTGCAGGTGCAGATGGCCTGGAACTCTACGTAATCAATCTAGGACCTAGCATCCTTATCAATGTGGTTTTAGACCAGAGAAGTCCACTATAGAATACATTTTCACATTACGGCCAGATCTGTGAAAAAACCTAAAAACATAATATCGATATACACCATCTTTTTATCGATTTCAAGGCCGCGTATGACAGTATTTACATAGACGAGCTGTACAGAGCCATGTCTTGTTTCGGCATCCCTGCAAAACTCGTACGACTATGCAGGATGACTTTGGAGAATTCACGCTGCTCCATCAAGGTCGGTAGAGAACTCACCGGAACCTTTGATAGCCGAATTCGACAAAACATCACAATCGACAGACATAACTTCGAGGTAGTACAGGACTTCGTCTACCTAGGATCCGCTATAGATACGGAAAACAACATCAGTGCGGAGATCAAACGGATAATAGCTCTTGCCAACCGTTGCTTCTTTGGGTTAAGAAGGCAATTATTGAGAACCTTGGTTTTTCTAGCGAGAGTTTCTCGCTAGAAAAACCAAGGCAAACCCTTTATAAGACCTTTATCATGCCTGCTTTACGGTACGGAAGCGTAGACTTTATCGAAAGCGGATGAGGAAACCCTTGGTCGTTTCGAAAGAAAAATACTCCGAATGATCTTTGGTCTCGTATGCGAAGAAGATACAACGAGCTGTATGAGCTGTACCGCGACATGGACCTACATAGAAGAGTACGCATCGCAAGACTACGATGACTGGGTCATGTAGAGCGGGTAGACGTCAACGCTCCGGTTCGACGGGTTAATGCCCTCCTAAGTAAGTGAGTAGGACTACACCAGGCGGCCGACCCAACCTTATAAAAAGGGAATAATATACACTTAACTTTTTCAAACTATTTTGACCGCAACGCATATTTCTGAATGTCAAATATTTCATTTATTCCGAAGAACTGAAAATCATCTCACTCAACACTCAATGGCTGCTATAAATACAATTTTCTATGAATCATTATACTCGTACTTCAATGGCAACCTGTTCTGTAGCTCTTACGACGTTTATATATCTCCCATTTCGTATTCTTCTTCTGTAAACCACTGACTTAAATCAAAATGTATAACTTATGTACATACCTATTCTAAGGCGACTTTTTCCAGCTGTCATTAAATGTCAAATGACCATACTAAGCGCCATTTATTTGAATATACAACCCATTGACTATGCCGAACCCTATTTACAAACACGATTATCTTAAATAAATATGCACTTGATTCAATAAAATCAAGTTATTAATAAAATTATAAAGTAATAAGCATATATGCCTCTCATTTGCATTTACATATATCTTTGCTAAGTCGAGGCGTCTTAGAGACCAGACTTTTCTATTGTAACGTGAGGCTACTGTCAACTGTCAACTCTCACCAACTTTTTTTTTTAAATTTCCATAGCACAAAGTGCGGTCAGTAAAAATGCAAAACTTTTATATCAAGCGATTGAGTTGATTGAAACACTTGTCGGCTATAAACAAAATACCATAACAAGCCGCGAGGGAAAACCGGACCTAAGGTGCTTAAGATAAAATAATTCTTTCATAAGTATGCATTAGGTACACCCACTGCATTAAAAATTTCTAAATTTTATAGAAGATAAAATCTTTATCGAAGATTGCGGTAAAATGTTTACCAGTCCAGGTATCTCTCATGATGTAAGTGCGAGAATTTTGAAGGGAATCACGCTTAGCATCTAATTAATACATTCGATAAAACACCTTGATAGTTATAAATAATAATCATCGAGAAAATGAAGAAAAAAGTGTTTTGTTTGAACTTTACAAACAGTGTTTGTTTGTTTTTCTGTTGTTAAATCGTTACTTAACCACTTGTAGCACTGTCAACCAATGCTGTCATTGTATTTCATGAGAAAATCATTAAAAGTTCTTCGTGTCGATGATGTTATTGATGTTGTTTACCCTGAATAAGGCTTTTTTTTAAATAAATTACCTTTTCTCGGAAATTTCGCATTTAAGATACAAAAATTCTTAAGAATATTAAATTAGGTACATATACATACCTACATACAAATAAATTTAAAACAAAAAGCTAATGTAAAGCAAGCAATTCTTGAAACACTTTAAAAGTTTGTTATTAATCGAATAAAATTTGCTTCGAATATAAAATAAACAAATAGTTGCGAGGAATTCTTATTGAATACAAAGTTGTTATGAATATGTGTGTAAGTTGTTCTAATTCCGTACTTCGATGGCAAAGTTTGTTTTATAGCACCTAAATTCGGTGGTTCGAAAGTTTCGGTTTCGAATTCAATTGGTTGTTTATTTGGGGGTCAGGAATGGACATTAGTGTTTTTTAAATATATAAATCTTTTACTTTTCTTTTGAAGGTGCTTTGAGCTTTGGGATCTCAAAAGGATCACAGTTCCCCCACTTATCAGTTTTTATTTGATTTCGAGTTTTAAACCTTCAAGATCGAGCGATTTAACACCGATAAACTATATTTTTTGTATGGTTATGAAAAATCGCTTGTCTACGCAGATAAGCCTGAGACGATTGACGCCTTGGAAGAGAATATTCGGTGCGTTATTGCTGACATACGGCCCCAAATGCTACAAGAAGAAGAAAACTAGGCCTCTCGGCTAGTATTTATTCGAGCTAACCAATTGCCCCAAATTATTTTTAAAACATCATGACAAATCCTTAAGCATGTATATAATTTAACACAGTAAATTATATGCGTTTTATTTCTTCTCAAAAACCATACGTCTACAAAAAACACCCTTCAGTTCAGATAGATTCTTATTATTCTGATCTGTAATTGATCGGATTATAAAGTTCTCTTATTCAAAAAAAACTCCAGATTGGAAGATATTATTCAGCAGGTTCTCTATATAATCCGATTGTTTGAAACAGCGTTACCAAATGTTTTTCAGATACCCGCGGCACACTGTAATTTGGTCAATTCGCTGTGGAGCGGTTGGGATATAAGGGAAACAAAGGAAATTATTGAAACATATATTGCTCACGATCAGTCAAGTCAAAACATTTCAAAAAATTCCAGCAAAAACTTCTAATGGATAGCTTACGAACTCAAACCAATGTTTAGGTTGTCAAGTGCCGTTGAAATGACATAAAAATTTCAGAAAGTGCTGGCGAATTCGATGATTAAGCTAAGCTAACCCCCAGTCACCTGCTTAGCAAAGATCCCCCATCCACATGCCTCTATCTACTACTATTATTTCCCATACCCAATTTAAATCCCTAGTAACTAGCTTTTAAGTATTGCTTTGTACATTTATGTATATTTCAAAAAATAATAATAGGGTCGTTCAGACTATACAATTAGCTGGACAGACTTCGTTTGAAGGCTGTTGGTTGATCGGACTTCGTTTGCGTTCAGACTTATCAAACTTGTCGTCCAACTTTATGTTATATATTCCTCCGCTCCGTCCAACTTCACAATTTTCAAAAATATTTGAAAACCATCCAACAAGTTTGATCAAGCTGTCGTCTGAGAGTTCACATTATCATATTTTCTTCTCGTTTTGTGCCATAATTAAACCATTCAAATGCTTGCAGAAACTTAAACAACCAAATACATACAAACTATTTTTTTTAAATGAATTGAAATTCGGTTCAATCAGTTGTTTACAAACAATTTTATTTATTGGAAGCTCAATTGAAAAATATCATATCATTCGTATATTTCAATTGAGCGTCCAATAAAGACAACAACAATAAAAAAAAAGATGACGACAACCATTTAACGTATTCCTTTTCTGTTGAAACACCTATTTGTCTTTTACTTTTCATTTATGATCATGTTTTCACAATCGCCATTGAATGGGATGCAATTTTGTGGTATCCTTACCACAGAAAAATATTTTGTTGTTTTTTCTAAACCTCAATGGTAGTAATTTCAATAAGGCTTCAATATTTATATGACGTCTTATGTAATCCAATAGGCCAGGCGCGTTCACATGTGAATATACGCCTTGTGTAAGCGTATTCCCACGCTCGTCGATAAGTTTGCAAGCAAAAATCTGATACGTTGGGAGATTTCGTCTGATCTTAGACACTTTTACCTCCAATCGAAACGTATATACGTATAAAAGTGTGTGTATGGTGAAGAGTGAAGTTATTTTGAAATTCTTCCAACCGCAAATGAAATTCTTTTTACAGACTAATCCAGACAGATTGAAGTCACATCATTCATACACATGAAGGTGCAATTGATGTATGAAAAACAAACATGCTGCAAGACTTTAAATTTCTTTTAGTCATTTATTTGCTTCGATAATTATCAGGAGGTAAGTTTCATTTGAAAATATAATTCAACATTGAGATTCTGAATTTCCAAAGCAACATACAGATGTATGTGTTTTTCCAAAAATTTAATTAGGATCATGTAAACATATATATGTACATATAATGGGCTTGTTAACGACACAGAGATAAGTGGTTTGTGTAGTGTTTATGAGGTACAAGAAAGTGAAAACTTCGTTTGGTCGTTTTATTATTAGCTTTTTCGGAAACAAACTCGACTGCGAAACCGATGTTTTGTTTGAACAAAAATTTATTATAGTACGGCTTTTACTTTTCGCTAAGATACCTCATACAGTTCACATTTGATATAATACATTTTTCGTACAGCGCACTTGCTTTCCTATGGGTGTCGTGACTAAAAATTGAATTCAAAATTTGTCGAATCAAATGAAGTCCGTCAAAAAAAAATGTTTCATAAATGGTACTTTCATACTTCATATGCATCATGTGTGGGAATTAGAAGTGCTAAGATCCGTGGAAGCCTTCATGTCAAAAGTACCATCTTGGACAAAATTCAGCACGACCGGCTCAGTTGGTATTGTCATGTTCAAAGGAGAGATCCGCAGAACCCCGTCCAAAAGGCAATATCGTACAACGTTTCAACAAATTCGCGACGAAAAAGAAAAGGCAGGCCAAAACACTCCTGGTACAAGCAAATGCAAAAACAGCAGCATTTGGTTGGCCTCAGACATGGAGCAATCCAAAACCGGGAGGCTTGCCGACGCTTTCTGAGGTCAACGCGGCGTACCCCACAGGCGGATCACTAGTGTGAAGCAGAAAAGTGGGAGAGTTGTGATCGCTTCAAGATCACTACTCGTAACGCCGGAAATGAAGAAGAAGAAGATGCATCATGTGTGGGATGAATTTAAGTAGCTAACCATTTCCTTAGGGACTTTTATCGTCACATTTTACGGCCTCATTACGAGGTCCAAGAGAAAAAAGTTGTCTTACCAGCAGAAGGTAAAAAGGCTAAACAAGTTTCATTTAACGCATCAATAGTAAAAATTCCTCATTTAGTAGATATAAGGTTTCATCGCTTCATATAATACGCACTTCGTTAACCGATTTCCATTCGAGTCATTAATTGATGTAAATTTAAAATGTGCTCTCGTTTTCCTTTATTGGGGCACTAGTGTACACTTATATTGACATTGATGTGTTAGGGATGATATTAAATTTCTTTGATTGGTTTGACGTAAGAAAATATGAAAAAAGAAACAAAAAACGGAAAGGACAAAAGAATGACGAAGAAAACAGAAGGGCAAAAAAAAAACAAAATTAACTAACTTTTCGGTGAAATAGAGACTTGAAATTTGGACTATAGCTTGACAGTGGATGACAATGCAATGAAAATTAAAAAAAAAAGAACAACAAAAACAATACAAAACAGACAAGACACCTTGCAATAAAAATGCAATGACGGCACGTTAACACCACAAGCATCGTGAACAGAGTCATCTCTTTAATTTTTGGCAAAAGAATGTATTTGAATTTCATTGCCATGAAGATAAGAACTCAAGAAAAAGATTCGGAATGGGCAAAATATTATAGATCCCCACTATTTCTCACAAGGTATGGTTGTGAGAAATGCACTTGACCCCAGAGCTTCCCACTCTTTTGCATCACCCAATTTTTTTATTTTTATTTATTTGTTTTTATATTTGAATATAAGTTTTATATGAAATTATGATGACTTGCCTCGTTATTTTATTTCTAGAATAAAAATTGAATAGTTTGATGTATCTTGTGGATAAGTTAATGTGCCATTTATTAAAAAACCTAGGACCGATTATGTAGACAAGCAAGACAAGAAAAAAATCGTATTTTAGTAGTTTTAAGTCAAACATAGAAAACCGAACAAAAAAAATATCTTAGTTTTTGAGAATTAAAATAAAATGAAAGCTTCTTTTCACAGAAAATCGAATTTTGTTTCCGCTGATCGGACTTTATTCTCTGAGCGAGCAAAAAAGGGGGTTTCTGAACAAAGTGACCTTCATTTTGTTCTCAAAGAAAGATTTTTATGTTTGGTTCTGTGTTTGACTCAAAACTAATAAAATTTTGACTTGGTTACTTAAAAATAATTCACTAATTGAACTTGAACTAGAATGTTAATTAAATAACAAAGTATTAACATTCAAAAACCCTTTTGTATTTGAAAGTACATAAATAGTTTCGTTGATTTTTAATATTTTTTTTTAAGTTAAGTAAATTTTTACACAGTTACCATTCCCGACTAAGCGGACGACGGAGATAGACTTTTTATAAAATTGCCCTTCCCGCTGAACGAATTTTTTCTTTTCTTGACCAAACCTATCAGTCCTGAGCTTTTGTCGCCTCTCAAAAAACCCTGTATGTATGTACAAGATGTTTCGTAATTCGTGTTACATACTTTGGGATGTGATTCTTGGTCATATTCTATGAAAAAAATTGTTCTACAGTAAAGTCCGTTTCTCAAGTTTGACATCACTTTTTGACAATTTAAAAAAAGGCTAACTTTGGTATACCCTGACCTTTATTAAATTCTATTTCTCTGTATATACCGATGGTAGAGACCTTATTTTAGACTTAATGTTTTTTAGAAATAATAATCTTTGAAACTGTATTTAAATTGGGCTTTTATAGGCTTAGGACTGCCAGATTTTCAATTTTAAAAAGTGTTCAAATTTTCTTCCTCCAGCAAAGTTTTGCCTTTGAGGTATTTTTTTTTCTTCAGAAAATGCCTGTTTCAGTTTCTTTATTTTTAACAGATGAACAAAACAATAATAAAAAAGAAACTCTTTTATAAGTGCACTCAAAAAACCATACATTTTATGATACTTGAAAAAATCTAAAACAGGTGGTACATACGAAATCTAATTTTGGGTTTTTTACGGACTTTTATTGCAACAGTTTGCAATGGGAGTAGTTTTCCAATGATTGTTTTAAGGTAGTTTTTATGACTGAGCATCGATGAAAAGGGTAAAAAGTGCCAAGCGTCCTATGCTAATGGAAGGATCGATTTCAACAGCTGCCAGTATTCTTTCATCGACCGAAACTCTTCTTATGGTTGCAGCTCCTGCGTTAGGTCTTAAGTTAGCAGTTAATACTGATCCAGTTTCTCGAAGTCTTCGAAAGGTATTTCCAAACACATTTTGACATTTTGTTAGGCTAAAGTTCCTGGTATCTTCGTTGTGCTCTTCTTGAATTTCCATTGCAAAACACATATACGAATAAAATGTCTGCGTATTCTTTTTTGGGTAATGAAGGCATTTCAAAAAGCTCTCCGATCAAACTGTTATCGTGACTTATTTTGATAAACTGATGAACAAATTTGTTATCTTATTCTTTTATACGACTTAATTACCCATTTAACATACATACCCCAAAAGTGACGTTAAAGTTGAGAAACGGACTTCACTGTAGAACAATTTTTTTCTTAGAATATGACCAAGAATCACATCCCAAAGTATGTAACACGAATTACGGGACACCTTATACAGGGTGATTTGCATAAGGTATTACAAAAAGATAGGGTGTGTAGGTTGGACCTAGACAAGCAAAAAATCGTATGGGAGGGGGGGTCCATTTTCCCCCGTTTAGGCGGGAGGGGCAATTTAAGAAAAAAATCACTAAAAATGGAAAAAATATTATTTAAAAATAACGGTAATACCTACAGAGTCGTGCTATAGCATTTTAAAAAGCCAAAAACTTATACATTAAATAAAATTTAAAAATAAATTGTTCATATGAATAGTTTTTGAAATATTAATTGTCAAAGTCAAAATTTAAAAAAAAAAACATCATTTTTTTTCTTCAAACCATTTTTTTTTCAAAATTTTACGTAATTAAGTAGTATTTTTCTGGCTTATTTTCAATGCTCTTATTTATTTTTGATCAAACACAAAAAACCGGATGCCAAAATAACCTGTAGTTTTAGAGAAAACCAAAAATTACAAAAATGACTTTTTAAAATTTTTTTTTTTTGTAAAGTTTTTTTTTCGTTATTGGATTC
This sequence comes from Melanostoma scalare, assembly GCA_949752695.1. NCBI lineage: Eukaryota > Metazoa > Arthropoda > Insecta > Diptera > Syrphidae > Melanostoma > Melanostoma scalare. The sequence continues at coordinate 280,502,219 of OX456984.1, forward strand.
TTAAGTGAATTTACGAAATAAAGGATGAATTTTCTCTTAACTTTTTTTCACTTAAGAATCACTTAAGAGTCCAATAACGAAAAAAAAACTTAAAAAAAAAAAAAAATTAAAAAGTCATTTTTGTAATTTTTGGTTTTCTCTAAAACTACAGGTTATTTTGGCATCCGGTTTTTTGTGTTTGATCAAAAATAAATAAGAGCATTGAAAATAAGCCAGAAAAATACTACTTAATTACGTAAAATTTTGAAAAAAAATGGTTTGAAGAAAAAAAATTATGTTTTTTTTTTCAAAATTTTGACTTTGACAATTAATATTTCAAAAACTATTCATATGAACAACTTATTTTTAAATTTTATTTAATGTATAGGTTTTTGGCTTTTCAAAATGCTATAGCACGACTCTGTAGGTATTACCGTTATTTTTAAATAATATTTTTTCCATTTTTAGTGATTTTTTTCTTAAATTGTAGGCGGGAGGGGCAATTTAAGAAAAAAATCACTAAAAATGGAAAAAATATTATTTAAAAATAACGGTAATACCTACAGAGTCGTTCTATAGCATTTTTAACGGGGGAAAATGGACCCCCCCTCCCATACGATTTTTTGCTTGTCTAGGTCAAACCTACACACCCTATCTTTTTGTAATACCTTATGCAAATCACCCTGTATATTAAAATTTGCAATACATATTTATAATTTATAAAAATAATTAATCTTATATATAAAAATGAATCGCAAAATGTGTTGGTAAGCGCATAACTTAACAACGCCTGGATTTATTTGGCCAATTTTTTTTTTGTTGTGTTTGTTATAGCCAGGAGAAGGTTCTTATTACATAAAATTAAAAAAATTTGGCGGATATTCCCACAGGAACGGGTTTGGGAATGGAAACGGGAACCTTAAATTTACTTGATCGATTTCAAAAATTCTTTCAACTCTTGGATGTTACATTCATCCCTCAGTGACGTAGACTTATAAATGGTTCCTGTCAGGGTTTGATCCCTATATTTCCACAGGAACGGGGTTGGGAACGGAAACTTAGAAACTACTGGACAGATTTCTATAACCCTTCCTGCATTAGGAGCGCTACATTATCCCCCTCCATCAGTAACTTAGATTATATTTCATCCCTATAACCCCACGGGAACAGAAACGGGAACGAGAACGGGAACCTTAAAGTTACTTGACCGATTTCAAAAATTCTTTCAACTTTAGAATGTTGCATTATCCCTCAGTGACAATGACTTATAAATGGTTCATGTCAAGGTTTGTTCCCCATATTACCAGAGGAACGGAATTTAAAAAATTGAGCGGATATTCTGACAGGAGCGGGTTTGGGAACGGAAACTTAGAAACTACTGGACAGATTTCTATAACCCTTCCTGCATTAGGATTGCTACATTATCCCCCTTCTTTAGTAATTTAGATTATATTTCATCCCTAGAGTCCCACGGGAACAGAAACGGGAACGAGAACGGGAACGAGAAGTTACTTGATCGATTTCAAAAATTCTTTGAACTCTAGGAAGTTACATCATCCCTCAGTGACTTATATCTCACATATTTCCACGGTAAGGGAAGATTCCCACAGGAACGGGGCTGGGAACGGAAACTTAGAAACTGCTGGACAGATTTCAAAAATTCTTTCGTCATTGGGATGCCACATAATCGCAAAGTAAAAACGATTGTTTTTCATCCCCAAGTTTCCACTTTAGCGGAAAAACGAGAACGGGAACCTTAAAACTACAGACCCGAGCAATTAATAAAAATAATTAATAATTAATAAAAATAATACTTTCGATTGTCATGTGCTGAAGCAGTTAAGTGGGAGAGCTGTGATCCCTTCGAGATCACGAGGCTCATAACGCCGGAAAAAGAAGAAGACTGTATTACATGTTCAAAGTCTAAAGAAAAAACTCGAACTTTTTTATTTGTCCTCTAGAGCAAGTGAAAATACTGTAGGAGTGGTATCAAAAAAGGTTAACCACCTCTGACGATGTTGCCGTAATTTGAAGACAACTAAGACTTAATATACATGTATCTGTACACATGTTTTTTTTTTGTCACGAAACCTAATGACTCATTTCAAATGCTTTCAAAAATGATCTCTTTTTAAACTAATGTTTTTAATTGTTTCCTCAAAGTAGTGATGCTATTTATATGTAGTCAAAAATATAACATGATCATTTTAAACTGGAAGTCCATTACTATGCTACGTCTTTCTCACGATCAAAACCATTTTAATACAATAAGTGCAACTAACAACAAAACCAAATTACTATTGCAATCAACGATAACTACAAGTGTTCGTCTAACCTCAAAACAAACCCCAACTCATTATTTCCAGCGATAGCCTTGAGCTCATTTCTAATAAAAGATAAGCCACTTGATATAGTAAATAAAGAAAAAATTGTAACAAAAAATTGATTCAACAACTTTTTGTTTAAGCTATACTCATATTTGTCAAATCGATTATCTTGAATCCAAACGACGAAAACAAGAGGTCGAAACAACTAAACGAAGAACTGTAGGAAGCTGTTGCGCTTATCGGGTTAAGGCGATTCCATAGTACCGCCAGCACTTTTCACAAAGCGTAGGTTCAACGTGCGTGGTGATCTTCCGTTTACACCTTTTCTAATGCACATAAAATTGTTTCCGATAAATGTTTGAGCGCGGGCCAACCACCCATCCACATCCATTATCATAATCGTCTACAATACACAATACACCACACCAATTGCGAAACCTTCACTTTCCAAACTTGGATTAGTCTTACTTGACACGAAAGATGGAATATGTAAGTTAATTTTGTTGTTGATTGGTTTGAGAGAAGCATACCATACGTTCGGTGACCTTAAAATGTCATGAATGTACAACATATGCGTGCAGCGCGTGGTTTATATTCAGTTAAATAAATGGCGCCCAAAAGGGCGTAAAGCCTAAGGTAGGTGGTATTTGAAAAAAAAAAAAAAATTAAATCAATAGGAGGAAGTTACAACATGTTTTTGTGGTGCTTTCTTAATGTTTGAGCGTTTTTAAAGTGGCCTAATGATCTTGTTCAAAAGATCGATTATTACTTGGTAAATATTTCTTTTTCTTCTCGAAACAATTATGTAAATCTTAAAAACAATCGTTCAAATTGTTGAAGCAAATACATTTTCTTACTTGTGTGTAAACATTGTTAAATAAATAACATATTTGGGTTTGGCTAACCTCAAATCAAGCGAATCAAAAAATATTTTCTCGACTTCATGACAGTTCATATTACTGATTTGGATTCAAGGTCAGCGTAGAGTCAAGGTGGACATTTTTTTTTTATCGATTTTGCAGCGGCGGTAACCGGCACCCACGTCTTGACTTTCGTGGAGAAAAGAAGATTGGAATATAGGATTAAAGAACAAGGAGCGTATAAGTCTTATGTATTTGTGGTATATACGATTATTTCCATCATAATAAAGGTGACAAAAATTATGGTTAAAGTCATCCATTTATGATGTGTTGTCTGTCTGAAGCTTAGTTTTTCATCTCAAGCCATTGGATAAACTTGTTCCATCACCTCGAAAGTACGTGAAGAGAAAGGCATGATTTAGCCATTAAAAGTTTGGCAGTCATCGATCGATCATGTATTTTAGTTATGAAAAATGTGTTGACAACATTTACTACAAAAACATGGGTTAGCATGCAAATTAAGGAGACATTGTATGAGACCTGAAAGATGTAATTTGAAACGCTTTGCCTGATTATGTAATTATGTCAGAATTTTATAGTAATTTTGTGACTGCGTCTTTATTGCTCGGCATGCGTCAAGTCGACTTGAGTTTCTGTCGTCTGTATATATATTAGACCGGTTCAAAAAAAGTGACTTTTTTCTTTTTCTCGATGCACATCGATTTTTACCTTCGAGTAGGTGTAAAAAACAAGCCTGTTAAGATTTGAGCTCGAAAAATTAATATTTAGAGGTCGCTCATCGCAGATTTCCATTTCCCATACAAATTGTATGGGAAAAAAAACATATAATTTTTGGAATTTTATATTTCGGTCTAGAAGCAAAGTGCCGAGATGAGCGATACATATTCTTATAGAAAATTTGTTGTTCTACAAAAAAAGTTTCTTATCATTTTTCGACAAATTCACTCCTTCAAAAGTTATTCAAGGTTAAAGTTTGAACAAAAATTTTTTTTTCTTGATTTCTGACAAAATGTTAAAATTTAACACTTAAAATCATAAAATCATTCGCTTATGACACATATTTTTATAGAACATTAATTGTTCTACAAAAAAGGTGTTTTATTATTTTTCGACAAATTCACTCCTTCAAAAGTTATTCAAGGTTAATTAAATAGTTAATTAATTAATTAATTTTTTCAGAAATCAAGAAAAAACCTAAATTTACTCTAAATTAAACTTTAACCTTGAATAACTTTTGAAGGAGTGAATTTGTCGAAAAATGATAAAACACCTTTTTTGTAGAACAATTAATTTTCTATAAAAATATGTGTCATAAGCGAATGATTTTATGATTTTAAGTGATACATTCTAACATTTTGTCAGATATAAAGAAAAAAAATATTTGTTCAAACTTTAACCCTGTATAACTTTTGAAGGAGTGAATTTGTTGAAAAATCATAAGAAACTTTTTTTGTAGAACAACAAATTTTCTATAAGAATATGTATCGCTCATCTCGGCACTTTGCTTCTAGACCGAAATATAAAATTCCAAAAATTATATGTTTTTTTTTCCATACAATTTGTATGGGAAATGGAAATCTGCGATGAGCGACCTCTAAATATTAATTTTTCGAGCTCAAATCTTAACAGGCTTGTTTTTACACCTACTCGAAGGTAAAAATCGATGTGCATCGAGAAAAATAAAAAAGTCACTTTTTTGAACCGGTCTAATATATATACTTTCAACTTTAGGAAATCAAAACAAAACTTTTGGGCATTCTGAAGATCAGGCTTCTAAAATCTGAGACCTGAACTCAGCTTAAACATCATTATCGACAAAAAACTTCTTCTCGGCTTGTAGTTATCTTGTTGGAAAATATAATTTTACCAAGACATTTTAGAAGCAGAAGAAACTTTAGATTATAAGTAAACATTGATCGTACTTTTATTGTCAATTTCAAGAATATTGCCACTAAACGGAAAAGATTCCATGAAACACAACGGCGATACTTACGGTCTTTTATATAAAACTTGGGTTGAGTATTTCAGATGGTTTATCTAATCTAGCTTTCTTACTCTTGAGTTTTTCAATGCAAACTCCAACCAAATAATTTTTCCTCAGAATTTCCTACATAAATTTTAAGTCTTCAGCAATAATTTGAAGAAATAATAAATCGAGTGAAATGAAACCGAAACCGAAATTGCAAATCGAGTGAATTTATTTGCAGTGTTCTGCATTTCGATCGATTTCATCAGTTCGAAAACTTTTCGAAATCACTTCAAGTGAAATTGAAAACAGCTGATACCTGTCATCTAATCCGAAACTCAATTTATTTGATTTTAATAGTTTCTTGAGTTCCCTGGTCAGAGAATTAAATATGAGTGCTGTTCTTACTGCTTCGGTTTTGGAGATCAAAAAGAAAAGATAGGTATGCGACAGAGAAAATAAAAAGACGTAGATTGAGATTGATTCCAAATGCATTGTGTGTATTGATATGTGGCAAGTAAAATTGAAGTACATAGGTATTTTCATGTTTTGATTGATAAATTTGTTTCAAATGATTCTTTTTATTATTACTGACTTTTTTTTTCATCCAGTTGTGTCTTTCTGTCTTTCCCACAAAGAATCTGCGACGATACGATCTCATTTCATGAAGCCTTGGGCAAAATCTTTATGTTGGCTCATAAAGTTCATGAATATTTCCTCCTGTGCAGTATTTTTAAGCTTTCCCTTGTTTAAAACAAATTTCTAGTAAAATAAACAAATTTTGTGTGGTTGCAACGGAGTTTTTTACTTACATTTTTAAACGCGCCTGTTTTCTTCTACCATTCCACACTGATAAATTAGGGTGATTTCAAATCATTTGGAAATCGGCGAAATCGAATTGTGGAACACAACGATTTCGTTTCACTTCGATTTCGAAAAATATGAAATCGATATCGATAAAAGTGAAATGCAGAACACCCAATCTTAATTTCGATCGATTTCGATTTCATTTCACGTGAAAGTGAAATTTGGAACCTAGCTGTAAGAGTGAATTTCATTTCGAACGTGTTAATCAGACTATAATTCAAGAAATTTTTCAAAACTTTTGGGCATTAAGTCTTTTGCTTTCTATAGCAAACCTAAATCTATGAAAATTAAGTTGCTCCATGTTTTTTTCTGGGGTAATTCTGTCAGCTGAATGCGGCAACGAACGGACGCAAGGGTTATTGAGTTGGCCGCTAATAAGAGCTGTCAGTTCTCAAACTTTTAAGTTTGCTCATAATTAAAAAAAAAATATATAATATCATCTTGTTGGAAGAAATTCCACCATATTTCTTGTCCTATGGCGAAAGCGAATTCATGGAAGTCCAGTGTGGCGAAACTCTTATCTTACTATTAAACAAATGTTCAATGATATCAAATCCTGATGATGCATGAGCCTGTTATCATGCTGAGAATTGTACTAAAATGTTTACATTTACAGAATTTTTAAAATTTGTATGTTTTTTCAACGGTAGATTATTTTTCAAAAACCGTTCACTAAAACAACTTGAATTAAAAACTTAATCAAAGAACAGAGACTTAGTTTTCAACAACATTATTGCACGTGGTAGGTAGTAGGTGACTTAATTGATTTAAGGGGGTCATCCGATGTGATGGCCTGTTTTTAGGCACTTTTTAGGGTTTTTTATCTACGACCAGTAAATAGATCGAGCCTTACGCTTATTATCAGTAGTTAATAATATGTATCGATAGCAAAACTAAATTTTCATCTAAAAGTATTGAGTGGGACATGAGTTACAGCGTTCTGAACGCCCCGCCACGAAAAAATTTACTTGCACCTCCTCCACGATTGTGGCTGATTGGCTTATCAGAAACAAAAAGTAAGTTTTAATCTGTAAGCTTAAATGTATGGAATGAACTATCATCAAATGAATATACCAAAAATTGAATTTTTGACAGGCATTTAAGAAAACAATTGCGAATTTTTTGTTTTAAAAAAGTTTTGAGAACTTTTGATTGATAAATAATAGTTTATTCTATGTTTCATGTGCTGAGTGTTAGTCTACCTTTCAAATTTCAGGTCATTCGGCCAAGCCGTTTTTGAGATACGGTGGAGGAAAGTTTGAAAAACACTGTTTTGAGAAAAACGCGTTTAAGGACTACGGCCAGCCACTGAGCGCTCCAAACAGCTCCTTCTACTAACTGCATTATCTTTAAAACAACTTCGAATTTTTAAAAACCACTTTACTACGGATAGTTTAAGGAAGCAAGTTGTAAAATCCGATCACATGGGATGACCCCTTAAAATAATTTTTTTATAAAACTGCCCCCGTCTTAACCGAGGGAAACAGACCCCGATCCTATGCGATTTTTTTCTGGTATCAACCCAACTTATCCGTCCGGGAGTTTTGTGGCATCTATCTATCAAATCTTATGCAAAACTGGGGCCGAATTACGGCATCAGTGATCGAGGGAGTGAGTATATTATTTTTCTTTAGAAATTTACTCATAACTACACAACATCAGTCTAGTGTGCAAATTATCGACTTCAATTCGTTCAAATACTCATGAAAGAATGTCGAATTTTGTTAATACAGTACTCTATAACGTGAGAAGTAATGCCAAAACACATAATCTAGTCACGTATTACTCGATCACGTGTGCCGTAATTCGGCCCCTGATGTTTTTTTTCGTTTAGTAGCTCTCCTACACCCACATTGTAACCACTCATTTCCAGAACTATAGTTTGCAAACTGAGAAGTTTGGAATGTTTTATTGTAGGTAGGTAGGTAAATCACACAATCATGCAAATTCAGAACGGATTTTGATGAAACCATAGATTTTAAAGCTAAAAATAGATTTCGAATTAAGAATGTAGCACCAAGTTAAGAAAAAACCTAGCTCAGCAATGGTAAAACAAGTTTATTATATAAAAATCGGCCATTTGTTCGCAGCATAAGCCGCAGTTCTTCGTTGCTTAACAACCTATTGTTTGCTCCAAAAAAAAATACACGGAAGAAAGTCCCTTACCTCTACATGCACAATAAACATGGTTTTAAAACATTAATCAAAGCCACATTTCTGACCTCATACCGCATCAGAATCAGCATCAGCAACCTAATTATAACCTCTTAACAGTTCCGAAATTACTTAATTAGCAAATAACCCAACATAAACTCTTGTTTTTTCTTCGAGTATAAAATAATGTGCCAACTGCCAATTGTTTCCATTTGTGGGGTTGCTTTTTTTTGCATTGTAAGTTTTCCATTCCAACTCTCTCGCCATAGACCCGTAGGTTGCAGTTGCAGAGTACGAGTACGGGAACGGGTACACAAAAATATACTTGATTATCCGAGATGAAACTGTATGTAGGTAGGACGTCGTCGTCTTTACTGCTGTTGCTGCTGTGTGCTCCAACAACAATAACTCCATGGTACCTACATTTGTTTTGTTGAAAGATTTGCCATTGCAATTGTACGTTTGCCAATGCCGTTGACTTTAAGCTGCAGAAAATATACACAATGCAGTTACAGCTAAATACAAGAGTAAATGCGCGCACTATCCGTCGTCGTCTTTCTTCCCGAAGTCGTTTTCATCTCATTGCAAAGCTTGTTTTATGTTTCTACTGAATTTTTAATAGGAAAAAAACCTCCTGTCAAGGCATTAATATTTATGGACACTTACATACATGTAGGTATGCTGATAACTGATCGTATTGATCAAACAAAGGCTAGCAAATGTTTACAAATGATCCCATAAACCTAGGAAGATACTCACTTTTAAAAAATCCTTGGGTGTATATATCCTTGAAATGTTGTAAATTAGATTTGAGTGAAAGTTTCACTCCACGAAAGCATGTTTTTCAAACTATCGGTTGGTCAGTAACAGTAACGAGTAGGTATATTGCACCAAAAACTAACACTAGATCACTCTCTCTGTATATATGTTTTATATTCTCATTTCTGAACTAGGTCCTCTTTTAACTTGTAAACAATATTTTTGTATCGCGCGATCTAGAGTTACATATGTTAATTTACATCCTCATCAAACACTGCACGCAAATCAGTAAAGAATAAGTACGAAAAATAAATAATAAAACCACTAAACGATCTTAAATGCGATACGATCAACACGAATACGGATCCGAGTTTGAACAGTGAACACACAGCAAAATACAAAACTATCGTAGCTCGTGTCGTTCGTAAGTACAATTGAATCGTTTGGATATAACATATACTATATCTAACACTTGGAGCATGTATACGCGCGCTGCTGCCACTTTAGCGAGCTAGCAAGTTCGAAAGAAGACTGATCGTCGAATCATAAAGGCTAAGGTTGGCATGGTTCATAAAGTTGTACACAAAACACAATTCAGGTTTCGTTTTATTTTTATTTTTCTCTAAAGCAAAACATTGAAGTTTAAAACAACTGAGATATAAGGTTACCAACGGCACTAAATGAAAATATGTAATTGTAAAAGCAGTAGATTTGTTTTTCCCCGCATTCGAACACTGTAGTTATCAAACTTCAAACGGAAATAAATGAAAATTCCATATATAAAAACAAATAGACCACACTACAATAGAAGTGTTAACAGCACTAGTCAAGTTCTGATTGTGATAATTGTTGTTTTTACTATCGATAGCCTTTTGACTTTTCTTGGAAATAAAAGAAATAAAAAACCTGATTGCAAGTTGTTTCTCATAAGACCCTTTGCCAGCAATCGTATTATATACTTATTCATACGACCATATTATAATTGAAATATTGAATATAATTTATTGTTCAAAAGAATATATGTATTTTAAATTATTATTTTTGTAATGCTCAAATTTGTGTGACTCTAGGTTTGTCGACTAGTTGTCTAACATGTTTTGAATATCATTTCTTTTACTCTGAAGCAGAAAATTGTTCTTTTGAAAATGTAAAACATGCCATTACTTTCTCTTAGGCCTCCATTGCCTCAGCAAAGTTTTTATATTTTTCAGTTTTCAGACCTGCAAGATTTCAATATAACATACACAGTGATCCCGTAGACCGTAGGTAGTTGACCATCACTTTTAAAAAACAGTGTTAAATTAAATTTAGCTATGCAACCTAGAGTTGCAATTCAGATAAATATTAGAGTACAAAGATCTAATCTCCTTTTGAATTTATATTTTAACTTGTGCTTCTTATTACACTGCACCTAACAGGTTTCACTTTTTGAAACATTTTTTATACAGTCCGAAGCCTGGTTCTTACTCTGTTTTGAAAGGAAAAAGTGTTCTTTTCGTTAAGTTGCTTAGTTTATGCATAAGTATTCAATGCTCATTGCAAAACAATGAATTAGACGAAGTGAACTGTGTTGGTATCGTTGCAGATAAAAGTTATCAAAAGAATTCACAGTCGTTTATTTATAATATTTTTTCTCAAATGCCGTTGTAATAAAAAGCGATTGAAATTTGAACGGGAATTAGAAAAATGCATGACATGAAAATGGTGCTATCAGCATTGAAAGGTTTTTTGCTATAAGACCCTTTTCAGAATTTTCAAAAAAGTGATTTCTTTTTCATTGCATTTTTCAAATGTCTATATACATATACATTTTTGAAAGTACTGTGCTACAATTTTGTAATGAGTGTTATTGTACTTTTATGTAAAGTTTACGGAGCTCCCTGGGCTCCCAAGTATCACGATTTTTCGTTAAAGAAAACTTTAAACGCGTTTTTTCGGAATGACGTTTTTGAAAGGTTTGTTAATAGAAATTTCGTTGTTATTTAAACGAACCTTACCGAAATCTTGCCACATGTTCCTTTTGACTACAGTTATAGTGCATATCATACGAATTGTGAAATTATGAGTGTAACTTTTTTTTTTGTAAAAAACCATGAAAAAAATTTTAATTTTGATATGCACTTTAGCTATATCCGCAAAAAACACTTGTGGAAATTTTGGTTAGGCTCAGATTATCCATTCCGAATATTTCATCAACAGCGCACAACCATCTTTTTTTTACCGTCTTCTCCCCCCTTTTTTTTTGTACAAAAACTGTATAAAATAATAATAACAAAAATTTTCTTGCTTTTTACTTAATACTACGTTTTGATAACTTTTTGTAAATCTATAGTTTTTTTTAGAAAAAGTCTTTAATTTTTATCAGTTAGTTCAAATTTAAGCTTAAGGAGGGTTAGAAAAATATTTTTGCCTGTACAACTCAGGTGTTTTAGTCGTAATAAAGTAATAGTATTCTTGTCATTTGGCTACCCAGCGTTCTCTTTTTCTTAAACTTAAAAATCACAAAGATATTCATAACAAGAATATAATCAAAAGAAAAACTTGTAATTCTACTACCTACTTTTATAAACTGCAACCTGGTAACCCTAAACATAATAGAATCAATAAACAGAGTTTCTTTCGACTCCATCCACGGAGAGAAACTACAAAGAGGAAAAGAAATAAAAATAAAGCGAACGCCTCTCATTGCGACCGGTTTTCGGATCACGTTTACCTGGCCACAGGTACGTACTTTGGCATACTACAAGACGACAACGCAACGACAACTCAACTGGAATATTAGTATTATCATCGGTGAGGGAAGAGCTCAGCAAAAAAAAGGGTATAGACAGGTAACCCCTTTAAGTACCTCGCCATCGCCCCCATTTGGGGTTGTTTTGGTTAGACCACTTCTTCTATTCTAGGTACGCAAACGTAAGAAACTAAACTCTTTTCTGTTGCACACTGTTATTCTACCAAGCTTGGAAAGCTAGAACTAGATTCTTACACTACATTTTTTGACTTGCAACATAATGAATCTCTGGAGATGAGGAACAGAAACAGATACGAATACTATGATGATATTATTCAATTGAAGAGATACACTGGACGACTGAATATTTACGAAACGATGAGCAAAATTACTTCGACCGACTTCGAGCTGTACCCTATGTTGTGAGATTGCCTTAAATACAATATAGATATAACACAAACATACTTCTCACTTATGATCTCTGATTGGTTTTGTTGTATTCGCAGATCCCAGCATCTTCAGATCTTTAGACTTTCTAGTTCTTTTTGTTAGAATATATATGTATTTATTTAGACTTGGAAAATGTTTAAGAGTCTCTCTCCGGCCCTCTTAATCCTAAAGTGAATAATTAAATTGAATGATTTGCTTGCAATTTACAGTTTATACGTAGGTACCTACTAACTGAATTTTAGAAATAAACTGTCGAAGAGCAAACTTAAGGAGAACATTTGTGCAAACAAAGTTTTTATTTCAATGGAATTGAGTTTTTCTTTCTGCGAATGCTTAATAAGCTTAACTTTAAAGACCTCGGGTATCAGCGCGTGTGGTGTTAAGATGGAAGAAGCATTGAGTTAACTTAGAATAAGTAATACACGAAGTACGTGTTTGGCAAATAAATTATCAAGTGTTGTTGCTTACAGCTACAGGGTTGGGCCACTTAGTGCTCATCTAAAATACATGAGTGCTCATCTTATAGGAAAGAATTTCAATGGATACCAAAATGTAAAAGATATTGATGAGATCAGTTTTATCTCTTGATAGTAGAAGTCTATATTCTAAAGCGATTTGTATCGTGTTTTTTTTCGAATTTCTTGTAACTCTTTAAATACCTATCTTTTAATAAATTTAAACTGTATGGCTTGCTATCGTTATTTAAACAGTAAATCACAATAAAGAAATTGATAAGGGCCTTTTTCCACATCTCCATCCACAATAATAATAATAACAATAATTTTGTGGTGTTAAAAACATAAGATTTTTTATTTTAATTACTTTTTCCTTTTCTGTAGCAAGGAATGTGTTTGGTTTAGTTTTTATTGTTATTCAGTTATTCATGAATGAACTGTTATTTTTTCAAAACACATTTTGTAGGTTTTTTTATTTCTTTTATTTAACATTTAAGTGAGAAAATCAATAAACAACAAAGCGAGGAGCCTCGGGGCCTAGTGAATTTCTCACAGCCTTGTAAGGGAATGGAGTAGACCTACAACTTTCTGCCGATTTCGAACGGCTTATCGAGAAAGTTTTTTTCGTGGCAATGAATTTATCATCGAAGGACTTGCCAGTTCCTCGCAAAAGCCGATTACCGTGAAAAACATTTTCGCTTCTGTTGGGAATCGCAGCACGAACCTTCCGGTTAACAAGCAGACATTCGAACCAACGGGACACGGAAAATTTACCTGGCTATACAATTTTGTGAGTAACTATCGTTTTTTATGAGCAATAAAAGCAGGTAAGTTAGTTAATCAAATAACTAAGTTTTGGTTGATTAACTTACTGGTGTGCAATTTTTTGCCAGCGGGAGAGAAACCAGCGTAATTTATAGTTATTGATTTTATTGCATTGAAACGTTAATTGAGTGCATTGTAACAAATTACACCTAAGTCACGAATTAAAGGGACTCTAAAAACAAATTCATTGAAAGGTGCGTTTTTGCCACAGGTCAGTACTCGCGCTGACTCAGTAATTGTTTCGAGCAGATCAGCTATACACCTTCTTCAACTTCTATGTTTGAAAAATCTACCAAATGTCGGCTAAATGAGGCATTAGTGGTTCATATCTGTTCTAATTAATATTCCATTTCTCAACCCATTAGTCGAAAGCGAATTATAAGCCCTGGGGCCCTACTATGTAACTCGATTCTACTTTCGAATCATTCGAAAGTTATTATATTATAAAGGGCGTTCGAACGTTTTTATTGTAGAATCGAGTTACATGGTAGGCCCCCTGTATTGCAACCGTTTGCCTCCTCATTATTTTGCGAGTTCGAGTGTTTTAGAAATAAATAAGAGATAATAGGGATAAAAGACATTCTTTTGTCCTTACTGTTTAAAAACGGTTTCGGCATATTGGCACCATTGTTGATTCGAATAAAGCGTTATAGAGAAGTTAAATTTTCAACCACATTTTCGAGCGACTGGATTCGGCAACAACAGTTTACAGGCGTTTATTCTGAAGTAAGTCTATTCATTACGAAATGGCCTAACGTACTGACATCTGACAACAAAACACAAATATACCGAATTGAATTGAGATTGTCAATATGGATGCGCTTAGTCTCTTACTTAGCTGCACCCTCAGTTTATTTTGAGCACATAGAGATGGTTGGAGAAGTGCTAAAAAAGAAATAGAATTCAAAGTTCGAACTTTCAGATGTCGCTGTAAACTGCGAATTAGGTGACGCAGTTCACTGTTCTGAACTTCTTCCTTTTCCGGTTTTAAGAGCATCGTTATCTCGAAGGGATAACACCTCTCCCAGCACTTATCTGTTTCACACTAATGACCCACCTGCGGAGTACGCCGCGTTGACCTCAGAGAGTGTCAGCCATCCTCCCGATTTTGGATGGTTCCATGCTTCTTTTTTGTTTCTTGACGAATCTGTCTGTTCACCAGAAAAACCTAAGTATGAGTACCTTTGCTGTGAATTAACCTAAGAAGTCCTTGGACAAACACCGAACACCTTTTTGTTTGGAAGTTTGTTTTGATCGAATTTGGGTACACTAAATATTTCAGTAGTTATTTTCAGAAGTGTAGGCCAGAAAAAATCGAAAAAATGCAAACCCCGAGTCCTTCTCAGTTTGCCTCGTATGCTTTTCTAACAAAATTCTGTGTTTTGCATTTTGTCTTGAGTGCAGGCTAAGCGTGGGCGACAAAACGACATTGTAAACATTCATATATCATCCCATACACATTTTGAAACATGTTCTCCGTTTGCTTTAATGCTTGCGCATGTGCATATAAAGTAAAGTGTAAAAAATAACCATATGTATCCATATCATCTTCATTTAAATTTATATGGTTTGAAAATTGCTGCAACGTATAGGAGTTCATATTTTTGGTTTTTTGTTTGTATCTGTTCTGTTGTTATTAGTCTTAGGTTTTTTTTTTTTGTAAGAATAGTTTTTCTGACTAGTTTGTGACATAGTAGAACGCGGTTAGTTTTCATTTGCATTATCGCATCTTGAGATCATAATCTTATCGGGTTTTAAACAAAGCGAGACTCCTCTATCCTCCTCCGAAGCCACATGTTTTATATATTCTTTCTGCGTACGCTACGGTCACTGGTGGTTGAATGCAATACATAATCAAAAAGCTGCTCAAACGAACCAAAAGTAAAACAAAATGAAACGAACTTAGAGATGGGTATTTTATGGCCATCACGCAAACAAAAATTCATGATATAACCTGGAGTTAATCGTCTGTGTTTTTTTTTTTATTTTTGTGGTGTGGATATGATTCCAGAATCTAAGGGAAAGTTCTGGCACTGTTACTGAAAGTAAGCGTAAACAAACCAGCACGATATGATAATTTTGCTTTTGAAGATTGTTTTTTAAAGGTATACAAATTCTAAATGAAATAAAGCACGTAAAAAAGAATGTACAAGATATTCTTATGACATCAGAGCTTAAAAATAATTTCGGACATATGAACCTCACTGCTAAAGGGTGATCGGGAAGTCCGATTTTCGACCACTTTTCGAGCAACTGGGGCGGTATGTCAACAATGAAGCGGTGAATGTTGGCTTCCGAGTGGTCCAACGGCTGCGGTTTATCTGCGCAGGTGCGAAATCAGAAGATCGTAGAGGCCAAATCAGAGATCCGTTACTCGAACTCATCGAATGTTTCCCCCAATAAATTGTTGGTGTATAGTGCTGTGTGGCATTTTGTACCACATTATTGCAACCATAGCTGAGCAACTTCAATATCACTCAATTTCGGAGCAAAAAAGTCGGCAATATGGGCTAATGATCGACCTAACCGTAAAACGCACCAAACAGTGGCTTTTAATGGATGTAAGGGCATTTCAACAAAGGCTTCTGAGTTTTATTCAATCGATTCTTTAATTTTGCTTATTGACACAGTTTTTCAACCAAAAATGAGCCTTATCGCTTAAAATATAAAAGTGGATCAAGCTTTTCAGCCCATTCAGCGATCGCACAGCTCAGAAGTTGGATCTTGTAAGCTCAAAAGCCTGGATCTTTTCTAAAATTCTTCCACAAAGTGGCCATCACAGCTTTAATTAATGTGCACCATTGTTAATCTCCACAGCAGCAATAATTTATTCTGTGCGCACTGTATGTCATCTTTGTGGATGCGCATTATCAACTAGAATGTGGTATAAAACGATATAAATGGTTTTCCGAATAGCAGCACGAAGCATTGACTGAATATACCAAAAATATACCGCCAGTTAACAAATTGACAATCACTAGAAACAGTGCTGTCAGTTTGAAAACCGAATCTTAAAGAACACCATTTACACCGGTGGGAGTTCGCCTTATATCTTCGTTTCTACTGCACACATTTGAACAAATATTAAACTAGCGTCACATTATGTAGACGGAACATGTTAATAAGATTTAACAACACAAAAACAAAACAAATATCTTTTCATTTTCAATGCATTTAGTTTTTGGTCGCGAGCGCACTAAAGACAAAGGAATTTCTCTCGACGTACCGAGCATCGTGATCTCGAAGGGATCACAGTTTTCCCCTTCTCTGCCTTAAACTAGTGATCTGCCGGTGTAATACGCCGCTAATCCGTCTCACTTCTCAAAGGACGAAACTGTTTTTAACCAATCAGTTTCTGAAAAAAGTAGTTTTTTCTAGAACTTATGTGATGCAAGTTACTTTAGAGGTGTGTATTTTTCGCATGCTACATGTTTTTTAAAGTATTCGTTCTTCAAAATCATTCGAGGCTTCAAGTCATTTTCTTTACAACAAAAAAAGAAAACAAAAGCTAACAAGGTATGTAACTTAACGAGGGAACACAAAAAGGTGTTTTGTTTAGAGTTGTAGAGTTGAGTTGGAGCTATAAATAAAAAACATTAACACAAAAAAAATTTATTAATTGGCATTAAAAAAGACTTAACCAATTCTACCAATTTTTTGGATGTAACGGCTCCTCAACAATGGCTTAAGGATTATCTTTACTTAAAATGCCACAGCTTTGCTTATTAACGTAGCCATTCGACCAAAACTAAATTTCTTCGCTGAACGAAATTCTCTTCTGAAAATTGGATTCAACAGCAATGTCGTTTTCAACGAGCTAATTCACCGAATGTACGCCGGCGGCGCCGCGCCGTGCCGTGGTGGTCGATAAGCCTCAATTCCTGCACAAAATATAATCTAGAAGCCAAAAACCCTGGTTAGACGTAATCACTGACGTGGATACACACAGCAATAGCTTTTTAGGTACGAACTGTAAGACGCAACCGACGACGTCTCAGATCAGATGTTGAATATTATCATTTAGATTAAACGTGGTGCGAAAAAGATCCATCGCTAATAAGTTCTGATTTCGACGATTGTGTCTTTATGTGTGAACGCAATCGTCCATCAGAACGTAGAGTGCGATCGGTTTTCTAAATAAATCTACACAATTTGCATGCGTAGTTAAGGCATCATCTTATATGTATATAAAAATGAATCGCAAAATATGTTGGTAAGCGCATAACTCAACAACGTCTGGACCAATTTGGCCAATTCTTTTTTTGTTGTTTGTTATTGTCAGGAGAAGGTTCTTATGACATAAAAAATTTAAAAATTGATATTCCCACAGGAATGGTTTTGGGAACGGAAACTTAGAAACTACTAGAGAGGTTTCTAAAACGTTTCCAGCATTAGGGACGCTACATTATCCCCCTCCATCAGTAATCTAGATTATATTTCATCCCTATAATCCCACGGGAACGAGAACCGAAACCTTAAAGTTACTTGACCGATTTCAAAAATACTTTCAACTCTTGGATGTTACATTCATCCATCAGTGGCATAGACTTATAAATGGTTCCTGTCAAGGTTTGATCCCCATAATCCCACAGGAATGGGGTTGGGAACGGAAAATTAGAAACTACTTTACAGATTTCTAAAATTCTTTCGGCATTAGGAGTGCTACATTATCCCCCTCCATCAGTAACCTAGACTATTTTTTATTGCTATAATTCCACGGGAAAGAACCGAAACATTAAAGTTACTTGACCGATTTCAAAAATTCTTTCAATTCTAGGATGTTACATTATCCCTCAGTGACATAGACTTATATTTCACATATTTCCACGGTAACGGAAGATTCTCACAGGAACGGGGCTGGGAACGGGAACCTTGAAACTACTGGACAGATTTAAAAAAATTCTTTTGTCATTGGGATGCCACATAATCCCTAAGTAAAAACGATTATTTTTCATCCCCAAGTTTCCACTTAAGCGGAAAAACGAGAACGGGAACCTTTAAACTACAGACCCGAGCAACGCCGGGTGGCTTAGCTAGTTCATAATAAAAAAGCTGATCAAACTAAAGACAAATCATATGGAATATGACAAATTGATTGTCAACGAAAACAGTGGTGCCTATCTGAAGTTTTTTTGCCGCTAAAATATCACTCCTTACTTCTTACTACAAAAAATTAGAATCTAACAGTCCCATTAAAATTGCTATATCAAACAAAATTACTTAAATTCAAAGCACCTTATACATAATGGCAATACTTTCGCAAAAGTATTCAAGTCTTTCTTGACTTTTCACTTTTTACTTGTTTCTATTTTTGAATTCACTTTCAAGTATAAAATTGCATTTTTTTAGTTTTTTAAAGTTTAATACTTGATTTATAAACCAACTACATATGTTAGGTTTCCTTGTGGTTTTCATGTTTTCTGTGAAAATAGGTTGCATTCAACAATGAAACCATGGCGTAATGTTGAACATATCTGCCTCTTATGTGGGGGTCCGAGGTTCGAATACCAGGTACATCCAAATGTCTTTCCAAGGGAATCCTTTTTCGCGAGGAATTGGTAATTCATTCGGTCATATTTCCATGCCGTGAAAAGCTCTCTCTCGGTTAGCTATTGTCGGTCCCCTCCATTTTTCTATGGTTGAGAGAAATGAGCTTGGCCCCCACCCTATTTATTTTTTATTTTGAAATATGATTTTTAAGTTCAATTAAAGCTTTGATTTGAATTTGATGAGATTGATTTAATTGCTAACTTAACTTTAATATCCGACAACCACAAGCGCTATACAATACATACAAAACTTATTAATAAAAATATTTTAACTTAATCGTCGAGCTCGGCCAAACGTTCTATTTCATCAAGAATATCATCCAGCTCTTTTTCATCAACTACTGGATAGCATGTGAGAATCATTCGAATGAAATTGCCAATCCCTCTGTACGCCAGCGGTGAGTAACCAACCATGAGCGTTCCACATTTAATCATCCTTTCCTTGATTTTTGGGGCAACCTTAAAAAAAACAAACAATCTTTAACTTCTCCAAAAATCCCTCTTTTGATTATTTACCGTGAACAGCTTGGCTTCCCACTCGCTAGTTTCCTTCTGAGCTCTCATTGCCTTGGGAATGTACCAAAAGCAAACGTTTGTATACGAAAACGAGTTTTGAACTAAACGATATCCATCTCGTTGTTGGATTTTTTGAACAAGAAGCTTAGCCATTTTGATTGAATGATCAACTAGTGAACCCAAGCCACTTACACCTCGAGCTTTTAGCATTAGCCAAAACTTAAATGCGTCAATCTTTCGACCACATTGAATACTTTTGTTTCCAGTGTCATACGAGACGTCGTAAAATTTGTCTTGTTGGAACAGATACTTTACTTCGGTGCTGTTACACTGTGACAATAGATCTGGTTCCTTTGTTAAGAACATGCAGCACTGCATTGGAGCTCCTAAGGACTTGTGCGGATTCCAAGCAACTGAATTACTTCGTTCTACGCCATTCAAGAGATGGCGGTTTTCTTTTGAGATTAGAACTGATCCCCCATGACATCCCTAGAAAGTAAATTGTAAATATCACGTTGAGTACTTTTTATAGGAATAAATTACATCAACGTGCAACCAAAGCCCATAGCGCTGACATACGTCAGCGATTTCATTCAAGTCATCAAATGCTCCCAAAACTGTTGTTCCAGCTGTTGAGTTGACGAAGAATGGGGTTTTGTTTTCGGATTGGGCATGTAAGATCTTAGCCTCCAAATCATTTGGTAACATTTGGCCGACTGCGTTAGTTTTGACGGTTACACAATTATCAGTTCCCAGACCGATCCAGTGAGCTGCTTTCTTAAAACTGTAGTGTGATTCCTCCGAGGTAAACAAAACCAAAGGTTTCATTCCAAAAATTCCTTTTGACTTGATATCGGGACAAATTCTATATCTGGCTAACACTAGGGCATACCTTATAAAAGGAAAAAAAAAGTAAAGTCAGAGCGATTTTGAAATTCTTATTTGAAGCTATTAAATTCAAACAGTGTTGAGTGGCCTTGCCAGTTGTTACTTTATTGTTTAAATTCTATGACCTGTCAAAAATCTGCAATCATTTCAAAAACCAAAATACGCACATGTTTGAAATTGATCCTCCGGGAGCGAATATTCCATCACCATTAGCATATCCACAAATGTCGCACATTTTCTTTATGACTTCCGTTTCGATGAGTGAAAAAACTGGAGCCACTTCAAACGTATACCTGTCGATTGGAGAATACAAACAAATAAATTAACGCAAATGTGTCTGTATCTTTGGCATTTGAAGTTTTTTTTTCTGTTTTGCTTACTGTCGGCTATGTCATAACAAGTTATCTGTATCTAATGAAAATGTCGGAAACTTACGCACTTGTGTTGAGTGCTTCGGTTATCCAGGAACCAAACAGGCCATAGGGGTCCATTTGACCGAATAATTGATTATGGAATCGATTGTGTATCGTCTTGACGGAGTATTGAATTATTGTTCGGCACATGGATAGTATTTCCGTTTCATTCAAAGACTTGTCATCGGATATATTAAGATCTATGAGTTTCTGTAAAAATGGAAAATGTGTTGGAAAAGATATTCGGTTTAATTAATTTTTTTTTTTAAATTAGTTAGTTGTGGTGAGTGCAGTCATATATAAGTATGTATCTATAAGACCACTTTTTTGTTGGGCGGATGAACTCAAAGACGACCAATACAATCGTTAAAAGAGAGACAACTTAAATTAAAATGAAAAATCAAGACAAAAAAGTTACAATTGCAACAGTAGCTTAGTACTTCTTCTTTATTCGATGACTTTTTAAAAATTCGATGTTATATGCATTTTTGAGCCCTTATTAAAATTTGGATCCAAAAATTGGATGATTTTTGAAGTAAAGCAGATCTGAGTTACTTTTTTGCAACAAACTTTAAATTTCATTCCATAAGTGTATACGTCTATACCATTAACGAAAAATGTTATTTTTTTTTATAAAAACCATCTACCAACATCCCCTAAGCTACCACAAAAATTTGGTTTTATTCGGTCGAGCCGTTCTCAAGTGATGCGATCATAACTAACCGTACACTTCTTTTTATATATTACTAGCTGAGCCGCCCGGCTTTGCTCGGGTCTGTAGTTTAAAGGTTCCCGTTCTCGTTTTTCCTCTTCCGTGGGAGTTTGGGGATGAAATATAATATTTCTTACTGTTGGACTGTATGGCATCCTAATGCTGAAAGAATTTTTGAAATTTGTCCAGTAGTTCCTAAGTTTCCGTTCCCAACCCATTCCTGTTGGAATCTTCCGTTCCAGTGGAAATATGTGAATGAAATATAAATCTATGTCACTGAGGGATAATGTTACATCCTAGAGTTGAAAGAATTTTCGAAATCGGTCAAGTAAGTAACTTTAATGTTCCCGTTCTCCTTCCTGTTTCTGATACTAGCGTGATACTGACTAATGGTAAAGGGGATAATGTAGCACCCCTAATATTGAAAGAATTTTTGAAATCTATCCAGTAGTTTCTAAGTTTCCGTTCCCAACCCCGTTCCTGTGGGAATCTTTTGTTCCCATGGAAATATGTGAATGAAATATAAGTCTAATATAAATACAAGATAATGTAACATCCTAGAGTTGAAGAATTTTTGAAATCGGTCAAGTAACTTTATGGTTCCCGTTCTCGTTCCCGTTTCTGTTCCTGTGGGATTATAGGGATGAAATATAGTTTAAGTAACTGATGAAGGGAGATAATGTAGCACCCCTAGTGCTGAAAGAATTTTTGAAATCTGCTAATTTTCCGTTCCCAACCCCGTTCCTGTGGGAAAATGGTGATCAAACCTTGAGAGGAACCATCTCTGGATTAAACTATTTCATAAAAATCCGTTGGGTAGTTTAGGAGTTTACCCCGGACATACATACATACATACATATATCCTATTTTAGTCAAAATAAAGTAGTAATTGAAATTTGACCCTTTCGCGGTTGACTGACTGGTCTGAAATTTGTTACGCACCTTTAATTCGGAAGACAATACAATTTTATAATATACGGTAAATCGAAGATGGCCGCCGCTACAATATGGCGGATAACATATTTTTTCACTACACTGCTTCTTAGTAGTTTTAGTTTAGATATCTTCAGCAAACAAGTCGCAGCTAGCTCAGCTAGCTCAGCTACTCGACTCAGAGCTACATCACAGTGGACCAATAATCAAATCGGCCACACTACCATTCTAGATAACTTTAGATTCTTACCGAATCGATCCGACTACACCACCCCCAAGTTGGTGTTTGACAATAATTTCCAAGTAACCATACCTTCAAGAGAAGCTTGGGAAAATGGCGCTCTTTTGGAAAATGAATGGGAAGTGGAATCTACTCAGAAAAACTGAATCTCAGTCTTTTCTTCCGCCTACCCGATCATTGTAGTGTGTTCCAAGCGGAAATTCTGGCGATTAAGGAGGTGGCTCAAAGAAAACGTCATATCCTCCACGGATATTCGGATCTTCTCAGCTGCCAAGCTGCCCTTAAATCTCTTGCCTCTGTATCTACAAAATCCATCACGGTCCAAAATTGTCAGATGTCTCTGAGGGAGATGTCAAATCAGTTTAACATTCACCTTTCATGGGTGCCAGGGCACAGGGACATACCATGCAACTGTATGGCAGGCGAACTATCCAAAAAGGGCACGACCACTTCCCTACGCTCAGAATGGAACAACATAGGTGTACCTATAGCTACATGTAAACTCCTACTTAGACAAGACGCTTCAAGGATAACAAACACTAGATGGACTGAGAGTAACAACTGCCTTGCAACCAAAAAAGTTTGGCCGTGTGTAGACTCAAAACGCTCGAAGAGTTTGTTGGCCCTGAACCGTCTGTATCTAGGTTCTACCATAGGTGTTCTTACGGGACAGGTGATTAACCGGCTAGTCCCGTAATGGAAGATTAATAAGTGATCAACTCGTTAATCTTACATCGGGTTTCTGAGATCAGTAGGTGATTAACTTGCTGATATCTGTGGTATCACAATGGGCCCTTGCGGCCTAAGTGTGTCAGGCATTGTACTCATTGACTGACAGCCACTTTCACCTAACCTAACCTAGTAGTTTTGGGGAGTAACCTCACAGTAAACATTTTTTCTCTATATTCCTAGTGGTTTCTTGATTGCATTCTTTTCAACTTTTATGTGAAACTCCGGAAACAAAGGGTTGATATGGGTTTCATATAAAAGGTCTTGACTAGTAGAATAGATTTGAATGAATTTGAAACAATAAGAAGTATGTAGAACGATAGAACGAAAAAACTGAGGACTCGAAAGTAAAAATTAGTAATGAAAATTCTTAAGTTAAAGAGTTTTTTTGAAAATATCAATCAAAATTATGTAGACAGTATTTTAAAAGACAAAATAAACAAACCCGTAGGTTTTAAATACCAGTCATCGCACCACTATCCTCATAGACCTTGGGGTTATCAATAATGTTATAAACCACAGTGCGAGTATTTAGGAAAATAGGAGACACCGATGCACGTTGCTTTTAAACCTTTGTAAATCAAAATGTAGGGGAAAAACAAAGTCAGGTAGAGCATTCCACATTCGGGTGGTGCGACTAAAAAATGAATATACTTGAATGAGCGACCGAAGTTGGGCTCGAGATAAAACTGGAGCATTCCTAGCGTAGCGGGTGTTGCGGCTAAATTGTTTCAGGGAAGGAATGCAACTGCGGCTACTTCACTAGAGAACTTTTTGTGAAAAAAGCTATAAAAGAGAGTGAGATAGGCAACGTTTCGACGATGTTCAAGTATGTGGTCATTTCAACGAAGATCATCGTTAACACACATACCAAGTACTGACAGCTTTTCGGTTTCTTGGTGTGAGATTTTTATCAAGTCATCATCATTTGTCTGATCAATGCCATAGATTGATGAGGAGAGTATGGTCCGATGATTGGTGCCTAGGAACATCCGAATTATATTTTAGCTCTTAGTACATTGTCTTCGTCAATCTTTATTTTCAATTAAACCGCACTGGGTCTTTATAATACCCTTGATGTGTGCGTTAGCTATAAGAAAAAACTTTGAAACTTATTTTTTTTTTTTTTTTAATACAGAAATTGGACCCCTTTCTAAAGTGAGTTAAATATAAATAAATATTAAGTGAAACGGAAAACAAGAATATTCGATAAATGAAATTTCAGATGTTTGCATTTTTTTGCAAGTTTGATTTCTGAGATAATAACAGACTAAAAGAAACATTTCTAAACATGCCTATCTACAAATGTTTATAAGACTTTTTTCAATTGAAAACCAATGCTTCTTCTGATGCGGCCGGTCAATTTGAATTTTTAAATATTTTTCTTGTTAAATTGCTCCGAAATCAACTGAAGACATTTTTAAATCTGAAGTGAATTCATTAAGAAGCGTTTTTTAATATTTCTTAAAACTTTCATCCACATTAAGACTTTTTCATTACAATTTAAAAATATACTTTACTATTTTTTCTACTACTCTTAACGGCAAATCAAATTCAATTTTTTCCCCTCAACTGGTAACGCTGATCCAAAATCAGACTGCATGTTAGCCAAAAGTTTTTTTTTTTTAATAATAAGTGCGCACATCAGGGGGAAGGGGTTATAAATACGAGCAGATATATTAATAATGTTATAAAACAGAATGCGAGTCTAAATCTTCAAGCCGAAGTAAAATGTTGCACTTATAAAGTACGTACATCTACATTATGTATGTTTTTATAAATTAAATTAAGAAACTGTGTGTCTATCTTGAATTAAAATTATGTTCATTTAAAACTATGACCCTACCGCAATCTAATTAATCAGAAATCGATTTTCCATTCATTGAACAATTGACATTTCAGATTATTGCTAGAGGTAATAGACAGACATATTAAATTCATTTATGAAAAAGTAAATATACAACAACCATCGCAATCAAAACTGAATTATCTCGCTGCTCTTTTTAGGAGTAAAAACCTCGTAGCAATTTCGAGACTACACTTTGATAACCGAGCAATCACCGCATCCTAGAGAATATGCCAGGGCCAAACAAATACAAAAATCAGATTAAAGTGCATCTTTTGTTTGGGTTTGTCTATGTCTATCCGCCTATCGTTTATGGTTGAATGAATTCATTTTTTTCCTAGTACAACTAATCTCCAAAGATTAGAAATTATAGTGTCAAACGTCAAACTAATATGTCTAGACCCCAGGCATTAATAAAGCAAATACTAATTGTTTCGTTTCGATTTTAAAGACGACTATGACGACAGCAACGGTGTCATTATCACATAATACTATAATAGCGGCTCACATGGGAACTGGCAGTTGCCATACAAATAGTTCAAATTTCGCGATGTTATTATGTATAAGGTGTAGATTAATAACGATAGCTAATTTGCTTAGTGGGAACATACTATCAAATCAATTAAACCGAGTAAAAACCAATAGTAATTGGAGTAAATGCATTTGTTTGAGTAAAAACTATAAATGAAAGAGGAGAAGAGAAGTATCTAATGTTGTTTTAGATAAGAAATACCAAGAAGAATTTAGGCTTCTAAGAATACTCGTGTAGAGTTGATCTCTTCAATAATTGAAGATTTTTTTATCTAAAGAGAAATTTCGCCTGGAATGCCCCACTGTATCAACTTGATCCAGAGTTTGGTACTTTTCTTAAAAAACAGAACAAAGGAAAATTGATTGCATTACCCACCTTAAGTTCAGCTGGCTGGACAAATTGGACAATTTTTTCATTGTTATCGGACACACAGAAAACGTTCGCGTTGTTTAACAATTCGTAGATTACCCCCAACGCTTTCCAATCCGCGGGCAAGCGTTGGCGTATTTTTTCAACCGCTGGATTCATTGCACAAAAAACTTTAAATTTGACTTCTATCTGACGGTCTTTCGCGAATACTTTTAATTTTACTGATGAGAAACAGAATTCCCTTATTCAAAAACGGTTTGGTCACCTTCAGTTACAAACTCGTACTGATCCAATCCATGCAATCCGTTTAAAATCCCAACTTGGTTTCCATAGGTTTCAACAGTTGCTGTCAATGTTTCTGTAGCAGCTTCTACTGCTGTGTGATAGTGTTTGATAGCTTTGTTTGTAATAAAATAATTTTTCATTTTAGGTTTTTTTTTTTTGAGTGATTATATGTGTCGAAGAGATAAGTGGTCGAGACGTAAAGGAATCAGACAAGAATATATAATCGATCGGTCAATTTTTAGCCTCATATTACAAATAGGGGTGTATGTAACGCTTTGATCTATAATTACTGTTTGGTGTGACTATATGCCTGCGCCTCGATTGGTATGCTAAGCACGTTCTGGTAGATTTGGTTTAGATACATGATTTGTTTGCGGTAAAGAGAATCAATGCCTCAATTCAACAGAACAGTTGGTGTCTTGGGTTTCCTAAGCTTGAGTATGGATTGCAGTGGCTCAAACGACTAGCAGCGATCCAACAAAGTATATTTAATGATTCCCAAGTTCTATGAACAGGTGTGGCCCCTAAACTGTAACAACCGTTAAAATATTCACTGCCTTGATGACTTTTTCATGACCTGAGTTGCAGTAGAAAGAATTTGGAGTAATTAACTAGCAAACTTACATTCACTTACCGTGAATGAAACACTTTGGAGTGTTTTGCAATCGACAAAGTTGAAGGCCTTTGTGAGTTTTAGGGGGAGATTAACTATGCAAAATTATACTGTTGCAAATTGCTTTGATGTTTTATAAAATAAAATATGTAGACACGTCATAGTGGGTGAACTTTTATGAATTTTTTGATGACTTAAAATTAATATTTATACATTTGACTTTTCTTATATACAATTGAGTAACGAACTCGTTCGTTTTGCCAAATTGACAAAAATATGTTCGTTCGTTGGTCTTTGTATGAGATGATGCGATATTCAAGTTATTTTTCTAAAAAAGCCGTTAGTTTCAATTTTGAACTCAGTCCTTATACAATATACCACGTGTGAAGGTCTTAAGAAAGAACGGAAAAGTATGATGAAAAAATACACTTTTTAACGTTAACCAGTCACATTTATATAACATTCGGTTAACATAAGCTTGATAGTAATCAAATATTTACATGGCTAACTTCCTTCTGAAAAGCAACAGAGCAGGGAACCCCGTACCTTGTAAGGAATGGATTTTTTTCTGTTGGAACCCCCCTAGTAACGGGCAGACATGCTAACTATTGAAAGCACCACGTTGGGGGGTGAGGTAAGACTAAAATGGCTACTAGGAAAAATAAAACTAACACACTTGGGTCTGTTGTGATACCAGAAGAAAGATGCAAGAGTGCATCGCTGAGTAAATAGCTTAGAGCTTTTGATGAAGTGGCCAAGGCATTGAATCTCTAAGAAATGCTAATAAATATGTAAATAGGGTGGTGCAACGGAGCGAGAATCCCTAGGGCCAAGCGCATTTCTTACAGCCGTGGAAAATTGTAGGTCTCCTCCAAATTTTCTGCCGGTACCGAATGCTAATGGAGAAAGCGCTGTTCATGGCAAAGAATTTACTTACGGAGGGCTTGCCAATTCCTCGCGAAAGACGATACCCGTGTAATAACATTTTTGCCTTTGTTACGATTCGAACCACGAACTTCTGGGTTAAGGGGCAGCAGCCGCGGATTCAAGGGGGGGGTCACAGGGGTCATGACCCCCCCCCCCCCCCCCCCCCCAAAAACAGCCCGCATTTAAAAAAATAGAGCTAAACCAATCCAAACTGAAACTGAAAATCGAAAAAAAAATAACCGAACAAAATCTAATTTTTGTAAACTTGAAAAACGGAAACTAACCAAGCGACCAAAATCAACTTACTTTATTGCACTATGAAAAATTTGCAATCAAAAAATGGCTGACTCAACATGACTGACTCAAAATTGAATAAGTTTCTCACACAATACTGACTTTTGTATCAATTTCTCTATATTTGGATAGTAGCTTTACTTAATATCTTAACATTTGATTACAAGTTTTAAGTAAAAACAATTTATAACACAAAATCCAATCTCCTATTTTGTTTCGCAAATCTGTTGATGATCGCATCGATGTCCAGTTCAATGTCGCGATGAATGTGTAGCAATGCATGACCGGTGAGTCTGTCTTCTGCCATAGTCGATCACAACCAAGTTCTGAGGCGACGAAGAGTTGAAAAGCTCCTTTCTGCAGTGGCTGCAGTAACAGGAAGCGTCACCAAAATCCAAAGCAGGGTATGAATAGCCGGATACATTACTCTATCACACGCATCAAGGGCGGCAGAAACCGAATCAGGAAGTTCACCGCCTTTTTCAACAATTCGGTTCCATTTTGCTACCCACAACTCAAATTCTGCAATAAGGCTTGCAGGAGGAGTGTTATTCAGAAGATTCTGGTACATGACTGCTACGAGATTAACTTCTTCAATGTCCTCCTCTGTATAAGAAGTCCGAGGCAAAAAAACTTGAATTTTGAAATCACTCTGATGAAGCTACATGATCTTGCGTTGACAATGTTGTTTCGTATACAGTTGTGCAAATATTTACCGTAATATCTTCGCTGAATCTAAACTTATAATTTTGCTCGTTAAATACACTTAGAACCAGAATTTTCAACCGAAGAACCAATGCACACATCAAATAGAAAATGTTAGAAAAACTGAAACAAACAAAACGAAAAAAACATTTCATTTCAGAAATTGAACTAATTTGGCCACATGATATTTTTATTTTGCTGCTTATAAGTATACAACTGTTGAAATATTCCGTTTCCTTCTTTGTTTATCGCAAAACACAATGAAAACTATCCTGATTTCAACGACACTGAAATCAACAATGGACTGTTGTGCTTTCAATGTTTTGATTGCAAACTGATGTGAAGTTAGCCAGGATGCCATAAATGGTGCGAAGCCATTTGAAAACACACGAGGAAACGTTTCAGAAAAAAATTTATTGGCTAAGACATTTCTTACTTTTAAAAGTACATTTTTTATATAAACAATTTATAATTTGATATGAACAACAGTTTATTTTTGTTATATTTGATTTTTTTTTTATCCCGTGACCCCCTCCGGAAAAAAATTCAAGATCCGCGCCTGAGGGGCAGACATTCAATTCAACCTATAGTTTTTAAAATAAATTCCAAAAATCAATACTAATTCTAATCAAATTCATTACTTTTTTTCAAATATGTATTTCCTTATTCAATAAAATATTAAAAAATAAATTACTTAAATTTGCACTCTTACGTTATAAAGATCTCAATTTGTCTATTGTACCTTGCTTGTTCTACCGGAACCATGTGCACCTGTGTAGAACTGTGCGAGGTCCTCTAATGAGCAAATTGTTCGAAATAAGCGCACGAGGGACTTTCATTCCTTTTTTCGTTTTGTGGCATAGAAGAGTCAGACATATAAACAAACACAGTTAATTAACACCCAAAAACATTATAAAATTACTAAACAGAAAAATTCATAAAAACGTATTTAATTTATTTGAACGATTCCATTTTTTGTTTGAATTCTCATATTGTTTAATTCTCGTGATATGTTATCATATCAATTTTTCAATACATTTTTTTGGATGAAAAAAGTGATTCTTTTAAAAAAATCGTCACCTTTACAGAAAAAAAAATTTCAATGAATTGCTCAAGGACATTACAAGTCTCCATACTAAGGAAATTTTGTCAGCTTACAATTAAGTCAATTTTTTAAATTTTCGGTTTGTTAGCTTCTCCTAGTTTCTCCAGTTTTGGGATCCAGGGAACAGTTTTGTTGCAAAATGCGAAATTTTTTTTCACTAAGTCAGAATTTAAAAAAATATAGTCAGGAGAAATTCATTAAGTTCATCTTTATTAAGTTCATCTTAGTTATAATTATCGATATTTGACTTAATGAATTTCATTTGAAAGCCGATGATTTGTTTGTTTTATGCTTTTAGTTGAGATGTTGGACTGTAATCATAGTTAAGCCAAGATTCTTTGAAAAAACGCGTTTTGGGGAAATTGTTATAGGCCTAACCTCGACAATTATTTGTATTTGTTCATGTTCTTAAGCTGATTTTACAGATAAGACATTGTATACCTACTACGTCTAACAAGTATCCAATAAAAATATGGCTACAAACTTCTACAAAAGTTCAAACTTTCCGTTAAATTGTCTGCACAACTGACGATATGTTAAGATTATTATGAATGTGGATTGTAGATTAAAGCTTTTGCATTTATTGTCATCTTTTCTGAAAATTATTATTATTTATTTCAAATTCAATGCTTTCCATTTGTCTTTTGAGATTGGGTTTAGAATAGGTTCTTATTTCTCAATTTGATCGTAGTTCATCGTTTTCAAGATATTTCGCATGTCTACGGATCATGAATACCTAGAATGCAGCTACTACACACCTACATATCAAACTTTGTTTTTAAATCAAACTGTGCGGTCGCTCTTAGCATTGTATAGGTACCTACATACTGGCTACATACCTACGAACAAAACTTGCGTTCACTCTAAATAATCACCCTAAATAAAAGTCGATGTCCCATAGAAAACCAAACTGAGCATCAGTTCTTTTAAAACAAAAAGTGTAAAAGTATTTTTTCTTTTAGCTTGTCTCTCACCAACCAGTTGACATCACGCCACTTTATTTCTCAAGAAACGCCAAAAAAATTTTCATTCTCAGCGGACCACGCGACCAAAACAGAAAAAGCCGATCTAAAGATCACATATGTAGTATAGTAAAAAATACAAATAAAAGTGTATTCGAAAACCACTCTACATAGAACAACCTTGACCCGCAATTATTTACGACGTCTTGACCTTGCAAAATGAATCTACCTACTATATGATGATACATAAGTAGGTATAGCAAATGATAAATAACGAAAATAAAATAAAATCAAACCCCACGAAATTTGTTGACCAAACAAAATATATAAGAATAAAAGGGGTTAAAAAGGAGAATGATGATTCCTATCCTACCTATGTTCGATTGGAGCTTGAAGGCTTCGTTTCCAAAAACAGGTAGATACTCGTAAGTATATAGTCATGCGGTCAGTTCAACAGCTACCGAACGCCGGTATAATACGTATAGTCTATGCTCTATGGTGATAAAAAAACACAACTCTCGTTATTATCTCATCGTGAACCTGATGAACAAA
Organism: Melanostoma scalare; assembly: GCA_949752695.1. Classification (NCBI taxonomy): domain Eukaryota; kingdom Metazoa; phylum Arthropoda; class Insecta; order Diptera; family Syrphidae; genus Melanostoma; species Melanostoma scalare. Next base: position 280,533,784 of record OX456984.1, read on the forward strand.
AGTTCGATGATCTATCTCTTGAAAAATCTTAAAAAGTACAACAAAAAAGCGGTTAAACAACTTGAACGACCTTAAATGATATTTGTTAAAAATTACAAAAATGAATCGACGAATCCATTGTGATATGTTCTGCACACATTTATAGAATTGAAATAATAAGTATATGTACTAATATGTAAATACTTTTAATAACAACCAGTAATAAAATTATCATGTTTCATTTAGTAATCTGTGCCTTCTTGGTTCTCTTGATCATTTACCGGATTATCTTATTGGGTTAAAAGAGTCGCAAAAATCTAATATAAATGTAAGCTCATTGATAAGAGGGAGTCACTAAGATGGCTCGGAAACAATTGATTCTTATCAATCATCACACACGTTTTTAAGAAGACATTCTTATGGAAAATGTGTATTATGTATAACAGATAAATGACTAATCGGCAAAGCTATTGTGGCTATTCTACTTAATTGTTCTTTGTTGCATTTAACGACAGTACAATAATTCAATCAAAAACTGTTAGCAAAACAAAAACTAATTCTGGTCTGAACAGAAATGAATTATCCGAAGCACAAACCAATTTAAGCAGTCGGGGAATACACTCATGTAAGTCATAGTATACATTTCAGATGACCAGTTAATAAAACAACCCCAGAAGTATGCAGTTTTTCTTAACCGGAAACTAGCTTTTCAAAAAATAACTGACAAGTATGACTACTATTATACGGTGCAATTTGTTGCACGAAACTACTTCGAATTCTTCTTTGTTCTGTCATTCCGTGTCGCAAGTGTAATTACACGATGAAATCCAGTTTCATGAAACTAGTTTCACATTTCTCTTTATTTTTCATTCTTTGTTTTTATTTTTGGGGAAAAATAGTTATCTAGCAGTGCCTGGTTGCTTCAAAACCTCTTTTATTGGCAATTGAAAAACAAAAAAGTCATTATTATTAGTATTATTTCTTATTTTTGAACCAAATGAAACAGAATAAACAAAAACACGAACAAGGACAAAGGGGGCGTTCGAGAATCGTATCCGGATAGCTTGTTGTTGTTGTTAATGTGTTTAATGTTTTAACAGAGTCACACACCCATTTTAACTAAAAAGCTATCTAAAGGTATCCGAGTATTTTTAGTATACCTTTCTAATCAAGTGATCAGCTGATAGAAAATTTATTTTTACTTCATTTCATGTTGATTTTTTGTTTTGGTGTGCATTTATTTCAGCATGAGTCTTTTAAAACAGATGGGAAATCGAAAAAAATAAGTTATAATCGTCTAGCAATGATATTTTAAATGTTTTTCTATTTTCAAATTTCGAATTTTAGTATTTCACAGCTGTTGTCTGCAGCAATCTGGCTATCCGAAAAAGGCTATCCGATAGGTTCTCGAACCCACCCAAAGAGAAACGTCAAAGCTGTTTCACGAAACCATAACCCATGCGACACACGGTAGCACATTGTCCATCTCTGTTTTTCGAACTTTCGTTCTCTTTTGCACTTATGGTGTTCGAACAGTTTCGTGCAACAAATTGCACCGTATAATAGCAGTCTATGAATATAAGGGTGCTTCTTACTTTGTGACTTGTTTTTTCTTCAAAATTTTATTTAAAATACATACTTAGAAAAAATCTTTAAAAATTTGAAACCTATCTAGATAGATAGATAAAATTCTTTATTACAATATTCAAGTTTTACATTCCATTAGTACAAAGAATATAAGGACATGGCTATGCTGCCGTCTGCCTAGAAACCTATCTATTTCATGACTTTCAGAACGCATTCAAAGATTTCCCATATACACGCAATACACGCAAACTTTTTTGTTTCAAAACTGTAGCTCAGTAATTCAATGTTACAATCTTTGTCGATGAGCTTTCTTCGGAATTGAATGTTCTACAAAAGTGTTCATTGCGGCGTAATGACGTAACTCTAGCTATGGGATTAGTAAAAGTTACTTTTTTCATTGGATTCTGTTTTTTTTTTTGTCTCTATCTCGTTACAAGTACAGAAGAAATATAAATGACAAATTTGAAGGAAATGTGTAAACAACATCAGAGCGAGGGAGAGAAGTAAATTCACCCTATTAACATTGCATTCGAAATACTCGTGCCATCCACAAATGCTAAGTATACAACCAAAATAAATTTCAACAAAACCGCAAAATATTTTAATCATGAACGTAGATGGCTATCCATACTATCAGCTACATTTATACATTGTTGGGGCTAAGCGCGTGCGTTTCTTCCAACCATATCTTGTGAGGGAATGGAAGCGACCTACATTTTTTGCTTATTTTAACACTTATCGAGGAAGTTCTTTTCATGGCATGAAACTACTATCGGAGAAATTGTAAACTTCTCGCGAAAGGCGATGACCGTGGAAAAACAATTTCTTTTTCCTTTGTGTTTTTGGGACTCGAACTTCGACCCTCTGACGTAACATGCAGAACGCCGCTGGCACTCACAGTGCTAATCAGCCTTATTATGAGTTTCACGTGAACAGCATTCCCCTCAAAAAAGATCCCATTTTCCCTTATTATTCGTTTCGGGGGAAAAATTGTCCATGTTCGAAAAATGTCCCTTATTATGAGCTATTTTTCTCTGTTCAATGTAAAAACGTTGAGAGTAATTTATTTCACTTATTTTTGTGAGGCGAGCAAGTGAACAACAAAAGCGGAAAAAACGTATGTAGGTAAGTCTGGAATTTTGTTCAGGGGAAACTCATAATAGCTTTTCTGGCGAAAAGCTGTTCACGTGAAACTCATAATAAGGCTGAATATTGAGAGCTAAATTTTTTAAGGAATTTATCTTTATCATGGTTGATTGATGTAGTAATTCACCTAAGGTATGCGGTCATTCTGTAGATTTAAGCTCAGTTTATTTTTTTTACTTCTAAACGACGCGTTTTAAAAGCATTATCATTGGTTCTTTTGAACTAAGCTTTAAACCCAAATTTGTTATCTTTCTCTACATTATAGCCGGAGAGCTAGTGACCGAGTTTCTCACCTCATTTTAGCAAGGCTCAAACTTTGCTCATAGAAAGATTTAGACCCGACAGTTTTAAAAGCAGGGTTGTAAAAGCTTTAACTAATTTATAGCTTAAGTCTGGATTTAATTCAGAAGCTATTTTGAGAATTGGAGAATATTCAATTCACAAGCTAGTTTGAGAATTATGAATTGAAAAATATTCAATTCACAAGCTAGCCTATGACTTATCCGAATTATGAATTGAAAAATATCCAATTCATGAGTTCAATTCACAACCTAGCTTATGAATTACCTGAATGTTTTCCAATTCATAATCCGGATAATTCATAAGCTAGCATGTAGCATGTGAATTGAATATTTTTCAATTCATAAGCTAGCTTATGAAAAATATTTAATTCACAAGCTAGCTTATGAATTGAATATTTCTCAATTCATAATTCACAAGCTAGCTTGTGAATTGAATATTTTGCAGTTCATAAGCTAGCTTATGAATTGAATATTTCGCAATTCATAAGCTAGCTTATGAATTAAATATTTTTCAATTCATAATTCACAAACTAGCTTATGAATTGAATTTTTCTCAATTCGTAATTCTCGAATTGAATTTTCCTCAATTCACAATTCACAAACTAGCTTTTGAATTGAATATTTCTCAATTCTTAATTCTCCAACTAGCTTATGAATTCAATCTTTCTCAATTCATAATTCACAAACTAGCTTGCGAATTGAATATTTCTCAGTTCATAATTCTCAAATTAGCTTATGAATTGAATTTTTCTCAATTCACAATTTACAAACTAGCTTGTGAATTAAATATTTTTCAATTCTAAAGCTTACTATTAGCTAATAGCTTACGGATTTTTTAATTCATAAACTCGCAACCCTGTAATAAAAGTGTCCGTCTTACACTCCGGTACCCTCCATGAGGCCTTAAGATTAGGGCTTGAAGTTGTAAAAAATAAGTTCCCATTCGCCTCATTTTAGCAAGGCTCATCTTTTAATATATCCTTCATTGATACAATATATACACGAAAATAACAATGTAAGACGTTTTAGCTCTCCATGACATGCTGTAAGACGCTCGTGTTTATGTGAAAATTAGTCTTTTTATCTTGATCAATTTAAAATTTGCTTTCCTTGAAAAAAACCACAAAAATCTGACAACAGAATAGTTTACTTCGAATAATATATATTTTTTTAATTGAAAAGAAGGTACCAACGTTTTTAAAGTATAACTTGGCATTGTGAATCGTAATGCAGGGAAAATACATAGTCTGGCAAAGCATTTTACATTCCGGAGGTACGACTAAAATATGAATATCTGTAATTAACTGTACGTCTGAAGTTTTTCTCAAGATAAAACTGATGAGCATTCCTAGCAAGGCGGGTGTTGCGGCTTAATTGTTTGAGGGGAGGAACGCAACTGGCTATATTGCCATTGATACATTGGTAGTGTATTTTTCACCGAAAATTTTACTTTGATATTGAAACTGGTGTTCATGAGAGCGCATATGAATGCCTAATTGTTGAGACAAAGCTGCACGATTGTACCAATTTTAAAACGATGCCTAGGTATAGTTAAAGATGCTAGCTTACCTTTACCACAAAAACGTGCACTGACATGGGTTCGGATGTTAATGTGTCTGCAATTGTCATTGAAGCCTATTTTTTGACAGCTCTGCAAAAAAAAACATGTCATTTAAAAGGAAAAAACAGAGTTCTGCAAAAAAAAGTATGTCATTGGAAAGGAAACTAGATGTAGTGCATTTTTAATCACCCTTTCACTACAAACAAACGAAAGCTGTAAAGTCATCGTATTATTGTTCCTTCATGATTGGAACTAATATTTTCAAGGATCTTTTAAAATCTACTAGTAATAATAGAATGATTCGGTAGAAAAGCTGGCCATATATAAGAGCTGAGGCACATTGAACAAAACACGAGTCATATACTTTTCTAAACAATTCAAAAACGTGTGTTTTTTAGAAGTATTCTACTACCGAAAAAAAAATCGTTAAGTTTCTGGATATTAATTTATTCTGATTCATAAAACCTGCTTTTGGAACTCAGATATTACCAACAAAGAAAATGAAAAGTTCTCATTATTTTATGTCCATTGAGCTGGGACAAGACACACCGCACAGAACTATGCTACCATATAAAATCAATTGCGTCCCAAAATACTCCCAAACTAAGGAGAAAGGAAACCCCAAATTTAAAAATACTTCACCTACATACCACACGGTATTCATTGAGGAGATTAATAAGTTCCGCTTTGTGTCAGTGAACTGCAAGGAACATAGGCAGGCATTTCGTGCACGCAATGGTGAACTTAAAAAATTTGCAATATTTTAAGGAAAATTTATAATAATCAATAAACACAGAGTAATATAATAAAATAGATGGAAAAATAATCTTGTAGAAAAGATATCCTTGTTTGTTTGTCTAAATATTTGTTTTAGTTAAAAAATGTCAATTGACACAAAAAATATGTAGTGTATATGATCTTAAAAGCAGGGGTCAATGTACCAAACTATAGTTGGTACCTCATTGTACCTCAAAACCAACATGTGGTGTAGTCTTTTAAATGTCACCCCAATATCCTATCGTCTGCTTGAAAAAAAAAATAAATGTAACGAGAATTTCAAATAAGACTTCCTAATGACAGCCAAGATATCACAATGCATTTATCTCAAATAGATACATAGACGTAACGTACACCCAGATAGACTTGCACTCATCAGTGGCATTGCACTCGTGAGTCGTTCGAATTTGTTGAGAATTATTTTTAGAACTTGACACTTTCTTTCTTCTCATCGTTTGGCAGGAGGAATTCACTTTGTTTCTTGTACGAATGGAGCGTTGTGGCATCCCCAACATTTAGGGGATGATCGAGCTAAGTTGTAATAGTGAAGCTGAGGTAGTGCGCAATTGCCGCCGATTAACTTCAAACTTAGTGCAATTTTAGAGCACGCCGTTGAAGGTTGTGATTTGTGACGTTTTTGAAGTGATTTCGTTCTTGTGTCATTCTAAAAAAATTAATTAAGTGAAATTGGCGGACTGAATAGGTTTTGAAGGCCTTAATTATAATTCATGTGCTTCAAACATTAAAGAAAGTGCGTTTTATGGTTTACACAAAGAAAAATAGAGCAAATAAAATCTAAAAAGTGAGCTGCAAATACAATCGACATTTTTTGTGGACTATACATATTTTAATATCGAAGGTAAGAATTACTTTTATTCTTTTTTGTGAACTTAACCATTCTAATTGACTTTGCATTTGTGTTTAAATGAACTTCATGATGTAGAGCAATTCAACTCCACACAAACTTTTGTAGTTTGAAAGTGAATGCCAGATGATGATGTTTCGAACTATCGCGATTGCTAAAATTCGTCAAATTGGTAAATGCAGTGTCAAATATAACTTTGCAAATGTCGATAACTTTCTGTTGTGTCTTGATAAATGCCGAATCCAAGCAGCTAATCGAGAAAGCGCATTTCATGGCAATGAATTTACTATCGGAGGACTTCGCCAATTCCTTGTGAAAGGCGGTACCCGTTTAAAAACATTTTTCGTTTCTGAATAATTTGTTAATCTTTTATAATGTCAAAATGAAGAAACTGTAGACAATGGAATAATTGTAATTCTGATGTTTGTTGAAGAGGAAAAGAAGAGTTCGATATTTACGTGGAAATGTATGAAACGTTGTCGGTTTTTAATAAATCTCACAACCAAACGTCAAGGGAACAGTTTCAGTACAAGTAGTATGGGTAGGGTAATCCATTTATGTATGATGAAAAAAGAATAGGACCTAACTATTAAAGTTGAGACTGTTTTAAATAACGGACGGGCCCATTTCCATCAATGACTGTAAATTTATACTTAACTATTGTTTTTGTTACTCAAAACCATTTTTTACCGACATAATTGACTAAAATCCTATCTAAAACTTCGATTCTTCGCAAGAAAATCAACAGGGCCAAAGCCAGCTCTTCCTTTTGGGAATGGCTGACTCCCAAGTTTTATGATACGACTCACTAACACTTTGCAAACTGAGAACACATTGTTCAAAGTAATGCTATGATCACAAAATGAAATAATACTCACGAACTCCGATTGAAGACAATATTCATTTCATTTCATTTCATTTCATTTATTAAGCATTTAGATTTACATGACACTTCAAGATTGATATCTTTTAAATAAGCATCTAAAATAAGTTAGTTTTTTTGAAATATAAATAAATTTAGTATATAAATAATATAATTAAATTTAATAACATCGAAAAGTATAGAGAAAGAAAAGTATAGAGAAATAATAGTTACAAAGATTGGCAATATAAAAAGCAAATTTGATTGATTTCTTCATATATGTTGTGAAATATGTAAAAAAAAGTTTATTAACAAAAACGGTTGATGAGTTTAGCCTTTGCAGTTGATGTGGAAGATTATTCCACAACTGAATAGCCTTGACAAAGTAAGATCGCTGTCCCACCGTATATGTGAACCGAGGAATATTAAGTGTAAGTCCTCTTGGTGATCGAGCAAACATAAGATCATATTCACCCTGCTTTGCAAAATGCAATTTAGTCTGAGTCGATAAATTGAAATTGTTTTACGAAAAGCAAATGGGTGACTTAACCGCCACCGTTTAGACAGTAGAGTTTCTCGAAATAGACTGGACTTCCAGTTCACACTTTGAATCAACTTTGGCTGGGCACTTTTGAGATAATCTACTTAAGCCCTCAACTTTTTTATTTCGAATATCTTGTAAGCTATGATGCCCTCGGCGTAATAACTAGCATGTCTGTTACCTTAAACCTCTTAAGCTTCAAATTGAAACAGTAAACAAATACGTTTTTCCACGGGTATCATCTTCCACGAGGAACTGGCAATTCATCCGGTAGTAGTTTCAATGCCAAGAAAGAGCTTTCTCGATTATCCGTTCGGAATCGACAAAAAATACTGGGTCCTTCCTGTTCCTCACAAAAAACTTGGTTGTGAGAAATGAGCTAGGACCTGGGGCTTCCCGTTTTGTTGAGCCACTTTATTTATTTATTTGTTTTTATGAGCTATTTAGCTTTAATATTAATAATATTTTGGGGTGTGTTAAAAATTATTTTCTTTTTTTCCTTGTGAAATATATAAAAGAACATTTCGTAATTTCGTATATATCTTGTGGAATATTGACACTACAGCAAATTTAGGAAGAACATGCATTTTCCATTGAAAAAGATCATATACCTATATAATAGGCAGTGCATTCCAAGGTGCCATTGCCCATGGTCTCAGTCTCTTGAGTCTCCGGCTGGCTCCGAGCCTGTGTAGATATGTTTTATTTAAGAAACTAAACTCTTAAAATATTCAAAATGAAAAAAAATAAACAATTTAAAGGAAATAAACTTTTTAGATTTTAAAGAGACTCACTGATGGCGGGACAGCTGAAACTATCGATAATAAGATTGGTGCTGCAAGAACTGTCACCAAACATCCATTTAAAGGTGATAAAATTTTATGTGTCGCAGCATCCCAAATGTCTGTCATCAACAATCAATATTGAAGATGTCGCATTTAGCGCGTTTTTTTTTTATTATTTATTTTCCCTCGATATTGTGAGTGGAGGTCATTGGACCAACCAAACTTGTGAGTCACTTACCTCTGGCATCGAGTACAATGCCCATTCGTTGGTAGGCAAGTTCCGCTCAAAAAGGACCCCTCGTTCTCCTGATGCTATGATTACATAAACCATTTTACTTTACTTTATAAGCGCGCATCTAAGAAGTATTATTTGTCTAAAAATAATTCACTGTCTGCTGAGGAAGCATCCGTTCATCATACGAAAGAGGCACGCGATCTCGCTCTAGCGCTCGTTCTGGCGCAAAGTATCTCAAAAATAGTTGCGCCGCGATAAGAATACCAAATAAACAAAAAACTAGTTCAGTTTGCTGGGGATCCACCATTCGTGTGTCCCGTGAGAGATCTATTTTGATACCGGCATTTGTCTAAATAGAGGACTTTAATGCCTATGGGTGTGCTCCGTTTTCCCTGTGGAGTTAAGTTTTCCTTCGTTGGGCCTCTGCACCACCGCGTGCTTTGTGCTCCTTCTGTTTTGTGTATACTTTTTCAATTATTCCCGCCATCCAGTCACAATTAAAAATAGAATAAATGTTCCTTTTGATGAAATATTATTTTCCAACTGAACCGATTGCGTTGTTTTTGTTTTCCTTGTTTCTGTTCTTTTTTTTTTGTGGCAATACGCGATGACTAGGGGATAATGGAATCTCTCCAAATTCTAATGTAAACGCGTGCACAGACGCCCAAACCTACAGCAGAAAAGAAGCAGTTGCTGCGCTTAGATAAGAGGGAAAATACCAAACCAAAACTGGACATGAAAATATGTTCCTTAAAAATAAGACATGGCATATTCGTTGAGTATATATGAAGTACGTAATTGGAAATAGTGTTGGGGGTCTAACACCCAAAGACTTCCCCAACTCAGATTTACTTATGTATTTGTACCTACAAACGCAACTTTTATGCTTGGAAAGCAAATCATTAAAAATAAAAAAGTGTTCCAAGACAGGATATTCGTATGAGATGTTGAGGAAAAATATTTTAATGGTTAGTAAGGAAAAATCTTTCGTAAAGAAATTTATTGTTAATCGAAAAAATTAGATCGACTTTTTTCAAGTGAGTGCGTAACTTTGTTTGGCCTTGGCTGGTTCACTGCACGAACGCAAAACCGAACAAAATTATAGTAAACAAAACAAAAATGAAAAACGCAACATACATTACTACATTACAATGAAATTACCCATGTAAAGGGTTTTTCTTTTTAGAGATATAGAGCTTCGAATTGAAATAAAACACAAGAAAATCGTTTTAATGTCCATCAATATTGGAAGGACAATTTTGTGCCATTAATGTTTAGATATGATTTCGGGCACGTGGCCGCCGCGACTGGCATGCTAAAAGCCAAGTCTAGAGGTACAATTTTTAACCGCTTTTTCGAGCATTTGAGGCCGTATGTCAGCAATAACGGCACGAATGTTGGCTTCCAAGCCCCTAACGTTTCTGGTTTGTTGACGTAGACGAGCGACTTCACATTTCCCCCAAGAAATTATGCGCTAATCGAATGTTTCCTTCAATAAATCGATTGCGACGTGCGCTGTGTGGCATGTAGCGCCGCGCCGCCGCCGCGCCGTCTTGTTGAAATCGCATCTCATCCACATTCATGGCATCCAATTCGGGAACAAAATAGTCGGTTATCATGGCTCTACATATACCGGTATCCATTAACGGTAACTGGCTCGCCAGCATCATTTCGGAAGAAGCAAGGCCCAATGACTCCAATAGCCCATAGAGCACACCAAACACTCAGTTTTTGTGGATGTAATGGCGTTGGATTCTCTTCACTCCAAATGCGGCAATTTTACTTTTTGACGTAACCACTAACCAAAAATGAGCCTCATCACTGAACAAAATTTTGCGATGAAAATCAGCATCGAGATCAATCTCATTTTCGGCCAATACACCAAAATCACCACGCATTGCATGGTCTCGCTGCTTTAATTCTAACACAAGCTGGATCTTGTAATAACGGCCAAGATCTTTGCACAAAATCTTCCATGAAGTTGATGGACAAAGCTCCAATTGCTGTGCACGATGGCGAATATATTCATTCGGGTTCTCTTCAACACTTTGGTCTACAGCGGCAATTTTTTCTTCGGTTCGCACTGCTCGACGTCTCTTCGGATGCGTATATCACATAAAGTAAACGTAGTGCGAAAACGATCCATGGCTAACCGAATTAATTGCTCTGATGGACGATTATGTCGACCATAAAATGAACGGAGCTTGCAATAAACTTCGCGAACTGAACCATTATTTTCGAAACAAATTTGCACGATTCGCAGCGTTATTCTTTTGTCAACCTGTTTATGACGAAATGGCAAACCGAATTGAACATAAATAGAGTTTGCCGATTTGACCAGAAGTTGTCAGTATTTTGTTCGTTGAACTTTACCTAGAGTTGACCCAGGTGTTCTTGACAACCATGTGAATTGTCAAAATACCTGGGTTTTCACAATATCAACATTCAACGCACATCCGCCACCTTCTCTCAGCAAACAGCTACAGAAATCAGTGCACAGCTTTTGAACTACTAAAAATATTAATAACAAATTTAAGACTCGCCCTGAAAGCCAAATTAAGTGTTTTTTGAGCCCTGGGTTTGCCCTGAAAACTTACCCTGAAGCAGCACTAGGTTTGTGCTTTTTTTTAGGTAATGAACATGACTAACAAATGGCATGCATTTTTCTTCAAATGACAGGGAAGTGTATTTATTTTGTGTTTTAACGTTTTTTGAGAACTGAAAACTGAGGTTTTGTTTGACAACTCATAGGGTTGCAAAGGAAAGCTGGTTCAACCCTCTATTTTGACTGCTGTTTGGTCTCCGGTGTATTGTGTTGGATCCACGTTTCGTCCACGGTTATGAAACGGCGCAAAAACTGGTTCACAACACACCGGAGACCAAACAGCAGTCAAAACAGTGGGTTTTTCGGGGTGAATAATTTTTTTCTATTTTTTCTTAATCACCGCGGTAGTCTGATATTAACGACTGTCAAAAACATTTTAAATGTCGCAGCTTGTTCAATTTTTGACAAGAGTCAACTAACAGATGACTATTGACGGGATCAGTGTTGCCATTTCAATCAAGAGACAAGAAATTAAAAAAAAAATTATTGGTTTTTTTTTACATTTCTTGTGCCAGCGTATTGAAAAATTGATGTAAAGTATGAGGAAACGAGTAAATAATTTAGAATTCAATAACTTGCAGGATAACGAAACTACAAAATGTGATTTCCTATGTGTGAACACAGTCACCGTCTGACCTTCGAGCCGACAAGACCGTCATTAATCCGTTCTTCACGATCGTTTAGTTTTCTTAACAGCACTCGCTCCGTTAGTTTTTCTTATCTTTTTTTCCTTATCTTGTTTTCTTATCTCGTTGCTAAAAGAACTAGTGCAAGTGGAAATTAAAATTAATAGAGCATGGCCACAGGGCCACATATACTTTCGGGTAACCGGTTCGGCACTCTCGATATAGAGATGCTTTCCGTGCCCAATAATAAAAAAAGAAAAAAACCAACATATTCCCCATTTGATATCGATAAGCATTCCTCTACAAACAACTCTACACATAATCCAAAATTTATTGTAATATCCTCTTCTGATCCCAGTAAACCACTTTCCTCCGTAAGTATATTTTTACTTAAAAAAGCCATTGATGCTATAAGCACCGGGTATACGAGCATAAATGAATTACGCGATGGCAGCCTGCTCCTGCTCGTCAACTCACAAAAAATCGCAGATATATTTATTTCTAAAAAAACCCTTTCAAACATATGTCCTATTTCCGTAACTCCGCACTCCAATCTCAACTCATGTAAGGGTACAGTATATGCTCCATGCCTCATTAACGTGCCTGAAAATGAAATTATAAATGAAATGAAGTCACAAGGAGTAACCGATGTCTACAAATTTACCAGGAAAAATGATGAAAACCAAATTCGCCCGACGGGGCTCGTGCTCTTTACTTTCGATCTTTATCGACCTCCAAGTTCAGTGAACATTGGCTGGTACGACATCAAAGTCGAAGAGTATTTCCCCAATCCTATGCGTTGTCGTAATTGCCAGCTTCTAGGCCACACCACCAAAAGGTGCACTAACAATCCTTCTTGTGACAACTGCAACCTCCCCCCCCACCAACCAGAAACATGCTCACGCACTTCATGTGCCAACTGTGCTGAAGATCACCCATCTTCCTCAAAACAATGTAAACGTTATCTACAAGCCAAAGAAGTGTTGAAAATAAAAACTATCCGTAAATGCACTTTAGCTGATGCAAAAAAAATTTTCAAAGAACAGAATCCCTCTAATATTCCGGCAATATCTTTCTCAGCAGTTGCTAGTAATACTAACAAGGCCAAACCTAAATCAACAGCCCTCAGCTCCAAATTAATCACCCCTCCATCGGAAGATCACCTCTCCCGTGCAAACATCGAACAGCCATCAACATCAAAATCTCAAATAGATATCAACAAACCCCCTACCGTTCCGTGTAGAAATTCTACATCTACCGCAGCCGCATACAACACAACCACATCAACCACATCACTTTCAACCATCGTAGCCAATCAATCGCAAACTCCTCCTCCTTCATCACAAAACCACGATTCTCCCAATAGCAATTCACCGTTTTACGGTGAAACCTTATCTCCTACAGCTTTAGAAAAAATTCTTCACTCTAACAAAAACCACAACCTAAATTCACCTCTCACCAATTATTCCAGTCCCCAACTCAATCCAGATACTCCAGTTGAATACATATATGTTGATGAGGAAGATGGCGACTCAGTATAAAAATATTAATTCCACCCTAAATACAGACTCTGCGTGTCAGGTGGTGAAACAGCTAGGCCCAAAGCGTGGCCTGGCTGTTTCAACACCTGGTACGCGGAGTCATGTTGATAAACACCCTAAAAATGTCACCTCTTTTATTTGCCCTCAACGCAGGCCAGCTTGCGTTGACCAAAAAATTACCGCTAATACAAAACAAGATTTCAGGGTTCTCCAATGGAACCTTAATGGTTATTTAAATAATTACCACGAACTTCAACTCCTAATAAACGAACACCAGCCGTCCATAATATCACTTCAAGAAACACATGTTAAAAACAATAATAGCCCTTATACCCCCAAACAGTTTTCAGGCTACTTCCACAATCTAACTACAATAGATACTTCCAAGCAAGGTGTTTCCCTCTTGGTTCACAAATCTATACCACACAAGACCATAAACATAACCTCAAACCTATCTGCTGTGGGAGTCGAAATAGAATTAGGAATTAATATCACTGTTATATCTATTTACATTCACCCTAATCAATCTTTTTCAGCTTCAGATATTGAAAGTGTAATTGATGGGATAAATACTCCAATACTTCTTACAGGTGACTTTAACTCTTGGAGTACTTCTTGGGGTTCTGTCACGTCAAATAATCGGGGCCAGTGCGTTGAACATTTCATTGCTAACTCAGGGTTAGCAATCCTTAATGACGGTCGACCTACTCACTTTTCTACCCATGGAACATTCTCCCACATAGATTTATCCCTCATAACACCTTCTCTCATGCCGAAAACAACTTGGGATATCTCTAACTATCTCCACGGAAGCGATCACTTTCCGATCCTTATAAGCATAGCGATGGGCTATAATTCTAACAAACTGAAACACCAAAATAAATTTCTCCTTGACAGGGCTAACTGGGCTTTATTCCAAACTTGCGTATCGGAACAGCTTCATTTGAGGCCAGTCTCTCCAAACATCAACAAAGAAGCTGCTTTAGTTCATAAATCTATCCGCAATGCGGCTAACATATCAATCCCCCAAACCGGAAGTAAACAAGTCAAGAGGACAGTACCCTGGTGGAACAAAGAAATTAGCTCTCTCCGCCAAGAAAAACAGAAAGCTTGGGAAAAATTTAAAAAATCTCCAACTGAACCAAATCTTATTTACTATCGAAAGTCAAATGCCAAATTCCGTAAGGCAGTTAAAATTGAAAAAAGTTTATGTTTCAAAAGATTTACGTCCAACATCAACCCGAGCACTACGTCAAAAAAGCTTTGGTCAGACATAAAAACACTTACTGGATCGTACATCCCACATTCCGTTAAATTTATAAAGTCCGACAACGTTACCATTACCTGTCCTACACAGATCACTGAACATTTCGCCGAAACCTGGGAAAAATTATCAGAGGACACTAATTTTCATAGAAAATTCATTGATAACAAATATTTAACGCTGAACTTATCGGATCCTTCATGCCATCCAACCGCCGCTGCGCTCTCCATTGAGGCTCCAATAAACTATACTGAGCTTGAAAGCTGCCTCCATAACGCTAAAGGTAAAACCCCTGGTTTAGATCGCATTTCTTATAGTATGTTAACAAATAGCCCCATGGCGTTGAAGTCTCGTCTCCTCTCACTCTACAACAACATATTTGAGAAGGGTGTCATCCCACAATCCTGGAAAGTAGCCAACGTCATCCCAATACTAAAACCAAATAAAAATCCCTCCGCTACCAATAGTTACCGACCCATCTCTCTTCTCTCCTGCCCAGGAAAAATCTTGGAAAAAATCATAGCCAAACGGCTTTTCTGGTTTATCGAAAAAAACAATCTAGGCGACAGTAGACAATTTTCTTTTAAAAAGGGTAATTCCACTATGGATGCTATTCTTGGCCTAGACCACTTTATTTCTTCTACCCTATCTGAGAGAAACCACGCCTCTATCCTTATGATTGACTTCGACAAGGCCTATGACAGGATTGGTGCTCACGTTGTTCTCAATCAACTCCTTAAATGGAAAATAGGCCCAAAAATATTTAAATACTTAAAATCTTTTCTAACTAATAGATTTTTCCGTGTGAAACTCCGGGATGCTAATTCTTCATATCATAAGCTTCCCAACGGTATTCCTCAGGGATCACCACTCTCAGTGGTGCTCTTTATTATTGCTTTCAATGAAGTAAGTAAAATAGTCGACACTTTCAAGGGTATCAGACACTCCCTCTATGCGGATGATCTTATTATTTTCTCTAAAAACAAGGATCTTGAAATCTTAGCCACCACTTTTTCACTCATCCTTGAAGCTCTCTCAAGTTGGGGGGAAAATTCAGGTGCTATTATTTCAATTTCAAAAACCGAAACTTTGCACATATGCAAAAAACATTCTTGCAATAAAACTATTTCTTTAAACCACAATAACATTTCTGTAAATAATGTAACTTCAGCTAAAATTCTAGGTATTTATTTTGACTCTAAATATACTTTTAAGGATCATTGTAATTATATTAAAAAAAGTCTAACTGCCAGGGTAAACCTTGTTAAATATTTAGCATGTAATAAAAGTTGCTGTAATATTAATACTTTAAATAGAGTTATTAAAGCTGTGATTTTATCCAAAATTTACTATGGTTTGCCCATATATGGGAAATGCTCCAAATCATCTCTTCAACTCATCAAAACACCATATCATGCTGCCGCTAGAACAACTTTGAGAGCTCTTCGTTCAACACCGATCAACAACATACTAACAGATGCAGGTCTTCCCCAGTTAGATGAAAGAATCGCATACCTCACTTCAAAAATCATTCAAAAAGTCAACTATCCCAAAAAATCCGCTATCCACAACGATGCTAAAAAAATCCTGGCAAAGAAGAAAAACCTGAGATACCGTTCAACTCTCTACAAGTCCCTGATTTCTGCAAAAGAACTGAACATCCCCATCTGTGCACAAAATCTGGTTATGAGCAGCCAACCGCCTTGGAACCTCCAAAGAAAAAATATTAATTCTGAGCTCTGCACATACCGAAAATCAACAACAAGTAACGATGTCTTCAAGTCTTTATACCTTAATATTGCCGACACACGAAAGCTTCTTGGTTATGAACTCCTCTTTACTGATGCCTCTAAAACCGATAGTGGCACTTCGTTTGCTGTAGTTGACGAAAATGGAAACATTCACCAAAAAGGTTTAATGCCTATATTTACTTCCATCTTCACTGCAGAGGCTTTTGCAATATTCAAAGCCATTGAAGGAAGTCATAAGCACAAGACTGCTATCTTCACAGACAGCTTATCTACCATTATGGCCCTAAAAAACGTTTCCAACACCATCGCAATAATTGAAGCCATTCGAGATCTTCTAATAAAGCACAGTGGAAAACTTCAAATCATCTGGATCCCTGGGCACATTGGAATAAAAGGCAACGAGGCTGCTGATGCTGCAGCAAAGTCAGCGATAAACGAACCCCTTCTAATGTTCTACCAGTATAATCAAAAAGACATAAACAACCTACTCCTCGGAACCTGCGAAATCAGAAGAATAACTGCATGGGAACACTATAACCATTCCTACAAAAATTTTAACCTTCTTGGAACTAAAACCACATACCCCGATGAAATTCCTAAAAAGAAACTCCAAGTATACATAAGACTGAGATTTGGTCACACATATCTAACCCATAAACATCTTTTCAACAAGGAGCTTCCTCCAACGTGCCATCTATGTCAAGACGGTTCAACTCTGACCTTCGCCCACCTTCTCAGCTGCAATAAAGTTGTCACTACTAGCTATAGTATCTCCAAACAAAGCCTCTCACACCTCCTATCCTTCGTAAACTATGAAAATATTAATTTTACATATAATATCATGGAGTCTCTTAATATTGTTAACGTAATCTAATAATGCTTTCGAATTTATTTTACTCTACCTTTCATGATACTAGCCGAAAGCCCTGGCAGCTAGTGCTAGATTAAACTATATTAATAATGTAATTTATTTGCTTATTAATAAAATTATAATAATAATAATAATAATATGTGTGAACATCAGTTTAATATCCAATACTAGGAAAAACCCTAAACACATTTTTCATTGAAAGGAGTAGTTATCGATTTGAAAGTATGTAAATCTTTCGAATTTCAATGAGAAATGCTAATATGGTAGTGCAACTGAGCGGTAATTTCCGGGCGGATTTTTAAAACCAAGCCTTGTGAGGAAATGTTGGGGACCGGTTCCGAACGGTTAATCGAGAAAGCACTCATGGCAATGAATTTATTAACGGAACACTGGCCAATTCTTAGCCAAAGGTGATACCCGTGGAAAACATTTTTTGGTTTCTCTTGGGATTCGACCTCGAACCGCCCGCGTAACAAGCAGACATATGCTAACCATTACGCCACGGGCACCATTTCAGTTTGTTACTAATTGATTTATCATACTACAGCAGTTATACATACGAGTATATCCGGCTTAAAATGAAAGCTTTCCTTTTTGAAGTTTATTCAAAACCGCTCCTACACTATCTCTGCAATAATTTGTTTCTGATTATTTTTTAATAATTAATTGAATAGAAATTCAAGGTTTTTTGATAACTAATGTGGATTCTCGCGATCGCAATGCTAGATGCAATCGACAGTGCACGGGTTCTTAGAAGATTGGCATATTTGTACACCAACCTTCGTAATAGAAGTACGAAGATCCGTGGAAGCCTTCTCTTTAAAAATACCATATTGAAAAAAAAGAATACGACCGAGTGGGGTTAGTTTCGTCATGTTCAAAAGGAGAGACCCAGAAAACCCGTCAAAAGGGTAATGTCATACAACGTTCAGACACAAAGACGGGCTGACCAAAACACCGTACAGACAAGGCAAGGCCATCTGCATACGGTTAGCCTCAGACATAAAAGAACGCGGCCTACCCCACGGAGTGGATCACTAGTGGAAGCAGTCAAGTGGGAGAGCTGTGATAACTTCGAGATCACAGTTTTTAGAATGTTTCGTGGGACTCCATTCTTTTCTTTCTCTATTGGCTTGATACAAACGTTTTCGTTTCGTTGAATTCAAGTGCTGACTGGATTTTGGCCAATTTATCTGTCATTTCATTTCCAGATATGTCAAGGTTTCGTGGTACCCAAATCCAATATATGCTGCTCATTGTGCTGACCAGTCTTAAGCTTTCGACTCATTTTGGCTTTTATGATCGTCTGGGTGTCTATGAACATGCCGATCTTTTCTTTGATCAAATTTTGTTTAGCAAGAAATTGACGCTCGACTAAGTTTTATTTGATTCGACAAAAAAAAAGAAAATTCAAAATTTTTCTTCGGTGCATTTTTGGCTCCTTAGTTTTTTTCTTTGATCAGATTTTGTTTAGCAAGAAATTGACGCTCGACTAAGTTTTATTTGATTCGACAAAAAAAAATAAAATTCAAAATTTTTCTTCGGTGCATTTTTGGCTCCTTAGTTTTACATAAATCTAAGTGTCATTGCACTTTCAAGTTGAATTTGAGTTATTGTTACTCCAGGAAATAGCTAGCTTGTTGAAATGTTATAATAACATTCTCCTTTACAAGCGGTTAATGTCTTGACTAATCATCAGCAAATTTCTGATTTGGTCTTCTATTACAGCTACACCCTATCTTCTATCTATCAAGTTGAATAAAAAGACAGTCTTTGGTGAAAACTAACATAAAAAATAAAAACTACCACGTCGAGCAACTGAGGCCACACACTCTCGTAGTATGTAGTATATGCCCGTTCAATAATGCGCACGGTAACTAAAAATAAATTAAATTCCTTTCTGGCGCGGTTTGGAACAACATAAGACATAACACACGCGACATTGCAATTGCAGACGGTGGCAATGAGTGCCGAGCGGCATTGCGATTGCGCTCTTGCCGCCGCGCCGCCAGGCGATGGTCTAGGTCAGAGACGCATAAGAAATTCATTTATACGCACATTCGTAATGAAATAGGAATTCGCACTGAACTCCAATACGTATCGCTTTTATTTATGGTTAAAGAATGTTTAAGTCTATTTGTGTCCTATATATTGATCTCGATTTTTTAGTCTGTTAGATAATTTTTATTTGTCTTTTTCATTCACTCAGGCTGGGATGTTCCAGAGTAATGATTTGAATGCTTCATTCACATCCGTTCCGACAGATTACTGCTATGACTCTGATTTGGATTTCTACGGACGGGCAATCGCAGAAGGTGAAGCCCAATTTGATCAGCAACAACCACAGCCACAACAGGTTCAGGCCAATTACTTTGGCTTTCGCACGAGGCATTTGTCATGTATCGAAGAAAATGATTCTGATTCCCATAACTCTGTACCATATGATGTTATCAAAGATGCCGACGAAAGCTTCAAAAAGATCATTGAACAAAAATCTGATTCTTGGGATGCAGACGATATAGCTACCCTGGACGAATCTCGACTGTATGACATCGATTCGTTCGAAGAACTAAGACTAGGCAAAACCGAAGAAGAAAATGAGGAATACTGGCAATCAACTGTATCGGAGCCACTCCACAGAACACATTTCAAAGATAAAAACGGTTTGCCTGCCATAATGACCACTTCCTGTTATGGAGCTCTGAACAGTTCATTTGGAAGTGATGGCAGTCCAAGTAAAAGTCAAAAGAAAATCAGCCAAGAGCCTTTGTATGCCACACCGGAGAAACGAAAAGATCATTTTGTCATGAGCCAGTCTCAATCAAGTTCCATCTATGGCGATCAGACAAACCTTTCGTTAACATCCTCCATTGACCTGACTTGCTTTAAAGGCAACTCGACGATGGAACTGTCTGCCTTCTCTTTGGATGAATCAACAAAAATCGGATGGTGTGAAGATGAAGTCTCAGAGGCTACTGCTGCCAAATGCATCAGTTCCGCTCAAGCAGGTAAGTGATGCGAAATGAGCTTTTATTGGTCTCATCTTATACACAAACCCCGCACTCAAAACAAGCATAAAACACACAAAAGACATAACAATAACCGTGTTTTTTTTTAATCCAGTATCCAGCAGATAGTCATAGTACATTAAAAATTTTCCCAACAACAAAAACATTTTTTTGTTTTCAAAATTTTATTATTATAGTAAAAAGAAGGGATGGTTATAAAGTGGATAAAAAGCTTTTACTATGAAAATGTATGCGTTTTTTTCAATTGGAATACTGCACTGGCTACTGGCTTAAAAAAAAAAGACGGTTAACGTAAAAAAAACCAAACTAGCTCGTTGAAAAAGGAACGATTGTCAGGTTCAGCGTTCAGGTCTACTCTGTCTCCGCTTCTTGTATCTATGGCCTATGGAAGTACATATAAAATAGCATTTAGCATTTTAAAAAATTCTCACACTCTCTTTTGTTGTATTGCATTGTCTGCCGCCGACGCCGCACCACTGTAATCTTGCTGCCGTTTAAAAGATGAACACCGTGGTGATATTTTATATCTCATGGAATTTTTTTTTTAATGCTTCGCTCCTATAGATTGAGGTCTACCTGATGCAGGTCCTCTAGGAGTGCTACAGGTAGATTGAGGCCGGTTGTTGATAGATATTTACGTTTGTATACAAATACTTGGTGATTGAGGTATCTTCTTGTTGTGTCTGAAGCGGCTAGTACCTTACCTACCTTTCCTACCCATATTCTTAAAGTAAAACGCAGAGAACACACTTAAATGTAAGTGGATTCCACACTGTGGATACAATAATATGGTGGAGAAGGTATATATGTTTTCATACTTCAGCGTCGCGTCGTCGTCGTCGTTGCTCGTTGGTTGTATGGAAGTTGTTTTTGCCGTTTTATTCATGTAAGCACGAGTTTGCCGAAGCTCCAGTCTAGATAAAATGTGAGAACAAAGTGTGCGCGCGAGCTGAAAGATGAAGAAACAAGAGAAACGACGATAACTCAAAGCAATGGAGGTTGGAGGTAAATATCACTTTTTAAGTGGGCAAAGTGACTTTGGTTGTAAATAGGAGAATAAAATGCAACACATTCGAAAATCAGTAGTTAGGAAAGTATAAGCATGTCTGGCCTCTCTGGTGTTGATCTTGTTAGCACAAGTTGCGTTTTACGTTCCAACTGTAGTTCCAAAAAAATAATTCGAGTTCCACATACCACCCATCCGTAGCAGTTATTAAATTAGTATCATGCAAAAGCAAATCTTGTCTTTATCCCTTATTGTGACGAACAGAAAAATCCATTTGAATGAAAAATGGACGAAACATAAAATTATTTTTCCACGAATATCGTCTTTCGCGTACCCGTGGCGTGATGGTTAGCATGTCCTCCTGTTAACCCAGAGGTTCGTTCCGTTAGTAAATTCATTGCCATGAAAAACGCTTTCTAGATTAGCCGTTCGGAACCGGTAGAAAATTGTAGGTCCCCTCAATTCCCTCACAAGGCATGGTTGTGAGAAATGCTTCAGGCCCTGGGGATATCCTCGCTCTGTTGCGCCACGCTATTTATTTTTTTTTATCGTCTTTCGCAAGAAATCGACAACTTTTTAAAGAATATTAGAAGGTCTTGAAAATTGGTGCGCCATCATGTTTGTTTATATTTTAATTTTATAGTCATTTTTGCAATTTGTAGTCATTTAAAATCGCCTTAAAATGAGTCTTGAACCAATTGATAATTAAATTTTAATTTCACTCTTTCTTAGAGTCACACTTAATTTAAAATCATGGAAGTTCCATGGAACCCCATTTAAAATAGGTAGGTACTTAAAACTTTGCTCTAACTCACGTGTCTTATTTACTTAACATTTTATGTGATTTACTATCGAGCTAATCTCTGTTCTAAATGAAGTATTTCTGAACAAAAACTAAACTTCCATCACAGCAAATTTTCGCTGTCAAGCTAAATTTATGTTATTTTATAAACTGAGTTTTGTTTTTGCTTTTTAGATCTGTTACTTCTCTGCATACCTAATGCTTAAACTGTCAAAATTTTAAAACTGTTCAAATTTATTTTAACTTCTTCTTCTTCTTCTTCATTTCCGGCGTTACGAGTAGTGATCTTGAAGCGATCACAACTCTCCCACTTTTCTGCTTCACACTAGTGATCCGCCTGTGGGGTACGCCGCGTTGACCTCAGAAAGCGTCGGCAAGCCTCCCGGTTTTGGATTGTTCCATGTCTGAGGCCAACCAAATGCTGCTGTTTTTGCATTTGCTTGTACCAGGAGTGTTTTGGCCTGCCTTTTCTTTTTCGTCGCGAATTTGTTGAAACGTTGTACGATATTGCCTTTTGGACGGGGTTCTGCGGATCTCTCCTTTGAACATGACAATACCAACTGAGCCGGTCGTGCTGAATTTTGTCCAAGATGGTACTTTTGACATGAAGACATGAATTTATTTTAACCAAGTTATTTTAAAATTGTCACTAGCAAGTAAGTGTTTATAAATATTTTGTATTACCCCATTTTAGGTGTAAAGAGTGATGTTAACTAGAGCCGTCACTTTCTCTTAAAATCAGTCTATCTATAGATTTGCACTAAACTTTGAAATGGTGTTGCGCTGGAACGACACTATGCTTTTCGCATTTTTATTTCAACTTCCGTTTTACCTAAAGAGAGACCAACAAGATATTTTCTCAACAGAGAATCTTCTCTATATATGTAAAAATATGTATGTTTGTTTGTTTGTCCGGCATAGACTCCTAAACCGCCTAACGGATTTTTATGAAATTTCTAGGATAATATAGTTTATTCCAGGGATGGTTCCTGTCCCGAGAACGGGATTGGGGATGGAACTTAGAAACTACTGGACAGATCCCAAAAATTATTTCAGCATTAGGATGCTGCATAATTTTGGATTATTTAGACTATATTTCATCCACATCTTAAAACTACTTGACCGATTTTCACATGGGAACGGAAGAACGAGAACGGGAACTTTAAGACTACAGACCCGAGCAACGCTGGATGGCTCAGCGAGTACAAAATAAAGCTGCCAGTGATTAGAAAATATGTCACATTGAAAACGTTTTTTATACAACTTTATTTTAATGCAAGTAGCAGTACCTAAATATTCTACACCAAATCTTAACCAATTTTATTTTATTTTTTTTTTGTTGCAGTTTTTTTGTTGCAGTGTTCAATTTATTTTAACTTCGCTTTCCGTTAGCACTTTCACCACCGACTACAAACCTTGACAGCCTGTGACAGCCACAGTGGTAGTTCTAAGGCTAAAAAAGAGTTTCTATCATTCGTTAAGAACAAGTATTAGGTACCTTTTTGGAAAAAGGTGCAATAAAATATGAATAAGAGATCGTACCCGTGGCGTGATGGTTAGCATGTCCACCTGCTAACCCAGAGGTTCGAGGTTCGAATCCCAGCAGAGGCAAAAATTTTTTTTCACGGGTATCGCCTTTCGCGAGTCCTCCGTTAGTAAATTCATTGCCATGAAAAGCGCTATCTCGATTAGTCGTTCGGAACCGGCAGAAAATTGTAGTTCCCCTCCATTCCCTCACAAGGCATGGTTGTGAGAAATGCGATAGGCCCAGGGTCTCCTCGCTCTGTTGCGCCACCCTATTTATTTATTTATTTATTTATAAGAGATCGATTTTATAATAAAAACTACTTAGTTCGACTGATTACAGGTCAACTGATTACAGGTTCTTTTTCTTTTAAAATTTTAATTCTTCTCTAAGTCAGCATTTGATTTTCCCGACATTAGAATAAGTGCTGTACATTCACAGCCAGAACTATTTTATTTTTAAAAGTAGGCGTCCCACTTAAAATGTCTCAATCAGAATTTTATTTTGACTGTTGAATTAAATTACGAACTGAAACTCTATCGATCCACGCGCCATTACTACAAATACTACTTTACTTAAAACAAATGAAAGCTCCAAACAGATAAGGTTACAAGAATCAAATCATGATGGGGACCAAATTACCTACAGAGGTCATAATACCGATGCTTCCTCTAGATAAGTATACACAACATAAACGGTTTTCTGTGAATTCCATGTTTATTGTAGTCCGCATTATTGTAGAATCTAGTCTTGCACCTTATGAGTTACCTATTCTAATCCCTTTACATTCTTTTTAATTTTCTAGTATATAAAGACATTTGTAGCTTTATCTTCATTTTTACAAAATATTTATTATAATAATTTTGTATTCGTTGGACAATCTCCTTCAACTATTTCAATATAAAAGAAGACCAACCATTAAAGCCTTAAAAATCAATAAACGTTATCATCAAAGCACTCAAGCACATTTTACCATGAATATTTTGAAAAAGTGATAAGGAAGTTTGTAAGCCGCGAGAAGCACATTTTATTAGGCTGGCTGTATGAATGGAGTATGTGGGTACTGGGTACTCCGGAGTCCGGAGCGAAGGTACGAGCCAACGATCGACGACGATGATGACGATGACGACCAACAGCAACAACGACAACAATGAGATTATTCGCCCCTCTGTAGTAGTTATGCCCCAGCTCTTCTTGTTGTTGCTTTCAGTCGATTTTACTTGTGTAGACTGTAGACTGTGTGTAGATTGTAGAATAGAGTCTGACTTTTTATTGGAAAGGTACACGAAACACGATTTCAATTCAGTTTCGGTTTGTCAGTTTGAAGTTAAACAACGGCTACCGCTTAGCTGTTGACATTATTCTCATTCGCTGTGAATAATTTTCTCTTGCGCAACAGTCAAAAAGCCAAAAAAATATTTGAATGAATCGTTGGAATTTGGAAGGGTCCAAATTTGATGCACTCGATGTGCACTTGTAGGTGATCCGATCCGATCGACATAACCATCCCTTTCAGCAATCGATACGTCTTTCGTATATGTATTGAATTTTTGTGGATTCGAATCAACTCCTCGTGTCGCCGCAAAGTGTACAGATATAATAAAGGTGCAAATCAATAAAGATAAAAAAACAATATCTGACCACATATCTCAATCAATAAATTGCCATAAAATAGAAAATAGATTACAGTGAAATCAAACAGTTCTAAATAATCGTCAATGAGTAGCGAGCTTTGTTGCAATAATTGCCTGTGATTTTTTTTTTGCTGGTTCATGTCTTACGGACTTGCCAAAGCGGCTGCTTCGAAGACAACAGCGAAGACCCGAGTGTGCTTGTGTTGAAAAAGAATGAGAGCATACCTATAACTCCGGTGTGACTTCTTCGTTCGGTTGACTTCTTCTTTTTGAATTCTACAATACCGAGAATAAGCAAAAGAAACGATTTTTTTAATTACAAATGAAGACATTTCTACCCCAAAGTTGAGTAAAAAAATCACCACAAAACAAGCAGAAAACAAGAGTGAATCAGAACCGAGCCGTCATGTCAGTGAAAAGACAGCGGCAAGTGTTTGAACGTTTTTTTTACGGTCAATGATTTGTATCTAATTTTTGCAATTTTTGTGTTTTGTGTCTTTGGCTTAAGCCTGAAGTGAAACTCGAGCATCTAAATTCAGATACATACCAGATTATAACATTTAACAAAAAAAAGTATAAAACAAATACAATTACCCAGACAACCCGATGTAGATTCCAGGAGCTCTACAATAATCGTTTTAAAATTGGCCGATTCGTCATCAGACGGACGAAGATACCTTGAATTCAGAATGTCTTTGAAAGATAAACTATTTCAAAATACTTGGGGAAGCAATAAAACTACAGGTCGCCGCTCTGGAAGTGGGTATAGCTGCAGTTTTTTAGGTAACTCATCATTCATTACCGTGGGAGCTTTGGTTTTGGGCAGTACTTAACTATGTGGTTGTAAGCAAAAAGTGTGGTATGCCGTATGCTTGGGTTCGCCACATATAAATTAATTTTATTTATTTCGCTTGTTTTGAAATTCAAGAAGTACCAACTATGTGTATGTTTCATATCATAAATATTTGTTAAATAGTTTAAGTTATTCAAATGAGGGGATAGTACGATATCTGTGAAACCGAAATCTGACAATGAATTTAGCTTAATTTGACCAAAATAAAACCAACATGTGAAATAAAATTCGCGCGATTTTAGACTATTACTAGTTTTGTGATAGCAAATCATAAAAAGGTATTATTTTATAATCACAAAATAAAAATAGGCGAATAACCCGCGAAACTCAAATACTTATTTGCCCGGTAGCAATTTTTATCAGTATTAGCATCAACGAATGGAAAAAACTGAACAATATCTATTTTCTCCTGTTCTCAAACACGAGTTTCCTGAAGCAGAACAAACAGTTTCCTATTTTTAGTTGTACGGGATTTTTCGCATGCTAAGACATAAAATCGAAAATTATAGAAATTTAGATGTGAAATGGAATGATTTCGGTAGTTTTATTTCATTCTGCACGAAAATTGCACACAAAATCCTATTTTTCTGCGTCTTTAAAAGACTTTGTGCAGAGCTTTGTACAAAGCAAGATGATAGCAATTGCTGCACAAATCGCATCCAATGCTCTTTAGATCATCTTCTTCAGAATTTGTATCCAGTTCCAGTTCATCCAGACACTGTGCACAGATTTCCTTTTTTGTGAACTTTTTTGAAACTTTGGAAGCTTTAGTACTTTTTTTTAGAATTCTAAAGTCTTTTCACTTCTCGAATCTTTCAATCTTCTACCTCTTTTTTCTTACTCTTTTATTTGTTGCTTGTTCGCCATAAAACTTTTCCAATCAAGTCCTTTATCCTTTGCTTCTATTGAGATGCCTTTCTTGTCTTTTATTGCATAATGATATTTTAAAAACTTTTTAAACCTCGAAGATGGACTGCAATTAAAAAATATTTTCTACAGGCTTAAATTAGTATCTAGTGTTTGAAATGGCTATTCTGGAGAGTTTAAACTTAAAGAAATTCGACCTTAAATAATAAAAAGTAATCAGCATTTACACTGCCAACCACTAGGATGAGGCCACAAATTTTGCAATCGATTTTCGCTTTTTATAACTGGTGGAAGTTTTGTATCCGGAAAAGTTTATTACCAGTTAATAGGTAGGTATTTTCCCATAACAAATTCATAAAATTAAAGGGTTAATTCGAAACGACCGTTGGAATTTCCCAAGATCAATTAATGAACTACTGAAAATAGGTATAAAAAGGTGCTCCACTAGGATGAGGCCATTGCGAATATTTCCGTACAGGAGTGCGCATGTGCGAATTCTTGTATAAAAAATCTAAGAGAGTGTTAAAAATAACCGTTTTATTTAGTTTGAAGCACACATGGGTTCCGGAAAGACTTTGACAGCGACATAAAGAGCAAAAATAGATGCTTTCAAGGAAATAGGACTCTCAGGCCGTGAAATAGCAAGGAGACTTAACAGGAGCAAGACAGTTGTAAACAATTATCTTGCTGATCCACAAAACTGGCAAAAATCAAAAAGGACGCACGGGGAAAGCCACAAAACCAAGACAAAATCGGTTGATTCTACGACTTGCCTCAAATTCCACTCTATCAGCGACTATGATTAGGGCTAAAGCGGAGTTTCAACCAGCATAACAAGAAGGGATCGAAGAATAATACAAAAAAGTGATACTATTCAAAGGAGTAAACTAAAAAAGAAACCTGTTTTGAAGCCAGTACACAAGGAGCATCGTATGGACTTTGCAAGACAGCATGTTGATTGGAGAAGTGAATGGAAACGCATTGTCTTTTCGAATGAAAAAAAGGTTAACCTTGACGGTCCTGATGGTTACAACTTTCATTTCCATGATACTAGATAGGATGAGCTTATTTTGGCAAGACATCATTGTCGTACATCAGGTGTAATGGTGTGGGGAGCTATTACCTACTATGGCACGAATAGTAGAATTGGAGTTAGAGTTTTTGTCCACAACAATGAGCGAAAATAGCTACAAATATTTGCTGGAACGGTAATTTCCAAAAATGAAAAACATTTTTGGACCTCTGACTAGGATTTTTCAACAAGACAATGCCCCAATCCACACTAGCAGGGTTGTCAGAAGCTGCATTCAATCAGAAGACGTGAAACTTTTGTCATGGCTGCCATATTCACCGGACTTAAGCATTATTGGAAACGTTTGGTCATGGCTATCTTGTAAATTTTATGAAGCTGGCAGACAATTTGAAGACAAGGACACCTTAATTGATGCTATTCGTAGTGCCCGGGCCCAAAAATTCATATGATTATTTAAAAAAACTGTATGATTCTATTCCAAACCGTCTAATAGAGGTTATATCCGAAAATGGCGGACATACTCATTATTAATGTAAAAAAACATTATTAACCCTTAAACCCTACCCATCCCGGGAGAAACACTATTGCTACCCTGGGGTCTTAGGGACCCCAAAAAGTTTTTGCCCCAATTTAGTAAAAAAAACAATTTAATCAAAAATTTTATTTACTAACATAAAAGATAGGAATGTTTAATTGTGAAAAATGTTTTAAAAGTTTACATCAAGACAATTATGACACACTGAGCGGCTATGTTCGCCACAAAGTGGATTTCAGCAACTGGTGCTTCGTATCTTGGTCTTGTGGTCTTTGTCTCGTGAACACACGGCACATCTATTTTTTGTAGTGACTGAAGATGTTGACTCAGCCACAGGTAGCTTCTTTTTTAAAATATCTCCAATGAGGACCTGGAGATTGGATGGCAAAGTTGGCCAAGTAAACCTCTCCTCCATTTGGGGTTTAATGAGTTCCAAGTCTAAGTTTTTTAAGAAATTTCGACTTATTTGAATTTTATCGGACGCAATTTTGAGGAGGACATACGAATTCACACCAACAATATTTAAGATTCCATAAAACATAGCCAATGGCCATCGTTTCGCTCTTCTTGAAACACTGTCAAACTGTTCAAAAACTTTAACTATCACTACCCTGGGGTCTATGGGACCCTGAAGCTCAAATATTTTCAACTGCACCACTCGAAAATTAATAAGTGACTGATTTTTAGACGTCTGCTGCGATAATATGAGAATTCCATGGGTGGCACTGGTGTGAGTTGCTTAGTTTTTAAAAAATTCAAGAAAATGTATGTTTGCAATGGCGCTGGACCCCAGGGTAGGGTTTAAGGGTTAAAAAAATTTTATTAAACCATAAACCATCACTCATTTTTTTGTTTTTTTCTAAAATTTTGCATGTGGCCTCATCCTAGTGGAGCACCTTTTTATACCTTTTTTCAGTAGTTCATTAATTGATCTTGGGAAATTCCAACGGTCGTTTCGAATTAACCCTTTAATTTTATGAATTTCTTATGGGAAAATGCCTACCTATTAACTGGTAATAAACTTTTCCGGGTACAAAACTTCCACCAGTTATAAAAAGCGAAAATCGATTACAAAATTTGTGGCCTCATCCTAGTGGTTGGCAGTGTATAAATAAGAATAATTTTATCCAAACCTAAAGTATTGCATATCATCATTATTTGGTTGTTGGAGCAGAATTTGTTTTAGTGGAGATGTAAGCTTTATGTCCATATACTAGCAGGAGTATTGGCCTTTTACCTTGTTGACTATCGATCCAATTAGAGAAGTCTTTTGCTATGTAGTCGTAGATGGTTTCGGTTCGGTCCTCATCCACCCAGTTTCTTAACGACCAAAAACTCAATCATCCGGCACGCTGTCCAGTACATTAGAAGGGACTTTTTCAAGATACTTTTTTTCCTTTGCAAATTTAATTTGGTCAAGATTTCGATATCCTCCAAGACTAATAACATTCCCAGTTTTCGGTGCAAGGCTTAATGAAGTTTCATTTAATTTGTAAGTACGTGTGATCATCTAAAATGTCACTACAATTTTCTTCTCCTAGATGCTTCTTTAAATCACCGAACCATTTTCTTATATTTTCTTTCCGTATATACGGCTCTGGCCTTATTTATGCTCTGGGGGCTCATATAGACAACTCGCTATGTCGTTTTAAGAAACTATAATAGCATTTCTTTCCTGTTAATCCAGAGGTTCGAGTTCGAATCCCAACAGAGGCAAAAATGTTTTTTCCACGGGTATCGCCTTTCGCGAGGAATTGGCAAGTCCTCCGTTAGTAAATTCATTGCCATGAAAAGCGCTTTCTCGATTAGTCGTTCGGAACCGGCAGAAAATTGTAGGTCCCCTCCATTCCCTCGCAAGGCATGGTTGTGAGAAATGCGATAGGCCCAGGGGCTCCTCGCTCTGTTGCGCCACCCTATTTATTTATTTTTTTTAATACCATTTCTTACCGGGTCTGTCATCCTCAAATGGTGTTTTGCTTTTTCTTCCTTGATTATTTTCTACACAACATCTAACAGCTCGTTGTCGCTTGGTTTCTATGGAAAATTACTTTTAGCTATGGTGCCAGTTATAGCGATCAGGAAAAATTTTCAAAATTAATTATCACTATATTTTTACTACAATTGAATAACAAATGTTATACCAATCAATAGTAAACAGCCCAGAGAATCTATTTTGCCAAGAAAATGTTCAATTGAACAAATACTTTGCCGTAAAATTGTATTTTTCTATTTTCCTGATGGAATTGAAACAGGAAAATAGAAAAATACAAATTAAACAGCAAATATTTGTTTTATTATATCTTTTTTGGGCACAATAATTTCTTAGAGTGATTTGCCATCGATTGGTATAACATTTGTTATTCAATTGTAACGAGAACATAGTTATTATTCCATTTGAAAATTTTTCCTGATTCGTTTTCCTGATCACTATAACTGGCCCCTATGTTGACCAGCTATTCGACGACTATGCGCTCTTTTCTCTTCCTTAGCACAGTTCCAAGGCCTGGTCTTTGAGCTTCATCAGGGGCTCTATACCCTTAACCCATATCATGGAAAGTTGTGATAGGAATTCCAAACTCTCTACTGGCTGGTCGTATACTCAGAGTTTTCGCGAATGCTTTGTAAGGCAGACCTCGAACCTCAAATGTAACAGTTAGACACACTAGCCATTACGCCACGGACATCACTAAGTAACAATAGATGTTGATTATCTATGTATGTTTTCATTATTATTTTATAAACAACAAAAAATTGAAAATACTCAACGAAAAGATTTTTTAAAATAAAACAACTAAATTTATACTTATTTATTTAGCCACGGATATCGTACTATATAGTGTAAGAGCAGGGTTCTAATTAGCCCTCCTTTAAGTACCGTACAATCATGACTGTCTTTATAAGTAGTTGAGTTGCTGGAGGTAACTACAGATTAAAATTCAAAAGCATTAAATGTTGTTATATGCAGCATGAAACAGTGTTAACTACAATATAGTACATAAATCATACAAACACATTCACTGGGTTGAATACAAACCAAGATATGGAAACGCATACCCTCTCATTCCATAAAAAACTCCCTGCCCTACTTGTATACCAAATTTCACTTTGCTACGATGACGGCAACCCGTGCCGACTTCGCACCGAAAAATATTTTTGTACATTTGTCGGTAGATGGCAACTTACCACATTTCGAACGGAAACCGTAGTAGTTTCTGACAGTTTAAGGTTTTCTTTAAATAATCTCAGACTCAGTTTTTTAGTAATAACTACTGTTTTCAAATGAAAAAGAATCAAAGCATCTAGTCAGAAAAACCTCTAAAATAAGGGACACCCTAATGTATCTAAATTAATTTCTTTCTAGCAGTGATTATAAGTTTTAACTAAAACTACTCTTTTATTAAAAATTTTGCTTTCGAACTTTAAATTTGACACGAGCGTATTACAATAGTCCTTGAATACGCATCTCTTTTTTCGATATTGACTTCTTGAAAATGTCTCAGTTTAATAAAAAAAAAGTGTTGATTAGAAAAGCGTTCGGTTTGTAAAAAATTACCCTACAAATTGTCTGAGTTTTAAAACGATAGCGCACATCCGTAGTCGTTTAGTATCGCCCTATAAAGACGAACCTTATGTCGATTTCCAGTGGTACACAAAAGCACTTTTAAAAGTGCTTTTTTGCTCGAAATATGTTACATTGAGGCACTAGATCACTTTTTTTTTGCCCCGAAAAAGCACTTTTACGAATCTCGATTCAGAGGCAAGATCTACACGCACTTTCACGCACACCAACACAAAACATTTGACGTTTACCAGTTTGCAGTCTGATTATTTTGCATTTGCATTTTTGGTTAAAGGACTGTGAAAGAGAGATAATAAAAATAAACAATAAACTATTTTGTGAAAATGGATCGCTCAATTTTAGCTGCAATTTATCAAAATATATATTATAATCAGTCGTCGTCTAGTTCCGATTCTGACGAAGAAGTGTTTGATGTTCTAAAATTGCTTGGACAAAACGAAAGGCATTCTGTGAATAATTTTGTTGAAAGTGTTGTGTATAATTATTCGGATGAGGAGGTTTCTTACTAGTGCATTTATTAATAAAGTTTCGAAAACATTCTTTCTATATAAATTGCAGAACAAAACAAACGGCAAGAGTTGGCTGTCAAAAATAGCACACATACAATGATAAAAAAAGAATTTTGTCTTTTCGTTTCCAGTGAGCACGAAAAAAAAGCACTTTTTTAGAGTGCTTTTGTTTTTGCAAAGGAAATCGACATTAGTGCCGGATCTAGCTAAGAATGGCTCTTCCATTGTTTATAATTAATTTATACCTCACACTTTCTGAAGACTCGCTTCAAATTTAAAGTCAGGTACAACTCATTTTAAATATTTAAAAAAATCGATGAAAATGGTTACATGAGACTACCCCTTAAGAGCTATTTGGAGACCTAAAATGAGCATAGGCCAGCCGGGCAATTTCATTTATGTAATAGGAGAAAACTCAAATTTTTGTCAACTATGTACATAGCTATGTAGTAGTAGTTAGTTGTGGTACCCGTAGTGTGATGGTTAGCATGTTCACCTGCTAATTCAAAGGTTCGAGGTTCGAATCCCAGCAGAGGCAAAAATGTTTTTCCACGGTAACGCCTTTCGCAAGGAATTGGCAAGTCCTCCGTTAATAAATTCATTGCCATGAAAAGCGCTTTCTCAAAAAGCCGTTCGGAACCGGCAGAAAATTGTAGGTCCCCTCCATTCCTTCACAAGGAAATGGTTGTGAGAAATGCGCTAGGCCCAGGGGCTCCTCGCTCTGTTGCGCCACCCTATTTATTTATTTATTTATTTAGTAATTAGGAGGGCTAGAAAAGGGCTTGATGAACTACCGGAATTGCTCAGAAACCAAAAATACTACAGCCACCAGATTAGAGCGTGTATTTTTACCAGCAGCTGCATTTCTTAAATAAAAAATAAAATTATTATTAAATTTTCGGTTTGTTGTCCTTTGTGGAAGCGGCGTTTACACTTGCCCCCCATACTGGTCCGTCTTGCCCCACTACATAGACCGACTTAATGCATTATAGACAGTATTACTCTTCTTTCGTAACACATTTTCAGCATTGTGATTTATTAATTTAGCTCGAGTAAAAACGGTCCAGTTTTATCCCTTTTACCCTACTAGTTGCGAAACCATACATACATACGTCATAACGTCTATTCAAAAACTTAAAGAAAAACCTAACCATAGCAAAAGCGTGAAGCGTGGTTTCAATTTGCTTCTCAACGACAGAATCAAGCCTTTTTCGAGCTATTCCCATTATCCGAAAATTGTTAATCGTTAGCAGCTAACATTCGTGAGCTTTCTAATTATTTTTATTTATTATTTCTGACAACATTCGTTTCTAAATTACACATGAGTAAACATTACAGCTGGAAACCTATTTCACCATCTCTCACTAATTGACCCATTTTTCTTCTGAGCAGCGCACACAAATTCAACTCAAATGAACCTCCTTGTCTTCAAACTCTCTCCTTTTTTAAGTATTATTAACTCTTACTATAAAATATTACCTAAGACCAACTCTTACTAAAGCACAAAAAAAAGTAACTAAAGACCCGTATAATGCAAGCCTCTTAATTGAAAACGGAAAATGAAAACATAACATTAACTACTGAGGCTCATAAAAACGGGTGAAAGCACTCTGTAGTCTGTACGCACATGAGGAAGTTTCCTACCATTGTAAAAATGAAATCTTGAAAAAAGGGTCCATAACCCCTTTCATGAGTTTTATTTTTAAATCTGTTGAAGCCAGTGATAATGGATAAGCAATATTTCGCGAACTTTTAATTGTCATTCCCTCTGCCGCTGTCATTGCCATCTCGAATTATGCGCGTATTAGATACAAATACAATCCATTAGACACTTTATTACTATTGTGCAGCTGTAGCGACAGCAGCAGCAGACTTTTAAAACTACAGTCAATTAAAATGTAATGAAAGAAAAAACTTGTCTCTCTTGTGAAATTTACAACTCATTAACCTGGCAAAAAGAGACAGTTAGGAGTGAGAGAGGGAACCAGTTCTCGACCGTTGGATTTATTGCGTTTTTTTTTTGTATCTTTATGCACTTTGAATGGAATGGACCTCGCGATGAGATAACTGGGTAGATAGGTAGGTATATGAACGAAAACGTGTTTGCAAATGAATGTGTAGGTGTTTCGGTGATTTTAGCTTAACACAACCGATTTTTTTTAAATGGATTATTAATCATCGCCATTACCAAAATAAATTAAGGTTGTTGCGAAGTATTTGGATTAAAATTGGTATTCATTAAAAGCATCTATGATTTGACTACTAAATAAAACTATATGTATGCCTACTATGTACCCACTTACCTACCTACCTACCTACCTGTTTGAAAAACAGATTGCTACCAGCCAAGGAAAAAAAATCTCTGTCAACATTAGTGTTTATTGAATAAACAGATGTATGTCACCGCAGTCCAATCTCGCCAAAGAATTTGTGTGATATCACTTCCTGTCTCGTTAGTGTTAATAGAACGACTGCAATACTTTTGTAACCGAATTGCTTATCCAACAGCAACGCCGAGATCCCGAGATGACGAACAAATGCTTTTTAAACGATTAAAGTACACGAAGCTATTTTAGTTGAAGCTATGCTTGTATTGTATAGGTAGGTAGGGATGTTGTTTTTTATGATAAGATAAAGTTATTATTTTTCCATGTAAATTGTTATCAACACAGGTAATATACCTACATATGTACTTTTTCTGTTCTTACCTCATTGAGATTTTTATGTCTCAAATATTCAGTTTCTAATTTTGTTTATTTTCGAAGAATTTTTTGTAGTCAAGCTCTGCAAATCTTTCATTATTTATCAGTGGCGCCAAACAAAATGTTTTTTTTTTATTTGTTCTGTGGGTGGCACACAGAAGCTTTAATTTTTTTAAATTAAACTGCCTCTCGTCGCATAGCTGTGTGTGTGTAGCTCATTACGGCGCTTAACAAGTTAAGCATTTTCGCACGCCATCTATGAAGAAATGAAGATGATCGATGACGAATGGTGTTTTCGCGTATACTCAATAGTCAATACCCATATTCTAAAGAATTTTTTATTATGACAATATTATCTTGATAAGGGGACAACTATGACTGGAACTTTTTTTGTTTTTTTTTTTTTTATTGCTTAAAAAATTCATTAATGAGTATTCTAAATTTACTTTTATGATTAGTTTTAGGATTATAGGTAGCCTCAATAGTTCTGAAACTGATAAGCTTCAAATCTACCGCAGTACAGATTAATTCGCGCACTGTCTCGTACGTTGACTTGAACCCAAAAAAAAGTAGAACTGTTGAAAACGAACATTTCATGGAAACAGAAGGCTTGCTTATGGTACTGGCATCGCAGAATTAGTCCGATTAAGCATAAATTATTATAAACCAACGATCACTTTGGTTCTTCTCCAAACCCAACGTCGAAAGCTGCAGAGTCGTTTGGGGTGTGATTCTTGGTCATATCCTAAGAAAAAACTGTTCTACAGTAAAGTCCGTTTCTCAACTTTGACATCACTTTTTGACTATTTAAAAAAAAGCTAACTTTGGTGTACCCTGACCTTTGTTAAATTCTATTTCTCTGTCAATACCGATGGTAGAGACCTAATTTAGACTTAATTTTTTTAGAAAAAATAATCTTTAAAACAGTATTTAAATTGGGCTTTTATAGGCTTAGGGTTGCCAGATTTCCAATTTTAAATGGTGTTCAAATTTTCTTCCCCCAGCAAAGTTTTGACTTTGAGGTCATTTTTTTTAGAAAATGTCTCATAGAGTTTCTTTATTTTTTACAGACGAACAAAACAATAATAAAAAAAAGTGCACTCAAAAACCCATACATTTTATGATAATTGAAAAAATACAAAATGGGTAAAACTTTTTTTAAAAAAAGAAAGATTTTCAGCCCTGAGGTTTGTTTGAAAAAACAATAATATGGGTACTTTTGTATGTTTGTTCTCAATAACTCTTGTCTTACTTCATATTCATATCGGAAATACGTTGTTCTAATTCAGTAAAGGTTGTTATTTAAGATAAGTGAACAACTTCTTTCATTCGTCCCCATACAAAAAAAAAATCTAGTACAGTGAGATCGGGAGATCGTGCAGGCCAGTGAATTGGTCCATTTCTGCCTATCCATCGACCACCGTATTTTTCATCCAACTAAACCTTAACTTCACTTTCATAGTGGGCGGGAGCACCATCTTGTTGGAAATATGATGAAACTCGCTGACGCAGTGGAACATCCTCCAATAGGTCTGGTAGATTATTTTGTAAAAACTCCAGATAATTAGTAGAATAAAGTCGGGGTGGTAACTTGAAAAGCCCGATTAATTTATTTCCAATTACACCTGCCCACATATTGACACAAAATCTGCGCTGAAACGATCTTTGCCGTCTTGAATGTGGATTGCTTGAAGCCCATGTATGGAGGTTATGGAAATTCGTGATACCATCTCTTGTGAACTGGGATTCGTCTGTCCAAAGAATTCTGTATACAAACTGATTGTCATTCAAGCTTCTCTCTTGCAACCAGTTACAAAATTCGAGTCTCATCTCAAAATCATTCGGAAGTAGTTCCTGCACAGGTGTATGGTTATATGGATGCATGTTTAAACAAGGGCTCAACAAGTTTATTCGATGCTACCATGAAAGTGTTCGGTTGCGACAAAACTCTTGCCCTGTAAGACAGAAAACACATCATAGGATCTAACAAAGTATTTTTCATTCGATAGTCAAAAAAATGTTGTCTATTTGAATTGAGGATCGTATAGCTTAAAGCACTTGCACTGGAGGAGGAGAAGAGGGATTCCAAAAAACGTTATGGGGAGAAGAGATGCTCTTTTCATGGCAGTATATATATTTTCGGAGGACTTGACAATTCCTCCTGAAATTTTTGATTATATGTACAAGTACATGGAATCAAACCCTCACCTGCTTTTGAATAATAAACGAAATAAACTACAGGGGTTGATGCGAAAAAAATTTTGATGAAATATCACACACTCTCTTGCCTCTCTTTGTCATTATACAAGAAGAAATGGATTTGTTGTACCCAAAATAATTTAATTAATAAATTTTTTTGTTTTTTTTTTCTAAGTAGACGCATTTCTTGACCAAAATAAAAACTTCTTGCCCTCTTGAATTGGATGAGAAGAAATACCTCGTCTTGGATTCGATTATAATATATGGTGGAAAAATATGTGCAAAGTTGTTCACCAAATCATCGTTTCCTTTTTCGATAGTAAATCTTATTGCCCATAACCGTAACGAATAGGTGAGAAAACCCACTGTTTACTGCCTCATTAAAACCCAAAGGTATACCGTATACCCTAGCTTATTCTTGAGTTTATGAGTGAAGACTTAGGCCTACATGAAATGGAAGAAAACATTTTGCCTACAATTTTTTTCAAAGTCTCTCATTCCATATTTGGTGCGCTCTATAATACTCGCCCAACTGCTAAACCTATAACATGAAATGAACCAATTGACTAGGTGTGATTTATGTATACAAAGGTATGACCTAAATTAAATAGGTATATCGCCAATTGTACTTTATTGTATGTGTTTCATAACATTTAGTTCCGTTTGAATACGGATATTCAAAACAAATGTAGGCTAAACCACTAAACTAAAAACAAAAAAATACTGAGCCAAAAGAGGTTATCTTTCGATTGTATGGAACGTGATGGTAACAGAGAACAATTAATCTGAAATTTGAGAACGCGCAGCTCAATACAATAAAAAACGCAAATAGTCTTTTGTTTATGCTTTTTGTTCCAGTTTAAATCAACACACCTAAAAAGTATTAAACAAGATTTATGGTGACACCGAGGCTTAACACCGTATTATTTTTTTTAACAGCCAAAAAGTCTGCGGTTTTTCTTGGCTTTGCTCTAGGCGAAGCTTCAAATTTTGTTTTTCTCTATTTCTCGAATGTTAAATTTTTCGTCATTGTCATTATCATTATCCATATTAAAATTCACTTTCGAATTTCAACTCTGGACGGGGCGGAGTAAAAGGGAGATGCTCAAATTACTAGTTCGTTGCCTGCCTTAATTGAAATTGGCATATCTGTTTTGTTTTTGTCTATATGTTTTTCGATTTTATTGTTGATTTCTTTCTCAGTTTATTAAGTCATCAACATAAGAAACTAGTGTAGATTTATTTTGTTTTCAATGACAAAAGCTATAGCCTAAGGATCTAACCATCTAACGTATCAGTTAGCGGTTCAGAGGTTGACTGGAAACTTCTTGCTGTCTTCGTGGTGTGTTTTGTATCTCATGTTGTTTGCTACAGCACAGCATTCGTGAAACGACAATTTTCTATTAAAAATTTTCATAAAGTGCTTTGGCAGAAAGAGTGAAGCATACATAATTAGAACTGGTTGGTAGCCACTTAGTCAGTTTGCTAGATAAAGCATGCTCTTAACAAGTTGGTATCTCACGAATACAATTATCATTCATTGCCATGCTTTTCTAAAATCATTCAAAGTTGTTTTGATTTCGCAACAATTTAGCAGTGACGTAATTTTTAATAGAAAAGTTATTCTTAGGTGCCTGAACTCGAGGACAGTTTCCATAGTTAAGTGGACCAACATTCATTAAATAGGGCATTCCAGTATTTCAGACGAGTATTCTTCTTGACGTATTCAGTCTACAAAAATTAAAGTGGTCAATTCAACACAAACATTCTCATATGTAGTGTGCTCTTAGGGTGTGTGAGTGTGTGCTCTGATTTAAATTTGAGCACTTTTATGAGTCACTCTAAAAATTTGTTCAGTTAAAAAAAACAGTACCTAGTAACAAAATAAAATTGTTTTTGTGTCAGTAAGGTGTCATATTCGCATTTATAACATGAAACTCTTCCTCAATTGCATCATCAAAATGAAAACTTAGAGTTAAAAACAGAACAGAAGACTAAAGCGACCCATACAATACGAGTGAAAAAAAGGGTGACGTTTTCCAAAACGTCGCGCGTGAGTTGTGATATGTGATTCCTTTGAGATCACGGTGCTTGTTGCGCCGAAAAGCAAGAAGAATAAAAAGCATATTTCCAAACGAATAGTTTTGTTTTTGTCTTTATTGCTTTATTGCGTAGTATTGTCATGTTCAATCTCTAGTTGTCGTAGCTTGAGCGGTTTTGCGTTGATGTAAAATTAAAATAAAGTTTCGAAATGCTTTAAAAGAAAGCCTGTCTTAGTAAAAGCATTGGAGTGCCTCAAGGTTCTGTTCTTGACCCAAAATGATTTCCTATTTAAACTTTAACGGAAAAGTTACGGGTCGCAGATGTGAATAAAACCTAAGATTTTATAAGACATTGGCTTGAAACTCTTAAACTTGTTATTTAACAAAGGGCATAGATCCTATATTTTCTTAAGCATAATTTATATTTTTTATAAAATTTCTTAAAATTGAATATGATTAAAGAAGTACATATTATGTATTTGAATCTCCTAGTAGCAAGAGATCCCGCAAAAAGTGTACAAAAACTTCAGTACTTTTAAGCGATTCATTTTAAATTTGTTTCAATTACTTTGTTTATCCTCATAAGTCATGCTATCAATATACTTTAAAACACATATAATTAATGGTGCATATCCTTATCCTCCTTGTTTTATTTAAAAAAAAAAAAACCTTAAATATGACAGCTGTGTATTTTTTCCACTTTTTAAAAAATAATATAGAAATGTACGGTTCACGTTAATTTAACTTTTCGTTTGACGGTACCATGAG
Source organism: Melanostoma scalare (assembly GCA_949752695.1). Lineage (NCBI taxonomy): Eukaryota > Metazoa > Arthropoda > Insecta > Diptera > Syrphidae > Melanostoma > Melanostoma scalare. Next base: position 280,574,166 of record OX456984.1, read on the forward strand.
TGTTGTGGTTTCAAATTGATCTCAAGCCTGTTGTAGTATCGCCGAGCTGTTGACCACAGAACGCATCGAAGCAAAAGTTAACGTTGGCCGTGTTTCATTTGTTAGTGAATACTTTAATTATATCAATTTATCAACCCTTGCGAAAAAAGCCCAGTGCTCGTTTTTCTACTCTTAAAAAAAAAGTTTCCAACAAGCGCTGGCAGAAGCACGAATTTCGTATTATTGGCTTACTTTTCTGCTGCTAATTAACAGTCTGTGAAAATTTATAGTCAGCGCGTTTTTAAGAGAAAGTGTCGGTTCTTGTTAATTAACATCACTCGAACTATAAAATGGGGTCATAAAACACAAACGATTTATAAACAACACACTAACTAGTGTCAACTTTAAAATGGACTTGGTTAAAATGAATGTGAACAGTATCAAAATTTAAACAATACAGACAAATGAAGAGAAGTAACAGACTTAAAAAGCAAAATAAAATTAAGCTCAGGGGAAAAATAGCATACATTTTGATTGCAAACGAAAATATGGAATGAGAGTTTTGTTTTTGTTTAAAAATACTTCAATTTAGAACAAATACTAGTTCGAAAATAAATCAAAGTTAAAATCAATTATGAATTGATACAAGTGTCATTTATAAAGCTAGTGTGGCACTAAGGCTAATTTTAAGGTGATTTTAAATTACTAAATTTGCGCTTATGCCTTTAGTTAAAAGGAATTAAATAACCCTTTGTTGCAACAACAATGTTCATTCAAAGCGAAATTGTCCTCTATTACCTACTTTTCGGTCGTTGTCATGTCCATGCTCTTTGCATAAAAGCAATTCAATTTTAATCACCGTTCTGTAAAGTAAAAGTGCAAATTATTAACCCTTTACAAAATAACATCTTGAGTTACAAAATTGGACTGAACTGGAAACTTTTTCGATTGTACCTAGTAATTTAACTATTTGGCATAGGTTAGGTTAGGTTAGGTTGAATGGAGGGTGCAGCCACAAGTGGCAACACCTCACTCGGATCTCAAAGATCCATTGTGCTCCCCGGGAAATCAGAGGATGAGGAAATGGGAGGATTGGAGAGGTAGATGGTTATTGTGGTAGGGAACTCCCACTGAACCATTTGGAGCCCTGAGTAAATTTCAGGACGTTGCTCAGTGGGAGATTTGAGATGTCTCGCCCAGTTCGTCGAAAAAGTATTCTCCGAGGGTTTTTTTCCGAGTGTGGGCCAAGCTAGGACACTCACAGAGGAAGTGGAATGATCCCTCCTCTGCCTCCTCATCTTGGCATCCTCTACATAAATCGGATGTGCTAATGCCGATTCTCATCATGTTGTGTCCCGTGAGAATGCCAATCAACAGAGAGAGCCGAGGTCTGCTTAGCTGTAGAAAGTAGAACTATTTGGCATAAGAGAATGAAAGTTTGATATTGCTATGATAATACTAATGTTCTCTTAAAAATTCCAAATTTGTCGAACAATAGAATCGCATAACATAACAAGTAAATAAATAAAAAGAGGTACGGAAACCTCGTGCCCTGACACATTTCAAGAACCTGCATTTTTATGTCGATTCCGAACGGCTAAGTTACAAAGCACTCTTCATGGCACTATGGCAGTGTGTAATGACTCTCCGAGGACTTTTTTACTCCTCGTGATATGCGATGCTCGTTTTTTTCTGATGGATTCGAACAACGAGCCTCGAAACGTAACATGCCATAACCATTACCCAACGGGCACCACTATGTGTGTGTGTGTGTAGGGTTAAATAAATGGATAGCTCTCATCGAAATTTCTATAAATTTGCCATCCAATTTTATAATAAATGTATGAGATAACTCTTCCGTCAATGATGGATTATTATTAATTAATAATTAGCATCTCAAACAAAGATAAAAAGAAATGAAATACAAGGCCCCGTTGTGTCATAACGTTTTCCAATTTTTAAATGGTAATCATAAAAAGAAACAAAAAATAGTTTAGTAATCTCCCCAGCAGACGCATTTCAAGCGGATGATTAAAAACGCCCCTTTTTCATTCTGCTTTTCTTTTTAGCTGTGTGAGAGCTATACCAAAACAATCTATATCCAAGAACTTGGGCTTCTCCAATTTTCACTATACATAATTGTATTATTAATCAAATCAAAATTTCGATGAAAAATGTTGTTTTTCTTAAAGCTCTGTTGCAGATGTCATTTTCATTCTTATGAAAATCAAAATGAAGAGTGTACATAATTTCTTTACATACTGCTCTCTGTGTTACTTTATAATTTAATAGAGACAATGAACAAACTTTTGTATCTAAGGTAAGAAAAGCATTGTTAGACGTTATACCAAATATATGTTGCTTTGGTAACCACTAATTTGAAAGTCACCAATAGAGTAACTTTCTCTAACCACAGAATGATAAACACTCACAGTCGTATTTATTAGATTTCCCTAAATAGCTCTGAACAGATGAATAGTTATGTAGTGAATAGCACGTTGAATAAATTCTTATTTATAAACCATTATAGTTATGATGTGTATATCTTACCTATCTATAATCTATAATATAATTTATAGCATTGAGCGGTAATACACAGGTGTTCTTCACTATCGAAAACAAACCGGTCTCTGAAAGCCATCTATGTATCCGCCGGCGTACTAACAGTCCCCTGTCATTTCAAAATAGCGAAGACACAAATTTATTCAGTCACTATACTACCTAAATCGGCGTTCAGCCTATGTAACGTTCAAAAAGTTTTATAAATACCATTTTCTGTTCAGAGATATTATAAGAGGAACATAGCGCTATTCACTCCCTATTATTGGTTTATAAATAAGGCTGTCAGAGTAGAAAAATTTACTGGTGAATCTATATGTACCAACAAACAGGTCCTAATAAAATCAGACATTGCTTACCTATACTTAAACATGTAGAAGTAGACAAATAAACTTATCAAAGCCTACAAAGGTGGACCAAGGAACTATAGCTACCTTCAAGAAGGCTTTCAAAAAGAGCAAAATATAGCATCATTCCGACCAACTGGGATCTCTACACGGTCAGTGAAAATATGAATACGAAAATAGAACTACCTAAGCAAGTAGAGCACTTTATCGCAATTTGAGCTCAGATATTGAGTACTCCAACGATGCCTCTGAGCTAACAAAAAGTAATGCCTATAAGGTCAAAAACAAAAAAAAAATAGTTTTAATAGTCGATAACACATGAAATGAAGAAGTGACTCCTGCTCTGAAACAATAGGGACGTTATCCACTTTCCCGGGTGTATTCAATTGACATCTCCAGAACTCATGAATGTTAGTTACATCGACTCATTCTCATCATACAAATCTGCAGATCCTGGCGAAATTATTCCAATGATGGCTCAAAGCCTTAATTAGTATTATATATAGTATTAAGACTTGATTACGCCGATACCGGAAAAAATCCATTTCATCATATTTCCATATTCATCCTAAAAGCTGATAAGCTCTCTAACACTGAACCAAAGGATTTTAAACCAATAAGCCTTTCCTCGTTTCTGCTCAAGTTTCTAGAAAAACTATTAGAAACGCTCATAACAAAACTGAACAACGGCAACGATATGATCTTTATAGTTCAACATACTTAAAAAGTAGATCGGTCAAAACTGCCTTTGACCGCTTTCTCAACTTAGAGGATTGTTGAGCATTGGCTCAACTAGTGCCATGAGAACGACACCAACTGCGAATCTTGAAAATTTTCGGTCCTACATCTTTTCAATATTCAGACTAAACCCCATACTAATTTCAGTCTAGTGGCCCTAAGAAACATCCCGAAAAAGGAACACCGGGAAGAAAACAGGGTAGTAGAGGCAAATCATGTCTCCGTTTTCACAGAAGGTTCCAAAACTGGCGAAATATATCAATAAAGTTTCCAGACTTCCGCAAAAGAACTTGTGATCTATGAAGCCGCCCACACTACTGAAAAAGTCCTCGGAGAAGGCTTCTTTGACTAACTGGAAAGAACTAACACTAAACAAGATCCTAAGGTTCATTCAATGTTCCGAATGGTTTTTGAGATATCCCAACTCCAAAAACCCAGTCATCAAGAATAACCTTCGGCTCAGGTCATAGCTCAAGTTCTGTTTCTCACCTTCTTACCACCCCTCTGCTCCTCCTAATCCTCCTTTATACATAGCCTACTCTTCTTGTGCAATCATAAAGTATGAATTAGTTATATTTACCTACATGTAATCGTAATCGATCAGTCAGCTTAACTTGTCGGAGCAATTTCCAGAAAGTTGTTCTAATTTAAAATGCTGTTGACAGCATGTTTACAGCAACTAAAATTGAATTCTATTTGCAAATGAAGAAAAAAAAATTCAAATACATAACAAAAAAATTCAAATTCTTTTTTAAGTCCAATACAAAAAAATACATTAGAACTAAATTGGTTTCAATTAAAACAAAAAAAAATTATGTACAAACAAGAATTCCAATGAGATCACATTCTCAACTGATTTATTTACATATGAATGTCGTTTTTATGAATTTAATTACTTAGTCAAGGATTTGGAGACAGTATAGCTAAATCATATTTAAGCAAAAGTGGGAAACATTATCTCGCGCCTCTTTTTTATCTTTTCTATCTTTTTATTTTTTCGTTTCTCAATTGGCAGTCTAGTTTATGTTTGTTGTAGAGTGCAATTTGATTTTTTATATATGACATCTGCTTTGTGTTTGAGTACAAGTACCTATAGCATTTGCTGTAGCCGTGGCGTGTTCAGATTTGTTCACAGAAAACCTGGCGATTTAAATTCGAAAACTCATGCAGTGCATATATAAAAACACGAATTCCTTTGTTTGCTCGTAAATCCATAACCCTATTTGAGTTAAGTTTCATGAAGTACTTTCTAAAACTTTGAACTTCCTTCCGTTTAACACTCAAATACGAAAAATACGACCCCGAATAGCCTACAAACATCCGATCAAAAAGAAAAAGGGAAAACGTTTCGCCTCGCTCGCGCCGTGCCGCACCGCCTATGTTGAAGAAGAAAAAGAAACAAAAAAGGATACCTGGCGTTCGTGCAAAACACTCAACAGTCCATAATGGAACTTGACTGTCGCCCACGTTCTACATACTCGTACATAATCTACATAGCACCAATTGAATTCAAATTCATTTAGCGAACAGTATCCGCAAAGAGTGGCTAAGTGTATTGGGCGTACGCGCGCACTTTTTCATTCATGAAGTGAAGATTTGCTAAGATTGCGGGATTGCAAACACGCGGGTAGATTCATACCTACTACAGACCACTAACTATCAAATGCAGATCTAGTTTTATGTGTTTATTGTAACTTCAGCCATACTTGTACCATAGTTTTATTGCTGTCCTTACACATAGTTCTGCTGTGCTGTAATAAATCGACCGACGGGGAAACTTTGCATTGTTGAAACAAGTGCCGCATCAGAGTAGGTTAGTGAAATTGCTCAACTACATCATTGCTTGTTAAGTTTTAGATTGGATTTAATGTCCAGATTCCAGAGCTAGATAGTCATTTGTGTAGTTAAACTGTAGGTCATTGCTCTAAAAAGATAAAAATGCATGGTAAACAATTCGCGTGGGTGAGCGTGATGAGATTTATTTGTGAGGTGATCAACGAGCTCATCTTTGACTATAGTAATATGTAGTTCTTTTTTGTTACAAAGGCATATGAAGGGAAAAGAGCGGAACAAACTTGGTTGGTCTTTCATTTCCACTATTTCGGTATTCGAAAGGTTTTCTGGTTTATTGTTTGTAGCTTTAATCGATTGGGATATTTAAATTAAACGTTCCAATTTCATAATTTGAGACTTGTGAAATGAGTTTTCCTCTACACCAATCGTTGAATTCTTGTTTTCAAACCAAAAAAGTAATGACATACATATATTGATTCCAGTATTTGATTGTACCCACATACACTTTACTATCCACGCACTTGTGTGCTTTTATGAATGAATGTGTTGGATGTTATGTTAATTTTGGTTCACACCACTACTGACCAACACGATATTGTAATAATTGTCACTGTAGTATATTTCACGGCATTGAACTTGGTTAGAGGAGTTTATTTATCAATGGAGATGTCAGTAGAGTTTGCACATTCATGTCGCTTTCCATTGGCTTCACTCGGGGAAGCACTCATTGTAAAACCCAAAGGAACACCCAAAATTGTTTCTCTTCAATTTAACGTAATTTCCATTGTGTGAGTGAAACACCAATGGCTCTTAAAAAATATTCCTTGGAGAAACTTTTCTTTTTGACATTTGAGTAACATGTGTTAGTGCTTCTTGAGTCGATTCTCACTTCAAATCGAGAAGCGGCTGTCACTCCTCAGAATCATGAGAAGCGATCTTTTTGCACCAATGGAACGGTTTGAGAATGCTTCTGGACGCTCCTGGACGGTTCTTTTCGTCCAATGGAAAGTGACATCAGTCTCTATTGTTAAAAAAGTTTGGTTATGGCCTTGACTGACAGTTTTTTTTAACTCAACGACTAATGAATAATTAACTTATCCTAAAAATAATTTCAAACTCATTTTCGACACACGGTTTTCTAAACCAATACAAAACGAGAAAACAAGATTAGTTTCATACTTTCATTAGCAATGTCTTTCTTACTTCCCTTAGAATTAATTAAAATCAAACTTCATGTTAAAGAACATCTTTGTAGCTTGAAGTTCCCTATTGAGTGCACGCTTTTCCTAAGATGAAATTTCCTTTATAACGAATCAATTTTTGGAACACCCAGTCTATGTGTTAACGGTGCGTGATGGTTAGCATGTCTGCCTGTTAACTCAGAGGCTCGTGGTTCGAATCCTAACAGAGGTAAAAATGTTTTTCGACGGGTACCGGCTTTCGCGAGGAATTCGAGGAATCGGCAGAAAATTGTAGGTCCCCTCCATTCCCTCACAAAGCATGGTTGTGACTTGTGAGAAATGAGCTAGCCCTTGGGGCTCCTCACTCTGTTGTACCACCCTATTTATTTAATTTATTTATTTTAAGCCTATGTTACACTTGTGGGAATTCCGCGACTTTAAGAAAAACTATAATCAAATGGGTTTTTCTTTGTTAAATGGGCCTTTCCGTTTCATACAAAATGTCGAAGCGCAAGGCTTTCCTCTTTTAGATAAGTTTTAATGATTATTATTATTATTGCTGTAGAAGAAATAGAGAAACGCAACTATCGTCGAAAGTTTTCCATATTCTTAGTTACGTTTTATTACACCCAACACGAACTAACTCACATGATTCTTTCCAAATTTTGTGGAAAATAACGGGTAGGTCAGAAAAACAAACCCAGCTCTTTTTTATTTCTTTTTTAAGAACAGCAGCGCCAATAATTAAAGCTGCTGCAAACCTTCGCTTTTAAGTGTACACAGTTCTGAAAGTACTCTCAGGAAATCGTTTCTCAAAACTGAACTCACAGTATTGATATCTCAACCAGAGAAAGAATGTCAGTCGAAGGAAAACCTATTGAACATGAAGTTTGGCTTCTAAAGAGTTCATTGTGACTTCATTGCAAAACGCTTTTTGTTTGAACTAACAAAACGTGGTATGTTATTAGGTTCGTTCGTTGAACTTTCCCCAGGGTTGACCCAGGTTTTCTTGACAACCCAATGAGTTTTCAAAAAAAAACCACACATCCCTGTCATTAAAAAAAAACATGCCATTTGACAGCCCTCAACTCGCCACAGCAAAAACCTATGGCGAGTTGAGAGAAATCCTAAGTCAACCCTAGGGCTTAAAAAACACTAAGTTTGACATTCAGGGCGACTTTAGGTTTCTTAAAAAACGCTTTGTGGCGACCCCAGGGTGACCCAGTCAAGTATAGAGATTCATATTTTAGTCGCACCACCCGCATGTGGAATGCTCTGCCCGACCCTGTTTTTCCCCTACATTACGATTTACAACGATTCAAAAGCAACGTACATCGGTGTCTAATTTCAAATCCTCTCCTATTTTCCTAAATGCTCGCACTGTGTTTTTACAACATTATAAGGGTAGTCATAACCCCTTGATGTGCGTGTTAATTATAAAAAAAAAAAAACCTTAACATTCACATGCTTCCCTTTTTTTTAATTTAATCTTTAAATCAGGCCTTCATTGTAATAAGTACCTAAATCATTAACCGAAACGACAGATTAACATTGTAACTTATTAAATTTTGAGTGTGGTTTGTGGTTACTAGCAGTGGCGTAGATAGCTTTTGGCTAAGGGGGGGGATAAACCTAGTTCGCTCATTTTTTAAAAAGATTTAATAATTTAAAAAAAAAACAAATAGGTAATAAGACTTCATTGAATTCATTATGTATGCCATAAGAAATTGTGTATTTTTTAAAGATAATATATTATGCGCATTAATTTGAATGTGAACTAAAATAAATATTGATGTAGTAGGTGAATTAATATTAATTTAAGAAATTTATCGTAGAATAAAATCCTTGTAATTCTGTCCTTTTTATTGTTATTAAAAAAGACATATTTTTAAGAATCTCACTTCGATGGTCATGCATCTTTGTTGTTTTTACTCTCTTTAAATAGGAGAAATTTCTTTCGGGAGTTGACGTTGAAACGGGCAGTGAAGCTAATATCCTGATAGAAGATATATATATATATGTTAGGAAAGTTTTCTTTGGGGCAGTTATCGAGCGCTTCCAATGAATTCTTAGAGGAAGTAGGTATTATTCCTTCGGATCAAATATCTCTTCCAAGTTTTTAATTCTTCAAGAACAAAAGATGGACTCAACATTTTCATTAAATTTTTCAGCTGCTTTGTATATTTCAGACGAAGAATCCTTGAAAAGAACCGAAAACCCTTCTAGTATGTTTTCATGGTTTGTAAATTTTTCTCCAAGGTTCATCTCGAGAAAAGGATTGAAAACAGTAACGAAAATATTCTTCTGTACTTTGAACCGAAGGGTTCGATTTATTCTTTTGTCGGTTCACTATTCTCTTATGTTTAATGTCAATATCAAGGACTTCAGCAATTTTTTTTTTTTTGCATCTTCAACACTTTTGAAAATGAGTCATCTTCTCTCCGTTTAATTTTTAGTTGATCCCTTAAATCTTTGGCGAGATTCATAGCTTGGACCAAGTTTAAATTCACTCTACGAATCTCACGACTTATTGACAACGAGAGTTGGTAAACCATACTTTTAACCTTTAAGCTAATCAAAAACTCGAAATTCATAGCGTTTTTTAAGTTCCTTGCGTCAATTTCCAATGTTCTTATTTGGTCAAGAGTCTCGAACACAAACGGAAATAGCTTCTTAAAATCTTCAACTGCTTTATATTTTGAGATCCATCGCGTCAGATTCAGCTTTTTAATGTTTTTTTTTGTGGAGATTGAAATAATTGCCAACTGCTTCAATTGTGGTTAGGCAGTCTCTAATGGCTGGTATTTTGCTGGAAACAGGTACAGCAAGGATTCAAAGAATGTGCTGCACAATGGACGTAGAGAGCATCCGAAGCAAATTGTTGGCGAATAATTGCCTGAACACCATTGTATCGATCAGACATATTGCTTGCTCCGTCGTACACTTGGCCGATCAAAAAAGAAATGGCCAGATCACAATTTTGAAGATTTTTTACTATAAGCTTTGCAAGAACATCACCTGGATTGTTAATACTTGATGTTTGGTAAACTGCTGTATTAGAGATTTTAAGAGAAGAGATTTTGTTCATACCAGTCGTGGGAAATCAATATAAAAAACTAAATTCAAAAGATTAGGTGATTTGCCGAAATAATAATTTCTTTCAGATGAAATTGACTTTGTATTTTCCCTGTAGAATGAAAGTATAGAATGAACAATCCTGTGAGTACTAATTAGAATCCAGAGGTTCGAGTTCGAATCCCAACAGAGGCAAAAATGTTTTTTCCACGGGTATCGCCTTTCGCGAGGAATTGGCAAGTCCTCCGTTAGTATTCATTGCCATGAAAAGCGCTTTCTCGATTAGCCGTTCGGAACCGGCAGAAAATTGTAGGTCCCTTCCATTCCCTCACAAGGCATGGTTGTGAGAAATGCGCTAGGCCCAGGGGCTTCTCGCTCTGTTGCGCCACCCTATTTATTTTATTTTTATTTACTAATTAGACTTAATTCACGTTGAAAGTAGCTACTTAATTTCAAATTGTGTTTCTTTAACTTTTTTGGTTCATGACTGGTTATGTTGAACAATTATCGATCCCAATGGGGGGGGGGGGGTATATCCCCCGCCCCCCTATCTACGCCCTGGTTACTAGTACCGAGATTTGCGCCAACTTTGTCAGTCATGAAGTCTCTCCTACATTTTCCTCAATTAATTTGCTTGGCTGAATGCTTTCAGGCCCGAAAACAATTTCATTGATCATAGGTATAGGTATACTATGTATTCATTCACAAAAATCCAATTCATAAATTAAGCAAAACGAAAAAGCCGACTCATAAAATTCGACAAATACGACAGTTTTACGTAGGCTAGGCAAGCTGCAGCCCGCGAATGCGTGACGGTGACGGTGACGGTGCTACATCTACATACTGATTCGACAAGTCTACCTTCACAACACCTTTTCATCAAAATGTATTACATACCAATGTATCTATATGAATGAACAGTACGTAAGGTAAGTTAAGTATTCTACTCTTGGCTTGGGAGTTATTTCATCTTTTTTTGCAAAGAGCCTGCTTGACATTGTGTGGGATGACCAGTGCAGTAGACGGACAATCTTTTCATTTGGGCCTGTGTCAGGTTAAAACGGCAGAAAGTCTAGCAGCGGCATAGGAAACGACAAACCCACGTATATCATTATAACATGGTATTGCCTCTATGCTTGTGCTGAGCTGATGGTTGCTATAGCTGGAGCTGCTGCTGCACTCGTCTTGTCTGTCGTCTTGTACATACATATATCTATATTCGAATACGTTAACACAAAGCAAATAAATAAACTGCCCCCAAAAGTCTCAGTTGTATTGCATGTGTGCTATTTGTCATACATGTGGTGGTTGAGCAGAAATTGGTTGTTGCAACTTCGAGGCACAACGATGCCCGATGCTTCACTAGGAGAACGAATCGCGTAAGCTTTGCCTTAAAATTTGCTGCGAATTAACTGAAGTGCCTTTGTATCGGGAAGATGTGATTTTTAATTATTAACATCACGTTAGCTCCTTGTTATTGAGTTTTCCTTTGTTGGGATCGGTTTAAATGTGGAGTCATGATCGTAAAAAAAAATTGCAATGATCGTGCAGTTTGTGAAAATTAATTTAATGGTGTTGGTTACAAGAAAGGCCTTTTTATTTTAACATTCAAGTGAAGGTCTAAATCGTGAAACAATTTGACATTTTTGTACCTATCTCACTATTATTTTTCTATACCAATGCATCTCCAGAAAACAACAAAAAATCACTCTACACCGTGTCGAAATTAAAAAGTTGTAAAGTTTTGAAAATGTTTCGCGGTGCATATTAAATTGAAACCACAATGGTTTGCTTAATTATGCAATCACGTTTTATACCTATATGTAGTTGATAGAATGCAAATGGAAATTTATTGCGCTTTGATTAGTTACTTGTAGCCTTGTAATTCATTGATATCATATGTACTTTATTAAAGCAGCGTATGTTAAATGTATTTTTTGCTTCTAATATTTTTATTGTATGATTTATGTAGCTATTCAGTTTTTTGCGAAAGCAGCATTTCTATAATTTTTTTATTTTTTTTTTTTTTTATTTGAACAGACTTACAATCAATACGGCGTTTGTTAGAGCATGAAACAAGTGGCTCGGTGTGTCCAAGTTGTCGCATATCATTTGACAAAGGAAAGCGACGGAAATTGATCGACACCTGTGGCCATGAGAGATGCTATTCCTGCATGTTCCGCAACGATCAGTGTCCAATGTGTATGAACAGCTCCTTGAAAGGTTAGTATTCTTAATTTTTTCTTTAAAGTTCTTTGTGGTGACAATAAGTTGATTTATTTTCTAAATTGACTACAAATTAGAGAACTCATAGTTCGTTCTATAACTTAAAGCATAGCTTAATTTATGTACATAAAAGAATACACATATACTTGAGTGACAAAAATGTTTCTAGCGATCAAGAACTTATTTATTTGTTGTATTAGACAGAACTGTGAAAATTTTTGTCACTTAAGTATATATGTATTTTTTTATAGGTTTTTAAGTTTATAACACAAAGGAAATAATCTAAACTCTTTTGTTGCATGGCCATTAAGGCTTTTTTTATTAATTTTAATTTATTTATTTTTATCAATTAGTATTAACTAATTTTATTTGCTTAATCTACCTTTAACTTTTCCCTACCAAAGCTAGTTTTTCTTATTTATTAATTACACCAAACTTTCATACGTAGTGGTTTTTGAAGTCTTTTTTAAATCGAAAAGCATTCGATGAACCATCCCAATGTTTCTAAAATAAATAAATAAATAAATCAAATGAAAGAGTGTCCGAGTTCGTAAAAAAGGTTGAATTTTCTTTCGACACACGCGATAAGTACTGGATGTTGCCGCACTTCCAGCAGCTTTAATGTAATATTAGCATCAAAGCGTACTTTCTCCTGAGCCACTTAGACCGTTTAAAGGTATCACGTGCTTTGGATTACATCAGCTGTTAATTTATAATAAATAAAATAAATAGGGTGGCGCTACAGAGCAAGGAGCCCCTGGGCCTAGCGCATTTCTCACAACCATGCCTTGTGGGGGAATGCAGCTGTTAACTTACCCGCGACAAATTCGCATTGGTTATCATATGAATAAAATGAAATTTATTATTTTTCAGTCTTCTGCCAAATCCACCGTATCCTTTGTACGTTGGTAGAAGTTAACTGTCCCTCCATTGCTCAGGCAGCCTATCACCTCCTCCCATGTATCTCGTCTGGACATCTCATCATCTTTGACGTTTTTGAAGTTCTTAACCGTTCACTAATTTCTTCGACTGTGACGTCGAATTCAGTTTCTGGAAAGTGCTCTCGAGGAAACGTTCAATAGGCCATCACAATATTGCCACCACCTGTGCAGAATTTTTTCGTCATTCACAAGAAGTTGTCCTTGGAGCATCGGTAATGAACTTCGGCGATCGAATCTCCTGAGCATCCAGAACAGAAATTGTTATTAAAAGTTACTATTTATTTTCAACCAAATAACCTAAAATACATTTTTGTATCAAGAAAAATAATGATTTTTCAGCAAATTTATCCAAAATTTGACTCATTTGTCAGATGTATTGGAAATACTGTTACTAGTTTGTACCACCTACTTTAATAGCTTACTTACTTACTTAGGTGGGCATTACAGTTCGGGGTGAACCTGGCCCTCGACCAACTTACGACTACGACTTCGATTTCAGGCAAGCTCTCTCCAGTTTTGCACTTTAAGTTGGTTGAGGTCTTCTTATCCACTTGATTGCTCCACCTAAGACGAGGTCTTCCCTTTCCGCGATTTCCCTGCAATGTGCTTTCGAAAACCCGTCGAGCCGGAGCGTTTGGGTCGATCCGCTCTACATGGCCCAACCATGTAGAGTAGCCTCGCGATGCGTATTCTTCTGGCTATGCCCATGTCGCGGTACAGCTAATACAACTCGTTGTTGTATCTTCTTCTCCATACATTGTCTTCCCATAGGGGACCAAAGATCATTCGGAGAATTTTTCTTTCGAAACGACCAAGGGTTTCTTCACCCGCTTTCGATAAAGTCCGTGCTTCCAGGCCAGGACTGGGATGATCAAGGTCTTATACATCGTTATCTTGGTTTTTCTGGAGTGGGTTTTGTTTCTCAATTGCCTTCTTAACCCAAAGAAGCAACGGTTGACAAGAGTTATTCTCCGTTTGATCTCCGCACTGATATTGTTTTCCGTGTCGGATCCTAGGTAGACGTAGTCCTGTACTGCCACGAAGTTATGTCTGTCTATTATGACGTTTTGTCAAATGTGTCGATGTTCTGTGTCCCTGTTTGATAACAACATATACTTTGTTTTAGCCTCATTAACCATCAAACCCATTTTTGCCCCTTCTGTTTCGATATTCGCAAAAGCACTTATGACATCACGCTTTTTTCTTCCCATTACGTTAATATCGTCTGCGTAGGCTAGTAATTGTACAGAATTTTGAAAGATTATTCCTCTCTGTTTGAATTTTGTACAATCTTTTCAAGTATGATGTTGAAGAACTTGCATGACTGTTTGTCGCAAGTCTGGAATTAAAACCTCGTAATCCAACGAAACAAGCAAACATCATAGCCTAGGCACCAGTGGCGAAGCGTCTATAAGTCGATTATTTCCGACTTACCTTTTGAAATTCACATCCGAAACATCTTAGACTTCTGGCAACATGAATCAAACTTAATCATGGTGCCTGTCCAGACGGGTTATGCTGTTAACGTTATGCTGTTAACACCTAGTGTCCAGACGTTGTTATAATTCCTCACACAAATTCTCCATTTTGTGTTGGAAATTGTATTGAAAAAAGCATAACGTTATGAGCATAACCCGTCTGGACACGCCAAGTGTACTGCTTAGGCAGATAAATCAAATTTCATTTTGCGCATCCAGCCTCTTTCTTCCTCACCCCTTTTGCCCAGAAACGACCGATATAACGTTATTGGAATAACACGTGTGGACAGGGACATGCACATGAATTCGCTGCCAACATTTTTTTAACAACTACCTACCACTCTGCTTTCCGTCCTATTCTACACACATGTTGGCTCTTCAACTCACTCCATAAACAAACACAAAGCTTAAGCAACAACAAGGTAACCCCAAATATTACGTCTTATAAAATTTGTCGCTGGATAGACAAAATTTGTGTTCTTTCCTCTTTTTTCTTGTAGTATTCACTGCGCTAGAAACCTCTCTGTTCTGCTTTCTTATGGAAGAAAATAACACGGTGTTCTAGCGTCTTATTTTTTGGTAAATCTGTTTGTGTCTCTTGTTCTTTGCGCTCTGAGCGGATGAATCCTACCTCCTACGTATTGTGCAGGGCGCAGAAGCAGAAGGCAGTATCCCAGTGCTCATTTGCAACATTGCTTCTGCGCCCTTCGGTTTGTATTACTTCGTATTTCTTCCAACCGCTGCGCTTATGAACAAAAATATTTATTGCAGGTTGCAGCTTGAGGTAGGCCTCTGCTTGAAGAACAAGAAAATAACACGCTGCTCTCCGACTTATTTCATGAATTTGTATGTGTCTCTGCACTAGACTCATGTGTCAAAGCTCAAAGATTGCCACTTTGATAACAAATATGCTTGGACATTAGATCTCATAGCATAAAGCATATTTTTGGGAGAAAATGCAAAAAATAATTGGAATTTTTCTGGCTCAAATGAATTCAGTTCACAATGAGCCGTATTCTTATTTGAAAAATTAAGTTTACTAGCACCTAGCAGATAGCAGAACGCAGTGCAATACTTACTTAAATTGATTTAGGGCTTGAAAAATTGAAATTATGTGCAAAAAGTCTGAAAAGTTTTCCGATAGTATGTTTCAGTGGTTTAATTATGGCCTTAATATCTGTATACTGTTGCTTAACTGATTTTCTCTTAGAGGAAACAAATAATTTTAATCAGCTAGTTTTATGAAGAAAAAAAAGTTATAGATTTAGGACGCTCTACCTAATAGCAAAGTTGGTTTGAAATACTTGACTTTTTGGCTTGATGCGAAGATATACATACACATACATTGCACGAAAAAAATTTCAGATAAGCTTTTAAAATTTACTTTGTTGGTGACTAAGTTTTCTTCCATGGAGTTACCATTTGGAATTATTCACGCCTCGCCACTGCTAGGCACATTTCATATTTGATTCAAGTGATCATTTCGGAAGCACTGCTTTAATTCATTAGCATAAATTACATCAAAACAAATTGAAATCTTGTGTAAAAAAAAACAAATCAAAAACAAAAATATTTTTAACCAGAGTTGATTGTGAATTGAAAAACAACATTATAACTTTTCATCCAACTATTTTTACGTGAAATTGGATTCTAAAGCATATACATATATTATATAACTGATATGTTTTATTTACACTTTTTTATTAATTTTCATCTTTTTAAGCTAAAATGATGTATGGAGAAGGTATTGTTTTCAGTTAATTTATACTAATCTCACTGAAGATGGAAACATTGCTTTCAAAATAACTCCTGCCTGGAATATAGAAAGTGCTTTGACTGTTGAGAGTTTAACTAATATTTTATTCATTGAATTCTAAGTTTACTTAAAAAAATATGTCCTGAATGTGTAAAAAAAAACTGAGTGATAAACTTCATAGATGTTAAATTAGAAACCTAAAATCTAAGAAACTCGATTATTATTTTAAATTCGTGTTCTCCCGAAAAGCTTATTTTTTATATAAATTTGAGTTACGATTTATAGGGAAGGAACATATTGTTATGTAATTAAATTTTTATCAATTTGTAAAGGTACTACCCATGTACATACATGTATCATATATTTATCAAAATGATCGTTCGTTTGCTTTTTCTTATATTTTTTCTTACTTCTTTACAGATGTCGACTGTAGCAATACCCAAGGTTATGATACAGGCATTGGCGGATCAACATCTACAATTGTTAGTCCTCTGGGGTCTCCACAGCCACAGCTGAGATCACAGTTGCGCACAAATGCCGCTGCTCTATCAAAATTTATGCAGGTAAGGTGTTAGATTCTCAACTACAACCAATGGGTGTTGGAGCTATGTGTACACCGGTGAATGTACATTGTACACGAGATGTTGTTATTTCTTAGTTTTATTAAGCATACGGCTGGCTGACATTTAAACAGTTCAAAATTGGGTCAGGGAATATGTAACTATGAAAATCTAAAGAATAGAAGGTACAGCAACAACAAGATCGCTTAGGGATGGACGTGTTTGTTGTCTTTCAGGTGTCACCTTTGAAGCTAAATGTTCGTTTCTTGGAATGGGAATGAAAACTTTTGCATTATTCGAGAAGTGTTGCGGCGTCTGGTTTCAAACGATTCAACGAAATGAGGTCATAAACTTTAGTTCGATTTGCTATCACCCTCAAGATAAACGAAAAGCTATTTACACTTCCACATAAACTGCCGATGTATTGAATGTCAGATAACAACGCATATTAAAGTGCACAAACAATATCGTTCTATCTTACATAGAAACCTCTCACTGAGTTGATGGTTGTAGACACTTCACACTGTTACATCCGGCAGATATCTTTTTTTATATCTATAATATTTACCATCCTCTCCAGGTTAGTTATTGTCCATCTTGAAAAAATTCTCTAAAGGAACTTATTCTAAAATTTGTTGCTGGTGCTTAAATGCATGCAGAGAAGTGCATATTGGCTAGCGGCATTGCCTATAATTTTGATAATATCGTGAATAAAGTATTTATTGGTTCTTATAGAATATATACTAAGAGTCAGCGACAGAAATAGTTACCTATGTCATTTGATACAAAAAATTAGGTAGCGCAGAATTCCGAATTGATTAGGTATATCATGAGTAGGTATTGGGTAATTGCAAATAAACAAATAGTTTTCAATATCATATGATGTAACCATTCTTGTCGCTAGCTCTGTTTCACGTTGTAAATACCCTGATATCCTGATGTAATAAAGCAAATAAAGACGTTATGTACTTGTAAAGAAATTTTAAGTATCATTAAAATCGAAACAAATCTGCACCATTTGCGTTTTTTGTTCAGAATTTAAATAAATCGTGTAGTGAAAATAGTGCTGTCAACATAATGCTACATACATAGCTTAAAAAACACTGTGGCGTGATGGTTAGCATGTCTGCCTGTTAACCCTGATGTTAGTGGTTTGAATCCCAACAGAGGCGAAAATGCTTTTCTGCGGGTATTGCCTTTCACAAGAAAACTCCTTTCTCGATTAGCCGTTAGGAACTGGCAGAAAGAAGAAGCTGTTGAAGAAGCATTTGTGTGTTGGCCATAACTAAATTTTACATTTTCTGCCTAAATGTCAAGATTATTGCTGAATCTTATAAAAGTTAGAATATTGCGCTTTATATTTCCAAAGCGTTTCTTAGACTTTGGCTTCAAGCTCTCTTATCAAAATGCGTGCTCCGTTTTTTCCGCGACTTTCTTCTTTATATCTTCATTAATAATCTCTTGTCTAAAGCTTCTAATATACTCAATTATTTTGCTGACGATTCAATTCTCAGCTTCTCATATTCGTACCTGATTTCACGTCCCTGCTCTTCGGATGTGGAACGGGAATGGTTGCGTTTGACTAGCTCGTTGAATTCTGATCTTGACAGCATTGTTACATGGGGCAGTTAAAACCAAAAACTCAGTGATGTCTTTTGTCGTTAAAGCTTAACCGACCCCCAATGCCATTATCTTTGGATGATACCTGTAATCTTGAAACCGAAAAGCTTGGTTGGAATGATTTGAAATCGCTAAAAACGATGTTAAATGCTTAGGCTTCCTTCAAACATTCAGGAAATGTTTTACCCTTTCTGATTTCTGATCCGGGTACTGTTTATAATGCCTAAATCCGCCCAAAGTTAGACTACAATTCACATGTCTAGTGAGGTGCTCCGCAAACATAATTACTGCTACTCGACGAAGCACAAAACAGAGCATTAAGATTGATAAATGACAGTCATCGTTCCATTCCTTCCCTTAAGCAACTTAACCACAATGCATGCCTCGCAAGGAATGCGAGTCAGTTTTACCTTCAATCCAATTTCGGACGTGCATATAGATATTCACTCTTTGGCCGGACGACCCGGATGTGGATTGCTTTACCTAGATCTGTTTTCACCTCGCATTGCGATAAACATAAATGTGTAAAAACAATGTGCATCGCCTTTCTAATCCTTTCCTACTTTCCAAACCGCTCGCACTGTTATAAAGGTGTTCATAAACCCTTAATGATTTTATTAAAATTTTCTTATCTATTTTCTTATATATGTTTTTGCGGTAGCTTCTAAATTTCACTCCATATTCAATTACTTTACATTATTTTCATATTGCATATCTTCCCTTCGCATCACATTGTCGTTATAAATTTATTAACTGCATCAATCGTTAAAATTTCCCATTTAAAAACAAATAGGACAGTAGTCTTTGATTTACAGATTACTACATTTCTAGTTTATACCTACAAATTAAAGGCTCAACAAGAATGTGTATGTAAATTAAGTATGACTTTTCTCTGACATATGTAAGAAGTCCATTTACTCTTTTATATGCGCAATTAATTCTCAATGCTGGCCGCTTTTACCAAAGGCTATACGAGAAGTATCAAAGCAGACTTACCGTCTCTAAGACGCGACGTGCTTTTGCGTCCCCGTCGTGCTAGTTGGTAGTTGCAAGACAGCAACACAGTTTGCTATTTCGTAATACCGATTCATAACACCTAAATATAAACTCATAACTCAGTTGAAAAAGTTGACTATACATTAAAGTTGACCTGCAATGGTTGCTGTTTGCATGGCCTGCATGCGGCCAGTATGCGCCAAATAAGCAAGCGCGCATAAATGTGCAGAGTGCAGCTCTGGTGTAGCAAAAAAAAAAAAATATGGAAAGATTATGTTCGAATTCAAACACAGATTAAATGAAGCCAAGTTTATAGTTGAGACAGGTTTTTATTTCTCTTACCTCAATTTGTTTTTATTGCAACCGCAAAACTGGTAAAAGAGGTGAAAGTGCAAAAGTCAATCAAAACTCCTTGAGAGCAGTTTGTGTGATTAGGTTCAGATCAGACCGAGAAATCAGAGTAAATTTGATGTGCTTGGAATTTTTGTTGAAAAATTGGACGTTGTGATGTTATATTTAGGCAGCCTTCTATTCCAAGAAACTTTGGAATATTTGTCCCTCTAGTTTGAAATAAAAGTTTGTTAGGGTGTTGTGATTGTTGGGGGTAATTCATAAAAATTGATAACAAATCAATAGGCTGGCACCCATCCAAATTCGTTAGATGATCGCAATCCACAAAAATCACTAATACTTTCAACTCTATAGGGTATTTTATGGAAAAATAGAGGTACTAACTTTTCGTTATGAAATTAATAGTCATTTATTTCATATACATCATCTCCAGCAAGATTTCCGATGTAAAATACACGAAAACTTTGACTTTTTTCTTACAGCTAAGCGGCAATTTATGAAACAAACTTTGTCAATGGTGGAATTTCTTTAAAATTTAATGAATTCCAAAAGTGTCCAGAGCGATCGTAACTTGCAAAATATAAAATGAACAATTTATACAATTTAGCTTAATAAAAATTAGTCAACATTCCGTACTACCTCAACTTGACAGTCTCATATCTCAAGAAATATTGATGTTAGCAATTTGATACCAAAGATAATAGGTACTATGAAACAAGTTTTTAAAATTGAGATAACAATAACACACAACATTACGATGATGGGGAATATACAAAAAGGAGAGTTCAATTCTGTATGTATGTCCGTATATGAATCTAGAGCTTTAACCGTTTGATAGATTCTCTTCAAAATTTGCAGCTAGGGTCAGAGTGATTTTTGAATTGGATCCTTAGATCTCGATATAGCTGTACCTGCCGCCAGACAATACTTTTATTCTTTGTTTCTTATAATGTTAAAAAAAAGTTTGGAAAAAAATCTAAAAATGATACTGTGACCATTGTGGAAGTAAAATAGATTGGTCATCTCTCAAAAAGGCAATCGTCCAGAGCCCTGCAGTCCTATTATGGTAGCAGTGGCGTGGCGTGGATATTTTCAAATGGTAAGTCGAGAAAAATGAATCACCTACGAGCCATTCCATATGAAAACGGTCAATCCGAAATTTTGCTATACCTCCGATTTTGCAAAAAATTTGTAGAAATGTTCGTCAAAGGATTTTTTTTTGTAATTTTCCTCTCCCCTCCAGCCATACTCAAAGAACCGAACATAGCGATTTTATGGGCTTCAGACTTTCTTAAATTGTCTATATTCAAGCGATTAGGACGATTAAGGTGTCATTTTTAAGCTGATAAAGCATTCTTTTCAAATCAATCAAAAGGTTTAAGATATTTGAGTTGCTTTAGAAACCTGATCCTTTTGAAATCAACACATTTTATATACATTTTTGCCATTTTTGAAGTAGTCCTGTGCCTAAAATATCAATAGTAAGTCCCTAAAAACTTCCCTGATTAAAAAAAAAGCTTATTCTTTTAATAAAACACAATTCTTAGTTTCAAAGACTTTTTTTAATATCGTTCTATCCAAAAAATTTTAAAATTTTTTTTGTAAGCTTGTTTTTAATCAGCTGCAGCTTCAGTGTACATGCGAATAACAAAATGAAATTTTGAAGACTTAAGACTTTTTTAAGACTTAAAGTTGAAGAATAGACCTTTAAATCCTGCCCACTCCCGTATTGATATCTGGCAGTCAACATTCCCAAAAATGTGCCCAAAGATTGGCTGTTTCCATAGCTTAGAAATAAGCTTGTTTTTAATCATCTGTAACTTCAGTGTGCATGCGAATAACAAAATGAAATTTTCAGGAATTATAGTTGAAGAATAGGCCTTTAAATTCTACCTACTTTCATTTTGATATCTGGTAGTCAACATTCACAAAAATGCTCCCAAAGATTGGCTTTTTTTCAAAAGCTCAAAGTTTGAAAGGGATGTTTGTAAAGCACATAAAAAAATTTGTTTTTTGATCAACTTTTGATTTTTTATTTTGTAATTATTGTAAGGTTTAATTAGGGAAATTTTTAGGGACTTATTATTGATATTTTAGGCACAGGACTACTTCAAAAATGGCAAAAATTTATATAAAATATGTTGATTTCAAAGGGATCAGGTTTCTAAAGCAACTCAAATATCTTAAACCTTTTGATTGATTTGAAAAGAATGCTTTATCAGCTTTAAAATGACACCTTAATCGTCCTAATCGCTTGAATACAGACAATTTAAGAGTGCAAAGTCTGAAGCCCATAAAATCGCTATGTTCGGTTCTTTTCGATTCGTATTTCGATAGCAAAGGAACATTTCTACAAAGTTTGAGCAAAATCGGAGGTATAGCAACTTTTCGGATTGACCGTTTTCATATGGAATGGCTCCTACACAAATTAATAAGGAATAAACAGAAGGTACCTTAAATTCCAAACGTGGATTAATCGAAGCCAATTTTTCTGTACTTTAAGTCATTTAGGTTGAAATTCACTTTAAACTTGCAAATAATTCAAAACAATGATCAGTAGAACAAAAAAAAAAAAACAGCACAACAAAACCGAATTTGCCGTACATTACTCTAAGGCGAAAAATGTATTATTTTCTCCAAGCAGAAATTGCAGTAAGACGAAAATTATCGTCTTACTTTTTTCAATAAGAGAACGTGTATTGAAAAGGGAGGCACCGGGGTGGAAGTATATCGAAGGAAAGACAGGGACAAACACAGAATATGTTCTGCGCGGCGATTTTCAATGCTTTGTGTTTTTTGTATGCTTTGTGTATTGTGTGTGTATCTCGCAAATTTAAAAGTGCATGAAGAACATTGTATGTATGGGCAAAGATAGGCTGTTGACTGCTTTGTAGACTTGTTGTAGACTTATGTTGCTGGTTTTTTCTACGAACAAGGGACACATTTTAAAAGGTAAGACGATAGGAATCGTGTTATATGGACGCCACGCCACTGTATGGTAGTCAAATATCAATCAATTGATACACGCTAAGTGCTACAAATCAATTAATGAATTTGTACTATTCCCATCAATTTGATGAATTTTCTTCCATTGTGAATTGGGGGCACTTGACTCTGTTGACTCTATGGTTCTACTCTGTTGGTATGCTAGTCAAGCATGTAGCTGTGTATTGGTTGCACAATTACAACAAAATAAACCATAAAGTTGTTAATCAGTGACGAACTTGTGATTGACTGAAAAGGTGAAAAATTAATAGATACTAAAAATGTTGATAACCAGAATACCGAACTAGAAAACACAGATATTCACAATAGATCGGAAAAACAACTGATGGTTATATCCGTCATACTTACCAATTTCATTGATAAACGGACAAAATTGTCTTGTATCGTATTGATCTTTGAAAACCATAATAGGCCTGTTAGCTCGCAGAGTCCAATTAAGTCAGCAATCATTTTAGGAAATTCTCTTAAGTCCATTTGACCTTGGAGGTGAAACCTGCATTGGTAGACAGCCAAACTTTGGCTCCTAGAGCCATGCAGATGGTTAATAGTATGCTATTGTATTATGTATGAAGATGTTATCTTTTGAATTGATTTAACAATTCAATTGATTCGAATCCCAAAAGAGGCTAAAATGTTTTTCCACGGGTATCGCCTTTCGCGAAGAATTGGCAAATTCTCCGTTAGTAAATTCATTGCTTACTCGATTAGTCGTTCTGAACCGGCAGAAAATTGCATATGGTTGTGAGAAATGCGCTAGGCCCTGGGGCTCCTCGCTCTGTTGCGCCACACTATATTAATTTATTGATTTGTCTAAATTCTAGGTTCTAAAAAATGTGTTGAAGAACTTAAAAATTTTACCAAAATGTATGAGACGATATTAAAATAGGTATCCTTCAATCGCTGAAAGTGAAGTAACATGAAACAAGCTTTTGACTTTCAACCGAAAAGCGTTTTGTTTGACCGGTATGTTTTCAGCCTAAGCCTAATAGTTTAAGCGGTGGACTATTATTTTAAAAATTGACATGCAAAATGCGAGTTCCTCATTAGGGTAATGGTGTAGATCAGGGGTGTTGCAGATATTCGCATCCGCATCCGCAATCGCGGATTATTCGCATTGATTTCAACATCTGCATCCGCATCCGCATCCGCATCAATTTATGCGGAGTTTATGCGGATGTGATTCAAAGTTTTTTTTACTTATGTCGATTTCCTTTGCAAAAACAAAAGCACTCTAAAAAAGTGCTTTTTTTTCGTGCTCACTGGAACAGAAAAGACAAAATTCTTTTTTTATCATTGTATGTGTGCTATTTTTGACAGCCAACTCTTCCCGTTTGTTTTGTTCTGCAATTTATATAGAAAGAATGTTTTCGAAACTTTATTAATAAATGCACTAGAAAGAAACCTCCTCATCCGAATAATTGTACACAACACTGAACAAAATTATTCACAGAATGCCTTTCGTTTTGTGTAAGGAATTTCAGAATTTCAAACACTTCTTCGTTGGAATCAGAACTAGATGACGACTCATATATATTTTGATAATTTCAGCTAAAATTGAGCGATCCATTTTCACAAAATAGTTTATTGTTTATTTTTATTAACCAAAAATACAAAATAATCAAACTGCAAACTGGTAAACGTCAAATGTTTTGTGTTGGTGTACGTGAAAGTGCGTGTAAATCTTGCCTCTGAATCGAGATTCGTAAAAGTGCTTTTTCGGGGCAAAAAAAAAGTGATCTAGTGCCTCAATGTAACATATTTCGAGCAAAAAAGCACTTTTAAAAGTGCTTTTGTGTACCACTGGAAATCGACATTACTATCTGCAGTAGATAATGACCCCACTCCCGGAGGTTGGCTATTATTATTAAAAAAAAAAAAATTCAAGGGGTTGAGCGCCACCTGTTTGCACTTTGAAGTTGTTGGGGGGCACCCCTCACCCCCTCCAACTTTCCCCCCACCCCCAAACAACTTTTGTTTATTTTTATTAAATTCAGCAATTTTCTTAACATTGGGGGAGTGTAACTATTTTGATGGGGGTGACCGATACCTGTTTGCACTTGGATGTTGTTTTGGGGGGCACCCTCCAACACCACCATGTTTCTCCCATCCCTAAACAAATCCTGTGCTGATGAATTAAATTTTATTAAATTCAGCAATTTTTCTGACATGGGGGGGTATAAATTTTTCGAAGGGGGTGGGTAAATGCAACGTGTTTGCACTATGAGGATGTTGTGGGGGACATCCCCTACTCTCTCCAATTTTTCCCCACGCCGAAAGAACTCCTGTAAATTTTATAAAATTCATCAAATACATCAAATTTCATGAAATGGGGACCGCCACCTGTTTGCACTTGGAGGTTGTTGTGGGGGGCACCCCCGACTTTACTCCACCCTCTCCGGGGGTGGGGTCATTATCTACACCTTTACCCATTACTTCTTTTGAACTTAGCCGGCCGTTAGAACCGGAAGAAAATTGTAGATTGCTTCATTTGTTGGTTGAAAGATATTTGCCCTGGCCCAAATATTCAATACTTTTATTCATGGGAACATTCTACAAACATACCATCACCACTTTGTATCTCGAAATCAAAAAAGAGGCACATTTTCTATCCTTGGCTATTAGGCAAACAATTACTCGATTCAATATTCAGTCGAGCACTTGTTATATCTTCAAAAGTATTTTTGGTGATAACAAACTTAACTATTTACAAGGAAAGCCTTCATTGTGGTTTGATGGTTCCTTTGTTGTGTTACATATTATTTTAATAAATATCTTCCTACCTTGTTGTGCAAACATACTCGTAGTTACATACCTACCCACAGCTTGGCAGAATACCTAGTCTGCATAAAAGGGTCAGACGAGAGGAACCGGAATACAAATCAAACCCAGCGGCAAAGAACGGTTCTGCCTTCTGCTGTATAAAACATACAAAAAACACTCAATAAATATACACACATTATAATGTCGAAGACTACCATGGGAAGTGTCTTTCTTTTTTCAAGTGTCTGTGCAGCATTGAGGAAATGTTCGATACACAGCTATAGCGCGATGATATGCGTTTTTAATTATGATTGCATCCGAACGTGAATAATCCTGCACAGCAACATAAAACTCGAAAATCTGCATACACTTGCATAGGTTGTATTCAACCTACATCTTGCTTGATCCATCGATGACTCATACCATGACTCTTGTGGCACAGAACTCGCACATGAATTTCAAGAAAGATGAATATCTTTTCTTTTGCAAGTCGTATATCTTAAAGACCGTGCATCGTTCATAGAACTGTTCCTTATGTAGATATTATAGTGTCTAAAAGGTAGTTTCGTGTTTTCTTTTCCTGAAACTGGCAATTCGTTTGGAAGTTGTACAAGAGACTTTACATGTGTGTGGGTCTCTTATAATGAGCATCATCCGTGTTTTAGCTGAGAGAATTTTTTTTTTTTTTCATTTCTGAACCAATAAGGCTTGGATTATAAAATATTATTATGCACTCCGATAGTTCCTATGTTTTGAATAATGAATGACTTTCACATCACAGAATCGCCAGGAGTCGATATCACCAGATTTTCGATATGCTAGTGTTGGCAAATTACCCAAATCATTAAGTTCCGCGAATGGAACAGCCACCACAACTAATACCATATTATCAACGGGCACTGAAAACAACTTTGGAGATATCGCCAATGCTGCAGCGGCATCATATGCTACCCCACCACCAGCTAGAAGAAGGTTTTTCAATCATAAAAACTTAAGGAGTGCACTGACCGGTGGTCATCGGAGAACAGCATCTAATGGCTGCCCAATTGAAACGTCATCAATTTTATCCGGTAAGTAATGACTTAAAAATATGTACTTTTTTGATGAAATAGAAAAACAATGGTTTAATGTATACTACTAAGACCAAAGGACACTATGTGACGGTATAGTAATAGTAATGAGCAGTGTGTTTTTGGAGATCGCAGCTCTTGTCTCATTAAATCAAATGCTTTGTGGTTGTTACAAACGGCTGAAAAATTGACACAAAACGAATTATTCCGCAATCTATTTGAAGACTATTTGAATCCTTCAGAAAAAGCGAGAGCTGTAATTAAACTTAGATAAAAAATAAATACACACATAAATTAAAATACAAAAAAAAAACCAGATTTTTGTAATTATGTATTGCAAAAGTTCTATGATCAGCTCGTACTTTTAATCAAAAAAAAAATTTAATATGTGAGCTTACTTCCGTTCCACAGTGTATTGCCTTTCCATATATTTTCCTATTCTTTGGTTGAGGTTACTATACTTTTTCAACCGCATGCATGCCTTCCTCATCTCTCATGGTGTGTACCAGTGCTTGTTTAAAGTTTCATTTTATTCGTGTATCATATTATAAAGGTAACAATAATAATCCTCTGGAAACATCAACGTGCTCCGATTCTGCTGTTACACGTCGTCGCCGGAAGGCCTTGAACAACAATAATCTCACCGGTGGAAGTAGTGAAAATCGTCTGAATCGATTGAGTTTGGCTGGAACTTCGATCTATGCTGGCCACCTATCATCGTTGGTCTTCGGAAAGATCAAATCCCTTTGGAATGTGAACTCTTCAACTACCAGTTCAGGCCTCAATCAGTTAGCAGGCAGGAAACTTCATATTCATTTTCCTTGTGTTTTTTTTTTTCTAAATTGCATGAGTTTTTAGTTTTGTTTGAATGTTGTGTATTTACAGAAGATGCTTAATTTTATTCATACTATTTTCTCTTTCACATTTTAACATTAAGGTCCGTATTATTAGTAGCGAATCGAACGTT
Organism: Melanostoma scalare; assembly: GCA_949752695.1. Taxonomy (NCBI): domain Eukaryota; kingdom Metazoa; phylum Arthropoda; class Insecta; order Diptera; family Syrphidae; genus Melanostoma; species Melanostoma scalare. The sequence continues at coordinate 280,601,570 of OX456984.1, forward strand.
CGACTGGAAGCGAATGTTTTAGAGAAACTCATTTATTGGATTATTATCATTAAACTTCGTCCATTCTCTTATCTGACATACCTTAAACGTCGAAAAAAAAAGTTTTCTACAAAGTTTTTGTTTCTACAACCTATAATACCGCTATAAAAGAAGCTCCCAAAAACATTCGCTTCCAATCGAACATTCGATTCGCTACTCATAATAGGGACCTAAGTCTTTGTGTTGGTTGTAAATAAAGTTGTCACAGCTTCATCTTTTTTAATATGCATGTCGGCATTCATTGATTGATGTGGATTTGGTTTTTAATAATGAGCCATTTGATGAGCCTCCTAATTTTTGTTTTTATTTATTTCTTTAAGGTGGCACCAGCGACAGCATTACTGTCCCGTCAGTTTCGAGTGAAAAGCAAAACGATGACGAACTTCGAACACGACTCGGTCTCCTTCTGGACACAGGAAAATCTGACAGTTCAACAAACATCAGCCCTGATTCTCAAACGTTTACAGAGTCTTCTGAATACACCGAATCGAACGGGCGTTTTAAATCGAAGGACTACAATAAAACTTTTGGGAGCCAGTTTTCTGTGGCGGCAAAAGATGAAATGGGTATTGCTGGAAAATTTAAGGCGTTTTCAGTTAGTGATCGCTCGGATGGTTTTGATTGTCCAAAATTACGAAAAACAATGGTTAGACGATCTGCAAGATCTCAACTACGAAATACTGCTGGAGTTTATAAATCGAGCCCCGTCCAAGCGGTACAATTAGCTCTAAAACCGCTCTTTTTCGAGGTCCCATTGCAAGAACCAGATCCACCTTTTATAGGGCGACAATGGCTTTTAAGAGAATTATCAAATATTCTGACAACCACTGAGACTCCTGGAGTTTTGATAAACGGGAACCCTGGGACTGGAAAAACTGCTTTGGTATTGCAACTCGTTGAGTATTCGTGTTTTGGAAGACGTAAGGATGTTCCTTACACTGAGACCGATGGCATATATTGTCAGATAAATATAGGCCATGATAGGCTGAAAGCTCTTGCCTCTCACATTGTTGGTTATCATTTTTGCCAAGCCGATACAAACTTGACTTGCTTGGTTCCTGATTTTGTGCATTCTCTTGCCGCCCAGTTATGCCAAGCTCCACAACTGGTCGCGTACCGTCAGTACCTGATAAATGAACCACACCTTCAAAACATACTATGTGTTAAGGAGTGTATTGCTGATGCCGAACGTGTAATGCGCATGGCCATTTTAGAACCACTAACGATTCTTAGGCGATCCGGCAAAATTGGCTCTAAGACCTGCGTTATTCTCATTGACGCTCTCTGTGAAGCTGAATACCACAGACCTGATCATGGTCACACTATTGGAACTTTTCTTGCCAAAATGACGCAGTACTTCCCCTCGTGGTTAAAAGTTGTTGCTACTGTTCGTACACAAATGTTGGAGCTCGTCAAAGGATTATCATTCACAAAGATGACACTCGATAGTTGGGCCTCAAATGATCTTCTGCAAAAAGACATGCTTGACTATATTACATTCCGAGTCAATCACAGTGCTGACATACAAAATAACATTGCGGGGGCAATAAAGGACAACAGTTCAGGACAAATGAAATTCGTTGCACATCTACAAGCGCTGACTAAGGGCTCATTTTTGTATGCAAAGCTTATTCTTGATCTCATAGAGCGCGGACAACTGGTTATCAAATCGACAAGCTATAAAGTACTCCCAGTTTCTCTTGCTCAAATATTTCTGCTACATTTCAATTTAAGGTTCCCGACAGGTTCGAGCTTTGAAAAAGCTGCGCCAATTCTTGATGTATGTTTAGCTGCTCTACACCCCTTGACACTCAATGCAATTTATTATACGATAAGCGCTCTTAAGACCGACGAAATCATGGGTTGGGATGAATTTTTGCAGCGTTTTAAGCTTCTTGATGGATTTTTGGTTAAGCGCATAGACAACACGTACATGTTTTTTCATCCATCATTCAGAGAGTGGCTCATCCGAAGAGACGAAGGAGAGTCATTGAAGTTTTTGTGTGATTTTAGACTTGGTCATGCGGCAATAGCTTTCCGTTTATCAAGACTGCAGCCACCACTTGATCCGGAGCAAACTTTAGAACTTGGTCACCACGTTTTGAAGGCTCATATCTATCGGAACGCGAAAGGTCCTCCATCACCTCGAGATATGCAGTCCTTCTGGATTGCAAGTGTCACAGACTCAATATCAGCAGCATTGGGTTCTTTGAGAAATGTATACAATCCTAACATGAAGGTTTCAAGGCTTCTGTTGCTGGCAGGCGCTTCACCACATTATCAAACGGAATTTATGGGTGATGCGACAATTTTATGTATAGCTGCACATGAAGGAATTGTGCCAATGGTGAGCCTATTGTTGGAATTTGGAGCTGATGTAGAGAAGACAAACAGTCAAGGCTGTACGCCACTAATTTTAGCTGCTTTGAAAGGTCACTGTGATGTTTTACGTTTATTGGTTGCTGCCGGCAGCAGCCTTGGACAAGCGGACACAACGCAAAGGTGTGCACTGGTGCATGCGGCTAGGACTGGAAGACTGAACGTCGTTAAATATTTGCTGGCAAGTGATTGGACGCCAAGAACGAATTCCAATGATGTAACTTTAGATAAGGCTGTGCAGCAAGCACTGATTGGAGCCGCTTCCCAAGACCATACTACAATTGTTGAAGATCTACTCGAAATGGAAAATATTTACCCCAATGATATTGAGCCGTTGAGCGGTGAGACAGCCCTAACAGCTGCTGCCAGAAATGGTTGCGTTGACACTGTATCAGTTCTGTTATCCCGGGGAGCTAAGGTCGATGAAAGAAATAAATTCGGAACTACTCCGCTCTGGTTGGCTGTTAAGGAGGGACACTGGGCGGTTGCAGAAAAGTTGCTGCAGAACGGAGCTCAAATCGATGAAGCGGTAATACCAAGCAAGAAAACACCATTAATGATAGCAGCGGAGGAGGGTCTCATTGGAATATTAGAACTTCTTATCGACAAAGGTGCAACAATCGATGCAGAGGATTCCGAGGGCTTTACGGCGTTATCTTGGGCTTGTTTGCGAGGAAGACACACGGCAGCGAAATGTTTAATTGAAAAAGGATGTAATAAGGAGCACGCGGATAACAACGGGCGGACTCCGCTCGATCTTGCCGCCTATCAGGGATCTGCAAACTTAGTACAGTATCTACTTGACCAAGGAGCTCGGATTGAACATATTGACATAAATGGTATGCGCCCACTTGATAGAGCTATTGCTTGTCGGAACATACAAGTAGTGCAGGTTTTTCTTAAGCGTGGAGCTAAACTAGGCCCAACGACTTGGAGTATGGCTATGGGAAAACCTGAAATTTTAGTGGTCCTACTTAACAAATTACTAGAAGACGGCAATGTATTGTACAGAAAAAATCGATTCCAAGAAGCAGCGCACAGGTACCAGTATGCGTTGAAAAAAATTGCAAACATTGAAAGTCTTTTGGACAAAAACTCTGTTTTTACGCAGCTTCGGGCGAACTTGTTGCTCAACCTTTCACGTTGCAAGAGAAAATTAAATGTAAGTATATTTGGTCTTGCATTAAATATGGAACTAGAAGTTGTTTTTTTTTACTTTAGGAACTTGACGAATCTACTGAATTAGCCACACAAGCTATCGATCAAAAACCGAGCAGCTATGAAGGCTACTATGCAAGAGCAAAAGCAAAAATGGAACAAGGCGAGTTAAACGATGCCTTGGTCGATGCCAATGAAGCTATGCAAAAAGCTGCTCAGAGCGGTGTTCTACCAGAGGTTGTTGAAGTATTAAGACGAATTCAAACCGAACTTCTTGTTCGGATCAATGACACAAATCGAGAAACTGATAGTAGAATCGGTTGCATTGTGACAGAGTCCCAAAATGAAATGACTGATTTGTAATTTGATGTTTATTTGGAAAAATTAAACTAATTCCATAGAAACTGTCTGATTTGGATCATCCAAATCATATTCGCATTTAAAACATCCCATGTAAATAAAGAGAATTGTATTAAGGTTCACATTATTTGTATGATTATTCTAATGTATCATTTATGACTATGTAATTTTTTATGTAAGTAAAATATATTTATAAACAAACATAAAATTTGAAAATATTCTTTAGCAAAGGCTCGTCCAGAAAATCTCAATTCGTCTTCATAAGCAACTAATTTGGCAGGGTTTGATATTACAAATCTAGTTTTACAACAAACAGCCGGATTATGGTTGTCAACTATCAATCAATTGATACACGATAAGTTCCATCAATAAATTGATAAATCGTAATTATACAAGTCAATTGATAGATTTTCTTCCATTGTGAACAGTGTGCTTAGCATTGACACACCCCACATATAGGAACAAAGCGACCATTTTAATTTCCTAATTTAGGAAACTTTAATGAACCCTAAGCACATTTAACTTCAAAATTCAACTTGGAATGAATTTTTGCTATACGACACAGAAAAAACACTTCACGATATAGCCCTTATGCTAGTCAAGCACGTACCTGTGTGGTTACACAATTCCAGTAAAATAAACCAAAAAAATGTTCATCAACGACGAATTTGCGATTGACTGAAAAATTGATAATATGAAAAATGTTGATAACCGTAATACCGAACAAGCAACCAGAGACGTTCACAATAGATCGCAAAAAAGCATTTCATTCAAAACTGATCAAAAGTTCTGATATTTGTTATCCGTAAAACCACTTAACCGATTTCATTGAAAAACCAACAAATTTATCAAGTACCGTATTGATATTTGACAACCATAACACGGCTGTTAGGTTTATTTGGATCGGTTTTTAATTTTAAAAATTTGTGCTGTGGAAATGCAAAATCTCCGTGAAAACAGAAATGACTATTATCATTTAAAAAAAAAACTATTACTTAACAGCTTTACAGAACGGGAATCGACCGAATTCCAAATGCCGTCGATCGGTTAACATATTAAACGGTACAAATTTTTAAGCATAGCTTCAGTTTTTTAGTTTTTGTTCAACAAAATAAATTCAACAACAGAGTTTTTATAATTAGAGTTTTTCTTTATTAAAAGTTTAAACTTTGACAAAAATGTTTAATCGAAAAAAAAACAACATTTTGGCTTCTAACCGCAAATGAAACACATCAATCCTGTGAAAAGTATTGGAACCAGCAATCTGTAAAAAGATAAAAAAAAAACATTTAAATCAAAACAAGTTCAAGAAAAGAGGGGAATATGTATTGATGTTTTCAACAGACGATCAGAGGTATTTATTTTTAGCGTTGGTTATGAACAATTTCTCTTCATGGCTTATCAAAGCGAGCTGGGTAATTGTGTCATCATTCAAATGTTTATGCAAATGTGATTTATATAGCTTAGTTTTTGTTAACATTATGGTGATTCAAATATCATCGGAACAGGTTTAAAATAAAGCTTTCTGCGAGTCAAAATGACAAAACCGTGGACAGTAGAGAACGCGAGCGTGAACTCATAGAAAAATATGATTTTTCGGAAACTTATAGAAAACAACATGTAAGTCATTTCGGTACAGTATATATAATATAATATATAAAATTTGCAATGCAATTAAAAGTATGCAAGTGTTTTTTGATAGCTGCACAAATTCACTTGCAATTGCGGGAAAAAAAGCAATCTGGTACGTTTTGGGACATTCTGCTTCGAAGGGTTTTTTGTTGGCATTTAGGAACTGTGTGCTTTGCATAATTTGTGACTTGCGTTTAGGAATTCGCCCATATATAGCACAATATATTATATATATTATGTATATATGTACATATATTATATAAAAGACAGGGTTATGAAGTTCAGAAAATCATATCTCAAAATTGAGCAAATTAGCTCGCGACATTCCTTCACAAGGGATGGCCGCGAGAAATGCGCTTGATCCCAGGGCTCCTCGGTCAGTTGCGCCACCCTGTTTATTTATTTTATGTGGCGACATTAATATCTCAAGAAACTAGTACTCAAATGGATAAGTACCTGAGAGTAATTTTTGAGAGTTTACTTAAAATCAAATGGACACGCACCATTAAAAATAAAAAAAAAATTTTTTGATCACCATAATGTACATAAAACCATAATAAATATTTAAAAAGAAAGTTTACCCGTTCGACGTGTTAACTGCTATGGAAAGGTGTTGACTTTCATCAGATGGTCTTTTCGATTGCCAATTTTACTATCCAAACCCTGCCAAAGAAAAAATTTTAATTTACTTTTATTTGACTCTTCGCAAATACAAAATAAAATATATATTTAAAAAACTTATCAGAACGGAATATTTCATTTATAAAAAATGTTGGGGAATCCGAAAAATATCATCAGCATTATAATAAATTGGACTTAATATTTAATTTGCAAAAGGAACTTTATCAATATTTACCATTTAGTAAGGATTCCAGAGCCGTGATTGAATGTAGTTCACAATTTCACAATAGCAGGAACTATGAAAAAAATAAACATGTAATTTTTTTTTTTTTTCGACTAAATGAATGCAGATATTTGTTTTAGTTATTTGATCAGATAATTTATTTATTTATTTATTTCACAGGTAACAGTAAAAAATAAATTTACACTGTCCGGAATATTTAGCGCCGGGGAGCAAAGCCCATATGGCAGTTATTATAAAAATAAAAAGAACTTACTTTTTTGATATTCGCTTCTTCGTGTACAACTTTTATGATCGGTCAATTTCATTTCATTGGTACGATTAATAGGAAAATCTACAAAGAAAAAAAAAAAGTTAGTATACTATATTCTTATAGTTTGCTTGGAACAATCATAAAGAGTCTTCGATCAGAGAGTTATTTTAGCGTTGGTTATGAACAAATTCTCTTCATGGCTTGTCAAAGCGAGCTGGGTAAGTTTGTCATCATTTCAAACAAATTCAATGTACATAGTTTGTATTTTGGTTTGAAAGATTGAATTAACTTACTTTTATTTCTCATCCTTCCGTTATCCAAATCCTGTCAGGAGTCGCAAAAACAGATTCGTGAGTATCAACTGAACAACGCCAACAGCTGGCTGTAAAAATAGTTCTTAATTAGTATTCCTACATTTCCATATTACACATTGTGCAAAAAGTTTTATTTTCAGAGAGTTATTTTAGCGTTGGTTATGAACAAATTCTCTTCATGGCTTGTCAAAGCGAGCTGGGTAAAATGTTTCATCATTACAATTTAGGGCATGCATTAAGTGTAAAAGTTTTGAATTCATAAACTTACATTTCTTTCTTATGGTCCCAAGTTTTTCATTTTAGAATGGTTAATCTGAAAAGTACGAAAGTATGTTTAATATTTTTTTTAACACTGCAGCATAAATATGTAAAATATGAACTTGTTTGTTACTCAAGAAAATACAGGGTGTCCGGTAATTCGTGTATTATCTTTTGGGGTGTGATTCTTAGTCATATTCTAAGAAAAAAATTGTTCTACAGTAAAGTCCATTTCTCAACTTTGACATCACTTTTTGACAATTTAAAAAAGGCTAACTTTGGTGTACCCTGACCTGTTAGATTCGATATCTCTGTCAATACTGATGATAGAGACCTAATTTTAGACTTAATTTTTTGTAGAAATAACAACCTTTAAGGTTGTATTTAAGTTGAGCTTCCATAGGTTTAGGGTTGCCACATTTTCAATTTTAAGTGGTGTTCAAATTTTCTTCCCTAAACAAAGTTTTGACTTTGAGGTCAGTTTTTTGCAGAAAATGCTTGATAAACATAGAGTTTCTTTATTTTTTACAGATGAACAAAACAATAATAAAGAAAAAACTCAGCATTAAGTTCACTCAAAAACTCATACATTTTATGATACTTGAAAAAATACAAAATGGGTAAAATTAAAAAAAAAAAAATATTTTTTGGCTGAGTTTTGTTTGAATAAAACAATAATATGGGCACTTTTAGTAGTTTAGTTTAGTTAGTTTACACAAATATAATTATAACAAGTGCTCAAAGTGCCCTCCTTCGTTTTGAATGCATGCCAGAGCCCGTTTTTGGATTTTATTGTGGGTGTTTTCTCTCGATAACTCTTGTCTGACTTGTAGTCTTGTAATTTTTGAAACTGTGTTTAAATTGAACTCTTATAGGCTTAGGGTTGCCAGATTTTCAGTAAGGAGAAAGTTCCTGGTATCTTCGTTGTGCTCTTCTTGAATTTTCATTGCAAAACTCAGAAGAAAAAAAAGTCTGCGTATTCTTATTTAAATGAAAGCATTTCAAAAAGCTCTCTGATCAAACTGCATTCGTCACTTATTTTGATAAACTGATGAACAAATTTATTTTCTTATTATTTTATACGACTTATTTACCTATTGATCATTCATACCCCAAACTTAAAGCAAACACCCACAATAAAATCCAAAAACGGGCTCTGACTTGCATTCAAAACGAAGGAGGGCACTCTGAGCACTTGTTATAATTGTATTTGTGTAAACTAACTAAACTAAACTAAACTACTAAAAGTGCCCATATTATTGTTTTATTCAAACAAAACTCAAAGCTAAAAATTTTTTTTTATTTTTTTTGAATTTTACCCATTCTGCCCTAGCGAGGTATCCGTTCGGAGAGAAAAATTCTCCGATTTGTACGATTCGGAGGTTTTTGCTTTAAAGTATTCTTCCGAACAGCTTTTTGGAATTTTTCTCCAATATTATTTCAACACACAAGGCGAACTGCGTTGAAGTGCGACCAATTGCTTTATTTCTTAAATTTCTTGACAGCTAATTGCAATAGTTTTTCCGATTTCGTCCGACGTTGCGAACAATTTTCCGCTCCGAACGGATACCTCGCTAGGACCGATTTTGTATTTTTTCAAGTATCATAAAATGTATGAGTTTTTGAGTGAACTTAATGCTGAGTTTTTTCTTTATTATTATTTTGTTCATCTGTAAAAAATAAAGAAACTATCACCCCTGTTCTGATTTTCGTTCGGATACCATATCCTCCCGTTTTAGAATTTTTGCGGTTCTCAATTCCAAATCCGTACGTTTTCAATTCGCTTATCATTTTGTTAGCGGAATTGAATCCGGTTAATGAATTCTGTAGAACATTATTTATTGCTAGAAATGAAAAATAATAAACTATATTAGCACTAACATGCAATAAAGCTGTAAACAGTTCCAATAAACACAAACATGGCTGTTCTGACTTTCGTACGGATTCAAAACGGAAACCGAAATTGAATCCGTACGGATTTAAAAAGTGTGTTCTTATTTCCGAACGGATTCACTACTGATATTTTGTCACAAAAACGTGTTTTAAATTAAATTTTTGTGTTCATTGTGACTGTTTACAGCTTTAGTGCATGTTAGTGCTAATATAGTTTATTATTTTTCATTTCTAGCAATAAATAATGTTCTACAGAATTCATTAACCGGATTCAATTCCGCTTACAAAATGATAAGCGAATTGAAAACGTACGAATATGGAATTTGGAACCGCAAAAATTCTAAAACGGGAGGATATGGTATCCGAACGAAAATCAGAACAGGGGTCAAAAATTTAATTTCCAACACGTTTTTGTGACAAAAAACAGTAGTGAATCCGTTCGGAAATAAGAACACACTTTTTAAATCCGTACGGATTCAATTTCGGTTTCCGTTTTGAATCCGTACGAAAATCAGAACAGCCATGTATGTTTATCAAGCATTTTCTGCAAAAAACTGACCTCAAAGTCAAAACATTGTTTTGGGAAGAAAATTTGAACACCACTTAAAGCTCAACTTAAATACAATCTTAAAGGTTGTTATTTCTACAAAAAATTAAGTCTAAAATTAGGTCTCTATCATCAGTATTGACAGAGATATCGAATCTAACACATGTCAGGGTACACCAAAGTTAGCCTTTTTTTAAATTGTCAAAAAGTGATGTCAAAGTTGAGAAATGGACTTTACTGTAGAACAATTTTTTTCTTAGAATATGACCAAGAATCACACCCCAAAGGATAATACACGAATTACCGGACACCCTGTATAATTCAAATCAAGAAGATATTTTCCTTCCTACTAATGAGTAAGTTACAAATCAGTTAATGGATATCTTTCATTTATAAATTAAATGATGGGGAATCCGCAAAACAATTCATCACGAAAATTAAGATTATTATTATCAGTTATAAACAGAACCATATCACTTACCTTTCGCTTTGAGCTACGCATCTGGAACAACTGCCACCCGCTCAGAGCGAGCCTGTGTGTTAGTGCCAAATATTTAATCTGTAATGAGTAGTTTGTGCTTTAAATTAAAAACTGTTGTACTTTAAAAAATAGAACCTACTTTTGTTGAGATTATTGTGGCGCGACTGCGTGTTATAACGAATGTGGCTTATATTTTCATTCGTATAACATAGCGAAAGTCTACGTCTTTATAATTATTCTTACAGCATTTAAAAAAAAAAACTGAACAAAAAACGATAAAATATTTTGCCAATTTCTCAGATACTGTGTGTTACGAGTTTTACACCCTGTGTATTTCTAAATCTCAAAATAACTAGTTACCTACACAAGTTATTGATGCAGGTCATAAAAAATCAGTTTATAGATTTCATAAAAAGTTAGTTTTCGAAATTCAAGAGACTAATCAAATTCGAGATTTACGACTGGTATAAAGCAAAAAAAAAAAGTATAAATAAATGTTTATTTATATAAGCATGATAAAAAAAAAACCTTTTTGATCTTTTTTACAATATTTATACTGGCTGATTGACTTTGGGAAATGATTATTATGGAATTTGTCGCGCATCCAAGGAAGGATAGAAGGATAGCTAACATGAAGTACGGAGCTCAAAATTAAAAAAAAAGAATATGCTTTGCTGACGATCCAGCATTCAGAGTATGCTCTCTCAATTCAAGATTTCATGAGCTTTGTACATAAGACATGGGTTGTTTTAAGCAATCTCTGTAGCAAATCAATGAGCTCAAAATAGTTTGTCTACTATGCTTTCAACTGTGAAAACAATACTACTCTTAGTACTGACTAAAATTGGTTGGAAGCAGTTCTTCATTTCAAACTAAAAAATACTGTAACAAAAGTAGTATATATGTACAACCATAGGCCCCGATTGCGGTTGTCGATTGACTAATCGATACTCGACTTTTGTCGATTTCGATCGACATCTTTCGTTCATAATTTTCTGGTCGACTGTTGCGTTAGGAAATCATTTTATGGGAAAATGTAAGTATTTTATTGAACAAATGCTCTTTATTTTGATATAATACGAGTATATAATACGAGTATTATATCAAAATATGAATTTGTTCAATAAAATACTTACATTTTCCCACAAAATGATTTCCTAACGCAACAGTCGACCAGAAAATTATGAACGAAAGCTGTCGACCGTCAAATCGAAGAATGTCGATCGAAATCGACAAAAGTCGAGTATCGATTAGTCAATCGACAACCGCAATCGGGGCCATAGCTAAGTAAGAGTTTATATAAAACAGGATGTCCAAAGCTCCTGACTTGCACCGAGAGCTGAAAGGAGTTAATAAAATTTAAAAACTGTGCTGATAATTTTTGAAAAATGACATTATACTTGATTACAAAATTTATTGCTACACCAAACGTTTTGGGTCTGTTCAAATACTTTATGGAAATCGAAACAAAGAGAAAATTATACAGCGAATAGATACCTTTTCATATGACTCCAAACATCCACGTAGATTAGCAATGATTGAAATTCTTAGGAAAAGTACAGCTCAATGTACCATCATCCATCACTATAAGCTGAAAATAAAACATATTTCCATAATTAGCATCATATACCTATTCTTCAACGTACTTTAAACTATACATCAACAGATTTTGATCAGAAAGTTATTTTAGCGTTGGTTATGAACAAATTCTCTTCATGGCTTGTCAAAGCGAGCTGGGTAAATGTTTCATCATTAATCTTTCAAAGGTAGGATAGTTTTAATAAAATAAAAAGAACTTACTTTTTTGATATTCGCTTCTTCGTGTACAACTTTTATGATCGGTCATTTTCATTTCAATGATATGATCAATAGGAAAATCTACAAAGAAAAAAAAAGTTAGTATACTATATTCTTATACTTTGCTTCGAACAATCATAAAGAGTCTTCGATCAGAGTTATTTTAGCGTTGGTTATGAACAAATTCTCTTCATGGCTTGTCAAAGCGAGCTGGGTAAGTTTGTCATCAATTCAATTTTGGGTGCTATACCTTTGCAATATTTAAGCAAAAAATAAAAATAACTTACCTATTTTTATTCCGATTCTTTTATATTGATATAAAACTGGACATTACGAAAGAGCGGTTTGACATACAATTTTTTATAATTGCGTGGACTGGGGGTCGTGTTTCGAATTCAAAGAAACTAGGAATTGGCAAATATTCCGAGAGTCATTAAACACTGTCATTGAAACGATTTCTAATTTAGCCATTCGTAATCGGCGTAAAATAATAGGTACAGGAAATGCATTAGGTCTCGAGGTTTCCATAGCTTTGTTGCGCCAACCTATTTATTTTTTATTCCGATTGAAGTTATCATCTGTAAAAAGAATTTGACAAAATTTTAGTCGAATAAAAATGCAATTTTATTTCAATAAATTATGAAAAGTCACACATAATCAGAAAGTTATTTTAGCGTTGGTTATGAACAAATTCTCTTCATGGCTTGTCAAAGCGAGCTGGGTAAGTTTGTCATCATTACAATTTGAAAGAATACAGAGGAAACCAACAAATAAAAAACGGAGGCTCTATTACTGAATCGTAGCTGTTTCCTTTTGTATTACCTTCAATAAAAATAAATTTTAACTTCGACCCTCATTATGAATGGCGAATTAAAGTTTGTCTAGATTCGAATGTTTAAGCGAGCTTCGAGCTACAATAAATCAATAGCAACTTTCAGAATCTGCCCTATCATGGTAACCGTTCGGAGCGACGATCGGAAGATTAGTATTCTTTATAATGGGAATGGGAGAAGAAAAATTGACGCCGAGCAATGCAAATATTCGCCGAACACGCTGTTGCGCGTGCATTTGGGTCGCCAAACATTAAGCGTGTTCCCCAATTCAACAAGCCATTGCCATTGATGATGTAGCAATAAAGGTTCACCTTTGCAATTGGCACAAGAATTGGGCAACACCAAAATGCTTGGCGAGCGGGTTTCTACATTGTAATTGGCACAAGAAGAGACGAACAACCTCTAAATGCTTCGTGGACATTTCGTCTTTGTAAGTTTCGATTAAAAAACTCGAATGATCGGTGAGTTCAATTGTGTTCACCAACATAAGCGGTCGTCTTTGTTTTGAAGTCTAAGTACAATCAATAAAAGGTAAAACATTTTGGCGCAGCCGGTAGCATTAGTAGATTTGGTTTTTTGTTTTTTCTTTTTGCTTGTCGTTTTTGTCGCCCCATTGCAGACACTCATGCCATTTTAACTTAATTTAACAGTTGTATTTTCCGCTACACCAACCGGATAACCGCTTTGATTTGGTTGAACTCAATAAAGATTACTACTACTACTACTACTGCTATATATATAATCAGAAAATCGAGGTATTCGTGTAGAAATCGGACATAATTTTTCTCCGGCCGGATACCATCATAAGGCTTATTTATATAAAAGTCAGCGAATCGTTGCTCAAAATATGAAATTATCGATCGATTGGCTATTCATAATGAGGGCCTTAATACATTTATGTATATAAAAAAAATTTGACTTACTTTTTTTCGTTGCCATGTGCTAAGTTGTGTCAAAAACATTTAAAATCACCAACCTGCAAATAAGAAAACATTTTATGAAATTCTGTTTCTCAACAGCAAATGCTTTTTAAGTAATTCAAATTAGGCGCATGTTATTACTCAAGAGAATACAAATATGTAAACATGTATGTATAAGGCAATAAAATTCTAATTTTTAATTTTAATCGAGTTTTTAAAAAGCAAGTTTACCCGAAGCCCGAACACTGGAAACTTTTCTCTAGAGACCCGATGGTCTATGAAAATTATATAACAATTAAAAACTATTTGTTACTTCTTCTGAGTAATTCATACAACTATCAGTTATGGATATTTTTCATTTATGATTTAAATGATGGGGAATCCGAAAAATAACTCATCACAAATCTGTTTCTACAGATGTACAAACATACATATATACATGGTTCATTTTATCAAATTACCTTTCAGTTACGTTCGAATTACAATCCGCATCTGTTAAACAGTGATATTCATGTTACTGAAATTGCAGTTTGTCTGAAAAGAAGAAAAGAAGATAGTTTCAACTAATTACATGTACATTTATATGTTAAATGTCTATCCTTATATCTAATTGTATATGAATACGTAAAAAAATCACCCCTATTACAGCGCCCGTCGTAACGATGTCGAACTAATAAAGTTCAATGTGATAGAAACTGCTTCGAATGCCGAAAAATATTAAACCATGCCGTAATAACCAATTTACAACAACGCGTTGCGAATTCGCATGATGCATCAAAATTTAAGGTTCGCATAACAATGCGTCGCTCATTTTTGCCAAAGTAAGGTATCTGTAGGAATGGAACCACTCTGAAGGTTCGAATTAGGTTGAGTCTAGATACCTCGTCCTTAAACTAAGACGAGGTATATCTCGTATTGAAATACCCGTAAAAAGTTCCATCACTGAAAGTGAAGTTTCAATGAAACAATCTTTTGACGATATATTTGACGATGACGATATTCTTCTAAAAGTTACACGCGATTACCGAATTTCATAACGTTAGATTAACTTTTGGCTAGCAAATGCAAAAACCCATATGAATTACAATGCAAGTAAAATATGCAACTATGTGTGAAAGAATTTATTGGGTTTAGGGGATAATCTGCTTATCGGGTATTTTTATGTTTTCATATACTTTTCATAATCATTCTCTTACCTTGGATTATCGAAGTGCCTTTAAGTTTGTCTTAATTTTGAATAAGAATCTGAACAATATAAGAAAATTGAGTTACAAAAAATATTTGAAACAAAGAGAACGATATAAAAGAATTCTAATATCAGTTCTACAATCTAGCTTTCGTAAACGACATCATTTAGTTCCGTTACGTAAAATTCATCACTGAAAATATTTCAATTTGCACTAATTTGTGAAGGTGGTTTTTTAATCAGGGAATTTTGACAAACAAACGCATTTTTAATTAATTATGTGTGTAAATATTATTAATACAAAATAATAAATAGAATGGCGCTACAGAGTAAGGAGCCCCGGGGCCTAGCGCATTTCTCATAACCATTGCCTTGTGAGGGAATGGAAGGGACCTACAATTTTCTGACGATTCGAATATTGTCATGTAAACTTTCGAATCGTTCGAGTTTTAAAATCCACTCCTTTCGAATTCGAATAACTTGCTATCGAAATACAATGTGGAGATGTGGAGGAGGAGTTTGTCATATTTTTAAATTTCTATGACTTACAAAATTTGATTAAACCAATTAAACATAACTTGTCTGGCTATCAACAAGTTGGGCAAACAACAATAAGCCTGAATTTAAAACGAACAAGATGTTTGCTTTTAGAGGAGACTGCACAGCTGCGTAATTGGTGTTATAAGCGGACACTGCCTTATAGGAAAACAACATTCCGCAAGGCTCCGTCCAATCAAACGACTACTGCGAAAGCTGTATGGAAAAAGAAGAGGAAACTGTTCCACATTTTGTTTGCACATGGCCTGCTCCCCTCAAGGGCGTAAAAGTAAAAGAAAGAAAACAATTTTTGACCCAATTTTTGGCACACGTGAAATTAATTAGTTCAGATGTGAATATTTTAAAGATCAGAGTTCTGATTAAAAACAATACCTCTAATCTTTTCATGTTAACATTTAACCAACGTCTGAAAGGAAAAAACTGGGGGCCTACTATGTAATTCGATTCTACTCGTTATTTTATTCGAATCTAATTTTCGATTCTACTATCAATTGGTATTCAGCTCTATCACAGATTCCATCGTAGAAAACTTCCACTTTTGTTCGGATCTACGAAAATTCGTGTTCACAAAATCCGAATGGAATCAAAGAAAGCATTGCCAGTTGCCACTCGGATTTGATGATACCAAATCTACGAATTTCGAAATTCGTTCCACTCCGAATGGATTACTGTATGTATTTGATAGTTTATTGTATTATGTATTTGATAGTTACATCGGGAAACTTAGACTTTTTTCGATTACGATGGAATCTAATATAGGACTGAATCAGCCCTATCATCGTAACAGATCGGAGAAACATACGATCGTAGAGAAGTTCCGATCGTAACATTTATTTTGTTTATGGTATCCATTTCGTAAAGGAAACACTGACGCATGTAGTTGACATAAAACATATGTGGAATAAATAGCAAGTGAGTCTGTGAATCATGGATGGCGCAGAATTATTTTTGTTTATTTTTTATTATCCAGCTAAAGACAATCTTGCAAAAGAAATGAATAAAAATGTTTATTTACAGTTGTTCTGTTCCCTCCTGTTTTTTTTTTTTTTTTTTTTTTTTGTTTACGTACAACCCTTCCGCGTTTACTTTGCTGTCGGAGACATCGGATAGAACAGAAAACCAAGAAATAATCGGCATGCATCGCATGAATTCCGAATGCGTTCCCACCATTTTCATATTTAATCGCCATGCATCGCACGAATTCTAGACGCGTTGCGGTGAGTTTGACATTTTCATCGCATTGTTTCGTTCTTTTCGGAGATGTGTCCGATTAAGCAATCGGAAACGTTACCATAATACAAATATCTTACATTTCGTACAAATCGGAATGAATTTCGTTCCGATCTGTTACGATAATAGGGCCCATTATCTATGAAAACAGAATCAAATGCCGGTAATGCCAACTATTTTTCAACAAATGTTCGATTTTCAAACGATCCTCGAGCTCCTCATTCTCAAAATAAGAAACAAACATAGTAAAAATATTTACAAAAATGGACAGCGCTGCGATTTGGTTTGATTTATATGAAAACCGGGAACGAAAGGAGCAAATTCAACGTTAAAGAATTAGAAACAGAATATCGTCGCATGTGAATATTCGCAGAAAGCTAAATTCTGTTCTGTTCTGTTTTGATATCAAATGATCTTACTCGATTTTCCTTCTACTTTCCAGATTGGTAGTTCCTCGAATATCCGAAAGTACACAAAAACATATATACCCTTACTACACGCACCGAAACACTGTGTCGATGCGTGGTGTCGGTAAGGTTTTCTGGTCGTGTAAAAAAAGGAGATATGTCGACACAGCATTTCGCGGAGTGTTGCAGCGGTAAAGTATGTTGACGTGATGTGTAAAAAAGATCGGAATGCTTTACCGATGCGGTTGCATGTTTTTGTTGTTAGTTTGTCTGGTAGTGTATTTATTTTACAGGTTTTTTGTAGTTTGCTTGGCGCTTGGTCGATTTTGTTTGTTATTTTTTATTATTGAATTTAAAGAAATAAAGAACGAGGCTGATAAGTTATTCCAATAAATTTATTTTTCAAATTTTTGGCAATTGACTTTTGACAGCCCCACACCGGCATAAGGGTGTGTAAATGCCCATACAGAATCGGAATGACTTGCCGGTAAGGTGCATCGACACTGCCGTGTAATTAAGGTAATAGTTGCTATTACTTGAACTGTTCGATTATAGTATATTGAAGCGTTCTTATAATAACATTTTTATTATAGAATCGAATTACATAGTTGGGCCCCTGAACTTTTTACTTAGCCACTCAAAATCGGCATAAAATTGTAGGCCCTGCAAATGCGTCTGTTAAACCACCCTATTCATTTAACTTCAATGCAAAACCAAGTTCAATAATTAATATAGTTACCTGAATTAGTCCCGTCCCAATCAGTTCATTATCAAAAGAATGTCTTTACCGGACAAGAATTTCTGAAATAAAATTGACACCATTTTAGTAATTGCAGAAAAAATATAACAAAATTTTGAGTAAGGCTTAAAATAATCAAACATAAATCAACATCACAGTGCTCAGATTAGCAAACAAGAAAATGTCTTAATACACATGGCAAACAAATTGATGCATATACAGGCACAAAGTATGAAACAAAGGGCAAGGGACCGACTGCCCGAATAAAGGTAAACTAGTCAAATCGTGCGAGACAAATTCACAAAAATTGGTTCAGTGTTAGAGTTGGAAAAGAGTACATGATGACGATCATAATTAATTATTTGAAATAAAAAAATATGTATGAGGAATAAGAAATCGAAGAAATACTTACTTGCCGATTTTTGACCGGCTGGTTTTTGTGATCAGTTGTAATAATCTAAAAACAAAAAAAAAATCGGAATTTAATAGATGGAAGAATTACAAACTACAAAAACAAAATGCGACTCAATCAGAAAATATTAAACATCAAAACTCTCAGAAGTAGCAAATAATATGAAAGAAACATCATTTCGATTACGTATCAAAACTAGTTCACGATAAACGAGACAACCCATTGCACATTTTCCGACTGAACGAGAAAAAAGTTTAACGAGTGCCTGAAAGCCAACTAACTTTAAAACCCGATAAGGTATGGCAATGGGTGTACATGTTAGCGTAAAAAAGTTTCCTTACAAAAATTAATACTAGCAACTAACCTTCCGCAATTGGTTCCAGAGTCACGTCTTAACAAAATTCGCAAAAACTAAAAGAAAAACAAAATTTTACTTTAATTTTGATGCACAACGTAATATGTATTAGGAGAAACGAGAGATTTATCAGAAGATTTTAATTTGACATCACAACTCTCAGAGTAGCAAATAATTTATTGAACATCATTTAGGAAAAGAAAACAATACAATAAAGTCTTTTCGATGGAACTCACCTATGGGGGGCATACGTTTGATCTGTTTGCATCCAATGGAGGCATGCCATCTGCGGTTGTGTTCTTGGCAGATCCAATTGTTGATTGAAGTCCTCACTGAGAACGCTATCAGAGCCCACCTATGATCAAGTATCTGGTCACACTGAAAACAAACAAAACAAACCTTAATTAAAGACTCGAAAAACACAAGAACAAGTGATGATTATTTCTTTGATATCAGACATTCCTTTAACATCAATAGTCTCAGCGACGAAAAATAGATTAAACATCATTTGAAAAAAATTAAAGCAGCAAGACAGATTAAAAAATAAATCAACTCACCCTAGAAGATAAGATCCAATATCCAAATCCTTGCCGATAGGCGAATGCACTTCATCATCAACAACAGAAACCTAAAATCTGAAACACACGAAAAAAAAAAACAAAGCAAAGAACCTAACCAACCGCAAAGCAAAACTTATTGATCTTCTCGCTTGACGAAAACAATAGATATTCTTCAGTTCATGTTTCGCAGCATTTATTTTTTATAAAATAATTTCTCATTAAATTAGACAGATTGTTGTACTGGTGGCTCGTAGCCTTCGGGTCTTTCGACAACAGCGCCTTCAGAAACAACACCTTCTGTTCCCTTGCCACCGCCATCTCCGTGCAACTCCAAGAGTCGCGACAAGTCGAAACGGGGCTTCTTCAATACCTTGACTTTGCGAATGTACACATCGTGCAATGGGTAAATAACCTGGCACAACTTCTCAATGTCCTTGGCAATGGAGTCGGGAGCAAGTTTGCTAACGACAGCCTTTAAATCTGATGTTCCAACATCGCGCTGAATGATCTCAACCATCTTATTGCGGATTTTCCTCACTTGAGATTGTTGAGCGTAGCAAGTTTTGCGCTGGGACAACTGATCTTTAGCTGTAAATCCAATGCAGAAGACGCGGAGCAAGTAGCCATCTGTGGTCTTGACATCGACATTGGCTTCGATCAGAGTTTGCCATTTCTTTACCATGGACCTGAAATAAAAAAAAAATTTTTTTTACAAAGTTTCTAATTAAGTTTGTAATCTTCTGAAATGTGCATTGCATTGCAACACACGAGAAAATTCAGCACACAAACTTCGTATATTTCTTTCACGTACATGTGTACATAAATATACATACATACATCTTCGCGTTTCTCACTTCTTAAGGTTGGGTTAAGACTTACCTGAACTTATCGGTGGTCAAATCCATACCGTGGAAATTGGTTAGAACATTACGTTCCTGCACATCCTCAGCAATCAATCTGAACTTGCGGAAAGAACGCTCAGCGTCGCCATCCTTCTGCAAATCGGCCAAAGATACTTCGAACACGCGACCTTTCAAACCTTCCGAAGCGATTTTGGTTCCTTGGGTACGGTTTACTAAAGTTTTACCGATTTGACGGGTTGTAAACATATTTGGTGCTTTAACATCGTACCAATCTTTTCTTGAAAAAGGATCTATGACCTTCTTTTTACCACCTTTCTTGCCTCCTTTGGACAGACCCTTATTTTTACCAACCGCCATCTTAACAGTTCACAAGGAAAAAGAGCGAAACACGTTGCTGCTGTCAAATAAGCGGAAGAAGGCAACTGAGCAACAGAGAACACTGAACTTGACTTTTAGCTCAAATAGAATGTGCTCGGAAAACTCAGGATGTGTCTCGAAATTGAGCTCGAAAAACTACAAACATAAAAAATTTAGGGCGAGCCCACAATGCAGAAAAGTAATGGTGGATTTACATGCATCTGCAAGTGCGGATGAAAATCGGAAAAAGACACAAGATGTAAAATTCATACTTGTCTGATAGAGAGGGAACGAACTTCCTTAGTTATGGTTGCAGATGAAAAATTATGGGTGCAGATGAACATGTTCATCTGCAACCATAATTTTTCATCTGCAACCATAATTCTATTCGTCTCTCTTTTTAACTTTCGTACTTTATAATCTTCATCCGTCCCGCTTTACTTTTCTGCACTTCCGCAGTTGCAAATACATGTAAACCCAGCATAATGGGTGAGAAGAATGTATAAATTGCAAAGCACAAAATTCAAAAAAGAGTGCGTTTTATATTACTTCCTGTTTTAAAGCCTAGTACGCTGTTGAAACGAAAAGAAAAATCCCATACCATGACGGAATCGTAAACGAAAAACTTCGCTGACCTTTTCGTCGTGCAGTACGCTGCTGCTCTGCGAAAAGAGTTTTATAGGTGGATAATTGTAGTAGGTGGTACCCGTGGCGTGATGGTTAGCATGTCCACCTGCTAACCCAGAGGTTCGAGGCTCGAATACCAGTAGAGCCAAAAATAATTTTTCCACGGGTATCACCTTTCCAACCAACCGACCCTAAAATGGCGACGAGTGATCCCTGTCGAAAAAATAAAATGACACTTATGCTATATTTACATGCATCTGCAACTGCAGAAGTGCAGAAAAGTAAAGCGAGACTGCGTACAACACTTCGCAAAATATATCCTGATGAAGATTATAAAACACAAAAGTTAAAAAGAGAGACGAATAGGATTACGGCTGCGGACGAGGCATTATGGGTGCAGATGAACATGTTCATCTGCACTCATAATTTTTCATCTGCAGCCATGACTAAGGAAGTGCAGATGGTGCGTTCCCTCTCTATCAGACAAGTATGAATTTCACATCTTGTGTTTTTTTCCGATTTTCATCTGCAAGTGCAAAATTCAACAAATCGATCACAATGGGTGCCATCAGAAATCTAGTCACTACGTAGTGGAAAGTCGACTAGCTTTCTGAATGCAAAATGCACTAGAATTGTAGTCAACCCTGAACTGTCAAAATAAGCACACAAAAACACGAAACAATTGCGTTTTGGGAACTTTAAATAATTTTATCTTTCAAATTAAGTAACTTTAATCACATATCTCTTCACTGCTTTCAATTTGATAAAATTTGTCGAAAAAATTTCATTTTGCACTTTGTAATTTTTCGTGTGTTTACCCAACAGCTGATTCTCAAACGTCAGACTAACTTTGTAGCTGAAAATTTTCAACTACGTTGAAGGGGAAATTTCCACTCGTTTTGTAGTCGATTTTAACCAATCAGAAGAGTTCACTACGTAGTGACTAGATTTCTGATGGCACCCAATGTGAACGTCGTCAAAATTGCACTTCCTTACCGCTGTTGATTTCCTGGGTCTATTGTGCATAAGCCTTAATTGTTCAGAAAATCATTTGCCGGTGGCCGCCAAAAATGCCAAAAACAATAAATCGAGTTTGGTATCACTTTTGCCAAAAATTCAAATGTCAAAATTAAAAGTGTTTTTCGTTTTTTCTGATTAAAGTATATCTTTCAATTTTGTAAAAAATGAGCGATATTAGCAATGAAGAAATCTACGCTGGACTAGAACATTTCTTCGGCTATAAAAGTTTTAAGAATGAACTTCAGGAAAATGCTGTCAAGTGTGCTATTAATAGTAAATACCATTTTTGTGCCTCCAACTTTTGTTATGTTAAATGATTTCGTTGTATTTTTTTCAATAGCAAATCGAGATATTTATGTCTCCATGCCGACAGGCTCTGGAAAATCGTTATGTTTTCAATTACCAGGGCTTTTGGCCAAAAAAATAACTCTGGTGTTTTCCCCTTTGCTAGCTCTGATAAAGGATCAAGTCGACCACCTTACTAAGCTCAAGATATCTTCAGAATCGTTAAACTCAAAAATGTCGACTAAAGATCGCGACAGAGTACTGGTGGATCTCAAAAGCGTTAATCCAACAACACGGTTTCTATACATCACACCTGAACAGGCTGCCACCAACTCCTTTCAGGCTTTGCTCGGGCACATGGTTAAATACGACAAAATAGCATATATAGCTGTCGATGAAGCACATTGCGTTAGTCAATGGGGCCATGACTTTCGACCGGACTACCTAAAGTTAGGTAATTTAAGGCAGAAATATCTACACATTCCCTGGATCGCCCTCACTGCTACTGCTTCAAAACAGGTGGTAGATGACATTTTAACACAACTAAAGTTAAAGTGCCCTGTGACAACATTCAAAACGCCTTGCTTCAGAACGAACCTTTTCTATGACATTGTCTTTAAAAATTCCATCGAGGACGATTTTGCGCACCTAGCCAAGTTTATTCTCCACTGCCTGGACGGTGAAGATAAAAGTCTACCCCCTGCGAAACGTGGATGTGGTATTATCTACTGCAGAACAAGGGAAGCAGTAGAGCGTGTCGCACATGGAGTGTCCAAGCAAAAAATAAAGGCAGTCGCATACCATGCCGGTCTTAAAGGACCTGAGCGTACTCAAACTCAAGAAGATTGGATGTCAGGCAAGCATACTGTTATTTGTGCAACAAACAGCTTCGGAATGGGTGTCGATAAGGCGAGTGTAAGGTTTGTAATACATTGGGACATTCCGCAAAATGTCGCTGCCTATTATCAAGAATCGGGGCGAGCAGGCCGAGATGGAAAGCAATCGTTTTGTCGTTTATACTATGGCAAAGACGATGTAAAGTCCATTACGTTTCTACTCCAAAATGACGCTAATAGAAGTAAAAACTCTGAAAACCTAAACGCCCTACGTGCCATAAAAAACTTTGACCAAATGGTTAAGTACTGTGAGTCAGTACGTTGCCGACATAAACTATTTTCAGATTACTTTGGAGATCCTCCTCCGAAGTGTAAAAATCAGTGCGATGTATGTAAGAATCCAAAAAACATCGAAAAAGCTCTCCAAACATTTCATCAGCTCTCAATGGGTTCGGCATTTAAGTCTGACATAAGTTTAAGGGATAGTTCAGATCTCTATGAAGGTAAAATAGAAGTATAAAATTTAATACTCTTTTACTAACAATAAATTACAGGCGGACGTGCAGGAACAAGTCGCAGCTTTGCTACAGAAAACAGTGATGACGATAGTGAAAGTAGTAGAGAATATCTTAGCAAAAAAGCAAAAAAAGAAACACAAGAGTTTATTCGAAGACAGTTTGAGATTCGAAAGTCAATTAGTGCGGCAAAAGCACTAGAAAACGAACCCGAAGCCCAAATGTCTCGTGTTAAATACGCTCAGGCCACCGAAACGAAGGTCGCCGGTTTGAAAAACAGTCTGAGGGAAAACTACTTAACAACACTTATAGAAGTTTTGAAAGCAAATGTAGAGAAATGTGCTTCCATTTCTGAACGCCCAAAACACGATTTGAAGTATAGAGACTACGAAGAAATTGCTAAAGAACTTGAGTACCAATGTTTTACTACAAACAAAGTTGTAAATATATATCGCCTGAGTGTTGCAAAAGAGGTTTGTAAGAAATTATCTTATATTTTAAATAATAATTATTTTACGACAAGCTTACCATACCTTTATGTACTATATGCTCGAATTATATTTGATTTTTCAATCAGAACTTACTTAGGTGGGTATTACAGTTCGGGGTAAACCTAGGCGTCAAACAACATCCTTCGATAACAACTTGGATTTCTAGCGAGCTCTCTCCAGTCGGTTGAGGTCTTTTCACCTTGATTCCGCCATCTAAGAAGAGGTCTTCCCCTTCCACGATTTCCCTGCAATGTGCTTTCAAAACCCCATTTGGATGTCCATCCGCTCTACATGTAACAGCCATCGTAGTCTCGCGATGCGTACTCTTCTAGCTATGCCAATGTGGCGGTAGAGCTCATACAGCTATTTGTTGTATCTTTCTCCACACATTGTCTTCGCATACGGGACCAAATATCATTCGGAGTATTAAGAGTTTCCTTATCCGATTTCGATAAGGTCCATGGTTCCGCGACGTAGACGTAGGACTGGAATAATCAAATTCTTATAAAACGTTTTCTTTTCTAGAGAGGATTTAGTTTCTCAATTGCCTTCAACCCAAAGAAGCATCGGTTGACAAGTGTCATTCTCCGAGTTGATCTCCGCACTAATGTTGTTTTCCGTGTCTATAGGGGATCGTAGATAGACGAAGTCCTTTACTACCTCGAAGTTATGTCTGTCTATTGTGACGTTTAGTATAATTCATCGATGTTCTGTGTCCCTGTTTGATGACAGCATTTACTTCGTTTTACCCTCATTTACCATCAAATCCATTTTTGCAGCTTCTTTTTCAATTCTCCCAAAAGCACCTATGACACCACGCTTCCGTCTTCCCACTACGTCATTATTTGCTGCGTAAGCGAGTGATTGCTTCGCGAGGAATTGGCAAGTCCTCCGTTAGTAAATTTATTGCCATGAAAAGCGCTTTCTCGATTAGCCGCTCGGAACCGGCAGAAAATTGTAGGCCCCATCCATTCCCTGACAAGGAATGGTTGTGAAAAATGCGCTAGGCCCTGGGTCTCCTCGCTCTGTTGCGCCACACCATTTATTTATTTATTTAAGCGAGTGTTTGTACAATCTTTTTAAAGATAATGGCTCTGGTGTTGACGTTTGTGCTTTGTACAATCTTTTCAAGTATGCTGTTAAAGAAATCGCATGAAACTTTTTCGCCTAGCCTTTTTCGACATCGAAGGTCTCGGTGAGCTCTTTACCGACCTTGACGGAGCAGCGTGAATTCTCCAAAGTCATCCTGCATGGTCGTACGAGTTTCTGTAAATACTTTAATACGCGGCCTTAAAATTGATAAAAAGAATGAGAATAGCCACGTATATCTTCTTCTTTTCAGTTAAAAATTAATTGGCATATAATGAGTAAAATTTGTGAAAATGAAAGAGAAGACAAAGTGAACGAACAACAGCACTGATAAAGCTGTAAGCCTGAATTGTTTTAGAGATTCTATAGCCAGGCATTGCAAAATAGAAGCTGACTTAAGTTAAGAAGACGTCAGATCTCTGTGTTGAATGGCATCCTTACGTAGGTATCTACAGGATAAAATTGTGCAAAAGCACATCTTGTCTTTCCTTTAAATAACTGTTTTAAATGTCTCGGTTTGTTGCTCCGAATACTTATATTGTTAATGTTTTACTGCCTTAAGTATTAAGTAGAATGGATGGCTGTAGAGTGTAGATATGATAGTAATCTGTTTTTTGTTAAGATTGGTTGCTGAGAGGAATATTGTAGGCAAATTGTAATGTGAGGGAAAAACAAAGCTGGGTAAATTTGTAAAATTAATAACTGAAAATATTAAATTAATCAATCAATTCCCATCAAGTTAGCCAGACATGTTGGAAAGTGCCTAATCATACTTGGAAGTTGTAGAATTTGACTCTAGTTTTATAGTTCAAGTTGGCTGATCCTTCACTTGATTGCGCCAACTAACACAGTGTCTGCACTTTGCGCGATGTTCCACCAGTGCCCTTTCGCTATACTTGGCAATATGTTTTCTTTAAGCTGTCACACACTTCTCAGTATTTTTTATTTTATTTATCATAATAATATGATAAGTTTTTATTTTTTATATTTTTCAGATGACTGCAATCAAGAAATGCACACAAGAAGCCAGACTCCTCCCGTTGATTAAAGACTATGTCCCAAAAAAGATCAGTTTAACCGGTGGCTCAGTTGAATATTTTGAAAAGAAACTTAAGGACCTGCAGGACTCAGCTTCAGATGAAGTAAAAAGAACAATAGCAGCTTCAAAGTTAAACATAAACAAAGGTTCAAGCTTCAAAAAAGATCCTCATAAGCAAACGAGTATAAGCTCATTTTTCGATACTAAAACAAAAGAATCTTCGACAATCAATGTAGATTCAATAAAATTAGAAATTGAAGAAGAATCTGAAAACATTTCAAAGCCTAACGAAACTTGCGAGTTTGTAAAAGCCTCATCTATCTTCAAAGCTGAGTCGTCAGATTCCGAAATTCAAGATGTTAATAATAAACAACCCTCATTTGTAAAAGCATCGGTACTTTATAAATCCCAAAAAAGAATTTCGCACAAAAGCGCAAAGGACGATGATAAAATAGATGAGTATATCAAACATGAGAGGCCTACAAGAGTATCAAGATTTTCAGATTTCATTACAATTAAAACATCACCATTGCATAATGAAGACCATAGTGAAGTAGGATCTCAAGCATCTATTTCAAATGAGTCACAAAAAACTCTAAAAGCAAATAAATCAAACGCAGTGCGATGCCAAAAACGATGTGAATCTTCCACAGCTGATTCTGATGAAGATGCTGTTAGTAAGAAAGTTAAAATCGAAGAAACAATAACCTTAAGCGAAACACTGAGCGAATTTCTCAAGGGTAATAATTCTTCCAAAAAAGAAATGGAAATAAGGAGTAAACCACCTGAAGGCGTTGCGAAGAGCGAGTTGTTAACATCAAGCTCTGAAAATGCTAAAACTGCCACCAATGCCACAAAGGATTATCATAAAATCAATAAAAAGGACATAAGTGCCAAAGGAGGTAGAGAAAATCCGAAAGAAATCGCCTTATCTAAGAATGAATTCGAAACAATAAAAAAATTTAAAGCGGTTGTTGGTGACCATGTTGTAAAATGCTTAAATCCGTACTATAAAACTAATATAGCAAACAAAGATGTGTTCAAAGCACTTGCCAAAAAGATATCTCACATGGTTTACTCGAAGCAATTGGGTAGGTACTCTTAAATTACTCAAATGTATACAAACTTAAATATTGTTTTAATATTGCAGATAAGGATAAATGCAAAGAGTTTATTGAAGGTATTTTTAAGAAAACCAAGATGATTTCTAACGATGCTGATATTCACAACTTTTGCATTACTTAGAATTAAAATATAAAAATCTGTACATATATACATATAGATATTAATGTTAACTGTTCTATTTTATAAGTTTTTGTTTTTGTGTTGTAAAATAGCATGTTTAAAGGTGTTAAGCCTTACAGCTAACTTTAGAACTTTCTTTGAACTTAAAGAAGAGTAATAACTATTAAAGTGTGTAAACATTATGCAACGTTATGCCAATCGACAATGGAATTTTATTATTATTTAAAAATTGTTGAATACAATCATATTTTTTTAAATCATGAGACATTGTAGTTTCTCACTACCAGAGTTATTGATAAACAATATATGTACGAAAGTAGTGATGAGGTTAATTATATCATTACATACAATAAAAATGGGATTGAGTCGTGATTGCCTGTCTTACTGCTCATGAATGACTCAAAAACCACTATTAACATATCTTTTTTGAGTTTTAATCTCGTAATTGACAAGAACCGTTTGGTTGCTGGAATACGAAAAATAACAAAAAGATTATAAAATGTTTTAATGCCAAACAAAATTATTTTATAATTATTTAGGTATAACTTTCATCAAGAATCTCATGTTACTCAAAAATAAATCACAGGCGCAGTAAGAATAGACATGAAGAAAAGGCTCAGGAATGTATAGAAGCACACGAAGAGAAGAATTCGATACAATCGCAAGAATCTCAACGATCGTATTTGTGGTGTAGATAGAAGAAAATCTGCAGGTCCCAATCAAATATTTGATTTCCTCTTCAAAAACATAACCTCATATATTTCTCCCAACCTTAATAAATAACAGTATAAACAACATGGAAAGAAGATTTGCGACGATTCGTTAAAATAAAACGCACTGCATATTTCGCATCAGAAAACCTCAGGCCACTCACATGTCACATCTCACTTATTTCAAATTTAAAAAAGATACTAAAAAGAGTCATATTCAAAAAAATGTTGATCTTTAATGTCGATTTCCTTTGCAAAAACAAAAGCACTCTAAAAAAGTGCTTTGTTTCGTGCACACTGGAACAGAAAAGTCAAATTTTTTTTTTTGTTATTGTATGTGTGTTATTTTTGACAGCCAAATATTCCCGTTTGTTTTGTTCTGCAATTTATATGGAAAGAATTTTTTCGAAACTTTATTAATAATTGCACTAGGAAGAAACCTCCTAAAATTATTCACAGAATGCCTTTCCTTTTTGTGTAAGCAATTTCATAATTTCAAACACTTCTTCGTCAGAATCGGAACTAGATGACGACTCATATAATATTTTGATGAATTTAAGCTAAAATTGAACGGTTCATTTTTCAAAATAGTTTATAGTTTATTTTCTATTATCTCTCTTTCACAGTCTTTTAACCAAAAATGCAAAATAAAAACTTCAAACTGGTAAACGTCAAATGTTTTGTGTTGAATCGAGATTCATAAAAGTGCTTTTTCGGGGCAAAAAAAAGTGATCTAGTGCATACATGGCGATGTTCATACTGGTCGATTTGTTGAAGCAACAAATCGACCAAAGTGATTACATTGTTCAACGAATCGACCGCAAGTCAATACCGACAAATTGGTGTAACAGAGATGGAGAACAAGAAAACAATCGCATTTATTCGCACGAAGCTTCAACAAATCGACCAATGTGAACTTCGTCCATGTAACATATTTCGAGCAAAAAAGCACTTTTAAAAGTGCTTTTGTGTACCACTGGAAATCGACATAAGGTTATAACCCTCATCTTTCCTGGAAGTTTAATGGAACCCTAAAAATATATGCATGATTTCCCAGAGCTTAAGTTGAGTCTGGGGTTGCACAGGGCTCAGTTTTAGGACCACTCCTCTTCAACATATTCATGGATGTTTTTCCAACATAAAAAAAGAATCTCACGATATATACGCTGCGGCGAAGACACTTTACAATCATGAAAGACCCTTCATAGAGAGAATTGAAAAATCGCTAATTGCGAATTTCTGGCTGGTTTGTAACTTTTTGTAAATTATCCCTGTAACAAAACATCGTAGAGTGGAAAATTTGCTCTATCTACTCAGCCTTTCCAACCGCGGAACAATAGATACACACCCATCATACGAGACATGTGTAAGATCAGGATACAGCTGCCAACAAAAATCTGGAGCAATTTTGTGCGCACTGAGTGCTTGTACTAGAAACTAGACAAACATCAAACACAGTGCAATTGCACTGGATCAAAAATAAAGTCACATCGAACACCATTGTGCAATTTCAGTGCGCACTAGAGCCTTAGAGGAATAAAGAACAAAAGGCAAAACTAATACTTCTCTTGCACCGCAACTTCCATTTGCTTACGTTGTTGCTTTTGTAACCAGAGATCTATCTGTGATACACGTATTCAGCTGAATATAAAATTGTGTCAGTGAATTTACTAACACCATAATAAAGTGCTGTCTGTGAAGTCAGTTCGTGGACGGATGCAGTTGTGTGTGTGAGGCTTGCACAACGAACATCCAACAAACCAATCAACTCAACTTGAACTCGAATACCTGATTCGGTGAGTTCAGTGGATAAATGCATCGAAATCCGACTTGATTACCCGATCCGAAATGGAAACGCGATATACCACCTTGTGACTCCACCCTATAATTTCACTTGGAATTCAACATGCAAAAGTGGCTACACTGATTATGTTTCATATTTCAGTTCGTTTCAAATGTCAAGTTGACTTGTATTGTCATGCTCTGTCAACTGTGTGTGGTGTGTTCACATCGACTTTTCTGGTCTTTGATGAAACGAACATGTGTGACTTCAGTTTGAGTTGAGTTCAGTCGGTCAGTGCAAGAGCAAGTTGAAAATTCGTAAGACGTACGCGGCGTCCGTCGGTCGTGTTTTGTCGCCTCCTGATATTGTTTACAATAATTATCTATTGTTTCTTAAGTTTTTCAACTTCTTTTAGTTATATTATACTTTGCACGTATACCCGATTCAACATGTACACACCATCGTTATTTGATCCTTTTTGTCTGTTGTAAATATTAAATAAATATTTTTAAATGAAGCATACAGTGCCTTGTGATAAAAATAAATAGTTCCCCAAGATAAATTAACCATTACGGTCAGGAAGGAATCTACAAAATTAACTAAAAGTTAACCTGTTTGTAGCAGTCTAAGTGCAGTTTTTAAAAAGCTAATTAAAGTAAAAATAATATTAGAAATAATGGCGATATTTTTGAGAACCTTGGGTGCTGGCAAAAACCTCCGGTTAAGGTTAAGAGTTGAAAGAATTTTACAAGTAGCATGTCTTCTTTGGGTTTTGGTGTTAGTTCGTGGAGACAACTCACCCGCAACAGCCGTTCCAAGCCTACAACAGAGCAGTATTGGAATGGGAATTTTATCACCAGTGCCATCAGCAAAGCCTCTAGTCAGCTCTATTTTGGACTTTAGCCCCAATTGCTCTAGCGTTACACATATATTCGAAGGTCGTGGGATTCCTTTGGCTGATATCCCACAGAAACCAAGTAATGGTAAGTTTTAGTGTGTTTAAAAGGCATGAGGGTGTCGGATTTCATACTTCCGACAGAAAAATTACCCATATCTTTATTATTTTTAACTACATTCAAAGGATATTTAGTCTGTACACCAAAGGAAAAAAATTCATTCATTTACCTACAAAAAAAAAACCCAGACAACAAATTAACGACATACCTACCTACAAAACGTTTGTTCTCATCCATCCCCCCTTTGTGCTCATGCAGCATTCCCATAAATCTACAACCACCGAAGAAGCAAGTGAGTAAAAAAGGACTAGAAAGACGAAAAGAATTTTCATAAAAATGTCGTACTTCCACTCCAATTCTCTGACCCCTCTGCACCGTTGACTTCTCGCCAGACGAACCTCAAGGAAATATCCTCTTGCTTCTCGGCTCTCTGGGTTCATTTTACATTGCACGCTGTCTGCCTCCATTTAACAGGTACATTTTAAGGACGTAAAAGCGAGAAAGAACGATAACGTGCAAGAAGGGTAAACACCTCGTTGTTAACTCAACTCAAACACTCTTAAAATTGCGCCTACCTTTCACAGTTTCACTAAAATATGAAGCATTGCCTTTGATTTTAAGCCAATGTATACGACTACGTATTAACGTAGGTTTGCTCCTTGTCCCCGTCAAATTCTTTCTCCTCTTCTTCAACCTTTCTGATGAACATGAACGTGGAGCTTGGAGATCTTGGTATCTTGCATTGCTGCTTGGTGCTTCTTCTACCTGTCTGTGGCCCGATAGCCCGCACATATCCTATCTCAATTCATGCCACGAACACGGCCAAGCTGTAAAACTAACCCGAACAGAACAGTGATCACATTTTACAGCCATCCTTAGATGATAGGAATGAAATGATTTAATGGTGCAATCGGTGGCCTGCGTTGCGTGGAAATTTTAATGTGTTGGTTGTTAGTTTGGAAATTCAACCACTAACTGTTTACTCAAAAGCTGACTATTGGTCATTTACTCATGAATGAAGAGGCCAATGAGGGGTTCTGACTTTTGAGATCAGGCTGATTACTTTATTGCTGCATTTTGCTCTTGCGTGAATGACTGTATCTCGAAAAAAAAGTTCTTGGGATTGTGTGCCAAGTACAATATCAAAATTACATACAAGAGTTATGATTTTCTAAGTACCTACTTAAATTTTCTTAAGCTTAAGTTTAAGTTGTTTAAACGAGGTATCAACAACCATCCGCATGAGATTAATTCCTTTGTGATGCATACATTTGGTGACACAGCACTGCCAACTGCACATTAAATAAATTCACATGAAATATTAAAAAAAATATTTCAAAAGTTTTTTTTACGAATGTGTAAAAATGCAACTTTGTTTTACAACTAGGTGTGCCAGCGACTTCGTCCGCAAGAATTGGCATAACTTTTTTATTTATCAACCGATTGACATGAAATAAAAACTAAATGTTAAGTGAAGCTTACCACAACATATTACTGAAAACCCCATCTAGATAGGATAAGCCGTTTCTGAGATTAGCGTGCACAAACAAACAAACTGTTACGTTTTTATTATATGTATATATATATAAATATATAATATAGATAGACAAGATATAGATATGTATACATATATAGATATAGATGAAATTAAAATGGTTTTTTTAATCGGTTTTTTATTTTTAACATTCAAAATTTAAGACCTTGCTTTTTGAAATAATGAAATTCCAAAAATTTAAATTTTCCAATTTTTGATGCGCAAACTTATTCATTAGATTTCACTAATACTCGTTCCAACCTCGGATTAGTTAATACTAGTTGTAGAACTTAATACTCCCTTACACCCTTACAGCGAATCCTTATTTATAAAACATTTTCCAAACCGTATTAGTTACGCCTTACTTATGTCAAATTTTTCATCAGAAAAATTACCCATCTGTAGCTCTGGTTACTATAAACGTAAAAAAATCCCAGCTGATTTCATTGTGCACGTTCAACGCATTAACTTTTTTCGAACTCTGATTGGCCAGAATCAGATATCGAAAAAAAGTTAGATTATCTGAAAAACTAAATTGCGTTGAACCCGAGTATTATGAATTATTTTTTTTTGTGGTTGTCGGAAATTTTTCTAAAATGGATATTAAACAAAACAAGACAAAAAATATTAGTTTTCAATTTATTTATCTCGTAGTTAAGGCGGGAAAAGAATTTAAATTATTCAGAAAACCAAAATAATTTTCCACTTTTAATTAAAAATTTTAATAATATTTTTCTTACACTTTTATATTCAAAATGACATTTGGACTTTAATACGACCTTACTCCGGCTTTAATACTCCTATGAACCAGTATTAGCTTAATCCGCCTCTAATACTGGTGTATTTTTTATATAAATAAGGTTTCGAGTATTAGAGGGGTATTAAATTCGTAGTAACCTTAATCCGCCGATAATACGAGTTTATAAATAAGGCTGAAAGAACCTGTGACTAATTCTGTCTGTCTGTCCGTATATGGATCTACAGCCTGAACCGCTTGACCGATTATCTTCAAAATTTGCAGTTAGCGTATGTAGAGCAAGGGAAGGTTTTTTAAATGTGATCTCACGGCCTAGAAATAACGGTACCTGCCATACAACCTATAGATATGATAATACTTATTTTTTTTGAAAAACGATCCTAACGATTTCGATAAAATCTTATAGGAGGTATTTTTCCTCTTAAAAAGGATTGCGTACCAACATTTGAAAAATTTAAATTTATTTAAAATTTTTTTTTGATTTTTTTTTGTCACACTACATAAAAATTTAAACAAAAGGTAGTTTTTATTTTGCTTGGCATGCTTTTAATATGGAATTGGGAATATGTACTAGTATCGCCCGAATAGTTGGTTATTTTTAAACTGAACAGTGGAGGCCTAGTAATACGGCCTCATGTAATTCGACAAGTAGGTATATAACTGCTGAATGTAGGTACATCAACATTATTTTGGGACATCTTTATTTTGTCTTTCAGTAATTCAACCAATGGATCAGCACATCAGTCTTGGGCAGTACTCTATAATCCGACAAATTCGATTGTCCGACGCTTCCCTGCAAAACGTTTGTCGGACTACCGGGGGTCCACTGTAATAAAAAATGACTTAATTTAAAAGAAAGATTGAATCAGTTTAAGCGAATGATCAAACACAACAATTAAAATGAACTTTAATAAAGTACAGGAAGTTTGTGTTTCTTCATCTTTCCTCGATCTATCCTACTTCGTGCTAGGTTCTGCATAGTCGTTGCTGTTTTTATGTGGGCTAACTGGTAACGTGACTGTTGAGCCCATGCCCTTATCTAGTAGCTTTAACATCTGAGTTCACGGATTGGGCTTAAAGAATAGTTTTAAAAGAAATTGAGTTGTAAAAAATTTAACAGAAAATGTTTCTGTAACTTTAATTTTAGTTGCTTTTCTGTCGCAACTCAACAATCTTACAATCAGCTCAGCAATGATTGAAAATGAATTCTTTATTGATAAGTTTTGACTGGCCCGAAATCACGAAAGTTTATAACCTAACAAAGTTTTTATACCTAAAATCGCTCAACGGGATCATAAAATTTTCATCAAACTAACTTGCAAGAGTTTTTAATTTTTTGCTTTGAAAATTGTCCCTTACTTTGTTAGTCTTCTCTCAACCATACCTAGGTGAGGAATGGAGGGAACTTGCAAGTTTTTGCCGATTTCGAATGACTAAGTGAGGAAGCGCTTTTCATGGCATTGAAATCACTGTCGGAGGACTGCCAGTTCGTCGTGAAAGGTCATACCAGAAGAAAAACAGTTGGACGTTCTGTGAATCGAACATCGAAATCCCACGTGGAATGCAGACATGCAGACATGACGTCACGGGCACTCACATCTCAGTTGCTTAGTCAAATCAGTTTTGTACATTGTCCAACATTGTGAAGTGTATTTGAGAACTTTTTAAAGACATCTGCGGTGTAGAGTCTTTCCTTCGACTTAAGGGGATTTCTTTCTTCGACTGTCTAAGTCTCAACTTTAGAAAAAGTCGCTAACTACTTGTCTAACGTTTCACTACGCCTAATAAAAGGAAAAACATTTTTTCCTACGTTTGTCAAGTAATTCTTAGTTACCAATCAATAGGAACATAGAAAATTTATTATCTTAAGTGGTTTTGGTTGGTTTTATGATTGGCGGCCATCAAACACTAATATTTTCAATATGAAGACAGTCATAGAAGAAGCACAAACGACTCCTTGAGTGCAATGATTTGGTGACTGCTGTTTGTGACGATATAATTTTTTTTCTTCTTTGATTATCTAAAATCTTCAAATGTTATTTATCTTCCAGGCTCGAAGTCGAAGACCCTCGTTTATTTATATTTTTTAAGGCCCCACCATGTTTTGTTCGACAATCGATCGGATTATTCTCGCCTGTGATTGTTATATTATTTAATCTATCGATTGTTGGTTCCTATTACGTAGGAAGGTGTATGAATATAACCCAATTAATGGGCTTCCGTTGATTGAAATGTGAAGAAATTCCAAAATCCCACTTGACAACTGTGTTTAACTATCTATACTGTATTCATTGAAACATCTTACGAAACTCCTATAAAGCTCTATTTTTCAATTTGTTTTTGTCGGTGGAATTAATTTTTTTTATTATCCATTATCTGCTGCTCACGCACACGAGATGACTATGAATATTTTAGAATACATAACTGATAAGTGTGTAGGTAAACTCGTTGCAACTTACCTTGCATACCAAACCCAAAAACATTCATTCACTTCTGTATTGTTGAACCCTGAGTGATGCAACAAGATGTTGGAAAGATGTGGTTTCTTCATCAATAAGTAGATGATTCTATTAGGCGCCACTGAAAGAGAACCCCACCTAGTCAGACAGAATAGTGTTTACCTATATTAATTTATTGTGCTAGTATGATCGTACTTGCAGTTCGCAGACGAAGTATTTCGATGTGTAGGTACTTGCCTTCCTACCTTAAATATTGATTCATGGTGATTTTGTCAAATTTTCTCACATATTGCAACCCTAGCATTCATGACCCTATGCTATAGGTAACCACTTCCCGAAGTGAGATAAAGTAAAATATTTTTAATGCTGGAGGATTGCAGGTATGGAGACGTAGAGGGTATGAAGGAACACAAGAAGCGAAGGATCAACCAAACCGAAAAATAACAAGTGAAACCAAAATCAAGTTAAAAGTGGCTATAAAGAAATGATAAAAGAAACCGACAAATCGTTGCCACAGTGGTTGGGATCTCAGATCTCAAAAAATCTTTTTTGAGCCTTGATTTGGTGAATTGCGGACATTCTTTAGATGAGATGCGTAACTTTTACCTGAACTCGATTTCTCCTTTCTCTCAGTGTGTGTGTTTGATTTTTTGATAACAATTTATAGGATGACGATGAATCCACATTCTCTACGAACACACGAATGCAAACACGCATACAAACACAAAACACAGAAATAAGATTCCAAAAGTTACGCATTTAGACATATTCTACTTGATCTTTGAGTGTGGGATTTCCTGAATGAACTTCGATATAACCGATAATTATTACTTTTTTTTTCTTTAGAGGTTCGTTTGGAAAACAGGTATTCGTAGGGACACACAAGATACGATTACAACACGCGTCTCTGTGTGGAGCGTACCTACGTATACTTTAAGTCTGAAGTGGCATGGCAACGACAATTTTTGAAGGAAATCGTTGCAAGGTATTGACATTCCACAACTCTATTTTTATACATAAATGCACATACGTACAAGATGGTAAAGGTTAGCTAACTCTGGCCTGAGTTGCTGCAAAACGATGCCGTTTTTGTTGATCCCTGATTGAGAGATCCTATTATTTTATTGTTATTAGGTATTTGCATTGTGTTTGTTTCTTTTCTTTTTTGTCGTTCTCGTTCTGTTTTTATTGTATATTCATTGCTCGAGAGCGAGACTATAATGTCAACATCGCG
Organism: Melanostoma scalare; assembly: GCA_949752695.1. Lineage (NCBI taxonomy): Eukaryota > Metazoa > Arthropoda > Insecta > Diptera > Syrphidae > Melanostoma > Melanostoma scalare. The sequence continues at coordinate 280,638,543 of OX456984.1, forward strand.
GCAGCCGGAAATGTAGGTAGGTACTTCGTAGACGGTACTGCTAAAATAGAAAAGCGTAGGATAAAAGAAGATAGCAACCAAAAGGATCAAAACAAAGTGCTGAATTGGAAAGAGGGATCTAGTATGAGATTGGATTTCTGTAGGTAGGTGGTGTTAACAAGTAATAATAGCCCACATTACTGATATGTTATGCAGCCTACTTAGAGTTCTGCAACAAAGGCGTTTCCACTTGATTAGTTAAGAAATAAAAGAACAAAAGGAGGATTTTTTCTCAACTAGAAGCAAGATTATTATTATTTCTAAGCCAACTCTATTTGTCATTATCAAATAAGATGTAATTGTGCCAAGACCGCTATAGACACAAACATGTAGGAACATGTTATGTACATACCTATGATCAAGAGTATTTAGGTACCTGATCGACATACCTACCAGACAAACTGTTCCATCCATGAACTAATCTTGGGCCTCTCAGGAATATAAGTGCGCTTAGAAAACAATTAACTTATTTGATGACCCAAACGGTTCACATAACCAGTTTTGAGTGGGACACATATTCATTTACGTATGTAGGTACGTAGCTTATGATTATTAGCTACGACATAAAGGACTTGGAATATCGTTATGCCCATGGGGTTTCATTTAAGACCACACAAGATTGAATGTCAGGGACTAGAGAAGAGATAATGCAACTCGGCAAGTAGAAAAAGATGTTAATTTCTACAACTAGTAATGATAAGTATAACTTTTTCAAGACAACTTTTGTTTGGACGTCAGACGAATACGAATGAATATGAAATTATAGGTAAACTAAACGAACTGCTAGGCCTTATGTTGTGGCCGGTGACATGGCTATTTTCTTCAACATGCTGGTTATTCTTGAATGAGAATTGCAACGCTGCCTGTGAGTGCATAGGTATAATACCTATCCTATTTGTAAAAAATATAAGGTCTAGGAAACTATTATTAGATTTCAATTAATGAGTTGTGCTCGACGATTGGATTTCATTTTGAGTCATAATATTGAGACGTTATTATTAAAGGTAAAAAATATAAATATGCAAATGCAAAATGCGTATATGATTTTATGTACTTAGGTTGGTACAATCTACATTCTACACATAAATTTGAGTGAAGGTGCCAATTAAAGCCATTTAAAGTGGCTGACAGCAATGAGCAATGCCCATTTGACTGATTCACTTTGTGAATGCTAAAAAAGTGGGAGCGTTGTGACAGAACTCATAACTTAAACTGAAACACGAGCACGAGCTTCATATTATCTACAACTATTCGACTTAGGATATACAAACAGGAAATGAAAAAGGATAGACAAACATTTCAATCTAAAACTTAAAATCCTTTTTCTGAAGGTAGGATGAAAAAATTATCTAAGATTGACACAAACCGCATTGAATTACAGCCGGATATTTTTTTTCTGTTAGTTCAACTAGACTCTAGTCTGTATTCAATCCTTATGCTCTTTGAGAAAACGAATATAAAAATCTTTGAAGTACCTACATTTATGCCTTCCAACAATGGTGCCTTCGCTTTGTGGTGCATATGCGCACGATGTTTGTACACAAACTACATACACCACCGGTTCTGGTTGCTTGTTGTGGGTGTTCATTCATTCATTCATGTAAAATCGTTCAAATGGTGACATCCTCTACGGCAAAACACATGGTTTTGATGCTTTCCTTAACAAGGTCTGGAAAACAAAAATCGATAAAGACACTCTCGTATAGAAATGCGTAAAGTGGGCGCACACAGAGATTTACTCCACTTAACGTTTTGATACTTTCGAGCATGTGATAGGTATGTGGTTGTTGAAACTCAGAGTTTAAAAATTAAAAAACAAAAAAACAAGGAGGAGTTCTATAATTGATATCCACACGCAAATACTACCTACAATATACTTCGAAAATAATTTGACACATTTCAATAATTTTTTTAGCAAGAAGTTTAATCTTTAGCCAATATTGGACTTTACGATGCAAAATTTATAATATACCTATTCTTTTTTAATATTTCCGGGTAAAATTCATAGAAGTGTTGAGCCCTTAGGTCAATTGCTCGAATCATTTCCGGATTGTTGGCAAAGGATAAAAATCGTAAAGCGGAACCGGCCAATTGACAATGGTTTGTCAGTTCGGCCAAAACTTCTTCTCAAAAAGTCTACTTTTTGGGATACCCAGCCCTTTTTTTATAATTCACGCGCAGTTATAATCTTTAAAACATACAGCGGGTGTTAGGAAATAAGGAAAAAAAAGATGCACTTTATTTTCGAATAGTTGGGTAAAGCATTCCACATTTGGGTTGAGAGACTAAAATATGAATCTGTACTTAATTGCACTAACTAATTGGGTTGAAAAGAAAACTGGTGCGCATGCTTTTCGAGACGGGTGTTCCGGCTAATCCTTTCAAAGGAGGAATGCAACTGGTACTGTTTGTAAAAATAGCGATAAAAAAGAGAGAGATGAAACGTTACCCCGATGTTCCATAGAATCAACTGAATCTACAATTGAACTGTCACCTCTCAATTTGAATGCTCTATTTTGAACCCTGTCAAATAGGTGCAATGATGTTTGAGGAACACCTGCCCAAGCATGGGAATTATACTCTAGTTAAGGACGTATATAGGCTTTAAATTGTAGCCAAATCAGAAGAGGTGAAAAATTTGCTGCATTGTTCTGAGAATCCTAAGGATTTTGCAGCATATTTGGAGATTTTAAATATGTTGTGTTCGTTCTACCTAAGATGTTCGTTTACACACATACCGAGTACTGACAGCTTTTCGTTTTCTTGGATGCAGGTACCATTCGTGAATAATGGTATAGTGGGAGACGGTTGAGCTTTAACGACAAAAGACAGCATCGAGGCATTTAATTCTACACGATTAATATTATGTGGATTATAGGTTTCAGAAAAAAGATCATTTATGAAGATAAAGAAGAGTGTCGGTATGATACTGACTTTCTGTCATGATTTCAAACCGGAAACAGCTGCCAGAGTCAAAATAATTTATGATTTTAAAAGAAACCACTAGACACTTCCCCCATTTGTTATATTAAAGTTGTGTAATTAAAGTATTATGTTCCTGATGTTTATGATAATATGCAGTTCAACATAACCAATAAGGATTTTAGTTATATGCACCAAATACGTATATGTATTGTTAAATTTAATTGAATTTCTTGCTAAACCGAAAGCAAACACTTGGCAATTGCAACACACTACATTGTTCATTCTTAGCATGTCGTGCACATGCAATTATTTGTATAAACAAAAAATTTGTGTTGCCGCTCTTATTCCTTTTTATTCAGTCTCTTATCGTATGCCATTGCCATGAAGTGCATACTCGAGAGAACGTTTGTAGAGTATGTACTATGTTATGTAGTAGTGAAGAATGAATTTTTGTGTTTTGTATTTTCTTTTTAATCTGAATGTTGCTACATCGATGTGGTAGCGGTATGCGTAGATGTAAATGTTGGATGATGAAGGATGTGGAATCGCTTTGAGGAGCATCCTTGTGCGTCGTTATACTTGAAGAACATTTCTCATAATTATCATTTTCATCCTTTTATCTCCGCTAAAGCCTCCGATATATGTACATATGCTGCTGTAATCCGAGCAAAGTTGATACTCCTCATCTTTATCGTTGGCGCTGCGAACAAAGCAAACAAGCTGTTGTCACTTCTTGCTCTTCTTTCTCAGTGTCATTGCATTTATACGACGAGTGTAGGTGCAAGTTCAATTTATTCCGACTTTTCTTCTATTCTCGGCTTATATTTCCTTCTGCATCCATCGAATTGTTTGTGCGAAGGGAAACATGCTTCAGCTACTTGAGGTTCTTTTTCATCGTCAAAAATATACGTTGCATGGTGGCTTGTATTTGTTGTGCTTTACATTTTATGGTATAGGTAAGTACACCTTTTTCCAAACATGCGAAAAATGCATAAAAAAAGATAAGTAGTATACCTATGTCTCCTCTACGCTCTACCTACCTTGCAGATTAAAGGAAACGTACATATATACACTTACTCAAATGAAGTTTGAATTTTCTTTCATTTTTTATCCTTCCTTATTCCGTTTCCAGCCGGAGTGAGTAAATAGTTATGCATTTTTGTATATTTGTATGGTGTACTCTGAAAATGACGAGCTATATCAACAATGTAGGTACTAATGTGAAAAAAATTAAAAGACCAGGTCATGAAAGCTTAACAAACAGTTGTTCAACTGTCCATACATCAAAAATTCTGTTTATCTCATTTTTTTTTTAAATAGACGGGTTCCGCGTTTATATGATGCGTTTTGAATGCTTTTTAAATATTCTTTGTTATTTACTACGAAAACGTACATACTTATGTAGGTATATGAAAGAGTGTTTTATTTTGAGAAAACAAAAACAAAAAAATTAAATAAAATGAAATAACGTTTTATAGTACCTATCCAAATATTTCGGATTCCCAGATATTTTAAACAAATCCTGATAATATTGTACAACTGGATGTTAACGAATACCCAAATATTTGCGGATAAAATCCGAGTAAATTTGCGGATAGCTTCTTATAACTAATTGAAGATGATGATGGGGGTAGGGGTCTTAGGCGGAAGGTGCAATTTTATAAAAAATTAACTTTTTAAAAGTTTTTTTTTTTAAATTTTGACTGAAAAACCATTCACTAAATTAACTTGAACTAAAATAGTGAATAATTTTAAATAACTAATTTTTTGTTTTGACCCAACCTGTCCGTCCTAAGCTTTTGTCGCATCTTAGTCAAACCAACCTGTATATGTATATTGTACATACATATATGTAATTACGTATAATACTACCTCCTATTTATTTGAATCTTTTGTTTCAAACACGTTACAGTATGATATCGTCATTTACGAAATTTTTCAATACCAAATACATAATTAAATTTGTTGTGGACATACAAAGTGCAAAGAAGGTCGTTGGGCTATCTGTGTTTATTTTTTGATTTCACTCTCATGGACGTAAACACGCTTTCTCTCTTTAAAAAAACTAGCAAAATCAACATATTTTTAAAATTGAAACCCTAGATGGTGCACAAAACAAAGTCTTAAACTACGTGCAGACGGCATATAAAAGACGCAAACGTTTGCGGTTCTGACGTCATTTTTACGTCATAATATGCGAATATTGACGGATATCGTCTGAACACTTTGTTGAGACAGCCCGCACATGCAGGACGATGTGCGACTGGAGACCGCACATAAATGTGCAGCTTTTTCGCACATTATTTGTGACAGTTTGCGTGCATTTGCCGGAATGTGCGATCTTCCCAATCATGTGCGGTGACAAGAAAACAGGACAACGCAAATCTGCATATTTTACGCAAATCCGTAGTGAAGTATAGTTCTGATCGGGTTTCAGTTAAAAAAAAAAACAAAAATTATGAAATGAGCGAAGCGAAGTGGGTTGGCAATAGGCTGTTTTTGTGTTCATGAATACAATACATACTGAAATATTAGATCTCTTGAGTATTGGTTTTTTTTTTTTTTGACTTGAGTATTTTATTAACATATTTATTTTGTAATTTTTTTTTCTATTGATTAATTATAAAAACATTAAACAAAATTGATTGTAAATAAATCATATCCAATGCCAAAATAGCAATAAAACCTCCCTTCCTTTAAGAAATTTTCAAATAATTTCAGCACTTTTAAATTTATGTAGGGTTTAAGTTTCGTCAACAATCACAAACCATGAGCAAAACACAAATTTCAAACAATTTAATAAATTATCGCAAACCTGCATATGGACGTAATTGGGTGATGTGCTGATTTTTCTACATATCGTGTGAAGACGTCGCACATCGGACATAAAATTTGTGTACTCATTTGCAGACACTTGATGTGCGAGTAAATCAACGCAAACTAATGTGCGGCCTTTGGGACAGATTCTGCACATCGTGTGAACGCGAGTTTGCGTACACTAATTTACGTATACCATTTGCGTTGAATTTTCAACATTTTATGTGAACCGCAAATATGTGCGGCCTACACGTAGCTTTACTTTTCATTAAGGTCCGTCCTATTCACAAGTTGTAAAATTGACATACAAAATATTTTATTTTTCAAACCAGCTGGTGCTGTAGGCTTTGAGGACCAAGGCAAGGTTCTGAGTTTAACGCCTTTCTCACTTGATAGTTATTTTGCCATTTGAACATTTAAACATTGTTTATCCACTTGTGGTACCCGTGGCGTAATGGGTAGCATGTCCGCCTGTTAACCCAGAGGCTCGTGGTTCGAATCACAGCAGCGGCTAAAATGTTTTTCCACGGGTATCGCCTTTCGCAAGGAATTAGCAATTCCTCCGTTGGTAAATTCATTGCCATGAAAAGCTGTTTCTCGATTAGCCGTTCGGAACCGGAAGAAAATTGAAGGTCCCCTCCATTCCCTCACAAGGAAGTGGTTGTGAGAAATGCGCTAGGCCCAGGGACTCCTCGCTCTGTTGCGTCACCCTATTTATTTTATTTTATTTATCCACATATGTATGCATGACCCTGTACATTCATTTTGTGGTTTCAGATTGCAAGCACTGTACTGCGTTCTTTTTTTCTTGGATGTTACGCGATGTAACATCCGGTAACATTATGTCGTTCCTAAATGCAAAAAAGTTACGCGATGTAACATCGATGTCGTTCCTAAATGCAATGTTGAAGTGTCAGAATGTTACGTTTCGTAACTTTTTCCAACTCATCTCTGGGACTTGAGTTTCGATGTTGATCTGTCAAACCTCTTTAAAATTGTTGTTGGTCAAAATTATTTTGGTTTTTTTTTCATTAATCTTCCAAATTCTGTGAACAGTTATTGATTTTCAATCTTGTTCATTTCAGAATTCATTTTTCTTCATTAATAACGAGTTTCCTTTAGCTGGGTTCGTATTTTAAGAAATACTTTATTCATATTTTTGACAGACCAGCAAAGTGTAACATCGAGTCGTTCCTAAATGCAATCATGATTTTGTAACAAAGTCAAACATACACAACAACAACGATGATTTTGACACTACAGCATCGCGTAACATCGAAGGATAAAAAGAACGCCCTACTGGTATTTGACACCTGTCAAACTCAGCTGTCATTCAAAGTTATACCATATTAGCTGAATGTTTGCTTAACAGTCAAAACAGTACATTAAAATTTTTAGAACTCTATACAAAATTATTGATCCCATAGTAACTTTAACCAATTACGCATTGATTATGGTCTTCATAATCGACTGACTACGAATGAAATCCGTAAAATTGTGCAGATAGTTGAAGCTTCAATCTATTATGCTACCGAGTGTTAAGCAATAAAAAGAAATTATAGGTACTGTCTCAATTCAAATATTTGGAAACTGGAAACTGGTTGTTAAATGCCCTGTTCTTTCTTAGTACTGCTGGTAGTAACTCAATCCTTACTATAGAGTTTTTTGCAAAATTAATAAAGTTAAAACTATTGGCATTCCCTTTGTTAAAAAAGCTAGTGAAATATTTAAAGACAAACCACAAATTAATGTAGGTACCTATTATAAAATTAGATTAAATTAATGTAAGTACTATATATATTATTCCAGGGTTTGACAATTCAGTAGGAGTTCTAACCTCAATAATATCCAAAATTGTTCTCCCAAGAAATTAGCAAGCCCCCAAAGAGTGTCATCAATATTGTTTTTCCCTTAGTCATCCTTAAACCGACAAAAATGTGTAGGCTTCATTTTTAAAACTTATAAATATGAATGTGGGGATGCCAAAATATTTATCTATTTAAGTAAAACCTTTTTTTAGTGGGATATGGTCTTCCCACTACAAACATCCTTAGGCCTAGAATATAGTAAGATCAGCATAATGAAATCAGGTGTCTAAGCAATTAGCGTTTGATTAAATATTCGCCTGTAGATTTTTATTGAAAAAAATGTCACGAGAATCAATGAAAAGAATATATATGATGTCGTGACAGATTTATTATCCCAACCATTCTCTTTTAACTTGCTAACATTTTTATTTAGTTTTAAAGCGACGTCATAATTTGAATTTTAAATAAATTCGTTGTTCCGTGTCGTTATTGTTTTGGGCTATGATGAGGGACAAGAGATCAACATCCAATCGAATCCAGCAATTCATACATTATTTAAAATTATATTGTAATTGAGACGGAATGATTTGTCTCTGAATCATCAATATCAATATCAATTGAATGGACGATGTTCTGTGCCGGCGATCGACTTTTTATCACATGCGTTGTGTTGTCTGTGAAAACCAACTTGAATAATGTTTCTTTCAATCAATCCAATAGCTTCGACAACAGCTTGCATTTTGCTTCTGACGTAATATGTTCTCACTCACTTAAAAACTGCGTGTAGACGATGTCTCAAGTCTACTTTATGTAGTGTTAAGTAACACTCGAGAAGATTTTAATTGATTGATGCCTCTACTTAAATTATAGCAACTTATGAACGATAAAGGCCGGTACCTAACTCCGTCATATTTTAAATTGTCTTCCAATTAAATGGTTATAACATTGCATAAGTCATAAAAAAGGGCGAGGAAGTAAAAATGATTCACTGTATACATGGCTATTGGTATAAATAGTTATATGTATATCGAATTCATAAAACTCTTGAAGACCAGAAAAAAATTCAATGTGCGATAAATATTTCACGCGTATAAAAGAAAAATAATTCCTCAAATTCGTATGAACGACTAAGAAAATACCTTGGTTTTGCATCACGGGGGCACAGGTGATACGACCACAAAAGTTGAATTCAACGTACCGGTTAAAGCAGCGACAACCACGATCGACATTCATGAACCGACTCGTTTCGTCGAAATATTTAATCAAACAATTTACCCGTCGGTCGCCTCTCCCACGGTGTGCGCAAGCAAACGAGTGTGTGAAAACCTGACTAACTAACCTGACTAACTGGGCGCTATACCTATATATGCTCATCGTCATCATCTTCATCCATGGATGGTTGGGCTCTTGAATCTTGAAACACACCATACACGCACACAGTACCTACGCTACGCCGACGACAACAACGCGACGAATTGAACCTCTACCATTCCACCAAAAGTCAAAATATATTTTATACGTGTGTACTGTGCAGTGCATAGATGGACAGATCGGGGATCGGGGCTCTTCAAAAAAAAAAACACCAAACGAAGTCAGTAGGAAGGTATGAGGCGATGATGATCATCATCTGAACTGTGGGCACCATGAAGATAAAGACGATAACACTACTAGTTAAGGAACACGTTCTGATGTGGTGGTAGGTATGCATGGGAAATGGCATCGCAGGCCCAACGGATTTAGCAAAACAAAAAAAAATCTGAGCACACTCAGATGACTCGCTTGAAAAAAATGTTGAGCATTTTTTCGCTTTATTTGTTTGTCAGTTTGAATTTGGATTTAATTTGAAATTTTCAGAGCTTTGCCACTCTGCATTGAGTTCTTAGTCATTAAGACTAATAGTGTGGGAAATATTATAGTCTTTTCAAAAGTAGGATCAGGCTTTGTTCTTTCCTTGTTGAAAATAAGATCCTTTTTTATTACATAACGAGTTAAGAAATAGAATATAAAATAAAACACACTTTTATTTAAAGTTCAAGCTACAAGCAATGTAATTTTGGAAAAAATCACAACTCTCCCACTAGTCTTGCTGGAGAAGGTACCTAGTCGAATTGGCTTGTTTCTAGTCGCGGTTGTGTCCACTCGTCCACTGTGCCTATAATTTCTGCAATTGAAATATTTTACCCATATTATTTGAAGCAAATACTAATTTTGTCCTTTAATAATTTTTTTTTTTTTTTTAATTAAAAGCTAGTGAAATTGATTGTATTTTTTACACTCTCATTTTTGCAATTACCGGTTAAATGAGCAAAGTTTATACCTATCTCTATGTTAAAGGCTCTAAGCTGACAACTAATTCATTTTTCAGATTTCTTTTGCTTTTGCCTGAGAACAGTGCGTTCTCCCACTACCCACTCATTAATTGTCCAGCTAGCATATTCCGAGTATAGAGGAGTCTAAGTATAGGGTGCTGTTTTAGTTGTTTGGGAATCCGGCTGGGCGAAATGATTTCCGATTTTTCTTTTTCTAATAAAACGTTTCATCTTCACCTACTTTCACTTACTTTAACAATTAGAAATTGGACAAGAAGAGGAAAATCTGCAGTATAGCTTGGAGAAACCCATAGCGCAAATCTATTGTCATTTAAGAGGGGGTCTTAACTCTCGGAAAATCGACATTTTTTTGTCTATGTCCTTAAAATCTTAAGTCGATCTCAGCAAAATACTTGAAGTTATTGTCTTACTGATTTCCTGTCCTCAAACTCTAACCGCTGCGAGCGTTAAACTTTAAAGTCGGTTTTCTTAAAACTATTTTTCAAAGTTCGTATTCACTGCCATTTGAAAATTTCTGGATCGATTTATTTTTGTATACATTTTCTAGATATAAAATACCTCCTACCCACAAGTGGTACCCGTGGCGTGATGGTTAGCATGTCCATATGGCCCTCATAAGGCCAATGATTGTCTATGGCCTATGGGTGCCCTGTGTGGTTCAATGTTACAGCGTCTCAGATGGAAGAGATTCGGGTGTTTGAGAGACAGTGTCTGCGTACCTGTCTTGGATTGCACAGAACACCAGAGTCGGTGTACAGAAAATATTATCCTAATGGGGTCCTTTACAACGGGGCTCAAATAAACAGAATCGACAACTTCATGATAAAACTGATTCGGGGTCACACTGCAAGGGCGATGTCTTCGAACAATGGCCTGATATTTGGGGCTTACAACTCCAACATAGAATATATGGAGAGAACACGTTTCAGTGGATTTGTCCCACCGGAGGCTTTCCTCTATTTTGACATGATAGGTTTGATTCAGGACAGATTGGCGGTTCCGCTAATCTACCACGTCTGCCGTAAGTCCGTGGAGCGACGGCTCCTTTACAGCCGGGACGTCGCCGCAATAGGCGGAGAAGTTGAAGAGCTCCTCCGGTACACTAGGGCGGTTTCAGATCGCGATCGACGGGACTTTATCAAAACGTCGAATATGTTCTGGTGGTCGCCTGAGCAACATATAGAAAATGTTACCGATAGCGAGTCGCCAATGGCTGGCTTACAAAGGCTTAGAGTGTAAGACTTAGGGTATAGGGGGTAGGTACAGTGGCAACCAAAAAAAATTTAAAACTTAAAAAAAAAAAAATAGTAAAAAACACAAAAATAAAAAAAATAAAAAAAAATCTTAAAGCGGCTTCGAAAACCAAAAAAAAATCGTAAAAAATCAAAATAAAAAAAAAAATGTTAGAAACCAAGCTGCGTCCCAAAATCCAAAAAAAAATAGAAAAAATACAAAAACCAAAAAAAAGTATAAAACCAAAAAAATAAAAAACAAAGAAAAGCTACTGTGGCTGCTCTAGTTTTAAGTATGTAGTTTTTAAGTAGTTTTAAGTAGTTTTAACTAGTTGTAAGTAATTTTAAGAAAAAGCAAAAAATGATCGAGAAAGCTAAATTTTTTTCAATTTTTTTAGCTTTAATACTAGTTATAGTTAGAAATAGATATTAGATCATTAGGCCGAAAGGCATTAGAAATAAGTTATTGTGTAATTTAGAGTACCCGCCTAGGGTCAGTAAGTTAATTAAGTTATTATGTAAGCTAGTTGAAACATTTTTGTTAGCAAGTAAGTAGTTATAAGAAAGAAACAATAAAAATGAATTTAAAACTAAAAAAAAAACCCAGAGGTTCGAGGCAAAAATGTTTTTTCACGGGTAACTCCTTTCTCGAGGAATTGGCAAGTCGTCCGTTAGTAAATTCATTGCCATGAAAAGCTCTTTCTCAATTAGCCGTTCAGCTCCATTCCCTCAAAAGGCATATGGTTGTGAGAAATGCGCTAGGCCCAGTGGCTCCCCGCTCTGTTGCGCCCCCTATTTATATTTTTTTAATAGTTTTCATATAGTTTTCAGAGAACGTTGGGGATTAATAGTTTTTTCATTTCACGGCAAGATTACAGTGAACATGGCTTTCTGGGCGGAAGTCTGTTACCGGCTTATGTCTCAATATTTCGGCATGATAGAATTATTCAACATAGTTAAAAGTATGTTCAATATTTTGCAAAAGGTGTCAATGGAAATAAATCAATGCATTCTTTAAAAAAGTACAAAAAAAAAGGATTTTTTACTGTGAAACCCTAACTCCTAACACCCGTTTCCTAGAAATCAGCCAAATCAACCCTATTTATACAAGCAAATATAACCATGTATGTAACTATAAATGTCATAGATGCGAGTACTGTCCTCTGTCTCTAATAATTCGGCCACCTACACTGTGCTTGTTGCGCCACTGAGTGTATAGTTATTTATAACAATCAACTACTTTGTAATTTCAATTTTATAAGACGCGTCACAATCACAGAGGTAATATCCCTTATTAAAATAGCCATTTCACTGAACCATCTGAAAATGACTTCAGACGCTATGATTTGTGTTTTAATAAGAATTGAAGCTAATATTTATCTCTGCTCTTCATTGTTCTTTCACTTAGAGCTATGCAATTTTACTAGCGTTATACTAAAAAGAATACTTGATCTAAGAAAATATTTTGGGTTCATTTTATTATATAAAAAACACTCGATAGCTTATTCTTTTACATAATTACGATATACTTAATTTTACTAACACAAATCAAACACTATTCAAATCAGAATGCTTATTGCGGTAAAACAGATACAGATTTTATTAGGTACCAAGGTATACGTTTGGATATGTACGTAGATGTACATCATATACATTCAATTGTAAATACATCTTGTGACGCGATAGCGATGTGCATCATCGACTGCCTTACGGGAACCATCATTTTTATTATGACGGAAATCACCTGGAAAGTATCTAAATATATTCATTTGTATCATCTTGATAATTATAAAGATTATTTTAATATTTTGCAAACTCGTCGATCTGAGTTTGCCTAACCTAGTTCGTGAAAGTTCTTTGAAGTGTTCTGCACCTCATGTCTCATGGCACACAAACGTCTAAATTTTTTATTTTATGAAATGATGAAAGTCATTGACGATAGAAAGAAAGTAAACACGTATACGTAGATTGTATATATAAGAAGATTCTGTACCAACTAATCGATATCGACAATCGTTTAGGTAAACAAAACTTTGATGCACCTATGTATGTATGTAGTATGTTCAGTAATGGAAATCTTCTCACTGTTTTTCCTGTTTTACCTGTAAAATTGAAAACAAAGAAGACCTCATGAATTAATTACGTTCTATTAGCCACAGTGCAAGTAACAATAACATAAACTGCATCACTTCACAGGTGCTGAACCTGGCATCCCTGACGAGATTTTTTTTTTCATTTTTCTTCAGGTAGAACTAAATTAATTTGATGACGGATTTATATTAATGCATTAATGGCTTTATTGATGGAATTCCAGCAGAGCAATTCGACTGGGTTTATCGAAAATAGTAGGAGAACACGAAAAGGCCCTCGAATTTTTATATGCAGACCATGAAAGATTGTTAATAATCGGATTGGGAATGAGCATTACGAACCTTTGAGACCGATTTGTTCGTTTTGCTTAGTCACATCCTTTCCTAACTCAGATTAAAATAAAGAAAAGAAAAATACAAGTTGATGGCGTAATGTGTATGTGCAATGTGCATATGAATGTGTGTATTAAATGAGATAAATACTTCTTCTATGGCTTTTTGGTTCGTTTTATTGACATGTCAATTTCAATCTATGTCATAGGTACTTTATTAATTGAATGGTTTCTTCTTTTTTTTGTTTTGAATAAAAACAAGGTTTTACTACGTAGGTACATATTGGAAGTGGATTATTAAATAATTGCCTGAGCCTAGATTATGATTGGTTTTATTTGTGATTAAGGAAGCGCTTAGCCGAACTCCATTATTTTTCATATCCGACTGCAACCAATTCCAATTGCTTTATTTTTTTTAGTGTTCTCTTCACTTCACTTCAATGTTTATTACGGAAGCTTTAAATGTAGGTTTCTACATTCGCCATTGTGACAAAACTAAAACAAACCTCAACTTAATTAAGTATAACTAGGAGGACTCCGGATCTGGTTGCTTACAAAACTCAGAGTTGCCAAACAGCTGTACGCAATTCAAAATACATACCTATGTATCTTTATGGAAACATCAAAAAATATACCATTCTTTTTTATCCAAATCTATTTTAAAATGTTCGGACACGTTGCCAGTCTTTCATTAATGTTTACATTGCGGCGTTGTTCTTTAACATCAATGCGGGTAGGATACTTAACCTTCCCATTTTCTTCTTTCATTTGAAACGAAAGTAAATAACTATGTGTGTGTTTACTCACCTGAGAAAACTTACGGTCGATGAATTGGAATTGGAAACCATCTTTTTTTTCATGCATTTCTTGCTATAATTTTATCACCCCAAGACGAATGTGGGGCGACTTTAGTCCAGTACATAACGAGTTGGGGCTTAAACTAAAATTTAACAGGTAGGGAGACATTCTAATAGAATAAATTTTGAAAAAGAAAGTGCCGAAGAACCCTCTAAATTGTTTAAAAACACTTTTTAATTATTCGGTTTTAACCTCACTTCAGATTTTTTTTTCAGGAAAAGTTGAATGAAAACATAAACTACCTGAATAAGACAATTTAAATGTACCTATATACATATTTCACTATTTTGTTGCTAATAAAACACTTTTTTTACACTTTTAATTTATTTATAAAAGTTTACTTTGACATTACTTGTTAAAGTGATACCAGACGGTATTTTTAAGTGGGACATTTTTAATTGAAAATAGTGCGAGTGGGATTTTTGTAGTTTGAAAATGAAACTTTTTTATGAATTTCTAACCACAAAAAGTGTCATTTTCTAACCCCAAAACTAATAATAGCTTAAAATTCGCGCGAATTTTAAGCTATTATTAGTTTTGGTTTTGTTATTAGTTTTGGTTTTGGCGAAGTCGAGTGCAGATGAGTAGGAAATTTAAGTTTTGTTATCAGACTTTCATCTGTAGGGAAAACGGCAAATTTTAAAAATTGTCATTTAACACCTTTATCTTCTAAGCGCTTCAAATACTTCCGAGGGACTTGCAAATTCCTCGTAAAAGGAGGTACTCGTGAAAAGCATTTTATTTCCCAATATTTCTGGGATTCGAACCACGAACCTCGCACGTAACAGGCAGACATGCTAACCACTGCGCCACGAGCACCACATTATTCCTTAATGTGTCATATTCTGTTTAATTATGTTTAAAGTAACTTAAATTCAAAATAATCAAAATTAACATTAAGTTTACTAATCTAAAGGCTTTAAAGTCCATTGTAAAGAATGTGAATTAAATAAATAAGTAAAATGACTAAATGCTCTATGTTTCAACGACAATATTATTTACACGAGATTCTGTGAAATCTTATTTGTCCGAAAACGGGATTCCTTGAGATAATTTGTGTTTGAGACACCCTAATCTTTAGAAAATAGTATCCATAGTTAATCCAAAGCATATTAAAATTAAAACTTTTTACATATTTGTATTTTTGGATTAAAAAAAAGTAATTTCCAAGGAATTCAATAAGGTTTTATATCAAATTTGAATGAATCATGTTTGTTGAATTATTCTGGTCAAAACACAAAAAAAAAAAAATAGAGTCGAAAGACTGAAAAAAGGTTAAAATGCTAAAAGAAAGTTAAATGACTAAAAGTTGCTCACTAAAAAACTTACTTAATAATTTAAAAATCATATTGAAGTCTAGTCTACTACAGACGAAAAGTAGTCAAATATCTAAAAATTAATAATAACCTTCCTTCCTTTCGCACGGTCAGCATTTTATATTTTGTTTGCTTACCAAAATTATTTCTTAACTTCATGTTCATTGGATGTGGGGTTGTATTCCCATAGAGTATAGAATACTAAACAACGTCCCCTTTTTGCTATAAAAACCAGTTTTTAAAGTTACTTACTGTCTACCGTCCAATTTATTCATTTGTCATTTCCATTTACTTTTTTTTTTTTGTCCAAATGTGTGTTTTTTCACAGCCATTTGAGAATGAAAACATAAATAAATGAAATCACGAAGTGCAGTGAGTGAGTGACTTTAATTAGCTGATACACACTGTTCAGTGTTCATACATCTACGTACAGCATCAAAATGAAAGACCACATACACGAGCAAACTACTAGCAACTCACTCAAAAATACTTTTGTTCGAATTTGAGGCGACAAAGACAACTTTGATTTATATACTCCAGCACTGTACAGCGATGGAAAATATTTTCTTATCGTAAGAAACCATAATTTTTTGTATCCGTATTGGATTTTTCGTCTAAAAGGTTAACTTTATTTAATAGTTTTGAATAGTTTAGAAAAAGGGTTGCATAAACTAATGGCGTCAAAATTTATTGAGGTGCTTTTCGGCTTGTCCTGAGACATGAAGAATTCCTAAACCGGCAGACTTGTCGGCACGATCGAACTATAATTACAAGAGCTTTTTTGGCAATCTAACATTTTTTGTTCTTTGGGAAAATAAAACCAAGCCCTTAACGCCATTTTATCGTAAGCGACAATAGAAAGCTTTATGTTTTTTTTTTTTGTTTTCGTTATAAGCATTCAAAGGAAAAAGACCGAAAGTCAGTCAGTATAGCTTACGATAAAATTTATTTTCGCTGCAAATTTTCGTAAAACAGTTATAATGTAAAACTAAAAATGCAGAAAATTACGAAACAATGTAAAGTTTTGAATTATATAAAAAATACTATTTTGTTGAAAATTTCGCTTAGGATGATTTTGCGGAAAGGGCTCGAAACGTTCCCTTCATTGATTGTATGTTATATCATTTGGCATAACCGTTAGGCTTTTTGAGCTTTTTATCACTTCCCCGTACCAACTTTGTCGCTCTCCATTCTTCTGCTTTCATTCTTCTTCTTCTTTTTCTTCCTTTTTCGGCTTTACGAGTGTTGTGCAATCTTGAAATTGCTTCCATATTCCTCACAGAAGTTGAGCGAATTCTTATACGCTCCATCCTTGCAGAGCTTCTGTATTTCAGTTCCATGTTCAAGGCAAATTTCTTTTCGAATGTTGATTAAGTACCACTTTGGACAGCCTTTTAAAGCAGCTTTCTTCTTCTTTTTCACTGCTTTAGCTTCACCAGCTTCTTTTGTTTGTTGAAAGTATCTCTACTATGCTATTCAAAATATAAATACTAAAATATTCAACGACGAAAGTATGAAAGTAATTAAAAATCTTAAACAAAGCAAAGCACTCTTTTGTTATATATTTTTTTTATATATTATTGAGCTTAATATTCTTATTTCAACACCGTTTCAGTGTACCTACTCTTTTAAGAATGTAATTTTTATTTCAAGACCATTGCTAACTTAAATTATGCTTAAACCTGGAAATTAGAATTA
Source organism: Melanostoma scalare (assembly GCA_949752695.1). NCBI lineage: Eukaryota > Metazoa > Arthropoda > Insecta > Diptera > Syrphidae > Melanostoma > Melanostoma scalare. Next base: position 280,655,988 of record OX456984.1, read on the forward strand.
AGCAAACTTAAAATGAGAACGAAATTCTAAAACAATAATAATTTTGAGATTTTAGATTTTACATCATCAAGTACGAAATAAATATTAATATAAATCTATACAAAGTGTGGGTGCCTGTAAATATTTGATTTAACGTAAACTAGGAAAACGTCGAAAGTCTAAAAACTAGATTCGAAAATTCTTTTTTCGATCTGCTCTTGATAAAAATTTATATAAATTATAATTATATAATGTCTAAGTTTGGGCTCTTAGGTTCCTGTAAAAAAAAAATAAAATTTTCCAAGACTAAAAACATGTTTGGAAAAAACATCTCCAGAACGTAACATCGATTTATTTTTTTTTTTTTCACTATTTTCATTAAAAGCGGAAAAGCAAAAGTTTAGAATGAAAGATTTCCAATAATATTAAACTGGTTCATTAAACCGAATGTTTATATGAAAACTTTTTTGGACGGATGCTTGCTCAGTTTCAAAATGTTTAGATTAAGAAATTCCAAAGTACCTCAGAGAAATATATACTTATACTTGTACATTTTTACGTAATTAAAAAAAAAACAACAGCAGCAGCTACACCGCACACATATCTACTGAAATACTGAAAAACATTTCTACATCTCCAGAATCTCCTTGAGTTCGCTCAGCAAACGCATACTCTCGTCGGGGGTTAATGAATGCAAACAATCGCCTCTGTTTAAAAAGAGTCGAAGCAAGGAAGAAAAAACATCCCACAGGCAAACATGCGCTGCCTCGAAGGGAAGAGGCGAAAACAAAGCGCAAACATTTCTTCACCTTATGACTGTGCGTTAAAGATTCCCAGGGTCGGGAAAACTTTTACAAGTCTTTCATGAAGCCTTTGTTTATAGTAAATAAATGGATGTAGTTTCTCTTATGAGTGTTAGGTGCTTGACAATTTATGTTCTATTGCCACTAATCAATGCGTGTGCCTGTGCAGTGGCAGTGCAGTGCAACCTGTGTTTTTTTATTTTTTATTTTTTTATTTTGAGGATAAATAGGAAAGAAAAAACAACATCATAGATAGGTAAATATTTATACGCACGAAAATTATTGGTAGTAACAACTACTGCATTGGATCTCTCGGAGGTAGGTATCGACTATTACACCGAACACCGGATAGAAATGTTTAGTGGAAGTGACACATGACATTCATCGAAAACTTATATTGAAATACACTAAACAAAAACTCAAGCGCTTACTCTTTATGTGGCTGTTAAAATGTGGCGCATTCATTGTGGAGTTGTGGACTCCGTCTCTGACTCCGACTCCGATCTCCGACTCGGGTGCTGTGCTGCTGTGGGGCTGTTGCACGGAAACTAAGTGTTGAATGGTATTTCAGGTTTCAGCACGGATAACGCAAGAACATGAGAAGCAGAATGTGTTACAACGTGAAACAATAAGTACACTCGAATAACAGAGTTGCATGCCTTCACTGGTTATGTGAATGCATTCGGTGCGTTAGCGAGTGCATTAAGAATTCACTTGCACTTTGTGTGTCTATTTTAGAATTCCTTTTTTTTATATTTACCCTCCTTTATGCTTTTAAGGTTGTCTATCCAGAACTGGACGCATGAAAATGTGTGTTGGTGTTTTTAAAATAAAATTTCCGTTTTCCAACCCCTTGCAGTTGCAGGGAAAGGTTTTTATTTTTCCTCAAATATGATTTGGCAAATGAACTTGCAAATGGATTTCTCTTAACATCTATCAGGCGAGATTGCGAGAACCCCAAACACTTATAAATAAATTGAAAACGCAATTTACTTAAAACAGAATACCTATACCTAACACCTTTTTAAGAAATTTAATCAAGTACCTACCTTCCTACCTACCCATATACCTACGCGACTTCAGTATCCTTTGGTTTAAGCGACCATTTAACCTTCTCTTACTCTTTTCCTTAGCTATTTTTACATTTTACCCTTGGTTAGAGAAATGAAGTACAAATGTGTTTAAAGGAGGGTAGTTTTCTTTCACTTACAAAGCTTATACTTGCTTTTGAGGTGGACTGTGAATGTGAACATTGTGAAAATAAATCGATATTATTTTGGGAGAAACCACATTTGCTTTTGTAACTGAATAAGTGTAGCTATACCTTTTCCTTTTGCCATGCGTAGGCATATTACTATTTTGCCGAAAAACGCTTCTTCACTCCACTCCGTACATAAATAAATATTAAGGTACATACATACATACGTATAAACAGGGAGTATTCATCCCTTCCAAGGGGGGGTGGTTTTATTTTCCATTTTTGTGTATACATATACCTATGTATGTACATTGTACATATATCGTGCGTTGTATACCAACCCATAAATTTGGTTTAAGTGGCAATTTGGTAGTTTTTCTGTATGGATTTGCAAACAAAGACTGGGGTAGTGATATGTTTTATCCAACATAATTATCGCTTAAAGCTCCAGTAATTTTATTTTTAAACAAAATAAAATTTTAAAGGTGCATAGGTACCTAGTTCCGGTGCCCGTGGTGTGATGGATAGCATGTCCGCCTGTTAATCCAGAGGTTCGAGTTCGAATCCCAACAGAGGCAAAAATGTTTTTTCCACGGGTATCGCCTTTCGCGAGGAATTGGCAAGTCCTCCGTTAGTATTCATTCATTGCCATGAAAAGCGCTTTCTCGATTAGCCGTTCGGAACCGGCAGAAAATTGTAGGTCCCCTCCATTTCCTCACAAGGCATGGTTGTGAGAAATGCGCTAGGCCCAGGGGCTCCTCGCTCTGTTGCGCCACCCTATTTATTTATTTATTTATTTATTTAGGTACCTAGTTCACATTTCTAAGATTAAAACGAAGTTACCAGCTTCGTTCGGAATCAGCAGAAAAACGATTTGCTTTATTTTGAATTTAAGCTATAAGTAGGTTTCTTTTTGTGTTAAGCTTTTCTTAAATACCTTCAAACTGGCTTACCTAAGTTGCAAAATCTGAATTTATAGTGAAAGTTCTAAAACAGTAAGAGCCAATCCATTGGGAACACTCTTTTTACAAATATACTTTTCTAATGTTCTTTTATACGAAGCCGAACGTCAATATTGTCGTTAAAACATAGATCATTTAATCATTTTACTTATTTATTTAACTCAAATTTTTTACAATGGACGTTAAAGCCTTTAAATTAGTAAACGTAATGTTAATTTTGATTATTTTGAATTTAAGTTACTTTAACCATAAATAAACAGAATATGACACATTAAGTAATAATGTGGTGCTCGTGGCGTAGTGGTTAGCATGTCTGCCTGTTACGTGCGAGGTTCGTGGTTCGAATCCCAGAAACATTGGGAAATAAAATGCTTTTCACGAGTACCCCCTTTCACTAGGAATTGTAAATCTTTAAAAAACATTAGGTGCCGAGGTTTGCATAGCTTTGCCGCGCCACACTAGTCATTAATTTATTTTCACTGAAGCAAAAAAAATTTTTTTTTATTATTTTACAAAAAAAAAGAAAAAAAATTTTGTGTGTAGGTACCAGAGATTAAAATGAACTAAGTCTGCTTGTGAACTATGAGTATTTACTTGAATAAAACGAGTTTGAACAAACTGAGTCAACCCACAAGCAAGTAAATTTGAACAATCTTATTTGTGAACCAAGCAACTCTGAACAACCCCTATTTTCAAACGAACCAAACAAGTAGACTTGCTTGCAAGTCAAAATGAGTTTGAATAACATTGAGTTAAACTGCTTGTGAGCAAAGTGCTTGTGAATAAAAGTGATCACAAGCAGTTTGATCGTAAGCAAGCAATAAGTTCATGAGCAAGCAGTGTGCTTGTGAATAAGCAGTGTGTTCATAAAGCAAGCAATGTGATCATACCAAAAAGGGTAGTTTGATGGCGTGATCGTTTTAAGTAAAATAAAAATCTAGGTATACCTAGGTGAGAAGTACGTTTATTTAATAGCTTGGTTTTTTCTTCTTTTCTTTTATATGAAGAAAATGGTTATTATACAGTAGATATGGAAACAATTTATTGTATTCATTGAAGTAGATAGTATAGGTTTGTAAGTATATAGAAACAAAAAATTTCAAGTAAACAGAAAACTCAACTAGAAGTTAAAAAAAGCAAAACATTAAAAAAAATATGCAACTATAAAATAGATAGGTATTTATACCTACATGTTTATAACTCTTCCTAATTCATTGATGACCTTTAATTTTTGTACCTACCTACATAAGCTTAAACCCAAACATTTGCATGCCATAAAACGAAAGGATAAGCAATCACTTGCCATAAAAAAATGTTAAGCAATATCCATTTCCGCAATAAAGGCATATAAATTTATTATACTGTAAAATTTATTATTATATTAAAAAGGGAAATTTTGGAATCAGAAATTAAAATATTTTATCATCCAGCAATGCAACCAATCCGTTCTTTTTCATATCCAAAGCCAACCATTTGTATGCCTTTCTTTGTTTTTCAATAGAATTATAGTTAGGTATAAATGTTCAGTACATTGCTTTCCGATGGACACACTGCCTGGTTATAAACACACTGTTTGCTTGTAAGCACGCTACCTGCTTGTGAACACACTGCCTGCTTGTGAACACACTGCCTGCTTGTGAACACACTACCTGCTTGTGAACATTTTGCGTGCTCATGAGTATTTGAATATATTCAAGTAAGTTCAAACAAGTCAATCTGCTTGCAAGTCATTTGCTTGTGAGTGCAATACAGAAAAAATGACTTGTGAGCATCCTTACTGATTTAGTTTGTTCAGAAGAATTTTTGCTTGTGAGTAAATATGCTTGCGAGCTATTTGCTTGTGAATAGGGGTGGGAAATGATCAAGTCTGAGCGATCGTTGAGAAATTTTTGATGTGTTTGAACAGATTTGAACATACTCATTTTGATCTCTGGTAGGTACCTACTTGACTTAAAAAATTTTGCTGATGATTTCAAAATTGGTGATATCGACTGGTATAGCGTAGAAGAAGATACAATTTGGATTCCTTTAATAGAAGCAGAGATGTAGAAATGTTAGTGATTAATTCATTAGAGTCCTCATATATTAAGATATTTATTATACTATACAGTGAGCGTGAAAAGAAAGTGCGTACACCTGCAAAACAAACTTTTTGACAATTAGACAGTACTTCGTTTTAAAACAGGTACATGTGTAATATTTTAAAGCAATTTACAGTAAATAAATTCACAACTTAAGCCGAAGTTTGACCGCTTGATCATAGAAATGTACGTTTGGCGAAACTGGATTTAGCGGTTCGAGGGTCTTCCAAAAACACAACAACCACAGGCACACATCAAAAAGGATGGCTACTTTATCATTCACCCTATACCAACTGGACAAACAGGCCTAAACTCTATGGAGTGTTTGTGACAGTATCTCGATAAACAGACCGGAAACAGGGTTATTTCCAATAAACTGTCACTTAAGTAAATTTTAGTTGGGAATTCTTTACAATTTTACTTCTCTTTTTGGACTAATGGTGTCAGATTATTGAATATAAACTACTTTCATATCTATTTTAACAGGAAGTACTATCCAATTAGGTGTATGTGTACACTTTCTTTGACGCTCACTGTATGTATAAAACTAAAACTTTTAAAAAACTGGCATCTTACAAAACCTACACATCTTGTTAAATAATAATAAATAAATTAATGAATAAATAAGTACGTAACTATACCTAAATCTTAAAAATTAAAATAACAAATTTTAAGTGACTGCTTTTAATCGGCATAATCAGCTTGTGGACAAATGCCGTTGTGTGTGTGTGAGTTTTACCGTCTTGTTGTTATATCTCCTTTGTGATGTTCGCCAAAAAACACGCCTTGTCTCAAAGGCCCATCACTAACTTGCGAAAACCAATCTTCACATATAAATGTTTTTCTTAAAAACACGGGGCTGGAAGTAATAGCTATTCAATTTATTTACATTAACTTATGATTTAAATTATAAAAGAATTAAGTAATAACAATACCCACCACTTATCTTTCTGTTCTAAGAAACTTTTTTTTATTTTTTCATGGTGTGAAAATGCTTTTTTTTAAGTCAGAAGCCATTTAAAAAACATAAGTTCCATTGTACCACATTCTTATGAAGTACATATTACGTTTTTGATTTTTGGTGCTTTATTTTTACATTTTTTAAAAAGAAAGGATAAAGGAATTAAATTTTTTGTTTTTTTTTTAGAGATGGTTCTGAGATACTGTGAGTCACCATCAGTTGGAACGTGTTGTACTTATAATATGGAAACGAAGATGGCCATGTCTTCGAGACTACATCTGGAGAAAAATTCCAAAGAAGAAATAAACAGACTATCATCAGTGTTTGGTTCTAAAGCACATAAACTCAATGGTGAGTAGTATCATCAACCTATGTGTTAATTTATTTTATTCTTTAATTTATCTTCGCTACCTTCTTTGTTTTTGAAGTAAATGTTGTTTCATTGACGCCTACTCTTCAATGTTAAACTAAAATGATCTTAAAAAAAAAGAATGTTTGAATTGCTTTGTCAAGTCAAATAAACATAAATTAAGACAAATGTCTTTTAAAGAAAAGTATTTTTCCAATTATTGTATGACTGCAGTTGGAATGCATGCATAAAAAGAAGTGATGGCGCATTCTATGGCAGCAAATTTATTTTTCGGTATTGACATTGTTTCTGCTACTTTATGCCTCTAGACATGCTTTGAGAGAGTATAGGTTTTTCTTGCTTTGTTTATGGCATTCATGCTCACATGTTAATTGTTCTGAGATTTTGAATAAGTCACAGTTTCGATGCGAGATGAGACACTTCCGGATAGATTTTAGGTGCGAAAAACACGAGTATTAAATGATTTTGAATTAGAATCAGCATTTTTTCGGCTATTGATTTGGTTGAATAACGCAATTCCATATACTATTCTCTCCAAATATTTGAGTGGTTTTCATTTCAGTTTTATTTTTGATTAAGAATTGTGTGATTAGCAAAGTTCATACTGTACAATTAGTTGGACAGACTTCGTTTGATGGATGTTGGATGGTCGGATGTAGTTTGCGTTCAGACTTATCAAACTTGTCGTCCAACTTTATGTCATATATTTTTCTGCTCCGTCCAACTTCAAAATATTTGAAAACCATCCAACAAGTTGGTCAAGCGGTCGTCGGAGGGTTCACATTATCAAATATATTGGTCGTTCAAGCCAAAGTCTGTCCAACTAATTGTATAGTGTGAACTCCGCTATTCCATATAATTGGCATATTACTCTCATGATCGTTTTTTGGTAAGACTTTTGAATCCCATTCTAATCGTGACATCCCTCAGTTTTCTGAAGGAAAACATTTTTTTCTGTTTATTATAGTTAATCAATTTTTTCACTTTACTGCAATGGCAGAAGGTCTATAGCACCTTTTTCCAAAAGAAGAAAATTTTTGGTTATTTTCAGTTTGACCCTAACTTCATACAGTTAAAATGGAACTCATATTTTAGGCGTTAACCCGTATGTGGAATGCTTTACCTAACTTTCCTCCCCACCACGATATGCAATGTAAATAAATTCATTAATCCCTGGGTTGTTTTACCCCGAGCTGTTGTGCTCACATATTTCTTAATTTTTTTTATTTACTACATCGCTAGTAAACTCTTTGTGACCGAAAGTCGTACTGAAAACTTTAACACCTTAAAATACTTAAAAATAATTTTTGAAGATTTTGAGTTCCCGTTCACGTTTTTCTTCTCTTCGGAATATGGGGATGAAATATATCCCATCTCCTTACACTCATTTCATTTAAATCAGTTCAGTAATAGTATTTACTCTTTGTAATAGTGTATAAATAGCGATATAGGAAAGTGTCCACTCTGCGACGACAACTACGCTACGACACCGCGTTTCTAAACATTTTGTAGTTCTCAAGTCAATAGGAGTGTTGCCATTTGTCAAAAGCGTTTGTCGTCGCTGTCGCAACTGCAAAATCGATTTAAGTTAATAGAGCTTTTGAGCTATGCATAAAAAATTGGCTTTTGTCCTTAAAATCTTTGAGAAATTACGATGAAAAATAAAGTCAATAAAACGAAGTTTAACAAACTAATTAAAACACCTATTTTGTTTTTTTTTTTACAGATGTGTTTAATCAGCTCCTTGCGGAATCAAAAAAGGAATTCCACTCAATGTTCAAGAGAACTTATGGTGTCATTTATGAACAAAACGCTTATGTTTTCTCCGACTTGTTTACTGAACTGGAAAAGTACTATTCTCGTGGAAAGGTGGACCTTGGTGAAGCAATGGATGGATTTTTTAACACGCTTTATCAAAAGATGTTTACAGTTTTGAACGCACAATTTACTTTTGATGATAAGTAAGTTGACAGAGTTTAAGCATATTTTTTTTTTCTTGAAAACCTTTTGTGTAGGTACCTTTTGTTGATTTTTAGCCACAACTTTTTTTTTGCTTTGTTCGCTTCTGCGGAAGATATCAAAGAGTTTTAATCGTATACCATAAGCTAAGCATACAATGAGTCATAAAATAGAACAAAGAACATCATCCCCAATCTATTTAGAGTGGTATTAAGTATCATTAAAAGTCGGAGAACCTGTTACTAGTTACACCAATTTGTTGCTGGCTTTTTCTTCTCCTTTATTTCTTTTTTAGTTTTCTTGGATAGAAATCGCCCGACGATAAATGTAGAGTATCACCATTCACCACACATATCAAGAAAATAATCTCCACTCATCTCGAATTTCTGCAGACAGTAGACAGATAATAAATTGTTACTTCATGCGGTCATACATAAGCACAACGCTTGAGGTAAAAAGCAACACCAAGAAACGCGCGTCTTCCAAAGTATGTACCTCCTTGGAACAATATTGGATTTAGGTGTGAAGTAACCAGTAGTTTGTTACGATCAGCAATAGTTTATGTCGGTTTACTGTCGAAGAAAACCAACCACTTTGGGAACTATGCACAAGTGCTAACCCACTGAGTGAGTTTGCTTCGAGTAAAATGAGTGCAGGACAGAGAAAGCTGACACCCGGATCGCATAGCAGACCTATAAGTGCAATTCAATTCACTAGTGTAACACCTGCTTGCATGCTCCACAGAACTTCTGTAGGATTAAGCTGGTATTATTTTAGTAAGAATGCCGATTGCTTACTTTTGAGGTTAAAAGTTAAACCGGGTGCTTTATACTTTATTAAGTTCATAAGAATCGAATCGGGGTTATTCTTTAATTTTTCTATAACGATTATTTGAATATCTCATTTTTGTGGAATGATGTTGGATATGATTATATTTTTCAGAATTCACACTCCCAGGCATAATACCAGTAGCTCCATGGATTCGTTCTTGCCACGTTATGAAACAAAAAGCTTTTTTTTATCTTTTTTGTTTACAATGTTACAATTAGCTTGAAAAATTAGTACAACGCATCTACTTTAATCAAACTGGCAAGTTTAGTTGTGACTTAATTTGGGAAGCAATCTGTTTGTAACCGCTTCATAGGGTATCTACATATGTAATTTTCACGTAACCCCAAAAACCTAACGAATACCGTATTTGAACTTCAAATCTTTCTGCCGAAAACAAAAACAGCATTTATAACTTAATTGTAAATAAAATAAAAAGTATAATTCTATCGTTTTGTTAAATTTTTTGCCGTTTAATTTTTAAATGTTGGTACGGTTGATCATTTTCCCGTATCTCGAATTAAACGGAAGTCGAAAGCTTTGTTCGTTGAGCAGGAAATATGTAATCGTTTAGTGGAATTTTTTTATCCATTTTCATGGTGTTGTGGTTAAGGGAGGGGTAAACCCTGGGAGGCTGAAAAAAAGGCTTTTTTTACGAATTTTTTATGAAAAATCTCATAAAGTAATTTAATTTGTTGATTTGCTACATTATTAAGTATATAATCTCAAGTATCTTCTGTAATTTTTTCATACAAAAATATCGAAAAACAAACCGATGATAGTGCATTTTCCGAGACGCCTCCACTTTTTGGTCTTTTGCAAGATAACTTTTGACAGGATCATATAAAATCAAAATTTTAAAAAGATTTCGTTAAAAGACAACTTTCTCCAGGTAATAACACGAGTTTTTTTTTGCAATTTTGAGATTTTGGTGACAGTTTGAAGTGAAAAGTCGTTTTTTTGCCTAAAAGTGCCACCTATGAATGGCTGTCAATTCTGGAAAAATAAAATTTTTTTAAAATCCTCGTGCTATTACCTCTAAAAATTTATCGTAAAGAATTGTGCAAGATTTCAGAAGGATCGGTGCAACCAACAGTTTCCGAGATATTTTGCACACCGCCTTTAAAGATACTATAGTTTCGAGATAAACGCTTTTAAAAATAAACGCGAAAAACAGCACACTGAATCAAAAATGTTCCGTTAGAAGCGTCATTAGATTGAGCGCCCCTTCCCTGAACACAAAAGAAGACCTCGAGCTACCTGGAACCAATTATAAAAGGAGCAAAGATGGTACGCGGCCGGGATCATTGTCCGTCCGGCCGGCCCCCCTCTATTCGCTCGCCGCGCATACCTGCTCTAAAATCACTGTAACTTTTCGAATTCAACTCGGAATGACTTGAAATTTTGACTCAACATTCTTGATTAATAAGAAAATGCAATAAAAAAAATCGATTTTTTGAAAATGCACAGGGTTTACCCCTCCCTTAAGATTACCAAATTTCTATGATACGCGTCTAGTCATGACTCAAAATTGTTTTATTTGCACAAGCAATTTGTATTTCCTTGTATTTTTTGGAAGAAATTGGTCAGAAGCGTAAATAGCACATCTTTATACGAGTAGATTTATAAAGTGAAAAAACACATCGAAATAAAAAATTTTCTTTGGCTTTAATCAGAGTTTGGTTCTTGAAGTATGTATGTAAACTTTAAGGGTATAGCAAGTCGTCAGACCTACAAGCGATCTTTTACTGGGCTTAAAGCCACTAAATTTATAAAAAAAATTTAAAAAACTTCCCATACAAATGAGTCTGCGTTTGCTGATTCGTCCTGTCGGAAAGGAAGTTGAAAGTTAAGAGCTTTCTTTTATTTCGGAAACAAGTTGCAAAAGATTTTCTCTGCTTCGCCTACAAATCGTAAACTACAAGTACATATTATAATACCAACTGAGTCGAATACTAGTCGGTGTCTAGCAAGTAGTCAGACTTACAAGCCAGTTTTTCAAGCTTTAAAATGACTAAATTTAAAAAACTTTTTTTGTAATATTTATACTCCACTTTCAGGGTTTTTTTACGAATGCCCACTTAAAAATTGTTTTTTGTCGGGATCCTTAATAACAGCTTTCTTTAAACATTTTAAGGGGTACTTTGAGACGAATGTGCTTTCTTTTTGTTCTTCGAAAAGTAAAATATATTTCGTAAACAAAGGCTTGCAAAAGAAAGTTGTATACCTTCATACTCGTTGTTTATCTTTAGTTATATTTTTTTCGTTGTAGGTATTTAGGTTGTGTTAGCGAACATATGAAAGAACTAAAACCATTCGGCGATGTGCCTGATAAACTATCCGTCCAAATAAAGAGATCGTTTGTTGCGACACGAACATATGCCCAAGCACTAATGACGGCCGCTGATGTTACGAAGAAAATGATTAATGTAAGTTTATAAACAGTTTGATAAAAATAAAATTCAATTTCGCGCTGCCTAACCATAACAAAAATAATAAAACAAAATAAATATACACATCCTATTCATCTCATTTATAGATCCGTTTGAATGCTGACTGTACGGCTGCGCTGACAAAGATGCAACATTGTGGTGCATGCAAGGGCTATGTAGAAAAACCTTGTACGAACTACTGTGTGAATGTGATGAAAGGTTGCTTACACTATTTCCATGAGCTGGACATGGAATGGGACAATTTTGTTTCTTCGATGGAAAAAGTCTCCGAACGTCTGTTGGGTTCATTTAATATTGTTATGGTTGTGGAGCCAATCAACATAAAAATCTCTGAGGCAATTATGAATTTCCAGGTAAGGGATTGGTTATTGTCGGTTTCATTTGTACTTACCATTCATAAAAATTTTTTATATGTTAGCTGTAGATTTCTTAAATCGTAGATTGAATAAATAAATAAATAAATAAGTTGTTGTTAGTTATTGGGATATGGGATATGCCGTTTTCTATGATTGAGCAATGTTTATTATATGATTAAATGAACAGCCCACTTAATTTTTGTGTTGTCTGTTGTCTCCTTACTTAATGATTATCACTAAGTTTGGCCGTATATCGTTTCATACATTATGATAAATACATACCAAAAGGAAATAAAAATTAAAAAAGTTTTTTTTTTCTTGCATGTCAAGTATTAGTTGATTTCGATTAGATTAACGGCATTATTTCTATCTAGTGGATTTTTGATGAGTAAATAAATCAAATTGATGAAGTATTGGTGTTAAATCGTTTTGACTTTGTTTAAAAATCGGTAGGTATGAGGCTTCGAATACCTTCATCAGTTATTGTTAGTTGTTTTGTCCTCTTTTTAACAACAATTCGTAATAGGTCGGTTATAAACTAACCATAAAAGATACTCCCAAACAAGTAAATTTTTAAGCCTTATTATTCCATACTGCTTCTAGAAACAAGTAGTGTTAAGTAAGATAAGATACGATCAGGGTGTTGAACAGATATTATAAACTAGAATTTGTTATATTTATTTTTTAAACATTTGGTTTTTATTTACAGGAAGCGGGACAAGATATTTCAAACCAGGTGTTTCAAGGCTGTGGTCGTCCTGCACTGGGTCGGAAAAAGAGATCAATAAACCCTAAATTTTCAGAATCAAATAGTAAATTGGCCTTAACCGAAAACATAGAAGCTGATATTATGGATATTGATGCAAAGCTTGATAATGAAATAATTTTGAAAGACAGCGGACAGCACCGTTTAAGGCGAGCAGTAGAATCCGAATCAGAAGATGTAACAGTTTCTGATCAAGAACAAAATATACAGCCAAATAAAGGTGGTGGAGGGGGTGGAGGACGTAAGAATAGAAAAAAACAACATAACAGAAAGAATAATGATAATGACTATGTTACGAGTGAACCAGTGCTCGATAAACTAATAAAAGAAATCAGACAGAAGGTCAAAGAATCGAAAAAGTTCTGGTCGAATTTGCCATATCAGATATGTAACAATGAAGACATAGCCGTCACTTCAGACGCAGACAATAATTGTTGGAATGGTCATACTGTGGACAGGTAAGATTCATACTGAACGGGCTCTTTATTTAGTTTATTTACAGACATTTCTTTATAGATATATGCACTCGGTGACCACAGAACATGGGTCATCTAATCCAGAATTTCCTGGAAATCCAACTTCACCCAAGCAACAGAGTATTGTCGCATCTCAGTTATTTTATTTGAAGACTGCCGTTAGTCATTTAAGAAACGCTTACAATGGGCAAGATGTGGACTGGTCCGATCAAGGTAAAGTATAGTTATTATTTCCTGTTGATATTTTTAAAAACCAATAATTTTATTTTAGAAGAACCCTACTACGGTAGTGGTTCTGGTTCTGGTGGTGGAATCGATGACGAAGATGATGATGACGAAGGCTCTGGTCTTGGTCCTGGTTCATATCCTTCATTCCATAAACCAACTACTTCCAGTGGTAACACTGAACGACCGTCTGTACGAGTCAATAAAATTGACAACAGCGATGATGAAGACGACATTGGTGGTACTGATGAACATACTTCAGGTCCTAGTCGCAACGAGGGTGCAATCGGCGGGGGTAGCACCCATAGAAATAGTCATGAAGAGGAAGTAGAGACAGATGGCAACCATCTAGATACGGATCCCAAGTTTAGTAGTGCGACAAAACTGAAAAATCTACGATTGTCAGTGTTTATGTATTTACTTCCGTTCTACATTGTGATTTGGTGCAGCGGAACCAAACATAATTTGGATTTTCTGTGATTCTAAAGTCTTCAGGAGGTCATAAATTTTGTGTTAAAAATTTTTTTTTTACGTTAAATTAGGAATTAACTTTTGCGGAAAATGTTTTTGTTTAAATCGAAACTATATTGGTTGTATAGATTTTGCTTTAAATTGGCGATTAATAAACTTGCACTTGCATTCGGCGGAGAGGATCTTAGAATTTTAACGTTGTTGCGACCGTTTTTAGTTTTATAGACACTTCATTGCAATTATTATATGAAAACTTTCTTCTTAAGTAAAGGGACAACCTTTAGTACGAGTTAAATTGAAGTCCTTGTTAAAAAATCAATCCAAAAAATCGTTATCAAAATATTTTAGACAACATCTTAACACAGTAATAATTATCTATGACTTAATGATCAAAGTTTTGTATTTTGCCTCTTGATTTTGAAATTTTCTGGAAGTATTAGCTTCTTTTTTAATACAACACTCTTATAAAGGCAATTAAGCTTAACTTAAAAATAATTTTGATGACAGAAGGTTGTATCCTCGTCTTTCTACTGTGTAACTAGAAACTCTCTGCCAATCTTCATTGTTAGCCTATTAAACATTAATAATAAATAAAATCGTCTTTTGTCAAATTAGTTATGAGAATACATATCAATTTGTGGTTTCGATTAAAATAAAACTCTGATCAAAGTTATACAAAAAGAAGGTATTTATTAAAATGAAGAGTAGATTAAGGCTGCATTTATGAATTAAATGGAATAACTAACAGATATACGTAATTCAATGAGAAAAAAATTAAATCATTTGTAATAAATAATAAGGTATGAATGTGGGAGTGTATGCGAGGGAAAATGTTTTCTTTTTTGATGTTTTTTTTACATAATATGAAATCAAATAGTATTTTTGGGATGTATTTACCGAGATAGTAAAATAAAAAGAGGAGAAAGAAAGGTTTCATATATCAAAATTCAAGCACAAATTTTCTTTTTGTAAAGGATTTACACAAAACCACAAAATACAACACCAGTATGTCAAAATAAAAGTTTAAAAATAGAAATAGTTTTAAAAACAAGCGGTGGCAATTCATTTACAGGAAAGCTTTCTTCAAATAAAAAAAAGATGGGGATTGATGGGAATATAAGTTTGACAAATATAGTAAACTTGTGAATTTATGTTTAAAAATAAACTATTTTTTTTATTTTGTTTAAAAAAGTTTCCATATAATTGAATAGCATAAAAGATATTATCTTTATGGTTAGTTTTCATCTTTTGTGTACGTGTACTCCAACCTTTGTGGCAGCAAAGATTTTACAAATTACAAATCCAATTGAAAATTGGTGCAAAGTCAATATTAAACATCAAAACCTAATTTTGTTTTATATTATTATGTTTTATTTCTTGATTTGGTATTTACACAGGACTGAATAAAATCGATTTATATTGTAAGTTGTATTAAGTTGTTGAGTTAATCGCTTTAATGTTAAACATAAGTTCATGCTTAATTTAATGCTTCAGAATAGAAATTTCAAAACTAAATATTTTTGCAAAGTTTATCCAAACTTGATAAAAAATTTATCAATTAATTTTACTATAATATCCTTGTATTAACCATTAAACTAGTTTGATTATATAGGTACTATGTAAGGATAAACATTACAAAAACGTTACGAAAAATAATATCATAAATATCATGCAATAAATTAAGAAAAGTTGATTATCATTTTATTAGTAAATTTTGTTTGTATAGTGTTGTAAGAATAAAAAAACAATAAATAGGTATATGTTCATAAAAATTATGTTTTTAACTGTTTTCTTAAAAATTTAAAAGAAATTATTTTATTATATTTTTATTTGTATTTATATACATTTTTGTGCGCTGTAATGCTAAATTATTATTTATAAACCAAGAAAAAATGCGTTTGATAAATTTCGCAAATGAGTGAAAACTTTAACAAAAAAAAAAATTTATAATAATAATAAATGAAGGATGTGATTTAAGTTTATAAACAAAAACTTGTTTTACTTTGTTTTTAATCTTGGCATACAATCAAGTTTGTAACTAAGAAAATGCAGTAACAAATCTGTGTACCTGAGCTAAGGTTTAATTTCAGTCTAAAGTTATTGTCGGATTGAAGGAAACTCCGAGGTATTTAAAATCCTCCACTTCTTAAATTTTGAAACAATAACTATAACATTTTATGTGTAGGTATGTTATAAATCAAAAAAATTTGATCAGCATTACATGCACAGTAAGAAATTTCATATGGCTAGTAGTTAAGAACGTGGAAAACGAAAACTGGATTGCTTCGGATCTTCAAACTGAAGCTGTATGTATTTGCATATGTAAATAAATTTTGTGTTGTCACTGACACAAAGTCAACCATATCATCCAGAGCACTAGATGTATTATAATATAAGTTAAACCTATATTGTCTGCAAAAGCTATAATTATAGATATAGGAGACTAAACATAGAGTTGATGTAGATCTTAAAAAAGATGCTACCCAAGACAAACCTTTGGGGAACACCAGTATTAGCAATTTTCGCATCACGTAAGTTATCTCTTTCAAAACCTGTTTTTACAAAAAGAACAAAAATCAAGTGAGCATCTTCTGCAGAAATCCATCTCCGAAACCGCACTGTGACAAGAACTGTAAAATTTACATTCTCAAGGTTACGCAAAATCTAGTTTTTTATTGTTCGTTCAAAGATTTTAGAAATCGATAATTCAGTCAGAGCCATAGTACAACAAACTATCAGATACGCTATCTAGGATACCTGGATCTGGGATTACTTTTTGAATGATTTTCTCTAGATTGCTGCAGGCAGCAGCTGTGAATGTAAAAATGGGTGTGATGGCTAATGAGGGTAAAACAAAATGTATGTTGTCATCAAACTAGAGCAGAGAACAACGCCGAATTTAACAAAATCACAATAGACAGACATAACTCCGAGGTAGTACAGAACTTTATCTGTCTAGGATCCGTTGTAGAAACGGAAAACAACATCAGTGCGGAAATCAAACGGAGAATTACTCTTGCCAACCATTCTCTAGAAACACCAATGTACCCTTCATAGGAAGCTAATCATACCGGTCATACGAGAAGGAGAAGCGTGGATCTTATCGAATGAGGAAACCTTTGGGCGTTTCCAAATAAAAATACTCCAGTCCAAAATGTCCTAAATGCGAAGACAATGTTTGGGGAAGAAGGTATAAAAACAAGCTAATAGGTTTGTTCGTTGAAGCCCTAGGGTCGCCACAAAGCGTTTTTTGAATAACCTAAAGTCGCCCTGAATGTCAAATTGAGTGTTTTTTGAGCCCTAGGGTTGACCTAGGTTTTCCATAAACTCGCCCTAGCTTTTTGCTGTGGCGAGTTGAGGGCTGTCAAATGGCATGTATTTTTTTTATGACAGAGATTTTCAATTTCAATTTTATTTTGTAAAAGTAACTAATATTTGTACATTAAGATTAACATCATATTACTTATTTGTCATCGATTGGAATTGGAATTTGTTATTCAATAATTCGAATTAAAATTTTTTGCATTTGAAAATGTTTCCTGATTTGTTTTATTGATGTAGCGATCACTTAGTAAATTTATTGCCATGAAAAGCGCTTTCTCGATTTACCGTTCGAAATAGGCAGAAAGTTGTAGGTCCCCTCCATTCTCTCACAAAGGCGCAATGGTTGTGAGAATTGCGCTAGGCCCTCGTGGCTCCTCACTCTGTTGCCCCACCCTATTTATTTATTTATTTTATACTAGTTGTGCCAGCAACTTCGTCCACAAGAATTGGCATAACTTTTTTATTTATCAACCGATTGACATGAAATAAAAACTAAATGTTGAAGCTTACCACAACATATTACTGAAAACCCCATCTAGATAGGATAAGCCGAGATTAGCGTGCACAAACAAACTAACAGTTACGTTCTTATTATATGTATAGATTTTCATTTTATTCCCACGAACATAACAGGGAATTTAGAAAATAACAAAAACGTTCGTTGAACTTTACCCATGGTTCATCCAGGTTTGCTTGACAACCCTATGAAGTGTAAAAAAAACTGGGTTTCCAGTCCTAAGAAAACGTTAAACTACAAAACCGCCAACCATCCCTGTAATTTAAGCAAAAATTCATCCCATTTGACAGCCCAGGTTTTTAAAATACCAGCTGGAGCACTCAGACCTAAATACCGGTCCATTGTACTACCAGATAGCAACCTTCTATTTGTTATAGCTTTCCAGATGTTCGGAGAAAAGCCAAAAGACGCTGCCATGATAAGGAGCCTAAGTTACCAGCTCTCACCATGTCTGCGCCGAGTATCTGTAACCTCATGCGAGAAAAAGCAGGACATTCACAAAGGAAGTGCTCTGCGGTGTCCTCATCTTCTCCACAAGATTCACAGAGTGTGGTATCACTTAAGCCTAACACGTTTAAATGCTTGGCAAAAGAGAAGTGCCCGCTGGCAACGCCAATAAGCTTTCTACAGACTTTTCTGCTACGAGCTAGCAAAAATGTTGCAGTCTTCTTACTAACGTTGGGGAGCATACGCTTGGTCTGTCTGCATCCAATGGAGGCATGCCATCTACGGTTGTGCTCTTCACAGATCCAATCGTTGATTGAAGCCCTCACTGAGGACGCTGGCAGACCTAGGACGGTTCAGGTCCTGAGAAAGCTGTCTGAGATCCTTGCCTAGCGAGTTCATCGGCGATCTCATTTCCAGTTATGCCGTGAAATGAGACTCAAGGAATTTAATCTTCCGATCGCATTCAGAGAGCTCTTGCATTCCTGGATCACTTTCGAAGTGGTTAGAGGGTTGAGAAGGGCCTTAAGCACAGCTTGGCTGTCGCTGCAAACAAAGATACTTCTCCCCGTCCATCCATTGTTCGTTACGTGGCTCAAGGCCATTAGGATAGCATAAGCCTCCGCTTGGAAAACGGATGCGTATGATCCCAAAGATGAGTGCAGTCGTATGTCGTCGTTCTCAACAAAGGCACCAGCACCAGAACCCTCGTCGGTTTTGGAGCCATCTGTGAAGATATAGTTACAGTTCTTTCCAGGCTCAGATTCTGGAGCGAACCAGTCCTGAACCGAAGGAAAGTTGACTGAGTAATTTTGACGCAGTTTGAGCCTTGGGATCATCGTGTCAGACGGCATATCCATTAGACGTGAGTCAAAAGATATGCTGCTTGCGAGTTCCTCAAAGCTCCAGTGCGAATTGTGCCAGAGACCACATCGCTTTAAACGTGAAATGGTCTTGAGAGTACACCCCATGATGTAGGTATCAAGGGGAGGAAGATTCAACAGTGCGTCGAGAGCAGCTCCCGGTGTGCTGGGGAAGGCCCCCGTAACACCCAGACAAATTTTTCTTTGAAGTTTGACAAACGAGGCAATAACGTATTTACGCGAGAGCTTATTTCACCAAACAACTGACGCATAGGAGATGATTGGTCTTATCATAGCCGTATAGATCCAAAGGACCCTTTTCGGTGAAAGACCCCATGTCTTGCCAAAGGCTCCTTTACATTGCCAGAAAACTGACAGTGCTTTAGTAGTTTTAGACTCGACATGTTTCGACCAAAGAAGTTTTTTATCCAGGATTACTCCAAGATGCTTGACTTCATTTGAAAAGGGGATGTTGACGCCTTTAAGCGTAAGTTGGGTCAGACCAGTCAATTTTCTACGTCTCGTGAAGAGGACAACCTCGGTTTTAAGAGGATTGACGGAGAGACCGTTTCTAACACACCAGGTGTCAATCATACAAAGCGCAGCCTGTGCTCGGGAACAGACAGCTTGGAGGCTGGAGCCAACCGAGAGCACGGCGACGTCGTCTGCATATGCTTGGGCATGAACGTTAGAACCATTGAGCATTACAAGTAGATGTTGTAATGCTACAATACTCCCAATTCCTTACTCCCGAGTAGCATAGACTATATTTCATCCCTATACTCCCACGGGAACGACAATTCGGAAACCTGAAAGATCATGCGATTATAGGTACTATAAGGCAAGTTTTGCAATCGTGCAGAAAAAACATTAAATTACGATGATAGAGAATACGAAAAAAATGGGTCCTGCAATTCTGTTTGTTTACTACCTGTGTGTATGACTGTCTTTTTGTTTGTCCGTATATGGATCCACAGCCTGAACCACTTGACCGATTTTCTTAAAAATTTGCAGTAAGGGTCTGTGTCTAGGGGAATGGCGAAACGCATATATGGAGTGAAGGTCACAAAACCTTTCTTTTTTGATTTTTAAATCACAATACTCCAACTAAAAATAATAAAATTCTTTTATTATTAAATTTTTTCATGTAAACATTAGCCAGACCACGGGCAAACATATTTTAGGTGCATGAATGTAACCACATTCCCCTAGAAATATAAAGTTTACAGTGTGTTTGCACTGTAAACTTTATATAGGTGTCGGTAAACATTGCGTATTAGAAGGGTGCAACAACATCTAACTGATGAGCCCATTGTTGCACCTGGGCGAAACGCATATATGGAGTGAAGGTCACAAAAACTTTCTTTTTTTATTTTTGTAATATTTTTGTGCTTTGGTGAATAAATCATACTCACGAATCATACCACGAAACTCCCGAATTAAATCTAAAAGGCAAACACGCTAACCATTATGTCACTGTGATGCGAAGCGACAGGCAATTAGGGTTATGTAGGTAGGGTTTAGGAAGTAGAATTTAGGAAGCGGAAGTATCAATTCAAGCAGCGGAAAAGAGCACAAAGGGGAAACTGATAGTTATAAAAACAAACAGAAAGGAAAAGGAAATGGAAAGAGGTAGAAGTATTGAATAAATGAAAAAGGAAAAACGAACCACTACAGAGAACCGGATAGGAAGGGTCGATACTTATCCACTGCAGGAAGGGTAGCGATATAATGCACAGTGAGGAAACCCGGCACGCTGGCGTAGCACGGCTTAGCTCGCTGGATGTGGGTGATTCAATTTCGAAAAATTTGATTGTGTATGTAAAAAAAAAATTAGATTAGTGTAGACCCGGCGTGAGCCTAAAGTGAAAAAGAAATTCTGATTAGAAAGAAAAACGCAAAGAACAATAAGTAAAAAAACATTAAATCACGAAAACAACAAAACACATTAACACAAAACAATAATATACAGTAGTTTCATAAGATAGTAGGTTAGTTTTAAGGTTAAAATGTTGATTATTGTTTCTATATGTTTCTGATGTGGTAAGGTAAGGTACTGATGGGGCTCTGACAGCGTGCAGTTTCTAAAGGGGAATCCCGGCATAACGGCCGATGGGATTCCAGGTTGTGGTTAGGAACAGACCACCCTGCACTACCAGCAGAAGGGCCTAGCGTGAGGGGGAGTTTGTGTTTACTTTTTGGTGGTGGTTTTTGTTAAACACGATATGTGTTTTGTTGCGATATGTGGTGCAGTTGGGGAGACAAGACCCACCCACATCCGGCGAGCTAAGCCGTGCTACGCCAGCGTTTCCTTACTGTGAATTCTTTCCCTACCCTCCCTACACTGGATTAGTTTAGACCCCTCCCATCTGGTTCTCTGTTCTTCAATGCTTCTACCTCTTTCCATTTCCTTTTCCTTTCTGTTTGTTTTTATAACTATCAGTTTCCCATTAGTGTTCCTTTCCGCTCCTTGAACTGATACTTCCGCTTCCTCAATCCTACTTCCTAAACCCTACCTACCTAACCCAAATTCCTCTCCTGTTGCTTCGCATCAACTGATCAACTTATTCCAAAAGCAGAATAATTTATATTGCACAACACACAGTTTTTATATTATTGCTAACAAATCTTAATATGTATATAAAAAGAAGTGTACGGTTGGTTGTGATCGCATCACTTGAGAACGGTTGAAACCGAATGAAACTAAATTTTTGTAATAGCTTAGGGGATGTTGGTAGATGGTTTTTTATAAAAAAAAAACTGAAATCGGAGTTCCCGAGTTATGACATTTTTCCTGAATGTCACTTTAGTTCATATAAAATACACGTAAATCAACAAAAAAAAAATGGAAACTTTGAAGCTACTTTACTTAAATTTAAATCTGATAAACGTAGAGCCTGAGCTACACCGGGCGGATCAGCTAGTATTTTATAAACTGTGAGTCCAGATTATTATCTAAATTTTAGGTACTGAAAAAGTTATCAAAATTTGGATTACGATAGTAAAGTCTACAGATAGTAATTTCCATCGAGCGCTGGATTGCTGGAAGGAAAATTGCATTAAACAATATTTTAACTTTGACGATACAATCGACGAAAGGCGATTGAACAAAAATAATCCTCAAAAAAGTTAAAGAATTAATTAATTAATTAAATAAATAATTTTTGTTGGCAAATGGGTTCCAATTAAAAAATATTAACTCAGGTAAATCGAAAATAGGTAATTTTGTTGAAACAATGTGGGTAATCAAACGACGTTGTTTGATAATATGATTAGTTATGTACTTATATATTTAATTATTTTTTTTGTAAGTATACGATCTATCTCTTCCTCTAACTTCCACGTAATAGGCAGCCATGTTAACCTTTACGACACGGGTATAAGATAGTTACCATTTTAAATTAAAAAGTTAGTAAAACAGCAAAAACATAACGCAGATCTTAAGCGATGAACTAATAGCGTTTTTAATTGACGAAAAGAGTTGGTGAAAAGTTTTACTCTTTTTCCATTTTCCGTGTTTTAAATAAAAAGTAAATCCAAAGTTACTCTAAACGCCAAAGATCTACTCCCATTTGTTTGGGAGATCTACTCTATATTCAAGGACACATGCAAAAACCATTGTCCTCTCAAACGTTAAATGGAAAATAATTTGCTTATTTTAAATTTGTTGTGACAGCGTTTGGTTGAAAAAAATTGGTAAGAGTTATCAGGAAACAGGTACCTAGATATGTTAGATTTCAATAATTTGTTGGAGAAAACAAATTGCAAAATGCGAAAATAAGAATTCCTACAGTTTAACCCCTAATACCTAAAAACATGTTGAATTGAAAAAAAGAGTATTTTTCGATTTGAGAGTAAATCTTTCGAACTTCAATGAAAAACGCTATGATTTAAGGAAACCTGTTGCATTTCCGTTGCTTTTATATCAAGTAATATTCTACTTTCAAAACACACACAGTATACTATTAGCAGTTCGAGAAAACGTTTGCAAATATTTTTTTATTTCAAGTATGAAAACATTAAACAGTTCAATAAAGTATATATGTACATATATGTAGCTATGTTTGAGTTGCTCAACAGGCCTATATAATAATTACTTTAGAATAAACTACATATGGATTAAAACGTTGCATACTTGCTCTCAAACATTAAAATTTATTTAACAAAACATTCTGCGAATTCTATGTTTCAATTGGCCGAGTTTTCAAATACACATAAACACTTATGAAGACTACAATGGCTCCAAGGATTGGTAGCACTACCGTGGTAATTTTTTTCTGAATTTCAGCATTTTCCAACTTGCGCTCCTTCTTCTGCTTACGAGTTTCCTTAACTTTGCCTTTTAGTTGTCGCATGGCTATGTTAATTAAGTTTTATTAAAAAAAGTTAATCAAATACTGTTAATTCCTAAATGCAGTAGGGCTATTCAAAGTCCCACACTTAGTTATTTACTTACCTTATCAATTTGGTTATCGTACAAGTTTAGATTCAACGCACCTGTAGTTGACGTGTACGACTACAAAGTACAAACCAACGAAGAACGAACTGAATAGGAAGTCAAAAATTTATGACGGCTGACTTACTGGAATACGATGGAATCATGGAATGGCACAAAGAAGTAGCCGGCCAAAACACGTAAATAAAAAATAAAAGTAGCCGAATTCAAATAAATTTCCTCAGTATCGTAACATGTATTTATTGAATTATACTAGTGTTTCAAATTATTTACTACTATCCAGCAAATCTTTTGCTTCATTGATTTTGGCAGCTAGATAGGGAGACCCTCCACGATCCGGGTGATTCAAAACCATTATTTTCTTATGCGCGTCTTTTACCTAAAATAGTTTCAATCAGTAAATCTTTCTTATTTACTTTTAAATTCAATACCTACCTTTGATTTCGACGCAGTAGGACTTACACCTAGAATAAGGGAGGCTTCTCGTTTGTTCATCTTTGGATCAAATCCGCCTTTATAATATTTAGAGTTAGCTAGTGACTCAGGGTCGAATTTTGGCATGCTTTTCATAGCTTCGTTAATTTTTACGCTCATTGCAGGCATACGTCGTATTAAATGTTTTCCGGCGAAGCCGACAGCAGCTACTCCCAAACCAGCTAAAATAACCGAACTAGCCTAAAATTGGTAAGTTTATTTTATCAACTATTTACATAATTGAAGATAACTTTGTTACCATAGTTTAATGATTTAAGAAACCAAAAAGCAAAGTTTTCACTTGTTCACCGAACTTCCAAGACCAAAAATACGTGATATCAGCTGATTAGAGTATTCGTATTCGTATAAAAACGAAAACGTATGTCTGCTCCATTCCATTTTGTTTTATACTTTTCAGTTCAACTTACCCTGTTTCCACAGAGAATTGAATCACACTTCGAGTATATTACCCTGTTCCCACTATCGATCAAGCAATTGAATCGAATGGAATGAATGGAATGAAGTTTCTACTAGGATCGAGTGATCTGTGCATGAGCTTGGACAGCTATGACAACTATTACACGGTGAATAGTAGTAGTTTTTAAAAACACAACCTTAATTTTAAAACCAGTTTGAAATCCGAAAATAAAGTGGGGTTAGTAATTTCACTGACACAACTTTAGATTCGCCTGAATACCTATATATAAATAGAAAACTATGTTTTCATTAGAATTGGAAGAAGAAATAAGGAAGAGAATTTTTTTTGCACTGCCTCTATTCTGTAACTATCGGAAAATGGAATGAAATTCTATCAATTTAGTAGGATTTCGTCCAGGTTCTCACTGTTTTTTTACCGATGTTATCGATGCGATAGTTACAGAACAGGGCACAGCTTCCATAGCCGAATCACCGAAGATTCCGCAAGAGTGAATCTTTATTGTGTACACGAAAAATTGTACACACCCTCTAAAGTTTGTTCCGCAATGGTTAAGGTGAGTTCTTTTTACAGAAGACGTGTACACTATCCTTTAAATTCACTCACGGTCTTTCAGTTTTGAGAGCATGAGTTTTCAGAAGGCCTTTAGTGTTAAATCGTTTTTCATGGACGAAAAGAGTTACTCCTTTTGTGAAAAGATTTATGCTGGGTCTACATGCATCTGCAACTGCGGAAGTGCAGAAAAGTAAAGCGAGACGGATGAAGATTACAAAGCACAAAAGTTAAAAAGAGAGACGAATAGGATTATGGTTGCAGATGAAAAATTATGGTTGCAGATGAACATGTTCATCTGCACCCATAATTTTTCATCTGCAACCATAACTAGGAAGTTCGTTCCCTCTCTATCAGACAAGTATGAATTTTACATCTTGTGTCTTTTTCCGATTTTCATCTGCACTTGCAGATGCATGTAAATCCACCATAAATCTATCGAATTTCAATGAAAAACGCTATTAAACGCTAGAATCTGACAATATCGAAATTTCATTCCGATTCATTCAATTTCGATTCGATTACTCGATCTGCTAGTGGGAACGGGGTAACAATTCAAATTCAAATGGGATTCGATTCTCCGTGGAAATTGGACTTTTGACATTCACCTACACCGTTCCTTTTCTGTACATCCCTCCTGCACCAGTGGACGCTTATCGCTGTCATTTCTCATTTCTATTTGTCATTTTCCTTGGGTCGAATTTTGAAGCATACGTGGTTAATAAATTATAAATTTAGCGCCGGTACCTGTGATTAATTCTTAAAATTATGTTCTAATCAAATACCAGATATACTTTAAGAAAAATTAATATAAAAAATGAGTGCTTTTAGGTAAATTGAACTATATTTTTACTACAAACATGACCAACAACTTCTGACTACTTTTTTATGTGTATGTAGAAAACTTGTAACCTTCCTTATGCTGATTGGTTTTTGTGTAGTCTCAATAGACTCAACCTCCAAAAGCTACCCTATAACCACACTCATCAATGCAAAATGGGAACAAACGCCTTTATATCTTGAAATAGCCGAATATTTAGCCGACGAAAACCCTACTCTCTATTGGGATTTTTTAAAAGATGTCGCCCGTCTAGATACTCCTCTTTCACAAATTGGTAAGCAAAGTGTTTTATTTTATATACAAGCTATTACAAGCGTGTTAATTTTAGAACCTGAATCCAAGCAGTATATCACTTCTATGAACGTTGCTAAAAATTTGCTTGGTGGTTCTCAAATTTCTCTGCTTAAATTGGCCGTATCAATGCACAGCCTAACACCAAGAATTCAAGCACATTTTCAAATAGCTAAAGAAGTGCTTGCCAACGGCGATTGTGGCACGGATAATTTTGTGACAATAAATAATGAAATAGCTTGTACCCTAGACGATATGAAGAATAAGCTTAAAGTTGTTTTAAATCAAAGCGAAAAAGAAAACATGAGCTATGGCTTCGACCATGTGTATCCCGGTTCTGAAAATTCAACAGGAAAAATCGTTGTTCTTTATGGTGATATAGGGTCTGAAGCATTTAGAGCTTTCCATAAGAAATTGGAAAAATTAGTTTTAAAGGGAAAAATTAAGTATATTAGTCGTCATTACTTACGTAAGTTATCAGCGAAAAAGGTTCGGCTGTCAGGGTATGGTGTCGAATTGCATCTCAAATCGACAGAGTACAAGAGCCAAGATGATTCTCCCAAAGTAGCCGACGAAGATAGCAAACAAAGCCAAACTGGAGAAACTGAAATCGATGGTTTTGATTTTCAGACCTTGAAGTAAGAGCTTTAAATATTAAATTAATTATGACGTGATCTTTTAACAAAATTAAATAAAACCTTAGAGATAAATTTCCTCATATGTCTCATAATCTCGAACGCCTGCGAAACAATTTACTTGAAAAAAGTGAAGAAATAGCTCCTTTGAAAGCATGGGAATTTCAGGACCTGGGCTTACAAGCAGCTCAGCGCGTAGCTGAGATACAAGGAGAAGAAGCCCTGCAAATTCTTCAGTTTACGGCTCAAAATTTTCCGACACAAGTATGTGTTATTTGAAAATAAAAATAGATTTCAGTAATTCCATTTTATTGTTCCAGGCTAAATCTTTGCTGACACAAACAGTCAGCGAAGACATTCGAAAAGAGGTTAAACACAACACTGAAGCTTTTAGTAGGACATTAAATATTGTTCCACCTGATGGTGCCTTGTTTGTAAACGGACTGTTTTTTGACGCTGATACTCTTGATCTTAGTTCACTAATGGAAACATTTAGATCTGAAGTACGTGTCCTTGAAACTCTATATCAAAACAGTAAGTTTTTTTTTCTTTTAAATTTTTTGTTTTATACAATGGATCGTTTAAGGGATTGAAGGTAAAGTTGCATCGTCTTTGCTGGCATTGGATCTTTCGAGTTCGTCGACTACAGACTTTGCCATTGATATTCGTGATACAGCCATCATGTGGGTAAATGATATGGAGAATGATGTTCAATATCGTCGATGGCCTGCCAGTGTAATGGATTTACTACGACCAACATTCCCAGGAATGCTAAGAAATATTCGTAAAAATGTGTTCAATTTGGTAATTTCATTCATTTTACATACAAGCAAAGCTTTAAAACAACAAAAGAATTCTTAAGGTGTTAGTGATTGACCCTCTACATCCCGATAGCCGTGCTTTGGTTAAATTGGCCGAAAGTTTTGTGATTCATCTTGCGCCTATTCGACTAGGTTTGGTATTTGACGCAAGTCAAGAGAATGTATATAATTCTGCCGATTATTTATCGATGTTTTGTGCCTACAATTACGTTTCGCAAAAAAAGGATTCTCGCGCCGCTCTCAGCTTTTTGACCGATGTAAGTTTTTTTTTAGTTTCTCCTCCTAGTGTAGAAATTTAAATACTTTTAACATAACAGATATTCGCATCAGTCAAATCAAATAAGCATATAGCTCAGAGAGATATCCGAACGCAATTGAAATCTTCATTCGATAAGCTAAGTGTTACGGAGTTAGAGGAAATTCTTAGCGAAGACTCAGACTACGACTATGGACGCAAACTGTCTGAAGAATTTGTAGAACGGCTTGGTTTTCAAGAAACCCCACAGGCCCTCTTGAATGGTGTTCCAATGCAAAAGTCTCTTCTTACTTCGGCAGAATTTGAAGAAGCAATTCTAACCGAAATTATTCAGCAAACTACAAACCTGCAAAAAAGCGTGTATCGCGGTGACTTGACAGACTCGGAAAATGTTATGGATTATCTAATGAATCAGCCGCACGTTATGCCACGACTTAATCAAAGGATCCTCTCTAGTGAAGATGTTAAGTTCTTAGATCTCACAGGAAACGCCAACAAGGATTTGGAAAATGTAAAAACTTTGCAGATGTTATCTAATCGTGACATGACTGCTACACTTATGGACAACTTAAAATACTTTACTGGGAAGCATTCGTCGGAAAAAATAGGAAATAACGATATTCATTTTCTTACTTTGTGGGTGTTTGCAGACTTGGATGAATCTCAGGGAAGGGAACTTCTATCGAGTGCCTTAAAATATACGGTAGGGAAATTATATTGATTTAACTACAATTGTCAAAAACATTTTCTCTTAGAAATCAACAACTAGTGCTAGAGTTGCCTTTATACCAAATGTAGAAGGCGGACAAATTTCAAAGAAGGATAATTTGAATCGACTCATTTGGGGCTTGTTGCAAACAGTTTCTAACCATAATGGCTTGGAGTTAGCATTGAAGTGGTTAAAGACACCAAATGGCCCTTTTAATGATGTACCGGTAAGATTAAATGTAGTAGTTAAATCTCCCTAAACTATAATATAAATCTCCAACCTTGAAATACTAAGGATCCAGTGAAGGAAATTATATCGTCAACTGAATTACATGTGAAAATGTTACGCGTTTACAGTCAACGTGTTTTGAATCTAAATAAATCAGATAGGCTAGTCATAGCCAATGGAAAAATGTTTGGTCCTTTGAGAAAACATGAAAACTTCAATATTGAAGACTTCGGCCTAGTTGATCGTTGCAATACACATCAGTATGGAGACAAGATTCGAAAAGCTTTTCTAAGCAATCCCGAAGAAGGTATTTTAAAATAAAATGCATCTCTTATTATTTTTTAACAACTAACACATAATTCTGTTTTTAGAAATCGAAATTTCGAGTGATACTCTTTTAAGGGTGCTCTCGACGCTTTTACCCAGGGAAACAAAAACCAGATTTAATATGCCACAGGACTTAAAAGAAGACTACTCTGTCGTTAAATTGCTTCCAAAAGATACCAAACAACTGCAGTTTGATATTGTAGCAGTCGTCGATCCTGCGTCCAGAAGTGCTCAAAAACTTGCACCCATATTAGTTCTTCTTCGCCATACAATTAATTGTAACATGCGCCTGTTTCTACTTCCCGTTTCACAGCATAGCGACATGCCAGTAAAAAAGTATGAAGTTTATGAGTTTTATACCTTTATTTATTCTTAATTAAATAACTCTTCTTTAAGTTTCTACCGGTATGTTGTTGAACCAGAAGTTCAGTTCTTGCCAAATGGAAAGATGTCTGCAGGTCCAGTCGCTAGATTTAATGGATTGCCAGCTAATCCACTTCTCACACAGAATTTACAGGTGAGAGTTTTGAGGTGTTTGGAGATTTTCTTTTAAAGTTGGATTGCCTTCATAGGTTCCAGAAAATTGGTTGGTTGAAGTTGTGCGTTCGGTCTACGATCTTGATAACATAAAATTGGTTGAAATTGGAGGTCCAGTACACAGCGAGTTTGAATTGGAATACCTACTGTTGGAAGGCCACTGCTTTGATTCAATGTCGGGTGCACCACCGAGAGGCCTGCAAATAACTCTTGGAACAAACGAAAATCCTACGATGGTGGATACTATTGTGATGGCCAACTTGGGCTATTTCCAATTAAAGGCGAATCCTGGTATATGGGAACTGCGTTTGCGCGATGGAAAGAGTTCTGAGATCTACGAAATATCGAAGTAAGGACGTAAAATTTTAGAAATTGATATATGAATAACTTTAAAGGTTTTTAGTGCTGAAGGACCAAACACAATTCATGTCAATAATGTGACGAGAGTGATGATAAGTTCATTACGATCGCAGGTTATCAAACTACGTGTCAACAAGAAACTTGGAATGACTAATGCCGATTTACTTGGAGACGATGAAGATAACAATAAAGGAATTTGGAACTCAATCACAAGCTCGTTTAGTTCATCTTCTGGCGATTCAAGTTCAGAAACAATTAACATCTTTTCTGTGGCTTCTGGTCATTTATATGAACGTCTTCTTCGTATAATGATGATTTCCTTAATGAAGCACACAAAGGTAAATCAAAAAATGCTGTGGAAAAGCTTGTTAGATATTTCAAAATAAATGTTTCCCTTTATAGTCTCCTGTGAAGTTTTGGTTTTTGAAGAACTACCTATCGCCTCAATTTACCGACTTCCTGCCATATATGGCTAAGGAATATGGTTTCCAATACGAACTAGTACAATATAAGTGGCCCCGCTGGTTGCATCAACAAACTGAAAAGCAAAGAACTATCTGGGGATACAAAATTCTGTTTCTTGACGTACTCTTTCCCTTAAATATTCGGAAAATAATATTTGTCGATGCTGATGCGGTAAGTTTTTATTCATTATGAAAATTATCAATATGAAATCACAAATATTTTCACAGATTGTTCGCGCAGATATGAAGGAATTAAATGAGTTAGATCTCAATGGTGCTCCCTATGCTTACACTCCTTTCTGTGATTCTCGAACAGAGATGGAAGGTTTCCGTTTTTGGAAACAAGGCTATTGGCGAAGTCATCTAATGGGAAGACGTTACCATATATCTGCCTTGTATGTAGTCGATTTAAAGCGTTTCCGTAAAATAGCAGCTGGTGACCGACTCAGAGGACAGTATCAGGCTTTAAGCCAAGACCCTAATAGTTTGTCTAATCTTGATCAGGATCTTCCCAATAACATGATTCATCAAGTTGCTATCAAATCCCTACCAGACGAATGGCTTTGGTGTCAAACCTGGTGCAGTGACAGTAATTTTAAGAACGCAAAGGTAATTGATCTCTGCAACAACCCACAAACAAAAGAAGCAAAACTAACAGCTGCCCAACGCATTGTCCCTGAATGGAAAAACTATGATCTCGAAATAAAAAAACTAATGGCAAAAGTTGAAGACCACGAAAATAGCGAACATGATGAACACTTAGATGTTAGTGACGAACAGGAAGAATCATCACATCCAACCAAACATAGCGAATTGTGATCAAATAAAATTCCAAAAATCCCCCAACACTTATAATACTTCAAATTTCCAAAAATAAAAAGAGAAAACCTTTCTTTTGAATTAAGATCACAAAAAATCTTTATTTTTTTTCGTTTAACACGTTTTTTTTTCGTTTAATTTATGTTTGTAACAACTTACTATTTAACATTGTCGTGATTGAGAGCCAAACCCTAGTCCGACACCTCGCATTGTATGTGTGACCTGCCGCGCAACCTCATACTGCTGCTCCATGCTGGAAAACATTGCTTGTCTTGACTTGACATCAGGACCGTGCTTTTCTACTGCCGGGGAATCCGTTGCAGTATCACCGTCGCCTGACTTAGGTGCTGACTTTATGCCCATAAGTCGCATGAATTTTGACGCTACTTTACCATCCGAATCTTCAGAGAACGTTGCATGGCCCCACTTTGATGATGTATCTTCGTCCTTTTTGGCCCCCCATATCAATTTCCTTTTCTGAACTTGCTCGGCATATTTTGTAGGATTAATGATCTTGGGATTATAATAAGTCGGAAGGGCAATTGCTGTTCCATCCGTTTTATTTATAACCGTTGGCATTTTAGGAGCTTCATCAATTAGTGGTAAGTTAAGAACAGCCTGCAAACGGCTTGCGCTTTTATTTTGAGATACTGAATTGGTTGTATTTGACTCTTCTTTATGCTCAAACTTTTGGTGTTTGCTTGCAGAGGGAGTTATTTTACTGTATGACGGGTGCTCTTTTGATGCAGAACGAGACCTTGAACGATTTCGATTACGGATGCTGGATGTACTATGGTCTTTACTGTTTTGTATTGGCGATTCAGATGATCTTCTCCGTCTGCCTTTCTCACGATACGAGTTATCTTTGGCATTTTTATCTCGTCGATATTTATCAGAACGATCTCGGCGATCTCTCTCTAGCTCTCGATGTTCATAATCTCTTTCCCTTTCTCGGTGGCTATCTTTGCGCCTGCGATCGTCCTTAGAATCTCTCTTCTTCTCATACGATCTATCTGAACGCCTCTCATCGCGATGATAGTGCTGGTCTCGACTACCTGAGTGGCGACCAGCCCGGTTACTTTCTTCTTTGTGATCGCTCTGTAAAAATAGCAATAATTAGATTTCTAAGTTGTTGTATAATAAACATTTGCAGTTCTTAAAAATATATGCCAAAAATTCTTATGTTGATTGTGTTTTTATTAGAATGAATGTAATGTCTTTACTAATGGCCTTAAGGTCAGGTGCTCCTCAAAAATCTTTGCGCCTACTTGATAGGGTACAAAATAGAGCGTTTAAATTGATAGGTGATAGTTCAATCGTAGAATCGATTGATTCTGTTGAACATCGTCGAAACGTTACCTGTCTCCCTCTTTTTTTATCGCTTTTTTCACAAACAGTGCTCTAGTGAACTAGCCAGTTGCATTCCTCCCCTGAAACAATTTAGTCGCAACACCCGCCTCGCTAGGAATGCTCATCAGTTTTACCTTGACCCCAACTTCGGGCGTACAGTCAAGTCACCCGAATGTAGAATGCTCTACCTGACCCTGTTTTTCCCCTTCATTACGATTCACAAAAATTCAAAAGCAACGTGCACGTGTCTCCTTTCAAATCCTCTCCTATTTTCCTAAATGCTCGCACTGTGTTTTTATAACATTATAAGGGTAGTCATAACCTGATAGGGTACAAAATAGAGCGTTTAAATTGATAGGTGATAGTTCAATCGTAGAATCGATTGATTCTGTTGAACATCGTCGAAACGTTACCTGTCTCCCTCTTTTTTATCGCTTTTTTCACAAACAGTGCTCTAGTGAACTAGCCAGTTGCATTCCTCCCCTGAAACAATTTAGTCGCAACACCCGCCTCGCTAGGAATGCTCATCAGTTTTACCTTGACCCCAACTTCGGGCGTACAGTCAAGTCACCCGAATGTAGAATGCTCTACCTGACCCTGTTTTTCCCCTTCATTACGATTCACAAAAATTCAAAAGCAACGTGCACGTGTCTCCTTTCAAATCCTCTCCTATTTTCCTAAATGCTCGCACTGTGTTTTTATAACATTATATGGGTAGTCATAACCCCTTGATGTGCGCGATAAGGCCCTTTTGATATGTTTTGTAGGAATTTTGTTATGGAGAACCGTGAAGGACCGTTATGTCAACAATCTGAAAACAATTCGAGCACTTTAACGAAGACAGCCGAGGTAGCCACTGAACGTCGTTGTGTTTCATAATTAATGGGAATGTTTGCTCAATTAAATTAATAATTAAAGCAATAATACATGGAAACAATTATTTTATTGCGTTTTCAAAAATAAAGTTTTATTTTACCCACCCAGTATATTCTTGATAAAAAAAAATACTAAACTAAACAGGTTTAGGCTAAACTCAAATAATATGTGGCAAGTTGGTTTTCGACAATCGAAAGCAATTTTGTCGATTTCATTCAATTAAACAAAAAATAAATGTGACTTGATGTTTTAAGAGTGGCGCAACAAAGTTCGAGAACAATCGGTAAACATCAGTAAGTAAATGTCCATTGAAATGTATTTATTCACAGTAAGCTAACAATATGGAATTTTACTCGGTAAACACAGAGTATACCTAATTTAGATTGTCATGACAGTAATCACTTCGTGCACCACAAGAACATAACCAGCATCAAATTTTAAGCAATTAATAGTTTAAGGAAAATTATCGAAGCTTTCGACCCTTGTCGCATCGAATGTTAGACGACACTCGCAATAAGCGCCTAAGTTTTACGGAAGCATATTTATTACATTTATTTAACCCCTTGCCCCCTGGCCGCATGCTTATTTAAACTACACCTACCACTTTGAGTACCACTTCCACTACTGACTTTATACAAAATTCGCCTTAGGGCCACAAAAAAGAAGAAATCTAGCAATTTTACCACTGCAAACCCAAACTCACGTCGCACATTGACCGCGAAATTTGCGGACATTTGATGTGAGATCAATCAAGGCATGTGAGGTTTTTGGGACAGATTCTGCACATCATCTGAACACATTGAAATGCGTTGGATTTTCAATATTGTGTATGCACGTAGCTTTACTCTTCTCGAAAAAGAATTCTACAATTTCGATTAAGTTTTGTAACGTACCCCCGAACTTATACTAGTGTACTTTACACCGGATGTGTCCAGAGCCGAAGCCAGAATTCCAAATAAACCACTCGCTTTCTATGCTTCCATTACTACACACAGCTTACAGGAACACTTGCAGGTACTGGAAGCAAAAGCAGATGGTTGTCCAGGACCAGAAAGCTTGGCATGCTTGCAAAGGCCAAATAGACTAGCTCGACGAATGGGGGGGGGGGGGATCTGAAACCTGAACGGGCGTTACGTATTCTTGCCAAAATAAAATTACGAAGTGAAGTCGAAAAATAATGTCCTACCGCTATATCCTGTTTCCGACCATTACAATTTTATATGAATTGATAAATTTTTGATTGTCTTTCTTATAAATTCTTTTCTTTTTTCTAGAATTGTTTTAAGAAGAGAGAAAAGCAAGACTACCGCCAAGCGAAAATAGCCAACTTTGGAAATAATAATACCTAATATAAATATTTATGTTTATATGAAACTACAAGTAAGCACCAGACTGGGGTTACAAAAAAAAAATCAAATCAAAAAAAAAATCAATGAAAAATGAATGAAAATCAATGTACAACCTTTCGAGAGCTATTCTGGGAGGTCTCTTTATCTCGGCTGTATGATATCTGACTTCTTTCACCCGTTTTACTGCTCCTCACACTCTGAAATCAATAAAAACATTGTTTTGATTTTTTTGTTATTCATTTACGATAATTGAATAAGTTTTAAAAAATATAAAATTTAAAAAATAAAAACATTGTTTGGATGCATTCAATCGTATCTTCTGTGTAATAACAAAGCTACACTTTGTTTATTGGTTTTGTATTAAAGGTAATTCTCACGCCGTTTTGTCCTGTAAGAAAACTGTTAATTGGATTTTACTTTATACTCACGTTCTCGGGACACAAATTTGATTTTGATACAGGTTCAGTACACATACGAGTATATTTGTCTGGCAACAGTAAGTCTAAATCTTTTGCAATTGCATTTGCACATAAACAAACTTCTATTTATCATCTTGTGTGATGTGACTTAGGTGAGGTAGTAGTCGATTTGAGAATTGATACATAATAACACAGTGGATTTTTGTTAATTTTATCATTTGAAATAATGGTGTTTTGTTTTTTTTTTTTTTTTTTTTTTTCTTATGTTCTACAATAGGTACTACATAAGTCGAAAAGAGGTACATTTTGGCTTTGGAAAATAAACCAAGATGCACCTTTAATAATATTTACGTTAAATCCACGATTTAATCTAATTTAAAAAAAAAAGAGTATCTGGTAATGGTAGTAATAGCCTATCACTAAATAATTTATTTGTGCGAGTAAGAATATTGTTTGTATGAATGAACAAATTTAATTAAAAGCTATTACCTCTTCTTTGGGGCGACGATTAAACTCTCCTTTATTCCGCTTGTTCGGATCGATTTCAAGCACCGGACAGCGTTCAGCCTAAAGAATTGGCAACTATTCAGAAACAGCAAACTGTGTTATTTACTTTAATACTAATAGGAAGTTTTATAATTGATGGATATATTTAATTTCAAAATGAAAATGAAAGTTCATCGGATCTCGTAGTGAAAAGGATAGGTTCATTTTATAAAAAATTATGAGGTCATGTTATGAATTTGTACTGCCATATTAAATGTTTAGAAAATATCCCCTCATAAAAGCAATTTTATTGATTTTTCGCTGTTAAGGGAAGACGCCATTTTTAACAAAATACCCTCATGATTTGTATGTGTGTACATATTTCTACAAATCTACTTAAAATAACTTTTTTTGCTTATACCTAATTAAATAGAAACAAATATTGAATTATTTACCACTTTTC
This sequence comes from Melanostoma scalare, assembly GCA_949752695.1. Classification (NCBI taxonomy): domain Eukaryota; kingdom Metazoa; phylum Arthropoda; class Insecta; order Diptera; family Syrphidae; genus Melanostoma; species Melanostoma scalare. The sequence continues at coordinate 280,692,173 of OX456984.1, forward strand.
TTTTCGGTGAGTCTTCAGTGTGTTCATCTTCGCTGCTATAGTTCACCAAGCTCTCCATAATTATAAAATGTTTCAAAATGATAATGTATTGATTTATATTGACGAACTTTAATGCAAACTGCAAAACTCCAATCCAATTTCCAAATGAAAATTTGAAAAGATGGTTTTTACTAAAAAAAAAACACAATCGTGTCGTGAAAATGGGCCCATTCAGGAATGTAGTCACTACGTAGTGGAAAGTCGACTAGCTTTGTGAATGCAAAATGCACTAAAAATGTAGTCAACCCTGAACTGTCAAAATAATCACACAAAAACACGAAACATTTGCGTTTTGGAAATTTTAAATAATCTTATCTCTTAAATTAAGTAATTTTAATTACATATCTCTTCACTGCTTTCAATTTGATAAAAATTGTTGAAAAATTTCAATTTGCACTTTGTAATTTTTCGTGTGGTTTACCCAACAGCTGATTCTCAAACGTCAGACTAACTTTGTAGCTGAAAATTTTCAACTACGTTGAAGGGGAAATTTCCACTCGTTTTGTAGTCGATTTTAACCAATCAGAAGAGTTCACTACGTAGTGACTACATTTCTGAATGGGCCCAATGACAACTGCGAATGAGTAACAGTTTGAAGGACTTTGTGGTTTGAAAGTTGTATCCCGTTTCCATTAAGTACCCGTTTGAGTGCTACGTGTCGTATTACATTCTGACTGTTTGCCTGCTGCGTGTTTCGTATATTTTCTTTTGAACCCTCATCCCGACAGTCTCTCATTATTACACTCAGACGTTTTGCGGCTGCGGGTTTTTTGACACTTCTCTTTCATTTTTTGTTCTCACCCACAGAGTCAAAGTGTGAAAATAATCAAAGAAGCTCAGCTGCATTATTTATAAATCCACAAAAGAAAATCTCATAAAGAGCAAAATGTCATTTGAAGTGGTAAATAATTTAATTAGATTTTGCAGCAATGATTATTGACATCATGGATATGGAAAATACATGAAAATATATGAAAAATTAAAGAAATTGTCCGAAGACATACTACTTCTTTACTCATGAACATTAGAAGATACAATAAAGCAACGACAAGAAACAAAGAAAGACAAGAAAAAGAAACGTCAAAAACCATCCAAGACAACTGGACAATCCTCAACCCAAAACTTTGAGGTTGAGATTTTTTAAAGTATTTCTACTTCATCTGCTTTCTCTTTCGCACTCATTTGCGTCTTGGCAAAACCGCCTGGGTGTAATACGACACTACTAGACGAACCTTGTGCTTGCTTTCAATGACGAAGTTCACATTGGTCGATTTGGTGAAGCTTCGTTCGAATGAATGCGATTGTTTTCTTGATCGCCTTCTCTGTTACACCAATTCGTCGGTATTGACTTGCAGTCGATTAGTTGAACAGTGTAATCACTTTGGTCGATTTGTTGCTTCAACTTCAACCTTTGTCAATGACTGCTATTATACGGTGCAATTTGTTGCATTTAACTGGTCGAACATCGTACATGCAAAATAGAACGAAAATTCAAGTACAATCTTAAGTTCAGATTTTCAGCCAAGTTTTTCCATCTGGAAATCTATGTTCGAAAATCTGAAAATCTGAATGTCATCTGATTTGTCATCTAAAAATCTGGAACTTTTTACAAGGGAAAAGTGACAGAAACTTAAGTTAAGATTTTCGAACATAGGTCCCAGGAAAGCGGCCAATGTTACCTGAAAAATCTTGTACTTTAACGGCCATATTATTCAATTTAAACCCAATAGAAATAAACCCAGTTGTCAAATTTTTTTTTTTGTCTTTTATAGCGGATGTAAATACATAAACCCAACAGCACAATGTAGTTTAAATCCAATGGGTTTATTAGGAGTGAATAATATGGACTTGCATTTGACAATTGGGTTTATGCGACTTTACATCCGGATGTAAATTTAAACCCGGGTTTATTGGGTGAATAATATGGCCGTTAACCAATAGGGCTTTTCGCGATAGTGTCACTGTCAAAAGAGAGAGAAAAAAAAATTGACAGCTAAAGTCACTTGTATGAAAACATTCTTGGCGGTACTAGGCAAAAACATAAAATTGTTTCAGAATTGTTATTTAGTGAAGTGAATTTGAAATAAAAAAATTGAAACAGTGTGTATATCGAAATTGCGAAATCTTAAGAACAAAATAATATAAAAGTGTTGTGAAAATACCCTTGAGTTGTTGTGTGAAACAGTGTTCAAATTGGTTCAAACCATACAGTGAATACAGAAAACTGTAGACTTCAGTTTTCCACGACTGTGGAATAGAACTCCTAGATTGAAAAATCGCTAAGAGGAAAGGCGCAGGCCGTTGTTGGCTCCTATCAAACATCTGAACATTAAATTGGCTTGTTTCTGTTCCACACATTTCATTTCAGGTACCTATGTAAACATGGTTATAAGGTATATTAGATGCTTGATTATAGTAAGAACTCCTAGTAAGAACAATCTAAATACAGATTGGGTATTGTTTATCTAGATTTCTGAATTTTTGCGTGTATAAGCTTGGTACCCAATCTGGAATTAGATTATCCAAAAGTTTTGCATTCTTCCCTGGAGTTTTTATTAATGATCTACTTGTATACAACCTTCAACCAGATATTTACCTTCCTGAAATGAAATGTCTGGAACAGACACGAGCCAATTTAGTGTTCAGATGTTTCAGATGTTTCCTCTTACCACATTCTGTGCCTTTCCTCTGAGAGAACTTAGAAATTCTGTTTTATACTCGAGGAAAACTATAGGATCTACGGATTTCTGTCTTCATTGTATGGTTTGAACATTGTTTTAGACAGCGATTCGCGGGCATCTTCACAGCACTTTTATATTGTTTTGTTTTTAAAACGTCACAGTTTTGATAAACACAATTTTTTTCCTTTTTTCATGAACCTACGTCTTTGAAAAACTAATTTAAACTACATATTTCATATTTCTACGTACTGCCGCCAGCAATATTTTCATACAAGTGACAATTTGACGTTTAAGAAATACGAGGTATAATTAGAAAGAGATAGCTTCGCGAAAAGCCCTATCAAAGCGACGAAAACTGACAGTATTTTCCGAACTCCCAGGGCGTTGAATGCGAGCATTATCTGGAGAACTTAATGCGCTGAATACATCCAATGTTGGACACTTCTTTAATTTTTTTTATCATTTTTACGTCAAATTTTTACTGGGCTTGGTTGGTTTTTGTTGGCTGTTAGTTGGGTGATTCACAATTCACTTAAGAATTTTCTTGTATTAAATCAAAAGGATAATTATATATTATATGAAATGGCCGCAACATTAAAACCATACTTAACTGCTGTACGGCACACTTTGACCGCTGCAATGTGTTTGACCAACTTTTCGTCTCAAGTAGTGGAGCGACATAACAAACCAGAAGTAGAAGTCCGCAGTAGCAAAGAGCTTGTTCTCACACCCGTTGTTATCTCCCGAAATGAAAGGGAACGTGTTTTGATTGAGACTAGCGTCAACTCTGTCCGTGTTAGCATTGCGGTTAAACAGGCTGACGAGATCGAAAAAATTTTATGCCACAAGTTTACCAGATTTATGATGAGGAGAGCAGAAAGCTTCGTTATCCTGCGAAGGAAACCGATCGAAGGGTACGATATCAGCTTTTTGATAACCAACTTCCACACTGAACAAATGTACAAGCACAAACTTGTGGATTTTGTTATCCATTTCATGGAAGAAATCGATAAAGAAATAAGTGAAATGAAGCTTGCTGTCAACGCGAGAGCTCGTATCTGCTCTGAAGAGTTTTTGAAACGTTTTTAATCGTTTTGCATTTAAACCATGTTTCCAACGCTACAAAACAGATGTCCTTACTAATTGCGTTAAGAATTAATGTCCTTTTTTAACTTATAGAGAAAATACAAAATTGTTAATTAATGAGAGGCTTTTATTTGATTACGTTGAATAGCAATATTACAATGAACTTAAATACTCGACATACATTTGTAATTCCCTTGGCTTGGTGGTGACACTCCTAATCCTTGGAATTCTGTTGCAGCAGCAACAACTCACTCGTCCAAACAATGCAAATCATCAAAGGTACGTGTGTTGTTTGTAGTGGACCAAGAACGCAAGGAGCGCTCTCTACAGCGAAGACCATGCGCTTCAATAGCCATATTAATGGCTGATTCCTCTAAGATACTAGATGCGTTACTCCGAACACTTCCATCCATAACACGGTTGAGAAAATTGTCAAATTCACACCAAAGTAGAGTATTATGTTGCCACTGATGCAACTCGTCGTCCGTCATCAAATCTATAAAAAGTATTTAGCGTCTTTATTCAATTTATACAAATATTGTTATCATTTAACCCACAATTGCTCTGTCGTAAGTGCTCAGGCAAAAGCATTTTCAGCGATCAGCAGATCTCTATTGCTTGCTTCCAAACCGAAATATTATTCAACAAAAATGTGTTTAATTGTTTATCCTTGAAAAATATTTGTTGTGATGAAAGATGAAGTACATTTCTTAAAAGTGACATTTCTAAGAAACAAGTTCTGTTTACTTTAATCATTAGTTATGTTTAATGACCTGTTCTAGATCGATTTAGAGCATTCGTGTTTAATGACAATTTTTTGTGTTTAATTTTACCTGCTCTAGATCACTTTGGAGCAGCATTTTCTACACTTAAGTATTATTCACATGAGAACGACCAACGAACGACGAATGAACGAAAATTCGTTAATTTTGACATTTCATTCACATGGTGTTTTACATTCGTCACGAATAACGAACACAATTTACATGCAAAACAAAAATGGGGAATGATTTTGAGGTTAAGCGCGCGCGAAAAATTTATTCGTTGGAGTGTGGAGTATGTGGAACGAGAATAAAGTCTGACAGCTCGTACCTACTAGATGTTTATTCGTAACGAATAAACTTTTTTTCTCAATTTTTTTAATTTTAGACACAAAAATAAAAGTTTATCCACCTAAAAATAAGTATGAACTATGTTTCCATCGTTTCCAAAAAAATTCGTGAGGAATTTATGCTTGTAAGGTACTTAAAATCACATTTCTTTATTTATTCGTCGTTCGTTGGTCGTGCTCATGTGAATAGTCCTTTACTTTTGAGTCAGATCAGATTCAAGCAAAGTGTAAAAGTCAGCTTTTGACATTTGCTTCAAATTGTTTTGTTTATTATTTGCGTTTTGTAATCTATTTGAAATTAATTTTTTTAATGAAATTTGGCATGAACAGGGCGCAATTTAAACGGGATGTAAAATGAGGTTTATGTGCTGGTTTTAACTAATCCGAGATTGAAACGAATATTAGTGAAATCTAGTAAATAAGGCTGTTGCGTATATACACACCTGCTGTGGTAGTTGTATCTGTCAAAATGAAGTTATACAGCTACATAGAGCGCACACAATGACGTGACAAATGAACGTAGCGTTTTAATACAATTGTACTGTCGCGACGGCCTAAATGATGACAGCATAGTTTCAGCAGCTGCCGCAACTGCGAAAACGATTTGGTTTGCGAGAACTTTAAGGTTGTCAAGGAAACCCTGGGGCGTAATCCGAGAGGGATAAAGAACAAGAGGAAAAACCACTACTTCTCTTGCCTCGCAACTTTCATTTGTTTACTGTTGCTTTTGTAACACGAGATCTATGTATGAAATCACTAACACCACTTTATTTTCGGATTTCAAACTGTTTTTGAAATCCGAAAATAAAGTGGTGTGTGTATTGGCCTCTTGTTATATCTCCTCTGTGAATTCAACGAACGAACCTAATGCCTAAGAGAAAAACAAAACCAAACCAAACAGTTCCAATTTTTGACAGTCGGTTCTCGGTTCCAGTTCTCCATAACCCAAGATTTCAATCGACATTTTCCACTAGCTATTCTGAAATTCATTTCTCTCGATAAGGTTTTTCAACAAAATGCTCTCGCGAATCGGAAAGTACCGAGTAATTATACGAAGTATTACAAAATTGACTCAAAATCGCACAATAACAACCAACAGAGTCTTATTGGACGCTCGTTACGTTCAAAAATCCCCAATTCTCAGTAGTTTATGTTCGAGAAACTTTTGCAGTGCAAAGAAAAATGATGATGAAATTGGTGATAATGCTGGGTATGTTGTTAATAAGGATCCACAACTTCCCGCAACGGTAGCGGTTCCGGAAGTTTGGCCTCATGTTCCTCTATTAGCTACTCGCAGAAACCCCGTTTTTCCAAGATTTATGAAAATTCTTGAGGTAGGTACTTACATACACATAATATTTTGATGCTAGAGCGTAAACCCTGGATACTTCTGGAACATTTTTTTTTAATTATGAAGGTAACAAATCCAATGGTCATTGATTTGATTAGAAGAAAAGTTCGACTAAACCAACCTTATGTTGGTATCTTTATGAAAAAGGACGGTGAAAATGATTCGGAACTGGTTGAAAAACTTGAAGATGTTCATAAGTTTGGTACGTTTGCCCAAATTCAGGAGCTCCAAGATTTGGGCGATAAACTGCGTATTGTAGTTGTGGCACATAGAAGAATAAAAATCACCGGTCAAATGATTGAGGATTTAGCACAAGAGCCTAAAGGTTAGTAGTTATCTGATTTATGTATTTATTCTTTTGTATTGCAAGTTTAAACTGCATATCCTCACTATACAAGTGTTGTGGGTTAATTTGATATTTAGAAATGACTATCCATTATCCGATGTTTAATATTAAAATGAACGTCTCAGTTGATGAAACAGATCATGAACGAAGGAAACGAAAACCACGTTCTGTGCGGAGTAATAAGCAGAACCGCCAAGAGACTCATGACACACATCACGAGCTTAACCATCAACCGAAGGTTCCGCTTTCATCGTTAGATAAAAACGTAACACCTGAAAAAGAATCTTTAGATGAAGCTTCTTCAACAATACAGCCTGTTTTAATGGTTGAGGTAGAAAACGTTAAACATGAACCATACACACAAACTGAGGAAGTAAAAGCACTCACACAAGAAGTAATAAAAACCATAAGAGATATAATTACTATGAATCCCTTATATAGGTTCGTTTTAAGTTCAAAATACTAAAACACTGTTTTAATTGCTTCAATCCTATGTTTTGTAGAGAAAGTTTACAGCAAATGCTACATCAAAACCAACGCGTTGTTGACAACCCGGTTTATCTTTGTGATTTGGGAGCATCTTTATCTGCTGCCGATCCTGAAGAGCTTCAAAAGATAATGGAAGAAATGGACGTAAGTTAAGGGTTTTTGGAAAGTTTGGAAAGAATTTGATTAACAATCTTTTTTATTTCATTAAGATTCCTAAGAGACTTTTATTAGCGTTAGCACTTCTCAAAAAAGAATTAGAGCTATCAAAGCTTCAACAAAAAATTGGTAGAGAAGTCGAAGAAAAAGTGAAACAACAGCATCGAAAATACATTTTGCATGAACAACTAAAGGTTATCAAGAAAGAGCTCGGTATTGAAAAGGATGACAAAGACGCAATAGGCGAGAAATACAGAGAAAAATTAAAAGACAAAACCGTTCCCGAAATTGTTATGACTGTTATTGACGAGGAACTCAATAAGTTAAATTTCTTGGAGAGTCATAGCTCAGAATTCAAGTAAGTCGTGAATTGGCTTGTTTTGATGTTTATTTTAACGGAACATTATCTTGGTTAGCGTAACGCGTAATTACCTAGATTGGCTCACATCATTACCATGGGGGGTTTTGAGTGAAGAAAATTTAAGTATCGACCAAGCATCTTCAATTCTTGAAGAAGACCACTATGGAATGGATGATATTAAAAAACGCATACTTGAATTTATAGCCGTCAGTCAACTAAGAGGAAGTACACAAGGAAAGATCCTGTGCTTCCACGGCCCACCTGGTGTTGGTAAAACTAGTATAGGTAAGTTAATAAACATAAAAAAACGGAACCATTATCAAAATCATATATTTTCAGCAAGATCAGTTGCTCGAGCGCTTAACAGACAATATTTTCGGTTCAGCGTTGGAGGAATGACTGATGTAGCTGAAATTAAGGGTCATAGACGTACTTATGTCGGTGCAATGCCTGGAAAACTGATTCAGTGCCTAAAGAAAACCAAAACTGAGAATCCTCTTGTTCTCATTGATGAAGTAGACAAAATTGGAAAGTAAAAACATTTGCACCTTCCATAGTATTGTTCAAAACATAATTATTATTTCCAGAGGCTATCAAGGTGATCCAAGTTCAGCCCTGCTGGAACTTCTGGATCCTGAACAAAATGCGAATTTCTTAGATCACTATCTGGATGTGCCTGTAGATTTATCCAGAGTGTTGTTCATTTGTACAGCCAACGTTACGGACACCATTCCCGAGCCACTGAGAGACCGTATGGAAATGATTGAAATGTCTGGTATAGTCTCCCAAAAATTTGCCTATACTTAACAGCTAATGAAATTAATTTAAGGATACGTTGCCGAAGAAAAGGTAGCAATAGCACGACAATATCTGATCCCCACTGCAATGAAAGAATGTGGTCTGAATGAAACTCAAATTAAAATCACAGAAGAGGCCCTTAACACACTTATCAGAAGCTACTGTCGAGAGTCTGGAGTCAGGAATCTACAAAAACATATTGAGAAGGTGTGTTAAAATAAATTTTACTCTTTTTTGATTTAAAATGTGATATCCATTAAAAAGGTTGTTCGAAAAGTGGCATTTAAAATTGTTAAAAAAGAAGTGGAGAGTGTTGAGATAAAGAACGATAATCTTACAATTTTCCTTGGCAAGCCGATATTTTCTCAAGAGCGAATGTATAAAGAAACTCCAGAAGGTGTTGTTATGGGTTTAGCTTGGACTGCCATGGGTGGCTCCTCACTGTATATTGAAACAGCTCAACGAAAGGCAGATGATAAAAGCAAGGAAGGTGATTCATCATCTGGTTCTCTACATCTTACGGGACATTTAGGTGATGTTATGAAAGAATCTGCACATATTGCATTAACAGTTGCCAGAAACTATCTTAGAGAACAAAACACAGACAATAAGTTCTTGGAAAAAAGGTAATTTCATTTTTTTTATTCTGCTTGTCATATACTTTTAAATGAACTATTTAGCCACATACATCTTCACGTACCTGAGGGTGCCACTCCTAAAGATGGCCCAAGTGCAGGTATAACAATTGTCACCGCCTTAATATCATTAGCAGACAAACGCCCGGTTCGTCAGAATATTGCCATGACTGGCGAGGTATCATTAAAAGGAAAAGTTCTACCTGTTGGAGGAATTAAAGAGAAAACTATAGCAGTATGTTATCTAAGAACAGTTTTTACTTATATCACACTAAATAATATATCTTTTGTAGGCAAAAAGAAGTGGCGTTTCTTGTATTATTATGCCTGAAGAAAATAAAAAAGACTTTGAAGAATTACCTAGTTATATAACCGATGGATTAGAAGTTCATTTCGCAGCGAGCTATGATGACGTTTACAAAATTGCATTTCAGTCCGTTTGAAATAAAACTTTTTTTAGTTTGATAGGTAATTTTAGTTTCATATGTTTGTATATGTATATTCATTTTATTAAAACATTTGTTGTTTGGATAGAAAGAGTTAGATTTATAAAAGAGAATTAATTTCAAATATTTTTGGATTTTTTTTTACTAACATGTTTCAGTCTATGTGGATACATCAATGGAATTTTCTAGTATCCAAGGCAAGTATTTGTCGACTCTTGTATAGAGTCCAGGACGATTGGATTCTCCACAACGTAACCCCCAAGAAACCAGGCCTATAACAACCCATCGCCGATTCGGCAGTTGTGCCATCAACGGTCCTCCACTATCGCCTTGGCACGAATCTCTTCCGCCTTCAGCAGCACCAGCGCACAACATCATATCATCAACACGCTCTATGAAAAGTTTTTCGCATACGCTTTGCTTCCATACAGGAACATTTACTTCCATTAGCACCTTAGAGTGGGGGCCACTGAAAAATAGTGTACCCCAGCCTATAACAATAGCATTCCAGCCTTCCCAATTCTCTCCAACTGGTGGAATACATATTGGCCAAATATATGTATTAAACAACGTGGGTCTTTCTACTCTCAGCAAAGCTATGTCATTCTGATATGTTTGTGCGTCAAAATCAACATGATGAATCATGCTGACAACACGAAAATCTCTAGATCGTGTTTCATTGAATAACTGGAAATCGTATTCACCTAATCGAACAAATATATCGTCTTTCAAAAGGTTGTAAACGCAATGAGCTGCAGTCAGAACATGACGGTCTGTTACAAGAACTCCGCCACAGTGAATATGGGGTACTCGGTGGCGAAGAATCGCGGCCATCCATGGCCATTCATCGGGCTCAGCCGGCCGACCACCAGCAATTCGAGGAAATTGTTTTGTTGTAATGCCACACCCTCGCTCCTCAGATCTATTTATAATCCTAGTTTCCCCATTTATTGTATCCTCGTTAATGTTTGTAATAATTTCTGGGATTGAAATTGAGTTTGATTCAGAGCGATAGTTGGTAGGGCAGCAAATTCCAATTGAGCTGTAAAATAAAAAAATTAAAACCTTGAAAAAAATGAACAAAGCAATAAAAAAAATTGTCGCGAGAAATATTTTTCGTTAATCGGGGATTGTTTATCTTCAAAAAATTCTTTAAGCTCTAATCTGTTTTAGGCTCATACAGCACCAGCTTTGATCATATTATATGCCTCTTAATTCTCTGTAATGTTGTCGCGCGTATGTATTTATATATAATATATGTATATATTTAGACTCCAAACAAAAAATGCAAAAAACCACTCGAAAGAAAAAAGTCGTAGTAATGAAAGTAGTGCCTAATTGAATTTTAAAAATCACGTTTTTTTAGTTCGTTTAAGCAAAACAAGTTTAAAAAAAATGATATAGGTATGTATTCTTTTTTTGTTTCTTAGACCAAGCGAAGTGAAATAAAAGTTGAATTTAACTGCAAGTACTTAACGATTTTTCGATGATGCACAAGTGATCGACTATTCTCCAAACATCGTTTTTAAGTTCCGGCATCCGACAGTACATAATATGCTTACAATTTCCAGGTTGACCATTTGGAGTAATACACTCTGAGTACTCTTTGTTTAGCTGAAAGAAGTTTAATTTCAAATATTATCTATCGTAAACTATCGTATTAAAAAAAAGAACCTTCTGAAACACTGCTTGACGCTTTGATCTTGCTGCTAGTTGTTGGTTAGCTGAAAAGAAATCGTAAGTAGTTATGAATTCACCTTTAATTTACAAATATCACTCACCGATTTGGCCAAAGGTAATACGACTATAGAATATCAATGCCCCTAGCAATAGCAGGCACCTCTTCATGTTGATGGATTTTGCACTAAAACTGAACTGATATAAATAAAATCTTTTTAAAAACTTCCGACCTACGAATTTCTTATCCAAATAGTAATCACTATTTTATTCAATGATATTATACATAAAACCGAAAAAAGAGGAACAAGTTACGATTACGAGTAAATAAACAGCAGCAAAATTATTGGGCTACTCGCTCTCTCTCTTGTTGTTTTGTGAAGTATAGTTATTTTATTTGCGGTTGGAAAAGTGGATATACATCCCCACTCTAGTATGTATATAGATAGATGTAATAAACATGTACTTATGGTAAAGGAAAGAGCATAAGTCATCACTCATCATTTTTTATAACGTTCGTGTCTGAAAAAAAAATATTTTGTATATTTGTATATATCTATATATAACTACCTAGTCAACTGCTTTTGATTTTGATGCACGCGTAGAATAATTTATTTAATTATACATCTATTCAGTCACCGAACTGTACATTCTTTTTAAACAATAATGTGTCATTTAAAGGTGCACAAACTATTGAAAACTGTAAAGTACTGAACAGAAGCAAGTCGTGAGTTAAAACTTTTGTTGTTTATTATGTGTTCATTTTCTTATGATGTATTGTATTGTAAGATTTCTAAGCTAGAATGCTAAGGGAAATAGAAATGAATAGGAAAAATCTTTAAGTTAAACGGTTTTATTGAAAATAAAGACTAAAATTATGTACATAAACAATGTACTAAAAGCTAAAAAATAATTCGGTAGATTCTAGCCATCAGTTATCACACCACTCTTCTTTTTTTTCTCACTTTCCATCCTGCAAGAATTTACCCAAACAATTAGCTCGAAAAATATTTAAAAAATTCAAAAAAAGAATTGAAAAAGTGTAAATTATGTAAGATCTTTCCTTGTTGTTTTGCTAAGCAAAATAATGGTGTGCAATGTTGTTTTGCTATGAGCACATTTAAACCTGTTATTAAAACAAATTTATTATAGTTTATTTATTTTATTTTTTACTTTTCATTTCTAGATACAAATTATAAAAACAACAACAAAAAGCTAGACCCCGAATTTTTTGTGGAGTAAAACATTTCACTACAATTAAATCGTCTGGCTGAATGACGCGGAATTCATACAACTGTTATATCAACAAATTGCGAGCAGTGCCAAAAAGTATGCAATCGATAATCCGCGTTAAACGTTTAACGCAAACTTGTTGGAAATCGCATAAGAAGTTTCACTTAAAAAAAATACTTGAGCCTTTCATTCTGTTGGCAGCCGCACTGGGTTTCCATTTTACTATCATAGAGATCTCTATTCTGCTACTCAACCTCTTTCATTGGAAAAGTTGTGAAAAAAGATGGAATGTACTATTACCATCTTAGATTTACAATAATAACAAAAATGGGAGCGGGTCAAAATTCTGGCTTCAAAATACTACTTTTCGAAATTCTGCTTTTAAAACGGAAATTTTGCTTTTTTTCATTCTGGTTACCAAAAATCTGTTTTTCAAAATTCTGGCTCTAGAAAAAGAAAAAATTCTGCCGATTTTTATTTGCAGAAGAACAAAAACAATTCAAATAAAACTTAAGCATGAAACAAAAACAAAAAAAAAAGACAGTATAAAGCTAAACAAGACCAAAAAGAAGAATATTTTTTGCAATACGCCTGAGATATCTAGTGTGACTTAAATCTCTTCTCTTTTTTATAATGCTTTTCATTTGTTTATTTTTCAAAATACTCTTTCTTTCTTTCCTCTTCTTTGGCACAGCTTAGCTCCTTTCGTAGGTCTCCAACTAATTTTTAGACACCTGCATGGCTACGGCCAACTATAACTTTAAGCCTGCGATGCCAAGCCTCTACATTCTTTAGCGTTCTTGGGAATTCATCTCTAGTTTTATCATAAACAGTCCAAAACTCAGGAGGATATTTACAGTTGTTTCTTACATAGTTGATTTTAAACCAATCAACTTTTAGAAAATAAGATTTTGCAATTATTATCAATATTCTGTCAATTATAAAGAAAAACCTTCTTTTTTTGATAATTGGCAGAGTAAAAAACCTTCTTTTTCTTGATAATTGTCAGAATATTGATAAGCAGAATTTTGAAAAGCAGATTTTTAAAAAGCAGAATTTTGGAAAGCAGAATATTGAAAAGCAGAATTTTGAAAAACGAATTTCGACCCCTGCAGAATTTTGACCTCAACCCTTACTATTAAACTTTATTGTCATCACAACTAATGGTGCACATCAAATTTCAAATCTTTCAACAGGAATTATTAGATCTGAATCAAATAAGTAAGTAAACAGGGCAAGCTAAACAAAACCGTTTAAAAACATATGTATTTTTGTGAGGGTTCGCTGATATTTATGCAAATAGGAATAACAACATGTTTTCTAAGCTTTTTGTGTAATTGGATTAGAGAGTTGTTACTTCAAAAGATAAAATAAGAAATAAATAAATAATCAGGATGCCAAATCATAGCTCGAGAAACAAAGGCCTAACACATCTAAAATAGAATATTCCCAAAAAATAAATAATAACTTATATACTCATTTTATAATCAATAGCTGAAAATTAAATATTTCGTCTCAAATAGAATGAGAAAATATGGTTTAAATATCTGATTTCGGTTAAAGTCATTTTTTAATGCAGTTATTTAATAACTGAATAAATAGTATCTGCCAACAAAACTCGGAAGCCTCGGGGCCTAGTTCATTTGAGGGACCTACAATTTGTTGTCAAGTCTGAACTGCTAAGTGAGAAAAAGCTTTTCTTGGCAGTGTTATGTAATTAATTCGGAGGACTTGACAATTTCTCGCTAGTGGAAAAAAACCTGCCCTATAACAGCAAAAACCAAAAAACCATATTAAAAATAAAGAACCCACACGTAACAAGCAAGGATACTAACCATTAACCCACAGTCGCAACTTTACACACGAAACAGGCAGGGATACTAACCATCAAGCCACGGTCACGGTCACCAGAAGACAAGACGCATTGCCTAGCTAGCGTTTTAATTTTTTCGGAAGTGCATTCTTTCGCAATCAGTTGAGAATCATTATCATAATATACAAATATCTTATATTTTTTGTACAATTCGGAAAAATTTTCGATCCCATCGGTTGATGATGATGCTTGTTTTGCTAAAATAAATGGAGCTTATTTTTAAATATTTTTTATTATTATGCTTAATGAAACCACTTGCTGCATTTCCTCAAAAGCGTTTTAGTCGCCGTTTTTTTTTTCTCAATGAAATAATACACGTAATTACTTTCAAGTTTGTATTCTATTTTGATTTTACATTTATACACAAATTACAACTATGAAGTTAAAAAAAAAGGGAAACGAAAGCTTACATATTAGTATAAAAAACATTTTTTTAGAGTGATAAAAGCCAAAACAAAAATATAATGTGCAATTTTTATATAGTTTGTTTTTACATTTAAACAATTGAAAATTAAGCTTTACAATGAAATGGTGGGAAGAGTTTTACAATTGTGGTTCTTTGTCGCATTAAATGCATTCATAAAAACAGAAAACTTACAGAATAAGTTTTATTTATATAAATATAAAAAGTATATTATACATCTTGTGTACTTGAGACCTTGTAAATTTTTGCGACAGACTTCAAAAAGATCGAAATAGAAAACTCTTGAGTTTACATACATACATTCGAAAATCTATTCACTTAGTTTTGATTGTTTCTTCTTAATTTTTCTTTTATTCCACTAAAATTGCTGCAGTGTTGAATCTGAAAACTGTCGATTGTGCTTTAGCGTTGTAATTCGACTTAATTTACTTGGGCTGAGATGATCTTTTACGGCGCATTCTTTGAGCTGGGGCAGCAGCAGAGTTTGCACAGTTACATATAGTTTCGAACAAACGAACCACAAACCCCCTAGCCCTGTTTACTTTTCCATTTTTTAAGCCTCCTATCGTAAAACCTACAAAAAACAAAGAATTTTTCGTTTTTAAATACACAGAAAGCATTGTTTTATTAGCATTGCCACTTTAAAAAGATTGATTGATTAAGTAATGTACATGTGGGTGGATCGTAAGTATAACTTTTCTGATTGAAATATTCAACATTGCTGGATGTTGCTTGTAATTAAAAAACTATGAAGACCTCTAATTAAAACATAGTCCCGCTTCAATTAAACTAAAAGTCTACTATAACTTTGCTGTTAATACTTTTTGTTATCAAATGTATTCCTGCTCTCTAGGAGTGAACTAGTTTAGTGAGTAGTTTAAGAAATCATTTTTAGATCCTCTCTTGTTGTTTAAGTATGCTTAAAAACTTCGTCTGGTTAGCGAATGCTGTGTTATTAGCACTCATTTATCCTGGTTCTTCGGTTAACATGAAACAATTCGAAGCCTCTCTGGATATGATGCGGTCAGGATGTGCACCTAAATTTAAGGTGACTATAGAACAACTAGACGATATGAGGAACGGGAAGTTTATTGAAAACAATATGGACATCAAGGTGCTTTGATAAACCACATAATTATTAAAAAAAGAAATTATGATTTTTTCTCTTTAAAATTCGAAATATGTACATAGTGCTATTCAAAATGCATCGCACAGTTGGCAGGAACAGTGAGTAACTCTTTAAAAACGCTGTGTGTGTGAAAAACAATCTGTCGTGCATTATACCGATCTGTTTGTCAAAAGAACTGCATGATAGGTAAAATCAGATTGCTTTCTATACACACGTTGTAAAGATTTGCAAGAAATTGATGAAATTCAACATCATACCTACTAGCTTACAAAAAAAGGTGAATTCAGCTTTCAAAAGGCATTAGCTCAGATACCAATTATATTGCCTCCAGAAATTCAAACCACCGCTAAGGATGCTTTAGAAGCATGCAAAGAAATTCGTAAGTTGCAATGAACTAAATTTTAGTAACTCTATCAATTTATGGAAAAGTTTTTTTTTTTAGAAAAAGGATACTCTGATAACTGTGAAAAAGTTTTTTATGTTACTAAATGCGTCCACGATTTCGCTCCAGCTAGTTTTAAATTTCCTTAATTTTTGACGACTTTGAACATCTACATACGTCATACATACACACACAATAAAGTTTTTTAGTAAACAATACTTACTTTGGGTGGGAGTTTTTTCATTTCCGGGTTTCTATATTTAAAAAAAAGCGCAAGTTTAGATGATTTTACACAACATTTTTTTTTATATATGTATATATTCTTTTAAATTATACCTGTTGAGAGTCTTGTGATTTTTGTTGAGCTTCTATCTCAGCAGTTTTAATGACATTTTCAATAAACTCAGACAACACCTCCATTTTTTCCGAGTCATTTTTAAACTTATCGATTCGAGCTTCAAATGGTTCATTTTCACCTTCGTCAGTAGCAAAGTGTGCTTTCATGTTAGCTGTGGTTTTGGTTTAGAATTTGCAAAAATTAATAATTATTTGTCAAGGAGATCGTCAAGATTTTTATTTATCGTCTCGGGTACACTTCTTCTAAGCTACTGATAAGAAATTGTTGGAAAAGGACGTCAAAATCAATATTTGATGACTTGCGCAGAGTAAAAGAACTTCTACATACAGCACTTCGGCATTATGAGATAAGTATGGACTGTTTTCTGTGCTATCACGTTCCTATAAAATTAAAAAAAAAAAAAAAACAGCGAAAGAGTTTTAGAAACACGCATGATTTACATAAATTTCACATTATAAAGTACAATATATTTTTTTTTGTATCAACTATTCCAAGTGGGAAAGGTCATCTAAGTCAGGTATTTGCCTCACTTCACTCTCGATTATTACCGAACTTGAATCGATGGACGTCTAATTTTGTAAAGAGAAAATTAAATTTCACACATCGAAAAACGGAAAAACTCAATTCTCACGGAAAAACTCACCCTTTGTCCTGCAGGAGTGATATTTCCATTTTGTTGAACTTGCAACAAGCCTAAATAAAATATGTAATATAAACAAAAACATCAAAAATTGTTCCACTAAAATTTTGATAAGGAATAAAAATGTATTTGGATGAGCATTACCTGATTGTGGTGTAGATGGACGTTGCTGTGACACAATGACATACTTTTGTGGCACCGCCTGAACTTGTGACACCGTTCTTATTTGAGGCAAGTTAGCGTTGGGTCTAAACAATGAAATCTTTATAAAAGAAAAAAATGATTTGATTAAATAGAATATACATGTTGGTTGGTGGACGCGGTGTTGTAGTAACTTGAGGTCTTCCCATTGTCGATGCAGTCTGAGCAGCTGAAGTAATGGGAGCGCTGGAAATGGAGTTGCCCATGTTACATGGAACAGTTGCGGATAATGGTGCATTTCGAGCTTTGATGACAGCCTGATGTAGGGTAGGCCCAAGAAAGCCAAACTCGTTTCTATAAATATAACCAGTTAAATAAAAGTCAAATACCAAAAACAACTTGGCTTACTTATATTCCTCGAGCAAATCAGGCGGATTACGCATTGCCTTGAGTACAGGTGCGCAGCATTTCTGAAGCATTGCACGTATATGGCCTGCCGCTATTTTGTCTGTGTTACTCAGAGAAGTACCTTGCAAATGCACTTCGATGCGTTCTGATATGAATTTTAGTCTTGGGACTATAAATACTTTGATTACTTCCCCACCGAGTTCCGAGAGTCCGGCAATCGCTCCGTACAGTGAAGATAAATGAGTTTTATCGTTTTGGAGAGCTTTGCTAAATATCCTGAAGAAATATTTAAAAACAGTTGGATGAAAAACAGAAGAAAAAAATATTGTTCACCTACCTCGTTACCCTCGTTTGTAAATTGTTGGTTGAAGTATTAAAGTTTTTGCATATTTGTGCCATCAATCGCGCCGCAAAATCACGTAGAGCCCAATGATTGTCCAACTCTGGGCGCATACATAGTTGTTTTGAAACAATACAAGTCGATACCGAAGGAATTAACTCATGGAGCTAAAATGAAAAAAAAAGTTAAGCAGGTATTTCTTGCTTAAAAGAAAATATAAATTTACATATTTTTCCAAGTATAAAGAAGGATTATCAAGCAGAGCTTTCACCATTCTCATTAAATAAATGAGAAGAGCTAAGTTGTTTTGAACAACATTGACTTTAACACCCTCTGCAATAAAGGTGCACATCCTTGGAAGCATTTCATGTAAACCTGGATCTGATGCTAAACTCTGCAAAGCTTCTCCTCGTCTTGGCTCATCGGCTCCGACACACGCTTCAGTTATTTCTTTGTAGTAAAGCTGTTGTTCCACGGATAATTCGTGCGTAGCTAGTTGTTTGACATGAACTGTTTCAACATTTTTCAGTTTGTGTATTTTTCCTGTGGCCGGCTTTCCGGCTGTGTCTTTAGTTACTCCTTGTTCAAGTTTAACAACCGGATTCACTGAATCCAGTGCTTGTGAGTCTTTGGATAGAGGTGGTGGATTTTCTGGAATAGTAGGCTGTATACCGTCTACACACAGCCAATGCGAACGTAAAGTTATATCCAAAGGTATTTTTGGTGGTGCGGCTTGTACTATTTCGTTGAGATCCATTTCCTTATCCTCGACAAAATGCAATTCCCGTCCACCACCAGATGCAAAACGGAAGGGGATAAAATCGTTGGATGTAAACCCGTACTGTGGTTCAATGTTGCGCACTTTAATTGCATTATCAATATCACCAAGGTTTAGTTTTTCACGTTTGGAATGATGCATAAACTTGGCTGCGTCTTGTACGATCTTTTTTATTTTAAAGGAAACATCATCAGCGAGTTCTTTGGCTGCATCGTCAGGGAGAAAGCCCACACCAATGCTTTCTGCAATTACCTTTATAGATTCAGCGGATAAGGTTGTTCCATACAACATGTTAGAACCACTCATTATTAAAGTTTTTCACATATATTTTATAAAGAAATATACAAAACTTTACTTGACAGCTTTCAGCTTGACACAAACACGTGTGGCGAACCTCCTCAAACTGCGCCAAGAGGACGCCATCTGTTGGTCACTCCGAACCGCTCGTCGTCGTCTGTTCTTCCTCAAACTTCGGAATTTCCACAGAGGAGAATAGACAACCTTATAGAACGATTAAGAAGACAAATAGGTTTGCACCCCTCGCCCTCATTGCTGCAAATCTATTCTCCTGCAAATACGCAGTAGACGATGAATTCGTTATAATTCAAATTAGACGCCGCACAGTTTGTTCCCATCGATAGTAGCAGCAACATCAATCAACAAACAGCGGACAGTGAATTATTAAGTATTAAATCAAAGCAAACAATATATATGTATTTTAACTAAGGCCATTATCAGTTAGTTAGTTTATTTATTCATTTGTTAGTTTTAGTGTTCTGTAAATAAACAAGAGTGTACATAGTGCACAGTGTGTATAGACAAAACTGACGTGTATTATTTTATTGTGTGTCTCGTGGTAACTAGAGACCCACAAATTGGTGACCCCGACGTGATCTGCTTACAAGGATCACACGCACGCACACGCACATTCACGCCCACACACACTCACACTCATACGCTAAAAAAAAAAATCCAACTTAACTTATCGCCTATGTCAAAAGCCAAGTCAAGTAGTTCCACCAAGTCTGATTCTGCATACTTGACTCGCACCAAAGTGACGGCCACCAAACAAGTCAAAGCAGAAAAAGAAGAGTCAGCCGCTATGGATGAAAAATTGGCAGCATTGCTTCGCAGCAACACGAAGCCAGACCTGCCGCTGTTCGACTTGGAGAACTTGGACCTATGGTTTCTGCTGGCAGAAACCGAGTTCTCAGCGCTCAACACAGCCGATGACCAAAAATTCATGGCTATCATCCGAGCACTGAACAGTGGCACGATGCAGCACATAGCTGACGTGATCAGAG
This sequence comes from Melanostoma scalare, assembly GCA_949752695.1. Taxonomy (NCBI): domain Eukaryota; kingdom Metazoa; phylum Arthropoda; class Insecta; order Diptera; family Syrphidae; genus Melanostoma; species Melanostoma scalare. Next base: position 280,712,359 of record OX456984.1, read on the forward strand.
ATCCTCCAAAGAGCGAGAAGTATGAGTTCATAAAGAAAACCATACTGGAAAGGTTTGGTGTCTCTGAAAAGGAAAAGCTACGACAAGTACTAAGAGGCATTCCACTTGGAACCAAGAAGCCTTCTCAACTGTTGCGTGAGATCCGGGACAAATGTTCAAAAAATCTCACCGAAACTGCGATCCACGAACTCTGGATTGAGAAGCTGCCCAACTCACTGCATCCGTTTCTCGCAATGTCAGACGACTGGAATTTGAGCAACCTCGCCAGCTTGGCTGACAGAATCCTGCCCAAAATCACATCAGGACCAGAAAATGTGATGCCAGTCACATCCAGCAGTCTTCGTCAAGCATCTCCAACCGAAGACACCAACCTACGCTCAGAGGTCATGGACTTGAGAATACGGATGACCAGCGTAGAAAAAATGCTAGCCGACCTGATGAGCGAGATGAGAAGGTTGACTGGAACTCGTCAACATTCGAGCAGTCGTGGACGCTCAAACTCACGGAGCAACAACAACCGCTCGCCCTCACGTTCTGATTGCTGTTTTTACCACAGGAAGTTTGGAGCAGAGGCAAAACATTGCACCAAACCCTGCAGTTTCACTCCTAAGCCACAGGAAAACAGCAATCGCCCTCAGCACTAGGGGCTGTGTTCGACGGCGATACATACAACACACACACCGTGGAGCCCCGACTGTTCATCCTCGACAAAACAAGCAAAAACAAATTCCTCATTGACTCCGGCGCCATAGTGTCCATCCTACCAGCTTCATCATTCCGAGACGCCCAACCAAAATCCGATTTGGTACTTTATGCTGCAAATACATCACCCATCGGCACATATGGTACCAAACGGATATCACCCGATTTCAACCTCCGCAAGGATTTCACTTGGACGTTCATCGTGGCTGACGTTCCATGGCCTATCATTGGAGCTGACTTTTTGAGGCACTACAACATTCTGGTTGACGTCAAAAACCGCCAAATCATAGATTCAGTGACGTCAATCAGCTCAAAAGGCACTCTCATCAAAATTCCGGACTGCACGATCTCAACTGTGCACCAAGGCCTGTCCTGTTCCGACTTGCTAGCTGAGTTCATCAACGTCACTGTGCCATCGACAAATTCCGCAGCTACACTGAAGAAGGATTGCGCTCACGCCATCATCACACATGGGCATCCTGTCTTCGCCAAGTGTAGGAAATTGGCCGATGTAAAAGCTACAGCCGCAAAGGAGGAAATCTTGGACAACCTTAAAAGAGGAATTCTGAGACCATCCAGCAGTCCTTGGTCCAGTCCTATTCACCTTGTGCCTAAAAAGAACGGTGGTTGGAGATTATGTGGAGACTACCAACGTCTCAACGCCATCACAGTACCAGACAAATACACACCTCCACTCATACAGAGCCTCTTCACACAACTGCATGGCAAACGTGTTTTTTCAACGCTGGACCTGGAACGTGCTTATTATCAGGTGCCCATGAAAGAAGAGGACATCCAAAAAACGGCTATCATAACGCCCTGGGGACTGTACGAATACCTGGTGATGCCTTTTGGACTGAAGAACGCGACGCAAACGTTCCAACGCTATATTGACATCGTCTTCCGTGGTCTCGACTTCATTTTTGTGTACATAGACGACATCCTTGTTATGTCACAAAATGAAGTCCAACACAAAGACCACCTCCGTCAAGTGTTTCGAAGACTACAGGAACATTCACTGTCAATAAACGTTGGCAAGTGCGTCTTCAGCAAAAGTCAAGTCAACTTCCTTGGCTACTCCATCGATGCCAATGGATTCTCACCTACTACAGACCGCCTCTTCAACATCACGCAATATGCCAAGCCGCAAACGGTTCACGAGCTACGACGCTTCTTGGGAATGATCAACTACTACCGCCAATGCATTCCCAAGATGGCTCAACTCCAACTGCCACTACATCGCTACATCACTCACTCCATCAAGAACGACAAGACGAAAATTGATTGGACTCCTGAGGCTGATGCTAGTTTTCAAGGACTGAAGGACGCTCTCAACGAAGCAACTCAACTTTCCTTCCAATCGCCAACATCCAAGCTGATGCTCTTCACAGATGCCTCGACAACATGCATCGGAGCAGCTCTGGAACAAGTGGAGGAAAAAGTTGCTAAGCCGTTGGGTTTCTTCTCCAGAAAACTCAGCGATACGGAGAAGCGATATAGCACATACGATCGTGAACTGCTTGCCATATTTGCTGCAGTAAAACACTTTCGACACCTCCTGGAAATGCGGCACTTCACCATCAACACGGACCACAAGCCACTAACACACGCGTTCACCAAACAACACAACAACGCATCAGACAGGCAACTTCGGCAATTGGACTTCATTTCTCAATTCACCACAGACATAGTCCACGTGAAAGGAGAAAACAATATCGTGGCAGATGCACTCTCACGCATCAATGCCATATCCATGCCGACACTTCTTGACCCAGCAACTATCGACCAGGCTCAACGCGAAGACGAGGAACTGACGGATCTGATCCTGAACGAATCTTCGTTGACGATTGAAGAACTGAAAGCATCACCAGCAGAAATGTTGTAGGGTACTAACCTTAGGATACCAGGTGAGTTTTTTATTGCAAATGACTCTCTTCCGAATCCTAGCACTTTTGCTGAAAAACATCGTGCTTTGATGCGAGAAATACGACCAGTACCCACTGCACATCATTCCAATGCCAAGATCTTCGTCAGCAAAGAAATGTCCAACTGTACGCACGCCTTCATCAGGTCCGACCACGTCAAAGCACCTCTAGAGGCACCGTACACTGGACCATTCAGAATTCTTGAACGAATCTCTGACAAGCTCTTCGCCATCGATGTCAACGGCACGCCACGAAACATATCTGTGGAAAGACTTAAGCCAGCATACATCAGTAAGAACGATGATACTTGTTTTAAGCAAATTGGAACTTCAACTCAACAGCAACAAGTAGTCCACAAATCTCATCAACAACAATCCACAAGTTCAACAGAAGCACCAGGAATCAAAATCAACAAAATTACACATCCATCCAAAAACGAAAATGTTCGTAAAACACAACCACAAGAACATAACCACATTTCAACATCACAAAATCCTGATTTCGATTCTCAATCACCTCCGAAGACGTCCACTTCCAGCCAACAAACTTTTTCACAACACAAAACATCATTGCAACAACCAATAGCCCAAAATAATTCAAATTTAAAAACATTCACGAAAAATTCAATTTCTGGAAATAATTCGCCACAACAACAGAATGCAAAAAATTTGACAACTAAATCTCAGCCAAAACCACAACCAACTATAAAGAGACGAGTGACTTTCCGTCTGCCACCGCAAAGTTCAGGGGGGAGTAGCTGTGGCGAACCTCCTCAAACTGCGCCAAGAGGACGCCATCTGTTGGTCACTCCGAACCGCTCGTCGTCGTCTGTTCTTCCTCAAACTTCGGAATTTCCACAGAGGAGAATAGACAACCTTATAGAACGATTAAGAAGACAAATAGGTTTGCACCCCTCGCCCTCATTGCTGCAAATCTATTCTCCTGCAAATACGCAGTAGACGATGAATTCGTTATAATTCAAATTAGACGCCGCACAGTTTGTTCCCATCGATAGTAGCAGCAACATCAATCAACAAACAGCGGACAGTGAATTATTAAGTATTAAATCAAAGCAAACAATATATATGTATTTTAACTAAGGCCATTATCAGTTAGTTAGTTTATTTATTCATTTGTTAGTTTTAGTGTTCTGTAAATAAACAAGAGTGTACATAGTGCACAGTGTGTATAGACAAAACTGACGTGTATTATTTTATTGTGTGTCTCGTGGTAACTAGAGACCCACACACGGTTTCGTTCCGTCCTGTACAATAAAAAATAGTACTTTTTTTTAGTATTACATCTTTAAATACTAGTATTATTGTACTTTGTGTTTTATCCCATTTCTACTAAGGGTGGGATCACACTAAAAGACGATTTCACAGAGTAGATGGAGTTGTGGCCGATTTTTTAGAACCAAATAAATTCATAAATTCAAAAATTGTCAAATTTATAATCATTTATAATGGCCTTAAAATGTGTCTTTAGTGCCACACTATTAAAATGAAACTTGAATCAAAATTAGCCCCCTAGCCATAGCCTAGCGGCCAATTATAATGATAAGGAAAAACCATCAGGAAAAGTTGAAACAAATGTGCCCTTGGCCCCTGTTCTGTACTATCGCCTCGGCGATAAACGGTGGAAAATGGAACGAAATTATAAAAATAATAACCCAGCTATTCCGCGTTTATTAATACGGCGGTATGAATTTAGTAGGGTTTCGTTCCATTTTCCACCGTTTATTGCCTGCTTTTATCGAGGCAATTATGGTGGATTTACATGCATCTGCAAGTGCAGATGAAAATCGGAAAAAGACACAAGATGTAAAATTCATACTTGTCTGATAGAGAGGGAACGAACTTCCTAGTTATGGTTGCAGATGAAAAACATGAACATGTTCATCTGCAACCATAATTTTTCATCTGCAACCATAATCCTATTCGTCTCTCTTTTTAACTTTTGTGCTTTGTAATCTTCATCCGTCTCGCTTTACTTTTCTGCACTTCCGCAGTTGCAGATGCATGTAAACCCAGCATTACAGAACAGGGGCAATGGAAACATGAATATTTTCCCGATGAGCGTTTATAGCGAACAGGAAAAATATGCTAGTTGTCAGGCTCTCAACCCTTCGCAGCCACACAACAGCAACCAGTGCCCCTGTTCGGTAACTATCGCTTCGAAAAAAGCGTTTATTAATACGGCGGATAGAATTTTGTTCCATTTTCCACCGTTTATCACCAAGGCGATAAAAAAATAATCCGCTGTGCTGTGAGCTGTGAGTCTGTCAGTGGAATACATGAAAAGGAGTCCAAATGATTAGAACGATTTGTTCCATTTTGGCTGAAATTTCAATCAGCTGACGCGAAAAATGAAATTGTAACAGGCAAATAGAAGAATACAATTTTAACAGAAAATAATAATTCAATTGAACATTTTTTTGGCAAAGAAAATTCTCTGGCTAATTTGCTTTCGATTTGGAATAACATCTGCTATTCAATTCTAACGACAACATAAGCCGTGTTTCAGTGAGAATTTATATTCACTTCAGCAAAACATCGCAAATCATCGCTCATGGAAAAACAACAACTCTAAAGCGAACAACGTAAGTGGACAAAAATAAGTCACTTGCAGAAGTGAACAACAGGGATGGTTGGTAAATGGAGTTTATAGGTGCGTTTTTTTATGCTAGTACAGTAAAAATTTCCCTTGGGGAACAACAACAAATCATTTTACTGTCGTAATTTTCCACAGTAAAAACAGGGATGGCATTGCTGTGGATTAATAGTTTCCAGCTTTGAAAATAAGATGTCACCACCACAGAGTAGATAATACAGAGTATCCACTTCCACCCCTTCAACCCGAAACACCCGCAAAAAATTTTTCAACACGAATTCAATATGGCGTCCTATTTCTAAAAAAAAAAATGGAGTAGTGGTAAGATTCTAAACGTCAATAGAGAAGTAAAAAAAAAAACATGACGTCTTTGACATTTTTCATTTTAGAAATAAAACTTGGAAGTCGAAAGTGGCCACAAATGTTACTCCACCTAAAATTGAGGAAGCATCTACATCCGCTGTCGGTCAAAATCCTTTGGACTCTGACGAATACATTGTACCATATCCTATAGACGAAGAATTACAAAAAAAGAACAACAACTGTGTTCTCGATACCCTCCGAAAAAAAATTTGACTCACAGACAATGATGTCCAAAAAGTCTTATCCGATGAAGCGGTTCACGTTAGTTACAAGCAAAAGTTTCTAACTAGATCATTAGATCTACTTATCACTCATGGAATAACTAAACCTGCGTTTCTGGAGTACCCATGACTGATAACGATGGAAACAAGTAAGTTTGTTAAAACTAATTCAATTGTTGTCTAATTCTTCATTTATTGCAGAACGCCTTGAACTGAAATTACAAGATTTGAACGAAATGAATCTTCGTAACATTAACGATTTTGCTCCTCTGCTTCGACTTAACTATCCGCGTTTCACTAAACTTTTGGACTCATTCCAACGTGAATCAAACCGTGTACCCAGCGTGAATCGTATGTACTACATTAGTGACAAACTGCTAAGGCTCTTCTTAAGGCCAAAAAACCAACCAAGCCTGACCAAAAACTTCAAAAGATAACAGCTAAGGCTAAGGCTGTAGCATTGTTAAAGGCCAGCCAGGGAGGCGTAAGGGTTTCAGCGCCCGGGGCCTCGAAGAAACACAAATGCTTGAAGCATTACAAAAAAAAAATCAAACTAGCGATTATATGTATGTTGAAAAAGTCTATAGAAAGGTGGGGGTTTCTGAGTTGTTTGATACATGTCAGTACTTTGCAATAATGCGGAGTGTTGAATGTATGGCGTGATATGGCTTCTTCTACAGCACTGAAGAGTTTAATCATATCTATCCATTGCTTGTGCCGCATGCAATATGCGTTCGGACAAAAAGTTTTGCAAGTTTTGGCGTAGAAGCCAACCAAACAAGCAACCAAAAGCAAAATCGTGAATCTTGCGATAAGCAGACGTGTCGCCAAGGTAGGTCTTGCTACGACAGTCGGCTTTTTCTGGGCATGACATCCTGCTTGTAGAGGTTTCTTAGCAGAACGAAGTGCTGACCATGAGTTACCCTCTGGGTACAGTTGCAGTCCACTAAAACAGCACTTCACTCCACGTAATGGTTAAACCACAGAGTATATATTATAGTATATATTATCTACTCTGTGGGTTAAACCCTTTGGTGTTGATACTGGAATTGAAAGGCACATCGGCTTCCTTGATGTAGTGGGTTTTCTTGAATTAAATGGGAGACCCTTTATGATGCCATGGTGGAAGCTATTTACTTTTTACTCAAGGATTGTTAGCAAATAGCCACGCTCTCTAAAGTTTAAAAAAATTAAGAAAAAAAAAGTCTTATATCAAGCAAGAAGAGCTTAGCTCTCATAAAAAATTCACAAAAATAAAGTCAAATTGAAACTTAACGTTTGTCGTTTACTTTTTTACTTTTACAATAAATTCCCAAAAATGTTTTTTCCTATTCTGCCCTTTTGGCCAGCAGTTCTAGCAATTCTTCGTCTTCGCTGCTGCTCGCAGATGACACACTCACATCGTCTCGACTGTCTTCATTTCCTTCCTCCGCGTTCGTGTCTGGACGTTAATAGCAAAACGTCTAGTAACCCATTGAAATTTCCTAACTGCATCAGTGCAACCACGTCTGATTTAATCGATGTGGACAGCAGCAGCAGTGTTGGCCTGGGAAACAATACGAAATCATCGTCGGGGAGTTCGTCGACCAAGTCGGCTGATTCGAACCTATCAACACTAAGCACAATAACACAACGATTAACGAACTTTAACTTTTTTACTGGGGGAAAGAAATCCTCATCGTCGTCAACATCATCATCTACATCAGCGACAACAGTTTTTGATAGTAGCCAACAAAACAACCACTACACTCATCAGAATCACCCTGGCGGTGGTGGGCGACACAATAACCATCGGAAAACTTCAAGCTTGCTCAAGTCATACGCGATTGGTAGTAACAGTAACAGCAGCAGCAATCATCAATCTTCGTTTATGACCGCATCTAATGTAAGTGGTTGCAATTCAATTGACGGTAACGGCATTGGTATAGGTGGCACCTTGAAGCTAGGGTCTAAATTATCGACTCTTCAATCACCTACAGGCGCGATAGTTACGTCTTATGATCCAATGAAACTTATTGGAACCCAGTCGTGTCCAAGGTTAGATGAGTGTCCTCTGCTGGAACCGCTTGTTTGTAAGATATTTATTTTGCTGATATTTCGAGAAGACTGCTTTCTTACCGCTTGCCAGGATGGATTTATTTATACTTGGGCGAGGCCAGCTGAAAAACAAAGATTTGTATGAGATTTGTATGGTTAAGTTGGGTGTTAAACGGATTGGGATTACTTTTGCCACTTTGGGCATCTTTCTTCATGGTTTCAAATGAAGATTTGTTATAAATGTAACACAAATTGTTTATTTCTTCTTTCTTTCGATTTCAGTTCTTTATTTATTTACGTAGAACTGTCATTTTTTGACTTACCACACCGTGCTATCGAGTGGGGAGTTTAAGGCTATGTGCAAACTGGTATATTCTGTAAAAGCTAACAAAGCGCCTGCATCGGTATGAAATTTCTTACTAATTTTTGTCTTTTTCAGTGAAATACTGGTCAAAATGGAAAAAAAAGTTAATTCCTGCATCTTAAATTCATTTTTCTAAGTTCTAGGCTGTATGAAAATTAAAAATTATCGATTTTTTTGCAACCAAAAAAAAATTTTTTACTTTTCAAACTCAACTGAGGCCGTGTCCGAATTGGGTTAAAATTTTCTACCATTGGTTAAATTTTGACGTCTGGTTAAAATGGGATCAATTTTTAATTTTTGCTGTCCGAACTGGGTTAAAATTAAATGGGTTAAATGGGATATTTAGTAAAAATTCCCCCTAGATTTAAGAAAATTCCCTATCCTTTTTTGAGTATCGTTATTCCAAAACATAAATATTTAAGACAAAATCCAGCTTGAAATGTATTAAAATGCAAATTTGGCTCAAATGAAATAGAATAATTTTAAATTCATTTACTTTTGTAAGTCTTGCATCAATTATATCCCCTCATCCTCAGGAACAAATCCTATTGTGTATTGCTTGTTAATGAAGTCTGCGAACACTATTTCTCAGCTGTTAAATGTCAACAATAACGAAAAAAAAAAACTAAACATCCAATTCGTATTAAACTTCATCAATTTTGCAAGATGAATAACAATTTGAGGAAGTATTTCATTTTAATTCTTCTATATTTCTTGAAATATCAGCGTATTATTAATAGGACTGCAATAATCCGGAAACGACAACGCGAGGTATGTACATGTACAAGTTGCGCTTTGAAAAATAATTTCAAATGTAATTTTTTTCTTTCTTGAGAAACGTCAAAATTTAACCACTTGTGTCAAAATTTAACCTGGTCTGGAGCTGGGTAATTTTTAACCCATTTTATTCACCACGCTAGTGTCAAAATTTAACCAGACGTCAAGTTTTAACCCACATTTTAACCCAATTCGGACACGGCCTGACTTTGTTCTGTGGCCACACACAATGGCGGCTGTGGTAAGTGACGGCCAGTGCGGTTTTCCGGGTGCGGTTTTCCGGTTTGATTTAGCTTGTAGGCAAAACGCACTACCTTGCTGCAGTGGACTCTCTGGTTATACTCTGTGATGAACATCGCCCATCAAAGCTTTTTGAAAGGACGTGTTCAAAAAAAATTTGATATTTGCAAAGAAATTTTTTTCACTCGATTAAAAATTAATGAAATAAAAACTATATTCATATTGAATTTTCGAACTGTTTTTCACCTGGTGGTGTACAGGATTTTGCACTAGTTCTCTTTTGCTGAAGCTAAATAGCTTTCCTAAGGAGTTATTTGACTAAAAAATATAGCCCAATGCAAGCAAAATACAAATCAAACAAAAAAACAAGCAAAGCAGTAGAAAATGATCAAAAGGGGAAAGATATATGTATGAAAATCAAACATACTCCAATATAAATTCATTTTTGGGACTAGCTGTACGTGTTTCAACTTAATTTAATTTTGGTTGTTTTTATTTACGCGGTAGTATTTTAGTTCAATTTCATGGTTTTGTAAATAGAATCAACTTATTTTTTTTCTTAATCTTTTTAAAATTGATTTACCACAGATTTGGATAAAAAATAAATTGATTATGTTTGCCAATGGAAAAGCTCATCAAAGATTAGTTTCTAAAATCTTTTTACATACTCCCCGAACAAACCCGAAAGTTTTTTCAACAGAACAGCTGACTTTGACATAGAGCTTTCTTCACTACTGGACGATGCCTCCAAAAATAGTAAAAGCAGTATTTTATTTTCCTCGTGATCTGATGCAGATCAGATTTGCTTTGAAAAATATATGTATTTGCAAAAACAACACAAAATCCAACTTTTTTTTGGATCACAATTGCAAATCCAGTTTTTAGTTTCAAGTTTCACATCTAGAGTTACTTTTTCATCGCATATGTTGTCGCCTTTATTTCAAAGTGAGTGGAAAAAAAACTAAATGTCAAACTGAAAAAAGTTTGTGTAAAAAAATTGTAATGGGAGTTGCGGGTCGCTGAAACCTGAAATTGAGACATTAAAAACGAACTTTTTGCATTCGAGAAAGTATCAAACACAAGTTGGAAAACAAATTAATGAAAATGAAACCACCAAAAGCGAAGCCAAAATTTTAATTGGAAAGTCCATGATTTTAGAAAGAACACATATCGTTTGCAAGAGGAAAACCAACGCATTTAATCTCAGATGCACAACATCCAAATATGCTTTCTCAATCGATGCTTTCTAAATTATATGAAACTCAAGTAAAGCTTAGCAGAATCCTTAACAATCTTCGTAATTTTACAGGTTTGCTTTGAACACTCTTGGATGATTCTTTTCTTTTCCATCGGATTGAAAAGGATTCGCCGTGTATTCCGTAATCAGCTGAAAATAAATATTTCAATTAAAACAATAGCCTGTTGAAAATTAAGAAAAAGACTTACCAAATTTGGTGACTCCACAGCCAATTGCCATTACTTTGGATGTTGTCAAAGCTAGCTATCTGCCAAGCTCAAGAAACAATGCAGCCAACATTTAGAAATAAATTTTTTTTCTGATCCAATTTGTTTTATTATCAGATCTGATCCGGATCAGATCACAGAGGAAAATAAAACACGGCTAAAATAGAGCTGTAACAGAGAATCTGATGTATGGAAAATAAGAAAAAAATTACAAATTCATACCCGGCTTTGTATCGGTATTCATTTGATAGAACAAATAACGAAACAAACCTGGTATGAGTTTGATTTTGTTTCATCTTAAATTTCACAGAGAGCTTTGAAAAGAAACAGCAAGCTTTCACGTTGAGCACCATCTTGTTGCTGAATATATAACTGAAAATACTGTGGAAAGATCGTTTTTTTTAACTGGAATGCTGTACTATATACTAGCATAAAAAAAACGCACCTTAATTATGTTGTATAAAGCACGGGTCACACACGGCTGCTGCCAGCCGCTTCTTACCAGCGGCTGGCAGTAGCAGCAGCAAGTAGCGGCTGGCAGTGCGGTCACACTTAGCTGCTAGCCACTCGTCAAATCACACTCTGACAGCTAACCGATTGACAGCAGCTGCCATACTTCAATTTCAATTTGCTGTTTAGAATAGACTTTTTCTACACAGAACCCACGAACGAAGAGCCTGTCTATGGCCGTTGATGGTGAGGATGAAGATGAAACAATTACAATACCAAAAGTATTAGAGACACCACCTGCACCAACACCACCTGCTGATAAAAAGAAAGCTAAAGCAGTGGATTCAAGCAAACACCGATTATCAATGAGATTGATGAACTCGAACCAGACAATTAAACTTTAAACAACTTTTTCTCTAACTAAATAAAATATTTTCTTTTATTTCTTTGATGCTGTGATTCCTTCTAGTAGTGCTTTGAGCTGGCCATTTGTCTTTTTCAGAAACGCAACTTCTTCGGCGTATTTTTTTTCTTCGGATGCAGTTTGGCGTTTCGTCGTTCGTTCTGTTCTGATTTGATTTTCATATCTGATGATTTCTTCCAAAGTCTCTTTATCTGTTTCCAATTGTAGTACAAATTCAAGTTTCTCGAACCTGGGTTTGCTGGAATCTAGTGTCTAGCATTTCTTGAAGGTTTATTACATCCTGACGAGTAGCTGGAGTGCTGGAGACCTAGGAAAAACATTTGTTTGAATCTACTTTTTTTTTTTAATAATTCTTTGTAGCTCCTCTTGTCACATATTATGTGGTGTATTTGCAGCAGTAGTTACAGCGTTATCAAAATGTGGAGTGCGTCAATCATTGACCAAAACTAAAGTACATATCGTAGGTCCATCAAGAAAAGTAAAGCTGACTACTGCTGCATTAACTCCATTCTGTTCTGGCAATAAAACGTGAACACAAATCCCTGTGAGGACTGTTGATACTTACTGTTTGTGTCCAAAGTTGACCATCTTCTTCCCAGCAACGAGGTGGTAGTATTAAGTTTAAAAATTCTTCGGTTTCTCCTTCGATACCAAATATAACTGCTACTGTCTGAAGCCTTGATATTTCCTTTAAGTGTTTAGCAGCCAGCCGCTGCTAAACACTCGCCGGCTGCCAGGGCTGTGCCCCTGTTCTGTAACTATCGCCTCGATAATAGTAGGCGATAAACGGTGGAAAATGGAACGAAATCCTACTAAATTCATAGAATTTCGTTTCATTTTCCACCGTTTATCGCCAAGGCGATAGTTACAGAACAGGGGCACTGGTTGCGAATTTTGTGGTCACACAAAGCTGATCAGCGGATGGCAGTAGCGGCTACTCAATTCGCCGCTGGCAACCAGCCGCGTGTGACCCGTGCTTAAGTGAGCACAGCGTTTTATTGAGCGCCTAAGTGAAGTGAATATAAAAATTCCCAATAAAACTCGGCCGTAGTTAAAACTCCATTTAAAAATAATACGTCTTTTTCTGTTCTGTAAGTATCGCCTCGATAAAAGCAGGCGATAAACGGTGGAAAATGGAACGAAATCCTACTAAATTCATAGAATTTCGTTCCATTTTCAACCGTTTATCGCCAAGGCGATAGTTACAGAACAGGGGCACTGTTCTGTAACTATCGCCTCGGTGATAAACAGTGGAAAATGGAACGAAATTCTATAATTTAGTAGGATTTCGTTCCAGATAAAAATCGAGGCGATAGTTACAGAACAGGGGCACAGCAGTATTGGTCGTGTAGCCGCAAGGTAAAGCCTTGCGCAAACCAATGCGGTGAGTGCGTGCGATGCGATTGCGATAAGTCAAATCCCTATGCATAAAGTCAAACGTCCATAAGATTACATAGGGATTTGACTTATCGCAATCGCATCGCACGCACTCACCGCATTGGTTTGCGCAAGGCAGAGATAAGAAATTAATTAGATGGCAAACTTCACACACACATTGAAACTGCCTACAAGCTGATTTATCGAAAATCACCTCTACTACTTTGAGTACAGCTTCCAGGGCCCCTGTTCTGTAACTATCGCCTTGGCGATAAACGGTGGAAAATGGAACGAAATTCTATGAATTTAGTAGGATTTCGTTCCATTTTCCACCGTTTATCGCCTGCTTTATCGAGGCGATAAGTTAAAGAACAGGGGCACAGTCCACACACAAAATCTAACTACTACCACTTTGAGTACAGCAAATCTCACTACTACCACTTTGAGTACAGCTTTCACGTATTCACAGACAGAGGATGAGATTACAAAAACAACAATGTAAACAAATGGTTGTTGCGGGGCAAGAGAAGAAAAGGATTGCCATCTAATTAATTTCTTATCTCTGGCGCAAGGCCTAACCCGGGGGCTACACGATCAAGATATGGTAAGCCATTTACAATACATTTAAATTTTCTTACATATACAATCAAATTTTTCGAAATTGAAACCCAGCTGGTATGGAATATTGAAAGCCACCCGAGAAGCAGTTTCAGTAGCCATGAAATTGACAGCTTCGTCAAATATCCTTAAAAAGAGAAAAGAGTGCCTGGAAAAAAACTTTGAATTTCAAATTTCTTGTGGGTGCCATTTTGAAAATATATAATGACATGTCGATTGAAAGCCATTTGCCTGGCAAATTGTAAGTCGCCTACGTCACAGCCGAAACACGAACAGGAATTTGACATAGTGTATATGTAGGCTGATGGCTTACCATATCTTGATCGTGTAGCTGCAGGGTAAGGTGGAAACGAAGTAACGTAGTGGAAACGGGGTAAAGGCTATGGCCCAATGACTCCGTCAGACTTCAACTTCAACTTCAACTTCAACTTTAAAATATGTGAAAATTTTGGATGGCCCAATGAATCCGTCGCGTTAATGCACTTTTGTTACACAGAGCACCATGTGTGTGAGTATGTGTGTCTACCAACCAATAAAAAATACAAATAGCAAATGTCAAAGTCGTTAAGTGCGTTGATATTAAAAATGTTTTAATCTCAACGCCGACACGGACGCCACTTACGTTGCTTATGGGCCATTCCCCATAAGAGTACATGTGTTTTAATCGAGTTGTCAGTTGTGGTCGCTGAAGTCGAACGCGTGACGGAGTGATTGGGCCATAGCCTTAAGGGTTTCAATTTTGACAACAGCGTTTTGTCCGAATTTCCGAAAAGGAACAAATGGAATTGAACAGAACAAATTTAATATGGCGCCAGCGCCAGACCAGTGACCAGTCAACGTTAGCTTTGATAGAGCTACCAAAGTGTAATTTGTTGTTTTTTAGTTTTTGTGAAAAAAAAATCTTTGAACTTTAATATTTCTTTCAACTTACATTAAAATTAATTATATATGTACATACCTTTCATGTTAAGTTTGAAAAAATCAGTTTTAAGCTCGTATTAATGGCGCGGGAATTTCTAGTCTTGTGCTGCTGTGAGAAATATTTTTATCGACGCTTATAAAACGGCGCCATTTTAGAATGTGAATAATAAAATTTGGACAAAAACATTTTGCCATCGTAAGTTTTGTAAACAAAGTCACATTTAATGTTTATAGTAATAATCAAAAGTATATTGTGTCTATTTTTTTGTAAAATTTCTTTTCTTTACAAAGTAGGTATTTAGCAATGTGAAAACTTCTTGCCTTTCGTAAAACTTGACCTAGATTAGTCAAAAATTTATATGGCATATAGTTCTGAAAAGCAAAACCAAAGCCAAACGGTGTATTAAGTTAAAGTCATTTATTGGTGTAAAGTATCTTCAATAAATGCAAGCATTTCGTCTGCATAGAAACATGGAATATATTGGCTTGGCGAATGCGCTTCTTCAGGCGATAATCAATCCTTTTAGTTTTTGGGTTTGATAAATCGTACAATTATCTAAAATTTAACTAATTAAAATGAGTTTTATAAACTATTTTAACATTTTCCTCTTAACGCTTTGCAGTTAAAGAAAAAAAAAAATTCTAAGAAGATAGTAGTATTTTTGCATTTATGTATGGTTGTGTATTATCCAACGGTGCGGTTTCCTTACCGAAATTCAGTTTATTGTTCACATCTGTTGTAAATGGACAGCAACAGCATGTTAGCATTGTTCAACGAGACTGTTCTGAACTGTTCCAGTCCGAAAAGATCATATTTTTGGTGCTCAATTAGAAATTTGCTGTTCTTTTCTGATCTTTTTTTGTGTTAAATGAGGCTGTCTAGAACAACTTAGCAAATCATTTTCTGCCCCTTTTTGAAAAATTGAACACTGTCAAGAGCATTTTATTTTGGCAACGTAATTGTTTTGTTGCACTGTCACAAAAATAATTCTATACTCTTTATATTTTTATTTTGAAGAGAATTAATGACTCGTTTATCAGTCAGTTACTCTGATGTCACTAGCAATACCCAAATTCTTAAAAAATATAAATTAAAATCAACGAACCAACCACCTTCATTCGCACTAGTTGGAGGAAAGTAAAAGTCATATTCATTCTCAAAGTCGGTAAGCGCTCGCTCACTGAATTGAAAGATTTCAGACCAATAAGCCTATCCTCCTTTCTACTCAAGACTCTAGAAAGACTTATAGAAACGCATATTCGAACAAAAATGAACAACGTGATCTCTACAGCCCAACATGGATATATCAACGGCAAATCAGTTGAGACTGCACTTCATGAAGTAGTCGAAACCATTGAACGTTGGCTGAATTCCTCGATAGAGAAGTGGCCTTCAACAACGTTGAATACAGTTCCATTCGCATAAATACCCCAAAGAGGAGTGTTATCCCCGCTACTCTTTCTCCTAGTACTTAACTAGTGGTTAAACTAGACATGAGCGGAATAAAAGCCGTAGACTATGCTGATGAAATCCTCATCACGACTTCGGGAAAATTCACAACAACCCTTTGTGAACTCCTTCAGACAGCTCTAAATAAGCTCATCAGATGGGCCAAAAACTGGGCTAAATGTCAACCCTACAAAAACAAAACTTTTTCTGTTTACGAGAAAACGTAACATTCTATATACACTTCCACCCACCAATAACGGTATACCAATAAACTTATCTGGTACGGCGAAATATCTGGGAATTATCCTTGATCGTAAACTTAGCTAGAAAGAAAATTCAAAAGAAAGAGAAAGAAAAGCTCAAATCGCCCTCTACACTTGCAATAGAATTTTTGGGAAAAAATGGGTACCTGGTCCCAAAACTATTCACTGGATGAACACATCCATAACAATACCAATCCTCAAATATGCCTGTCTGGTTTGGTGACCATCATTAGAGAAGGCGTCAAACCTTAAGATCATGACCAAAATCCAAAGTCTTGCACGCATTGGCCCAACCGGTGTCATGAGAACGACACCAACGGCATCTCTGGAAACTTTGTCACAAGCCCCCCTAGACCTTTTTACTAAAGAGATGACGGCCAAAAGCGCACAGCTACTCAAACAATGCAATTTTTGGAAAACAGGCATATCAGGCCATAGAACCATCGTGAACCATACCGATATAGAAATTCAAACAGACTACACCCCCTCCGCAAACTGATTTCACTACAGTGACCCGAACAGTCTTTCCGACAAGAGGAGAAAGGGTCAAGGTATCTTCTCAGACTACCCTACTATGAATAGATCAATAAAGTTTCCTGACTTTTGCAGTGTCTTCCAAGCAGAAGTATCTGGAGTGTGTGAAGCCGCAAAACAGCTGGCTAAGCAAAACTTGATCAACAAAAATATTGACATCTTCATAGACAGCCAGGCGGCCATTAAATCTATCTCATCCATCATCACAAAATCCAAACTAGTAGAAAGCTGTCGCAGTAATCTTAGACTGCAACAACGTAACTTTAATCTGGGTTCCAGGACATCTTGACATAATCGGTAATGAAATGTCGGATAAGCTGGCTAAAGTCGGATCAGCACTCGAATCCAGCGAAACGAACACCTCAGTTCTAAAGCCACTAGAAAAAAAAACAGAATCAAACAAAATTTTCTGACAATGACAGGTTGTCATCTTTAAAAACATGCCGGGTCTCCAGAAACCTTTGGCCACATATTTCCAAAAAAAAAAAAAACAGAATTTCTGCTCCAGCTTAGCAGGCCTCGGCTATCTCTGTTGATTGGCATTCTCATGGGCCACAACTCGTTGGGTATCCACATGATGAGAATGGGCATTAACACATTCGACTTATGTAGAGGACAAAGAGGCGGAGGAAGGATCATTCCACTTCCTCTGTGAGTGTCCTAGCTTGGCTCACACTAGGAAAAAACCCTCGGAGAATACTTTTAGTGGGAATATTTTTTTATTTTTCGTGTCATTTTTTCATTGCAGTCAAAATCGAATGTTCTAATTATAAATGTGGGTTCTATTTTCAATTAATTACGCTGATAAACTCGCAGTGGATTTTTTTGTTGCATAGCATGAGGAAACCCTATTGGTAGTCAGCGGAAGCCAACAGCCTTAACTCGTATTATCGGCAGATTTAGGTTACTACGGATTTAATACCCCTCTAATAATGCAAACCTTATTTATAAAAAAAATACACCAGTATTAGCGGCGGATTAAGCTAATACTGGTTCATAGGAGTATGGTCGTATTAAGGTCTAAATGTCATTTTGAGGATAAAAGTGTAGTAAAAATATTGTTCAAATTATTGGAGGAAAAATGGAAAATTATTTTGATTTTGTGAATAATTTAAATTCTTTTCCGCCTTAACTACGAGAAAAATAAATAAATAAATGAAAACTAATATTTTTTGTTTTGCTTTGTTTATTATCCATTTAAGAAAAATTTCCGCCAACCACAAAAAAAAAAAAAAATCATAATCCTGTTCAACGCAATTTAGTTTTTCAGATAATCTAACTTTTTTTCGACATCTGATTGGTCAGAAGTAACGTATCAAAAGAGGAACTGAAATTCTGGCCAATCAGAGTTCGAAAAAAGTTAATGCGTTGAACGTGCACAATGAAATCAGCTGGGATCTTATTACTGCCGTTTTCGTTTGGTAAAACTAGAGAACCCTTTTTTTTTTAGAGTACCCTGATTTTTGACAACTCAAACGAACATGAAATCAGAGTACTCCGTTTTTGTCAATGTATGTGTGCGTTTGACATATAGTTTGCTTTCAATGCAATTGACTACGTTCAGAAACATATCTCTGCGTATTTCATGAGCAATTAATAAACATTTTTTGTATGGAGTAAAAACTGACAAAAAGAACTTATAACTGAAAAAGATACGCAATAAACTTCATAAATGTCCAGATTGATTTTATAAAAAGGTAATTTTAAGCAGTAAGAAATTTTTTTGAGCTCGGATAACAAGAAAAATAGCATGGACAAGTTATGCAAACCAAAACCGATAGGTTTGTGAACGCCCGCGTTGATACCGTTACTACAAACCGTAGATTATGTGTATACAATGTTCACTACATAATTTGATTTGTTCATTAAGTACGAAAACTAATTTGGGATCCATTTTAAACTTTAATTTAATTTTATTTACAATAATATAAATTCGAAATGAGATGTCAAGAATGACAAACGAGAAATGTCATTTATGTTGGTGTGAGTTTACTCTGAAAAAATTTCTAGAGTAGCAAAACTTGCTCTGAGGGTAGTTTCAGATTGCCCTGAGAGCAGCCAAACGAACACAAAGTCACTCTGACAGCAAAAAGAGTACCCTTAGGGTACTCTTTTTTCCCAAACGAAAACGGCATACGTTTATAGTAACCAGAGCTACAGATGGGTAATTTTTCTGATGAAAAATTTGACATAAGCAAGGCGTAACTAATACGGATTGGAAAATGTTTTATAAATAAGGATTCGCTGGACGTGGTGTAAGGGAGTATTAAGTGCTACAACTAGTATTAACTAATCCGAGGTTGAAACGAGTATTAGTGAAATCTAATAAATAAGGCTGCAAATGTTTAAAGCCTGGCAACTGACATATTTTTTCTTTTCGCTATAAACGCTCATAAGAAAAAAATTCCATGTTTTCATTTGTGTTAACTTTTCCTGATGGTTGTGTTCTTGATCTCTCTAATTGGATCCTTACAAAGTGGGGTTCTCTGTATCTCTCCTTTAAAAACGACATTACCGACTGAGCCAGTAGTGCTCGATTTTTGACTTGAAGGTAACCATGCGAAAGTGCTGGACTCATACTAAATTGCGATCAGACCGCGGTGTAGACTGTAGAGAGTTCAGTTCAGAGTTTAGCATCACAAGTTGCTTCAGTGTTGACCATTGATCCTAGATATTTAAATATTTCATACTCGGGAAGCACATTTCCGTTCTAATAGAAGTATGAAAAATAGAGAGCAGAAAGCTGAAGACACTTCATAGGTGTAGCATTATCAAGCCGCTGGCTAGCCTTTCTATAGGAAGCGTATATAAAAACATTGATTAGGAAACTGCAAGAACTCAGCGGTGACCTAAGAGTGAATGCATAATAAATTTTTTTTTGTAATTTATTTTGCAAGGCCCAGTGTTTTTATTAAACCCCTGGACTCGCCTGGAAATGAAAATTAATTTAAATAGTTGTCAATGCTTATTAAGGATCTTGCTTAGATAAAGTTCCTAACAATTCGCAAACAGAGGCTGCGCAAATCGATCAATGAACTACTCCACCAAGTAATTCCCATGAGCTTTACTATTTCTTATTATCAAATATGTAACTCTTTTGTAATAGATCTTTTAAGTGAATTATCTGACTTCTGAACTTAGGAGAAATTGGTAAACGTGGTTTATTAGAAAAAGTGACATTCTGGTATACAAATGGACTAAAACGTTTGATTTCCCGCTAAACTTTTTTTATAAATGCATGCTGTTCCTTTGAAGATAAATAAATAAATTGGGTGCAACAGAGCGGGATGCCCCTTGGCTAGGCGCATTTCTCACAACCATGCGTAACTAATTTTGTTTAATCAAGTAAATTGCGATCAGAAAAAGTTCCGAACAACCTAAACTCTTAACAGTTTTATAAAAATTTGAATTAAAATAGGAAAAGCGTAGTCATGTACTACCAACGTATTATAGTCTTTTTAAAAACTAATACTTTGTTCTTCAATTACTTTAAAGTTGTTCTAGTAAATGATTTGAAATAATCAATTCTCGAAGTTAAGATTTAAAAAAAAAAAAAATATCAATGCTCTTATTAGTTCTGAGTCAAACACTGAAAACCAAAAGTGAAAATCTTTCTTAGTTTTTGAGAAATTAAATTCTTCTTTCTAGAACGTTCTTTTTGAAAGTTTCCATAGCCTTAGAATAAATTTTATTTATTGAGCAGTTTTTCGCTTTTTATTTTTTTTTTCGAGTACCATCAGCACTGCAGCATTTTTAACGACTTTAAATATGGTGTCATTTTAATGATGGTCATAATTTACACAGATACAAAGTGCTGAATGGTTTCATTGAGGCAGGTGCCATTCATGAAAATTTTTTTAGGGGGAATGTTGAGCTTAAGTTAAAAAATAAATATCAGCATCTTCAAAGAAAGTTGGCGTAATGGTTAGAATGTCCTGTTACGCGGGAGGTTTGTGGCTCGAATCCCGACAGAAAAGAAAAAATGTTTTTCCATTTGTATCTCCTTTCACAAGGAATGGGCAAGTCCTCCGATTGTAAATTTATAGAAAATGCTTTCTCGATTAGCCGTTCGGAATGGGTGACGTGGAAACACTAGATATCCTTACTTGCAAATAGTAAAATATAAACGTGTACAGGTTCATATAAAAAACAATTCTTTTTATGAACATTGTAAACAAAAAAAATTATAACCTAACTACTTTTAGGGCTTCAAAATAATGAAACACAAAAGCCACCATGCAACAAAGGTTATGGCCCAGGCAGCCTCACAATCGAGTGAAAATGAAGTATGATGATGAAGTTTTTGTCTATTTTGTTTAATTTTGTCTGCTTAACCTTATTTTTTTTTGTTGTTTCAGGAGTCCGACTGCACGGCAACAGAATCGAGTTCAATGTCCGAAAGTCTCCACAAAAACAACAGAAAAAATGCCACACAGTTTAGTGTTTTAAGGTATGCTTACGTGTTGTCAAATAACAATCTCTTTGCTAATATTTCTGTACATTTAATCAGGTCCGATACTGACGGCCTGCGAATGAAAATATCGGCAATTCGAAGAATTTCAAGTGATTTCAAACCAAATGATGTTAAAAGCCGTGCAGACAACAACAACTTAGAATGCACAAAGTCAAGCAAGGATAAGATGTCAGCACCACTTGCAGCTGGAAAGCAAGCAATGACAGTACCCAAAACTTGTCCTGTATACGTCAAGGAAAGTGACTCACGTTCCGAGACCAGCGGCACGGGAAAAATTAAGAAGATAAAATTAAAGCGGAAAAAAGTAAGTGCTATTTACAAATAAATAGTTTATTATAAGTTTATATCCAGCAATTTTGTGTTTAATGTCTCTTCTTTTTTTTTTTTTTTAAATAAAGTCTACTAAGCAACACGATGTGAAGCACCAACTACCAGAATCTATTGGTCTAAATTTGCAAGCCACATCTTCCAAAGTGAGGGATGTTAAAAATAAACAAAGTAAAGAGCTTTCCTTAGCAAGCTTAAATCAGCCATCAGTTCTTCCAGACGAGAATACAGGCCTTTCTTCAAGTGATAATGATCTACCAGCATTAGTG
Source organism: Melanostoma scalare (assembly GCA_949752695.1). Classification (NCBI taxonomy): domain Eukaryota; kingdom Metazoa; phylum Arthropoda; class Insecta; order Diptera; family Syrphidae; genus Melanostoma; species Melanostoma scalare. The sequence goes on from OX456984.1 coordinate 280,734,172, forward strand.
AACGCAGCTATTAAATGTGTGGAGAGTGATTCTGATTCTCATTCGGTATTTACTCAACCAAAAATTCAATATACTTCTACATTGTTGCAAGACTTCATGGAAAAAACACAAATGCTCTCAGAATGCGCGGACAAGGTTATGCCAAACAATGAAATGGCAACGACTTCGACTGCGAGCATAAGTATTTTGAACGGCGTTGATCAACCGATCAAAAAGAAACGCGGTCGGCCTAAGAAAATTTTAAGTACTACAGTAGTTGTGAATGAGTCTGCTGATTCGGGAGTGGTTTCTTCAACTGCCCAAAGCGCATCACCATCGCCTAAGATACGAGCTGAGCGATCACGTTCTCAAACAAAAGTGGAACGTCAATTTTCAAAACCAAAAATAGATATTGTGAACTTGGACAAAAGGATGTATGCTATAAACGAACGTGTCCTTTATCCTCCTCCCAAAAGTAAGCTGCGAAAAAAAATAACAACAATAAAGCAAGCTCCAGAAAGTAGTCACAAAAAGAGTTTACCTACCAAAACTAGCAAAGATGATACACTTGATCCTGTTTGGCGCAAAATCGATGTAAACTCGAAATTTCGTCGACCCAGCGTAAGTGGATATAAAAGTGACGGCAACGGTGGTGGCTCAAATACGATCTGCAGCAAAATACTAACTGCAAAAAGTGGTTACGCAAGCGATTATGGAGTGAGAAGTAATCATTACTCGGGATACAAAAGCGACGCTAGTGGAAAGAGTCGTTGCAGCATGAAGAGTTGCTACAGTCGTGTGAGTAGGGCCAAAAGCTGTGACGGAAAACATAGGACAAAATACCGACGGAAACGTAGGCCTACTATGAACCACTCTAAATCGGTTGCTAACTTAAACGAACAAGACATTTTGCAGCTAGCTGGTCTTAGTTTGGGACAGAGCAGCGAAGAAAGTAGCGGATCTGCGGTTTGTAAACCAAAAATTTTAGTAGAAGATGCTGATACTTCAAATGTGTACAAAAAATACGGTGAAATCAATCGATACATCACAACAGGCGAGTATTTTGGGAGAAACAAGACAACTCAATTTGCGGGTAATAAGCATCTCGAACAGACAAATGTAGACCAAGAGTCCCAAGATGCTTACAATTTTTTAGGTTCAATTGGCAACAAACTGTATGCTCGTTCAAGAAAGGGCTCGATAAATGCTACAGAGCTGCCTTTAAACATGGGTTCATCAAGAAAGCTTAAATCCCGACGTTCATCGGTAGCAAGTTTTTGTAGTAGTAGTTTCTATTCAACAGTGTCAAAGTTCAAAAGGCGTCGTCGAAGAAAAAGTATAAAATTCGGTTGCAGCAAGATGGTGGTGGTTGATTCAAAGTTACTGACTGAAATCGAAATTATAACAAATTCTTTTCCGAATATGTGCCGTATTCATTGTGATAAGCCGGTTAGCGGAAGTTTAGTCAAAGAAAAAATTGGTACTGAACGTCAAGCTTCACAGAAGTCAGTATCTCAAATTAAGAGAAATCTTAAGAAGCGTAAAATAAGTGAAAATATCGATTTTGCATTATCTAACGGAATGAGCATGGTATCAAGTACAACAAGCAAACGCCGTCACAAGAAAGCCTCTAATTCAAGTCCAGACGATCACAAGTTGCCCCTGAAAAAACGGCACTATCTTCTGACGACTGGTGATAAAACCGAAAAGGCTGTAGCAGCATATGTAACAGAATCTTTGAAAACTCAGAAGGATGGTGCCGAGCCTAAAACAGGCATTCATGCAGCTAAGCCAAATACAAGAACTGTTTCGACCAGAGCAGCGGTAACACCTAAGAAAAGGCATCTTCTACAAACTTGTGGATCCGATATGCGAAGCAATTCCCCAAACTACGCCAGTGATACCAAACAGTACCCAACAAAATCTACAGCAATGGAAAACCATGTTCCCGAAGTCGTTAATAGCAAAAAGAAGAACAGATTGGAGGGAGTAGTTTCAAAAATTGCTAACGCAAGTGGCACTATCACGAGTGAATTGCCTCACACTACTCCTCTTTCAACCCCACTGTGTACGGAACTATCATATCCGCCACCGGGAATTTTTGAGCCATCAGTAGAGCTGGAAATTCAAATTCCAATATCAAAGCTGGGTGACACATCTATGATAACAAAATCGGAGGTTGAGTCACCACTAGACTTACTAGATCTTCACAACAAAACATTTCCAGTGCTATCTTCAAATGGCAATGGCGAATGTGTGGTTGAATCTCTGCTCAATAAGACAGGAGCTAATCTTCTTTTGAAGAGAAAACGCAAAAAAATAAATAGAACTGGTTTTCCAAATATTAAACGCAAGAAAAGGAAGGTAAGCGAACAGTCTGGTACACCAGATATTGATAAAAAATCCGAAGAAGATTCAAAAGTTGATCCGGTTTGTGATAGAGTACCGCAAACAGGCGAAACAAGCGCTACATTCTTGGAACGCAATCGAACACCTAGATTGTCAGTAGTAAGTTTAGAACGGTTGCAAGGAACCAGTAAGAAGGCATCTTCGCGAGAAGAAATGGCTCTTAGTAGAACTCGTTCCTCAAAGACTGTTACATCAGCGAATAAAAACAAAGTAGAAAGTATTTTGCCTAAAGTTCCACAAAAGAACTCAGCAAAACCTTTGTCTAAGAAAAAACAGCTGACTGATGATTCTGTAGAACCATTAAAAGTTGGTGTAAGCCCACTGCTGCATATGACGTTTCCATCTTGTAAAATTCGGCTTAAACGGCGCTTACCAAGTTCTTTATTAGTTCATAAACCATGCTCACAAAATACGGAAAACAATTCCAAAGAAGCGTCTGCTGGCAACCAATTACTTGATAGAGTAACTAATTTGACAACTAAAAAACCTGTATCAGAAGTAATCGATTATCTGGAGCAAGAACCATTGCCTCCTTCTGCTTTTTGTGATTCTGTCAATGCAATTGATTCCGAGTCGTCATCGTCAGTATCGGTTTTTAGTGAGGATAGTAAGTTCACTAATCGCAAACAAAAATGGAAAAAGAACTATCTTGTGGCTGGCCTATTATCCGAGTATTATAAGGTTAACAGTGATCCTGCAAAGGGGAAAAAACTGCAAACGAATCAAGTTAAGGAAACTAACAGTGAATCGTCGGTTTTGCATTTGCATGGTCCTCTGCTACCTCCGCCACCCTACTGTGAAAAGTTCTTCCGGCGAACCTTGACAGATTTTCAACTGCCTTACGACGTTTGGTGGTCATATACAAATGGCAAGCTTCCAACGAGGGTAACAGTTCCCAGTTGGAATTACAGAAAAATAAGAACTAATGTATATCGTTGTGCCGAAGTAAGGCCAAATATGAACAACATTGACCGGCCTACTTGTAACTGTAAGCCAGATATAGGCTGTGGTGATGAATGCTTGAATCGTATGGTATATACTGAGTGCTATCCATCTAGTTGTCCTACAAAAGAAAAATGTAAGAATCAAAAAATTCAGCGACATGAAGTTGCTCCAGGTGTTGAGCGTTTTATGACTGAAAACAAGGGCTGGGGAGTACGTACTAATGTGCCAATCAAGAAGGGAACATACATTCTTGAGTATGTTGGAGAAGTGGTCACTGAAAAGGAGTTTAAGGACCGTATGGCATCACTGTACGCTAACGACACTCATCACTATTGTCTGCACTTGGATGGTGGGTTAGTTATAGATGGCCATAGAATGGGAAGCGATGGAAGATTTGTTAATCATTCTTGTTCACCAAATTGCGAAATGCAGAAATGGTCGGTAAATGGCCTTTCACGCATGGCTCTGTTTGCTGCTCGTAATATTGAGCCCGGCGAAGAAATAAGCTACGATTATAATTTTTCGTTGTTTAATCCATCCGAAGGCCAAGAATGTCGCTGTAACACTCCACAATGTCGCGGTGTAATTGGAGGGAAATCACAGCGCATCAAACCTCTTGTGGAAGCTCCAAAAATAGTTGATACGACTATAGGACAATGCGATGGAAGACGAAATGGGCGACAAAGGAAGAGGCAGGGTTCAGCACGTAAAGACATTATTCGTCTTCAGTCGAAGGATATTGTTATGACGCAGCTTTTGCAACAATTGTCAGACAAAGACAAGCGATTAATTACATCGCAAAGAATATTCTTAGTCAGAAATTTTGAAAAGGTAAAGTACATTATTATTATTATGTTTACAAAGAATATTAACATAAAAAATATTTTCACTTTAAAGGTTCGTCGGATAAAGTCGAAGGTGTCGACAACAGATACAAATAAAACAGATCAACTTGCAGGCGCTGCACTACAGAGAAGACCATCAACACCATCATCAATTGCTGTTCAAATTTCTGCTTTGCGTTCACCTAGAAATATGCAAACTCGTGGCTTAACACAGGCTGTTCAAGACCCAGAAGTTGAAAAAATGGCCAAAATGGCGGTTATATTTAGGGATATTTGTTCGGCATTAGAAACCGTTAAAGGTTAGTCAGTGTATGTAAATAGTTTTCCATAACTGAATTTATTTTTACAGATGATAGTGACAAGCCGGTAATTGTAAAGTTATATCCAACGTCAATAAAGAAAAAAGGAAAACCCTCTAAGCAACAAATAAACACACAGAAACCTAAAACTGTTGAGTTCTCGACAATTCAAGTAAACGTCGAGAAAGGATACTACAAAGACCCGATAGCGTTTGACGAAGATATAGAAAGTTTTTTGTTTGGAATGCGTGATTTTCATAAAGATAGCAAAGAGCACCTCGAGATTATAAAGAGACTTTCGGATTTGTTTATTAAAAAAAAAGATGAAGCATATGATCAATTAGTGGGTCTGTCTGTAGATAAGAATAGTCTTAAAAGATTCCGACCAAATGCTGGACTAGAAAAACCACCAACAGGTGTTGTAAGTAAAAACTTTTCTTCGAAGTCTAAACATTCAAAAGCAACCACAGAAGACATCATTGGCTGCATTTGTGGTTTGTTTAAAGACGAAGGTTTAATGATACAATGCGCTCGTTGTATGGTCTGGCAACATACGGAATGTACAAAAGCTGATGTAAATGCCGATAGCTATTTATGTGAAAAATGTGAACCACGCGTTGTTAATCGAGAAATTCCGTTAGATGACTTCACAGAGGAAGGCCATAGATATTATTTATCTCTTATGCGTGGAAATTTACAAATTCGGCAAGGTGATACGGTTTACGTTTTACGTGATATTCCCATCAAAGACGAAAAAGGCAATGTTAGTTCAACTAAAAAGCACACATACGAAACAATAGGCGAAATAGATTATTCTGAGTGTGATATATTTCGCGTCGAAAGGCTTTGGAAGGACGAGAATGGAAAGCGAGTTATTTTTGGCCATCATTTCCTCCGGCCGCATGAAACTTTTCACGAACCTTCTAGGCGGTTCTATCCGAACGAGGTGGTAAGGGTCCCATTGTACGAGGTTGTGCCGATCGAGCTTGTTATCGGCCGATGTTGGGTTCTTGATCGAACGACTTTTTGCAAGGGACGACCAGCTGATTGTACCTCTGAGGACCATGTTTTCATATGTGAGCTAAGAGTTGACAAGTCAGCGAGATTCTTTTCGAAAGCTCGTGTCAACTGGCACACGTGCACAAAGAACTATGCATTTAAGAAGTTTGATGAGAAGCTTAGAATTTGCAAGACTTATGCGGTAAATTGAATGATAGATGTAATTTATTGGGTATGTTTTAATTAAAATGATAAATTTTTCGCAGCCACATGATGTTGACCCAGCCTTGCTCAAACAAAGGCGTCAGAAAACGGAAGTTTATGAAAATACAGCTACCAATAATCCCAAACTTCCAACCAATATACAATACTCCAAAAAACCGGTTGCGGTGCAGAGAAAGAAGAGAAGATTGCCCATCAAAGTAAGCTTTTGTTTCTTTATCAATTTTTTATTTTTTTAAAAAACCTCTTACTGAACACAGACAAAGAAGCAGAAACGAAGCTTTCTAGAAATAGTGCTGGCAGCTATTAAGAGGCTTAAGTCAAAGAATACTCATATAAATGAAGGAGTCTTAGATGTATCATACTTGCTATCTGGACGCGGAGCAAGGCAACGTAAACCGATTGCGGGAAACGTGCCTACGTAGCTAATAAAATTTACTTCATGAAAAGTGTATGGTTAGGTTTAACGAATAAGTTACCTTTACACGATCATTAAATGTGATCTTGAATATTTTATTGAACTACAATGCTGCTTAATATGCACATATTAACTTTTCTTGGCGAAGTAGATCTGAACCAAAGTAATAATTTTCATCAAAGCTATAACCTCTTTGTTTGTTGACTTCATCTTTGAAAGTATTATTTTTTTACAATGCTAAAAATTTAACACGTTCAATTAAAAAAAAAACAAAAATGTTCATATAAAACAAAGGTTGAATGACACTTGTGTTGAACAGTCCACGCATGCACTATGTTCATATAATATATTGAAATTAACACATAAATCACTGTACTATAATATTTGAAATTTTAACATCATAACTATAAATAATGTACTAATTTATTTTACGGAGAAGCAAAGCTGAACTTTTAATGCAATTTGATTAAAATTTTTGCAGCATAGTTTTTCTTTTTGATCAATAATTTATTTTATAATGCATGCCTTATGTTGACCACAGAAACTAATTTATCTGGTTATAATTATACATACATTTAAAAAGTCTTGAAATAAAATATATTTTGGAGTAGTAATTTTTTACTGTAATGTAAAGAAATGTATGCACGAATATTGGACGCCTGAGTCCGTTTCAATGAAGACAATGACCGCCATTCGTAATGGAATAACGTTGGTGAAAATAAAATACAAAATTATCATTAATAGAATTTAGGACAAGTCGTGTTGAAATCGATATCTTCTCGACTCGCCCTGATGTATCAAATTCGACAAAAACAAGAGACCGAAAAGCTGTCAGTAATAAATATGTGTGTAAACGATGTTCTTTGTTGGAATGGCCCCAAATTTGAAGTCGCCAAAAATGCTGCTAAATATTTAGGTTCCTTAAGAAGAAGATCATCTCTTCATCATCTTTTCATTTTGTTTGCGAAGTCACATTTCTCAAGATATCTGTCAAATCAAGCAAAAAAATAATATCAAAGCAAATTACAAACAAGTAAAAATATAAATAAATGAAATAAAAAAATCGTTTCGGATTTGCCGTTCCGAAAGTGGCAGATTCGAATCCGCTTTAGAAATAAAGAGTAAAAGATATTCGTTTTCGGAAATTTTTGCTTTCGAAACGAATTACAGAGTAGGGCCCCAGTTCTGATCAGTTTTGGACGACCTGGCCCATTTTTAGAAAATCAGCCTTATGAGTTTCACGTGAAATCATTCCCCTCGAAAAAGATCCCATTTCACTTTTCCCTTATTATGAGTTTCGGGGGAAAAATTTTCCATGTTCGAAAAATTTCCCTTATGAGCTTTTTTTTTTTTTTTATTTAGAGCAATTTATTTCACTTGTTTTTCTGAGGCGAACAAGTGAACAACAAAAGCGGAAAAATTTTAAGTCTGGAATTTTGTTCAGGTGAAACTCATAATAGTTTTTAAAATTCCGGGCGAAAAGCTGTTCACGTGAAACTCATAATAAGGCTGAATGATGCCGCGTTATCAGATTCTTGTGGGATCACTGGGATGCGATCCGGGTTTGGTTCCGGATTATTACTAAGCTGAGGTGCGTCAACAAGTCAAAAGAAGCTGTTGACTTTTTGCTCGTAGTTTTTTTTAGCACAGTGTAATAGTTGTGTTTAATGACCTGTTCTAGATCGATCTAGAGCAGAAAAAAAGCAGCTTTTTGGTGTTTAATTCCAATTTGTCTGCTCCGAGCAAGAATTTTTTGTGTTTAATGATCTGCTCTAGATCACTTTGTAGCAGCATTTTCTGCACTTGCTTTTGAGTCAGAGCAGATTCGAGCAAAGTGTCAAAGGCCTTTATTGCGAGTGTCGTCTAACATTCGATGCGACAAGGATCGAAAGCTTAGACAAATTTTCCTTTTGGTATTGCGTATCTCTATCGACAAGGATTTCTGTTACCGTGAAAAGCGAAAGTAGTCACTGAGAATAAATCCTATAATTTGATATTTGAGTTAGTTTCAGTTATAATCGAACGCAAAAATACAGACGATAACGACCGAATTCAAAATTAAAAGTATCGAACAATAAGAATACGCAATACCGAATTTCATTTTCGACGTTCGACTATCGACAACCGTCGTTTATCGACAGATAAACGACACTCGCAATAAGGGCCAAAGTCAGCTGTTGACATTTTTTTTCAAATATTTTTGTTTATATTTTGCGTTTTGCAATCTATTTCAAATCGAATTTAACTTAGAATTAATTGAATTAACATCGCCTGTTAGTTAAGTTTTGATTCCAATGTTTCCGAATTTAGATTTTTATTATAATGGGATACCAAATATATTTTTGCAAGCTAGCTAGGTCACCAAATGTTTGTTGTTTTTCTTTTTAGCTGTTATTTGGCATTAGCTGACTCTGCTCTAAGTTGCCTGACATTTTGCATGTTCCTTGGTCTGCTCTGAGCTACTCTGCTTTGCTTTTTTTTTCATTAAACACACTTTTTAATTTGTTGTGAAAATTCAAAAAATTCTTTAAAAAATCAGGAAAACAACACTCAACAATGTGCTGAAAATAAAATTACTTATTTTTGACAAATACTAAAAAATGAGGAAAGAGAGAAATATGAAGCCCCGCTGATATAAGCGAGGCTGGCTTTTTATATGTTTAATTTATACACAGCCGTATTTATTAGATTTCCCTAAATAGCTCTGAACAGATGAATAGTTATGTAGTGAATATCACTCTATTCTTCGTTGAATAAATTCTTATTTATAAACCATTTATAGTTATGCAGCCGTATTATTAGATTTCCCTAAATAGCTCTGAACGGATGAATAGTTATGTAGTGATTAGCACTCTATTCTACGTTGCATAAATTCTTATTTATAAACCTATTATAGCAATGATGTGTATTTTCTACCTATTGAACAGCTGGTGCGTAAGAAAACCACCAAAAAGGAAAATCCCAGGTAAACTTCACTATCGAAAACAAAACGGTCCTTGAAAGCCATCTATGTATCCGCCGGCGTACTAACAGTCCCCTGTCATTTCAAAATAGCGAAGACACAAATTTATTCAGTCTCTATACTACCTAAATCGGCGTTCAACCTATGTTACGTTCAGAAAATTTTATAAATAAGGTTTTCTTGTTCAGATATTATAAGAGGAACATAGCGCTATTCACTCCCTATTATTGGTTTATAAATAAGGCTGATGATGTGTATATCTTACCTATCTATAATCTATAATCTAATTTATAGCATTGAGCGGTAATACACAGGTGTATTTCACTATCGAAAACAAACCGGTCTCTGAAAGCCATCTATGTATCCGCCGGCGTACTAACATTCCCTTGTCATTTCACAGTAGCGATGACAAAAACCTATTCAGTCGCTATACTACCTCAATCGGCGTTCAGCATATTCTACCTCTATGTTACGTTCAAAAAGTTTTATAAATACGTTTTTCTGCTCAGAGATATTATAAGAGGAACATAGCGCTATTCACTCCCTATTATGGGTTTATAAATAAGGCTGACAGAATATAATAAATTTTAAGTCTGGAATAATGCTGGGCTTACATGCATCTGCATCTGCGGAAGTGCAGAAAAGTAAAGCGAGACGGATGAAGATTACAAAGCACAAAAGTTAAAAAGAGAGACGAATAGGATTATGGTTGCAGATGAAAAATTATGGTTGCAGATGAACATGTTCATCTGCACCCATAATTTTTCATCTGCAACCATAACTAGGAAGTTCATTCCCTCTCTATCAGACAAGTATGAATTTTACATCTTGTGTCTTTTTCCGATTTTCATCTGCACTTGCAGATGCATGTAAATCCACCATAATGGTGGATTTACATGCATCTGCAAGTGCGGATGAAAATCGGAAAAAGACACAAGATGTAAAATTCATACTTGTCTGATAGAGAGGGAACGAACTTCCTTAGTTATGGTTGCAGATGAAAAATTATGGGTGCAGATGAACATGTTCATCTGCAACCATAATTTTTCATCTGCAACCATAATTCTATTCGTCTCTCTTTTTAACTTTCGTACTTTATAATCTTCATCCGTCCCGCTTTACTTTTCTGCACTTCCGCAGTTGCAAATGCATGTAAACCCAGCATAAGTCTGGTCTATTAAATAAAAACGAAGTGCATTTTGCCATGTTTCAGATTCACTTGGTTACGTCGTTTTTGCTCAAGGTGCCTGTTGTGTCTGATTTACCCTATTCAAATGGCCACACTTTTTTTAACTTTGACAGCCTTTGACACTTTACGATTTACGAACCAGTCCCACGTCAAACGGTCAAAGGCAGTCAGTAGTCAGTTGCCACAAAAAGGAAAAAACAGCCAAAATTCCACTTCCATACATACAGGTGGAAATAACTGCTACATCTTGTTAATTTTAATTAAAATATAAAACAAAAACGTAATCTAAAAGGCCTTTAAGATTTCGTATCTATTAAAATTTGAGCAAAATGAGTGCTTTCACTGGAATTCTACGACAAGAATTCCCTGCAATGGATGATGAATTGAAAGATTATGTTGAAGGTAGAGCAAAATTATAAATCCTAATTTCTTTTTAAGCAACTAAATATTTTATCAAAGGTGTACTATGTGGTAGTTTGGATGATTTCGAAACCTGTGATGATATTTACGAAGCCGTCGGTGATATTTTACAGAGCATTAATGCAGAAAAAACTGAAGACAATATAAGGTAACTATGCCGAAAAAAACGTGCGAATTCATTTCACAACATACATATATGTACACATAAAATTGTAAATGATGAGTTCTCAGTAAAACAAAAAACAAACTAAAAATTGTTCCAGAGATCTTTGTCATCAGTTCTTTAACATCATCAAATTGAAATCTTCTAATGAAACAAAGAAGGTTCTTAATGCTCCAGTTAATATTGCCGAAATGGCAGCTAACATGGAAGCTACAGACAAAGATGTCCAAAGCATATGGGTTGTCAACAAAGATGCAGGAAATGTAATCTATTTAATTGCGTATACAGTGAATTGTTGACTTATTTCATCCTATAGAAAGTAGATACCAAAAAACTGGAGAAGGCCGAAGCAAAATTACAACAAAAGCTCGAGAAGAGGCAGGATGGCAACAAGATAAATCTGCCATCTCAAGTGAAGCTACAGACGGCCACGGCATCCCAGGTTATCAGCAAAAAAAGTAATAAAATGGAACAAAAAGGCACCAACCGTTCTATGGACATCAAGATTGAAAACTTTGATTTGGCCTTTGGTGATAAGTATACAACAACAATTTTAATTTTAATTGAATATAATTATTTACGAAACAGTATTTCTTGGTCATAGGGTACTTTTACAAAACGCCGATCTACTCCTTTCGTTTGGTAGAAGGTACGGCTTAGTTGGTCGCAATGGACTTGGCAAAACCACTCTGCTGCGGATGATTTCCGATCGGCAGCTAGCCATTCCAAGTCACATTTCAGTACTGCACGTTGAGCAAGAAGTAGTTGGCGATGACACTCCAGCTGTAGATAGTGTTTTAGAATGTGACTTTGAAAGAACCAGGCTTCTAACGCGGGAGAAAGAAATACTTGCCGAGCTGAACAACGGGACACAAGATGCAGGGTTGAGTGCTGAATTAAGTGAAGTTTACCTTCAACTGCAGAACATAGAAGCTGATAAAGCTGTTTCCAAGGCATCCGTAATTTTAAAGGGTTTGGGATTCACTACTGAAATGCAAAGTAATCCGACAAAATCATTTTCGGGTGGGTGGCGAATGCGCCTTGCTCTTGCTCGTGCTCTTTTTTCCAGACCCGATTTATTGTTACTCGACGAACCGACAAACATGTTAGACATAAAAGCAATTATTTGGTTGGAGAATTATTTGCAGACATGGCCGACAACGTTACTTGTTGTATCTCACGATCGTAACTTCTTGGATGTGGTACCCACTGATATCATTCATTTGCACTCTCAAATCTTGGATGTTTACAAGTAAATTATTAGTTTTTGTTTTGTATGCAAAATTTTTATTGTCTTACTATCCAACAGAGGGAACTACGAGCAGTTTGAGAAAACAAAGAACGAAAAATTGAAAGCACAGAGAAGAGAATATGAGGCTCAAATGGCACATAGGTCACATGTCCAAGAGTTTATAGATCGCTTTCGGTACAATGCCAATAGGGCCTCTTCGGTACAATCCAAAATCAAGATGCTTGAGAAACTGTGAGTTGGGCACATTTAGAAAACAAAATTTTTTCCCTAACTTTTTTTCTTGTTTAGTCCAGAGCTGAAGCCTGTGGAGAAAGAAATAGAGGTGAAGCTTAAATTCCCTGAAGTCGATCCTCTAAATCCACCAGTTCTTGCAATGTCTGATATCCAGTTTCGTTACAATGACAATGATCCACTACCAGTTTTCTCCAGTGTAAATTTGTCTGCGAATTCGGACTCTCGCATTTGTATTGTAAGTTCAACCGTCTGGCATCATTTAAAGCTTAATATTTACAATTTTTTTGCAAGGTTGGAGAAAACGGAGCTGGCAAATCGACGCTTTTAAAGATCATCGTAGGTCAACTTAGTACAATCCATGGAAATATAGTTATGCACAGAGGGCTGAGAATAGGCTACTTTGCGCAGCATCACGTGGATCATTTGAATATGAATGTGACGTGCGTGGGAGTTTTGGAAGAATTGTTTCCAGGTAAACCGGATGAGGAATACCGACGACAGCTTGGTAGCTTTGGAATTTCAGGAACGTTAGCACTTCAAAGTATAGCAAGTTTGTCGGGAGGTCAGAAATCCCGAGTGGCTCTGGCGAAGATGTGCATGGGTAAGCGTGATAAGTAACAAACAAACCAAAACCGGTTCTACTTAATTTTTCCACACAGCTCAACCAAACTTCCTGGTTCTTGATGAACCTACAAATCATTTGGATATTGAAACGATCGATGCGCTAGGCAAAGCTATAAATACTTTTGCGGTACGGCATGACAAATATTTTTATTCAAAAACATTTTTGCTATGTTTTTTTTTCAATTGCAGGGCGGAGTAATTTTAGTTTCTCATGATGAACGATTAATCAAAGTTATCTGCAAGGAGCTTTGGGTTTGCGGTAATCGAACGGTCCAAGCAATCGAAGGAGGATTAGATGAGTATAAACGCGAAGTATACAAGGAGATTGAAGCAAATAGCTAGAGCAGTACACACTTCTTTTTCACAAATCATGCTCTCAAACACTTACCATGCTATTGTTGTAAATTTAAAACGTAAGTTTGTATAAGAACATGTGGTGAATCAAAATGAAAACAACAACAACAATATACCTTTTTATCCCACAAGAATACGTGTTTATTTTGACAATGTTGTCCAATTTACAGATATTTAAATATTATAAACCAAAATAAAATTCCCACATTTAAGCCTTGGTTATTCCAATTACACCACATCCAATTCGGGCACCAGCATTTCCCGTAGATTTGCTCAATTCATGACCACCCTTTCCCATGTCATCAGGATCGGCGTGTACAACCACAGTTCGCCCTACAATACTGTTTTTTCCAAACAACGTAATCAGCTTGTCTGTGATTTCAACCTGTAAAAGCAACCCATTTTTAATTATCTGAAAAAAAGAAAAAAACGTAGTACACCCACCTTAGTTGGGGCACCTCCTGAAGCAGTAATATTTCCCAAATCACCAAGATGTCTGTTTTCATCGCCTGGTGCGCCATGTTCTTTACCGTTTGGGTTAAAGTGTGGACCAGCGGAGGTGCAACCATTGGTGTTATCTCCAAACTCATGAACGTGAAAACCATGTTCTCCTTTGGAAAGGCCGATTATCTCCCCAGTGACTTTGACAGGTGCGTTTTCGTTCTTAAGAAATTAATAACGAAAAACATACATGTATATTACTATTCACACTACCTGTAGCACATAAGACATTGGAAGAGATGAGTATGATTCTAGATGGTTCCAATATTCAAGAACATTAGGCTTTTATGCATTTAGATAAAAACGTTACTATAGCTTTAGTAAGCAAATCTAGTTATTGTTAGAATGTTATATAAGAACGATAAGAATCGCGTTCAGATACCAAATACCTATAATAACTTTAGCTAGACTTTAAGTTGAGATTTTTTGCACACCCATCAGAGCCATTTTGGTTGTCATTGTTAACGACGTAACAAGTAAAAATAAAAAATTAAAAGAAGGGACAAGCATTTAGTTTTTTTTTTCTAATAATGTTGATGTTGACGAATTATATATTGAAAAAGCTAAGCAATTCAAACCAAAAGATCAGAAGACGGATGATGAGGTTAATCAAAACCACACTCATATATGTAAAATATACTTGAATGAACATACATATGTATATACGTATAGATGTGTGGCGATAAGCCTAATTAATGAATATATGCATACACAAAATGTTAAATGCAATCCGCTTAAATAATTACCTCTTGTTCGAAGAAAACTGTTCCCTTTGCATCACCATTGATAACACAAACAGCTTTGGCAGGCATTTTTTATTATTGATATAGATTTTCTTGCAAAATTTAACTATTGGAATTTTATGTTCGACCGACCACTTCACACCAAATCTAGAATTAGAATTGTTAAAGACGAGAGAGAATACTGTGATTGTGATTTGACTATGATAAGAAAATTGAAGCCTCATTGCCATTTTCTATCGTGAATAGCTAAGTTTAGCCATTAGCTCTGTTAGGAGATTGGGCATCACTTGCTTTGCTGAGGGTGTTCACATTTGTAAAATGAAATTTTCTCGGTATCGTGTTACTTTGGCAACGAAAATAATTAATTCCTTTACAGAAATTCTCCAATGGAAAGCTCTATACTTCGAATTGAATTGTGATTAAATCTTGAGTGGAAACGAGGTAAATGAGTCCTTTATGAATCGAGCTGCAAAGTTGACGGAGGTTGAATACGACTATAACAATAACTATATGTACGTAGCTTTGTGAATGCAAAATTGCTTAAGAAACGTAATCAATCCTGAACTGTCAAAATAAACACACAATAAGCAAGAACCATTTGTGTTTAGGGAACTATAAATAATCTTGACTTTAAAATTAAATAACTTAATAACATATCTCTTCACTGCCTTCAATTTGAAAAAAATTATTTCAATATGAGCGACTATTTTAATTTTGCAGTGTGTAGCCTTTCGTATGTTTACCCAATAGCTGATTGTCAAACGTCAAACTAACTTTGTAGCTAAAATTTTTACACTAGGTATCTCGGAGGAAAATTTCAACTCGTTTCGTAGTTGTTTCTAACCAATCAGAATAGTTCACTGCGTAGTAACAAAAAGTGAATGCCCTATTGGCAGCATTTGCAGTTTTTGACACTTTAATCAGTTTGACATTTAACTGAGTGTCCCAATTTGCTGTGAACCGTCTTTTCTTTTACATTAAACCGTAATCAATAGCAAAAGGCCAAATAAATACCATTTGCAATGAATAACTTAAATCGACTGTTTACTCAAAGCCTGCGAGTTTCTAACAAAAGTTTTTTGGGTCCATTATATCAATATCGGGAAAAGTGCAAGGTTGTTGAGAAGCCCAAACCTGGTGGTGGAAAGTCATTCCGGCGAATTGTTCACTTCACCGATGAGTACACAGTGGAACCGCTTAAAATAAGTCACTTAGCTGGTCGAGATCCCGAGACTGGTCGGATGGTGGCAAAAGGCATTGGTGGAGGAATAAAACAAAAATATCACTGGGTTAAATGGGTTAGAGATGGACCAAGTGAAGGACCGCCTCAACTTGAGCGCGTAGTAGATGTCATTGACGATGGTTGCAGAACTTCAAAAGTTGCGTTAGTTGCGTGCGGAGACGAGCTCAAGTATATTTTGGCTACGGAAAATATGAAACCAGGGGACATTATCAAAACTTCAAGGTTTATTCCAAGAATACCAGGTGCAATAATAGTTTTGGTATTGTTATATAATTCGAAAATAAAGTTCTCTTTTAGTCCGTCCCAATGAAGGCGATGCGTTCCCACTTGGAGCATTACCCGCTGGCACCAGAATTCACTGCCTTGAGAAAAATCCAGGTTTCCCTTGTCATTTGATTCACGCTGCTGGAACCTTTGGGACAATATTAAGAAAGTTCGATGATCGAGTTGTAGTACAATTGCCATCGAAAAGAGAATATGCATTTGATAAAACGTGCATGGCTACAGTTGGTAAAATATGCTTAAATTAATATCAAACCAAAGATGAAACTCTTTTGTTCTAGGGCGAGTTTCTAATATCGAGCACAACAAGGAGCACGTGGGTAGTGCCCAGAAAATGAGGGAAATGGGCAACCGCCCACGTTCCGGTCTATGGCAGCGCAAAGGCGGAAGACACGGGCGTAAGATCAGACGGCTTCCGCCTATGTCTATCATCAAGCCACCACCTACAACACCCCAGGAAACTATTAAACTTACACTCAACTTGTAAAATTTAAAAATAATTATGCTTTTGTGGCTTTGCGAAATATAAGATTACAAAATTTATTTTCTGGATTTTTTCATGGAAAATCCTTGGCCTTGGAAGTTCTCAGGCTCGATTTGGCCTATTTCCTCCTTTTCAACACGATCGCTGATGGGTTTCACGCTTCTATCGAACCTAATGGTACCTCTTTGGTAATCATAGTCCGGAATTCCTCGAGCAAGAATCTAAAATGAATTTATGAAAAATAAAACATTCGGAAGCATGTACCAAGCCTACTTTTTTCATGACTGGCTGTGTCAATTGAGTATCCTTTTTCTTTTTGCCATCCAGGCGGTTACCGGAACCGCTAAACGTGTTTACTTCCTCTTCCATTATTTCAACATTCTCATCGTCTTGTTTTTCCTCTTTCTTTGAAAACCCAGGTTCCTTGTAGCCGACTGGGGCTTCAAACTCGACCTAAGATAGTTTCTCATACTCTAATTATTCAACAGTATTTTTTGGGTATACTTACATTCATATCACATTCGATGATGCTAACCGCGTTTCCAGGTTTAGTCTCTAGTACACAAAGCTCATAAACTTTTTTGTTATACTTAATTGCAATAACGTCACCAGTGGTTAAGCATGCGAAGTTGCGCAAGGCATTTTCTAAAACAGCTTTTGGATTAGTGATATCCAAAAAGTCAGTGTTATGAGGTTGAAACTTCGAAAATGTTGCAACTGGCAGGGAAACACTTTCGATGGTAATGATGTCTCCTTCTTCAAGTAACAAATTATCCATCATCTACAGAACACAACTGATTACAATTAAGAAATACTTTGTTATGTTTGTCCTCAAACCCAATAAGGAAGATAAACCTTGCCCTCGTCCGCAACAAATTCCAAAACACCCGCATGAGAATTCCTATTTTTTTTGCTGTTAATTAATTTGAAGAGCATAGGATACTCTACATTAAGACGAGTTAAGGCATCAAGAGCTGATGGCGGCATAATTACTGAAAAAAATTATAGGTATTCTTCATGCAGTTAATAAAGAGTTTCTTAACATGGTCTTACTTTTTCCACCCTTTTCAACGTCGTGTCGCTCGTTTCCCGGTAGCATAGACACTGAAAAGCATTTGTACGAAGATTGGAAGCTGCGTCCGGCATCCGGGAATATCATATTGAATCCTCCAAATTGAAACTTTGTAAATATATATTTAATATTATTAATTAATCACAAATAAAAAAAAAACAAAGAAACTATACCAACCATGACTAAAGTTTATTTTATCTTTTCCAAAATTCTGGTTTTGACGTTTCTTAAGAAACAAATGATGACGGTTCAGAATCAGAAATAGCAAAAAAAGTTTCAGATCACAATAGATATAAACAAAACTGACAGAAAGGCGAACTAGCCGAGGCCGGCTTGCGACTTGTTTTGAATTGAGTATGGAATCAACAAAAGTTTCAGTAAAAGTACCTACAATGAATTCTAAATGAAGGTAAAAACGAAATATAAATGCTAATACGTAATTTTCAATATATCAGAACAAAATTGAGAACATTCGTTCGTGTTTGCTAATACCACACCACAGGTGATAGATGATTGAAAACTGAATATTACAAAGTTATTTTGTACTAGATTTGTCTTCCGTGCATTTTGCGCAAGTTACAACAAACGATTTTATGAAAAACAAATCCGCCAAAAAGAAATAGCTAACCACAACGACGACGGCGACTGCTGCGAGAACCAAGCACCAACCACCTACCAAGAGCCTCGTTCCTCGCCTCGCATAGTGATTCAAAATTAAATAAAAAAGATATCGACACCTAGCACGGTTCTGTAAAGTGAAAATAAAATAGTTCGAAACGTACCTACTCATCTTTCGGACGCAGCGTTTATTTTTCAATACTCTTTTCTCCAAGTATGTACATATTATATTATTTAGTAAATAATTTAGGTTTAATTCGTTACAATAAGGATGGTGTTCGTTTAGTTATAGAACAATTGATTTTCCTCAGTGTGATTTTGTCATTTTTGAATAAACCTCATGCAAGTATGTATATTTTATTATTGGTGCTTTGTTGCATCTAAAATGTCCTTCCTCATTCTGATTTTTCGGAACATTACTATGATATTATTTGTAAAATAAGATTTTGATATCTGGACAAATCGATAAAATCTTCTCATGAGTTCGCGAGTAGTTTGCATAGAATACATAGAAAATCTTACTCCGGAAGTTAACAAATTATGCAATGACCTGAAGGCATATTCCGTGATTAAACATTTGATTCCTTGCAATTTTTTCATCTTAAAAATACGAATCAAATAATTTCACTTCATTTTGCAAGGTATCTGTGCAATGCACAAATTTAATTATTTATCATTTCCTACGCCGTGAAAAATGGCCAGAAAAAAACGACATGTGTGTTTATTACGATCTGTCAGCGTTTTGCAACAATCAATTTGCTTAAATTGTTTTGTTTTTAATTTTGCTTTGTGAGTGCATTTGGCTTTGTCAGAAGCATGGGATCGTTTTGTTCTATGTATGTACATACGTCGCTAGTTGTTGATAATTAATTTGAATAATTTTGCGGCATTGCGGTTGGATGGCCTAGTCGTAGTCAATTGTCATCGCAAATTCTGGACTATGTTGACTTTTTTTTAAGATTAAACTAATAGAAAAGGTACATTCCATTTAGGTTCTATTATTTTTGTGTTCAATAGATATAACAAAAATAGATTTTCTTGGTAACACATGAACGCGCTCTCCTTTTCGTTCACATTCTCAATAGAAAATGCCTTACCTTACAAGATAGCAACATGGGAGGCTCCCAAAGTTATACACTGGTGTCGGATCCCCGTGATTCACCAAGTTGGTTGGAGGGATTCCCTCTCTAGTTTATTTATGATATCATTATCTTGTGTAATACATGTGCGAGGTATTCTGGGGGAATCTCCATACACGACAGTATTGCGTACGTAAAGGAAGGAACATTATTTATCTTATCCATTGATCGTCGTGTGTTTATATTGTTAAATTGTTTTGCATACAGTTTTTATTTATCTCGTGTAAAGATACAATGAAAAGCCAATCCCATCGTTTGACTTGAATAATTGTTTTTCTCTTCAAAGTGTTTTCAAAATAAGTTCTAAATTAATTGAAAATTGCTGGTTCGGCATAGAACTAGTTCATTTTCCCGTAGTGTGAATCAAACGATGTTAATTGCCAATTTGATTAATTAAAAAAATAGAACTTTGGCGCGATAATCTGGTTGTAGACAGGTAGTACCTGGATTTAGTATATAATTGATTCGCATAGGGTCTATTTGCATTCGTTGGGTATAAAGAGACGAGTATTAATTTGGTAAATTGAAAATTGTATTTAAGTACAATTAAAACAAAAATTGTTTGCACTCAACTGCACCAACTATTGTTGCTCTTATAATTATAATTTCATTACAAATTGATGCACAGGATACCTATTTCTTTCGTGTTTATTGTAGGTGAGGGTCAGGGGTGTTTACATGGACCAATATGCTCGACAACATGACTCCACAGTGATCAATTTTGGCCAATCTAAACGCAAAAACAATGGTGGGGCCAACGTATTGGATGAATTTCAAAAGTTTTTGAAAACTAGACCAGACCGTCTGGGGCAGACGAAACATTTTTTAATGTTTCATAGTTTATCTTACTTATTTTTATTATTTTTTTTTTGTTTTTCAAGTCGTTTTAAATCTACACACTATTTTAAAGAGGAAAGATTTTTTGTTTGCTTGTTTGCTTGTTTGATTATTTGTATTCAATTGGCTCCAAAACTACTGGGCCGATTTGAATGAAATTTGATACAGAAATGATCTAGAGCGTACCCACGAAGTGATAAGAACTTGTGTTTTATTGCATAGGCTATACGCTACACAACTACTAAGTCAATTCAAATGAAACTTGAAAAAGTAATAGTAGACTATTTCATCCCCGTATTCCCACGGGAAAGGGTCGGGAACAGGAACATAACGAAACTTAAAAAAGTGCTTTATTGTCCCTGAGTAAGGTGTCAATTAGGTATAGCGGTAAGGAAGAACAATAAGGAAAAATTGAGACAATAGGAAACATAAAATTTTTTCTGATGTGCCTTTATAGCGAACAGGAAAAATATGTCAATATTCGATCGAATTCGAAATATTCAATCGATCACCGTAGAGCTCGAGCTACGCCTGGTGGGTAGCAATATAAAATAATAAAGTAAGATACATAATTAAAATATTTTATTTAGAAATTAGAATTGAAATGCCTTGATATAATTCTTTGCCATGTTCAAAGCTCCTATTACATGACAACATCCATACGTAAAAAATTTGTTAACCATTTGGTTTACGTGTAGTATTTCGATGTATACCTAATCAATTTTTATAAACCATAATCAATTTTACCTTTTCCCCAACTTTTTCTTTCTTTACAAAATTGCGGTTAAAGTTTGTTTTGCCATTATGCGTCCTATTGTTTCGAAAACTTGAAAAAAAATTAAGTTAGACAGCATCACATCGTTATCTACATGAATACAAGTTGTGCGTACATAATTTTTTCAATCGAGATTTATGTTGTCGAGCATGCCGAGACGTTTTTTTGCGACCTCCGTAAAGTCCATGTTGTTAATAAGATTTCACAGTATTAAATCCCAAAAATATTAGCTTTTCTCTTGGCTTATATAGTTTTGAAGAAAGTACTAAAAGAAGTACTACCTCTGTGGAATTGATTATTAAAATCTTTGAATATTTAATACACTCAATAAAAATGTTTTTGATTATATTATAAAAACCTAAAATACACGATATTTAAAATAATTTGAAACTGATTTTTTAAATTTTATTTCAGACATGAAACTTCGTAGAACTCTTACGAACTTGTGTTGTCCTGAATGTCAGGTGCTGCCCCCCATCATTCGACTTTGACAAAAATATTTCAAAGCAAGTTTTACATTATAAAATAAAACCAATCCTTATGTAATTTTAGATAAAACAATCAGCGTTCTCAACGTAATACAAATAATTTATGCAAAATCTTAACTTATATGACATTTAATCAAAGTTTAAACCAAAAATTAAAATACCAACAGCAAAAGCAACTCAACCAAAGCATAATTTATAAATTTTCTACTTTCAATCCGTTGTTTGTCGTACTTATTGCCTTAAAAAAGGAGCGTGTTAAGTTTTCAAACAATTCTAAATAAAAAGCTAAGCTCTCTATCTTATTCTCTCTTTGCAAACGAATTTATTGGTCCTTTCATAATTTAAATTTGTTTTTACACATACTCACTCTTATAACAGCCTAAATAACAAAACGAAAAAAAACTAATTTGTTTTTAAACAATTGATCTGAATAATGAAGATTTCAACTATGAAATTTAAACGCAAATACGGCAGCTTAAATGTTTGAAACACGCTGCGAAGTATTTTCTAAATTTTGTTTTATTTTTTTTTTGTAATTTTGGTATATTATTAACTGTTGTCAATCAGGTTTGTTATTTGGACACCTTTTAAAGAATCCTTATTTAATTTTATATGCTATCCCAATAATAATACACAATTAATTTGTACTCACATTCACAACCCTAACTAGTCGCTTTGCTCATTTTCCTTTTTGAATATAATCTGAGAAATAACTTAAAAAAAAAAAAACATAAAAGAAAATAACAATAACAAAGAAACTACTATGGATCCCTACGCACCAGAACTTTTGTGGATGGTCGTTATTGGCTTTATTATTGCATTCATTTTGGCTTTTGGCATTGGTGCGAACGATGTTGCGAATTCATTTGGAACAAGTGTTGGTTCTGGTGTTTTGAGCATTCGGCAGGCATGTGTTTTGGCAACAATCTGCGAGATATCAGGAGCTGTACTTATTGGTAAGTTGTGTGAGGCTGTGGAATGCAAGACATTTTCAATTAAAATTTTATATAATTTTAAAGGATACAAAGTTTCTGACACTATGCGCAAAGGAATTCTCGAGGTTGGACTTTATGATGGATCTGAAACCGAACTAATGCTGGGTTGCATGTCTGCTTTGGCAAGCAGTGCTGCATGGTTGCTTGTAGCAACTTTTCTTAAGCTTCCAATTTCTGGAACGCACAGTATTGTGGGTTCAACTATCGGTTTTAGCTTGGTAGCACGAGGAACGCAAGGTTTAAAATGGACTACACTAGCAACGATTGTTGGCTCTTGGTTCATATCTCCTGTTATGAGTGGCATTGTTAGCATATCGTTGTTTCTTCTTATAAGAAAATTCATATTAAGAGCTAGTGAACCGCTCAAAGCTGGACTTATGTCTCTACCAGTGTTCTACGGTGTAACTTTTTTCATAAACTTAATAAGCATTGTACTAGACGGCCCAAAACGTAAGTTATCAATTTGTTTTTCTTCTAGAGCAGGAAAAGAGATGAAGTTTTTTTTAATTTATTTTTTTAGTTTTGTATATGGACAACATACCCGCATGGATGGCTATAGTCTCAAGCACGGTTTTGGGTTTGATTGTAGCAATTCTTACTCAATTGTTCATTGTTCCTTTACAGCAGCGAAAAATCAAAAATAAGATGAGAAAAACAAATCCAGTAAAGTTTAATTTTGAGGACTCTTTAGGTAAGCTACATATTTTTTTGATTTCTGGTGAGAGTACTTATTTATAACAAAACAATGTCTTTATAAAGAGTCGTCACCATCGGGCAGTCCAAGAAAAAATCGACGGCCTGTTTCTCTTGTAAGCGATGGAAAACAGCTGCCAGCCATAGCTGAGATAACCGAGCTTGTATCGCTTACGGACAATTCGCCAACAACATTTAAAATTTCGATTTCAAAATGTTACGCAAACGATAGCAGCTATAAGATCAATCCAGACATAGTTAAAAAAGCAGAAGATTTGCTGGGAAAAGCTAGCCTTGATAATACCGATTTAACTATCACTAGTTTGAATTTCATTGACGAACAACATACAAATGGTACCGCAATAGTAAATGGCAAGCCCTTACAAGACTACTTTGTAAACAAGGAAAATCAACAAAAGTCCCCCGTGCTTGAGGGTGAAAAACAAAACAAAACTGCAAATTCAGATGGAAATGACACCCTTGTCGATAACCCAGTTTTATCTCTCCAAAGTGCTTCCAAGAGCAACGATGAGCTAAAGGTTACTGAAAGCGGATCCAGTTTAGAGCTTATGATTTCGTCAACATTGTCACCCAATTCAAGTAAAGTGCCTCTTATAGAAAGCAAAGATTTGAACGAGTTTACGATACCTGCCAACGGTGATGGTGAGGAAACAGAAGAGATATCAATGCTGTTTTCGTTTTTGCAAATATTGACTGCGACTTTTGGCAGCTTTGCTCATGGTGGAAACGATGTGAGGTATGCATTAAATGGTTACTTATATATTTGTTTTTAAATATTTAAACTAATTTCATTTTGTTTTTTTGCAGTAATGCCATCGGACCTTTGATCGCGTTGTACATGATTTATAGAGAGGGTTCTGTGATGCAGAAAGCTGAGAGCCCTATTTATATTTTAATTTATGGCGGAATCGGTATTTCTATTGGTCTCTGGTTGTGGGGTCGTAGAGTGATTGAAACTATAGGAAACGATCTTACAAAGATCACTTCTTCAACGTAAGTGTTATTGTAGTCTAATATTTGTATGTATTCAAAGAAAAAAGAAAAGAAAAGATAAAACAGGGCTCTTATATCAATATTACGAGCGATTGCAAATGAGCGAGAGTGCAATGCATTTTCATTAAAGATACTAGCTTATTCGTTTTTGATATTTCAGTCCATTCAATGGGCCTTTCACAAGAGTATTTTCTTTAGCATATTAAGTCTAAAAAATTAAATGATAATTCGTCGTAAGGTTATTTCTGGGAAATTTCGGTCGCTTTCTGAATGAGCAAGCGACGAATGAATAACACACATACAGTATAGTTTTGAATACGTCGAAAAGAATATTCGTTTGTTAAGGAGCAATAGGTGTAAGGGCTTCCCAAAGTTGTTAGCAAAAAAATAGTGGTTGTATAATTAGGGTGGTCCTTATTTTACTTTTTTTGCGAAAATTGAGTGCGACGTCCCCTAAATCGATTCTAAGAAATTAATTTTTTCATATTTTTATCTATAACCCTTCCTGGCCCTATTTTTATACTGGTTGTTACTAGAGCAGGGGCGATATTCTGTGTCCAGTGTTGGTAAATGGCGGATGTTTGATCATTCATACGTATAATAGGTATAATAGTATTATACGTATGATACGTATGATACCGTATGAAAGTATAAAAGTTAAGAGGGCGAAACTGTCATTTTTTTCCCTTTAAAAGCAAATGATGAAATATCGAAAAATTGAAAAAACAAAAACTTCTTATTGAAATAGGGTCAGGAAGGAATAGGAATAAAAATTTGAAAAAATTAGGGAATTTTTTTTCCTGATTTAGAACCAATCTGGGTGGCGTCCCCAAATTTTTTTTCCTAAGGACCACCCTATTGTATATATATGTTCGCATAGAAAAGAAAACTAAGAATAATAACACTTTTTCCCAAAAATTCAAACGGGCAAACATAGTCCAAAAATTATTGGAAAAAGATCAAATCAAAGTTGTCGGTAGTAAATAGAAACATCTATCAAATATTTTGTTTTCTAGATATGGTTTTAGAGATTAGTCGAAAAGGTTTTTTTTTGTTTTTGCCGAAATTCTTATAATAGGTGTGTTTATGTCGCAGTTTTGTAATCGTATAATCAGTTTAGCAATGGATTAAGCCACTGAAATTAAAACCAAAATTTCGTTTGACTTAATTTCCTGTTTCCAAAAAAAGTGTCCCAGACGATTTGGTTTCAGCCTACTGCTTGCCAGACGCATTTTAACTTTACCATATTTATCAAATTGAATGAAAATCAAAAGTTTCATTTAAATGAAATATTGGAAGCAATTATTGATCGTCAGATTTATCAGATGAAATATTCGATGCCTCGTAGTTTTCTTCACTTTCACTATCATCTTGGTTTTCAAATAATTGTTCAATGGTTTCTGGGGCCGCAAATCAGTTAAACCGTTTCAGTTTGACCATCATGTCCTTCATTTACTACCGCATTTTTCTTAAAATGGCATACATATATGAACCATCTTAATCTTGGGGATAATTTAAACCTTCGAAGTCATCTTTGAATGGGGTCATGAAAATCATTTACGAGCAACCATGCGAAGTTCAATGAAAATAAAAACATTTCACAGTCTACAACTATCAAAAAACATCCCTACGGTTAAAATGGCCCCGAAGGCTTAAATGGACAGCTCCGAGTGCATAGAATGTTCTTATTTTTTGTTTTCACCCATTTAATTATAGTATTACTTAGTACGTGTATGACTTTTTTCTCGCTTCGCTTTCTTTAGAAAAACGTTGTATTACAAAAAGTATTTGGTCGACATATATAAGCGTCCGATCAAGTAATTTTATCTTAATCATTGCATCGAGTTTGGTATCACAATGGGCCTCATATTGGTCTAAGTGTGTCAGTTGTTTTCTTGACAGCCATTTAAACCTAACCTAACCTAACTTTGCACATAGTTCTTTTTCTATACAAACAAATTCAATGCTTACTCACTTGAATAATACTATTTATTAATAATAATCTATTTAACAGCGGATTTACTATTGAAATTGGTGCTGCAATAACCGTACTACTGGCTAGTAAAATAGGTTTGCCCATTTCAACAACACACTGTAAAGTTGGGTCAGTGGTCTTCGTCGGGTACGTAAGTTCCAGTGGTCATCAAAATACAACCGGTGACGTGGTCAACAGCAACAGCAAAACAAATTGTATTCCACCAAATAATTCAGAGAACGTTGCAGTATTAAATACTACACCAAGCCCTAAAAAAAGCGTTGATTGGCATTTGTTTCGAAATATTGCTTACGCCTGGATTGTCACAGTTCCAATCACCGCTGTCCTAAGTGCTGCAATTATGTTCTGTCTTTGTAAAGTTGTTCTGCCTAGTTAAGTCTGTAAATTTATGTTTCCAAAACCTAATACTAAATGTAAACTAAACAAGTAAATGTCCGTCGTTGTTAGATTCATACAAAATCAGATGCAGTTTACAGTTTCTTACTACCCTAAGACTTTAATTTTTGATGGCAGTTTATTTATATTTTCTTTAATTTATTTTGGAATATTTTCCTTCTTTTTGTTAAAATTTGAGTTTTAAAAGAAAAAAAAAATATTCAAAAATATATAATTCAAGGTGTAATTTGATCAAAAATGTCAAAACTAGATTCAAGTGTGTAATGCAACTGTCAGTTAAAATATTTGTTTTGAATATACAATTTTTGAAGATTTAAATAAACATAAATTTAAGTTGGCACAGCTTGTCAATTAACCGTTAGTAAAATCATTCCAGTAGTTTCTCAAAATATATAACACTTAAGTTGATTATCACATCCTCTTTATCAGTGATAGGAATTTATTCACAAAAAAACCCATTCGTAGTTAGTTATCCTATAGAAATTTATAACGTTTGTTTTCGTATAACCAGAATCTCAACACCTTGATGAGATGAATATGTTCCGTATACAGATTTTTTACCGTTATTATGTTAAATTTACAAAATAAAAAATGAACAAAAACAATTATATATTTATATACATACATACAATAAAAAGCAAATCCAAAAAAGTACTTATTGTAAGAATGATGTGTTCTTCATCATAACGGTGTGGAATAACTGTAAACGTAGTTTTTAGACGAAAAGCTTTTAAGTGCCGTTTCTCTTCGAAAAAAATGTCTAACTACCACTACATTGTTTCATTTCACAAGCATTGTAATTAACTACTGTTATATTATAATAAAATAAAGACAAATATTGGAAACACAAACAACATAAAATGTATTTTAATGTGTATTGTGTGTGAAAGTGAGCAAAATAAATGCCCAGTCGAAAAACTAATTTGCAGAAAAGCAGTAAAAAGCCAATCGTCCTTACACATTTGCTTTTTCTTTTCATAATAGAACGTATAAGACGATAAACACTAAAATGCAAACAAATAATAATGTAGCAGAAGTATTTGTTCAGATTTTTAGCTAATGAAGCAGATAATAATAGGTCCGTTCGTCGATCTTTCCCCAGGGTTGACCCAGGTATTCTTGACAACCCTATGAGTTGTCAAAAAAACCTGGGGTTTCCAGTCCTCAAAAAACACTACACCACAAATCACCACACATCCCTGTCATTAAAAAAAAAATACATGCCATTTGACAGCCCTGAAATCGCTACAGCAAAAAGCTAGGGCGAGTTTGGGGAAAACCTATGGCAAACCTATGGCTCAAAAACACTCAATTTGACATTCAGGGCTAATTTAGGTTTCTCAAAAAACGGTTTGTGGCGACCCTAGGGCAACCCCAGGGCTTCAACAAACAAACCTTATCCAACTAGTGTTGATGTGTTAAATTAAATGTTGCTTATAGATACCATACGAAGCTTATGAAGTTATGAGGGAGACAGCAGCAACAGCAATAAAAAAAATCGCTTATCAGGTAAAATATTCTTAAATAAATACAGCGAAAAGTTCCATTCACTTAAATAATGGTTTAACTTTTTATGACGGTACTGCATGTCCATGAATGTCCGAATGTTTTTATGATTTTCAAAAAAGAAACAAAAGGTGTGCTATGTTTTTGCTCAGTTGTGTTATAGTCCGGTCAATTTAGACATCCAAGATTCAAATTGGCTGAAAATTGGTAAGGTTGTTCAAAACTCTTTTAAATGAAATGTGAAAAGTCCTCATCGATCCGAAACATAAAAAAAGAAGTAACTGTGGTTCAAAAGTCACAAACCAGGGTTTTCCGCGATTATCAGTAAAACGGTAAGTTTTATCATTGCGTCTCCTATTAAATCCTCTCCTGTTTTTCTAACGCTCGCGCTGTGTAACATTATAAGGGTATTCAAAAAATCAAACTACAAATAATGTAGCTAATAATAGGTTTGTTCGTTGAAGCCCTAGGGTCGCCACAAAGCGTTTTTTGAGAAACCTAAATTCACCCTGAATGTCAAATTGAGTGTTTTTTGAGCCATAGGTTTGCCATAGGTTTTCCCCATACTCGCCCTAGCTTTTTGCTGTTTCAATTTGAGGGCTGTCAAATAGCATGTATTTTTTTTTTAATGACAGGGATGTGTGGTGATTTGTGGTGTAGTGTTTTTTGAGGACTGGAAAACCCAGGTTTTTTTGACAACTCATGGGGTTGTCAAGAAAACCTGGGTCAACCCTGGGGAAATGGTTGAACTTTCCTCAGGGTTGACCCAGGTTTTCTTGACAACCCTATGAGTTGTCAAAAAAAAACCTGGGTTTCCACTCCTGAAAAAAGGTTAAACCACAAATCACCATACATCCGTCATTAAAAAAAAAATACATGCCATTTGACAGCCCTGAAATCGCCACAGCAAAAAGCTAGGGCGAGTTTATGGAAAACCTAAGTCAACCCTAGGGCTCAAAAAACACTCAATTTGACATTCAGGGCGACTTTGGGTTTATCAAAAAACGCTTTATGGCGACCCCAGGGCGACCCTAAGGCTTCAACGAACAAACCTAATAAATTTCTCAAAAACTTATTTGTTTTTGTCAAGTTTTTTATTGATAACCTTCACTTATAGGTACAACAAATTACCGAAAAATAAATGAAAGTCAATTTTAATGCCCCAAAATAAGTATTTTAAATGAATATCTAAATTTGAAAAACCTGATGGTACTCTCATTAAAAAGTTTTAACTTAAACAATTAATACTGAGCGGCTGCATGGCCCAAAAAAACTTAATGGAACCATCCCTCCTACCGAAATGTTAGAGGGCTTCTTACTAAAATTACGAATTTTTACCTTAACTGTCATGTTTACTCGTATGATATATTTTTCTTAACTAAAACCTGATTAACCACAACTAAATAAATGTAAAAATAGTTTCATACGTCTAAAGATTGGCCATGGAAATAACAAATAAGTCACCGACTGATCCTATCAAATATCAGCTTAAAACAAATAAATGCACATTAAACTCATTCAAGAAAATTCCATACCACCTATTTTGGAAAGAGTTGTCTGACAATAACTGTTGGATGTTCAAAATCATATAGCTTTAAGCAAACCGGGTAGTTTTGTACGACTTATAACGATGCACCATCCTTCTTAAATTCGTTATCATTGTGGGAATACTGTCCAACCAGAAATCTGCTTTTCCACTTAAACGGTGGTTTTCATCGCGACATTTTGATAGCGCGATGGAGAGTGACGGAGTAGTGTTTGAAATCGTTCATTCAGCCGCTGAGTTGTGAGATACCAGGGCGTGGTACTTACTACTTAACACCTTTTGTGGAAGTTAAGAAGATGGCTTATAACAACGGATTCTTTTTAAGCTAATGAGCGAATTCTGCTTGAATCATGTGACCGTATTCTACCGTACCACGTCGAGAGTAAACTGAAATGGAATAAGCAGCTGAATAACGAGAATGTACGACAAGCAAAAAGATGGACACTTCTTGGTGAACACTGAAAATGTAAAGACAGAAAAGTCTGAGAGTTTGAAATGGAAGCGAAAAAGATAAATTGGTTAGTTTGATTGTGATTAGTTTTTGTGTCTCTAGAAATATTGCAGAGCTGTGCAATTTCACAAGTTGGAGAAGAAAATTTTGGATTGTGGAGACAGCGGGTCAAAGGAATTGGGAAGGCTAGAATCATCGTCGGGACAGGCGAATTATTTTTGCTATACTTAGTTTCCAAATCTTGTTTCAATTGCGTAGGAAGGTCATGTTGTTGGAGTTTTGAAATTTTCAGTCTTGTTTCGTTTGCGTTCTTTTTCCCGAGACAGCGGAACTCGTGACCCTTTAAATTTCTTCAGTCACTAAAGAATCATTCTTTTTCATGTCGGTAGCTTTTTGCTTTACTGAGCTTTAAGATTGTGCCCTTGGGCCTTCCGCATACTTTCCCACCCTCTATAATATGTATTGTTTTGTTTTGTTTGGAAAAATTTGGTTTTCGTCCAAGGCTTCCCAAACGCCAAATATATTTTTAAATTCTCATTTGAGAACTTTATTTCGGTTGTTTTCATTCATTTGTTTCACTTTTCAGTTGTTTTAGTTGGTTTTTAAATTTAACCTTAAAACTACCTGGGCCCTTTAGAAGGGGGGCCCTTCAGTCACTAAAGAATCATTCTTTTTCATGTCGAATGCTTTATGCTTTACTGAGCTTTAAGATTGTGCCCTTGGGCCTTCCGCATACTTTCCCACCCTCTATAATATGTATTGTTTTGTTTTGTTTAGAAAAATTTGGTTTTCGTCCAAGGCTTCCCAAACGCCAAATATATTTTTAAATTCTCATTTGAGAACTTTATTTCGGTTGTTTTCATTCATTTGTTTCACTTTTCAGTTGTTTTAGTTGGTTTTTAAATTTTACCTTAAAACTACCTGGGGCCCTTTAGAATAAAAAAGTATTAAATTAAATTTAAATTTTAAAATAATTAATAAACCATTCACCTCTGTATTAACTTTTTTTTATTCTACAAATCGAACACCAAAAATTGTGTTATTCAATCCACCGCCAGTTAAGCCTAGTCTGTGGTGTCAGCAGCCTGCCTGCTGAGAGATGCACTTTCGCAAAACAAAAAAAGAAAATAAATTTAATTGCAACAGCAAGGTATACACCAAAAATTATTAGATAGCTTTTTTGTATATGGGTTTGTGCCTCTGCTAAACGCTTGGTACCTGTTAACAACAACAAGAAGCTATCCGGTCCGGATACGATTATTGAACGCCCCTAATGTTGTCTCTCCACTTCAAGCACAAAATTTTTAATTATTTTACTATATTAATTGATTTGCACTCAATTCATTTGGCAATAAATAACTGATTGTTCACAAAAAAAGAGTGCATAAAAGTGGTTGAAATATCAAACAAAAAGTGAAACGTCAATTTACACAGAACATAATCTGATAGCAAATGATTGACTGTATAAGATCTTATTAATAGTTTTCTATGATCGTTTTTCTATAACATCACTATCCATTACTTACAATTTCTAACAAGTAGAATGAAATCAGTGTTGTTTGCTTGCACCTAAACAAAGTCCAACTTTTATAAAGCAGTAGCTATTTTTAACGTAAGCTCTTGCGTTGTGTGTAATGTGTCCTGAACTTTGAGCAAAAATAAAAATGTGTTCATATTTACATAATTATGTTTTTACTATTCCCATTCAAACGAAAAAAGGTTTTTATTCCTCGTACATGTGTACATATAGGAATAAAACGTCTTAAATGGAAGGCATTCAATCATAATATGCGATGAGATCATACAAATACTAAGTAAAAAATTTAGCAGTTTTTTTTTAAGCATTTGAGAATTTACTAAGAGAGCAACAATCATCCACTTTACCTGCAACTATCGTCCACTTCAACAGTCAAGTTGAGTTTGTTTTTCAATACGTTTTTCAATATCAAAATGCAGTAGCTAAGTGGGATGAGTAGGTACCTACATATTCTTAAAAATAATAACGAAAAGAGTTTGATATAAGACAAAAAAAAAAAAAATTAAAGACCCTAAATTTATGGTTCATAGCATTCCATCATTAATATCAGTATGAACTTTTTTTGTTTTATTTATTTTGCTAAATTTTCATCTGATTACAACAATTACAAGAATTACCTTATGCCCATAGAAAAAGCTCTTACTTTATCCACGAAAGCGAAAGTATCTAAAAGCTAGATATACACGGTTTTCTTACATTGCTGTATGATACAGGTTGGATACACTTAGGCACAGACGCTGGCAAAGGCAATGGCACTATGGTACTGGTAGTGGAACCTAGGTGTGTTGGCAGTTTGTTGGTTGGCACTTAAGATACTGGGTTCTCTTTCAAGACTCAGTTGTGAGTTAGCTTACGGAGAAGTAACACGTGAATCGTGAACCCTTGTTTTTCGTTTTTGTACATTACAAGAAATGACCAAATTCAAAATAAAAATTTCCAAAGAATTTCATTAATTTAATCCCAACGGGACAGGTTTTCGCTCTCAAGTCGTGGAATGCCTGTTGTGTTTAGAGTTGGACTTTAAGTTTGTTAGTTTTACATACATATGATGTATGTATGTATATAAATACCAACGTTTCTTCTCGGCACTCTGAATGTACTTACTAACCAAATAAAAAAAAACTGTGTGTTTCTTAATCATTTTAAAACTCAAAGCTTACGCTAAAAAAAAAAAAAGATATTCTCTCATAGAGAATTTCGCAGTGTTTGTGTCAATGCTGTTCGCATATAGCATACTTGTGGTTAGTTTTATTATTTCAATTTCCTATATGTATCTAAGCTTGTTTTGAAATACGTAGATTGATTGGATTTACAAAGGATACCCTATTAAATTTCAGACACAAAAAGAATAGGTAAGTTGTTACAGTTATGTATATTGACACAATCACATTAGTTTTAATTTATGCATTTTGAAGCCATTGAAAAATATAATAAAGTTTTTGACTAAAATTCAAATAGGTAGGTAGGTATGTAAATATTAAACCACTATTAGTAACGGTTCTTAAGAGTAATGGACTTTTTAAGAATAAAATGGAATTTCGTAATCTCTTGGCACTGAAAGTTTTTGTATGTGAACTCAATCCCAAGCATTCGATGCGACGGCGACGGTTGTATGGACACGCGGGATCGGATACCAATTACGGAAAAGCGAAATGCATCATGGCAAGAGGTCACAAAATGTGCATGCAAAAAATTGTGGCGGGCAAAGAGTTTTGAGTAGAAAATAGAAAGTTGCAAGCGGAAGAATGGGCAGCAACCAGCCAAATAAATTGAGCACTGAAAACATGAATATGGCTGTTTCTCTTAGATAGTTTCAAATGTTTCATTCACACGATTGCACAGCATCATAAGTTGCACGACAATTGCACATCATAATGGGTATTTTGTACTTAGAAAGTGAAGTTAATAATATTGATGGTGATGAATATACTCGTACATCAACTCTAAGAGACTGGCGTTGCAGTATCTGGCAGCTGGCAGGTGCTAAATTTTGTGATTTATTTTTACTTTTTTTCACCTACTGGTTTGCTAATGCTAAATAAGTTAACTAAGGAGAATGTAAAAAGAGGTGCTTAAAAATATAATGATCACAGGCCTGTAACATAAAACTACAAGTCTACAAGTTCTGAGCCACTTGCAAGATTGTATCCATTTACACTTGTAGAAGATCAAGGAACCTTGCATCTTTGTGCTATAGAAATTTTCTACACTTGTCATAATTCACTTGTATTACAAGTACATGTAATTTTACAGATTCTAGGAAGCGGAGAGTTTAGGCCCAAATGAATGTACCTCCAGAAAGTATTCCCTTTCGTTTTGAGAATGTCAATCAAAATATATCCTCAAGTTTTCAAAACAAGAAGTCCAGAATTTCTAAATATACTTAATCGCTTTTACGTTGAAAGTAGAACCAAAAACAATTGATGTCATGTTTGG
The DNA here is from genome assembly GCA_949752695.1 of Melanostoma scalare. Taxonomy (NCBI): domain Eukaryota; kingdom Metazoa; phylum Arthropoda; class Insecta; order Diptera; family Syrphidae; genus Melanostoma; species Melanostoma scalare. Next base: position 280,768,238 of record OX456984.1, read on the forward strand.
ACAGGCCAATAAGGCTACTTTTATAAGTCATAAATATGAATATAAAAAGTTTTAAACCTGAAAAATACACTCCTAAAATACAAAGGAAATTTTTTTTTGTTAAAAAAAAAGAAGGTGAAGAATGGTTAAAATAGTAGGTGTGCGCTGTTGTTGAAATATCTGGAACGAATGATCAGAACCTCACCAAAACATAGCCATATGTTCCTTAAGACTTTAGCTGTAGGGCATTTCATACGATTTTTTTTTCCAAATTTTGAAAAACACATTTCATAGTTTTTTGCCAAAAAAAATAGTTACACTCAAAATATCAAAAATCTTATGATAAATGCTATAGCTATAGTCCTACAAAACATGTGGCTAAAATTTGGTAAATGTTGATTGAATAGTTTCGGAGATTTCATCAACAAGCCGCGGAAAAACGTCATTCCGATAAAAACGCGTTTAAAGTTTTCTTAAACGAAAAATCGTAATATAAGGTCCCATGTACAAAAGTTAGATACTTATTGTGACTCAAACTAAGATCTTAAATGTACGATGCTCCAATCAATGCCCAGCGGGTACCACTTTGTGTTATTCTTGTTTAAAAACTGCGAGCTTCAAGCGATGTTCTAAGTATGGAGTACACAACTAAGTATGGAGTATACAACGGGTTCGAATATTGGTCCCATAATTTTTTGATGCAACTTTCAAAAACCCACCAAGACGTCTAAATTAACACTTAGTGTTATTCTTGTCTGAAAACTGCGAGCCTCAAGCGATATTCTAAGCATGGAGTACACAACTAAGTATGGAGTATATACAACGGGTTCGAATATTGGTTCCATAATATTTAAAGCAACATTCAAAAACCCACCAAGACGTCCAAATTAGCACTTTAAGAGTTTACTTTTTAACTGTTGATCTTTATAGGCACGCGACGTCTAGAGATGGTGGAATTAAAATTTCTACCACCATTAAAATTTGACGTTTAGCTTCAGGTGGGATCGAATTTAGCTATTTGCTAAAAAATAAAGTTGTTTAAAGGTTGTCGTAACTTACTTATTTTTCTGTTTTGTATAATACTAAATCTCTTTTAACCCGCTCCACAGCTCAATTAATTTAACCCATTTAATTCACCTCACAAGTGTCAAAATTTAACCAATTCCAACAAACATTTTAACCCAATTCACACACGGCCTTAGTTATCAGTGATCACATACCCCACCCACTAATATGCTTTCTGATAACAATTGAATCCTTACTTTACCTATAAAGGGAAGTTGAAAACAAAATCTAAGACTAAAACGTTTTACATATTGGATTGTTTATGGAACTTAAACGTTTTACATATTGGATTGTTTATGGAACATGCATATTGACAAGAAGAGCTTGAAATTAATACAGCGACAGCAATCTAATGTCGAATTCCTTTAAAAAAAAATCGACTGCAGTCGACTGCAAAAAAAAAAAAAAATAAATAGGGTGGCCCTACAGAGCAAAGAGCCCCTGGGCCTAGTGCATTTCTCACAACCATGCCTTGTGGGGGAATGGAGGGGACCTACAATTTTCTGCCGGTTCCGAACGGCTAATCGCGAAAGGCGATACCCGTGGAAAAAAACATTTTAGCCTCTGTTGGGATTCGAACTCAAACCTCTGGATTAACAGGCGGACATGCTATCCATCACACTACTGGTACCACATCGTCCACTGCAGTAAATTTTTTTTTGAAAGGAATTCATTTAGGAGGAAAAAATCGACTTGCCGTCGATCTCTTTTTTGAGACGGATTTGCACACAGATTTTCACACACACAACAATTTTGACAGATCGAAAACGGCAAACAACAACATCAGCAAAAAAAAAAAAAATTAAAGGAAGCAGAATTGTTTTGTATTTAGTTGTGAATTTGGAAAACATTTAGTGAAAAAAAATATAAAAATTGTGTGCTTAACAATATGAATGTAATTGTTTTGTTCCATGGTGCTTGTTTTTCTACATTAGCCAGTTGGATACAGACACATTCATAAAAAAAATCGCTACTTTTTTAATTTCCTAAATACCCAAAAAAGAATTGAATTTAGTAGCGACTGCAGTCGACTGCAAATTGGTGAAAGGAAATCGACATAACAAACAATCGTAAATGTAATGTTTGTTTTATTTCGAAACTAAGTTCCCCCTCATATTTGAAAATTTATGGAAAAGTTACTGAGTATAATACAAGATAATAAAATGAGATTACTCGTTTGATGATTGAAGTAATATGCAAATTTGAGACTTAACCACTAAAACTCACACTACACATACTATTTGTTCAGCTAATCCTACTTAGTAGAATAGCCGAAATCTTATTTAATTAAATTATGTACTTTCCTTCAAAATGTTTGGCCTTCTCTTCAATTTCGTTTTTCGTAACCTAATGCCTTTGCAATGTGGAGTTGCGCTTTAAGTAAAGAAAAACATTTAAAATTGATATTTGGTTTTAGGATTCTAAATTGATTGAATCCGAACGAGTGAAATTAAAAAAAAACTGGCAGAAAATAATTCTTTTATAATAAAAAGAAAATTGCGTAACAGGTCGGATGTCAGAAGTGAAAAGAAATGCGTTATAAAATTAATACCGAACACATAACTGTTAATTAAAATGATGATTTGACACTGCTCAAAATCTCGACAGAAAGTCAGTATCATACCTCAACAGAACGAAATGCGTGGGATTACGTTGGAACAACGATGGGAAATATTTAAAACTTAAGCCTAAATTGATTGCTGTGTAGTCCCTCAAACCGTGTTGTTTTTGAAAAGAAGTTTCGGTTGAAATTAAACACCGAATTGCGTGATAATTGGTCGCCTCAAAGCTGGGATTTGAACCACTTATAATTTTTTTATTGAGGTATTGTAAAGGATCGATGTTAAGCTAACTATCTGGAGGCGTTTCAAACTCTGACTATAACTTATAACATTGTATGGGTATTCATAACAGCTAATGGTCATTCATTTCTTCATTTTATTTTGGCAAGGAACTCTATGCTTTGACGAGCAGTTCTATCGTAGTAGGCAACTTAAACCTTTCCTAACTATCCTAAAAATTAATTGTTCACAAATTAACGCAATGAATAAAACAACCCATACCCAATACTTCTGGTTGGAGTTCAAATTCACTGGAAAATCAGTTATCCTAGATGGTCAGCTTTATAAATTCATTGAGCTTGTTTATTGCTATTTAAATTTCTTTGGAGCAATAAATTCCATCTGATTCCGGGGAGAAGAACATTTCAATTGTCAACGAGCGTTACAAACAACCATGATATTGTAGAAAAAATAATGTAAAAGAGATATCATTCAAAACGTATACATTGAAATGAATATTGAATATTCTTATGCTATCCTATTGAACTATTTAAAAAGGGTTTCTTGCGATATTGAATATGAAAATAAAGGTTCAAGTGACCTGAACTACAGTATGCATTTAGCTCTGGAAACACGAGTTCTAGAGAAAGTGTTGGAAAAGTTGTGGAAAAACAGTTAAGAAGTTATATGGAGAAGAAAAATTTGAAAATGCAACAGGAATCGGGCTTTAGAAAGGATATTCGTGTGAGACAGTTTTGAATTGGGTGTTAGAGAGCTGGAAAAATGAAATGGACGGTAAAAATGTGATTGTCGCTGTGTTTTTGGACAAGAGAGTGTTTGAGACTGTTGATCGTGAAATGCTTATGAAAAAAAATTCAAACATATGGCATACGAAATAATAAACTCAAATGGTTTGATTCATATTTGAAGTGTCCTAGTCAGCGTATGGTGGTGAATAATAATGTTTCGGAGGAAAATGTAGTTGACACCGGTGTTCCTCAAGGTTCCGTTTTTGGTTTCTTTGTTTTTCTCCATATAAATTATATTATTCTGAAAGTATTCCTGATTGTGTATGTTTTGCAAATATGTAATGCATTACTGTTCGGTAAAGATGTTGTAGAGCGTACGCGAAAACTGAATATTGACCTTTATTCAATAAGTGAGTGGCTACGAGTTAATGAACTTAAGTTGAATATAAAGAAAACCAAATATACCTATGTGTATAAGTAGTTCAAATTGTGCAAATTAATAAAGCCAATATAGATTTTGTTTGCAAAAATTAATAAAAAATTTTTTTCTTGCTCGAATAAGGAGAAAAATATCTCTTGCGACCGCTTCAAAAATTTATAATGTTGTTGTTAAACCTCACTTTCAATACTATTCCACTGTTCTGTTTTTGTCATCGCGGGGTGATATAAGCCGGCACCAAAGGCTTCAAAATAAAGCAATGCCGATTATTCTTAAACGTGTGCGATTAACTCATATTGATCATATACTTAAAAGATTAACTGGTTAAACATAACATAGCAAATAACACTTAAATGTGTTGTTATTCATTTTCAAAATCAAAAATAATATGCCCCAAAATACCTTTGCAATAATTGGAAATATATCAGTGATTCACAACCATATAACCTTAGAAGTGGCAGTAATGCTTAGAGGACTTCAGCTATAAAATAATCTTCCTAGCCATATTAAATCTTGGATAACTTTCGGAAATATGAAACGGATTTATTTAAACATTTGAATTCGGATTATCGATAAAGTGATTTATTACAACGAAATGGCTTTTTAGCCGAATCACGTCGCTCTTCAACTCTTTACTCTATTTACTTAATTTTCTTATATAAACATTTAACAAATAAACATTATATCATCTAACTAATGTCTCAAACTATAATTATAAAACTATCTTAATATAATACTAAAAAAAATTAATTAACGGAACTCCCCGCGTGCTGGTTGAGAGAAGAAAGGAGGAGGGGCATAGTAGTAATAATAATAAATAATAATACTATAGGTAACCACTCATATTTCGATAAAAGAAGTAAAATCTATTCAGTTTTTCAGTGATTTACCTATTCGTAACCGCTTTGTTTTTATTTCTCTTACTGGTGGAAATTCTTTTACCAGAGCACCTCGAAGCCAAGAGTTACTGTTACAAATAAAGTCGATACTATTGATTAACCAAACCAAATCCTTTTACTTTTAGTGTTTGCCTTTTCTATATCTACTTCTACATGTATAAACACAAATGGATTGTCAAATGTGTTGCTAAAAGCAGAACTCCAGAACGGCTCGACCAATTCATACATTTTTTTTTACTATGTTAAGAATTGGCAGGATAAGATTGTATTATAAAATAAAAGTATTGTGGTATGACAATATTCCCAAAAGTCTAAAGTCTAAACCATCATTCTCTTCAACGGCAATGTAGAGAAATAATTTTACTGAATAAAGAGCGATCTGGGTACCTACATGCGACAACAGTAAGACTCCGCTCGATTTTAGAACGATAAACACTGTTTGACAATGTTATAATGCGTCGAGGTTTCGATATAAATTTCGGGATTATGTTGTGCAAACGGAAAAATTAATTTGCCAGAATTACTGCCTCCACTGGAACCACTCAAGCCAGCCATTATTTTTTCTAACTGACCACTTTTGGAGCGAGTGTATGCGAAGAACAAGTTTTCAAGTCTTTTGTAAATGCAATGTTCCCCTTTCTTTGATTACAAATCTTTTGTTATTTTTTTCTGACAATGAAATAACTCGTTTTTTAATTTGATTTCAAAGAAAAGCTTGTTCATTCATTTTCATTCATAGGCCAAGAAACAAAAAAAAGGTTAGATTAATAATGGTTTATCAAAGCGCACTTGTTTGTTCCAAATGGACTCCAAAAATGGTTGACCGATTTAAATGATATTTTCAGGTAATTTTCCGATTAGCTCTGCAGGTGAAGCTTTAAAAATTTGTATTTTTTTTGGTTTTTTGGAATAATTCTACCAGCGAATTAAGAGCAACGCCTGAGTCGCAGGGTGGATTAGTTAGTTTATAATTATACTTATTTGGTATTGTTAATTTTATTTTCGATATTTTGCTTTCAAGATTCTACAGCTCTCTGTATTTTGACGATGAACGCTTCATTATGATCTGTCAGTATCAGTGAGTTAAGGTATTTCTATATTTTAGAAACTCTTCATGCTAAGTAGCTGACATTTTCTATAGGCGTGCTTTGGGCCTAAATGGTACAGAACTAAATGGGGTCGAAAGTGGACAGGGTTTTTTCTTGTAAATTGGGGTGTTGTAAATTGATACTCAAAAGATTCTATTCAATTTTCAATTCAGGCAATGCATTTTCGGATGAACAATGAAATATTAGCTTGAGCTTATTTTGAATTATGTTATACTACAGTGAAGGAATAGAAAGCGGCATTAAGAAGGTCACATCACGTGCGTAACCTGATGTTTTTTTTTAATGTTAAAGCAAATTTATGTTTAAAACGCGTCATCAACAATTAAATACACAAGTTCATAATATGCTTTGCTTTGAGAACCACATAACAAATTTCAATTACGCTCGTCTGATTAACGTTCAAATTAACTTTTGTATTTTCTCTTTTGTCACCAGTTTAACGTATATAGGATTTAGCTATTTAATACCTGCAAAGGTTTTATGAGAAAGAAAAAACGTTCAAGTTAGGTTTTTTTCGCGTTCTAATTTTATAAGCCCAAATGCCAAATGGAAGCAGGTTAAAAAGAATCTTAACGAGATCGAGTCACGATACCGATCTTGTTTATTAAAGCGCTGGCTGCGCTGCTGCCCCGCTACAGCAGCAAAATAATATGATAAGTTAAATCATTCTATGTATCTATCCACGTGTTTGTGTGCTGTAAATTCACTGTTGCTTAAATTCTTTCAGACTTTTACTGTAAGTTCTAGTAGAAATACACTTTCCCAATTTAGAAAAGATTCTGAAATTTACATGAAGAGGTAGACTTAAGCACAAAAAATGTTGACCCAGCAGGGGGTGCGGTGTCGCAGGTTTTAGTTGCCTTCTATTCTAAACAAAAAGTTTTGAAATTGAGATGCTCGAAAGGAAAGGAAACAATTAAATTTTGAAAATTCACTTTCGTGATTCGTGATGATGTTTGACTGTGGGTAAAAGTGAAAAATTGCAGCGCAGGGTAAAATTAAAAAGCCTGCATCAAGCACTTGAGTATCCACCAACGTAGTGCATAAATTCAAACACTTTGACTGCTAACGGACAACAATTATTGTGTTATGTTGTGTTGTGCTGTTCATGGTCAAATTCTTGGTGATCTTTGCAATAACAACATGTTGTAGAGCTTTATTGCATTGTCTAGTGCGGTGAGCGGGTGATGTGATCGTGAGAATAGCGATGACTTCAACATTAATAATGGGTAGGTACATACATACAGTGCAATACTGTGAAATCCAAATATGTATTGATGTCACGTGGCGATTTGATGTTTTCTGGAGACAAATTCCTGAATGTGATTGTGTTTTTATAATAGTTTTGGCTTCAATCCAACCAAAATGAATCCATGTTGCTTACGCACACATACCAAAACAGACATTTGTTTCTTTTGATAGACATTTTTAAGTGGGCATTGAACTTCTGTGATGTTTACAGTTCGCTTTTGCGCACATTTTAGTAAAACTATGATGTAATAGCCAAAGACGAAAGTGCTTGTAAGTTGCACTGCACACACTAAATCAATTCGTCGCGAATGGTAGATAGGTACCTACATATATAAACAAAATACAAGTTTAACTGCTTTGTACACTTTCCTGGGGCTAATTTATTAGTTTACATCAAGCAATGAAGACGGAAATTGGCTTAAGAAGCTGGAAGTCTCAGGAAGCATAGGTGCACGAAGCTCGAACCGTGTTAAGAAATCGTGAAAGTCAAACCATAGCAACTTGTATAAAACATTTAAGCTCACATAAAAAAATTTATTTTTTGTTTGAAATTATGAAATGATAAGTATGAGTTTTGTTCCACCGTTTTGACAAAATATTGTATTTTATTTAGTTATTATTTTATTTATGATAAGCTTACACTGTAAGACAAAAAAATATCTTATTTATAGTGCAGCTCTTAAAATGTACAGTAACTACTAACATTAAGTTATAAAGTTTCAAAAAACTATTTTAAATTGTACAAAAGAGAAAAAAGAAATTAAGAAATTTAATTAATAAAACATGTTTTTGAAAGAAATTGAAGAAATATGCAAAACAATTCCAATACTTGTGATCAAAGTAGTTAGCTCCTAAAATATTTTTCGAGCTCTTTTCGTATCTCTGTAATGCAATTTAGGCCCCTTATTTCTCTGGGCAATGAATTCCAAGTTCTTGTTCTTATAACATTGACAAAAAACTGGCGTTCGGAAGTCAAACAGCAAAAACGTGGAATCAAAAGATGATTGATCGATTTGAATTTAAAAAGTTTATTTCATTATCCTCAGGCTGGCGGAAAAATAGTTTACCTACCGGAAAAAAGGTTATTGAGCGAAATTTGATGAAGTTGTCGAACGTCATACCAAGAACTTCGTATACACTATACATATTGTGAAACTCTATCATAACGCCTTAGCCCGTAAACGTAACGTATGCTACAATTAAATACGACATTTAGGACATTCAGAGCGGGTTAAATAAGCAATAAAAATCTAAATCTAAATCTAAATCTAAATCTAAATCTAATCTAAAATAAGCAATTTGGTTATCAAGGATTCTTCTTAATCCATGATTAAGAATCTGTAATCACCAAAGAGTGTTTGTTCACCTTTTTTATAGCTTGGTTAGCATATCATGGGTTGTTCAAAAATCGTTCCATTTTCCAGTCTATGGCCCCTGTTCTGATTTTCGTTCGGATACCATATTCTTCCGTTTTAGAATTTTTGCGGTTCTCAATTCCGAATCCGTACGTTTTCAATTCGCTTATCATTTTGTTAGCGGAATTGAATCCGGTTAATGAATTCTGTAGAACATTATTAATTGATAGAAATGAAAAATAATAAACTATATTAGCACTAACATGCACTAAAGCTGTAAACAGTTCCAATGAACACAAAAATTAAATTTCCAACACGTTTTTATGACAAAAAATCAGTAGTGAATCCGTTCGGAAATAAGAACACACCTTTTAAATCCGTACGGATTCAATTTCGGCTTCCGTTTTGAATCCGTACGAAAATCAGAACAGCCATGTATATGTCAAAACTTAATCAAGGAAATTATTGAAAATACATACATACATTTTTTCATGATAGAGTCAGTTTTTTTTCGGTTGTCAAAACTATCGAGATTTGAATCTAATTTCATCCTGGCGACATCAATTGATTCAACAAGTGCTATGTTTTCTTCATGCACAGGGTTGTATCGTAGGTTCAAGACCTGGACAGTGGACACCCACTTCCAAAATCCCTTCTGTAGGCTGCCCTACAGACCCCTACTGCAAATTTTGAAGAAAAACGGTCAACCGGTTTGACCTGTAGATTTATATTCGGACAGACAGACAGATAAACAGAATTGCAGGAACCACTTTTTTCGTATTCTCTTCCATCGTAATACCATTTTTTGTTATTACCTATCTCCAAATTTTATTTCTGCACTGCAATGCATAAAGTCATTTTTGTGATTGAAACATTTGCCTATGCCCGATTTCATGTAAGAATATTAAAATTTAACATGGTTTAGACTATGCAACCAAAAAATATCGCATTTTAATGTTATGACGAGTTTTTGTTTGTTGTACAAACTTCGTTCTAAATATTCGGTGCTTCTGTCACTTAAAGTCTTAGAAATGGGTAAGGTAAACAAACAAAGAAAAAAGTGGAACTCAATCCACTTGGTGTGAATTTAAATACATACCTACAATTGCTTAACACAAAAATGCCTTAGTCGAAGTAACGTATTCTCATATAACACTTGTGCACCGCGAGCCGCGACCCCATTGATATGAAATGATTGTGTGTGAATACAATAATCATCGAAACACACAACGTTAACCTTGGAAGTATGGTTTTAATGTACATAGATGTTTATTGGATATAGTAAGTAGATGGATGACAAATAACATAATACGATTGTGAGAGAAGCTGTGAAGAGCAGAGGGAGGTTCAAAGTCAGGTGCAAAACTTGTACTAGCTCACCTTAGGTTTTTACTTGGTTTGATGCAAAAATTCCATTATGAAATTAGATGCTTGGTTGATGGTAAAATGAAAAAAAAATATAAAAATATATAAATCTGAAAGCTTGTTAAGCATGATATACATGATATTCCTATTATTAAAAGAAGGTACATTGCATTTATTCATGATTTGGAGACTTGAGTATAATTTAGTAATTTTTACAAACAAAAATCGGTGAAAGGTTGAATTTTTGATTTTGACAGTTGGTTTAATTTAAAAAAATCATGATAGTGATAGACCATTTTTATATAGGTATTTTTATTTGAACGCGACTACCAGGAGAGACAGTCATCTTTAAGATTAGTACTAAACAATTTTGAAATACAATCAAATTCGAAACCTGTTAACTCATTTAAGGGTTGGAAGAAAAGTCTACTGCTGGAAATTACAAAACAGGATGCAGAGCTCAAATAGACAACATACCTGTGTATGTACAGTGCATGTAATGGGTGGTTAAATTTTAAGGGCCGATTTTGAGTAAAACACAAATTTTGAGTTTTGTAGTTGAGATAATCCCGGTTGGTACCCGTGGCGTGATGGTTAGCATGTCCACCTGCTAATCCAGGGGTTCGAGGTTCGAATCCCAGCAGAGGCAAAAATTTTTTTCCACGGGTATCGCCTTTCGCGAGGAATTGGCAAGTCCTCCGTTATTAAATTCATTGCCATGAAAAGCGCTTTCTCAAAAAGCCGTTCGGAACCGGCAGAAAATTGTAGATGTAGCGCTTTCTCAAAAAGCCGTTCGGAACCGGCAGAAAATTGTAGATCCCCTCCATTCCCTCACAAGGCATGGTTGTGAGAAATGCGCTAGGCCCAGGGGCTCCTCGATCTGTTGCGCCACCCTATTTATTTTTTTTTATTTATAGTTGAGATAATCCACGTGTTTTTTTATCTAATAAATGAAAAAATTAGTAGAAATTTTTAACGGTTAAAACACTTTTTATGTTTCCTCATGTTTCCACATCCATATCTTCCAATTCGAACCATATTGGAAAAAATGATGACGGACTGATGCGATGGTGCTACCAGCCCATAAACCTCACCAAACAGTCATTCTTTGTGGGTGTATTGGGCTTTTGACAATCACTCTTGGGTTATCATTCGCCCAAATGCGGCAATTCTGCTTATTTATGAATCCACTGAGGTGAAAATGTGCTTCATCATTGAAGATGATTTTCTTCGATTTGAACGCATATTTTCATAATAAGCCTGAATAACTTTAACGCGTTTCTCGACTGTGAATCTTTCCATGTTTCAAATCAAGTTAATCTGATATTGAGAAATGTCAAATCAAATACAAAAAAAAAATTTACGTTTATGTGTGGTACACATTCAACATCGGCCCTTAAATTAAACGACCCTTTATGTTAAGGTGGGTAAAAAAAATAATTAAAATCTCATAATTCTACAGCAAATGGCTATTATTCAGTGCGCAATAGAATTTTTTCGATTATTTAATAGAAAACTCTTTAGATCGGTACACATGTAAGTTTGATGATGAATATCTTTTGAACGCTTAATTTTATCGCACAAGAAACCATTTTTATAGAACAGTTAATTTCCTACAAAAGTTTCTATTGCAAGTTCTATAACAGCCATTCGCTCTGTTGAGTTATGAGATTTATTAATAAAAATGACATTTGACTAAAGCAATCGAACCTAAATCCTTAATGTCATTAAAATGGTGAGGTTTACGGAAAAAATACATATACCTAAGATAGAAATAGAAATACAAAATTTTCTGAAACATTTTTCTTTATAATTAATAATATTTTTATATATAAAAAAAATTAAGAGCTCATAGTTTTTGAGAATTTTAGGGTGCCTAGCAACCCACTTTTCCATATATATCTTTTTGTCCTATATCTCCGCTATGCGTACTTAAATTTAAATTAACTCAAAAGCTTTCGAAACGAATAGTTAAACTGGATATTTAACAAGAATTAACTCCGGCCTCTATTTCTTACTTCAAGTTCCATCACGTATTGAGTTAATCCAAAAAACCTAAACTGATTCGTAGGAATTCGAAATATTTAAATAAATTAAAGCTTCCAAATAAAATTAGAAGATTCAAATATTTCTAATTTTGTTATACAATGTCAATAAATTAAACTTATTAGGACTCGCTTAATACGAAAAATTGGTTGAACCCATTTCAATATCAGCGAAAAATAATTACTTAAAAAACAGTTCCATATGATGTACTGTTTTCAGACCTTTTTAAAAAAAGTATTACCTCCTAAAGAAAAGCAATCAGTATCTAACTTATCAAAGTCTTTTTTTTTTTTTTTAAATTGTGGGACCAACATTTTTCGACTTTTCTATCATTGCAATTAATTTTACGAATGCATAATTTGCTTATAGTGTAGTCTGTTTTGCATAAGATGCGACAAAAGCCCAGGGTGGAATAGTTAGGTGTAGAAATGGCGAGGGGAGTCTATCTCCCTGCATTTAGGTGGAGTTTTATAAAAAATTTAACTAATTTGCTTTTAAAAATTTAAAAATCAACTAAGCCACTTACTACCACGTACTATAAAAAGTGTTGCCAGATCTTTTTGAAAAAAACCGAACATGGGGTAAGAAATACATTAAAAACCAACACACACATGTGTTTTGAATCAACTATGAAGGTACTTTAATATATAAACTTATAATAAAGAATGCAAAAGTAACGCTTAATCTAATTATATTTTTTATTGCTGTTGCAAACTTCTAGCAAAGCCTTATTTGATTTGACGGCCTCGTACATTTGGCTATACATGAAAGACTGAAACCGCATATTCATAATTCAGCTTTTACCATTTAATTATTTACGGCTATCTGTCCACAAATGGTTCATATGGCTGAATACTCTTTCTACATGAGCATTACTACATGGAACTGCCATTATAGTTTTAATTATTATTTTTAAGTTAGGGCTTACTTCTGTCTTAAGAAAACTTTGCATTCGATGAAGAAGCTTGGTTTCTTATTGCTTCCAAGGTTTTGTTGAGAATTTGTCTCTTCGTATAAAGCATGTTTATCAATTTCGTTTTCAACACCAACAGCTATTGATGCTTCTACAAAATTTTCATATGTTGGAGCTATCTTATCTACGTTGACGTTTTCAAATGCTTTAAATGGGGAGTTAAACACTTTTGAAATAATCTCCAGCTCTTTCATACGTAACTAGAGCTTCGCTTCTGAATTTGTAACGGTCCACTTCATTAATTTTTGTCCAAAAAAGCTATCTTTCCTCCTTGTTTCTATATCCTCTTTGATTGAGGACATAACATTTTGTATACAATGTTGCATGGAAAATATTATCTCTTCTTCATTATCAAGCAAGATGATTGTATGCTTTGGTCTCTTTGTAGAAAGATCAGAAAGGATATAAATACGACTGTATGATGAGTGGATCGGCAGTCTTATAGTAACTACATATTAGCATGTAAAATTTAAGAAAATAAAGGAGATATAGTTCAAAAAAATATTCTTTTAATTTTAGAAGTACAAAAAAATGTTTTCATTCGTCCGTAAGAAAGAGTGCGAAAACGTCACGCAATGTGAACCCGACGTGCATAAAGCGGCAACATCAATAGCCGGCTGCGTAGAAAATTTTATCAGGATAAAAAAAAATACCGAACATTCCATACTTCGGATTTTTTGTTGTACCGAACACCGAACACAGAGCTAAAATACCAAACACCTGGCAAGCCTGACTATAATGTTTTTGGAAGTTAATAATTTTGTTCTTTTGACATCGGTGTCTCTGTCTCCCGTTAAATCCTCTCCTATTTTCCCAAACGCTCGCACTGTGTTCTATAACATTATAAGGACATTTATAACCCCTTGACGTGCTTGTTAATTGTAAAAAAAAAACACGTTGTTATTATTTATTTTGCATTCAGGTTCTCAATTGTGTGCTGCAAATTTTATGGAAAACTATTATAACAATTTGAGCATAAACTCGTCTGGACTGCAAAGGCAGAAAACTTAGTTTTCGTCGTCAAAATCAAGTCTCTTGCTTCCTCACCCCGTTGACCTATATAACTTTATGAGACGTGTCATGTCTGGACAGGCAAAATTTTTCGGAAAATGTAACAATGTATTTTCTTAGAAGTATAAAACTATAGGATGGCAGCACCGTTTTCATTGACAGCCAGCCATATGCGATTTATTTCTCGTCTGGTTTGAAACTTCATCATGAACCAACTCACGCTTAATAGTCACCCAATTTATAGTCGATAATATCGTTCATCAGAGTAATTAATTCGATTTAAGATGGAATTTCTTCGCACCACGCTTATTCTAAATGTTTATATTCCTGATACATAGTACCTACAGTTATTACCGGAGAAGATATCGAGCAAGACCCGACTAATTCCATCAGCAGCTGAGGATAAATTGTAACCGCAATCGATTTGTGGAAGGCCATTTTTAGTGAGATCATGATTTCGAGTTTTGGACCTGTGAGTTGGTCCTTAAGATCATGCGACTTAACACCTCTACAAAATTTTCTGTGGAAAAAATAAATATGAAGAAAGAAATATACATCGGACTATTGCCGATATACGACTTCAAATGCTGCAAAAATTGCCATTGGGACGACCGTTTTCTAAAATTCTTTCAAAATTCAAAATTAAAATGCTACATTCCACTGGAATGGGAAACAAAAAAACTTTCAGGCTATCTTCAGCTTTGCCATGGGAGTGTTTCAAATTTTTTTTTGCTTTTTCGGTAATTTTGTGTGAACGACGCATTGAAAAAGTTAAGACCCCACCCGCAACACCGCAGAGTGGGTCAGCTAATTGAAAATAGAAAACAAGGAATCCGGGATTATGCAATTTTGTATTTTGGGGTTTGGTGTTAGAAAAGGCAGAAAATATTTTTCCATGTTATTCTTATGGAAACTTTAAAATGCGCTAAAGGTAAAAGTATAAATATTTAAAGCTGAACTGAACATATTCTTATGCTTAATCGAATCTTTCAAGCCTCTTTGAGAGACAAAAACATCTCACGAAACTATTCCACCTAGTTTTTATAATGTTTGATAACTCTTGACCAGTAGGTAATTGCATATTATTTATCTACCTACATTATTTTAATTTTATCATAGAAACATTTGACACAATTTATCCGAACTTGTTTTGTTTTTTTTTTTTTTTCAGAGACAACATCCAAAATGCCATCGAAAACTACAAATAACATCAAAAGATAACAACAACAGAAGAAAATACTGAAAGTTTAATACAGTGCATTTTTTCTAGTGAAAGGGTCAACGAAACATATCCAAAAACACATTCATAACTGGTCTGAATCGCCCATTTACTTAACTCTAAATACCGTCAAGGTACAACAAATAGAAAAAGCGCACCGCCATCGATACAAAAGCAACATTCAATATCCAGAATGGAAGCCGAGGAAATTACAAAACTAGTTGATGGAGTTTATAAGGTGCACACCAATACTCAGATTTATTATTATTGCTGGTTTTTGGTCTGATAAATTATTATTAGGTGTATATTTGGTTTGGAAATCTGTTTGATAGAAAAAGAAAAATTGCAAACAAGCTTTTTGGTAACATTTGGTGCATGCAAGTTTGACGCGAAACATGAAATGAAAATACTTTTAGATTTGTCCGTTAAAGTAATGCACACACGTTTTCAATGGCATTTGATGAAAGTTGCAAGTATGTAAGTATCTTAGGGTTAACGTATCCATACACACACAAAATCGTTTGACTTGCTACTCTGAACTACCTTTAACGTCAAAATAATTGTTTTGTTTGCCACTTAAAATCATCTCATTTCGATTTTTTATATTTTATGAAGATAATATAAAATATTTACACACGGTACTTTAACATTCTTATATAGAGTGTTTTGCATACGTTGCGACAAGCTAGTATTTTGTTCTTTAATTAGCAATCTAATGCAAGTTAGTTTAGCGAATAGCTTTTGAGTAATCATGTTTCAAAGTCAAAATTTTGAAATTTGTTCAAAATGTTACCTTATTAATTGATTTGAATAAATCAATGATTGTATGAAGTTCAATCAGCGGAAAACAAAAAAAATTCGATATTCTGGGGAAAAGTATAGCATTCATTTTATTTTAATTTCTCAAAAACTAGGAAAGATCCTGTTCGGTTTTCTAAGTTTGAGGAAGAATTAATCAGATCATTGATTTTTGAAAGCAAAAAAGACACTTAATGAGGCAAAGTTTTGTACAAAAATGTTTGCCCTGAATCCATTCTTTGTGACATCTGACATATATACATCTAGTATAGATTCCAGAGTGAAAGAATAAACAAATAAACATGCTATACATCGGTAAAACCAAAACTGTTATGGTACTTGGATTTTTTGGGTGGTATAGCCATGTCTTAAAAAGAATAAGTTATTAGGTGTCATTAAACTCATACATACACTGCCAACCACTAGGATGAGGCCACAAATTTTGCAATCGATTTTCGCTTTTTATAACTGGTGGAAGTTTTGTACCCGGAAAAGTTTATTACCAGTTAATAGGTACGTATTTTCCCATAACAAATTCATAAATTAAAGGGTTAATTCGAAACGACCGTTGGAATTTCCCAAGATCAATTAATGAACTACTGAAGGTTTAAAAAGGTGCTCCACTAGGATGAGGCCACATGCAAAATTTTAGAAAAAACAAAAAAATTAGTGAAATGTTTACAGTTTATGGTTTAATAATATCTATTAATAATGTTTTTTTACATTAATAATGAGTATGTCCGCCATTTTTGGATATAACCTCTATTAGACGGTTTGGAATAGAATCATACAGTTTTTTTAAATAATCATATAAAATTTTGGGCCCGGGCACTACGAATAGCATCAATTAAGGTGTCTTTGTCTTCAAATTGTCTGCCACCTTCATAAACTTTACGAGATACCCATGACCAAACGTTTTCAATAATGTTTAAGTCCGGTGAATATGGCGGCCATGACAAAAATTCCACGTCTTCTGATTGAATCCAGCTTCTGACATCTCTGCTAGTGTGGATTGGGGCATTGTCTTGTTGAAAAATCCTAGTCAGAGGTCCAAAAATGTTTTTCATTTTTGGAAATGACCGTTCCAGCAAACATTTGTAGCTATTTTCGTTCATTGTTGTGGACAAAAACTCCAACTCCAATTCTACTATTCGTGCCATAGTAGGTAATAGCTCCCCACACCATTACACCTGATGTACCGCAATGATGTCTTGCCAAAATAACCTCATCCTATCTAGTATCATGGAAATAAAAGTTGTAACCATCAGGACCGTCAAGGTTAAACTTTTTTTCATCCGAAAAGACAACGCGTTTCCATTCACTTCTCCAAACAACATGCTGTCTTGCAAAGTCCATACGATGCTCCTTGTGTACTAGCTTCAAAACAGGTTTCTTTTTTAGTTTACTCCTTTGAATAGTATCACTTTTTTGTATTATTCTTCGAACCCTTGTTATGCTGGCTGAAACTCCGCTTTTGGACCTTATCATAGTCGCTGATAGAGTGGAATTTGAGGCAAGTCGTAGAATCAACCAATTTTGTCTTGGTTTTATGGTTTTTCCCGTGCGTCCTTTTTGATTTTTGCCATAGTTTTGTGGATGAGCAAGATAATTGTTTACAACTGTCTTGCTCCTGTTAAGTCTCCTTGCTATTTCACGGCCTGAGGGTCCTATTTCCTTGAAAGCATCTACTTTTGCTCTTTATGTCGCTGTCAAAGTCTTTCCGGAACTCATGTGTGCTTCAAACTAAATAAAACGGTTATTTTTAACACCCTCTTAGATATTTTATACACATGCGCACTCCTGCACGAAAATATTCGCAATGGCCTCATCCTAGTGGAGCACCTTTTTAAACCTTTTTTTCAGTAGTTCATTAATTGATCTTGGGAAATTCCAACGGTCGTTTCGAATTAACCCTTTAATTTATGAATTTGTTATGGGAAAATACGTACCTATTAACTGGTAATAAACTTTTCCGGGTACAAAACTTCCACCAGTTATAAAAAGCGAAAATCGATTGCAAAATGTGTGGCCTCATCCTAGTGGTTGGCAGTGTATCTGGTGTCTACACAAAATGTGAGAATATCTACTTCTTTTTAACCACTAACGTTCAAAGCAGTTGCTATCAAAAGGAAGCATTATGGCTCACAGACACTGGACTAAAATATTATTATAACATATTAATGATGATTATTATTAGTGGTGACGATGATGGTGTATTGGTTATAAATTGACAATTCCTTCGAAAGTATTCACTGCCATGGAAAGCGTTTTCTCACTATGACATTTTGAATCGGCATAAAATTGTAGGTCCTTGAAATGTGTTTGGCCTCGGTTTTCCATAGCTTCGTTGCGCCAACCTTTTAAATAATAATTATTATAAGTATGTAAAAGTAACGCTCTCACTCATTAGATTCACTGATGTATGTACATACACAGTTATGATGAAGTGAAATTTATAAAATATTTAATGAACTTCTGTGGTTTTGAAAACAAAATAGATCTGTTGCAATTATTTTGTTGAAAAAGGATTTGATCCTTCATATATTCAGAAACAACGCATTCCACATTTTCTAGTTCTGTGAGAGCAAAATATATTTTAGATTAGACCAAGAGCTGGAAGCAAATTTTTGGAGTGGAGTGATAACCAAAAATAATGCACATGTATGTGTAGATACACGAACGACAGAACATGATCAGCACCTGGAACAACTCAAATGGCCATCGTCAGTCAAAACTATTCATTGACTTATCCCACAAACGTATGAAAGAAATTCTTGACATGAGCAAACGTGACGCAAAGTTACTTACGGACTTCTTCACTGGACACTGCTCTCTCAAGTATCATCTTAAAAACATGGGCATCAGCCAAGATGACACCTGTCGTCTCTGTCTTGAAGACATAGAAACAGCTGAACACATCTTATGCGAATGCCCTGCCTTAGCTAGATCCAGGCTTAAAATATTCAATAAAGGGTTCCCCTGTCCCCTTGATATCAGAAACACCTCTTCCTCGAAGGTTCTTAGGTTCTTACATGACCTCAGCTTCGAATGAACAAACCTATACACTACGTGTATTTAAACCTAAAGGGAACAGCACAAAAGATCTTTCAGGTCGACGTGCTTGTAAAGGTAATTTTCACCTTCACCCTATTTAATTTAAAAAAAAAAAAAAAAAAAAATGTGTAGATACACGCATCATTATATCAGATTCAACCGTCTGGCAGGTTTCTTTTTCAGCCGGGGGCGGGGGTGGGCGTTCGAAAACGGTAATTTTACAGATTTTGAGGTCGAAGTGATAACCACATAAATAAGATACATCAAAAAATCAGAAAAATTCTCCTGATTACAAGAAACTCGGTCCCAGACGATTTGGTTTCAGCCTACTGCTTGCAAGACGCATTTTAACACTTTTCAAGTGCATTTTTTAGCTTAAAGCACTAATAACTTTTTTCCTATAACATATAACCAAGAAAGTGGTACGCCAAAAAATAAGGAAATTTACCCTGCGATAAAGCGATAACTCAATTGCGAAGCGCTTCGCTTTAAGTTATTCTGAAAAGCGAACATGGTTGGAAATTAAACTTCCAATATTTCCATTTGGAAGTCTTATCTATCCACTCAAATTTCATCTATTTCCAAATTTTTCCAAAGAAAATTCCAAGTTTTCCCTAGGTATCCGCAGAAAATATTTTTAAGAACGGAGATAAAAGCAAAATTTTTGGTAACCAAACAAATTTTTAAATGCAGTTATATTTTCTATGCTATTATTTTATACATTTGAAGGTGATGCGTTATACTCTTGAGCCGTGGTTTATGACACCATATAGAGCAGCTCTTGGGAACATCAGTGAAGCAAAGTATAATAAGGTGCATTCAAAATGTCGAAGTATTTAGAGAGATGTTTTGGAGTTCTCAAAGGAGGGTTCCGATGCCAATTACACTCAACACAGCTATATTACCAGCCGGAAAAGGAGCCTGGATTACTAACGTGTGTGCCACGTTGCATAACGTTTGTTTAAAATCATTAATAGCTGTAGGAAATTGCTATCCCTTCGTGTTGTTGCATAAATTCAACAAGCATTAAAAATCGTTGTGTCGTGGTGTGTTTTTGACTCCTTTAATAAAAAAAAAGAAAATTACTCTTAATTCGATTGATGATAATTAAATTTTTCATTATGACCCTTAATTTTCCTTTTGACATTGCGTATCTCTATCGACAAGAATTTCTGTTACTTTGAATAATGAAAGTAGCCATTGTGAATAAATGCTATAATTTGACATTTGAGTGAGTTTCAGTGATAGTCGAACGCAAAAATACAGACGATAACGACCGAATTTTATTTGAACGTATCGAACAATAGGAATACGCAATACCAAATTTCATTTTCGACGTTCGACTATCGACAACCGTCGTTTATCGACAGCCAAACGACACTCGCAATAACGGCCCCGCTTGCAATTCGACACTACAACACCTATCGCTTTTGAAAACGAAATGAATTATGCCAAAAACGTATAGTTTCTACGAAAAAGACGTTTGGAAAGCGCTTTCGCTTTCCACAGAAAAAAAAATTAAAAGCGATTCGCTTTTGAGAATACGAAAATTCATTTCCGCCACCAAAAGCGATCAGCCGCGCTTTCTGGAATAGCCCTACTGATTTCAAAAAAGTGTGTTCCAGACGATTTAGTTTCAGCCTACTTCTTGCCAGACGCACTTTAACATTTTTTTAAACGCATTTTTCAACTTAAAGTACTGATAACTTTTTTCTTATCACATGTAACCAAGAAAATGATACACCAAAACATCACAAAAGTTCCCCCGACTATAAAAAAATGTGTCCAAAAGGATTTGGTTTCAGCCTTCTGCTTGCCAGACGCATTTTAGCTTAAGCATGTTTATCAAATTGAATGAAAATCAAAAATTTCATTTAAATGAAATACTACAAGCAATTATTCATTCAATTTGATAAACATGCTTAAGCTAAAATGCGTCTGGCAAGCAGAAGGCTGAAACCAAATCGTCTTGGACCGACTTTTTTGTAATCAAGTGAACTTTTCTGATGTTTTGGCATACCACTTTCTTGGAATGAATTTTTCTGATTTTTTGATGTATCATTTATGTGGTTATCACTTCGACCTCAAAATCTGTAAAATTACCGTTTTCGAACACCCACCCCCGCCCCCGGCTGAAAAAGAAACCTGCCAGACGGTTGAATCTGATATAATGGTGCGTGTATCTATCTACACATACATGTGCATTATTTTTGGTTATCACTCCACTCCAAAAATTTGTAGACTATTAGAATAAATTTGTTTTTACGGTTTTGTTCAGAACTTCGATACTATTTTTCGTTGATAGTGAAGACGTTTTTGAGATATGCATTTTGGAATAATCTTTAAAAAAAGAAGAAGAAGTTACTTTTTGTCGTGATAGCTTTTATAAAAGCTATTCCAACCAAACTAAAAACAACATCAGAATTCAGAAATGACTGGCAAATTGTTAAGCAATCCAAATTAATGATCGTGTGGTTTCACAAAAAATTGATATTGCCAATGCTTTTGACGAGTATTTTTTAAAATTACTACATAATATTCCATCCGTTTCAGGTATGTTGTTTTGTTCACTCCTGTTTTTGATTCAGGATTACACTCTTCATGACGGAGCTTTTTACTCGAACATATGACTCAAACAGCTTAAAACTATTGGAACATTTAAAAACACAGAAAATGTTTAATGTTCGACGAATGTTTGTATAGGCACATATTGGGGAGGAACTAGAACACACTAGAAATGTTCGAAATTCTTGTCTTATCTAGAAAGTTCGGTAATGGTGGTATGCTTTTCTATAAAGAGGATGCTGACGCAGCCGTTTGTTTTGTGAAGTAATGACGTAAAGATTGGATAAGACAAAGTGTCGTGATTACTTGAATTATATAACGTATAGAAAGGTGGTATAGTTATAGTACAGATTAGATTACAAATATGTATATTTATATGAAATGCTCGTTTAAAGGTAAGATTCGTATAATATTTTTGGCATAAAAACGATAATTTTTTTTTCCATTTAAAAAGCGTACGCTCGAAACAATTAAGGACGTTTGATTGTTTGTATTAAAGAAGGAATAAAAGTTCTTGAATGTATCTACACACGTACGTAGGTACATATACCGAAGGCTGAGCTGCAGATTAGCCTTCAAACATACTGTATCGTATGATTCTTTTGGCGTGTGCGTTTCGTGTCATTCCGAATACATAAATGTACCTCTATGGGTGTGATGGCATTTAGGGTTTCTATTCTATTTTCACAGAACTTACTTTTTCTAGTACAGCTACAAAAAAAGCTTTCAAAGAAAAACAAGGAAACCATAAAAGTTTCGATTTAGCATTCTGTTAATTTTTTGCATTTATTAGATTGTTGTTAGGCGCGTTTTCAATGGTTTCTTTTTACATTGAGGGTGGTCAGTTCTACTTACTTTTTGTACTTACGTAGATACCCACTACTTATAGGCTAGTATGCCTACAGCATTTATGTCGCACATTCAACTTTTTTTATTTTTAATAGTATTAAAGTCTTTTGAACGGACTTATAGCTATTGTAAAACGAATATGCAGTTTAAAACCTTTTCTGGGACAAATACCAAAATATGTATATCAACATTAACTTAGCTTATTTGTCAAAATATGGAATAGAATGAAATTTAGTCTTCGGTCCTCGATTAAATTTATAAGGAAATAGAAACCAACTACATATCTATTAACATTATATCAAAACAATTTTAGAATATTCTCGAGAAATTCAACCCTGGTGCCAGACAACTGATAACTGCCGGCAAGGCGTACTTGAAGGCTTTACATGGTTGGTTAATAAATACGATCTTTTTTAATACTGTTGCTCAAGGTTTCATTCTGATATTGATATTCTTCTTTTATGATTTCAGGTGCTGCTTCTGCTTCACGAATGTTCAATGAGGCATTGGCAAAGATAGCCATGAATGCCCAACAAAGTGGCACCGGAGATATTGGTAAGTAGCTTTTTTATTCATGCTAAAGTTTCATGAATGACTAAAAATTATGATTTTATGGCCATAAGGCTCGGCGCTAATGAATGTTGTCACTGTGTACAAGGAAATCCAAGACCAGCAGATGAATATTGTAAGTTCACTCTTCGTTCTCCATCTCCATACGAAGATTAAGCTATCTTTTTGATTTACCTATTTTAGCTAAAAGCATTTTATGTTGACCTGCTCGTGCCATTGGAGACAAACTTAGAAAAAGACACAAAAGTTGTTCAGCATGAACAAAAGAAATTTTTGCAACAGCATAAGGTACGAATGGAAAGTTATCAAAAGGCAATATCTACTATGAAAAAGCAACGCAAGAAGAAGAATAGTCCTGAAAATACAGAAAAGGAAATTAAGGTAGAAATATACTCGTGACATTACAGATTTTTTAACCTATGCTTTCCGCCCATCTAATAGAGTCTTCAACTTATGGACGACCAGAAAAAGAAGTTGGACAACTTTTGCGAACAAAGTTATAAAAGTGTAAATGTTAACACTTTTCCGATCTTTCGAGTGATTCTAAAACAATTTTATTTCAGGCAATGACACAAGAGCGTCGACGGTATGGGTTTGTGCTAGAACGACAATGTTCGATATCTAAACATTGGATGGCTTTCTATGCACATGGTAAAAGTGTTATCGAAAACAATTTAGACAACTGGCAAGAAGTGGCTTCTTCTAGAGAAATAATCCCAACGGTTTATGAAAATAACTTTTTAAGGCGAATGGTAATTAATTTTTTTGAAATATTCTGCTTTGTCCTCAGTCCTAACCGATAATAGAAACGTTCTCTTTTGCTGTTACCCATGAACTGGCTTTCGTCAGGCACCGCATGAACTCGTGACACTTGATCACAATTTTTAGACATTCATTGGGTGAGCGCTGTGAGTCGCAGATGCAACATCTTAAGTACCCTCAAGTTGGCTAGTTTTTAACTCTTACGTTTTCGGTATTCGGTTCCGTATGCGACTGACTTGTTGTGCTTACCACAGAGTAGAACCAGATAGTCAACTGCGGCAAAGTAGAACCATTTTGTCCAGAAGCTAAATTAGATCAGGAACCCACGACCGTCGGCATTTTTCGTCGGTTTTGGTTTGAAACTAATTTAAAAAAGTGAACGTGTTTTCGCTATTTTTGGGTTGAGAATGTTGAAAACTTGATTCAAAACTGCCGCAACAAATGTGAACACTACATTAAAAGAAATAAATATAAATAATGAAACTCAATTGGTGTCGAATATAGCAGTCAATTCAAATAAGAGCCTATCTATGCTTTTACTTCAGAAATAATTTGAGGGTGTTTCGGCCAAAGAGGGTATAAGTTGGCTCTCTGTATTATCTTTTCTACACTCACTTCTACCAAAAAGATATCTAAAGGAATCCGAGAATGTTCGGTATACCTTTCTATTCAAGTGATCAGCAGATAGAAAATTTATTTTTATTTCTTTTCATGTTAGTTTTTTTTACTTTGGTGTTAATGTTAATCTTAGGATTGAAAGAAACTTTGACAGAAGTCTTGAGCTTCTATCAGGTTCCAATTTTAAAAGAGTTTTTGAAGTTGAGGTAGTTAAAGCCGTAAAAGATATTAAATCCGAAGCTATTGGATTATTTTACAAAGTTTTGCTATCCAAAACTATAGAAAGCTTCAAAACAAACAACAAACCTTTCATCTCAAAAGCATTTGAAAAGATTGTTAGCCGACAGATTACAGAGTTTTTGAAAAATCATCAACTAATTTTACCCATGCAATCTGTGGTTTTCGAAAACACAGTTGCACAACTGCGCTTCTTAAAATAATAGGCGACATACGGCAGCAAATTAATAAAAATCATGTCACAACTCTGGCCTTACTGGATTTCTCTAAGGAGTTCGATATTGTTTCGCATGAGGTACATCTGAACAAGCTCAAACATTTTTCTACTTTGAAAACTCAGCCTTATCTCTTATTGAACAATATCTAAGAACTCAAGCTGTTTATGCGAACTCAAGGCTGTCCGATTTTCTCTCTACCTCCAGTGGTGTGCCCCAGGGATCGATACTAGGTCCGCTTTTGCTTACGTTATTCAACAACGACCTTCCTTCTATACTCAACCATTGCAAAATGCATATGATATCCAAATTTACTTGAGCTTTCTAATTGGTATGGTTGAAGATGCAACAGCCAGAATAAACGAAGACCTTATGGGTATTGGACAGTGGTCTAGATAGAATCGTTTGAAACTTGATTTGAATAAATGTCAGGCTATTGTTATTAGCAACACTATTATTGACATGTCATATCTGCCAAGTATTGAACTTGAAGGGAAAACTTTAATCTACGTTAGAACAGTAAAGAATCTTGGTGTTGTTTTTAATCAAACATTATCGTGGGACAATCATTTGGCATGCGCTGTTGGTCGGGTTTATGCTGCTCTGCGGGGTTTATACATACCTGGAATTTGTCTTCCAGTCCCCACAAAAATGACTATAGCCAAAACACTTATCTTACCAACCCTTTTTACGGTAGTCCCATTTTTTGTTGTCCTAAAAGTGCTAACAAACGCATTTAAAAATTTGTTCGTTTTGTTTATGGTCTACGTCGTTTTGATCATGTTTCGGTACAGGCAGTTTTTAATATGCCTTTTAAAAAGTATATGGATTATCAATCTTTGGTATTTCTTTTTAAACTTCTTCATACCAAATCTCCAGGATATCTTTTCGAAAAGCTTAATTTTCCGTTACTTCGAAGAAGTAATATTCTCATCGTCCCTACTTTTAAATATAGAAACTCAAAGCAACAGTTCTTTGTGCACGCTGTTGGATTTTGGAACTCCTTACCTACGAACGTGAGATGAATAAATAACTGTAAACATTTTGATTTATAAACAAATAATTTCTAAAGTTTAATTTAAAAAAAATATATTTTAGTTATGTTAATATAATTTTAGTTCTTTTTTAACTAATTATTTAAATTTTAATGTTCGCTTTCTAAGTATTTCAAATACAAAAAGAATCGTTTAAGAAGGTATCTAAGATACCGGTATCCAGGAAAGCATATATAATTATATATGTATAGATTTTTGAACGTGTATTTCTTTTCTTTTCTTTTTCTTTCGTACTTTCATTATCACATTTTAACTAACCTTTTCAACTTTTTTTTGTGGAAGGTATGTCCGAGTACTTAGTGGTAAAGTCAATCTTATCTAAAAACAGCAGATTATTGTCATAAGTCACAAAAATGAGATTGAAGTAGTATTTAGCATAAACATAATGAACAAACAACACACAAGCGCAAACACTTACGTTAATTCAATTATTCCCAGATATCAGCAGTGTTTAATATCCGGTAAAACAAAAAGGCTTCATAGGTTTATTTAACGTACCATTCCTTATAGGGATTTGTAGAACAATTCATTTTAATTACAATGATCAACTGATCTTATTTAAAAAAAAAATGCGAAGGCTAGTAATCCCTGCTGAATCTATATTTCCAGGAAAAAATTAAAGAAGATGAAAACCATTCTGGATCTTCAATGCTTAAAAAAGCAAGGAGTGTTGATGCTCCCTACGGAGATATGAGAACACTCAATGAACACAATTATTCGCAGAATTCTCTGCCTCGTGCCAAATCTGATTTTAATCTAACAGCTACGGCATCAAGTATAGGTAAATTTTTTCGAACATGTGATTTAAAAAAAAAACTACTTTTCAATGGTTCTTATTCTGCTTATGACAGGAAACGAAAATTGGGATCAGCGGCCTGTGGTTAAGGCCTTGTACGCCTATATGCCGTCTGGTGAGAACCAACTTCCATTTGCAGAAGGCGATAAGGTGGCTTTAGTTGGCAATAAAGCGAAAGGTTGGCAATTTGGGGAAAATCTACGTACTCAAATGTTTGGATGGTTTCCGATTGCTTATACAAATGCTGAAAGCAATGAAAAGAAATCCGACAGAGATCGTGATAGCAGTTACGAAAATGTTCAGTTCGATCGGAATGGAATGCGTAGTTACCAGGAATATCTGTCGAGCCATGCGGATGCAGCTGCAGAAAGTGACTCCTCATATCGGAGAAGGAATAACAGTGCAGACGAGTCTTCACCAACAAGAATGTTTGGAGACACAATCATGTTTAGAAATCAGAAAAAGGTACAACAATGAAATAAGTTGAATTTCTCTTTAAAAATTTTTATTCAATTTTTAGTATCGCGGAATCACAGGAGGCAATCCAAAGCCAGGTCCTCCACCAACATTACCAGCACCAGTGCCATCGGGTAACAGCTCTAATCGAATGCTGAACGTTTCGCAAAGTTTCTGTTTACCCAATGGACCTCCTTTGATAGAAAGAAGGAAGCATAAGAATCAGAATGGCCCACCACCAACACAGGTTAGTTAACAGACATAATCGATTTGAAAAATCTTCTAATTTTTGTTCAATCTGTTTCACAATAAAAGCCAATGATGCATAGCAATCAAAAACATTTGCGCGAGGGAACTGCCAAAACTTCATTGCATAGTAGTAATGATAGTGGTTTTGCAAACGAACCCCCACCACAACCCGAGGTAGATTACTCAGACGAAGAACATTCGAACAGGGTACCTATAAGGTGAGTAAGAGCTAGCTTAAATTTATGTTCCAGGGCTGCAGATTTGGCTAGTAAAATAAACTTGGAACTATATTGAATTTAAAAACATAGATAAGTTGATTGCACTGCATACATTATTATTCCCCACCAATTTTATGTTCGTAGAGAAATACTTAGTTGTTTGTAAAAGCAGTATATAGCTTCAATCATAACAAAGAGCTCCATTACTAAACCTAGTTCAGGCTTAATGTATGCAATCCGTCAAACAAACAATTTATCACAGTACTTAAAAATTTAGGCCAGAAAAAATAATGAACCAACTGAATGTTCAAGTTCATATACAGAGGTTGCTTTGTTTTGCATGAGATGCTGTTAGAAAAAAAAACTCGGAAATGTCACTCTTTTTCTCTCCTATTAGGCTGAGGCAGTTTTACTAAAAAAATTACTAAAAATAATTAAAAAAAAGTCAAATCAACTGAGAGTCCTACCACCCACGCACTACATATTACGTTTTTAAAGTCAATTTGTTATTAAAGTTTTTGTGTTTGTTGTTTGAGTAATCAAGCCAAAATTTTGAAAAAAACTAAATTTACTTTTAACAAAATAATTCAAAATTTTGCATTTATGAGGATCACTTTTTTTCAAGTATTCAAGCCTCTTACTAGTTTATCAAGGGAAAACCAAAAAAGGATTTTAATTTGGCTTTCAATGTCTGACTCGCGATGTTAATTCAATTGATTTTAAGTTAATTTCGATTTCAAATAGATTGCAAAACGCAAAATATAAACAAAAATATTTGAATCAAATGTCAACAGCTGATTTTGACACTTTGCTCCAATCTGCTCTTACTCAAAAGCAAGTGCAGAAAAAGCTGCTCTAAAGTGATCCAGAGCAGGTCATTAAACACAAAAAGTTCTTGCTCGGAGTAGAAAAATTGTCATTAAACATCAAAAAGCTGCTTTTTTCTGCACTAGATCGATCTAGAGCAGGTCATTAAACACACCTAATAGCATCGATTTTAGCCCTGTTCACACAGTACAATTAGTTGGACAGACTTGGGCTTGAACGACCAATGCTTGATAGTGTGAACCTTCAGACAACCGCTTGTCCAACTTGAAAATTTTTGAAAATCTAGAAGTTGGACGGAGTGGAAGGGTATGTGACATAAAGTTGGACGACAAGCTTGATAAGTGTGAACGCAAACTACATCAGACCATCCAGCTTCCATCAAACGAAGTCTGTCCAACTAATTGTACAGTAGCCGCGTTTTATTATCACAATGATCCAATCCGGATCAGATCTTGATAATAAAACAGCTTTAGATATTAGATCATCATATTTCCAGTTGGAAGCTGTGAGAGACTCGCTCTTTCAACTGACATTTCAAAAGAGTTGCAGAGTTGCCCTACGAACGTTTTTTTCAATGGTTAATTTTTTGTTCTTTTTTTTAGGGAAAAATGATACTCATGCACTTTGTCAAATATACTCTTTTTTGCACTAATTCTTATTAATTTCACGAATATATGTTTTGTTTTGTAAAACTTTTTTATTATGTCATGTATTATACAAAAATGAATAAATGTGAAGTTTCTCGCTATCTATCTAAAATATATTTCATTTCACACAGATAAAAATGTTCATGTGGCAACACTGTTGTTGTTGGAAATATTGGAAATGATACCAACGTTTTCAATGGAAAGTCTCCTCTTGTGTGAAATAGAAGAACTAATTTTTAGATCACAAAAATAGATCCAACTAAAAAGCAGGATTTCGCTTTGTTGTTGTAACGCTAATAAACCCATGATCTGATCCGGATCAGATAAATAATAAAACGCGGCTAGTGTGAACAGGGCTTTTGAGATTTGATCACTCAAACACCACTCACTAAAACATCAACTTGAATGAAAAAGTCAATTGAAGAACAAAGTATTTTGTATTTGATTTGAAATTATTTTATTATTATTTTTTGTCAATTTTTCTTTACAAAACGGCCTCTCCTGCCTACACGGATTGAAATAGTCTGCCCGTCCTATACGACTTTTTTCTTATTTCGATCCAACCTATACGTTATGGGCTTTTGTCGCATCTTGTGGCCACGATACTAATACTAGTCCTACAAAATTTTGAATGGTTACATACTAGGGTCTTAAATTGTGCTTAAGGAAAATGTGGTTGGATAGGTTAGTGGAGTTTCTTTATGAACTGTTCGTTCGCGAAAATGAAAAAAAAAAAAAAACCAAAAGCATATAAGACACCAACGCGACACGACTTTTGGATATAGATATAGTTCCTCCTTCTCAAATAGAGGGGAAAATTGTAAGAAAAGAAGAGTTAACTTCAGTGATTCTTTATTATACTCCTTTACAGTTTAATTGCGATACAATTTCGAATGGCAATGAGCTGGTTAAACGCTAAGAAGTTAAATTCTCCACCTCACTGAAATCAACATTCAACCTTAAAACTGATTTCTGACCGATCAGAGGCCGAATTCAGTTAGATTATCTGAGAAACTTAGTGCGTTGAACCCGCTCAATCACTGTTGCCCTTTGTCCTTTAGGTTCTAAGGTCGACAGAATCAGAGTGTACAAAAATATGTCGGATATGCTTACTAGGATAACTTTAGCTCGAGATACCATTTTGAACGATATTGGTCTGAAACCTGGGGCCGAATTACGGCACACGCTATCGAATAAGTCGTATCGGAATTATGGGAATTTGGTATTACCGCTCACGATATCGAGTCATCTAGTACCACAATTCGGCATTCTCTCATCAGTAATCGATCGGAATTTCATTCGATGCATAAAGTGCTCTCTTAATTCATACATGAAAGACTATCGAAACCATCTATTATCAATATTTCATTTAATAACACCATCCGAGTGTATTTTATGTTTAAATTTTCCGAAATTCTTACTAAATATTGTCTTTTTTTTACAAAGGCATAAATTTTACCTACCAAAAAATAATGAAATAAGTATAAAGAGACACCAGCGACATCTATGAATTAATAGAAACTCGAAATTTACTAGTGAATATTCGATGATACTAGTACAATTTTAAAGAGCAATACGATACGAGAGGTCACGTATGCTGTAATTCCAAAATGGTTACTAACTCACTCGATCTCTAATGCCACTCACTCACTCGATATCGTGAGCTGTGATTCGGCCCCTGATTTCTATCGGAATGCAAACCACTATGAAATATAAAAATTCACCTTTTGAAAATATCTTTGCAATGCGGTTTTCGCATAAAATTTGACTATTCCGATATTCTTTGCATCTTAATGAATTTGATATTGAAATGCACACATAAATAAAAGAACTACATATGAAAAAAAAAAAAAATAAAATAATAAAAGAACTTTGTTATTTTAGGCGGAGTACCTATTGTGAATTTAAATCCAAATAGAAAGCTAAAGTGACCTTCACTCCATCTCTGCGGTTCGCCCAGGTACAACAATGGGCTCATCAGTTAGATGTTGTTGTACCTTTCTTAGACGCATAAACGTCGACCAAACATTGCGTCTTAGAAGGGTACAACAACATCTAACTGATGAGCCAATTGTTGTACCTGGGTAAAAGAACTACCATTCATTAAAAGTATAAAGCCTACTTCTACCACTTGGTTAGAAGGTATACCAAAAAAAGATCGAATACCTTTTTGGTAGAAATGAGTTTGTGCCTCTGCTACATTACACGTAAACAACCACAATAAGATTACAAATACATAATAATTGTAGTATAAAGGTAAATTTAGAACCT
Source organism: Melanostoma scalare (assembly GCA_949752695.1). Classification (NCBI taxonomy): domain Eukaryota; kingdom Metazoa; phylum Arthropoda; class Insecta; order Diptera; family Syrphidae; genus Melanostoma; species Melanostoma scalare. The sequence goes on from OX456984.1 coordinate 280,799,667, forward strand.
GGTTGGATGGGTGTTAGATTATAATTCACCCCAAGTCACTGCAGGGAAAGATTGTGTCGGCTTTCAAATTTCTATATAAAGGATTTCATTAAAAATTAATAAATAGGGTGGCACAACAGAGCGAGGTGCCCCAGGGATTAGCGCATTTCTCACAACCATGCCTAGTGAGGGAATGGAGAGGACCTACAATTTTTCTGCCGGTTCCGAACGGCTAATCGAGAAAGCTCTTTTCATGGCAATGAATTTACTAACGGAGGACTTGACAATTCCTTGCGAAAAGCGATACCCGTGGAAAAACATTTTCCCTCTGTTGGGATTCGAACCACGACGACAGGCAGACATGCTAACCATCACACCACGGGTAACAAGGGATTTCATTGAGTGTTCAATAAACCGTTATATTTATTCGATAGTTTCTCATCTATTGCATATCACGCAATGCATTTATGATAAGGAGTCTCTTTTGCCAAAGTCATTCATAAATCGCATCTAAATATAAGTTTTTTCATTTAAAATGAGGGCTTTAGTGAATAAAACTACGAGTATTTTTCATTTATAAGCCCTCAGTTACAACATTATTTTCAATTTCATGTTTTAATTATGTATCTTTACTTTACCCGTTGTGTTTTTATTTGAATTCATTTTTGTTTTGTTTTTTTTTTTTTCATTTTATGCACTCGTCAAAAAATACATGTTCTTCATTTCATCCCTTGCCCAAACATCCATACATTTCAATTGAGCAACTCAGACGTAGAAATGATGCTAACTACAAGTCGTCCCGTGAAGCTAATTCCTGGACTTTAAGTAGAAACTTTAGAAGCATTCCTGATGACAGTAGAAAAGTTTCGACAATACTTAGAAAACCAATGAAACAATCGACAAGTTTCGAAAATATTATTGCTAGTGATGACGAGATTTTAAATGGCGGAGGAATTAAACGCACAAAATCTTTTTGGAGATTTGGTAAATCGGACGAAGTACTTGCCGGAATGTCATTATGGCGTCATAGAGATCTTGTTCAATTGCCAGAACCTGAAGTAAAACAATCAAATGAAAAACTTCTTATGACTTTAAACAAGCCTCCAATTGCCAAAACAACTTCATGCCTATCAATATCCTCAAATGAAGCAAAACAACGAAAAGAAAGTGTTTCCACTGTTGAAAACTTTGATGAAGAAAACATATATGGAATAAGTCCTCCAAAGGAAGATAATCATCAAAGAAAATATAACCAACAACAGTTGCAAAAGCAAGCACATCACGGTCTTCAAGAAAAACATGTGCCAAAATCAAAAATGAAGATAATGAAGACCATTGAAATAGACATTGAAAACTCTTCAGATGCTGATCGAATAAATAGTTTGAAACATGGCCAAAGTAACGATTACAGAGAAATGGCTCAAAATTCTGTGAACAGATCCAACCAGCAGAAAATGAAAACCCAAACAAATACAAATAACAGTAATGTAAAAGTATCTAAGAAACTAAACAATAAAGCTAGCAACGGCAAACAACAAACAAAACAAAAAGTTGTTAACAAGCGGGAAGAGCCTTCGTCAGATAGTGAAGACGATGACAACGATGACGACGATAATGGCACTTTGAAAATGAGTGATGTAAATAACTTCTTTGATGATATTTCAGCACAAGAAGGTGCCATGGTCATGAAAACCCTTAAACGGCAGGATATCCTCAAGCAATATTACACCAGTGAAGAAGAAGAATCAGACGGCGAAGTTAAATCAACAAGTTCCGATCCCTACGATTGTATTGTCATCAACGATCACCTTGTACGCAAAGATGACAAGAGCCGGAGACAGGTTAACTCCTACTCGAAGCAAATGGAATTTCAAACCTTCAGATCGATGCCTAGAAACTCGAGTGGAAATAACAATAATAAAACCAGTACACTGAACAACAACAATACTAAAAATGACGAGCAAAAGCGAAGTTCAGAGTCGTACATTGTTGATCAAAAAGTTGTGGATCAAACGATGACCATTCTACCCCGTACCAGGCTCATGAAATCCAGCAACCTTACTTTAGAAAAGAATCTAAAGAAGAACAAGGAAAACAATGCCAATATAAATGCCGACAATACCAAAAGCTTTGCTAAGACGTATGGTCCGTGGTACGACTTTTGGGACCACCAAGAACAACAATCTGAGGACCATTCTGGCCAACCTTCGAAAATCATGAAATAGGTTACCCATAAAATTATCATGGTATTGTGTACTCATAAACTTTTATTATATATTGTATATTGACCTACCGTTAGACGCTTTCATATCTTATATTTTTTGCTTTTTGTGTTAATTTTGTTATTGATTAATATTATACCTACCACTGTAAATTTGTTTTGAAAATATTGTGCTAAAATCTATTAGATTAGTTATATCTGTATTCATTTGACAATAAAGAAGGTAGCGAAATCTTATTGTTATTATAAACATTGAGTAAATTTTTGTGATTTTTTATTTTCTAGAAAGGGTGGACAGTTTAGCAACATTTACATAAAGTTCTAAAAACAATCCCACAAACTCAAAATATTACCTACCTCAGCCTTACACACTAAGAACATACAACATCAATGCTCTAAAGTACATCCCGCCCCACAAAAATATATTATAAGCTACCTTCTCCAACTAAGGTTTGCCACATAAAATACTTATAAGTTTGTTATGTGTCTTATTTCATATCAAAAATGTTCAATTTTTAAGCGATTTAGTAATTTTAAAATTCTAAAATTTAAATAAATTACAGAGCATCGCAATTTGCTACAGTCAAGCTGAGGCAGACCAAAACAAATGATCGTTCAGCCCCAATGCTTCACAAAAACAAATGAGAGTGATTCCAACACAGAGTAAAAGCTGTTTTTTTTTTTTTTTAAATAAAGATATATTCGCTAATTTATACTACGTTTGTCTCATAGAGCTTTAATGAATTCAACTTTTATTTACTAATTAAAAAATACAAAACCTCTAATCATGTGAATAATCATAACCGACCGTCATTAATCTGTAAAAGCTTGCTTAGTTTTATTTTAATTGAATTATATTTATTACGACACATAATTACTAAGAACTTTAAAAATTCATTTCTCAAAAACATCTTGAGTTAGCCAATTTTTCAACATCACAAAATATCGGATACGCTACCTGTAAGAATCGGAATTAATTGAATTAATCGGGTATGTGAATCCAGATTGCTACTAGCTGTAAATAAATAACTTGGATAGAAGGTATACCAAAAATTCGCGGATTTTGTAGTTGCGGCAGTGAAAAATTCAGAAAACTATGTTAAAATTTGTCTGTATAGCGTCAAAAAGACAACGTCAAGATTTTGGAAAAGGGTTCCACTTTGCGGCTGTGTGCCAAAAGTGCAAACAGGTGAGTGGACTTGTTGAATACGCGAGTGTGCTCGGTTCTCATTATGAAGGCGAATTTTTTATTGACTCGATGAGCACATTTAAAATTTAACGTTCGAGTAGAATTTAAATTGGACAGTGGATCACAATTCTGAAGTAAATAGAATACCTAGAAACATTTTTGATAAGCTAAGTTCCTGAGTTTAGATAGGGTAGGATAAGACGTAAGGGAAGAAATTACGATTTGTAGTAGTTATAGTGACGGGTAATGGTTCCCAACCTTTGTTAGGTATATGATGATGACTCATGTCATCAGTTAAAGTTATTTCGGAACATCTGTGATTTTTAAGGCTTGATTCAGTAACAGTTATCCATACGTTTAATTTAACACACCAGCAATTTGGAAGTTGGTTGAAAAGATTTTTATCATAATTTTTTTTATTAAAAATGGCAAGGCACAACATTTTGAATCCAAAATCATAAAAAAAGGTCGTTCTCCAAAAACTCGAAATAATTTTTTAAGCAAAATATCAGTGTCTAGAACTAGGTTAATCAAACTACTGATTCAATATCCTGCATCCGACTACGAATTTGTTGAGAGATCTCATATCAGTTTCTAAACAAAAAATGAAAACAATGATCAAAACATAATTAGTCGATTTGATGCCGCGAACGCTAGATCTATTTTTTGAACAGTGGGCAAATTAAACCAATTCAAATTCAACTAGCGTCAAGAAATTAGCCGATGGTAATACCGAAACGTTTGCTGAGTTCGAAAAATAAAACTTTGCTCTCACTTATTATCCGTCTCTAGCTATACCACTTTTATTCGTTATACAATTAAATTAATAATTAGGGTGATGTGGTCATAAATACACCAGTGGTGCAAGATGCACCATAACTATATTTGCCAAATACGTCACTGTATTGGCGTATGGCTCACTCAAATGTATCCGTTACTTCCAGTTACCACGGTAGAGTTCAGTCTGGTAGTGTTTCTCTTAGCTGTCGCACGTGTGCGGAGATTTTTTTACTTTCATAGCGAAAAACGAAAAAAAGAGGGTGAGTTAATTTTTGTAATATTTCCATGAAATTCCAGTGTTAGTTCATTTGAAAGTACTAAAAGATTTGCTTGGACTTTTGTTCTTATTTTCATGTGAAGAGTGCGTAGTTTTGTTACGTTCTTTTTGAACAGCTATAATTTGTATCAAAAATTCCATGGTGGTGCAAAATGCACCACACAAGCATAGTGCTCAATGCACACTCAATGATCCTACTGTATCGGGACCTACCAAACGGCAGCACTCCTTATATAAATTTTCCGAATCCCTGGGTTCACTAAATATTCGTTGAAAGGAATTATTATTTGTTATTTAGTTTTGTTTCTTTTTTTTGAGACTAATTTATTTTTGTTAATTTTTTGTGTGATATGAAGTCTTTCGGTTTATTTTTATTTATTGTTTTTCTGTTTACTTTTGTTTTAATAAAAAATAGTAATGCTTTAAATCAATTTGTGGTGCATTAAGCACACTGGTTCATTGTGGACATATGACTGGTGCATTTAGTACCAACCATGGTGCTCTATGCACCATTTGCCATTTTTCGAACAATTTATGTTTACTTCAAATTTTCAGATCATATCGACAGTTGAATTTTGTAAATATTTTCAGAACTAATCTATCAAAAGGATATCAAAAAGCCAACCAGAAACAACTTATTTTAAAAAAGTTATGATCATTTGAAAAGAGGGTGGTGCATCTATGACCACGTTACCCTACACTAATTCAATCTTTACAACATCACTTTACAATAAAAACTGACCTTTTTTATAAAGGAAAACATACCACATGCAAGAGCCTTATGTATGTGAACTTATTGGTAGACAAACTGTCTTTTTTTGGTATACTCCTCAATTATGATAATTGGGAGGAGCTTTCCTATAAGCTGTTAAAAACTGCTATAAGTAAGTTAGTAATATCACTGACACAGCTTTATATCAATACTGCGTGTATCGCATAAGGATCTCATGTTACAAAATTAACAATGTATTCCAGTGGTGTAGGTAGCTTTTCGCTATGGGGGGATGGACCTAGTTCACTCATTTTATTCAAAGTTTTAATAATTAAAAAAAAAAAACAAATAATAAGACTTCATTGAATTCATTATGTATGCCATAAAAAATTATTATTATTCGCATTAATTTGAATATCAACTAGAATAAATATTGATATAATAGGTGAAATAATATTAATTTAAAAAATAAATCAGAATAAAATCCTTTTTATTTTTGTCCTTTTAAGATAAAACACTCATAACCTCGTCTGCTGTATTTCGCGATGAGCAGCCAAACCATTCAAACGATCTTGCAAATAAGTAAACATCCAAAACTTATCATACTGTTATTATAAAAAGACATATTTTTAAGAATCTCACTTCGTTAGTCATGCTTCCTTGTGTTGTTTTTAACCTCTTCAAATAGGATTGAAATAATTGTCAACTGCTTCAATTGTAGTTAGGCAGTTTCTAATGACTGGTATTTTGCTGGAAATAGGTATAGCCGAATTCAAAGAATGTGCTGCACAATGGACACAGAGTATGCGAAGCAAATTGTTAGCGAATAATACAGTAATGTTTGGTAAACTGCTGTTTAGAGATTTTAAGACAAAAGATTTTATTCATACGAGTCGTGGAAAATCGGTATAAAAAAGAAATACAAAAGATTAGGTGATTTGCCGAAATAATAAATTGATTTGAGATGAAGTTGGCTTTGTATTTTCCCTGTAGAATGAAAGTATAGAACGCACAATCCTGTGAGTACTAATAAGACTTAATCCACGTAGGAAGTAGGTATTAAATTTGACAATGTGTTTCTTTAACTTTTTTGGTTCATGACAGGTTATGTTGAACATTTATCGATCCCAATGGGTGGGGGATATATCCCCCTGATCCCTCCTATCTACGCCCCTGATGTAAGCAAATGAAAGTTGGGGAGCAAGAGCAATAATGGTTTTCCCTCTTATTTTTTATTCCTATAAGCCCAACAACAAATGTTGTTTCACTTCAGAGGAGTCAAGCTTATTCATTATCATTCTTAGAAATGTGTTGCAAATAATTGCAGTCGGCCGAAGCCATCATCTGTTTACTCAAAGAAAGTCCTTCGGTTAGGTCAGTACTGCGTTCTTTTATTCTCGGATGTTACGCGATGTAACGTCGGGTAACATTATGTCGTTCCTAAATGCAAAAAAGTTACGAAATGTAACATCGATGTCGTTCCTAAATGCAATGTTGAAGTGTCAGAATGTTACGTTTCGTAACTTTTTCCAACTCATCTCTGGGACTTGAGTTTCGATGTTGATCTGTCAAACCCCTTTAAAATTGTTGTTGGTCAGATTTGTTTTGGTTTTTTTTTTTTATTAATCTTCAAAATTCTGTGAACAGTTATTGATTTTCAATCTTGTTCATTTCAGAATTCTTTTTTCTTCATCAAAAACGAGTTTCCTTTAGCTGGGTTCGTATTTTAAGAAATACCTAATTCATATTTTTGACATACCAGCAAAGTGTAACATCGAGTCGTTCCAATGAAATCATGATTTTGTAACAAAGTCAAACATACACAACAACAACGATGATTTTGACATAAAAGAACGGACTACATCCATTTCTGAAATGAATATGCCAAATGGGGAGTTCTTTCTTGGCTGGAATTGATAACGTTTTGTGAGTTTAAGTATGATTCCACTGTCACTAGTCACTGGTTCTACCACACTACCGAGTATAACTATTATCTACTCTGTGGTTAGTGCTGTGAACAGAATCAACTGGTGCAAGGTAGCACCGGTAGCACCATAGTAGGTTTGTTCGTTGAAGCCCTAGGGTCGCCATGGGGTCGCCACAAATCGTTTTTTGAGAAACCTAAATTCGCACTGAATGTCAAATTGAGTGTTTTTTGAGCCATAGGTTTGCCACAGGTTTTCCCCAAACTCGCCCTAGCTTTTTGCTGTGGCGATTTGAGGGCTGTCAAATGGCTTGTGTTTTTATTTAAATGACAGGGATGTGTGGCGATTTGTGGTTTAGCGTTTTTTGAGGACTGGAAAACCCAGGTTTTTTTGACAACTCATGGGGTTGTCAAGAAAACCTGGGTCAACCCTGGGGAAAGTTCAACGAACAGACCTTATGTTGACAAGCTAAATTACCATCTTTTCAATTTTTTGGTGGGTTGGTTTGAAGTCGATTTGAAAAAGTGAACGTGTTTCGATATTTTGTCTGTTGGTAACAGTTAAGAATGTTGAATGCTTCATATAAAGCAGCAGAAATAAGGATTAATTACCATTAAAGTGAAAACCAGACTAAAAAAAGTGGAAAACATGAAACTCAATGTCAGCTGGGTCTAGCCATAAATTCAAGTAATACGCTATCTTTGATTTTACCACAAAAGTAATTTGAGGTGGTTTCAGTTATACGGGATACGAGTTGACTGAGTATCACAGAGCTCACTGAGGAGACAGCAAGAGGGCAAACCACACACACACACACACACCACGGCATCTGTCCTCAAAATGGCTTTACACACACCACTTTATTTTCAGATTTCAAAACCTGTTTGAAATCTGAAAATAAAGTTATGTTACTGATTTCACTGACACGTCTTTATATTCAACTGAATACATTATCACAGATAGATCTCGTGTTACAAAAGCAGCAATGTAAACAAATGGAAGTTGCGGGGCAGAGATAAGAAATTAATTAGATGGCAAACTTCACACACACATTGAAACTGCCTACAAGCTGATTTACCGAAAATCACCTCTACTACTTTGAGTACAGCTTCCAGTCCACACACAAAATCTAACTACTACCACTTTGAGTACAGCAAATTTCACTACTACCACTTTGAGTACAGCTTTCACGTATTCACAGACAGAGGATGAGATTACAAACACAACAATGTAAACAAATGGTTGTTGCGGGGCAAGAGAAGTAAGACTGCTATTATACGGTGTAATTTGTTGCACGAAACTGTTCGAACACCATAAGTGCAAAAGAGAACGAAAGTTCGAAAAACAGAGATGGACAATGTGCTACCGTGTGTCGCATGGGTTATGGTTTCGTGAAACAGTTTTGACGTTTCTCTTTGGGCGCGTTCGAGAGTCTATCGGATAGCCTATTTCGGATAGCCGTATCTTGGATACCTTTTCCAGATTGCTGCAGACAACAGCTGTGAAATATTAAAATTCGACTTTTGAAAATAGAAAAACATTCAAAATATCATTGCTAGACGATTATAACTTATTTTTTTCGATTTCCCATGCGTTTTAAAAGACTCTTATGCTGAAATAAATGCACACCAAAACAAAAAATCAAGATGAAAAGAAATAAAAATAAATTTTGTATCAGCTGATCACTTGAATAGAAAGGTATACCAAAAATACTCGGATACCTTTAGATAGCTTTTTAGTTGAAATGGGTGTGTGACTCTGTTAAAAGTTTAACACGTAAACAACAACAACAAGCTATCCGGATACGATTCTCGAACGCCCCTTTTGTCTTTGTTCGTGTTTCTGTTTCATTTGGTTCAATAATAAGTAATAATACTAATAATAATGACTTTTTTGTTTTTCAATTGCCAATAAAAGAGGTTTTGAAGCAACCAGGCACTACTAGATAACTATTTTTCCCCAAAAATAAAAACACCGAATGAAAAATAAAGAGAAATGTGAAACTAGTTTCATGAAACTGGATTTCATCATGTAATAACACTTGCGACACGGGATGACAGAACAAAGAAGAATTCGAAGTAGTTTCGTGCAACAAATTTCACCGTATAATAGCAGTCTAAAGCACGGGTCACACACTGCTGGTTGCCAGCGGCGAATTAAGTAGCCGCTACTGCCAGCTTTGTGTGACCACAAAATTCGCAACCAGCCCTGGCAGCCGGCGAGTGTTTAGCAGCGGCTGGCGAAGTTGAACATGTTCAACTTTTGGTAGCAAGCAGCGCCGGCTGACAGCTAGTAGCGCAATCTGACCACATCGGCTGGTAAGTAGCAGCGAATAGATTTGACATTTTTGCTCATTTCTTTTGAATTTTGAAATCATAAAATTAATTGTAAACACGCACGTACGCGTAGATTAAAAACTTTTTCTTTTTAGTGGAAACATCATATGAAACATTCTTTATGATGGCGATCGAAAAGAAATTGAAAACAGCCTATAAAGTGTGAAAGAGTATGGCTTTATTAATTATTACGGTCTCCAGCGATTCGGGAACAGCGCAGAAATTCCAACCCATCAAATAGGAATAGCTCTCTTAAAATGTGATTACAAATTAGTAAGTCTTCTTTAAATGATAGATTAAAGATGAAAATAAATATGAATTTGTAGGCCTGCTTGGTGGAAAGATAGAGACTCAAAAGCTGCTGTTCCACAATAATAGGTTCATTGAAAACAAGTTCTTAAACGGTTTGTCTGGATATGGAGAGAGTGACTACGCTATTGCTTTGCGGAAGGTAATCAAAACACATTTTCTTTTAAGTGTACAATGTTTAATGAAAAACAAATTATACAACAAATTACAGATAATGATGTGCCTGTCGCTGATGGACACGCAGTGGATGAAAACGAAAAGTTTCCAAACCAAGAGAGGCAGAGTGGGATTTTAATCAGAAGAAGATATTTCTAATGCGGGGTATACCATATTTGATGTTGTTCTCCCTCTTCCGGGACACGACATTTCTTACCCAGCAAACGAATTAGCGAAATGGTACAAAGATATTCTCGCCGAAGATATTCTCGAGGAAAAGGACTCTGAGAAATTGAAAATGGGTGTTAAAATATTCTCTTTGGCAGGTGCTTACAGAAAACTTTTGATAAAACCACAAAATATGTCGTGGTACTTTAAAACGTACAATTCTCATCAAGAAAATATAATTTTATCACATTTTGAGAAGCATAACGAAAAGAAAAGTGTACCTGATGTTGAAGGTAAATTTTTAGCATTGGTACTGGACTTTGCTTACTGGCTTCGGTGTATGCAACGATGTTTCTTAGAGAAATTTTAAAGTTTGATACATCGCCAACAAAACAAGCTCAGATTGAGAGGTCTGAAATGAAGAAATTTGAAGATGGGAGTTTGCCTAAGGAAAACCAAGAAAAAGAACTCCACCTTTCCTTATCGAATGAAAAGACTGCTGAAAAACGTTCAATCGAAGCCGGGGATGAAAGTGATGAAAAGCGAACAAGAGAAGATGATGAAGAAACTGTTTTAACTTGACTTTTGAAATTAAGAGAAAGTTAATTGGAATTCTAATGTTTTTTTTTTCTTTAATTTGTTTTACACAAATAAAATTTTATATTTTTTTAAATATGAAGGTTTTTTAAATAACATATTTGTTCTAAATACGATACTAAAATCTTAAGACTGAGTCAAAGGTTTTGGTATTCGCCTTCATAATATATTCTGTGGTACAGGGTTGCCAACTACACATTAATTTTGAAAATTTAATTAAATCACGCAAAATAATGAAAAAATTAAATTAAATATTCCAATATTTATTCTTTTGCAATTGCTAATACATATGAATGCTGAAAATTTAATCAAAATCGTTGGACCAGATTTTTCAAAAAACCATTTTTTATTTTTCACTTTTTTTGAAATTTTTTTTAAATATTGATATGCAGTCTTTCTTAAACAACTTACGACTTTTTAAATCCAAAGTTTCGTCAAGATCGTGTCAGCCATTAGCGAGAAAGTCGGTTTTGAAAAAACGGTACTATGGGAGGTACCGTTTTTAGGCTTTTTTAAAAAAATTTTTTACATCATAAAAAAACAATCCAAAATTCTTCACACAAAATTTTATTGAAATCGTTGAAGCCGTTTTCGGTTGTATGGCAGGTACCGTTATTTCAAGACCTAGAGACTCAATTCCAAAACCCCACTGTAGGTTGGTCCACAGACCCTAACTGCAAATTTTGAAGAAAATCGGTCCATTGGTTCAGGCTGTAGATCCATATACAGACAGACAGACAGACAGACACACACACATACAGACAGACAGACAGAATTGCAGAACCCACTTTTTTCTTATTCTCTATCCTCGTAATGTCATGTTTAACTGTTATCTCAAAAAATTTTTTCTGCACGATTGCAAGACTTGCCTTATAGTACCTATAATCGCAAGTAAAAATACGCAGAAGTTGCGTTTCTGAAAAAGACAAATGGCCTGCTTAAAGCACAACTAGAAGGAATCACAGCACCAAAGAAATAAAAGAAAATATTTTATTTAGTTAGAGAAGTTGTTCAAAGTTTAATAGTCTGGTTCGGGTTCATCAATCTCATTAATAAATCGGTGTTTGCTTGAATGCTTTTGCAGATTCTTTATCATCCGCTGATTTAGCTTTCTTTTTATCAGCAGGTGGGGTTGGTGCAGGTGGTGTCTCTAATACTTTTGGTATTGTTTCATCTTCATCCTCACCATCAACGGCCATAGACCTTAGGCTCTTCGTTCGTGATTTCTGTCTCTAGTGGTAAATTGTCATAGATCTGTTCCACTTCGGTCATTTGCTCTTTCAGATTTTCCATTTTGTTCATGTAGAGATTGTAGACATATTCAGCCATTTCACAGATATAGAACCTATGCTCTTTTGGTCACCGCTAATAGAATCATCAATGTCACGTGTGACTGGGAAGGTCTCTTCTGTGAGAATTTGCAATGTTTGGGGACGTTTTGTAAGCTAAAAGAAAAGTTTTCAAACTAGTTGCAGTTGTTTTTTTTTTTGCAAAAGACTTACCAACTCAAAAGTAGGACGCATTTCAAAACAGTTCTTGAACAACGACACTCGACCAAAAACATATAAACCAAGGCGAGCTCGACTCATCGCTACTACCAAACGGTGATCCACTGCTTTTGTTTTCACCAACGAAATCAAGATGTAGTCGTTCTGTTGACCTTGGTATTTGTCCACCGTTGTTGTTTTATATGGCCAACCTATTAGTGGGTTCTTGCCACAACGGATGAGACGTTTCTGCCCATTGTAGGTTGTGAGAATAGATATCTTTTCAGCGGGATAACCAAGAAGCCGCATGTTCATAAAGACAGCCACTATATATTATGCTTCTGCAAGGTTCTATAAAGGCATTCTTAAATGAATGACGAAGCAAAAAATTTACACAAACAAGCAATAGTCTTACCTGATAGAGAAATGGGTTAGGCTCTGATTTACCAACCCCATTGATGTCCTCAACATTAACCGACTGATAGTCATATACAAAGCCCGCATTTGCTTTTTTGTATTCTTGCCTTTTGAAAATACGCTAATTTCTTATATCGCCACTTATACAACGAGCATATACTCTACCTAGCACGACCCTGACCATCAAGACTGTTGGTACACCCAGTCAAACAAGTCGTGTAAACAAACTCTGTTCCATGTTCGAGTACTTTTGGAAAGCCATATTTTTAATAACCGGAGGCAACTGGTGGTGATCCCCTATCATAATCCAACGCTTCAAGCGATTAAAACCATCCGTTGGATTTTGCAACAGCAGTGGAATGAATGTTTCAATTTCTAGAATTTGTGCTGATTCTTCCATCAAGATGTTGTCATACTTAAATCCAAGATTTACCAGTTCTTTACGTTTGAGAGCAGCATGTGTACAAGTCATGGCTATAATCTTGGCTTCCTTCACTAACATGTATTTGTATTTCTTTTTATCGTTGCATAGGAGAGATTCACTAACTGCTAGTGGACAGTTTTTCTTTTCCTTTTCTGCTTCAATAATTGCTCGATGGCTTTTAGAAAAAAATCACTAGAAAAGTAGAAGTCTTCTAAACAGCAAATTGAAGGCCCCGACCCATAGAATCAGTTGCGTCCGTTCGCTGCCGGATTCACCTGACAGCTGTGAGTTTTGCCGGACACAACGGATTGGGGTGACCCATAGAATCCGTTGCGGTGTCTCAAATCAACAAGACCACTCATGTTAGCAGAAGAGAAAATTTCAAATTGGTTCTTATATCAGAGAAGTGGAATTAAAAAGTCGACCGCTTGGTTAGAAAATACAGAAAGAAGTGTTTTATTCGTTATGAGAAAGTTTGAATAATACATATAATGAATGAAGTTCAGATGTCGCGCGTGGCGCTTCATAGATTTACATCGGAGGTAAGGGAATTGCCAGAATTCTAACACCCCCTCTCAATTCGGTGTTCGGAGATGTCGAAGCCCAAGTCCAAGGAGGCATCTCTCATGATTTGGTTTTGTCAATGGCTTCGTCAGAATGTCGGCAACCATGTTCTCCGTAGGTATGTAGTCGAGTGAAATAGACGAGTTCTTGATGACGTCACGAACGAAGTGGTATCTGATGTCGATGTGCTTGGATCGTGAATGGAAGACAGGATTTTCAGCTAACTTCCCAGCACCTTGGTTGTCGTTGTACATTTTAATTTGGCATAGGTGTTTGAATCCTAACTCCTTCAGAAATTTTGATAAAAAGATGGCTTCTCTGCTAGCATCGCTGATGGCCATGTATTCCGCCTCAGTCGAGGATAGCGCAACCGTGCGCTGCTTGCGGGATTCCCAACATATAGAAGCTTGTCCAAAAATAAAAGCGGAACCAGTATACGATCGACGATCAAGTGTACAGTTTCCCCAATCGGCATCTACGAAGCAAATCGGTGTCTTGTCGTCGTTTCGGAATTCCAGCCCCAAAAAGGTTGTGCCTCTGAGGTAACGTAGTACTCGTTTGGCAGCAATCCAGTGTTCCTGGCTGTAACAATTGTTAAATTGACTAAGAGCACTTACCGAATAGGCGATATCCGGACGGGTGGCTAGGGCAAGATACATCAGCGCACCCACTAACTCTCGATACGGTTTTTCACCTTTTTCCTCTTCACATTGTTTATCGTTTTTCAAAAGTTTGCGATCAGCTATCATGGGTGTAGCTACTGGCTTACTGTTCTCCATTGCAAACCTCTTCAGAACATCTTCGATGTAGCCACTCTGAGACAGTTGAATCTTGTGATGTGATCTTTTGATCTGGATGCCCAGGCAGCATTCGGCTTCTCCTAGATCCCGCACTGTGAAATGCTTGGATAGAGTTTGCTTGATGTGAGCTTCCATAGCTCGGTCATTAGAGAATATGAGTAGGTCGTCGACGTATACGAGCAGAAAAGTTTTCTTGCTCTTGTCACTATAGACACATGGGTCAGAGTCTGTTGGAACTAGTCCCATGTTCTTCAGCACCTTGTCAATCTCGATGTTCCACTGGCGTCCAGCTTGACGTAGTCCGTATAAGGCCTTCTCGAGTTTGCAAACCTTATTGCTGTCGCCTCGAAGATCTTTCAACATTTTATTTGCATTGCACTTGAGTTTTCTGTCGCTTTCGCTAGTCGACATCCTTTGTAGCATGGCTTCTAAGAACTGCGGCTTGTCCATGTATATATCTTCGTCAATTCTCCCGTTCAGATAAGCCGAGGTGATGTCCAGTTGAGATATACTTAGATTTTCTCTTGCAGATAGAGCAACCAGCAATCTCAATGAGCTTAGTCTAGCCACTGGAGCAAAAGTATCGTTAAAATCCACACCAGGTTTCTGTGAGAATCCTTTCGCCACCAATCTAGCTTTCCGTCTCTCCAACACACCGTCAACAGTCCATTTGTTCCTCAGCACTATTCTGCAGCCAATCGTTCTTGCATGTTCGGGTTTGTTCACAATTTTCCATGTGTTGTTTCCCACTAAATTTCTAAATTCCGAGTAAATTGCTTCTTCCCAGTCAGCTTTGTCATCTCCTGATATAGCTTGTGTAATAGGAACTTCAGAAGCATTCATTGCCAAATCCACATTTTCGTGTTGAGATTCGTTGTCCTCAGGTTTTCGATCCTTGACACTATTTTCGAATTCCTCAACATCTTCGAAGATTTTTCTCGGACGTGCTCTAAGACCTGGTCTTAATTTCGTTGTTGTCGCTGGAGTATATTTATACGTTTTCACTGTACTCTGTATGCCTTGTTTTGTTTTCGAACACTTTGCCTTTTTAAATTTTTTAAACATCGTAGGAGTCGAGCACTTTTCGTTTTCTGTTTTGACGTTTTCGATTCTTAATTCGTTGTCTCGTTGTTTGCTTTGACTGAAAACAATATTTACGGTGTCGTTCGAGTTTTCCAAATTGAAACGTCCATTTAATGTTTCCTCGTTTGTGAACTCACTAAACTTTCCTTGATTATTGAGGTCAACAAATTTAACGTCTCTGGTGATGTGGATTTTCTGCTGAGATGGAACCCAGACTCTGTATCCTTTATGTGTATCGGGGTATCCAACAAATATTCCCTCGATGCCTCTGTCGTCAAATTTTCCTTTTCCAGGTGTTTTATCCAGGATAAAAACTTTGTTACCAAATGGATGAAGGTAATTTAATTTCGGTAGTTTTCCAGTCCACATCTTATAAGGTATTTCTCCTTTTAGGCTTTTTGTGATACATCGGTTTCGAATATGATTTGCTGCGGCCACAGCTTCAGCCCAGAAAGTAGATGGTAGACCTGACTCCTTCAGCATGCACCTGGCCGATTCAACTAAGGTGCGATTTTTCCGTTCAGCTACTCCGTTCTGTTCGGGGGTATATGTAGTCGTGAGTCTACGCTTGATACCGTGTTCCTTCAAAATGTTGTCCATGACTCTGTTGCAGTATTCAGTTCCGTTGTCTGACTGCAAGGACTTTATTTTCCTGCCAGTTTGAGCTTCTGCAAAGTTTTTGAATTCGGTGAACTTTGAAGCAACTTCGCTCTTTTCTTGCATAAAGTACGTCAAACAAAATCGACTGAAATCATCGATGAATGTTATAAAGTAGCGAGATCCGCCGTGAGACTCTGTTCTCATAGGTCCGCATACGTCGCTGTGCACGATATCCAATAGTCCAATGGAACGCTCGTCTCGATTTTGGAATGGAAGACGTGTCAGTTTCGATGCGATGCATGTTTCACAAACCTTGGGATCCCTTGTCAGTTCAGGGATTAAATGCTTTTTGGACATGAGCAACAGATCTTGAAAATTCAAATGGCCGAGTTTTCGATGCCATATGTCAGGGTCTCCTACTATCTTGTTTGTTACGAGGTGACTTTGCTGGTGTTCTGCACGCACGTAAAACAAATCGCCTTTGCGTTCGGCTATAATTTTCGTTTCTTTGTCACTTGTTTGGATAAGTGCTCTGTTCTTGGTGAATACTACAATATCACCTTTGTCTACTATCTTTGCGACAGATATCAAATTGGTGCGTAGGTCGGGAACATGCAGCGTGTTGTTCAGCTTTACATCGACGTTTTCCTTCCCGTTCCATGTTGATATGTCTACGTCACCCTTGGCTGTGATGGACGATGATGCAGTTGTTGCTAGCTTTAATGTAGATTGCGTAGTTTTCCGATTTTGAAGAAGTGACTCATCCTTACAAACGTGCGACGTGCACCCACTGTCTAAGCACCACCTTTCGTCGACGTTGTCTTCGTTGGCAGTGTCGATGAGGTAAGATTTGTAGGATTGTCCTGTACAAGTTTTTGTTTCCTTCTTCTTAAAGCAATCAGCTGCCTTATGCCCCTTTTTTCCACAGTAATTGCAGTTATATCTGAATGGTTGACTTTCTTCGCCGTTGCCGTTCCTGGTTTTAGGTTTCTCGTTCTTGGCATATCTACTGCCGGTGTTATGTTTGGCGAACAGTGCCCCAGATGGTCGGTCGCTGGTTTTGCGAGTTCTTGCGTCGTTTTCTTCTATAATTTTCACTTTTAGTGATTCGATGTCGGGAAGACTGTCTCGGGTTTCGATGGCACACCTGAAATTTTCAAACGAATCAGGCAAACTGTACAACAACATGACAGACAGTAACTCATCGTTTATGATGACTTCCATGTTACGGAGTCTGTCTACGATGTCAAAAAACTTAGATAGATACTCCCTTATGTCGTCTTCTTCCGTCATTTTGTTTTGTGTTAGTTGTTTCAGGAGCGTCGCTTTCCTAGCGGGTCCTTTTGACGCATATACGGCTTCAAGTTTTAGCCAGATTTCCCTTGATGTCGTGCATCCTCTGATTTGACTCAGTTCAGAAGGACTGATGGCTAGTATGAGATCGGATTTGGCTTTACGATCCTCCAGTATCCACGCATCTCGTTTGAGTTGCGATGCTGTTCGTGAAGTTTCATCTGCTCCAGCTACTTCGGGTTTTGGTTTTTCACCACAAACGTAAACCCATGTTTCATTTTTTACGAGGACGGCCTCAATCTGTATCTTCCACGTTTCAAAATTACTTTTCGATAATGTCTCGATTCGTATGGCGTTGGCCATTGTTGCGAAAAGAAAACTATTACTTTACTTTGGTTTTACTTGTTAAAATTGGGACTGGGCCCATAACCTATCAGAGAAGTGGAATTAAAAAGTCGACCGCTTGGTTAGAAAATACAGAAAGAAGTGTTTTATTCGTTATGAGAAAGTTTGAATAATACATATAATGAATGAAGTTCAGATGTCGCGCGTGGCGCTTCATAGATTTACATCGGAGGTAAGGGAATTGCCAGAATTCTAACATCTTACTGCGCATGTCTCTCTTCTGCCGGACGCAAAAAGTTAAAAGTTGGGCTACTTTTTGCGTTGCGTCCGTTGCATCCGATGCTTATGGGTCACCTCTCATAAGATCGTGTGTATTTAATCGAGCTGTCAGGTGAATCCGAGAGCGAACGGACGCAACGGATTCTATGGGTTGAGGCCTTGAAATTGAAGTATGGCAGCTGCTGTCAATCGGTTAGCTGTCAGTGTGTGATTTGACGAGTGGCTAGCAGCTAAGTGTGACCGCACTGCCAGCCGCTGCTTGCTGCTGCTACTGCCAGCCGCTGGTAAGAAGCGGCTGGCAGCAGCCGTGTGTGACCCGTGCTTAAAGGATTGCCATCTAATTAATTTCTTATCTCTGTTGCGGGGCAAGAGAAGTAATGGTTTTCCCTCTTGTTCTTTATTCCTCTATGCTCTTTATTATCTACTCTGTGCTCTTGTTCTACTTCTGTGACCGAGTGCTCACATCAAACGAGCCTAATGTGAACCGCCTCAATGTCAAACTAAAATGACGTCTCGAAAATGAAAACAAATAACAAACCTTTGTTACTTGCGTGGTAAATTCTTCGGCGTTCTCTCATGTTCATATTTATCTTACAATTTACACATTAAAAATAAACAATGAAAACGAAATTGATCCAATTTATTTCACCTATATTATATATAATAGTTTCTTTGCCTATTTTCAACAAATTATACAATACCACACAGTCTGTTATCGATGAAGAGTTCCACTTGCGTCAAGGATTGCACTACTGCAACAACAGATTTCAAGAGGTATACCAATCTGCATTACTTACTAACTAACTCATGTTTAACTTTAGTGGGATCCTAAAATCACCACGTTCCCAGGATTATACATCGCATCATGCATTTTGATTCCAATCAACTTTTGCAATGTATATGGCCTTCGTTTAATATCATTGGTAGCTTCTGTCTGCAACGTTTACCTAATTTTCAAAATACGAGAATCAATAAAACCCAATGAAAGTCAGCTTATTCTTGCGATAGAGTCTGTATCAATTTCTATCCTTCCTCCGATGTACTTCTTCAGCCATTTGTACTACACCGATATTTTATCCATGACAATGTTTCTTAGCATGTACTATTTTTGGATTAAAAGTTCCCACAATATATCCGCAATATTTGGTATGCTATACGTCTTATGGAACTCACCGATCTGATAATTTATCTTCAGGTGCGTTGAGTGTGCTTGTGCGACAAACGAATATAGTTTGGGTTGTATTGTTCCTGGGAACATGCTTTCTTGAAGAACTCATTGAGATGTACGCCTTTCGAAAAGGAATAAAACGAAAAACTTCGATTTCTCTCTTCAGCATTGAGGCATGATATTTAGTATAGATATTTAACATGCATTTAATACTTAATTCCAATTTCAGATCGTTTACAATATTATTTGCTCGTGGGGTGTAGTTCTTCAAAGCATTGTAAACACAATAAAGAATTTTTATGGATACATAACAGTAGTAGTCGTATTTGTTGCGTTTGTGGTTGCCAATGGAACTATTGTTGTTGGTGACAAAAGCGCACACGAAGCTACCTTGCATATTCCTCAGGTATAGTAGTACTAGCAGTAGTAGTTTTTTTTTACTAGAACTTATACATATGTTTTTCTTATTCTTTGATTGATTACAGCTTTTTTACTTCGGACTTTTCACTATGATATTCGGGGCACCTGTGTTAGCCGAAAAGGCTATAAAAAACTTAAAGAAGGTCAGAAAGTCTTGGAAACTTTACCTCATTAGTTCAGCAATGCTTACTATTATTGTTGGTTGGAACACTCTAGTACATCCGTATCTGTTGGCTGACAATCGTCATTACACGTTCTATATTTGGAATCGCTTTTATGGCAAATATGATTGGTTTAAATTTGCTGTTATTCCGATTTACGTTTACAGTTTAAGAATAATCCAATTGTCTGCAGTTCACTTGTCTAGTAGTTTTCAAATAATGTTTTGGATTGCAAGTTTCACAGCGCTGTGTAGCCAAAAGTTATTAGAAGTTCGATATTTCTTAATACCTTTCATGATTTTTCGATTGAATTTAAGAATTGAAAAGAGGAACCACCTTATATATGAGTTTTTTTGGAATGCCATAATAAATTCTTTGACGTTCATAGTTTTTTTCAAAAAAGAAATTCACTGGCCAAACTTCGCTGAATCACAGCGTATTATTTGGTAGGAAATAAATAAAATGTTGAAAATAAATTAGTTTTTGTGTATTTTAAGAGCTCGCAGTATTATGGCACTTTCCATTGGTTTCACTCGGGGAAGCACTCATTTTAAAAACCAATGGAACACCCAAAATAATTTCTGTTCAGTTTAACGTAATTGCCTTTGTGTGAGTGAAACATGGCATGGAAAATTTTCTTTTTGATATTTGAGTAACATGTGTTAGTGCTTCTTGAGTCGATTCTCATTTCAAATCGAGAAGCGGCTGTCACTCCTCAGAATCATGAGAAGCGATCTTTTTGCACCAATGGAACGGTTTGAGAATGCTTCTGGACGCTCCTGGACGCTGGACGGTTCTTTTAAACATGTGGCCTTGCAAACCAATTTTTAGTACTTCACCATTCACCTTCATAGTAGAAGACTAGTAGAAGTTTAATAAAACGAGAATTCACCTAAAATGATACTGTGCTGCCGGTGCAGTGCAATAAGGCCCGCGGCATTAAGACCCGCGGGTCTTATTTCCTCTTTGTTTTGGAAGTAAGGCCCACGGGGGTTATTTCCATGATGAAATGGCAGTAAGAGCCGCGGGCCTTAGTTCCCTTTTCGGCGAACTCAAATACCATTTCGTTATGGAAAAAAGTCTCACCGTTTGCACTTAACTTAAACTTATTTTCAATGTGAATAAACTGGCACAGGGACGTAACTCCACTAGACATAAGTCCATGCTCTGACTGTGGATTATGACATACCAAAGAGGAACACACGTACATAAGAAATATCTTTGGAACTATGAATCATACTATGTGTTTAGTGCGGCCAATTCGCGCGAATTTCTTAAGTTCAACCGCAAGCACGTATAACACGGAGGCAAATTTTGT
The DNA here is from genome assembly GCA_949752695.1 of Melanostoma scalare. NCBI lineage: Eukaryota > Metazoa > Arthropoda > Insecta > Diptera > Syrphidae > Melanostoma > Melanostoma scalare. Next base: position 280,820,675 of record OX456984.1, read on the forward strand.
TCGAATCGAAGCGAACGAAATTTCCCTTCGGGTAGTACGGGTTTGGGGTTGAACATAAAAAATTCACACGAACAGAACAGAAGAATGTAGCTAAACAAACATTAAGAAAGTAGATTAAGTTATTATGTGCGCATAAGAAAGTGGACTGAGCATCCATCCTCCTATGTGGAAGACAACGTGAGCTATGAATTCATATCCATGGAAAGCTGAAATAAGTTTCCACTTTTTGGAGCTTTGTTTTTCGGTACCTCAAAATGTTGTTTTCTTCAAATAAAAAGAAACTAGAATACATATATGCATTTAGCGCATCCGCTATGTTCGTAATCCTTTCCAAGAAGGAAAACTAATTTTAAGATCCCATGTGGATCAGACTCATATAATTGCTACAGCAAACAAAAAGCACGACAAATGTTGATGCAAAAGAGAACGAGATCTACAAAGAGAAAAAAGGGAAGAATACTGTACGGAATTCTCAAAAAGAAAGAGAAGCAGCATTATAAAAGCTCGTTTGAGGAAATTGAGAGATGCTATGACAGGAATGAGACTCGGAAGTTTTATCAAAAGGTGAAAAGATCTTGCCAGGGTGGGAAACCCTGAACTCAATCCTGTAAAGACCAGCAGGGAAACATAGTAATAGAGTCTCAGCCGCTACTGAGGATCTGGAAAGTCCACTTCTAAAGAATACTTAACGGCGACGAAGACTCTAATTGCGCTGTCAGGCAGAATGCCCCATTCAAATTAGACGATGACCGATAATTCCGTCCTCCCGGCCTAGAAAAAGTTGAGCTTGCCATATAAAAAATAAATAACTATTATTTTTTCGGCAAAGAACCATAAGAAACGTGTATTTTCTTAGTTTTGGAAAAATGGTTGCCATTTTTTCATTTTTGAAATCAAATTTTAGTTCAGATTATCCGTTCTGGATGTTTCATCAACATCCATCTTTTTTTTGGCCCAGTCTTGAGTCTTCTCTCTCTCTTGTGTAAAAAAGCTGAATAAAATAAATATATGAAAAAATTCTTGTTATATATATAACAGGGTGCTCCGTAATTCGTGGAACATACTTTGGGATGTGATTCTTGGTCATATTTTAAGAAAAGAATTGTTATACAGTAAAGTCCGTTTCTCAACTTTAACATCACTTTTTGACAATAAGAAAAGGCTAACTTTGGTGTACCCTGACCAAAGTACCCTGTTAAATTCGATATCTCTGTCAATACAGATGATAAAGACCTAATCTTAGACTTAATTTTTTGTAGAAATAACAACCTTTAAGACTGTATTTAAGTTGATCTTCCATAGGTTTAGGGCTGCCAGATTTTCAAATTACAAGCTTACACTGTGTCGCAATTTTCTACATTTTTGGTTTTACATTATAACTGTTTTACGACAAGCGGAAATAAACGTTATCTTAAGCGACTGACTTTCGGTCCTTTTCGTTTCTATCTGTAAAACTTTCTTTTTATCGCTGACGATAAAAGGTTTGTTCGTTGAAGCCCTAGGGTCGCCATAGGGTCGCCACAAAGCGTTTTTTGAGAAACCAAAATTCGAACTGAATGTCAAATTGAGTGTTTTTTGAGCCATAGGTTTGCCATAGGTTTTCCCCAGAGATAAGAAATTAATTAGATGGCAAACTTCACACACACATTGAAACTGCCTACAAGCTGATTTACGCAAAAATCACCACTACTACTTTGAGTACAGCTTCCTCTACACCTTTACTTTATACAAAATCTCACTAGAGTACAGCAAATCTCACTACTACCACTTTGAGTACAGCTTTCACGTATTCACAGACAGAGGATGAGATTACAAAAACAACAATGTAAACAAATGGTTGTTGCGGGGCAAGAGAAGTAAAAGTTTGCCATCTAGTTAATTGCTTATCTCTGGTTTTCCCCAAACTCGCCCTAGCTTTTTGCTGTGGCAATTTGAGGGCTGTCAAAAAGCATGTATTTTTTTTTTTAATGACAGGGATGTGTGGTGATTTGTGGTGTAGTGTTTTTTGAGGACTGGAAAACGCAGGTTTTTTTGACAACTCATAGGGTTGTCAAGAAAACCTGGGTCAACCCTGGGGAAAGTTCAACGAACAGACCTAAAATGGGGGGAGGGGCTAAATATATATGTATATAACCTTCAAAATCGAGCTTGAGGCCCTTATTGCGAGTGTCGTCTAACATTCGATGCGACAAGGATCGAAAGCTTCGATAAATTTTCCTTTTGGTATTGCGTATCTCTATCGACAAGAATTTCTGTTTCTGTGAATAATGAAAGTAGTCTTTGTGAATAAATCCTATAATTTGACATTTGAGTTAGTTTCAGTTATAGTCGAATACAAAAATACAGACGATAGCAACCGAATTCAAAATTGAAAGTATAGTAAAATTAGAATAAGCAATACCGAATATCATTTTCCGAACCGATGAACCGAATATCGTTCGACTATCGACAACCGTCGTTTATCGACAGCCAAACGACACTCGCAATAAGGGCCTGAGCCTTTTTTCCAACATGAATAAATCATAATCACAACCAAAGTGCCTGTCCAGACGGGTTATGCTGTTAACGTTATGCTGTTAACACCTAGTGTCCAGACGTTGTTATAATTCCTCACACAAATTCTCCATTTTGTGTTGGAAATTGTATTGAAAAAAGCATAACGTTATGAGCATAACCCGTCTGGACACGCCAAGTGTACTGCTTAGGCAGATAAATCAAATTTCATTTTGCGCATCCAGCCTCTTTCTTCCTCACCCCTTTTGCCCAGAAACGACCGATATAACGTTATTGGAATAACACGTGTGGACAGGGACAAAGAGTGTGTCATTGCTTTTGCGAAAGATGATTATGGAGGTACATACCGTTCTCAGACTTTTTTTTTATAATTTTCGTTACATCATAAGAAAAACAACAAAAACATTAATCATGCACACAAACTTTTAACGAAATCGTAAGTCTCCATCTAGAAAATCAGTATTATCATATATATATTCTTAAAGCTGGAATCAAATTTTTGGAGTGGAACGATAACTAAGCTTTACCATTAAACCGTCTGTCAGGTCAGGCTTTTTTCCAGTCTTCTGCGGGTTGGACGTTCAAAAATGGTAATTTTTCAGATTTTGAGGTCGCAGCGAGTGATATGTCAAAAAGTAAAAAAATTCACCTAATTACAAAAAAGTATGTCCAAGAAGTTTCGGTTTTAGCCTTCTGCTTGCCAGAATTTTGATTATCACTCTACCTCAAAAATTTGCTTCCAGCTCTTGGTCTAATAGGTTGTGAGGCAGGCACCGTTATTTCAAGGCCTAGAGAACCAACTAAATACTTCTCTGTAGGCTGCCTCACAGACTCTAACAGCAAATTTTGAAGAAAATTGGTTATCAAGTTCAGGCCGTCGATCCATATATGGACAGACAGACAGACATACAGACAGAACTCCAGGAATTTCGAATTCTCTATTATCACAATGGCATGTTGAATTGTTATCGCATTTTTTTTCTGCACTATTGCAAAACTTGCTTTATAGTACCTGCAATCGCAAGTAAAAATACAGTTAAATCAATCAATCGTCTCTAGTAGAATATTATCCCACAACTATAATTTATTTTTTATCGTTTACATGGATACCTACCCTAAATTATTAAAGCTTATATTATAACCTTGAAGACCCTCACTCCAAAGTTCCTCAAAATTAAATAAGTGTAAGTGGTGGAATTCGACTTTCCTTAAATAAACCATCGTGCTTGCACGATATTCATTTCGTGTTTTTAACACCTTTCAGTCATTGAAGTCACACACTCTTAAGACTCATAAATAAGAATTGAATACCTATAGATGCATTTAAAGTAGTTTGTGTTTTGATATGAAAATAAAATCACGAATGTCCTTAAGTGCCAAAAATTTCTTTGAAAGCCTTTTCGGTTCTAAATGTTTCAGACAGCAAAAGCTAGTTGTTGAAAATGAACAATTCAGTTAACGTTCTTGCAATTTAAATCATTTTCATATATATTTTTACCAATAATAATGGATATGCAATTTCGAACTGAAGGTGGAACTCCTATTTCACCGGAAACAGCTATTGTCAGTATAAAAAAGACTAACTAAACAAGTAACAAATAAATTTGAATTTTCAATCTCTGTAGAATCTAAGGCAATTAATCTTTGGAACGTCAGCGGTCCCATTGAGATGTGAATGGGCTCAGAGTGCTTTAACTTTTTCTCCCGCAAGAGAAAGTCACGCATATGGTTTGGTGTCACCTCGCAATGCTACTCGAGGACTTTTATCAGTGCTTCAAGGATTCATTTTGAAGAACTTGCTTTTCAAGCGCTCGATAACGGTTTCAGAGTAAGTATAGTAAAGTAAATATACACTTTCTTGAGATCTTAGATTTGATGAATTGCTTTCAAAGTGTACTTCGTCCAAGTGAAGAGCAACAAATTGACGCTCTAGTTACGGCTATGGCAGAGATTTTGAGTCAAATATCAGATAAGGGGAACATTTTTGTGGCTTTGCCTGGAGAAGAATCATTCATACCTCACAGCATAACATATTTTCAGGACACAATTACAGAAAAGGTTGTTTATGGAATATTTAATTTATATCTGAAAAGTCTGAATGAATCACTATTTTTTCATAGCTTCATTTGTTCCAGTTGGAGCACAAAGGGACTTTGCAGGCGTTTTTAAAGCGTCATATAAATTTTGTAAGTTAAAAAAAAAAAAAAAACAAGTGAGGTTAATTAAAGGTTGGTTTTTTAGTTTACTGGAGGAGATAGTGCCGGGACATTATTATTTCTTTACAGCGCCGTTTTAACGCGTTCCATAGGAAAGTGAGAAATAATGTTTGCACTAAATTCAGAAAAGCCATTATTCATAGCTGTGTTTTTTTTTTCAAATAGAACTCGTTCGGATCTTAACAAACGTTCAGGAAGTTCTTCGTTGGTTGGAAACAAAGAAGAGGGTTCTTTGAATATTGTAAATTTACTTTTGACGGGTAGGGCAACTCCTTACATTCACAATGGTGTTGTCCATGTTTGTGATGAGGATAACTATGTAATATATATATTTATGAATACATATATTTAAGAAATACGTTTTAAAAAACATTGTGTTTAAAAGGCTGATGCACAGTATGGGGCTCTCTGTCGCTCAACAATAGGACTACTTTTGTGGGATGGAGATCATAGAAAACAGGTACTATCAAATTGGTTTATAATTTGAGTTGATATAAATTATTCTATTCAAAAGACGTCAGCTCTTCAGCCAGGTTCACGATTAAAGACACCCCATCTTCCAATATGGATAACAAGCTGTATTGGCCACTTTGGGGTTGTTTTCAATACTAACCAAGAATTGTTGAAAAACTATCATGCAGAGAGTCAATTTGAGTTGGTTTACTACAGTTGTGCCGGCCTAGAAGTTCCAATGACGATCGACAATAAAGGTATTAACGAGCTTGTATCATTGCATCAGTCAGCTGAAAGTTCGTACAGCCAAGCTGGGCCTGCTCCTCTTGATGGAAAAGAGGATTCGATCAACTCACCACTTCAACACTTGATTCTTACTAAGTGGGAAGATGCATCCATTAAATTACATGTCCAAACTGGAGTTGTTCGTAACTTATTTAGCAGTTGAATGCGTCATTGTTATTAAACAAAAGAAAATGTATAGTAGTTTCTGCGCTGACTAAAGCCACAACAGAATCAATAAATAACCTGTTACAGAACTTGTTTTAATTATTCAAATGAATTGAAAAATAGGGTGATGCAACAGAGCGAGTAGCCCCGGCCTAGCGCGTTTCTCTCAACCATGCCTTGTGAGGAATGGAAGAGACCAATAATTTTTTTCGCTTTGATGGCAAATAATAATTACTGTGGCAGTTTTGACTGAAGCTTTTAACATTCTAAGCTGTTACAAACCCAAAAATATCGAAAACATGTTCACTTTTTAAAATTGATTTCAAACCAATCGACAAAAGAAGGGCGACGTGAGTTCCCGGTGTAATTTAGCTTGTACAAAATTGCACTACTTTGCCAGAGTTGACTGTCTGCTTCTACTCTGCCACGGGCATCGCCATTCTGATTATTTCCTTTACAAAAATGTAAAAATCATAATAAACAATCTGATCTAAAGTATCCTTACAAGGAGATAACCAAGATGAAAAGAAGGGAGAAACGCCGAGTTTTATATCAAAAATAGAAGCGGCATGGCACCATCATGATTAGGTACTGCAGAATTTAAACGTCAACACCAACGCATAATCTTTCAAAAGTCTGAGCCCGTGCCTAGATTCAGAAAAGGTGAACATCGACGGATTGGACACAGTGTCACAACTTCGAAGTAATATAGAACTTTGTCTTCCTAGGACCAGCTATACACCCGGAAAACAACATCAGTGGGCAAATCAAATAGAAAATTATTTTTGCCAATTGTTTTGTTATTTTATTGTCTTCTTAACCCGACGTAGGATGTCGGGTTAAGAAGACAATAAAATAACAAAACCGTCTCCAGAACCCCTTTATACGACGTTGATTATCCCTGTCCTGTTATTCGGCGGGGAAGCAAGGACCTTATGTAAAGCGGATGAGTGAAAGATTTTTGTCCTGTTCGTGAAGACCATGTGTGATGAATGCGCTTTAGTTAGTTAGGATAGTTAGAGGCGTGTAGATCGAACGAGTACCAATGTTCCGACTTGATGGGTTTTCGAAAGCACATAGCGGGGAAGTCGCGGAAATGGAAAACCTAAATTTTCCGGTGATTAAAAGTTTTAAAAGATTTCAAGACCAATTAAACAATTTTTTTTTCTTAAATTTATTTGATTTTAGTTAGCAAAATATTGTAAAATAATTCTTTTATGTTTTGTATGTTATGTTATTTAGTAGAATTTATTTGTTATTAGTGCTTTAAAAATTTATAATCCCTATCTAATTTACAATAACATTAATTGCGAACTCTAGTGCTAATTTTACAGTAATATACAAAGTTGTCTTAAGTACCAAAATTATTCTTAAAGATTGTATTGTTTCCTCTTATATGTTATATATTATTATTTTGAAGAATCTTCAAATTTATAACAACAACGTATATTTAGTATCTGAAAAAATTTCTACCGGGCAGCAGTTCTCAAACGAAGTACAACCTACAAACGCAGTTTTATTCCTCTTAGGGGATTGCCGCATCAATTATAATACTGATAGAAAATCTGAATCTGTAGCCCGCTAAAATGGACTTTTATTGTTCTGTCAGAACCATGTCTTCAGAAAAACCTATTTTTTAGAAAAATTATTTCCTCTAAGCATTTTGAGAAGCACTGCTCGGCAGTATCTTGTTACCAGCCACGGTGCTTTGAATTTCATGTTTTAAAGTCTATGTGCGAATTAAACTTGAATCTAACATGACTAGATTTGTATGATGATATTTAGTCATGTTTAGGGGCTGTCCCGGGGGATTTTTCTTTGTTTGGGTGTGCCATGTTAAAATCTGAAATAAAAATGTAAATAATTTAAGCTAAGAAAATTACTCGATAACTTTACCTCGGTACACGAAGATGCTAAAAGCTCTATTTCAGTATTGTTTAAAGGTGCCAAGCTCCTCAAAAATCCGTCCTCTTCGTAGCCAGGTTTAAAAGGCATTTTAGCTTTAGGCCTTTCTAAAAGAAATTTTACACTGACTGCAAATCCAGCCATATCGACAGGGTACTTCCGGCCTCCTATCCAACCGTCATAGAAACCATCTATTTTACCATTTCGGATGATAGGACTGCTGATCCCAAGTTTTGTAACCAAACCAACTGGCCACATTGAGAGTTTCTTTGTATATCTCATCTAAAAATAAATAAATAAACAAAAATGGAATTAGAAAAATAATATCTTACTGTACTCCACATACAAATAAAAACTTTTGCTCTCGACACGAGATTGCGAGCAGGATACACAAAAGGTAGAAAAATCAAATAACAAACTGAGAAAATCAGCTAACTCAAGATGTTCTAGAAGATATTAGTGTCGAATTTATTCTTCAAATACTTGAACTTGGAAAATAAAGAGTGGTAACAACATTGTTGTTGCAAGGAATTGATTATTCACTCCTCACTTTCAACTAATGGGTAAGGATATCGATTATGAATTAGAAGAGATGTTAAACAATTACAGTCAAACTTCTTTATAACGAACCTTCAAGGGAACGAAAAATTGCTTCGTTATAAAGAAGTTTTATAAAAAATTCGTTATATAGAAAATCTATTTTTTTTAACACTGCAAGTATTCTTTTATATTTAAAAAAAACAGTGGTACAAAAAAGAACTCATTTTATTGAAATTTATTAATTTTTTTTTTTTAGTTAAGAACATATCAATTTTTGATTGAACATGGCCAGTTTTGGTTTTAGTTTTATTAAAAAATCTTCCAATTTAGAAAAATGAAAATATGCATTGGATTGAACATTGCTTTATCCACATCACCGTATTTTGCAACAATTTTTATTTTGGCTTCTGTTTGAACTTGCTTCGGCAAACTATAAAATTTTTAGTTTATTCTTTAAAATTGTTGATAGTGTACTAAACGATACACCAAATTTTTCAGCCACATCTTTTTTCTTTTCTCTACTTTTAACTTTTTCAATAATCGCCTATTTCTCTGAAAGCGAAATAGCCTTTCGCTTCGATATTTTTGTATAAGTGATTCGCGAACTTAAAATGTAAACATAAACGTCTATATGCTTAAAACTTCTACAACACATGTACCCTTTTTTATGCACCCATACATACATAGCCAGGGCCGGAAATAGCTGGTAATTGGTATCATTTTTGGTAATTGTAAATCGAAATTGGTAATTGTAAATCGGATTTCTGGTAATTGTTATTTTGCATTCTATTGTATAAATTCTGTTGAATCAAACTATCTAACCGAAAATCTGTAAATCGACATGAACATTTGATAATGGGCGCGTTCGTTGCAATTCAGATTTTAAGATTAACTGAAAAACTTATTTTAAACGGAACGAGAAGCAGTCGGACTGTTCAAAACTGCACTCGGTGCAATGGAAGACCTTTTTGGCCACGAGTTTGTCTACAATGTGATTCTAATGAAAACTTCTTCCATCTGCACAGATGGCACCAATGTTAACAATGGAGAGCGGGGTGGGGGGGTCTCTGGAAATTCTTGGAGGATGAAATTCAAAAAGTTGGATCGTGTTTACTACTACTGAAAATATGGTGTGCCGCTCATCGAGTTGATTTGTCTGACAAAGTAGCTGAATCTAAAAAAATCCTGAATATATGTAGTCGCATTGCTTTGTACTTTCATGTTTCTGCCATTCGCTCTGTGGAATTGAAGAAAATTGCATCCGATATCGGTCTAAAATTGCTGTCAATGCCGAAGATCTTTACTGTGCGCTGGACAGAGTATTCTTATCAATCAGTTCGAGCTGTTATTGTCAACTGGCGTGCATTGGTGAAGTATTTTGCAACAAACAATAACGCACAAGAGCAAGGCTTCCATAAGTATTTAACAGACATCGAGAATTTAAAAAAAATGGCTTTTATTGCAGACACTTTGTTCGTTTTCCAGCGGTTTCATAAAAAAATACAATCAAATTCATTGACACTAATAAGTATGTCTGAATTCGTGAAAAATGTTATTGCAGCGCTAGAAAAATTAAAAACTGAACCGATTCCAAGCGGATTTGAAGATCAATTGACAAGCAAAATCGTAGCGAATGATGAAAAACAATTTATCGGTGATATTGAGCTTGAAGAAGCAACGATCAACTGCAGATCAGCATCAGCTACTAAAGATGTTGCATTGTTCAAAAAAGATGTCTTTGATTCACTCAACAAATTTTTAATAGAAAGATTGCAAATTCGAAACCAAGATTTGATGACGGCTCTTGAAAACTTTTCCCAATTCGAGAATCAGGATGCAATTAAGGAAGTGCATAAATTGGTTTGCCCAGATTTGAGCTTGGCATCTCTTTATCTCCAGTACGGAGATTTGTGTCAAGATAAACGTATAAGAGAATTACCGTTAAACATGATGTTGGAGCATCTCGCTTCGCCGGAACGAATAATTCATTTTCGAGAAATGGTAACGATTTTGGCACGCGTAGTTGCTTGCACTCCACATTCGGCGGATGTGGAGAGGTGTATTAGCGCAAATAATTTGCTGAAAACTAACATTCGCTCGAGTTTGTCACTTCCAACCGAAAATAAATATCTATATATTTAATTCAACATGCCTGTTCTTGAACGATGGAATCTAAGAAATGCTGTAACAAAATGGATGTCAACATCGCGCCGAAATCGTTCGCATACAACTGAATCGAATACTTCTAGAAATCAATCCAATTTCAAAGGTGTTTTTGAAAACTGTGAAAGTGATGATGATGATAATGAATCTGATTCTAAATCTAATATTCAATTAAAAGTTAATGCATTTTGAAAAAATATCAAATAAATAATGAAAAAACACAAGAAGCACAATTTTTTTTTTTTAAATTTAAGATATTGGTAATTGTAAATTTTCCTTATTTCCGGTCCTGATTACATACATTACATACATTAACTTTTAGAAAATTCTTGTCAAAACGGGGAGTTCCCTATTAAATCTAGGAATAAAAATCTTAGTAAGCTTTGTTTTCAAAATTTGAAAATTGACATTTCGTTATAAAGAAACAAATTTGCTTTTGGGCCAAAAAAATTTGTTCCTTATAAAAAGAATTTCGTTATAGGGAACTTCGTTATAAAGAACCTAATTCGTATGGGATATTTTTTAAAGGGAAGGGGAACGAAATGAAATTCGCTATAGAGAGAATTACGTTATAAAGAAGTTCGTTATAAAGAAGTTTGACTGTATATGATACTCAATTCGTCAAAGACGCAGCTCAGATAAATCTGTCATCATAATTGTTTGCTAAGAAAATATGTAGGTATAGATATATCGTTTTTTCATGTTGCGCTGATTAAAGGATTGCTGAGTTGCGACAAAAACACACATCATAATTAGTTTTTTAAGTCTGAACTACATCGAAACTAAAAGTGAAAGCGTGACACCTATTGGCTACATCAGAAAAACTCTGAAAAGCTTTTTGACGGTTAAATATTTCAAAACAAAACAATTTGCTGAAAAAAAATTTGTACAAAACAAAATCCATTAAATTGTCTGTGATGTTTTCGGGAGTAATGGTAATGGCTAATGCTTTTAATTGAATATGCTTCAATTTACTTTAAAATTTATTTGAAAACACAATTAACATTATTTGATTTAATTTGATATTTTTAGAATTTATTTGAAACTTTGAAAGAGCTCTTGTTATGAAATCAACAGAAATTTAGTGATGAAGGTGCTACCTTTCAGAAAAAAAACAATATTGTTTGAATGTGTTTGCTTTCAAAAAATTGCTTAAAGTGACATATAAGCTGGCTTTTTTCAAACATACTTTTTAGAGTTAAAGAGGTAAAGATACAAATTTGCTTTTGATATATCAATTCACTTTTTTAAGAAATTTTTTTCTTTGCGTTTCGATGCAGTTCAGGTTTTATTCTAAACACACACGCTTAAAATGATTTTGATCCAAACTGTACAAAGTAGATCTTATTTACTTTATTTATTTTAAAACCCAGATTTATTATGCATTGTAATATATTCAAGAACAATGAATAAAAAAAAGCACTTGAATTTATCAAATTTTTAATTCATCCATAAACAAGAGGAGTTTTGATATTCATAGTGTTGGAATGACATAAAGCTCACGGACAATATATTCATGCAATAAGCATGTTTATAAAAAGGAAATTATTAAAAAGCTCGATTTTCAAAAACAGTATGTTGAAAAAACTGTATTACAAAAGCGGGATTTCAGAAAAAGGTTCACTCCCTGGCCTGGCTTTCTGCATCAAATTATAAGAAAAAATCCATCAGCTTTGCAAAAATTGTCCTATGGCTTTATTTGATTTTCCGCAGTGGCAATACTCTTAGAAAAAAAAAACATCTCTATTTTCAGTTGAACCTTCTTAACACAATTATTTACTATTCTTGTTATTCTTTTTAAAACAATAGTATACGTAGTAATAATTATATTGAAATCAATACCATCCCGAAGTACTTCAAGAAATGTAATCAAACTGGGAAGAATTTTACCTTGAACCCAAATTCGAACTTCAATAAAGTATAGAGATTCATTTTTAGTCACACCACCCGAATGTGGAATGCTTAGCCGACTCTATTTTTCTTTAGTGTTACGATTCACAAAAATTCAAAAGCAATGTGCATCGGTGTCTTATCTTAAATTTTCTCCTATTTTCTTAAATGCTTGCACTGTGTTTTATAGCATTGTAAGGGTATTCATAACCCTTTGATGTTTGCGCTGACTATTTAAAAAGGCACTTTCTCACTTAGCCGTTCAGAGTCGGCAATTATCTAGGTTCTTTACATTCCTTATCTTTATAAGGTATTTTGGCGAGAATCTCTCGCACCCCGAGAACTGTTATGCCAACCCATTAGTTATTGATTTTTAATTTACTAATTTACTGTAAGCTGTGTTGCCCATTGCGTGATGATGGTGATTCGATTCCCAACAAAAATTAAAAATGTTTTCCCACGAGTATCGCCTTTCTTGAGGAATTGGCAAGTCCTCCGATAGTGAATTTATTGCCATGAAAAGCGCTTTCTCGATTAGCTATTCGGAACCGGCAGAAAATTTTAGGTCCCCTCCATTCCCTCACAAGGCATGGTTGTGAGAAATGCGCTAGACCCTGGGGCTTCTCGTTCTTTTTTTTTAATTTTATTTTTATTTATTTAACCAGCTGGCAGCAAAAGGTGTACAATGCATGAAAAGCAGTTGGACTTAGCTACGAACCGATTCGCAGGAAAACCGTCAGCAATAGAAAACTCTATAAAGTATAGCTAGTACCATCCTTATAGAGAAGTACATGGGGCAATCTGAAAGATGTTTACAGGAAAACCTCGCCAACCATCCAAACCCCTTACTAAGAAGCACAGCAAAAGAAGACAGACAAACGGCCCCAAGATACATCGATGCGATGACCCTAATGGGCGACGATACAATCAACAACGATGAAGCAATGATCTCTTAAGGAAATAGCAGTCTGGTTATGACAGTGATCGAAGAACATACTCTTTGGAGAGCTCAATGGTATAGTCATGCACCTTACAAGAAGGATTCAAGAAGTCATCACGATCCCGAAATAGTAAGTTGAATAGTGTCCAGTGCTATTTCATTGTCGAATTTAGTGTCTAGCGCTACCTTGCTATCGAATTTAGTTGCTACCTCAGAGCAACCGAATTCAAAGCGGAAAGCGAAACCCAGACTAGAATTCCCAGCCCCCCGAAGAATTAAGCAGTAGCCAAGAGCTCACCTTCAGAGCTATTTCGACTAAGACTTGAAACGCAGAATTGCCATCATTCCAGCTGAATTCCAGAACCCAGCCGAGCTATCACTAGCCCACCAGGCGTTGGAGTCAAAACGCCGGAAGACGCACCACCAGAGTGTAGACCAGAGTTATATCCTGAATTATGTTTGAACTCTCATATGAATTTGTAAAACCTATTTGAAGAACTTCGGAATTAAACTAACTTCAATAAACAAAAGTTTTGCTGCTTCTTTCGATTGGATTCGGCGAGCTTAGCTCAGCCTTTGATAAAAACAGATACAGATATTTCTCTTCTATTTGACAAAATTTCGATTTTCATTGTGCGAAAAGTGACTTACAAAGTGACGAAGTGATTCGCAGCACATATGATTGCGAGCACGTAATATCATTATTCATATAGTCTTTTCTTCTGTCGTAGTATTTGAGTTTCGTGCATTTTCACAAGAGCGATTCTCTTTCCTCTTAAACATGCATACACAGAGAAAAACATGTAAGATCTAATTAGACTCTTTAATAATATGTCTTAGCAGCAGTTGTTTTCTTTCTCACCTGTTCGAAAATTGAGATGTCGTAAGTGTTATCATCGTCAGCAAAATAAAAAACTCCATCGGTTGCATTTTCTCTCAGCCACTCCAGACCCCGATTTCTGTTAGAAACACCTCGCGGTTTCGCTTTGTTTTTCTTTTTATACTCTTCGGGCATCGGAGCTTCAAGTAAAAATAAAATGATTTTTTTCCCGTAATACAATATTCCATCCTTATTCACGTACCTATTAAATACTCGTATGGTATACCGATGCGGTTTAAGGTCTTGCTCACCAGGTCCGATGTTTTATTGGCATCTTCGATTACTAGCCACAATAAATTTGCAACATGTTTGAGGGTATAGCCTAGCCTTGTTAATTCTGCAAGTTGTTCAGGTCTTCTATAAGTTGGGGTTATTATATACAATGGAGGCTGGAAAAAGATTAAAACGTTAGAACGGACACGTACTCATTTGATTTGTAAATTTTGTTAGAAAGCTATATACAAAGAATATCACATAAATTATAATTTAATAATAATAATTATTAGCCTGAAGTGAGTAAGTTATAAGTGCACGATCATGCAGTTTTTAATTGTTAGATAAATAGATACAAAACCAAAAGTATAACTTTCATGCGACTATATAGCTACTTTTAAAAATAAGAAGTCGGAATTTTGATAAGTGGAAAGCAGTATCCAAGGTTAGTGTTATTGGTCAGATAATGAACAAAATATATGAAATCGTTTTAACATGCAGTTGAGAAAACAATGAAATTTTTGGTTGATATTAAGTCTTTAGATTAAGACGATTATTCAATTTATTTACGGGCAATTTTTCAGCAGTTTTGTTTTTGACTGTATGGGCATTGGTGGATATGATTGTGGTGATGGAGGTGGTAGTTGTTGTTGATGTGGTAGCACTTGGATTACTACTTTTAATTATGTAGTTACTGGTGTTGGTCACAAGGGATTCTACCGATGGAGTTGATCCAACATTTACACTGTATTTTTGAAGTGATCTGTTTTTAGCTCGTGTCTTAGAAGCCTGTAAGAATTGTATATTATAAAAACATTGGGTATACACTTGAAAGATGATCAAAAGTGTATTTTAGTGAACATTACTAGGTTTATTCCTCATTCCATGTAAATAACTTAAACTCACATACAGATAATATTACGGAGTGAATGGTGCAGTAAGTAAAATACATAATCATAATCAGGAATTGAAATAAAACATTTAAAACTTCCTAGAGTTATGCGAGGTAGCTATTAAGTAGGTAGTCTTATTTGCTAAATTATTTTCAGTGTATGAGTTCAATCCACCTTTATTTCCTCTGCTGGCAGCACTGAATTGCCTTTGGACATATGATACTGATACAGTACCATATAAAAACAGGTTGTTGCTATGAAAATAGTCAGGTACAGTTTGAAGGACCTCGCTATCGCCATTTTGTGCTGGATTTCAGTTTGGAGTAGACGATGCTATTATCCTCTCCAAGTTTAATATTCAATGATTGGTAAACAACAATGCATCACAGTCGGGCTTAGTTTCCTTCGTTCCTTTTCACCTAGAATGAGACCAATAAACAACACGTTGTGTATCAAAGGATTACCTCATTTTAAAATAAATTAATGTACTCTACCCATCACATGAAAAGAAACTAAAAAGGGCTTGGACAAAGATGATGATTTTAATTCTAAGACCAAGAACTCAGAATTCGAGCTTTCGATTTGATAAACCTATCAAGTTGTTTTACTTTTCAAAGCAAACTTCTGTTTTCAGAACTAAACGAACTGGTTTTACAAAAAGACATACAAGTATATTCATATACCTCTCTCGCATGTCCCAAAGTATTGAAATCAAGGCGAAATCAACTAATTTAAAATAAATTAATTTTATAACACACAACAAATGATCTAAAGGGTCCGCCAAATAACTTTTTTTTCAAAAACAGAGCGCAAAACATCGAGTGTAGCTTCGGCTGTGTGACACGTAGCGCCGTCCTGTTGAAACCAAATGTTGCCAATATCCTCCTCAAATGAACAAAAATTCGTTCAACATTGCCCGATAATTGATCGCCATTGACTGTACCTAACGGCCGCTCCTTGCTCATTTTCGAAGAATGCCTCTGGACCAAAATCCGCACCAAACAGTGACTCGTTTTGGGTGTATCGGTTTTTCAATGTATGCATGGGGGTTTTCTGTGCCCCAAATGCGACAATTTGCTTGTTTACATACCAAGATCAAAATGAGCTTCATCTGAAAAGATGATTTTTTTGGCAAAATCGGCATCTTCTCTATGTCGATCGCAGGCGTTGTTCAAGCGTATACAATACACAACCATATTCGTTCAGCGGAAGGATAAAACTAATTATCTGCACAAATCAGACATGAGCTAAGTGTTACCATTCACGAAACAAGCACTAGTTGAAAAAAACAAACGTTAGATGACGGACCCTTTAAAAGGGGTGGAGTTAACTGATGCGCAGCTGCAAGCAGTAGCTTTTCATTCCGATCACAGAGGATGTATTGTAAAGGAGGTAAGGGAGTGAAGAGGAGCATGATTATTTGATGGAGACTAGATTTTTAGGGAGCCTCTCTGAATCATCCGTTTTGGGGACATTTTAGAATGATGTTTAAATGTAGATCTAACTTTGACAATTATCTTTGGCTGCTCACAGTGGTAGTGGAACCATACTTAGTCTGCATCTCCATCGCAGCATCCCCACTTAGATCAGATGTGTTGATGCTTCCTAAACGCGTTTCAATGCAATGAATGTACTATCGGAGGACTTGACAATTCCTCGCTAAAAACATTCTTTGGTTTCTGTTAGGTTCGAACCACGAAACTCTCGCGTGACTGGCAGACATGCTAACCATTATGCACGGACACCACAATAACTTTCTCCGGCCCCAGATGTCTGCACCGAGTATATAACACCTGATACGAGAAAATTCAGGACATTCACAGAGGAAGAGGATTTAAAGACTGCGAAAGCACTATAGCCTAGCAAGTTTAAGCGTTTGACAAAAGATAAGTGCTCCGTGGCACGTAGCACGATATAGCAAAAATGTAACAGTTTTCTTATGAACGTTGGGAAGCAGAAGTTTGGTCTCACTGCATCCAAAAGAGGCCATCTACGGATGTGCTCTTGACAGATCCAATCGTAGATTGAAGCCCTCACTGAGGACATCGGCAGTCCAGGCGCCCGCCGGTTCAGATCCAGAGAAAGCATTATGAGATCCTTGCCTCGCAAGTTTATTGGCAACCTTATTTAAACATATTTTTTGTTTTCCTGGATCACTTCCGAAGTAGTTAGAGAGTTGGGAAGGCCCCTCTCAAATAAAGCTTGGCTGTCGCTGCAAATATAGATACTTCTCCCCATCTAGCGGGTTCGTAATAGAATGATCCTCTAGCCTCTTTTTACAAAAGCATCCATACATTACTGTATATTTTTGACGCAGTTCAAGCCTTGGGATCATCGTGTCGGATGGCATATCCATTAGACGTGAGTCAAAAGATATGCTGCATCTGTTAAACGAGAAATGGTCTTGATAGTACACCACATGATGTACATATGTAGGTATCTGGGAGGAAGATTCAGCGGTGCACCGAGAGCAGCACCTGGGGTGCTGGGGAAGGACCCAGTACAGCCAAGTAGAGAGCTTGTTATACCAAATAACTGACGCTTAGGAGATGATTGTTCTTATCATAGCCGCATTGATCCAAAGGACTCTTTTTGGTTACAGACCTCATGTCTTGCTAAAGGCTCCCTTACATTGCCAGAAGGCTGACAGTGCCTTAGCAGTTTTCAACTCGACATGTTTAGACCAAAGAAGTTTGTTATCTAGGATTACTCCAAGATAGTTTGACTTCATTTGAAAAGGGGATGTTATAAGATGACTGACGGAGACATCTTTACTAACACACCAGGTATCAACCAGATTTAGCGCAGCCTGTAGTGTGGAGCAGACAGCTTGGAGGCTGGATCCAATGGAGAGCATAGCGACGCCATTGACATGCGATTGGGCATGACGTTAGATCCGTTGAGCATTTCAAGTAGAGAGTCGATTTGCATGCACCACACAAGAGAAGATAGAACGCCGCCTTGTTGACAGCCCTTATTAACTCCTTTTGCAACATACTTTCTGTCCACACGCAGGGAAGATCCCCTATATCTGTTTCGAAACCATCTCTGAAGACTGATACATGATAATTAAATAATATCAGAGTAAAAACAATCTTATGTATCTGATGGGACTCAAACCTCCAACCCCCAACATAATAAGCAGATACATGATATGGTTTCAAAACCCTCCTTGCAGTTCAGTTTTCTTTATTGAGACTTAAATTCACAAATTGAGTTTTGATAACAAGAAAATTTGAATGAAATTTGAAGTAGAGATGGTCTAGAGAATTGGAAGTAACGTAGGCCACATTTCATCCCTACCTTACATCGGGAACGGAGACGGGAACTTAAACGAGAACCTAGTTTTTGTATTGAATAGGTTCCAAAACTACTGAGAAATTATAAAGGCTATATTTTATCCCCATATTCAGGAAAGGGATGGAAGCGGGAATATGACAGAGAACTTAGAAAGCACTGCACCGATTTTAAAAATTCTTTCACCTTGAGAGCACTTCACGGAACGGGAACGGGAAGTCCAAAAACCACTAGATCGATTTCAATTTTTTTTTACCATTACAATTCAGGGATATCCCCCAATAACATAGACAATATTTCATACCCATATTACAACGGCTCAATAGTGATTGCATCTTATCACTTTTTAACGAATGGATTCTGGTGGTTGTCTACGAACTCTAATTTGAACACCATTTTTATTTCGGTTTTCTATTTCTTGCAGCACAGAATCTTAATAATGTTCTTTCGAATTTCTATTATTTATTGGAGGATATAGAGTAGCATTTTCTAAAACCATACGAAATCTTAAGGCGAATAAAAGTTTTGTATGTGAGTGTCTTCGTATTTAGAGAAAAATGGTTAGAAGCAAGAACTTTTTTTAAAATAGCAGTTGTCATTTCAGCCGCGAGTACCTACATTTATTTAATTTGAATTTATTTTGATAATGTATGTATATTGTATACTAAGGTATTTTTTTCCTATTTCAATGGGATTAATTTTTCGTCGATAACCAAAGATGATTCTTTGATTATCCATTCATAACCCTGTTTTTCTTCCAAAATAGATATTAGTTCCAATGGAATGAAATCAGTAGATTGTGGGCTGTGATCCCTTTGAATGTTCATATCATATGATTCATCAGGGTTTTGTGGCATGATAGACCTATTTTTCAATTACTGAATCGTTTCAGCCGCAGTGTGATGATCTACAGCAGCTAGCGAAAGAAAAGTATCCAGAGATGCGGTTGGTGTCGTTCTCATGCTACTGGTTTAGACAACGCATTGAAGTAATTCGTTTTGGTCATGTTTTTTTAAGGTTATTTAACGCTTCTAATGATAGCGGCCAAGTTAAGGTTGTTAAGGGCTGTTGGAGGAGCTCACAGAGTGTTGTAGTGAATTCCTCCATCCGAAGCCGTGATGACTATGTCGCCAGCTTAAGTCACGACTTTGGTCCCGCTTTGTTCGGTTAAATCAAAATCCGGTTAACAAAATGAAGACAGACTAGCGGAAAATTGGCCAGACAACTCCACCATCCTCTTTTGTTGAAAGAAAGATATTACACCGTGTTTGTGTATCCAGTATTCACATACAATTCACAATTTTAGACAATGTACAAAAAGCATGAGAGTAAGTTGAAGTCAGCTGAGACGGAGATGTCTAGTATTATAGCAAGAATAACAAAGCTTAATCGTATTAATCCTAGAAGTACCAGGATCTGTATAAGCATTCACGTCAAAAGTACCATCCTAGAAAAAATAGACCATGACGGGCTCAGTTGGTATTGTCATGTTCAAAGGAGACAATTTCATTCGTTCAGACACGATCGTCAAGCAACGAAAAGAAAGGTAGACCAAAACACTCTTGTTTCTGACAAATGCAACAATAACTGGGGTCGAATTACTGGCCTCAGACATGGAACAATCCAAAACCGAGAGGTTTGCCGACGGTTTCTGAGGTTAGCGTGGCGTACCCCCGGATCACTAGTAAAAAGCAGATGAGTTGGAGAGCTGCGATCACTTCGAGATCAAGATGATCATAAAACTCTACTATAATAGCTGACATTGGCAACACACATTAACATCTTAAGCAGAGCACGAGAACTATAAACATTTAATTAAACTAGCTTTTTTTTTTTGAAAATACTAGTACATAATTAAAATATCATTATTTTAAAAATAAACTGAACCTGTGAATTGGTTTCCTTATCGTCAACTGAATCACAAAAAACACTCATTAAAAACCTGATTCGTATGATTAAACTCAACAGGGTTCATACTTACATCAACAATCACTTTTAATCGTAATTCATATTTAACATACACATTTGTACCGCGAAATATTTTACACCCTTAAACTGATTTACAACAAATTTTAGAAGTAATGAATGTTGGCGTGAGTATTCAAGTGTTTTGTCATTCATTAATTCAAACGCGTCGGAAATACGTTAGGCTGCCATGATTGCATTACGATATTTGTTACCAATTTCTATGTACCTCAAATTAAATTTACATGCACTTTCAAGTTAAAAGCAATAACAATTCCTATACAATGTTATTGCGTTGTTAATGGCTAATAGAAAACTAGAAAGCAAAAGTAGAATTTAGTAAGAATAGGTATTCTTACTAAATTCTACTTTTGCTGGGTAATATCGGTCAGTAATCTTTCCTTTCAATCAAAATCGTTAACCAATATAGCACAAATACGAACCAATAATTGGAATTTCACTGCTGTATATGGATAGGATATCTGTAAAAAACAATAACCGATTGCCTATCTAATAATTGATAAAATTTTTACTATACATACTTAAAAATTATAAATACTTTTCAGGCAATCAAAGAGTTTGTGCATGTGAGACATATGTACATATATATAAAAGATAAATTATTATTATTACTATGAACAGGAAATAGTTTTGATAAGCGTTTAATAGAAAATGACCATAAAGAGTGCTTCACCCACGGTGTGTGGCGGTAATATTGCATAATATTTTCAAAAAAAGAAAAAAAACCCGTAACAATTCTCAATAGAAAAAATTTTCATCGCTTATTGAATCAGTTTGATAAATCTTGCTACCTTGCTAGGCTATTAACATTTTTCTGCCTTGTAGTTAGTTGGGGTACATTATTTGAGGGAGAGACTTTAGGTAAGTTTATCAACATATTGGGCAGGGGTCAACTCGCGGTTTTTTTTCTCGGAAATGGTTACTTCGGAGAGGTCAAAACGCAATTTCTTATTTCGCATATCAACAATTCGCATTTTGTTTTTTCGCAATTCTTGCTTCGAAAATTTATGTTTGGATTGGCGTTCATCTCGCTGTTAGATGATTTTCCGTTCAATATTTCGCTGTTACTTAAATTGCTTTACCTTCTCTCGCACTGATTTATTCCGCGATTTGATATTTCGCTTTATGTTATTTGGCAAAATATTTTTTTGTTTTTTGTTTTTAATTTGTTTGGTTTTCGCAAATTTTTGCGAACATGTGGTAAAGGGAAAACCAAATAAATTAAAAACAAAAAATAATGGAAATATTTTGTCAAATAACATAAAGCGAAAAACCACCCACTTAAATGAAATAATGAGCAGTAATTTTCGATTTTTATGTACAACACTACTTTATTTACAAAAAGGAAAACATATCAAAACAAATATTCGTTATCAACATTGTTATTAAACAAGTGGCGAATTAACTGTGAATTCGAAAGTATTATCAGCATTATGAGCCAGTTGATTGGAATGCAAAAGAAAAAAAAATGCATAATAACTTATACGAGTTAATGTTTCAGCGCGATCAGTGCAAGACGAAATGACAATTTGCGAGCTGACTGTTGCGATATAAATTAAAAAAATTTAAGACATCCGCGAGATAATCGTTCGCTAAATTAAATCCGCGAGTTATTCGGAAACCCAACATCTTCAAAGGGTACACGAAATTTCTCAATAAACAGTGGGATACAAAGTTAATTCTTTTCTTGATCACTTTTGTCTTTTTTTTGGTCCTCAACTTCACAATAAATCCAGAAAGATCTTTCAAATCGATCACTGGATAAACTTACTGCAAGTGTTTAAAGACATTCAACAAGTCTCCACCTTCGCATCGGTTAAAATTTATTAACAATTCGACAGGTTTAATCCATTTCTTCTTAACACTAGTTGTTTTCAGTTACAAAAATTTTAAAAATGTAAAATTTCTAACTTTTTGAAAGAAGCCAAATCAATTTTTCTAATCCGCGCAAATTCATTTTTATTTATTTACATAAATTTTAGTGGTGTTGTTGAATTTTACTTCTTCAACAAGCACTTTATGAATTATTGTATAGGTACTGCTGATACAATGAACCGGTATTTAGGTCTGAGTGATCCAGTTGGTACTGGTATTTAAACACCATCTACAGTAAAAAAGGGACGCAGAGTTTTTTTGCTGATTTCCATAGCAGTGTAATTGCTTTCGAAAGACTTGCCATTTCCTCGCGAAAGGCGATACGCGTGGAAAAAGAATTCTCTGTTTCTGGAAACCTTTAATACTCACGTAACAGACAGACATGCTTACAATTAAGGCACGGGCACGGAAAAGGTGAAAAAATTTCAATATCTTCGTCCTGCCCAAGCAACATTCACTGATCTGTTTATAGAAATTTCACAGGATAGTTCGAGTATTGAGTGGGAAGTTGTGGTCCGAGTGGAAGGTTGTGAGTTATGTTTGGGAAGAACTATACTACGATCGTACATACATTTACATTTCATTTATTTTTGCAAAAAGTATAAGAACAGTACACTGTTTTCAATTTCTTCTAAATTAGAATAAATCAGAATTGAATCGCACTAATCGAATTAAATAGTTTTTTTTTATTCTCTAAGAAAGACAATTCTACATACAATTTACCTTTGTATACATTATTTTTTATTTTCTTTATCAATCGCTGATAACTTTCTCTCTAATTGCCGATAATGATGAATAGCGGAAAACTCAGTCCTATTGACGATTTCGTGACAGTAAACAATTAGACGATAAGCGTTTTAAAAGTCAAGCAACTGGAGCCCAAGTAAATGGCCAACAAAAATTATTTTCAATTTTATTTTGTCTCCATGCGGTAATTTGGTAAGTATTTTCTATAATCAAAAGCTACAGCCCATATCAATAGTTCGAGAACAAAAAGACTTCAGTTGTCTAGTATGTCCAAGAAATTCGACCTTGTAACAGATGTTAGAAATTAGTAATGTTAAGCTAAGTAGACATAAAGTAATTTATCAGAGTATCTTTTTGTTGTTTTAGGAAAGCATAAAGCGTTGCCACACTTTATTGCACAGAATTAAAATATCCCACACACCTCGTGGGCAGATAGCACAGACATCACTAAATACAACTACTTATACATCGAAATTGTAGATAGGGTAAAAATAGCGGTTTTTCACAAGTGCTTGAGTCCATGTACCATAAACTTGATCGACCAACGGGGGTTGTGAGTTGGAAGGAAGTCTTTTGTGATTCCATAGTGAGAATATTGGATAAGCTAAGATGTGGCCTAGAAAATAAGCTATTTTTTAATTTTATTCCTTCAGAAGTGTAAATGGTAGGTAAATAGTAGTTGTGGGCTGGAAAATATTTGAAAGGAATAATTTCGGAACGGCACATTTCGAACAAATATCTAAAATTTATTTACTCTACGTTGTTTGTAATGATGACCGCACTCCGTTTGATGGAAAGAAGAAATACAAATGATATAGATCTAGGACTTTGAAGAGTTAACAAACATTTTTAAGCATAAGTGCGCTCAGTAGCTGATCAATGAAAATAATGTTTGCGCCATAACTAAAAGAATTTAATTAACGTAAGTCCAAATATTTGATGAGGGCTGGAATATCACAATTAGGATCGAAATTAAAAAGTACGCATACGCCAGAGTAACACAACAAGAACATGATAACAACAATGCTCAGCAGCAGAATCATTAGTTCCGAATTGGGGAACTACAAAACAAGCAGAATGGCCAATAGAGGAACCCCGCAAGGAGGAGTTCTATCTCCCCTACTGTGGAACCTGGTCGTTAACAAATTGTGAATCGACCTAGAGGACGAAGGTTTCAAAACCATAGCCTATGCCGATGATGTAGCAATTGCCGTTTCAGGCAAGCACCCACAAACCCTAGCTGAGCTGCTACAAACAGCACTTAACAAGCTTAACAATTGGGCTGTAGATTGTGGTCTGAACATCAATCCACACAAAACGGAATTAGTTCTCCTTACGAGGAAATACAAAATTCCGGACTTCAGACCCCCAACTATTAAGGGGGTAACTCTCACACTGTCAAATCAGGCTAAATATCTAGGTCTCATTTTTGACAAAAAACTGACCTGGAAAACCAATATTAAGGAAAGAGTAAATAAAGCCAACGTGGCACTCTTCTCTTGTAAAAAAGCCATTGGTGGGAAATGGGGTTTCTCCCCCCGAATCGCCCATTGGCTGTTTACCTCGGTAATTAGACCGATACTCACATACGGGGTGATAGTCTGGTGGACCGCAATAGACATCAAGATGATCAACTACAACAAGCTGGCCAAAGTTCAAAGAACGGCTAGTCTGTGTATTAGTGGCGCACTGAGGACAACCCCATCGGACGCCCTCAATGTACTACTAGATCTCACACCCCTAGATATCTTCAGCAAACAAGTCGTAACTAGCTCAGCTACTCGACTCAGAGCTACATCACAGTGGACCAATAATCAAATCGGCCACATTACCATTTTAGATAACTTTAGATTCCTACCGAATCGATCCGACTACACCACCCTTAAGTTGGTGTTTGACAATAATTTCCAAGTAGCCATATACCTTCAAGAGAAGCTTGGGAAAATGGCACTCTCTTGGAAAATGAAGCAATACATTTTTACACCGATATGGTTCAAAAACCAGCGAAGGTGTAGGAAGTGGAATCTATACTCCGAAAAACTGAATCTCAGTCTTTTTTTCCGCCTACGTCCTACGTGATCATTGTAGTTTGTTCCAAGCGGAAATTCTGGCGATTAAGGAGGTGCTGTCTTGGCTCAAAGAAAACGTCATATCCTTACATTCTGGAAAGACATGGTCACATTTGTGTACTTATGCCTAATTAGACAAAACCAAGTGCTAACTTTGGTCACAATTACAAAGCTATTAAAATTTTGGTGCAAAAAGGGCATAGTTGTATGCATACATTATTATTTCATTAAATATAGAGTAAATAAATAAATAATTCACTCTTTTGAATTACATAATTTATATTCACAAAAATATAATGTATATTTCTACCTTTCTAAAAAAAACCTTTTTTACATTGATATGGGCAGAAAAACAACATAATAATCTAAAAAAAAACCTTAAAATGTCTGTCCTGAACAATTTGAAAATTAGCACTTCGGCCCTTGTCTTACCGAGAGTGCGATATGTTCTTTTTGAAAATTTCTATTTACTCCATCTCAAAAGGAATGATCACAAGCCGAGTCAAACTGAGTATTTTATTTGCCATTTTCGTCATCTGATGGCCGTTGACGTACAAATTATATAGCCGGCATTTTGTATTACACCTTTGCTATCTTTCTATAGGTATCATGACCACATATTTTCAAATATCACTTCCTTGGTTTATTTATTTATTCAATTTGCATAGATAAAGAAATTAATTAAACTTATTTGCCATCTAGTTTGTTTGCTTGTATGCCAACTTGCACTATTAAAACAGTTGTTGGAGTACTGGACTGTTAAGACATAATACAGAATCAAATAAAACTTATTTACCTACAGGTGTTTCCCTGTGCGCCTTTTCGCAGTATTATAACAGGTGTTCAAGTACTGGACTGTGAAAAGTTATTCCTTGAAAAGCACAATGGATAAATAATATTGTAACTCTGTACAATCAAACATTATTGTTTGTTGATTTTTGAATAATTGATTTCGACAAGTGGTAGTGTTTGAGCTTCTACGTTCAAAAACATTTCTAAGCTTTATTACACTTACATTAGTTCATAGTGGAATAGTTTGAAATTAACAGGATACCTCGAAATAACCTTACTTTACTTAGCTTTTTTCAATTTCTTTTTTATACCATTCGTTGGTCGAATTGTTTCTCAAAGGTAAATCAAGCTTACAACTACACTCTTAATATATTTTTTTTTTTTAAATAGACCTTAATATCCCCATCCTATTCAAAATCATAAGAGCAAGATCAGTAAAATCCTAATTGAATGTTAGAGATGAAGATAAGGGATATAACGTTTCTCTCATTTATATCCAATTTTGAACTTGCAATTTGTTTTTGGTTGTCTCATATCGTCATGACTGATGACTCAGCGCTTTTAACAAATAAACTCTTATTTGCACCAAATAGTTCACCAGACTTTTGACTTTGAAAAATCATGTTTCATAGACTCTCATGTTTCATAAACTCTTCGCTTAAGCAACTTATCAGTAAAGGGATTATCAAATTTTTTCAAAATTACCTTTGAACTGGGACACTGTTTACTTCCAAAAATGTTTACTGTCCTCTCATACCACTTATTCTTTTTGTTTGTATTTTATGTTCCGAATTACACAAGTAAAAGGCGTATGCATGTATAGTGAAAAATTCTTATCCACATTTTGATATTTCGTTTGCGATCAGATTGCTATACAGAAACGTTATTTTAATTGAATTTAGAAAACTACAAAACTAGTGTCATTACTTGGAACACTGCCAAAGCAAACTTTACAGAAGATTTTTTTACTTAACCCACTTAAAAAAAATTATTTTGCAGACCGATGCAATTAAACAATTATCAATTCCAAATCAATTTTAAAGAAAACAGCGATTATCAGGACAATTTTGCCTGAAGAAAATTAAAAAAATCATCTAGTAACAGATTTTGTATTGCCAACTGTAAATAAATAATTTACGGATTGAAAAGTTTCTATCTTCACTCCTGCTCACTGAATAAACGCACCAGTCGATTTATTCCAAACAAATTCATTGCGAGAGGTTTTAATTTACTGGATATATGCTGCTTAGTTAAGTTCATGAAACCTTAAAAAAAAAATCACATAGCCAGCAAATAACTTAATTTTTGAGCAATCAAATGAAATTTCAACTAGCGTGATAAGCATAAAACGAAAGTATTTACTTGAAGTGAAAGATTAAAGTTTATCGATTTCAAGGCCGAGTATGATAGTATTTACAGAGACGAGCTGTTCAGAGCCATGCCTAGTTTCGGCATCCCTGCAGAACTCGTAAGACTTTGCAGGATGACTATGAAGAATTCACGCTGCTCCGTCAAGGTCGGTAGAGAACTCACCGAGACCTTTGAAAAAGGCTTTCGACAAGGCGACAAACAAAGCTAATGAAAAGATTATACAAAACTCAAAAGTCAACAATAGAGGAACAATCTTTAAAAATAAGACAGGGACAAAGAACATCGACAAATTGGACAAAACGTCACAATAGACAGACATAACTTCGAGGTAGTACAGGACTTCGTCTACCTAGGATCCGCTAAAGACACGGAAAACAACATCAGTGCAGAGATCAAACGGAGAATAACTCTTGCCAACCGTTGCTTCTTTGGGTTAATTTTTTTTTAAATTTTGATTTTTAATTTTGGTGGGGGCAAAACCCCCATTTATTACAAGCTATCAACTTACAAACTAAGAAACTTAATAGCTAAGACTTACTAACTAGTTGGAGGGCTTAGGAGACGAAGTTTTAGGCAGGGAGTACTTATATTGAGGTCAAAACAACAGGAGTCTAAGTTGAATTCCTCAGCATTCGGGAGATGGGTTCATTGGAGCCGTAAGAGGTTCGATGGGTGGGAAGATAGAAGAGACGGGGATTCCGGGTGTTACGAGGGTTAGTATTTAGGAAGATGGATTCGTTAAGGGCTGGACAGTCAATGGTACCTGTGAGGATTCGGTGAATGAAGAGAACGCCAAATATTTCTCTTCGATCTTTCAGCATATTAAGGTTTAGGAGTTTGATTCGGTCTTGATAAGGAGGTAATATCAGTGGATTACTCCAATTAAGACCTCGAAGAGCAAAACGGAGGAAACGGCGTTGTACGGTCTCAATTCTGGCAAAGTGCACTTGTTGGAAAGGCGACCAGACTTGACAAGCGTATTCAAGAAGTGAACGAACAAATGAAATGTAAAGGGATCGGGTTACGTAAGGGTCTGCAAATTCTTTGGACCATCGTTTCACGAAGCCAAGTGCTGAATTTGCCTTAAGGATTATATCGTCGATATGCTTGAGGAAATTCAGCTCACGGTCGCAAATAATCCCAAGGTCCCGAATCACCTCAACGGTGGAAATGATTTGACCGTTTAGAAGATAGAGACGGGGAGGAGATTTGGTGCGTTTACGTGAGAAGGTTAATGATTGGCACTTGGAAACATTTAGCTCCAGGAAGTTTTTGGAGCATCATATTGAAAAATTGTCGAGGTCTTGTTGGAGGTGGGAAGAGTCTTCAGAAGAAGAAATGATCCGGTAAAACTTAGTATCGTCCGCATAGAGAGAGATAGAGGAGTGTTTAATGATCATTTCCATGTCGTTAATACTGAGAATGAAGAGGAGAGGGCCTAAATGGCTGCCTTGGGGAACACCGGATGTAGCTAGAAAGCGGCTGGATAAGGCGGATCTGAACCGAACGCTGTAAAAACGGTTTTCTAAATAAGAAAAATCCATCTCAACAGAATGGGTTCAAGGCCGAGGGTGGAAAGTTTAAAAAGAATAAGTTTGTGAGAGATTTTATCGAAAGCTTTACTAAAGTCAGTTGAAATTACATCGACCTCCTTTCCATTCCCCAAGGCTGAGAGGGAAAATGAGACAAAGTCAACGAGGTTTATTGTTGTTGGCCTGCCTTTGAGGAACCCGTGTTGTCTAGGGGAAATGAGAGACTTGCAACGAAAACTTAAGTATTCATACAATATGCTTTCGAAAATTTTGGGTATATGCGATAGTTTAGCGATGGGACGATAATTTTTCACGTCGCACTTAGGACCTTTTTTGTGTATATGGGTTATAAACGCCGTTTTCCAAGCTTGGGGAAAAACTCCAAGGCATATGGACAAGCTAAAGATTTTTGAGAGGGGAAGGGAAAGAGTTGCGGAGCATTTCTTAAGAAATATGGCAGGTATACCATCGGGACCAGGAATATACTCATCATTTAAAAATAAAAAAATAAATAGGGTGGCGCAACAGAGCGAGGAGCCCCAGGGCCTAGCGCGTTTCTCACAACCATGCCTTGTGAGGGGAATCATTTAGATGATTTAAATTTTCTTCAATTAGATAGGAAACAAAGAAACAAAAAAAAATGGATCAAAAGAAAAATTCGGTAAAAACGAGAAATAATCTGAATCAGGAACAAAAGAATCATCTGTGAAAGACTGTTTGAAGTAATTTGCGAAATTTACGGCGAGCGCATCGGATGAGGTTTCGTTATTGAAGGAAAGGGAGGAAGGGTACCCGTCAGATTTTCTTTTGTGGTTGACAAATTTATAAAAATACTTAAGGTCATTTATAAAGTTATTTATTTCGTTTCGATTAAATAGCATTGGTAAAGGGTGTTGAAAAGCTCACAGAAGTGTAGATTAGAGCCAAGGTAAGCTGAATAGTCAGTAGGAGATCGAGTACGAAGGAAGATTGTCCACAATTTGTTCCTTTTATTTCTTAGATTACGGAGCCTATGGTTATACCACGGAGGGGAAGTAGAAGAAGTTTTAAGTCTAGAAAGGGGAACAAAGAGGGATATAGCTTTATGTATTTCTCTGTAAAACGCGGATGTGGCATCTTCTACAGTTAGATTATCAAAATTAAAGTGTTAAAATTATCAAGTTAAAGTTGTTGACACAGTTTGGATTCGCGCACTGAAGAGACATTTTGTTTTGATTGAGAGTAAACTAATTGTGACACAGAATAAAGTTATTGGCAGCGAAATTGAAGTTGAAAATTGGGAGTTTTAATAAAAGACCGAAAAATAGCGCAATAGTAAAAACACGTCCGAATGGTATGATGGCCAAGAAAGAAGGCAATTGAGAAGCAAAACCCTCTCCAGAAAAACCAAGGTAACCCTGTATAAGACCTTGATCATCCTACTCTTGTTTTACGGCGCGGAAGCATGGACCTTATCAAAAGCGGATGAGAAAAACCTTGGTCGTTTTGAAACAAAAATTCTCCGAACGATCTTTGGCCCCATATGCGAAGACAATGTGTGAAAAAGAGGGTACAAGAATGAGCTGTATGAGCTGTACCGCGACATGGGCATAACTAGAAGAGTACGCATCGCGAGACTACGATGGCTGGGCCATGTAGAGTGGATGGACCCAAACGCTTCGATTCGTCGGGCTTTCGAAAGCACATTGCAGGGAAATCGCGGAAGGGGAAGGCCTCGTGTTAGGTGGCGCAATCAAGTGAAAGAAGACCTCAACCGACTTAGAGTGCAAAACTGGAGAGAGCTCGCCCGAAATCGAAGTCGCTATAGAAGGATGTTGGCTGAGGCCCAGGTTCACCCCGAACTGTAATGCCCCCCTAAATAAGTAAGTAAGAGACGCAAAACTGAATTCTGGCCCATAGCTATTCTCCGTTTTTCATCGAAGGCTTTTGAAATTATCAAAGGCAACCAAAAAAGTAATATTAACGGAAAACAACTACTATAGTCATATTTCAATCAGGGTTAGGGTCTGAACATAGTTGCATATCGGCACTTATTAAAGTTCCGACGATATATGGCAGGCCTTAGATGATTAATATACATGTG
The DNA here is from genome assembly GCA_949752695.1 of Melanostoma scalare. Lineage (NCBI taxonomy): Eukaryota > Metazoa > Arthropoda > Insecta > Diptera > Syrphidae > Melanostoma > Melanostoma scalare. The sequence goes on from OX456984.1 coordinate 280,851,484, forward strand.
TGATAAGACTTCTTGACTTTGCATTTGGGTGCATAAACTCAAACCTACTCTGCAATAAACTGACTACCTATTTTAATTATTTTAACACAACTAGAAATCTTTTTTATTCATATCTAACCCATCGTATTTAAACTCTATTCAGTGGATAGATTGTCTTCGTTTCTCAATGTTAGTGTGCTGGCGTCCCAGAAGAATCAATTTTTTGATCCTTTACTGTTTTCCATGTTCATAAATGATTTACCATAAGTGTCGTCCTATTGTAACTTTCATACTAATGCGAATGAGGTCTAGTTGAATATTGGTTTTCGGAATGATTGAAGATGATATAACTAAAATGAACGCTGATTTATGTTCAGGCTTTTATTAATCAACATCCAATGGACTAAAAAGTGAAATGAACTTCCATGAACAGCAATCTCAATTTCAAATAACCCTCATTTTTTTACGTGACTCAGGCTTAAAACCTCGGTTTAATATTTAACAATTGTTTAACCTCACCAGTTATTTAAAAATGTATATTTACTTCACTAAGAGGCCTATATTATAACGAGAACGTTCCTAACTACTGATATTCAATTGAATTTTAATAAGGCACTAGTTATACCAATATTTTGATATTGAAGCAACCTATTCGCAGACTCTGATTCACAATCACTCCAAAAGTTTTAATTTGAATTCAATTCAGTTGCTCGGTTTGTTTTTAATCCTTCGAAAATGCGATCATGTTTCACCTAAGGCTAGCTAAGTTGTATGCTGTAACCTAAAGCTTTCTTAAAATATTGATGCTGATCCCTTTGCCTTCAAACTTATTAGTAACAACACTTCATGCTATCTTCTTAAGAAACCATATTTTTGCTCCTCAAGTGTAAATTAATCTACCAGTAACTTAAGATTTACAATTGAATACAAACTTTCATGAACTCTCCATTTACATTTCTGTAAATCGAGCTGAATTATAAACATTTGCTTATATTTAATTAGAAGTACATTTTTCTTTTTGTTTTCTCTGATAATATCAAATACTGTCTCCAGTTAATTTCTGTTAGTATGCAAGAGAAAGATTTATAATAGTTGTAAATAGTTTTAGTGAAACGTTCTTTTTTTCCTTCCTTCTTTTGCATATATGTGTATGTGTATACATTCTTGCACATCTTCGTCTTATAAATCCCGTATTATCTATGAGTGATAATCAAGTTGTCATTTAAACAATGAATATAAAACTTCAAATATCTTATATCCTGCTTTTTAAAAATCAAATTCGCAGCATTTTGTTTTTATAATTGAAACACGTTAAAGCAACTTTTGCCATCAAAAAGCATCTTGGAAAGTTGAAACAGTCTGAATTTTAATAAAAAATAGCAGCAAAAAATAATTATGTCAGCAAAGTCTCAACCCTTCCCAGTCACAGTTCAACGCCTAGTTTTATCTTAACGTATACAAAAATACATACAAAACATCAAACGGAACAAAAACAATTGGAAAGATTTGTTTCCCTTTGTCTGAAATAATAATCAGCCGACACGGAAAATTAAATTGCATCAGGAAATTAAATATATAGGTACACATTTTTAGGTTACCTAATTTTTTTTTTTGCAAAATTCTTTGATTTACTCGCGTGCGTTGAGTGAGCTTACAATTTGTGATTCAAATCAAAAGAAAATATAATAAATGACCGCTACGACTTGCACCCAAAATACTTCTTGTTGATAACCGAAGTTAAACTTTTTTTGGAATTCCTTTGTAATTTGAAAAACAACCAAATAGATTACACATTAAAAAGCAATTCAATATATTGCTATGCTGAAAACACTCATGTAGGTGTAAGTATATTAGGGTCAAAAGGATAGTAATTAAATGTTCCCAAGTGTGGTTTGGTACTACGAAATGCTATAAATTTAACAAAATTGATTTTTACCTTGAGTATGTGAGTTCGCCGATGGAGATTGCTGTTTTAATTCTCAGTATATAGTTCGTGTTTCGTTACAGATTTTTTTTAACCGCCTAAATAGATCTTCATTTTTTATTGCGTTTCTATGGATTTTAGTTATAATCACTACTACTACAACCAAAAACCTAAAGTGCTCGTATAGCATTACACTTTTCAATCAAGAAGCTATGTTACCGCATAAACTACACCGTAAACCATATGTACGCTGAAGTTCTTTTTTTTTTAATAATATAATGTGTTGTGACTTGTGAGCTTGTATCCGAATAAAAACAAAAAAAGAGAGTAGGTAGGTATACGATTTCACTCTTGGGGTGTATTTAAATTCACAATTGCCCATTGACTTCAACGCAATCACAAAATAATTTTTCTCTTATCTTACATTAAGAATCCCATGTCTTTTTAATTTTAAGTAAATGAATGCAAAATATTTATCATCAACGACAAAAGAACTTCCTTAGTTCCCGATAAAAAAAAATCCAGAACCGGAGCAACAACAATTGCTGTTTCTTTTAGACAGAAGGACTCCACCATGTCGGCGAAGACATGCATACATATACATAAAGTATATGTGCCATGAGTATACCTATGCAGGAAAGGAAAAAAATGTGGCGATGATGTAGGATATCCGCAATGAGTAGTTGCTCTGGATCATATATTTTCAAGGTTATATCTTTTGACTTTTCACGATTGGATATGTATCTAATCGAATAGCTTCAATTTATTTTATATTCACTAATATTTTTAACGTTAGGCCGATTAAATTCACATAATGCCCTTCCGTTTGTATACACAGAAAAAGTTTTAAAGTTTCACATACTGTTTCTAAACATATATTTAAAACTTCTTTTTTTTTTTTGTTTCGAGTATAAGAAATAAGTTCTACCTTAAGGAGTTTGAATTTGCAATGAAAAAATTAATATATGTAACGAAATAAAATATAAATCCGACGGATACATCACTTTGTTCATCGCGACAACGGCGACATCGGTTGGTATCTCGATACTAGCAGTAGCAGAGCTGTGCTTTCCGTCGCCGCTGTGCGCAAATTTCGCCGTTTGTAGGCAATCGTACTAAACAAAAGCAAAACCAGAACAGCCCAAGCGCAGTTGAGCTTCAGTCCACGAAATTAACAACCGCTATTTTAGTATGTGTTTTTTTTGTTGGGCGCTCCGTCAGGCGCGGCGAAGAGAGTATAAAAACGAGAGTAGCATTAAGGGTGAAGAAGGCTTTGTGTTTGTGTACCTACTTGTTTTTAATGTTTACTCCGGTCTTCGAATCCCCATATCAAACGAGGCCTTATAATTCGTTTCCAACCACCGCCACCGCACTTATACCTATGAGAGTTACCAAAGAAAACAGCTGGGCGTACAACATGTTTCGGTTATCTAAAAACATAAATGTATCTATACATAGTAAATAGGGGTTTTCCTTCTCTTTGTTAAGACGCGCATAGCACTTTTTGTCAGGGATGTTTAGGCATATAAGCATTAATAATAAATATTATCAAGGTCCAGCTATTCGCTTGTGGTTTCTTATCGCCCAGATATGTACTTGGACTCAGTTAGTGATAAAGCGTTTTGTAGCCCAATTGATTGTCATTCATATGCTAAATGCTTTAAATAAGTTTATTTTTTCATGATTAAAGAAACATTCAACCAGTTTGTCCCGGTATTTGGCCTCAGATACTTATAGCTATTGTCGTTCGTTTTAAATCCATCTACAACTTAAAGGTAATGACCTCAATGGCATAATCTGTTGAATTGCACATACTGTCGACTGTCCGTCCAGTGTCCGCAGCAAAGCGTTTTGATTTAATTGGAAAATTTTATGAAAACACATGTGGGCGTCAGCATAAAATTTATTGTTTAAGTTTGAATGCAAAAAAAGCCTCAAGCAGATTAGATATTTACCAGGTTCTACAAAAAAACGCGAATAAAATTTTTTTGCAAAATTTGGATAAAATCAGTATAAGATTACGAACGGCCGATTGCAAAACTTGATATTTCACTCACACTGGAAACGAAACATTTGTTTTTCCGAAATTCTTTTGTCAGTCTGTAGATTTCGAAAAAAAAAATATAATTTTCGGATTTCAAAAAGTAGAAAAAAAATGATTAGCTTCACCAGCACGTGAATTATCTAAGCAACCATAACATAGTGATAGAGCCCATTATAACTGGACGTGTATGTACATAGTACATATTGGCAGAGAGAAATTAGATGCATTCATAGGAGAAGGGTTTTCGGACTAGGATACCAGCAGAAAATTAGGACTCTTTGGCAAATGTGTTTTTCTGTACTTAGCACCTGTTAGAAGCCAAAAATTACAAAAAAGATGTTCAGGTTTATGCAGTGGCGGATCCAGGATTTGGACAGGGGGGGGGGGGGGGTTGGTCTATTACTCAAAACTTTATTTATATATATATACATATATATATATATTTATATATATAATAGATATATATAATCACCTGTCACATTATGGAATCAGTTAATTCGATTGTTTTGCCTTTGAGTCGGGAATTGCAAACTGAAAACCAAGATCTGGGTGAAGCTAACTAAGCTAGCAGATGACGCTTTGAATAAATTTACGTACAAACGCGAAAACGCAGATTCTACATTCCACGTTATTTATGAACATGTTGCTAGAATTTGTTCTGAATACGAAATAACAATTAAATTGCCACGCCGTTGCAATCAACAAAAAAATCGTTGCAACATTCAAGCACAAAGTATTGAAGACTACTACAGAATTTTTTTCTACATTCCGTTTTTTGATACGTTCATTTCTCAACTCAAAAGTTGGTTCTCGGAACACAAATCCATTTTCCAAAATTTCGGGCAACTGTTTCTTAAACAAGAATTTAACGAAAAGAAATGCGCTAACCTCTACACATATATTGGATTGGATGGATTTCTGTCAGAAGTCAAGATGTGGAGACAACGAATCCACGGCCAGAACATCCAAAATGCGCTTGATGCTTTACTGGTTAGTATCTTTCGATCAAAAATTTACATGTAAAAAATTTTATATGTGACGCGATTCGAGAAAAGGCACCTTTTAGGCAAAAATGAAAAGCTTACACGGCACGCTCTGAAAGGCGCTGATGTTCCATTCAAACCCATGTAAAAAATCGTTTCTCTGAACCCGAAACCCCCCCGTGGATCCGCCACTGGGTTTATGGATCTGAAACCTTTTTAGACTGTTGGTATCTATTCTAAAAACTTCAAGAAATTGTTGCTTGCTTCTAAGATATAGGAATAATTACTATTGTCTATCCTTCTTTCTGCTCAAAACCTTGCCGGTAAGCCCTTTTTATACCAAAATACCCTATTCGTTTTTTGATAGCAGAAGGTAAGTAGGTCTATCACAAGTAAATGAAAATCATTATATTTTCCATCGAAAAACTCTTTTACAATTTTCTCACAGAGTTGACGTATCAAAATGAAAGCATAAGCACACTCTCATAATTTTTTGTTTTGTTCTCGGGTTAGGCCCACTACCAAATTCTAACAATAAATTAAGTGCAATAATCTGTTATGTTTTGAAACCAGGATTTGTTTTTTCTCGGCTATCAACTATGACTATTGATGTTCCATTTAAATACATTTCATTTGCATTTTTCAATTTTTTGGGCTGAATTTTAAGGCTCAAGCACTCCATTTTAAAATACTTGTTTCATGATTTTCGCAATAATGTGTTAAAAATTCTATTTTTGATCAACCAGTCCACATATTCCAAAACAAGAAAAATCAAAATCATCGATCGATAGAAACAAAAATAGTCTAGTGATGAGATGTACCTTCAAAGGGGAAAACTGTCTGTAACTTTTTTTATTATTTATTATCAACTATTTCAAGTACTTTTAGCCATAGAGGAATCCTCAAAAGTCTCTAGATATTCCTGAAACTGATAGGCTCTAAAACTACCGCAGTAGGTTAATTTGCGCACCCCGTTTGGCGTTTACGGCCTCGAAAGTTAAGTCTTGGGTCAGATAAAAAAAACTTTTGAAAACGAACATTTTATCGAAATGGAAGGCTTACCTACTGTATAGTCCTGGCATAGCAGACTGAGTCCAAATAAGATTAAATTACTGTACCAACGAGCGAAAACTTTGAACGCATTTTTCTCGAAACAAGTTTTTTCTACGCTGCGCTGGCGCGGCCGGTGCCGTGCAAAATAACTAAAAACTAATGAAACGATGAACTTGATATTTCTCAAACAATTTACTGTTATAAAAAATATTGTTCTCTACAATTCCTTTTTATTTTTCACTTCTTTGTGCTAAAATTAGGTTAATGCCAAGCAGTCAAGCAGAACAACGTATTTTAATGAAAAAAACTTTACCCGTTGATTAAAGATAATTTCCTGGAGACCAGAACGTTGAACAGCGCAAACTCGAGGAGTTAACTTTGAAGGGCTGCGGAGCGGAACCACCTTTTTGTCTCTAAGAAAATTATAGTGAAACTTATGTCGCTTTCCATTGGCTTCACTCGGGGAAGCACTCATTGTAAAACCCAAAGGAACACCCAAAATTGTTTCTCTTCAATTTAACGTAATTTCCATTGTGTGAGTGAAACACCAATGGCTCTTAAAAAATATTCCTTGGAGAAACTTTTCTTTTTGACATTTGAGTAACATGTGTTAGTGCTTCTTGAGTCGATTCTCACTTCAAATCGAGAAGCGGCTGTCACTCCTCAGAATCATGAGAAGGATCTTTTTGCACCAATGGAACGGTTTGAGAATGCTTCTGGACGCTCCTGGACGGTTCTTTTCGTCCAATGGAAAGTGACATTACACTATTATAAAGAGGAGAGATTTTTTGTTTGTTTGTATAAAATAGTCAATAGGCTCCAAAACTTAAAACTTAAAAGTAACATAGGACATATTTCATTACAATATTCCTTCGGTAAAAGAAACGGGAACGTAAACGTAAGTTTGAATTCCATAGGCTTCAAAACTATTAAGTCAAATTGAATAATGTTTGGAGCAAAAGACCATCTATGAAATATTTTCATCACCATATTCCTACAGGAACGTGACGGGAACGGGAACATAACCGGGATCTTAGCAAATACTAGGGGTTTTTCTTTTTTAGCTCCGAACAGAAAAGTGAAACGTCAAAAAAACGTAAGAGTATTTCTTTTTCAATTCAGCAAAACCTGAACGCTCAAAATGCTTTTTTTTTTTTTTTTCAGAACACTACGCGAGCGCACTCTACGCGCTGTTCGTTCTCAGTTCAGTTCACTGTTTCGAACCAAAAAAGAAAAACCCCTACTGTAACGATTTCAAAAATTCTTTCACGGGTAGAGTGCTTCATTATACCTGGGTAGCATGGCTACATGACTACATTTCATGCCCATATTCCCCAAGTAGCATGGACTATATCTAATTTGAGTGGTCCATTATCCCCGAGTTGACTATATTTCATTCTCATATCAACCCGGAAACGGGAACGTATCCGGAAACTTAGAAAACACTGGAGTGATTTCAAAAATTCTTTCATCGTTAGAGTGTTACATTACTACGGAGTAACATGGACTATATTTCATCGAAAAACCACTGAATCGATTTAAATTTTTGTTTCAACATTACAATGCGGTGTTATCCCCGGATTAACAAAGACTTTATTTCATCCCCATATTCCTACAGAAACGGGAACGTAAAGTGGAACTTAAAAAATGCTGAACAGACTTCCAAATTCAGAAAGTTTTCATTTCATTTAAATATTACAGAGTCGATGCTATACACTAGATCACCGTAGGACTTGAGCTACGCCTAGTGGAACAGCTAGTAGCTTATAATGTCATAAAAAAGATCTTCTATTATTTATTTCAATAAACGCTTTCAATTTTCGTAAAAGAATTATTAAAAAATTTATGAATTATTATACAGTTGTCCCATCTTAAGTTCTCCATTTGCCAAAGTAAAGAAGAGAGTGTTACTACTTTAAACATAATGGGCTGCCAATCTAGTGGTTTGGGCGGAAAATCATATTTTCTAATGAGGCGCATTTTCATCTCGGCTGCAACATTAACAAACAAAGTTATTGCCGTATCTGGGGCTCGCGAAACCCACACTATAATATCAAGAAGCTAATGCATCCATAGAAAAAAAACAGTTTGGTACGAATTTTTGGCAAATGAAAAAAAAAAAAACACAATGGGTAATCCGGTTACTTTAAACATATTCGACTAGCAAAATACATTGAACTTTCTTACCACTGGTGCCCTTGGCGTAATGTCAAGGATGTCTGCCTGTTACGTGTGAAACTGTTCCCTTTATAGGCCATGTCAATACTTCACAACTTGTACTGAAATCAATCATCGTTCACCGTTAATGAGCTTCGGCCAACGAATTACCTGAGCACTTGTAATTTTTTGAGCGTTTACCTCTTTTTCAAGTTGCTTTACTGCGATTATAGGTACTATAAGGCAAGGCTGAAACGCTTGGCCGGTTTTCTTCAAAATTTACAGTTAAGGTCTGTGGGGCAGGGGGCAGCCTACAGAGGGGTTTTTAGAATTGGGTAAATAGGTCTTGAGATAAGGGTACCTGCCAAACAGCTTATATGATAACAATTACTTTTCAACTTTTTTATTATTTAAATTTTTTCCTGCCTCTCAATATGTGAAAAATTTTAGCTTTTGAAACTTTAACTAATTTTCTGAAAAAATTTTGATTTTTTGAATATTTTCAAAACGATATCATTAATTTTTTCAACATCTTCTGGCAAGATCTTAAAACTTGCATACTTTATTTATAAAAAACTTGTTTTAAAAAAAAATTAAAAAATTAAAAACCACTCCAATGATTTTGATTACATTTTCAGCGTTTATACATTACAAATGTATTATTTCGGTACCTAAATACTTTTGGAATATTTAAAAAAAAAAAATTTTATTGAACGTTTGATAGAACTAACGCCTTTGCATTTGCGCCTGAATTCAGAGTAGATCTTCTAACCAAATGGGAGTAGATATTTGGCGTTTAGAGCAACTCCCGATTTACTCGCTTTTTCCATGAAACATGGAAAATGGAAGAGCAGTAAATCTTTTCACAAAAGGAGTACATAACTGTTTTTCAATGAAACACGCTTATAATATCCAGAGACGAGGCGTACAGGAAACCCTTGTACATACATGAAAACGATGTGGAGAGACGAAGATTCCACAACGAACTCTATGCGCTATTCCAACCTCCACTGATGACCTGGAATCTATGATAATTTAAGGGTTCAGTAGCCAACCAAGTCTCCAGTCCACCAAAACGTAAGACACTAAGGAGCACTTCAAACAGAATTTAACTAAACATTTAATTCGTTCTTCCTCAGTTTACACCGTCAGTATTGTGTCAATTGACACAATAAATCAAAAATTCAGTCTTTATGGGCACTCAGGCTGCTATTGAACGAGCTTCTCTGGAAACACCGAGCACGTGTCCTTATACTAGCGGTTCCCAAACTCAAATCTCTGCTCATCTCACCACCTAAACCATGATTCACTTCGGACGATGTTTTACGGCATTTCATTGACGAAAAGATTATCTTCTATAACCCTAATCAAATGAACAATAGGAAAAACAATAGGTTTCTCTCTCCATCTCTGATTCCATATTTAATAGTGGTTATTGGCCTGATGATACTCTCAATAAAGAGTTTTCAATCACAAAATCAAATCATTTTTCCATTTGCTTTTATATTTTATGTCTTGTGACTCAAAGTATAGTTGTATGAATACAATAGTATCTATGTTATTAAAGGCTAAATTCCCCAAAGAATTCTGTTTCAGCTTATCCAGAGTTGTCTTTAGTTTCATATTTTCTAATGGAAATTTTCTTGTCTGTAAAGTTACATGTTTCATTGTATTTACCTCATTTTATCAAGTCATTATTCAGCCTTATCGGGCATTCCTTGGGAAATATTTTTCCCAAAAAATGTTTCCCTTCCTGAAAACGAGTTCCTACTATCGGGAATTCCCCACGGATTTTTTTCTCATGGGAACAAGTTTTTGGCAAGGAAAAACACAATATTGCCCATAATAAATGAGTTCCCGATAGGTGATGATACCCAATATTTTATTCCCAATTTCGAAAAGAAGTTTCCAATACCAATTTTTCGAATACAGGAAAAAATCCATGGGAAAAAAAGTTCCCGATAACCCTAATTAAGTATAGATAATTGATCTAGTCGAAACCTTACTCTTTTCAAAATATTGTTAAATAATTATGTCTCATATTCGGCCCTATCGTGGTAACCGTCGGAGCGGAATTCTCTCCGATCGGAGACATTTTGCTTTGTGGTATTTCTCCGATCGGACGATCCGATGTTCTCCGATAAGTTTTTGTTGCGGAGATTTTAGTTTTGGGAATGCAATGCATTGCCGCATTTGTGAAAAATTTCTTACGACGACAACTACTTCGAAGCAAAATTCAATTTTCGAAAAAGGATGCGTTGCGGAGAAAACTCCGCTCCGACGGTTACCACGATAGGGCCGATTACCATTTGATGGTACCCGTGGCGTGATGGTTAGCAGGTTCACCTGATAACCCAGAGGTTCGAGGTTCGCATCCCAGCAGAGGCAAAATGTTTTTCCACGGGTATCGCCTTTCGCGAGGAATTGGCAAGTCCTCCGTTAGTAAAATTCATTGCCATGAAAAGCGCTTTCTTAATTAGCCGTTCGGAACCGGCAGAAAAGTGTAAGTCCCCTCCATTCCCTCACAAGGCATGGTTGTGAGAAATGCGCTAGGCCCAGGGGCTCCTCGCTCTGTTACGCCACCCTATTTATTATTTTTATTTTATTACCATTTGATAAGTTGCATTTATTTCAGTGCAACATTGCAAATCTCAATTTAGCATTACAATGAACTATTACTTCTAGTATCTTGACACTATTATCGTGTGATAATAATAAATAATGACAAAATATGAAAATATGAATTCTTATATGTGAACATCAATTTAACCGCCAATACCAGCAAAAAACCTAAAAACATGTTCCATTGAAAGGAGTAGTTCTCGATTTGAGACTAAATCTATCGAATTTCAATGAAAAAAGCTGTATGTATTATCGAGAAAAACATGGTTGTTAATTCTATATTTCGATTTATTTTATCACTTACCACTAGATAGTATAAAAGTGTATTAGTCTTATGGATTCAAAATGCATAATATATGTATAATATATATGTACATATACATACAAACTTTGTTCGCTAAAATCACTTCGATTAACAAACATTGTTAGATTATTATGGGTCAACGAAGGAAATCATAATATATCTTGTACCATTGGTCACTGTCAAACCCTCATGGTAGTGTGTCAAACGCCCAGGATGCATTAACATCCAACCCATTTTCGTCGCTGTTATTGAGCAATTATATCGCAGGAAATTACATCCTCCACCCTCATAATCGATACCGGCACGATTTAAAGCGATGTTTATCGTATATGTAGAAGAGTCATGATGGGGTCTTAAGAAAGGCTGTTCATCTGGTCGGTAACGGACTACAAAATTCATAAGCGAGCGTGGTGGCTTAAATAATAAAAATTGAAGTTAGCAAACAAAAAAGCTATATTTGTTTTTAAGACTTACGTTATGGAAATATCCAATAAAAACAGCTTCTTGCAGTGGGCGCACAAATAGATCGAGAAACTTCAACCAAATAGAGTCCAAGCCAACCTGTTTCATATGAATGTCACGCGTTGGTACTGCTTCATAACCTCCTTCCAAACGAGTGTCCTTTAATTTTATAAATGTTTAATATATTTCGCATTCAATTTCTATTATAAGAATATAAATCTTACTTTATTGCTTCCATCAGACCATTTTCCAAAGTTCTCCATTATTGCCACCATATCTTGACAAAACCGTTCTGTACCTATTCTAAACCAATATACATCGGAACATGGCTGAAGATGAGTTGTATTAGGTTTGAGTTGATCGTAGTAATCTGGATGGATGTAACGCTGTTCCCAATCTTTTTGATTGGTAAATAATGTATAGAAATCAGGGCGGGCCAAAGTTGTATCAAAATTGTCGCAGTTGATGAGATGAGCGTAGTCCTTGTCATTTATTACATACATAAATACTCCCTTTCAAATAAAAAGAACGAATTAATACTTGCAAATCAAAATGGAATGTTTTATTGATTTACCTCATTTCGCAAGCTTTCACTCAAAGCCATGTCTGCGTCTAAAGTTTTGTGATCAAAGTTCATTTTATCGAAAATTGATTTATTTACCAAGTAACAATTTGAAACGTGAGGAACATTCCACATGCCACTAAAATATATAAATGAATTGTTTTTATAAAATTATTTGCTCATAACGCAGTTAAGGGAAAAGAGAAAGAAGAACGTAATGCAAATCGGAATGCATTACTATATTGAGGAATGAAAATTAAGAAGAGAAATTAATATCAATTCCCTGCAATAAATTGAAACGCTGCGTGTGTCGAAATGCTTCAACCACGCTGGCTATTATACTAATAACCAGAGTTAAAATATAAAGTATTTAAACCATGGTGTTCACTGACTTGACAATTTTTATGTAACTCTAGCATAACAAATAAAAAAACAAAATATTTTTCACTTGTCAGAGAAACCGAATATTAGCGACCAATAGAAACTAAATCTTTCGTGTTGAGATGCAATATAGAATTAATTTTTTATTATTATTATTATAATTTATTCACAAGTAATTAAAATTACATGGTAATATAAAATTAGATGAACCTAGCTACATAGGCTATTGGTTCTGATTATATACAACTTAGATGTTAATATTGGTTTTACTTATAAATTCAGCAATGAGTTCGATGTTTGTATAGTTTGGTTCTTTCAAAATATTATAAATAGGTTTGTTTTTCGATAAGTTTTTTAATATATATATATATACATTGTATACATTAGGGTAGGTCAAAAAAAAAATCAAAAAAATTTTTTTTTTGATCCGACACTCGAAAACTTGTTCTTGGGTACCTCTAGAAAGTACTTACAAAATTTGAGCTCTTAATATTAACGGGAAGATGATGCTCATCATAGTTTTCCAATTTTAGTTTAGTATCATATAAAAATGGTCATATCTTTTTAAAAATAGATTGTTCAACCAGTCGCAAAAACAGAATTTATAGGAAATTAAACGGTCTACAAAAATGGTCTCTTATACTTTTTTCATTAATCTAACCATTTAAAAGATATTCAAGGTCAAAATTTAAAGTATTTTAAAGAAAATAACTTTTTTGTTTTGAATTTTGTAACTCACTTAAAAATAGTTATTATCAAATGATCATCAACTATTTCAATAAAAAATTGAACGTTCTACAAAAAAGATTTTTTGTTGTTAATCGATTACTCTAACCATTTAAAAGATATTCGCCGTAGAATTTTAATTCCTACTAATTTTAATAATTTCTTAATAAATATTTCCAATTTATCTACTTAATATATGAATTTTGAAAATATTCATGTGAACTTGAGTTTATTCCAAAAAAATTAAAGTTTGCAAGTTATGTCGTATCTTTTGTTTGAGAATATATTTCATATTTTCATTGGACTCAATTTTTTAACGATTGTTTCTGCAGTAGATCATAAATTACCTTAAAATTTATAAATTAAACAGATAAACTTGAAATATTAATTAAAATACTATTATAATTAGTGGGAGTTGCAATTCTGCAGCAATTTTTTAATAGATGTATTGGAAATATTTATTAAGAAATTATTAAAATTAGTAGGAATTAAAATTCTACTGCGAATATCTTTTAAATGGTTAGAGTAATCGATTAACAGACCTTTTTTGTAGAACGTTCAATTTTCTATTGAAATAATTGATGATTAATTGATAATAACTATTTTTAAGTGAGTTACAAAATTCAAAACAAAAAAATTATTTTCTTTAAAATACTTTAATTTTTGACCATGAATATCTCTTAAATGGTTAGATTAATGAAAAAAGTGTAAGAGACCATTTTTGTAGACCGTTTAATTTCCTATAAATACTGTTTTTGCGACTGGTTGAACAATCTATTTTTAAAAAGATATGACCATTTTTATATGATACTATACTGAAAATGGAAAACTACGATGAGCATCATCTTCCCGTTAATATTAAGAGCTCAAATTTTGTAAGTACTTTCTAGAGGTACCAAAGAACAAGTTTTCGTGTGTCGGATCAAAAAAAAAAAAATTTTAATTTTTTTGACCCACCCTAGTATACATATATGAAAAGTTAAAAAAGAATGAAGCTTTTTATAAAGTCGCTGAATGTAGGTGATTTGAATTTTGACCATGAATAACGAAAAATCATGAAAAAACTTTTTTTTTAATATATTTTTTTCAGGGTCTTTGGTAAGCGGTTTATAAAATTCAGAAGAAGCAGAAAAATTGTAAGTTGAATATCTTGTGAGTGTTCAAATACTAAAATTTAAAAAAATTCGCGAAAACCCCGTATAGAAAATGTTGACCAATAAAAATATTAAACGGGAGATGGTAACATAGAAAGACAAACAGACAGAGCTTTACTTGCATTTAAAATATTAGTAAGGATCGGTTCCCGTGGGAATATTCGAATGAAATAGAGCCTATGTCCTTCTTCAGGCTCTAGAGTCTAGATCATCTCTGTACAAAATTTCGTTTAAATCGGTTCAGTAGTTTGGTCGACAGACGGTAACATAGCCGGAGCCGGACAGACAGAGTTACTTTCACATTCAAAATATTATTTAGGATTCTACTAGCGTCAGATTATGGATATTAAGCAAAGTATGAAATTTAGTGCTAGTAGTACAGATAATCCACTTGCATACACACAAACGTGGTGCCTATGCTTGAATGCATACACAAAAATTCATTCAAGCCGATTTAGCCATTCATTTAATTGCGGACATGTCTATATGCACCAACGGTGTATGTGGTGTTGGTCGGTGTAACACCGCATTTTTGAGAAATCTTTCAAAGAGAACCAATTGAAGTCGTTTCGATTGAAAATTTCGAGAGTTTGCGCGAATTATAAGATGTTACCTATTAATTTTGTCAAATGAAATGCAAAAGTTAAAATAATTTTATTTTACAAAAAATTCATATTATTCGAACGAATTTCAAGAATTTTTTTCTAATTTCAAGTTCTGCGATAAAATTATTTTAAACTTGCATTTCAACCACAGAACTTGCAGTAAAAAAAAATGGACTAATCATTTTTCAAATGGAAGTAGTGTGATTGAAAAATTAAATTATTTTAATTTTTCATTTCAATAACAAAACTAAAAACACCTAAAACTCCGAATTCTGGCAATGCCATAAAGCGGTGTTAAATGAACCAACACCAGCCTACACGTCCTTTTTTCCACTCATATTAATCAAAAATGCGGTGTTACACCGACCGAGATAAATAACATAGATTCGACTGCAGCGGCTGATTTGTGAATCTAAACCATCCATGGTCACCCACATGCATACGAAATAAATCATTCAAATCCTTCCAGCCGTTTAGGAGAAGTTGAGTGAGATGCGAACGTACTTTGGGATAAGAGGTTTGGTCATATTCTTAGAAAAAAATCATAGTGGCTTAGTTTATTTTTGATAGTTTTTTAAGAAAATTAAGTCAATCTATATATGTACATAAATTAAAGTTTGGTTTTGTGTACGTTCGCTAACCAGCCAAACCGATTGACCGATTGTCTTAATTTTTTTTTTAATTAAAGAAGAGTAAGAGTAGAAGATTTAGGTTTAGGACAAAAAAAATATTTTTTTTTAAATAAAGGAAGTTAGTTAAAAAAAATTATTAAATTTCAATTATTTTCAAATGCAAAAATTACAACACAAATAGCCTAGCCGTACCACTCATACACACAATGCTTTGTATTTGTGCGTGAGTTTAGTTTAAGTTTATTGTGTGACTTTGAGAATCGTAAACAGCCGTTTCGGTCAAACACACAATGCTCACAATGCTTTCTATGTATGTTGGAACAGAGTATGTATATCTAATAAGTAGTGTCCGACCGAAGCTTCGGCTTCGGCTTCGGCTTCGGCCACATTCGGCTAAAAAATCTACAATCGGCTAAAACTTCGGCTTCGGCCAAAATATGCCGAAGTTTTGGCCGAAGCCGAAGGTTTAGTTTTTGGCTGTTGTGCGTTGTGGTAGGGGCTGAAAAAAAATTCCGTTTTTCGTAGAACGTAGAACAGTGTTGAGTTATTTGTTGTTCTTTTCCTTAATTTCAATAAAATATTAATACTAGTTCAAATTGTTATTATTTTTGAAACGTTAATTTAATTTATCCCGTTAATTTGGTTACTGCATGCACACACTAGATTCGTTTTGAGCTTTACCATTGTATATCTAAACTATAGTAATTTTACTGGACACCTTTTTTCATCTCCTGTATTGATCGTTAGGTGGCGCAACATCGCGTGGGGAAGCGCGAATCAGCTGATGTGGAATGTTTATTTTTAGCGTGCGTAAGAAAGAAAAAATATATATTTAAATGTATATTTGTTTCCTGCTCTTACGCATATAATTTTCTTCCTTTTCAAATACAGTCTTGTGGAATACATTCCAACTTTTGTGGCGTAAGTTCAATTCCCACTTTGTCACCGGAACGCGTCAAAGTAATAGTACTATAGAATTTATATACAATGGCTTTACCCAGAGTTGACCCAGGTTTCCTTAAGAACTCTATGAGTCCTCAAAAAACACTAAACCACAAAATCACCACAAATCCCTGTGATTTGAATAAAAATACATGCCATTTAACAGCCCTCAACTTGCCCCGCAGAAGAAACCAAGGGCGAATCTTTTTGTACCAAACCCAGGTCAACCCCAAGGCTCAAAAAACACTCTGTTTGACATTCAGGGCAAACTTAGGTTTTTCAAAAAACGCTTTGTGGCGACCACAGAGTGACCTCAGGGCTTCAACTAACGAACCTATTCTAGAAAAAAATCATAATTTTTTTCATTTTTAGTCAATCTGGAACGAAAATTCTTCAAGTTATTGAAGCTTCGGCTTCGGCCAAAGGTTAATGTCAAGCCGAATCATCGGCTTCGGCTTCGGCTACAAATCGACCTTCGGTCGGACACTACTAATAAGGCTTGCTTCAAAACCGCGTTATGAAAAGTGTTAACAATTCTAGATGTATTCCAAATTACATTTTGGTATAACCAGCTGCTATTAAACAAGCACCTCAAAAGTAGAAGCAAAAAAAATCAACATACAGATTAAAGATAAAATCATAGTTTTTCATACAAATGTCAGAAGGAAACGCAATAGGTTTTCGCAAGGGGTTACTATTAAAATTTTTGACCTCCTTTCATTCATTGAAGGGTGTGTTAATTATATGCTGTCCAGTGTTAAATGTAGTAGTAGGCGTTGCATTTGTGTAGAAAAAGTGAGTGCAGTGGTACATTTTTTTAAATTTTCTTTTATGCCGAAAAATAAGCACATGCAATTGAAAGTGAAAGCTTGAGTGGGCAATAAACACCAAAACTATCCAAATTTTGGTGTTTGCAGGTGTGTCAAAATAGAAATAACATAACGAATTTAAAGTTTTCTTTATTTTTATCCCAGGAGCTGTTTAACGAAAATTAAAAATAAGATTTTTTTGAATCATATTGTTCTTTGATTCTGTTTTGTTGATTGCTTTATCAAATCTGCTTTGAAATAAATTTATTTGTAGATGAATAATGAATGGAAGCGCCAACATGTAACATTTCAAAAAGATCAGGAATGGCAAAAGTATTGCAGCAGTGAAAAATAATTATTTGAGACGAATGCAACATGGCACTCAAGAAATCATTAGAAGCATTCAATCGAACATTACAAGATTTGAGAGGTAATAATCGTGTTTTCGGTGGTGAATTGGTGTTATTTGCTGGTGACTTCCGGCAAAAACTTCCGGTTATTACTCGATCCACTGCTGCTGACGAATTAAATGCTAGATTGAAATCTTCAACGTTGTGGAAATATGTGAAAACGCTTTCTCTCAAAAAATGTAAGAATGTTATTGCAGAATGATTCAACAGCTGCAGAATTTTTCAAGCAATTATTTCCAATAGAGATTTGCCTCTTGATATTTATGGTCAAATAACATTGCCAAATAATTTTTCTTCGTTATCAGAATCGAATGCTGCGTTAATATACAGAGCATGTTTCTAACATTGTAGTATCAATGTGGAAGTTATGAACAAAATAGCAGGTGTAAGCGTAGCTTATAAATCTATTGATACCGTCATGAATGCGGATGAAGCTTTGAAGTGTGAACTATTCATTGGATCTACCAGGTAAACCGTCTTATACTATTTACAATTAAAAGTTGGTATTCCAATTATAATGTTAACAAATCAAAATCATCCAAGATTATGTGTAATTACACCAGATTAGTAGTTAAACGATTAATGAATAATGAATAATTATTAAAGCGACAATTTTATCTGGTAAACTTAAAGGCGAAGATGTCTTAATACCACGTATACCAATGATTCCACCTAATCTACCATTTGAATTTAAGCGTTTGCATACATTTATACATTTAGAACATCCAGTTTTATCTCATAGCCAACTTTATGTTGGTTGTTCACGTGTTGGAAAACTATTCGCTTTATCCATTTATACGACCACCAAGGAAAAAACAAAAATATTGCTTATCAAAAAGCATTGGAAACAAGAATATTCAATAAAACACCTTTAAAACAAAAATGAGCAATATTCTACTTTTTATTTTCGACCTGCGAAGCGGGCGGGGGTTTTGCTAGTTTTTTATAAAACTACTCCTCCCGCCTAAACGGGTTGAATCAAGAAAATAAAAAAAAGTTTATGTTATCTCCCTCCGTTTGGCCGGGAGATGCGATTTTATAAAAAATTTGGTTAGTTTTCTAAAAAAAAACTATTAAAAATCAACTAAGCCGGTTACTACCACATACGATTTGTTCTTAAATTAATACCTTTCCTCTCAAAGTCAAATTTTTGAAGAAAGAAATCATTTTAATTAAAATTGTGACAATATTTTGCCTTTTTTCTTTAAACAAAAAATCGATGCTCGTATTCGTTCTTAGTCAAAAACATAAAATCGATTCAAAGAAACCTAATTTAGTCTTTGAGAAATTAAAAAAAAAAAACAATTATTAAAATCGAATCTTATGGGTTTTTTGCCGATTGGACTTATTTCTCTGAGCCAAAAGGGGTCTTCTAGGCAAAGTACCTTCAGTTTTTTTTTTATTTCTGAAAAACTGAAAAAGATTTTTTCGTTCAGTTTTCTGTGTTTGACTCAAAACTAACAAGAGCATTACAACTTAAAGAAAAGTGACCCTTCATAAGTCAACATTTCTTAAAATTTAACTAAAAAAATTGATTTTTTTTTTTCAATTTGACTTTGAGACTTTGCTACCTAAAACCTAACCTATATACTAAATTATTAACTTAAACTAAAACGTTAATTAAAGAATAAATTATTAGCTTAAAAAAAAACAACTATAAAATATGGTAGTAAGTAGCTTAGTTGATAAAAGAAAACTATGAATGTTATCGGAAAATTTTAAGAATGTCATGAACCAAAACACCAAAGACATAAATATAGCATATAGGTCAAATCATACGGTTGCATCGCTGTTTACCAACTTAAAACCGAAAACAGAAAAAGATCGGCGAACAGATGTCGTTTACAAAATAAATTCTAATGGAAAAACTAATGAAAGTTGCGATCTTTGCTATGTTGGAACAACAAAACAACTTCTTCGAAAACGAATTTCCAATCATAAATCTGATATAAAATCAAAAAACTCGGGGAAGACAGCACTGCCTCTACATGCTGTACAAACAGGACATGTTCCAGATTTTAAAAGAGTGGAAATTCTTGAAACGGAGAGACATGCATCAAAACGTTACACTCTCGAGACGCTGCATATCATCAACAACAAAAACAACATGAACCGAAAACAGGACACACAGAACATTTCAGCAGTATATTGCTCACTGGTTTCCAACAACAAAACCCAGAGGAACAGTTTACACTAAACTGTCGAATGACAAAACCTCTCTGGAAGTGGTTTCTTCATCAAAAAATTTTTTTTTTCAATATTAAAATCTTTCATTTTAACGTATGTCAGTCAACTTGAGTTTAAATTTCTGTATTTGTTAAATTAAATGTAAGTCAAACAACAAGCCTTATTTGTACAACATGTATGTATATTAATATCTACCTACTTTCTTTTTGTTAATAAAGACTCCCCTGAAGAAGATGGCAACTACCATCGAAACGTTGGGAAAAGAATGAAATAGAGTTTGTCTATTCATTATAACATTACGACCAAAAGAGCCGATGAAAAACATTCATAGTTTTGTTTTATCAATTACAATTCAACTTGGTCATTAAGCATCATTCAAAGTAAGTAGCTTAGTTCATTATCAATGATTTTTCTAGAAAATTAAGTAAATTTCTTATAAAACCTCCCCTCCCGCCTAAACGGGTTGGATCAAGACAAGAAAAAAATGGTACCAGATGGTAGCAAACATCAGAAACGCCTCAAAAAACTAGCAAAGTTGAGAAAAAAATTTAATGGTATCTCTGATTCAAGTTTAAAATAGAAAACATTCAAAGGAAACCCCTATATATATATTATATATATAATATATAAGTTTTTGAGGGTAAAATCTATTATCTATTATTATATCCATCACAAATAATAAATCGCATCTTTTAGTGGCCGCCACTCAATCAAATACAAAATAAAACCCCCTACTCAGAATTCTCTTTTAAAATAATTGAATTAATTCGTTTTGTAGCGTGAAAATTAAATCAAAATGCGAGCCTATGAGCCAGCCGTCCACTACAGCGATACTTGCACAGATAAAATTTAAAACGACATCAACAAACCAACACACAAATCTCACCCACAAAATGACCGCGACGCGACGGTCTACGAACATCAAAAACTAAATTCTCGAGTGTGGGCGAAATTAGTAACAGCCTTTTAGTAGATGTGAAACGCTCGCTCTGAGCTGCCTATTAGAGGTGAATAGACATTAAACGTTAAAAAAATATTCCTTAGTTAAAAAAAGCAAAACAAAAAAAAAAAAAACAAGAAATAGTATTCGAAATGAAATACTGTTTATTTATACTGTTTTTTCTGGGAACCGTAGCAAATATATCAATTGCTCAAAGTGGGTGAAAAATCCATTAAAAAAAAAATTGAATTTAATTTCATTGTTACACAGGATCCGTCGGTGGCCGAGGAATTTTACGGAGAAACTATACTGGCAAAAAACCAGTATTAATCCAACATCGCACGCAAGATGCAGTCAATTACTACGATCATGAGAATGTATGAGTGCAAACATATTTTTCTGAATGCATAAATTTAAGTTGTATCTATCTTTTAGGGGGCAAAAATTATCAAATCCTCACATTTTGAATTAGATTACACACTCGGTAGAAAAATAACGTTCTTCTGTATGGCACAAGGTATGTTTAATTTCCACACAGGGAAATTTAAACTAAAATTCAAATTGATTTTCACTTTCTATAAAGGACAACCAAGGCCTTCGATCACGTGGTTTAAGGATGGCGCCGAGCTTTACCAACATCGATTTTTCCAAGTAAGCTCTGAATCTTTTTTGTACACCAAGTTCATAGATTTTATTATTAAGGTTCACGAATCCATGGTCGATAATGACATTATCAAATCAAAAATGGAGATAGACCCAACAACTCAAATGGATGCAGGTAAAAAAAATTCCAGTAATATCAGTCATTTATTTATTGCCTTGTTTTAAGGTTACTACGAATGCCAGGCAGATAATATTTACGCCATTGATAGGAGAGGATTTCGAACAGATTACGTGATGATCAATTTTTGATTATGATTCTTACTAACAAAGTCTCCAGAACCATCTAAAAACACAATTATAATTTATATTTATATATATATATTTTTTTTTTGTAGAAATATATTAATATGGTTCATCAAATTTGCCACCCGATTTATTTTTAACTTTTATATACACAAGGGGGTTAAACTATAACTGCTGCTGCCAGCCTGTGTCGGCATACAACTCTTGCACAATTGGCTCAATTATTTAATTCAGGCAATATCATTTGCGAAGAGCAGCTCTCTTAAGTTCAAATACAGTCTAACCCAATGTGATGTTCGAAATAAATACGTAAATATATACTTAACTGAGCCGGAAAGGGTGATGGTTACGATTTAATCATACAAAATAACCACGTATAGAGATTCCTTTGCATTTAGATTAAAATCCATTTTCATTTCGAATTTGTTGGAGTTTGGTCCGAATAGAAAGTCGCGCAGTTTTTCTTTCGTAATTTCGCCTACAGACCATAGCCTGCAGCTCTTCGGATTAAAATTGACAAAAATAAAGTTTTACAAACAGAAACCATGAACGTGAGATTAGTGGTGATTTTAATTGGAATCATAGTGCTCTCAAATAATTTGTGTGAAGCAAGAAGAGGCAGAACAAGAGGGCGTACCAAGTCAAGAGTTTGTCGAAAGCCCTTTCAACTGCTTTCAATTTATCTACTAACAACTGTTTTCAATTTTGTAGGTCCAAATTGGATTACCCATTACTGGAAAATACAGAGATCCTGAATCAGATCAATATTACAACAATAACAATGTAAGATGATTACCTATCATTTTAATATGCATGTAAGCCGATAACTTTTGGCTGGCAAATGTTCGACTAAAAGGATAACAAAAAAAAACATTTTAGGGAGCAAAAATATTGCAAGCTTCTCATTTTGACTATGAATATGTTCTGGGTCATAAAATCGCTTTTCTATGCGTCGCAAAGGGCAACCCTAGGCCACACATAACCTGGTATAAGGATGGTACGGAAATATTTCAACATCTTTATATGCACGTAGGGTCGTCATGATAGATCCATAATATGTATTCATATACGTACTAATGATAATTTTTTCAAGGTACATGAATGGCGAATTGGTGATGACCGAGTAAAATCAAAAATTGAAATCGATCCAGCAACACAAATGGACGCTGGCGTATATGAGTGCACAGCAGATAATATGTATTCAATAGATCGTCGAAGTTTTAAAACCGATTTCTCAATTGCCTTTGATTAGTGATGTTTTGCATTTGAAACGAAATTTGTAATAAAGTTCTTACAAAGACGTAGTTTTATTTTTTGTTTCGATTTATAACATGAATTAAAAATCTACGGCTGAAAATTTCATTGTCGTGTCCTTGGCCAATTGCGGATGACTTGCAGGTAAAGTTTTTGCTTTGAACTTTAATAATAAAAGTATAAATATAAAACTCCATTTTAGCTCTGGGTTTGCCCCAAATTCAATTATGAAATTTGGGGTTGTCCTGAACTCGGCTAAAAATATTCACTTTTTGATCGAGCGAGTTGAGCAAACTAATAAAACTGTTGAAAGACATATAATTAAATTTCTTGGGAAGATTAATGGTATGTTCTTATTTCGCAGTTAATTGTTTTTTTTTTTTATATCTCTTGATCACTTTTCAAGTTCAGTTTAATAAGCGAACCAAAAAACTGATAATAACGTTTTTCGTTGACTAAAAGAGTTACTTGTTATGTAATGAACATCTCTTTACTGATGCGACTACTGACAATGTCTTCTTGTCACCCAATAAAAACTCTAAATGCTTTTATTCAGTATAAACTACATAATACAAATGCAAATGTTTTGCAACAAGCTTCTTGCTTTCTCATAGCTGACCTAGCCTAAAAACATGGCTCCTACTTAGGGATTGCAATCCCGAAAGGTTTTTTCAATCCCGGGATTTCGGAATTCAGATATGTCAATCCCGGGATCCCGGGACTAGTCCCGTAATTGGCTAAATATTTTAGACAGTTAAAAAAATTACTTGGTTGATGGCTAATTTATATTTAAATCTATTTTTTGTTGTAGTTCGATGACAAATAGGTGTGAAAACATTTTGCTTCTACTCTCTAATGATTTTAGCTCTTTTGTGCAGAGCTTGCATTGGGTTTTTGTAGTTATTTAACTAGCTTCAAACTGTTTTTTCTCTCGTCATTTTATGAGGACTTCTTATAATTAAGAAACGTAAAACATTATGGAGGAAATGCACATAAACTAAGTGGTTTTTTGTTTTCAAATTAAGTTTAAAATTAGGCCATCCGTGAACACAGTGATATTAGCACTCAAAAATACAGAAGGAAACACAATGTACAAAGGGTTTAGAAAACGAGAAAGGATACCCAAAAACTAGTTTAATTTTTTTTATTCTTTTAAGAATAGTCAAATAGATCAAAAGCAATGAAAAGAATGGAATTCTCGAAAAACATACGACGAAACATACGAACTAGTTTGAAAGTTCTCACAACACAATTTAGTTTTCAATCATTTTTAAGCCTAGTAGATACTTAAAATATGTTTTTACAATTAGGATGCTTTAGCCTTTTATAAATCGAAAATCTGCTCTGACAAATGAAAACAAGATCTTTATTCACAAAGCTATTTTTATGCAATATGGATGTCCAATATGGTAGCTTTTTGCAATAAAAAGAAATTACAATAAAGTTTTGAAAAAAATGCTAAATCTCCCTTGGTGCACTTTAACCCTAGATCTCCACAGAAAAGTGAATGTTGAGTCGATTTTTGAAAAAACTGCAAACTTTCGCTCATTTTTTAATTAATCTTTTCATTTTGAATACTTCACCCTATACTGATTGTGTGTTTCTCTTTTCCTTTAAATATTATTTTCATTTTGAATATTTGAATACTGTCTTCATGTGTTGTGTTCCATTCATAATGTATTGACATCATTACTATTACTTCTCTTATTATTATTTACTTGAGAATATTATTACGATATAAAGAGCTATACATACAGGAACGACAAACTTTTTAACTTTGTTTTTGGAAATTGTTATCAATTTTTATTATTAACTAGCTGTGCCCGCGACTTCGTCCGCGTGGAATAGTGACTTTCAGCAGCATTTTTAACTTTTTAAGAAATAAAACTTCTTGCCTTAAAAATGGCGGTATTTCCAAAAAAAACATTCAAAACCTATTCCAACACCTTGTAGCCCTGTTAAAAATACTTTTGAGACCGTAGTTTTTGAATTCCCATTTCCGTTCCCGTGGGAATATAAGGATAGATATATAGCCTTTATCCTTCCGCATGTTCTAGACCATCTCTGTAGCTAATTTAATAAAATCTGTTTAGCAGTTTGAACGGGAGACATACGAAAAACATACCGACATAGCTACATTCGCATTTTCAATATTAGTAAAGACTCCCGTTCCTGTGGGAATATGGTGACCGTTTTCGTGGGAATATGTGGATAAGTTAAAGTTAATGTTACTCCGGGATTATGGAGCATTCCAACGGTGGAACAATTTTTGAAATCGGTGCTGTAGTGTAAAAGTTCCCGTATACGTTCCTGCTCCCGTGGGAATATAGGGAAAAAATATATAGTATATGTCTTTCCTCAGGTTCTGAACAATCTTTGTTTAAAATTTCATTTAAATCGGTTTATTAGTTTGGGCGGGAGATGGTAACATAGAACGACGGACAGACAGAGCTCCTTTCACACTTATAATATTAGTAGGGACTCCCGT
Organism: Melanostoma scalare; assembly: GCA_949752695.1. Lineage (NCBI taxonomy): Eukaryota > Metazoa > Arthropoda > Insecta > Diptera > Syrphidae > Melanostoma > Melanostoma scalare. The sequence continues at coordinate 280,877,008 of OX456984.1, forward strand.
TCCCGTAGGAATATGTGGATGAATTAAAGTTAATGTTACACAGGGATAGTGTAGCATTCTAACGGTGGAAGAATTTTTGAAATCGGTGTTGTATATAGGGAACCTTAGGAATATGGGGATGAATTAGTTTTTATGTTACTCGGGGATAATGAAGCATTCTAACAGTGGAAAAATTTTTGAAATCGGTGTTGTAGTTTCTAAGTTCCCGTATACGTTCCCGTTCCCGTGGGAATTTAGGGATAAGTTGTAGCCTATGTGTTATTCTGATGTATAAGCTATATTATTGGAAAGTTTAAGTAAAATCCATTCAGTAGTTTTTGCGTGAAAGAGTAACAAACATACATCCACACATACAAACATTCACACTTATAATATTAGTAGGGACTCCCGTTCCCGTAGGAATATGTGGATGAATTAAAGTTAATGTTACACAGGGATAGTGTAGCATTCTAACGGTGGAAGAATTTTTGAAATCGGTGTTGTATATAGGGAACCTTAGGAATATGGGGATGAATTAGTTTTTATGTTACTCGGGGATAATGAAGCATTCTAACAGTGGAAAAATTTTTGAAATCGGTGTTGTAGTTTCTAAGTTCCCGTATACGTTCCCGTTCCCGTGGGAATTTAGGGATAAGTTGTAGCCTATGTGTTATTCTGATGTATAAGCTATATTATTGGAAAGTTTAAGTAAAATCCATTCAGTAGTTTTTGCGTGAAAGAGTAACAAACATACATCCACACATACAAACATTCACGTTTATAATATTAGTAGGATTCAAAACCAAATGGAATCCAATTTAAAATTTTTTTATCGGAAAAGTTTCAAGTAGATAAAAATAATAAGCCAAAATAATCAACAAATCAATCCCGAAAATCCCGGGATTTTACGATTCTAATCCCGGGATTTTCGGGACCGAAAAAAGACTCCCGGGATTGCAATCCCTACTCCTACTCCATTTGGACCTACATCGTAAGCTACAATTACTGGAAGCTTCTGATCATACGAACCTATAATATTTTTTTTTTTTTTAATAATCTCTTTGCTTTTTTCAGACGCATTTTTGGTCCATTAACAAATTGAATATTTTCTTAACAAATTAAAAAGCTGTTCTTCTTTCAGTTTCAAAACTCGGCAAAAAAATTCGAATAATAACAAGACCGAGATATGATTGCAATGTATAATATGTAATATTTATGTATCGGATTATATGATGCGTTAGCAAACCTCTCGGTTTTTGGATTTTTCAATGTCTGCGGCCAACCAAATGCAGATGTCGTAGCAATCTTAAGTACCAGGAGTGTGTTGGCCTGCGTCTTTTTGTTTCTTTGCGATCGTGTCTGAACGATGTATAATATTCAGAACGATAATACCAACTGTGCCGGTCGTGCTCTATTTACTTCCAAGTGGCATTTTTAACGTGAAGGTTTTCACGGATCTTCGTACTTGTAATACTACCAAGCTTTGTTGACCCTGCTGTCATACGTAGCAACTTCATCTCAGTTGCTGTCAAGTTAACGCTCATAATTTTGTACAGAGTCCAGCATTGTAAACCGTAGGAACCTTAAGGCTTCAAAAAGATGTTGCTGTCGTTTCTGTCGATGCCAGTTCTGGTAAAGGACAGCGCTATCAAATGGCTTCTTTTTTTCAAGTGAAAAAATATGTGGTGTGCATATGAGTGTGTGCTTTTGAGAACATAAAACCAAAATTTTTGGCAACTCATGGGGTTTATCAAGGAAATCTGTGTCTACCCTAAGTAAAGTTCAACGAGCCAAGCATTCATTGAAAACTGCAACTCGATTTTTAAAGAAGTTTGTACAGCTTAGAATAACAAATTTCTCTGCTAATAATTTGTTTAAGTTATTTCTTAAGTTATCCCACTGTTGAAAATGCTATTACTTTCGATAGCTACTTTATCATTATAATTCTTTCTCCAATTGTGTTTCATTAACATTGGAGGGGGGAGGGGGGAATCAGGCATACAAGATGCTTCTTAATCCAATACTACTAATCTAATTATAAAAATCATTTTTACGAATTCTAAGTTTTAAGAGTATTTTCTAAACATAATAATTACTCACAGAATATTTCCTTTTATAATATCAACATAGTCATGTGATCTTGCATAAAATCCATCATCTGATAATGCTCCCCAGAAATTGCTCCACAACTCGAAATCACGGCTTATCACTGGTGCGATGAAGTTTCTAAATGATTTAACAATATTATTTACGATTGTGCCCTGTGCTTTTTTGTCTATAAATAAATACCTTTTGTATGTCAAAAGATGCTTAAGTAAACCAGGATCATCAAGATGAACTTCAGCGTCTACCACAAACAAATAATCACTGTCTTTTTGACCCGCTTGGTGTCTAAAACAATATGAAATTCGTTGAAAAACTAGTTTTTTTTTTAATTTAAAACTTATACTTACACAGCAAGTTTCCTAGCCTGTTTTTCATTAATTTCATCGGTTGATACAATAAGTTTTGCACTTAAGTATAGCTTCTCGTGAGCAACGAAAAACGATTTAGACAACTCATCGTGAAACTCAACCTATGTACAAAAAAACAAACACCAATAGCATCATCTACAAAAAACAAAACTTTTACACAAACGACTTACTCCACTATAAATTAAAAGGTTGATTTTTTCTTTGGGATAGTACAGATTGGATATTTTTCCCAAAAATTCTTCAAAGAAGGGCACAGCCTTGCTTATAAAAACAGCTAAATACACCACTGGAAGATTGGCCTCCTGAAAAAGAATTCCGCAAAACTTAATAAAAAAAAAAAGGATATTATATAAATATTACGTCAAGTTCTTCTCTTTCTTCTTCGCATATAATACATTTCTCATCGAATGTACCGGCTAGATAATTTCCAAAAGCATTTAGTTGTAGTTTGGTTGGCCCATTGCCATGAACCACGCTTGGTATGGTCAGAAAATTAATATTTTGTAAAATACCAGCTCCAGTTTTGGCATTAACATCCAACTTAACATCATCCTTAGCACCATTTAAGTTTTGGAAAACTTTTGAAAAAATATCCAATTTCATCCCTAAGAATTGTCTCAGTTCAGGATCCAGAAATTGTTTTGTGTAGAAAAGCTGATCGTCGTCAGTGTTTTCAATTGGACGCTTCAACATTTCATAGATGTTTCGAGCGTAACCTTCACGGAATAGAAAATTTTAAATATTTTTACAGTTGTAGGATAATAAAAACACACCCATAAACATTCCAGAGTTTAAGAATCTAGATGCCTTAAGTGATACTTCTGGATAGTCTTTCGATAATGACTTGTCAGGCCAGCAGAATTTTTCAGCGCTAAACAAAATTTTCGCATCGTACTCTTTGAATTTTTTTATCATCTCTTTTAAACTAGAGGTGAAGATGACATCATAGCTGAAATAAAATCACGGTATTCAAGTTTCAATACAAGGCATACAAATCATAGAAATCCTAGTAATCGTAAAATACCCTAACCTAAATCAGAAGTATAATAAAGTAGAAATAGACATTCGTCTTCAGTTATTCAATCATAGAACTAAGCTATTTGCTCCACAAATCACGATTTAAATAACGATCTTAATAACTGCGGCGAATACTCATCGTAGATGGAAAATTGGGTACTAAACTAGTCTTGAAAAAGAAAAAGTTACACAATTATGCTTTTCTACGAGTTCTAAATATATGTAGATATCATTAACGCTTGCACCAGTTTATCTTTTTAGTAATATAATAAAAAGCCTCCCAATTATAAAGTGCTGTCAAGTTTGCCAAAAATTTCGCACCCATAAGTAAGACGGGGAATAACCAGAGATTTTGCTTGTATTTTTCTTGTGACAGGGAGTAAAAAATCTTTTATGCCACAGTAATCGAAGAACTCCATAAGCCTTTCCAATAACTTGATTGATGTGCGCATTCAATCGAAGGGTCCTATTGAAACAAATACCAAGGTTATTTGCCTTCTCAACATACTGAATTTTTGAGTTATCAGGATAGTTAGACAAGTCAAGTGTTTTTCTAGAGATGACTAGACATTTGCTTCTTTGTGTGTTTAATCTAAGACCAGATTTTATGGACCAATGTCTAATTGAGGAAAGACCCTCATCTATCCTGGCTACACAATCATAAACCTGGCCCACGTGGCAGTTATTCATCACTTGAAGATCATCAGCAAATAGATGTTCATGGCAATGCAATGGCGCAAAAGATTTGGTATTTCATTAACATAGATTGAACAAAGTATTGGACCTAAGATTGAACCCTGCGGAGCTCAAGTGGATGTATGCAACAAGTTTGAAATTCTATTTCCCAAAACAACAGCCTGTCGCCTATGAGAGAGATATGTAGAGATAAGTCTCACAGCGTCGGAAGAAAGTTTTTGACATAGAACATTGTGGTTGATGGTATCGAAAGCCGTTGACTAATCAAGGAGAACGAGAAAGAAAAGTTTGTTGGCATCAAGAGCTTTTTTCGCCCTTTCGACAAACTCTAGGAGTGCCGTTGTACTGCTATGGCCTGCACGAAATCCTGATTGCTTAAGGGCTAAAAGCTTGTTTTCTAGGAGGTAACAAGATAATTGCTTCTTCATAATTTTTTCAAGGACTTTTGACAGGAACGGAAGGATGGACGATTGGTCGAAACTGTGTGTTTTTGCTGTTTTTTGATATTGGAATGATTTTGGAACTTTTCCATTGAGCTGGGAAAATACTCTTAGTGAGAATGGAGTTAAAGATGGTGGTTATATAAAAAGCCCATAGCATTAGAGTTTACCGAAATGATACCTTCAACTACATCCTCAGCGCTAATACAGGAGAAGCTAAATACATCTTCAATTTGCATTTCCTACGAAAATTCGTGTGTCGGTAACGTTTGGGGCTGAGTTTCACAAGGTAAGGGAATCGACGAAACAAAATTGTTCTTAGTGTTGTGTTACAATCCAGCTAATCGATATTCAAAGAATTAGGCTTACTTACGATTTATTTCAAGTTCTTCCACAGTCTAAGGCCACTCAAAGAAATATTATGTCGACCTTGATACCAGTCAACTTTAGTGTTTCGAATAAGACGAACTATAAGATTTCGCAAGCGGCGATATATTCGGCCCTATCGAGGTAGCCGTCGGAGCGGAGTTTTCTCCGCAACGGATCTTTTTTCGGAGATTCAATTTTGCTTCGAAGTAGTTGCCGTCGTAAGAAATTTTTCACAAATGCGGCAATGCATTGCATTCCCAAAACTAAAATCTCCGCAACAAAAACTTATCGGAGAACGTCGGATCGTCCGATCGGAGAACTACCACGAAGCAAAATGTCTCCGATCGGAGAGAATTCCGCTCCGACGGTTACCTCGATAGGGCCGATTAGCAAGTCCTCCGAAATCGTAAAACGTTTCCACTTTTTGAAGGCATGATCCCTCTCTTGCATTTTTGAGCGGATTTCACCAGTAAGTCAAGGACATTGACCGTATTTGGCAGAGAATGTTTTTATGGGACAGTGCATCTCAAATAATTGTGCCAGATCATTTTGTACAAATTTTACTTGGTCATCTGGGTGGTGAAATCGATAAATAGTATCCCATCTTACTTTTCTTGCATTCATATCGAGACATGTAGTTTAAATTTTTTAAATCACGGTATTGAAAAGTTCGTGTTCTAAGTATGAAATCAAAGGAAAGATGAATAAGATCATGTTTGAAGAAACGGGGAGCACTAATTTGATCAAACGAAATCACTTTAAGGGAATCACTTACAAAGAAACTTATGTCGAATTCCTTTCAAGTCGACTGTAGTCAATTTTTTTTCAAAGGAATTCATTTAGAAGGAAAAAAATCGACTGCAGTCGATCTCTTTTTTGAGACGGATTTGCACAGATTTTCACACACACAACAATTTTGACAGATCGAAAACTGCAAACAAAAACATCAGCATATGAAAAAAATTTAAGGAAGCAGAATTGTTTTGTATTTAGTTGTGAATTTGGAAAACATTGATTGATGAATCCACGCAAGTTCCTGATATTCAGGACAATGCGGCCAACACTATTCACTTGGCCTATTTACTTCTTATCTCAAAAAATACGAGGTTAAAGTATCATTTCCTTTACAAAAATCGCAAAATTCGTATCAGTTTGTTTTACGTATAGTTCCACGGGGGAAAAAAAGTTGCGCCAGTCCTCCAAAATCTGATATACCGGATGGTTTCAATGTCGTTATTCTGAAGAGGATTGTTTTTACGCTTGGAAAGTTACTGCGTGAGCTTTTGTATAATGATAATGATCCATCCTATTCTTCTGGGCACTTTAACGGCAAATGAAAAGCAGCATTTTTCCAACTGCACTTACGACCTTTTTTTCCAAGAGGTTACGGAATTGATAAACTTTCAACTCATGAAATATCTTGAAGTACAAAACCTTCTTAACGACGGACAGTATGGCTCTCGAAGTAAAAGGTCCACTTATGAATTGATGGCATATCTCACTGAAACGTACAAGGCTTGATCTGTCTAAAGAATTTGATATAAATTGGCATCTATTAATGTTTTTGTTGACGACCTTAGCCTCAGTTTTTCAAGTGGAGCTGGACCGGTTGCGTATAATTAGTTCTTTGAATCCTGACCATGAGAGAATTTTCGCGTGGAGAAATAAAAAATAAAGTTAAATTCAATGTTTCTAAATTTCAGTGTCTCCACTGCTATTATCTATGAATGTTACCTGCATCAATAAAACAATAAAATTCTAACAGTAATTGTCATTTATGTCTAAACGAGGACTTCATTAAAAATTTCAAACATCTACAATTTTTAGCCAATTCTGAAGCCAAGTGAAGAAGCGCTTTTCATGGTAGTGTGATAACTCTCGGAGGACTTGCTAAATTCTCGCGAAAAGCCATAAACTAGGTAGTTGTCTATTATTATTTTTATGTGTTTGCTTCTGAATACAAAACCTTACAAACAAAAAGGGAATTCCTCCAATATTTCTTAATAAACAATAAATAAATAAAAAAAAATTTGTCTCTTGGATTAAAATTATCTCTAAGGCCAAGAACCGACATGTTTGCGACTCTGAAGTTATTTTTACGTCGTCACTAGCGACAATTGATTGCTTTACGAAGACTCTAGTCTCTCTAGAAAAACCAAACTAACCCTTTATAAGAACCTGATCATCCTATTCTGATGTTGTGAATTAATTTCAAAATATATATAACACATACTAGCAAATATGTACATCCGATAGTATTTTCTTTTGAAATACCTACCAACTAAAATAGCTACATTTAGCTTAAACTAATGGAATATTAATTGTTTTACATTAGAAGGCTTCTTTCGAAGACATTGACCATAAGGTAAATTTTTTATTTACCTGTCTGTGAACATAACAATTGTGTTGTTGTCATCTTTGAATGGAGCTACTGCTTCTCTTAAAAGGTTCACCTTATAACCGCCACCTGGACCGCTCATGTCCCCACCCTTCCATTCCGTTCCCAAGCCCAGCGGCGTAACCTATAATATTTTTATTTTAATATATTTGAATTATCATACAGCTAAACTTTTAGTTTCTTATCTATATGGTTCAAATTATATCTGTACCAAAACTCTGAAGCAATGATGAATAGGAAACAGTCAATTCTTTCAGATAAGAACTTACTTTAATCTTTCCCCATTTAATACTTAGGTCAACTTATGGTTGAAACCATTATCTTTTAAAATATAAATCAGAATTTTATTTGAAAGCGTTGTTTTTTATTTAATCCAAGCTTTTTCACGCAAAGTTATTATCTGGTCACATAATCATGATGACCGCGGTCGGCGTTTTCCATTTAAAGAAATTCTTCACAGATTGGCCGGATACAGATGAGTTTTTAATTTTCCAGATGTGTTGCAACATCTGGCGGCAACACACTCATTGCATATTAGAATTAAAAAAAGAAAAGATTGTGCTCATGTGCATTTACCATCATAATTCCAGTATGAAAAATTCTACTTCACGAACTGATTATGTATACATACATAAACATACCTATTATAACATGTAGGCTTCAAATTTCAAACATCAAAAGGGTTAAAAATCTCATTCAATGTATACGGTTCATTTATGCAAAACATGGTCCATTATAAATCGCATAGTATTGAGTTGAAGTGCTTATGTAAATAAGTCAAAAATATTAATTCAACGATTGGGTTCGTTGATCGATCTTGTCTTTTATGATAGAAATTTACATCTTAAGGTGAATATATTAATTTAGGTACCTAGGAGCTAGGACCAAGATATATGAGCTATTTTTGCCAAACAAGTGTAATCTGCGTGTTTGCATAATCTATCAATTGACCGCAACTGATCATATTGCGACACTCAAAACGGATCTGATCCTCACATACCCGGGTATCTACTAAAAATATTTTATTTATGAAAATATACCAATCAACTTACTTTGAAGCCGTTTATTTTAGCTGATCGTACGTAACGACGATACCCATCATTCTCTTCAGTGGCAACAGTGAACACTTTTATGATATCTATGGGAAAAAGGAGAAAAACACTAGCATTACTCTTATTTCATTTGTCTATATTTTCTATCTCCAAGCTCCAACTGGCCGCAGACAATATTTTCAATTAAGTTTTAGACAATTTATCAGCACATGGAACAGAAGGATGGGAATGAGATCATGCGGTTTAATTTTTCCAGCGGAATCGACACAAAAACGAAAGACGAAACTTATTCGATAAATAAAACATGAAAATATTATCTCGGTCCATGGTTTGCATTGATTTTGTATATGAAGTAGATCCAAAAATAGATTTCAAATGTAAACATTTTTCAAAATTTGTAATATTGACGAGTAGGTATTATACTTACCAGATTTAGCCTCTTTGGATTGGACATATCTACTTGTTGCAAAAATAAATATGCACAAAACGCTCAACTGCAGAACATTGATTTTTCCCATGGCTGGGCTGGTTAATTTTGATATTGTAGTTTTATTTGAACAATTGATTTATTTCAACTTTGAACTAGTAAGTTTATTGTATAAAAATAGAAAAGGTTTAATTTGTCATGGAGCTCAAAACAAAAACACAACTTCAATCAACAAACTTCAAAATGCGATTGAACTGAATTGTGTAGCATCTAGCATGTATAGTGAAATATTTCTTATCTTTTTTGTTTTTAGAGAGGGAGAATTTACCAAACTGACATTGGGAGCGTTCATCAAAAGTTAGATTTTCAGATTAGCTAACTTTTCTCGGCCTGTGATTGGCCAGACGTTAATGTCGTTTTCCATTGGTCGTTCGGAAGCCTTCTGAACGCTTCTCAAATCATTCCATTGGCATCAAATGACAGTTCCTCTCCTCGAAAGAAGAGAAATTTGATTCTTGATTTGAAGAAGGAAGCGAAACCAGAAGCACTCACACACTGAAACACTGTTGACGTCAAAATTGACAAATGTGATTTGCCACCTCTAAAAATTAAAAAAAACTGACCTGAAAACATTTATTAATATACTAATTTTGTGAGATGAGTTCTAAAAACATTTTAAGACATATTCCTGTCGTTTTAAGTGAATTATGAAAAAAATGAAAAAAGTGAATGAAAAAAAATAGCGCTCGACGTTTCACACCGATACACAATACAAGCAACGAAAACTTCAAAGCAAATAAAAGTGTTACTTTGGTATCCCGGATCGGAGAGTTTTTCCGGATTGCCAATGGAAAACGACATTAGTTTTTCAGTCAGGAAAAGAAGGCTGTAAATCCAGATTCAGTTTGTCAAGCTGTCAGATGCGATAAGTGACATCCAAAAATTATACTTGCCAAGTGATGGTGACTTTTTTATGCGTGATTTTTATTGAAAAAATACAAATAATTAATTCTAACTCCATTACTGATAGTTTTCTACTCTTATGAAATGTTTATCGCAGTAAAGTCAACAAGTTAATGAATTTTTTTTTAGATATGCAAATCAAAACCGTCGCACCTGACATATCTTGTTAGATAAACGTCCAACGCAAAACTGAATAGGTTTTTCAGTTAATCTTAAAATCTGATTTGCTATGAACGCCCCCATTGTTTGATTTTTATGAATATCGAGTTTGTCAAACAAATTGGATAGTGTGGCCGCTCATCAACAGGCTTGTCAAATTTGTTGGATGGTTTTCAAAATTTTTTGATATTTTTGCAAGTTGGACAACAAATTGGATGAGTGTGGACGCAAGTCGTCAAACTTGGAAGAAATTTCATTTCAAAAATTGTTTTCAAGTAGTGCACATCGCACGGAAAGAACATTTTTCTTTGTTCGGTAGGTACATTCATGAGGAATTTATGATGGTGTCAGGTAGTGCACCTCGCAAGGAAAAAATGTTGGGTAGATTAAAAATGGATTTTATGATATTTTCAGGTAGTGGACCTCGCACGGAAAAATTTCTTTTTGTTGGTAGGCACATTGAAATAGGAATTTACGATACTTCCAGGTAATGGGCGTCACAAGGAAAAATATTTTTTCCTTGATGGGCACTTGAGGGTTTTAGGTAGTGCACCAAGCAAGGAAAAAACAGCTATAATTTAAATTAAAGTCGATTATCTCCAAATGTTTTCAGGTAGCGCACATCGTACGGAAAGAATATTTTTTCTTTGTTGTGCACATTTATGATGTTTTCAGGGAGTCCACCTCTTTAGTCCCTACACACTTTCTTTTGTTTTTCTTGCTTTTCTAAAATTTCATCCCTAAATTGCGCTGCTACTGCTATGTCTATCATCGTTGAAATTCAGACCAGAATGAAGTTGGCCAACAAGTTTGATGAGTGTGGACGCTACGGGTTTTTTCCGTCCAACTTTTCATCCAACAAATTTGACAAACAAATTGGACAGTGTGGACGCCGCTAATCATATGGCACTTTCCATTGGATGAAAAGAACCGTCCAGGAGCGTCCAGAAGCATTCTCAAACCGTTCCATTGGTGCAAAAAGATCGCTTCTCATAATTCTGAGGAGTGACAGCCGCTTCTCGATTTGAAATGAGAATCGACTCAAGAAGCACTAACACATGTTACTCAAATATTAAAAAGAAAATTTTCTTCAAGGAATATTTTTTAAGAGCCTGGTTTCACTCACACAAAGGCAATTACGTTAAACTGAACAGAAATTATTTTGGGTGTTCCATTGGTTTTTAAAATGAGTGCTTCCCCGAGTGAAACCAATGGAAAGTGCCAATACTAAATACAATGATAGGTTGTCAAAAAAGCACTCCACTCAATTACCAATTCATAATAGTTTCACTACTATGCAATAGGTGGCAGCAAAACGAAAAGTATAAAAGCTCCTTCAAAAACTTTTGGAAGTTGTAATAATTGTAACCGACAATTAAAAATAGAAGGACATATTTGAATTTTTTAATTTGTGCTCAATGAATATGAACTCTGCAAGAAAAAAGTAAGGACTTTCTTTCGATTATGAAATGAAGACTTAACTGAAATGAAAAAAAAAATTAATAATGATATGAAAACAAAATGCAACAAAATAAAATTATGTGAGATACCTAAACGAAATTGAGTAAACTCTCTAGTACTATCTTAATAAAAAAATGTTTGTAAATAATTTACAGTTCAACAAATGTCTTTAATTGCATTTTGAATTTTCTAGGTTCTATGTAATAAGCCATTACAGCAGGAAGCTCTGAAATTGTAGCAAAACTATTATAGACAAACAAATTTAAATTCTAAAGCTATTCTATCCGTGAACTAGGACGATTAGCCACCGCGGGCCAAAAATTCAGTTAAAGAGCTTAATTCTCAGGCAGCTGTATAGCGACTGAGCCGATATTTCAACTATACAGACATATTTATATTTATTCGATTATCGCTTTTATTTTTGGATTGTTTTCATAGCCCCACAAGTTCAAATAAAATACGGTGTTAAAAAACTGATCATTGATTTATAAAAAAAACGTGGAGAAATCGATTAAAAATGTTGCTCTCAGTTGTTCAATGGTTTCCACATATATAATTTAGGGCATTTTTGACGAGTCCTTGGTGTCCTGGTGGAATGACTAAACAAACGAGAGTTTTTGCAATTAATATGATTTAAGTCATAATTTGCTATAAAACTGAAATTTTAGTTTAGTCGACGTGTAAAGCATTCTTGCAACCGCCGCGCCGGCCGGCGCCACCTTAACCGTAAAAAAAAAACTTTACATCGGACGAAGGGGTAGGGTCAGGTATCTTCTCAGATTACCCTAACGTGAATAGATCAATAAAGCTTCCAGACTTCTGCAGTGAGCTTCCGCAAAGCACCTAGCTGCGCAAAACTTGATCAACAAAAATATTGACTTCTTCATAGACAGTCAGGCGGTCATTAAAGCTATCTCATCCATTATCACAAAATCCAGACTAGTAGACAGCTGTCGCAGTAAAGCTCAGCGAAACAAACACAGTAAGTTTAACCTGATGGGTTCCAGGAGATCGTGACATAATCGGTAATGAAATTGCGGATTAGCTGGCTAAAATCGGGTCAGCACTCGAATCCAGCGAAACGAACACCTCAGTTCTAAAGCCACTAGAGAAGAGAAAAAACAGAATCAAACACAATTTTCTAAAAACCGCCAATGACAGGTGTTCATCTTTAGAAACATGCCGAGTCTCCAGAAACCTTTGGCCAGATATTTCGAAGAAAAAAATAGAATTTCTACTCCAGCTATAAGCAGACCTCGGCTCTCTCTGTTGATTGGCATTCTCACGGACCACAACTCGTTGGGTACCCACATGATGAGAATGGGCATTAGCACATCAGACTTATGTAGAGGATGCCAAGATGAGGAGGCAGAGGAAGGATCATTCCACTTTCATTCAATTTAATGTCATGTAATTTTCTTAACATAATACTTATTGTACAAAACTCAAATATCAACACCAGAGTAATAATCTTCCAAAAGTGTGTACAATTACTCACTTACGCAAACGATATTGACGTTATGGGAAAAAGCAAACGTCATAAATAGTATGGATGGTTGATGAGGGCAAAACGAAGAATATGCTGCCATCAAATAAGGACAGAGAGGCAGATAAGGAAACGCTTGGCCGTTTCGAATGAAAATTACTCCGAATTATCTCTGGTCCCTTATATGAAGACAATGTGTGAAGAAGAAGATACAACAACGAGCTGTATGAGCTGCACCGCGACATGGGCATAGGTAGAAGAGCTCGCCCGAAATCGAAGTCTTTATCGAAAGATGTTTGGTTGAGGCACAGGATCACCCCAAACTGTAATGTAAGTACTGTAGAACTGTAATAAAGTAAGTACTTCTTTCAATAATTTTTTTTTACTTTTTTCGTTTTAGTTGATTGAGAGTTATGTACATACATACTTACAAAACAATACTTCTTACTTGCCATGTAGATCAAACACTCAGATTTTTCTCACCACCCATAGAGGTATCAGGTACATACAAGAAATTACGGAACAAAAAGAATACTTTTAACAAATATTAAGAAAATACCAGCCTATGCTGGTTGACAGAAAATCAAACTAACCAAATTCTGCAATCTGTCTGAATATTTTGTACCCCGTTCAACTCAAATACTTTCACTATTCAAGATTAGTTCGTGCACTCGTGCAGCTGAAACTTGACATATATAACTACATACCTTTCTATTCTTAACAACAAAAAAAAATCGATTTTCTGCATAACTGACTATCAGCAAATCAATTTCCGTCGTTCGTGTAGGAACGTAATTCATTCATGCCTTACTATGTAGATGCTTGCAGATTGTCTAAATAAAATATTGTTTTCGCTTTTTCTGGAATAGTTAAAAGCTATAAGAAAATAAAGTTTTCGAATTCAATTTGTGGAAGCTGGAAACTTTCTTTTCAGAGAACTTTCTCAAGAATTTGTTGTTGTTCCTTAACGTGGCGCTTTCAAATTGTTTACATACCAATTCTGGAAAGACTAAAACAACCCTCCATAGGTATACGAAAGAACTTGTGGTATGGATCACCGTAATTGTTTAATCCAGTTAGTTAATTGCATTAAAGAAAAACTTACATTTCGTTTGGTTGGTCGCGACTCAATGTGAAAATATTAGTTCAACTTGTTTCTTTAAAGCAGTAACGGTCGTCGCCGCTGTTTATTCAAAAATTGCAAGAGTTAATTAGTAACTGAAAAGTTTGATAACATCAAAGTAAACTAAAATGGTGAAAGACGATCCTGAAACAGCTGCGCTCAAGCAGGAACTAAACGATTTGATACAAAAATTTAAGGTCTAAAAGATTCAATGGATATTTTAAACTTATTCAAAAACCACATTTCTTTAAAGGACGATGCAAAGACAAAGGCTGACTGTACGCTCCAAGAAAAATGTGGCGACATGTCGGACATAGCGAAAATAAGGTTCCAATCGAAAAAAATCCTTAAGGGCCACATAAATAAAGTGAATTCCGTGCATTTTGCGGCGGATAACAGGCATTGCGTTACTGGAGCATTGGACGGTAAGCTTATCATATGGGACACTTGGACTGGCAATAAAGTGCAAGTCAGTATGAAATAGGGATGATTAAAATGTGAGGTGGTTAATGGGTTAATTTCAGGTTATACCACTTCGATCAGCGTGGGTTATGACAGTGGCATTTTCGCCATCGGGAAATTTCGTCGCTTGTGGAGGAATGGACAATCAATGCACTATCTACGATGTGAATAATCGTGATGCATCAGGAGTGGCAAAAATGACAAGGGAACTCTTAGGATATGAAGGTTTTTTAAGCTCATGTCGATTTCTCGATGATACAACCCTCATCACTGGTTCAGGAGACATGAAAATGTAAAAATATTGCAAGTTTATTGTGGTATGTTTTTAATTTTTAATTGCAGAATGCACTGGGATCTCGAAAAAGGTGTAAAAAAGATGGAATTCAATGGGCATGCTGGTGATATAGCATCTATTTCACTTTCGCCTGACATGCAAACTTACATAACAGGCTCCGTCGATAAGACTGCAAAGCTTTGGGATGTACGAGAAGATAAACACAAGCAAATGTTTTTTGGCCATGAAATGGACGTTAACTGTGTTTGTGTAAGTCATATGAATTCTCAATATTTGATTCTTAAATTTGATTGCCTTTTTGGTATGAAGTATCATAACAGCGGACACGCTTTTGCCACTGGTTCGGAAGATCAAACTGCCCGCTTGTATGATATACGATCCGATCAACAAATTGGCCTCTATGAACCACCTAATAAAAACACTGGCTTTACATCTTGTGGTAAACAATAAAACAATCAATCAAGTAGATTATTTGAATATATGAACACCTTGTTTTTTCAGCTTTGTCGTACAGTGGAAGATATATCATTTGTGGTGCAGTAGATGGCAATATTCATGCCTGGGATACCATGAAAGTTGTTCACAATGGTAAGATCGATCCATAAGTTTTTAAGATCACATATCGAATTTTTTTTTTAGGAATACTTGCGGGCCATGAAAACCGAGTTACTTGCTTAGCTATGACGCCAAATGGAATGTGCATGGCTTCAACCAGCTGGGACCAACATTGCCGCATCTGGGTTTAAAGAGTTTTATCTATTAAATGAACAACCACAAAAGAATAGTTATGAAACAATAAAATGTGTGTTTTGCTTCATAGTAAATAAAGAAGCTGTTTCCACCATTCAAACTTGGTTTTTTGAATGCTTTTACATATTTTAATTAAAATATAGATTAATTTTGCACGTGAGTTTGGAAAACAAATGTACTTGTTTTTCTATTTTGAATAAAATGAACAGAATTCGCTTAACCCAAATCTAGTTATTTGAAAAACAGAAAAAGATATTATAAGTGTCATCTAGTTCAGGCTTCACTGCTGAAAGTCTTTTGTCTTAAGCTGAGAATCAAACAAAAAACTTCCATTTCCTCATTATTATTTGTTATTTTAAAGAAAACCCTCTGGGCTCTGATAAATGCTAAAACAACATAAATCCATCCCGCACCTAGTACATTGCCAAAATTTGTTTAAAATCTCTGTTCAAAAATTGATTTGTCCAATCATTTTCTGGGTTATCCAAATGGTTATCAAAATCTACAATGTCCTTCATAGCACCACGCTTGAGAAGAGCCGAAACAGCTTCTAATGTCGCTTTAGATTGTACTAAAATAAACGAAGCTTTTTTCCAGTGCGACTCGGTATAGGAAAACACCTTAATGGCAGGTTTTTCAGTTCCATGACACACAAATTTACTATCGATGACTACGAAACAAGCGTTCTTCAAGTTTTCCTGTATTTTATCAGCGATTTTTGCACCTGGAGCTTTTTCTACTGATGCGTCGTAAAAGTTTTCAGATGCACCATAGTATCCAGCTATGATGAGCCCTTGACTCTCGGCCATTGCTTCAATCTAAAACGACACCAATGCTGTAAACGAATACTAAAAATTATTAAGACCTACCAACCTGGACAAGGGCTATTTCAACCATTGGAGTCACGTAGAGACACTGGTGAAAAAGTGGAATTGCATCTACAATGTTAATTGAATCGCTTCGTCCAACAGTGGTCTTCTCGCCCAGTAAAATACCATTTATTGCACAATGGGGATATTTGGCTGCGTGAAATATCATTTTAGCATACGCTTTTTCTGATATTTTATAGTCTTCCATTTAATTCAATTATATTTATAAAAATACACTAAAAAAATCTGATTTTATTTTGACGTCGAATCTTCGCTCTTGCAAGTTAACAACTTCAACTATTCGCTTTCGCTAGTTCGCCCGTCGCCGTCGCTGACATAAACTCCAACTGACAGTGGCATGCGGCACTGACAGTTCTTTTTTGACAAAAAATTTGAGCACTGCCAGAACAAAAATATTTTTTACCGAATTCACTTTGGTAGCTTTCATTTGTTAAATTTAACGAAAAGAGACTCCGAAAAACTATATGTACTGGGGCTGGATACCGTAACGTTTTAGACGACTATCGTTTGAATTGTAAGCACTAAAAAAACGTGTTTAAGACCCTGAAAAAGTTCCTAGAATTTGTAGGACGATAGTAAAATAGCTTTCTACCAACCACTGAAAGCGAGATTATATAAAACAATCTTGTAACGATGCAATCTACGACAGACTATTGAACGATAAGTTACGGAATTTGGGCCCTGGGTGGTCATTCCGTAAGGAGTCGATAGTGAGACGATATCGTTTTGATAGCACTGCTCTCCGTAAGACAAAAAAAAACTATCGACGATAGAGGATAGGCGACTGAACCGATGCTTTCCGTAACATGTTTAACTGTCAAATTTTGACGATATGACGAAGTCGATCGTCTCATACATTTCTTTGGCGAAAAATTAGCTTTTAGAATTAATTTATTGCGTTTGTCGCTAAAACGGAGATTACGGGACAAGGGAAGAGTACTTGTAAGTATATTTTTCCGGACATGATGGGTAAAGTCGCATTTTTGACAGCACAAAATACTAACAAATGCATGAATTCATTTGTATGTTTTATAACGAGTGAAAAAATGAATGTCTGGGTGCTCCTCCATGAAATTCATCAGTTGCTTTGACGTTGCTGACCATATTTCATCATTATCATTTTCTTAACCTAGGTATTTGTAATATTTCAGCCTAAAATATTAGTTTTGTCTAAGTTATATTTGAGTAAATCGCATTTCAAGTTCTTGAAGATATTCCTTTGAAATTTTAAGGGAATATTTTTGAAATATTAGGTTCGTTCGTTGAACTTTACCCAGGGCTGACCTAGGTTTCCTTGACAACCCTATGAGCTGTCAAAAAAAAAAGACCAGTCCTCAAAAAACGCTAAAACAAAAAATCACCACACATCCCTGTCATTTGAACAAAAATAAATGCCATTTGACAGTCCTGTTCATTACCTAAACTCACCACAGCAAAAACCTTTGGCGAGTTGAGGGAAAACCCATAGCAAACCCAGGGCTCAAAAAACACTCATTTTGACATTCAGGGTGACTTTATGCTTCTCAAAAAATGCTTTGTGGCTATTTTCTCACACATTTACGAAAAATATGTCAAAGTTATGGTACCGTTCACAGTTCTAACTCTGGAATTATGGGGGGGGGGGGGGGGGGGGTTGAATTATCTTTAAAATAAGCAAGGCGGTAATTGAAGCCTGTGGACCAGTGACGAGAGCAAGCACATCAATGAATTAAATATTCATCCGTTTGACAATACAAAAAATAGAAACACCTATCAAGCATTGAAAAAATAGATATTGCATTAAAAAAAAAAACAGAGAAAGAACAAGATTTTTGACAAGCATTTTTCTGGGCTTAGCTTATATCCGCGGGCAAAAAAAAAACAGGGATATTTTTAGATACCTCTTTGGGTAATGTTTTGCTTTTTCAAAAGCTGAATACGATGCTCATACGGACTCAAATTAAAAAGATTATTTCCAGCACGATCCTTCAGAGCAAAACGAACAAATTTGTGTTGTATTGCCTCAATAGCCCTGTTCACACTGTACAATTAGTTGGACAAACTTCGTTTGATGGAAGTGGGATGGTCTGATGTAGTTTGCGTTCACACTTATCAAGCTTGTCGTCCAACTTTATGTCACATACCCTTCCACTCCATCCAACATCTAGATTTTCAAAAATTTTTGAAAACCATCCAACATGTTGGACAAGCGGTCGTTTTAAGGGTTCACACTATCAAGCATTGGTCGTTCAAGCCCAAGTCTGTCCAACTAATTGTGCACTGTGAACAGGGCTAATAAAAGCTTATTGATTTCATATATGTGACCAAACTTGAGAGGAACTAGTCGTACAAGGATAGGGTGAAATAAAGACCACCAATTTATGACATAAGATTTGTTTTTCTTACAATTATGAGTTTATGCGTTCACTAAATTCAAGGTTAACTTCAAAGTAACCACCAAAGCTTCGAAAGCTTGAAGCATTGCATAGTGAATGACTAGACATATACTTACAGTTTTATATGTTTCCCTTTTTCGAGAAGGTCATAGTTTGTCATTTGGAGAGGGAGATACCAGCGTTTCCCCTCCGTAGTGTCACTGTTTATAAATGCATCCGACAGAGAAATGAAGGAATGTAAAATGTTGTTGTGGAATTTGACTTAATAAGTATTAATCATCAGATATGAATAAATTAAAACGCCTCAAGTTTATATGATGGTTGCGTTTTTGTTGGAACTCAGTAATAATATAATCACCTCAGCAATAGACGTTGCCACTGAACACAAAAACAAATCTATACGGAACTAAATGTGCTTAGTACTGATTTGCTTTTGTGTCCAGTAGTAATATTCATTGCTGTGGTAAATTATATTGCTGAACTGATTATAGGATCGCTAAGAGAGTTGAATGCTAAGAAAAATCAGTGTAAATACACTCGAGTTCATACCCATACGTTCAAAGAGATTTTGGCGATTCATGATCGAGAGCTTGGATCTGGACCTAAAGTTTTTAATAAATATCTTTTCTTCTTTTTCAAAAACTAGGGTGATCGAATATTTTTTCCAAAGACTTGGAAATAGTAGCTGAAAAAGATACTAAAGTTAACTTGGGAATAATTGCGGAAACGAAAAGTAATTTTCATCGACTATTACGGGGAGGTATCACAAACGCCGGGTTCACACTGTACAATTAGTTGGACAGACTTTGGTTTGAACTACCAATATGCGGTTTTCAAATATTTTTGAAAATCTTGAAGTTGGAGGGAGCGGAGAAATACATGTCATAATGTTGGACCACAAGTCTGATAAGTCTGAGCGCAAACTACATCCGACTATCCAACACTCATCAAACGAAGACTGTCCAACTACAGTGTGAACTCCACTAAAAAGAACCGCAAAGGCATTGCAAATATCATTGATATCCTTTTTTACTTTACTTCTCTTGATATCTATAAGTCCCTGTCCACACGTGTTATTCCAATAACGTTATATCGGTCGTTTCTGGGCAAAAGGGGTGAGGAAGAAAGAGGCTGGATGCGCAAAACGAAATCAGATTTATCTGCCTAAGCAGTACACTTGGGGTGTCCAGACGGGTTATGCTCATAACGTTATGCTTTTTTCAATACACTTTTCAACACAAAATGGAGAACTTGTGCGAGGAAGTATAACAACGTGTAGACACCTAGCGTTAACAGCATAACGTTATTGAAATAACCCGTCTGGACAAGCACTAAGTCAAGTGATGTTCAAAATAATAAATAACCGAGCTAGTGTTTCAACTAAGATTATTGATTAAAGTTTTTCAGGTATTTATTTATAAAAATTCTGTTTACTAGTTTAAATTTAACTCATTCTCAATCATTTTGTCAACTACGCCCGCCGACTGTCATTCACATCGCCTCAAAAATTTTTCCTACAAACATTCGCATTACCTACGTACATAACTTAGTCATTGTTATGAATGATTCAATCGAAATTCATATCCAAATTGTGAAAGTTTTGAATCTTAGCCCGGTGGTGTTCTGAAAATGATTTTGAAATTAAAGAGTGTGTGCCGTGCTTAAATTTTGCGTGAGTGTCATCTGTCATGCTCTATGGATGTTCTCACTTCTCAATTTGTTCTCCCCCTACAAACTAACATGACGTCACATTCGCTTGCCGGGCCGGGACGAGCCCCCATTCATATTTACATATATGTATGTAATATTAAATCAATGCAATTTGCCAAACACATGCGCATTTCTTGCTTACTTGTAGATACACTCACGATTTCAATCTCTTGGCAAAGCAATAATCCATTAAGCACAAACCTACCAGCACTTTTGATCTCTATATCTGGCATCGTTTAAAATTTCAGGGTCAAACGACATCTAAATATACAAAGGAGCATACGTAAACGTACGATTGCAGCTGAGTTTTTGGCCAAATTTAACTTTATGGTTTTTACATTAGTTCTTTTAAGGTGTCATTACGTAAATAAAATGCTAAGAATGAAACTTTCAGACAATCAGGAAGAATTTCATGGACCGGTGTGAATGAGCGAACTCAATAAATTGCAAGTATATTGCAACCCCATTGAAATTGGAATTGATGTTGATAACACACATCTCACTGTGAAAAGAACAGTGTATGGGTGTATTTTTATTTTTGAATCCGAAAACACACACACACAATTTCACTATCACGCCAGAACTCGGTTCTGAGCAAATTTGTCTGATTGAACGAATGTGTCTTCTAAGCGACATGACACTCCGTATCAAGTATTTGCGAAGTGAAAACGTTACGAAAATTTTATATCAACGCAGTTGTGTTTCCGCCGCCGTGCTGGACAGGAAAAGAACAAATTATTATATTAAGCAGCATTTCCATCCTATCAAAAAGTCTTTGTTAATATATTTTACATCTTAAGAAAGAACAATCAGCAATATACACAATTAGTGACAGCTGAGAGGATACATTTGTTTTAAAGTCGTTGTTTGTATTTTTGTTTTATATTGTGTGATACTTTGCTTAAACGTGAATCCTTGTACTTTTACAACGAGAATTTCAACATTTCAAGTGAAAGGTATGTATAAAATTTTAATCTTTATTATTTTGTGAAGTTCAAGAATTTGGGAGCATAAATTTCACCTGTCTACATGCGATTACATATTCTAATGTTGTTTATGATCTGAGAGATATACATCATTATTTGTCGATATACATAGCCAAAAGAAATCAGCCACAAAGGCGGCACTATCAGACATTTGAGATTAAGAATGTCAGACTTAACAATTTTTAAATAGAATAGGTATACCTCTATACATTGTTTGAGTATGCATTTATTATCGTTTTTATTCAAAATAATATCTTTTTTTTTTTTCATTATTTAATAAGTGTCCAATTAATTTGATTCGACAAAGAAAATAATAGGTAGGTAGTTGAAAATACCTAAAATCGTTTTAACTAGGTACTATAAAATATTCTTAAATCTTAAAATTTATATAACCTATGTTATCATTCATCAATAACTTCAACAAGGTTAAACTATGGAACAAATGAGCAAGAATTACTGACCTTCACAATGACACAATGATGATTAAGGAAAGATTCTTATCATTGTTTGTCATAGGAAAGTTGTATAAAAATGAAAATAAATAAATAGGGCGACTCAATCGAGCTCAGCCAGCCCGGGTGGTCCTAAATCACTTCTCTCAACCAAACTTGGTTATGGGAAGCGACCTAAAATTTCTTTTCCGATTCATAGTGAGAAAGCGATTTTCATGGCAGTGTAATTACTCTCATATTCTTCGTGAAAGGCGATACTAGTAGAAAAACAATTGGATGTTTCTGGCAAACCACAAAATGTTTTATACCGACGCATAACTAATTAGATTACTAATTTATTATTGTTCTAGTAAACGATTTCATGAAAACTAATTTGCAACAAGGTGCATCTTCGTGTCGTTGGTACTCACGCTTTAAACCGTTAGCTTGTAAAAGGGTGGAGTACTAAGTATGTTAAACACTCAGTTTTTATTGGGCTTATGCTAACCTAGAAGCTCAGAGAAGGAGGTAGTGTTTGTACAAAAAAAACTTATAAAAGGGTGGAGTACTAAGTATGTTAAACACTCAGTTTTCAGAATTTCAGAGAAGGAGGTTGTGCAAAAAATATATGTGTATACAGTGGTTTTTGTTTGGGCTATTGACATCACAACTCTGGTTATTATTTGTCTATGTGGTTCTCCAACACTTCTTCTTCTTTCTTTTTCCGGCGTTACGAGGATCACACCTATTCCACTTAACAGCTTCACTCTAGTGATACGCTCGTGGAGTACGCCCTCTAATTTTCTAACACATACGACATAAAAATAAATAAAAACTCAGAAAATTGTGTTGTTCGCCTGAAATAATCCCACAGCATTATGTTCTTACAAAAGTAGATACTGTTTCGTGTATGCTTTCAAATATGAAAGATGTAAGGAACTAACCTTTATGACTTAGTTTAAAAAATCTATGGGATTGCAGGGCATTTTTAAATAGTGAAAATTAAAAACAATTGAAAGCTATAAGGTGTATAAATAATTACGATCAGTTTTTCAATTCAATAAATCACAGTAGATTGTAAAAAGTTGTTGTAGGTATACTCAAATATCCGAAAGTAGATTGTGTACCTACATACATACTATACTTAATTGTGAATCACCTTATTGTTCATCGTTTAACGACACTACAAAGGATAACACAAACACATTGTTTATTTGTACGTGAACTGTTTACTTTCTAGATAGTCCGAATTGTGCTTACATCAATTGTGTGAAAAATAAATAAACTGCAAAAGACAGAAAAACCAAACCATATACCTTTAGATTAGATTAAGTATTGGTAACATTGATAACATCTGCATACATAATATGCATTATCGTGTTAGCCATATTTAAACAACCTAACAATACAACTGCTTTTATTTCTATAAAACAATAAAATCGATTAAAAAAAACATGATTGGTTGGATTACTTTTTTTTGCTAATAAAGGCTTGAAAAGTCTTTATTACTGCTAATTGTATAATGTTATTAATTAAAAATGAAATACTCAATCAATTCCTTCTGCACATTCCTCAACTTAAAAATTTCATCTGTATTTACTCTGATTGTAGACTAAACTAGAATTTATTTTTGGAGTTAATAGGTCTGTTCCTGGGCAACCCCAAGTAGGTACTTATAACCTTATCTCACCAAAGATTTGAAATGAAAAATCCGATTTGAATCTTTAAGAAGTTATGAAATGTTAAAATAAATCGATCTTCACATTCCTCAATTTTAAAGTATTTTCTGTATCTACTGTGATAACATTGACATACATAAGTAGAATGGTATTTTTGAACTTAAATAGGTTGAGATGTGTATCCGGCAACGTTAAGTACTTTGGTGCTTAACTTAATTTTTTTGAAGATTTGAAACGCAAAATCGGATTAGTGTATCTAAGTACTTATACATAATAGAGAAAGCAAGACGTCTGACTTAAAATTGTATTGAGTAAACTATTGCATTTATGGAGCAAATGCGTTAAAACCCATATTTGTGTGAATTGGAGATTGTTGTTGAGGTAACATATTATTCCTTTCTTATTTTCTTTTAAATTTAATGATCATAAGTCCTAACAAAAAGAAATAGGGTTTTTCAAATAAAAGTTCTTGGGTCTAGAGAATTTCTCCCAACCATACCTTGAAACGAATGGATTTTACTTACAATTTTTTCTACCTATTCCGAACAGTTAAGTGAGAAAGTGTAAGTTTCATTTCAGAGTAATTACACTCGGAGGTTCTGCCAGTTGAACGTTTCTGAAATTCGTACCTCAAACTCCTGTTTTTCTTAAATTGCAATTTGACATATATGTAGATACTTGGCAAATAATTTGTGAGGTAAATGAATTCAACGTTGTTTGTTTTAGACAATTATATATATAAAGATGCATTTGGCAAATAACACCCCCCCATTAATCACTTGCTGGTACAAACAGATATTAACACAAGATCTCGGGTGCATTCTTGGGATTAGCTTTGTTGACTACGTACAAAATGATTAAGTATTAGGTATACGAATCTTTAGCTTTTGTAAATAAGCTATTTTCCGTTTTAGTAAACATTGTAAAAAGGCAAGACATCAAGTGGGAGTGTAAAATGGCAGAGTCATTGCACTCCGTTATTACAATTGATTTCAGTACCTTTTTTTTTTTGAAATTCCAGGCCAATCCGTTTGAGACATTTCAGTCAAGTGAAATTCTATGCCCTTGAGTGCCATACTCCGTGTCTACAATTTCGTTTACTGTTCATTTGTTCAACATGCAATTGTACACATGTACATCTGTATGTATGTAGAAGGCATCCGATTAATATTTGGAACATCAGCACAAACAATTTATGGCCAAAAAAAGCACACCATTACTTGATAAAGTAAAATCATCAAACCATTTCCGCGACTGTTTTTGATGTTATCTTGTAGGAGTAACAAAATCATATTTTGTTTTATGAACTGAACACGTGTCATTGATATGATTAAAACAGGAGTGTAGTGAAGAGAGTTGTACTTCGAACTTTGTTTACACCCCTGAATCTGATAGTGTAGGCTGTAGGTTGGTGAAACTGTTTTCACTTTCCATGTTTATTGACTTTATAATCAATTATTTTGACACAAATATTTATTGTTCAAGTTTAATAGCAAGTTGTGATAAGAGATACTTCTTAGAAATATGAAACAAATTCTTGAACTTTTACGTAGGTTTTGAATGATTGCTATCAATTTACAGCGTCATAAAGCTGGCTTAAGCTGGATTAAGCTGATCTTTGAAAAAAACTTTTGTCTCTGTGAATATTTTAAGCTTAATCAGTTAAACACTTCTGGCTTATCTGCAGTTCTAAAAAAGTTTGCCTTCCCAGACATTTTTTAACCCTCAAAAAATGCGGAAACACATTCGTAGTGTCAGTTTGACTGATGCCAGGTGGTGGCTGTATAATTTCCCTTTTCTAGATACATTGCATTGAAAATGAAATCAGTGACAACGATCGTGAAAAGGTTCCCTAGCTCAGCTTTTTTTCAGAGCCACAAACAAAAGGTTAATTGCACTAAAGAAAAGAGAAGAAAAAAAAACAATAACAAACAAAAAAATTAAAAAACGCATAACCAATGCTTTCAAATACAAACCAGGTATTTGCTTCGCTATAGAACATTGATTGTAGTTTTCATAGTGCTGTTTCAACGTACAGTGGGGTGAAATTACGTGACGATGCATCGTATCTTCATCGAAACGCGATCTATATTGTTGTATAGGTACTACAGACTTCTGAATGCTTACAAACTTACATATTTTGAATATTTTACAAGAAAAAGCAAATTGAATTTCATAAAGTACGTCGAGCACGTGCTCTTTGACAGTTTTGAATTGATTTCAATTAGACAAACGTACGAGCGTTGATTTAGTCCGATTTGCATTCTCAAACGATAACATTTTTGAACTTGAAATGTGACTAAATAAAGCTGTGATCGAAAGATGTGCATTGCCAACGTCAATTTAAATGGAAAGAAATTCAGTCTACGATAAACAAATGAGGCGGATGACGTGCCCACTGGCAGTAGCCAATGAAATTCTAGATCGATTTGCCTTATCTACACATATATGTAATTGTTTTGTTTTCAATGAACGTGGGGTTGGGGATTTACGTGCAACGTAGAAAATCTAAAAAAAAAAAAAAGAAATGCTTGCTACACAATACGTATTTTTTGAGCGAGTCTGGAAAATGCTTTTGATTTTCTCAAAATTCTCTACATATTTTATTTGTTATAAAATTTTCATCAAAATTAGTTCATGTAAATTTTTTGTCAGCTTTGAATCGACAACATCCTTCCTTTGATCATTGTATATTTATGTACCTATATAAACTATAGTAAGTCAAACAGTCGATTTAACTATCTTAACGACCGGAGGACACCGGTGGCGCACCAATCGCTTATATTTTTATTTATAAATACAATGGTGAAACGGAGACTGCTAGGTTGGACCGGAGACAATAGTTTTGCCATGAGTCCAAACGTTAACACAATCCTACTATTGTTTATGTACATTGTACACAATGCTTTAACTATACCATCATAATTGAAATGTGCTGAAACACGTTTAGTTTAAAATACCAGAGTTTGTATTTTTAAATATGTACAGTACACAATACATATGTATATGTATAATAGGTACAAGCCGACAAAAATATCTCTTCAGGCGGAGCACTTTCTTACGGACGTTTAAATGGTTACAATTCAAATTTATATTTTCGCAAAGAGTTGTTTCATGTTTACATATCATTTTTCGAGGGGAACATCTTGAGAGTGTGAACAAGATGTTTGAATGTAATGAACTAGCAACAATTACTAATAATATACCTATTAGCCATCTACGGACTTACATCCAATAAGTTGGTAAAATGTATACTACACGTATTTATAACTACATAATTATTTTGGTAAATAGGAAGTAAGTAAATAGTAGGGCACAACAGAGCTCGGGGACTGCTAGAGCCTAGCGCATTACAATAAACCATACCTTGTGAAGAATGGACCAACAAATTATTTTGTGGATTAGGTAGAAACGTTTAAAAGAAATAGCCCTTATATGGTAGAATAATTACTCTCGGAGGACTTTCCATATCCTCGCGACAGACGATATCCATGGAAAACTTTTGATAGTTTGTCTCAAGTAACACACATTTTTACACGACACATATTTATGGGGTTTTCCATAAATAAAAATATAATCCAAATTTGTTGAATTAGCAGAATTCATTGTTTTTCCATTTTGTATCAGTTCTTTAATGCAGCAACACCAATACAATCGTCTGTCAATGTTGAATTTTTTAATACCTTTAAACGTTGCGAAACGATTTGGATGCAGTCCTTAATAAAAAATTGCTTCCATGCATTTGTGACATCCATAGAGTTAGACTCCGTCAGATTTAAGACCCACCACAAAGAAGTCCTGTAATGCAGTAAGTCTTAAAAGTATAAATGACTTTTATGTTAGGATGAGCCAAATTTTGTGGGTGACCAGGAGCATTATCCAATAGCAACAGTGCTTTGAAGTTCAAATTTTGAGTTTTCAAATATTTCTCTACTTCTGGCACAAAAAAATTTGAAAACCAGTCTTTGAATATCTCTCCAGTAACCCAAGCCTTAGAATTCGCCCTCCAAAACCGTGCAAAGCAATGGTTTGAATCGTGTTAAGCGAAAATATGTCGCAAAAAGTCAACCGTGTTAAAACGAGGCCGTGCTATAAGAAGCACGTGTTATTTGATGTTGAGGCGGCGCGCCTGTATTAGCTGGATCCGGTTGTGTGCCACCAAATCCGTAACTTACGGCAACCAAAAGACATTTTAAAGTGCCTTACTAAAAACTTTATTATTTGCCCCGTATACCGGTGTATACATAAATATGTATATATATGATATATGTAATAGGAATAGATGACCTGCCCGGTGTAGCTCAGGACACGGCATAAAATTTATGTTAGTGAGGGATATTGCAGCATCCTAATGTTGGAAATCTGTCCAGCAGCTCTTAAGTTAGTTCCCCTTTATGTTCCCATTCCAGTGGAAATGAAATATATTCAGTGTTACTTGGAGATAATGAAGCACCCTAATGGTGAAAGAATTTTTGAAATCGAACCAGCATTTTCTAGTTTCCCGATTATGATCTCGTTCCCGTTCCCGAAAGAATATGGTGAGAAAATATCCCTATGTCATTTCTAAGGCTCAAGACCATCTCTATTCCAAAATTCATTCAAATCGGTTCTGTAGTTTCGGAGCCTATTCAATACAAACAAAGAAATATGTAAGTAAAAAAATTTTTTTTATAATAGTGTACAGATGAATATTATGTCAACGGTGATCAGTAAGAAATTATAGGACTGGGGAACACAATTTTTAAGTATTTACCGTAACATAATAAAAGTATTACATTACATTAAAATATCTTAGTAAATTCTAATTAAAATTTGAGGATATGAGGGTAAGTGGAACTAAGTCATCACAATTCGTCATAATACTAAAAACAAGAGCGTTACTTCTTGAAGCACACTTTTTACACTTACTTGTTAATGCGATATATTGTGCTTCCTTGACTAATCTTTGGTCAATGCATAAAGAAATAACCCAATTATGAACCAGTCAAAGAAATATTTTTTTCTTCTGCCCAGTGTAATTTTCTTAAAGATTAGTGGCAGTTATAAAAAACAATATCAAAGAATAATCAGTTTATATTCTTTTTGTTTATATGTATTTGTATATACTAATTTCTATTGAATCTAATACTTTTTGAAAAACATTTGGGTGGAATGTTTATAAATTCTCTTTGCAATTATTACCAGCACGATGGTCACGCTTAACACGATAACAATAAAACAATTATTGTTTATGAAAACCCTTATCTCATAAGTTATGAGTCCATGCAAATTAAACGAAAAATGTCACAATTCTTTTTTATAGGTATGCATTTACGAGAAAACTAGGCAATAACTCCATAAAAACTTGCGCATCTGCAAGAATATCTGTTTACTTATTTCAAAAACAAATAGGTATAGTCTTCATCTTCATTGTTATCTCACATTGTAAAGATCAAATAAGGCCGAACAAGTCGAGTTCATCATAATATTATTCATACTAGGGACAAGAAGAACTGTATATGTACTTCTATAAAATATAGGTACTGATCAAATTTCTTGTTCTATCAGTCTGCATGTACAAATAAAATTCTGCTTCGGTAAATTTATCAATTTTTGATTAAAATATCTATCTGTTTTCAAGCTGGATTATTAAAAGTGCAATTTTTATCAACCGTGTCAGATCAAAGTTCATTTGAAACTTTTTTTTTTCAATGTATTCTGATAATCTCTAGCACTACCCATTTTTAAAAGGTAAACAAAACCATTATTTTAACAACATTTACTAACAGTTTTAAAGACATTTTGTTACACATATATGTATAGACACATGTAGTAAACATCAGAATACAAAAAATAACACAATGAACGAAAGGAAAAACCTACTTGGACTATTCGATAGAAGAGTACTTGAGCAATTGCTTGAACTCTGTTTTCAAATTGAGATGAGATGATAAAGTGGACTTTATCACATTTATCAGTTAACCTAATTGTTTAATTTCCTGTTTTTGAAAGTAGGTAGTTATGTGATTTAAGATTTGGTGCCTATAGCCTACGAACGCTTAATGTTCGCATGTATGTATGAAAATGTTGCTACGGTGCGGTGGGTAGGAGATTATGTAGCGTATTTACTCGTATTAGGTTGACGTTATTTAAGCTTCGACAGTGAAAGGCTTTCGTGTCTTTTTAAATGTATCATTGCTTATTAGTTAATGTATAAACAGGAACTATTTACTATCTTTAAAAGAAATGTGAGGCAAACCGTTTGAATGTTTGTAATGCCGAGCATCGTGATTTCGAAGTGATTCATCCGGGGTACGGCACCATCGGAAAAGCTTGATTTTAAAACTCTTTACATAATTTTTTTTTTAATTTCCATACGCACGATAATGCTAAAGGATCACAAAAGAACTGTCTCTTGTAAACTTTTTCTATTGAATTTTAATTCTGTGGGAAGCATTATGCATTCTGCGCACAAACGAAATGATAAAGTGGTTTGGGGATGAATGCTGTTGATTCTGAATTGATATCAGTTATTCAACGATCTGTTGTTGAAAAGAAACGATACGATGAAAATGATGAAAGTAAAAGGGGATTTATTTAGTAATAAACGTTTATCTATAAATTTATCTTGTATTACATGTAAGTACATAATGTACTTATTCATTTTTGAGAGACACTGAGAACTTGAAAGTATATATTGGCAATGGTTTTTTATTGAACAATTGAAATGAAGAATTTTAATGAGTCCTTAGAGTCGCTAATAGAAAACTGTGACATGATGTATCTTCATAACGTGCATTTAATTTTGAAAAAAGTTGAAACAAAAGAACTTAAATTAACCACACTATTTCCTATGTAGTTTTCCAAAACAGATTTTTAAAGAAAGAACTCCATGTGCTCCTTAGTACGCTAAGCAAATAATCGGGTTCCCGTTTTGAAATATTTTCAGAGTCAATGTTCTATTTGTGTACAAAAACAACTCGTGCCTATTTGACGCATTTTATAAAAAATAGTTTATCATATAAAAAAACTGTTTTTTTCTTGATGCAGAAACCGGTTTGTTTATAGAATTGAGATCTATTTCTGCCATACTTTTTTGGCAAGTTGCCTGCTTAATGAGTATGAGAAGTCTCTTGTGTGTGAGCATGAGAAAATTTTTGGTCTTCGATGAAAATAAACAGAAGGCGTGTCAACTTGTCCATGCATTTTTATTTTATATTCATACAAAGGTTCATATGTTGTGTTTGTTGTTTTTTAACCACTTTCGTTTCTTAAATATAAATTGAGTGTTTCTTGAAAAATTGCGCATTTCGCTGTCTTAATTAATTCGCAAATAATTTATATAGGTATTGCAATTTAATATGTATTGGAAAACGTCAAAAATATGTATTTTAGCTATCCATAGATTTATAATTATGGCTTAACCTTTAAATTTTGTTACAACATCAGATCCCAATGAAGTGACTTTCCGTTTGTACCACAATGAATATACGTATTCAGTGACATTCAATACACTATAATCAATTGTTGTACCTAGACTAGATTGACTTCTGGAATTTTACTTGAACAGAAACTCAGATAAGGGGCTTGATTGTTTTCTTGTTTAACTTCTGTTTTATTTTCATTTATGGGATGGGAAGTGAAAAATACAAAAAAATAAAAATACCAAATATAATTTGAAGTACGTATAGGTATATATGCGCCAATTGCCGCCATACGTATATCTATAACACACAATTTTGCGTATGCAAATAAAAAGGGGCAAATGTGTTTTTAAAATTCTTTTCTTTCTGTTGAATCTACTTTTGTCGTTTTATACGCTATTTTTTATTATTGGCATAACTTAAAGCGCCATGTTATTGCAAAATTGGGTGAAATAAATCGATGAGTTATCCCACGCCTGGCTGATCCATTTATTATTCGTATTTCGTAGATTTGGTAAAAATTATCCAGGTATGAAGCCGACGGAAAGGAAGTTTTTTTTAAGAACACATTTTCAAAAAATTGTTGTTATAGACAAATAAACGCCTAATACGTAACAGTTGTGATTGCGACCAATCAAAATCTTAATGAAAAGAAGAACGATATTCAAGATAAAAAAAACGAAAAAACCAAAACAACGTCAACAAATCATGTTTAGTTTTTATCGCAGTGATTTGTTAGCACCAAAAGATAACACAGTCATTACCGAAATCATTATTTTTACTGCTAACTGCTATAAATTTTTTTTCAAATAGTATAGATAGGTACATATTATGATAGGTGTTGAGATATTATACAGGGTGTTCTAAGCTTAACAGACATAGTTTAAGAAATATTCTAAAAAGATAGATAATATTTCGCCACTCCTTTCGAGATGGGAGATGCAATGTAAACAAACCTATACTATTAATAATGTAGCGATATCATTAACAGAACTACTATCTTAAAAAATAAAAATCTAATGCATTCCTTGATATGTTTTTAAAAAACCTTAAAAGGAACAGTTTTGTTTCAAAGTTTTGATTTTAACAATCTGAGGCAACTAAACTTGAAATGAAATGAAGAAACTAGTTTCAACTCTATTCAAGATACAATAAATGGTTTGGTCCAACAGCTGTTCCAATTACTAAGCAAACTATCAGGAGGTTACTCAATACAAATTTGACGTTAAACATAAAGCCTTGTACAACCATAACGACCTGTGATTACGATCTTTTGTGGAACCTATTCGTTTTCATGTACCGCCGCGCGGGATCGAGTAAATGTGTGCCACTTCATGAGGTTACTTGTGTTTCATTTTGACAGCGATGGGATCGCAATCGCAGGCCGCTTTTGTTTGTTCAAGGCTTAAAGCAAATACGAACTCAAAATGCCAGTCGGCTGTTACAAACTCCCAAACTTGTGAAATGGCTTTGAACGGTCACAGTAATGAGAGGTTAATAGACCGATTCTGCCTGACATAGCTGATGCCTCATAAGTCAGAAAGTTCCCGTCAAGTCTCAAATTTTCGTTCAATACTTTTGTAAATTAACATGGTTCCCAGCAGATCACAATGTTTTGAATGGTTGTGAATTGTAACTTTTATGCGGAATGAAACTGTTACAGTTGAATTGTTTACACTTTACAGTTTTGTTTGAAATTTAAATTTTGAAAATATTTTCAACACCGAGCATGTTTTAGTTACGGATTCGATAGTTCAATAAACTTAATACATATCATATTATGATATAATTGAATTTACAATCCCATGCTCATGAAATGGAAATTGTTGAAAGTTGATTCCAAAAGTCTATCAATAAAGTTGGCATGTCTAATGATTTCGAAAATCGGCACTGGCAAATAATTTTAATATGAGGTCAACTTTCATATTTATTTTGAAAAAGTAATATGTATCTTATCTACACAAGACTTTGTCTTAAGATTTTGAATTTAGGTCCACTTCTGAGAAATGATAAGTTTTTTATACGACATTGTATTGTCGTATAATTGTATTATTTTCTGATACTAATTAAACACAATTTGATAACAATCACTGAGCAATTCAATTTACCGGGGTCACAGGCGTAAATCGAGGTTACAGTTTATCTGTCTTTCAAATTGTATTACCGTTCGGCCGTCTTTTTTTTTTTTAGTGACAAACGTTCAATCCAAACATATAAACTCAAGGATTTATACTATTAATTCCTCGGGTTGGTTGATTGAAAGCGATTTTAATGGTTTTTATATCAAAAAGATTAAGAGCCTGCGACAAAAAAGCTTGTATCATATGATAACAAATTATTTATTATTTGGTGAATTTCCAGTTCCAATTTTGATTGTTAATTGGATTAATAATAATTGACGTTATCAAAGTGAAACATAAGCAACCTCATGAAGTGGCACATTTCTACTCGATCCGTCGCGGCAGTACATGAAAAGTGTATACGTTCTACAAGATATCCTAATCACAGGTCGCTCTGGTTTGTACAAGACTTTATGTTTAAAGTCAAATTTGTATTGAGTAACCTTCTGATAGTTTGCTTACTATAGAGTTTTTCATTGTTATTCGATAGATTTACTCTCAAATCGAGAACCTTTCAATGAAACATGGTTTTAGGCTTTTTCCTGGTACTGGAGTTTGATGTTCACATAAGAATTCATAATTATCATATTTTGTTATTTGTTTTTTCCAGAAAATTACTGAATTCTAGCTTAAGAGCCCGACCCATAGAATCCGTTGCGTATTCAACTGACAGCTCGATTAAATACAAACGATCTTATGAGAGGTGGCCCATAAGCATCGGATGCAACGGACGCAACGCAAAAAGTAGCCCAACTTTTAACTTTTGCGTCCGGCAGAACTGATGACATGCGCAGTCAAACCCAATTTGAAGTTTTCTCTTCACACCGCAACGGATTCTATGGGTCATCCCAATCCGTTGTATCCGGTAAAACTCACTGCTGTCAGTTGAATCCGGCAGCGAACGGACGCAACGGATTCTATGAGTCGGGCTCTTTAATTCCTCGTTCCCTCATTATTTTTAGCAATTTTTTGAACCTACCGCTAGTACAACAAATTTAAAACACGTTCTACCCGACGCCGGCGTGGACCACCTGTGGCCTATTTTTTGAAATCTTTAATCCGCATAGAATTGGGAGTAATACTTTGCGTTTGCACACTCGTACCTATATCTGCGAGTATTTTTTGGAAGCTTTAACGGTTAGGTATCTATGTTTGTTTATCTGCATGTTTATAAAGGCTCTAAAACTACTGAGCCGATTTGAATGAAATTGGTTGCAATACATTCCAGAGTTTGATAAATGACGTAGGTTGTGCTTCATCCCAATATTTTCACGGGAATTGTGCTTATAAAATACTAGCCCGATATCAAAGTTCATTTCAACTTTGAGATGTTATAGTAACATTGACTTTATTTCATCCCCAAATTCGCTCGAGAACGGTAATTTGAAAACTACTGAGCTGATTTCAGTGATGTCAGAAATTATTTCATCGTTTAAAAGTTAGGTTTAGATAAACGCCTCTAACAAATGCTGCATTATTCATGAATAGCACCGACGATATTTCATTCCGTACTACTACGGGACTCAATTGAACTCAAATTCCATCGGAGTAGAAACTCAACTACTGCGCTGATTTCAGATATCTATTTATATTATTTAAAGCTTAAACACCACTTATGTTCGCTTTTACCACATCCGTCCGGTATTAATCGTCCTAAGTAAAAAAAAAAAAAAAAAATAGGGTGGCGCTACAGAGCAAAGAGCCTTTGGGCCTAGCGCATTTCTCACAACCATGCCTTGTGGGGGAATGTAGGGGACCTACAATTTTCTACCCGTTCCGAACGGCTAATCGAGAAAGCGCTTTTCATGGAAATGAATACTAACGGAGGACTTGCCAATTCCTCGCGAAAGGCGATACCCGCGGAAAAATCATTTTTGCCTCTGTTGTGATTCGAACTCGAACCTCTGGATTAACAGGCGGACATGCTATCCATCACACCACGGGTAATCGTCCTAAGTACCTATTGAGAAAGTTTTAGCCAGGTAATTTTTGTATGAAATGACGTGAGTATTTTTGTCGCTGGCTCTTAGCCTTCAAAGTTTATAACTCAAAGCTGAATAAGAATCAATAATTGTAGATACTACCCGTGATTCATCATAAGTCACTATCTTCATTCGACTTATTTTATGGCAATTTGACATAATAACACTTTCAAAAATTGAGTACCTACATGAACTACATGAACGTCTGCTGAGGGCCAGTACTTTAATTTTTGAATTTTATTTAAATATGTACCTACCTACATGTGTCTGTTTTTGCTTTTTTGAGTACCACCAGACATCAATCAGCTGGTTTTTTAAACAATTGATATAATTAGATTATGATTACCTACCTCAAACAAGAAACGACGCTACCTAGCACTACTATTGGATTGGTAAGAATACCTAATTATTGCATTTGAGAAACAGCATACCTACCTTACTTTTAAGTCAGAAACTTAATATAAACAAACAATGAGATATTGTTGTATTAGGGCAAAATCACACATACGCCACACCTCTGTTTTTCCAATATGCCAATCACCAGCCCAACATCAACCCAACCATCATCACTTTCCTAGCTAGACTTTTTCTCTTTGTTCATTTTCTCTCTTATAGTCGTTATTGTGATGTAAGCAAATAGATGTGAATGTGGATGTGGAATAAATATTGGCTTCGATTGGGGGCTGGTGCTCAGTGTCGTCACAAGTTTTCCGCGTCAGCAGTTCTAGTCGTTCTTACACAACACATAGTCACATAGGCCTACATCGATAAAGAATTTCGGGGTCACTCACCATAATGCCACACAGTGATTCGTATCGTTATTTTGTACCTAATTAAGTAGCTGTCAAAAGTTTCATTTTAACGTTTAAAGCCTCTGCTCACTACCAAAGAGAATTGATTAAGCCATCTCTCCAGAGTTGCCTCGTTAAAACAGATCGTATCAGTTTTTAGTTGTTGTTCGTCGCAATCTCTTTTAGCCACTCTCCGCGGCTCCGTTACTGAATCAAATATAATAGAATGACCATTTCCTTGTGCTTGGTAATTTGGTATCAAAAATTTCTCGCCAGTTGAAGAAGCAGCACGTCAGTCGTCAGTGCGTGTACTAAATATAAACCTTTCATAAGGACGGAATTTTTCTTGGTGTTCCTGTTTTGTTTTATTTATTTTTTTCCGTTCTGTTGCTCTTTTATGTCTTTGGATAAAATGTGAATCGTATTTAAAATTTCTTATCATTCCCGAGTTCTGTATTAAGTAGCATTTTTGGTGTAATTGTTGTGGGTGACATTAAAACATAGATTCAAAGTCAAATACTTCTGAGCATGCCCAAAATTTTCGAAAGGATATACTTACATATCTACCTACAGCTCTTCCTTTCCATCTTACAATAACTTTCGAAGGGCATTCGGTACCTATCTTTCCACCCGCTCAATAAAAGCTTTAAATAACTAAACATAATCCTACATAGAAAATCTGGTTTAGTTTTCAGTATTTGTGCTGCATATAAAAAATATTTTGTCTCAACTATAACTGAAAAGTTTGGTTGTTCGCGTTATTCTTTGTGTAAATTAAAACTGTAACTATAATTTCCAAAAAAAAATGTCTGAAACTAAAATGATTGAGAACACCGAGGAGAGCTCGCGGCTGCTTGAAACTACCAACGCGGAAAGTTATGGCGTTCGACAACCGGTTAAATTATCCGTTCAGGTAAACTGTAGTTTATTTATAACTTTATAATATGTATATAAATATAGGTGTACCGCTAAACTTAAAACTTGTGGATTTGATAACGTTAAACTGGTTTTCTATTTGTGGCAAAAGTGAACAAGAGCATTAAAATTTAAATCCTTTGAATATATATTTATACCTGTATGAGGTGTATAAAGGAAAATAAGCCTTGTTCTCTGACGCAGGTTGACCATTTACGTCACACATATGTTTGTTCGAATTGATGTCAATGCTTACATTACATACGGTAATAATTTCTTTTGGATCACACTTCAAGATTAGTATTTAGGTATTGGAAACAAATGCAGCAGCTTCAAAAGAGTTTTTTCTAAATATAAGAAAGGCCAACAATAAAGTTGCGTGAATTGATAATAGTTTTAGTCAGCAGACGATCGCAAAAACAGTCTGTTACAATGGCCAAGTACAGGGTTATATATGTACGTACATTCACAGTTGTATGTTATTCACTATTTAAATCACCTTCATTTGTAAGTCAAACAAGTCTAAAGAGGCATATACGACTTTATGCACTTACGTAGGTACTCACATACCAATAAATTCGTTTAAAACGCATTTTCCAATTTGAATTGGGCAAGACGTTAAAAGTTTCATATGTATAGTGTGTTTAGTTTTGCTTTCACTTTGTTGATTGATACTTGAACGTGCTAGGTACCCATAAACTGTCATGATAAATTTGAGAACTCGTTGCTTAATGTTTAAGTTTTGACATTTCGAATATCACTCTGGAACTAATACCTAATGTTAAAAAAAACTTGTTTGAAAAAATAAGATCGTCTCAGCAACGTGTTTAAGCCATGTGGTTAGCATTAAGCTTTGCCTAAACCTGCCACATAACATAGCACATGTAGAATGTCGGATGTAGGTTAATACCTACATATATCTCTTCTAACAGAACCTAATGCTCTTAGAGCTCTGATACGATTTCACGTCTAAACCGGAATGAACACAAATACTCTCCTCAAGCCGTCAAGGCTGGCTGTTTAGTCTGTATAGATACATATTTATGCACTCCATAAATTACATTATTTTTCTCTATCTGTACATTTAAGTTTATTGACCTCTCAATGTACACCCAAGACCGTTGTTGCACAGACTGCAAGTATGTAGATAAGATCTTTTTCTAGGCAGGAATAAGTGAGTGGCAAATGTCATTTATGAGTGGGAGACGTTGGCACTGTCGTCACATACGTTTTGAATTTTGATTCTACAAACAAATTCATTTGTGTGCTGAGAAACTTAAAATGGAAAATCAAAGGTGAAATGGTTTTGTGGAAAATCGATACTTTATGTATTTTCATCTTCAACACCCATTTGCTTACGATGAACCACCAACCTTGGAGGAAAGATTAAAATTATGTTGCAGTTTTTAGGAATTCGTCAAATTAGAATTTTCAAGAACCGAATTTGCAAATATTTTCTCCACTTATTCAACTCACACTCACTCTCACAGCGTTTTATTGAGACTCGTTAGTGAAGATGACTATAAAATTCGCAATAAATCACGACTATTATATGAATGGCTGAATTACAATAAATTTAGCTAAATTTATTTTTGTTTGATATAAGGTTTGTTCGTTGAAGCCCTGGGGTCACCACAAAGCGTATGGTGATTTGTGGTTTAGCGTTTTTTGAGGACTGGAAAACCCAGGTTTTTTTTGACAACTCATAGGGTTGTCAAGAAAACCAGGGTCAACCCTGGGTAAAGTTCAACGAACAAACCTATTATCAGAATTTATTTGAAATTTTAAAAGAGCTTTTGTTATGAAAAGGTATCTTTAGAGATGAAAGCGCGCCTTTACAGCAGTTCACACTGTATTAGTTGAACAGACTTTGGTGTGGACCGCAGAGCAGATATCATATTCACTTAGCCTATTCACCACGGAATCTGTCCTGACCTCCTGACTTCACAAACACCACACAACTTTACCTTCAGCTGAACACGTGTATGATGGATAGATCTCAAATGCAAGTTGCGAGACAAGAGAAGTAAAGGCTTTCGCTCTTGCTCGTTATTCTTCAAAGCTTCAAACGACCGCTCATCCAACGTGTTGGATGGTTTTCAAATGTTTTTGATAATTTTATTATAAGCTTGAATGCAAACTACATCCGACTAACCACAATCCATCAAATCAAGTCAGTCCAACTAAATGTTTCAGAAAAAAAATAAACAATCAAATTGGTCTGTTTTCAACAATTGGGTCAAACCTGATCAAACATTCGATGTTATTTCCACTAATTCCATGCAATTTCGTTTTTAGTTTGTAGTTTAGCTAATTGCTGAGCAATTGACACTTATTTGAAGCTATGATAACGGCAGGAATATAGTGGAGAATGTGCTAAGGTTTCGACATGAGCTAGCTTTTTTCAAACTCAACTTTGAAAAACCCTGGGACAAAGATAGGTACAAATATTTTTGATAGAGCAGTATGGAAAAAGGTGGTGCCCGTGGCGTAATGGTAAGCATGCCTGCCTGTTACGCGGGAGATTCTTGGTTCGAATCCCAACAGAGTCCAAAAATTTTTTGCAAGGGTATTGACTTTCGCGAGGAATTTTGAAAGTCCTCCGATATTGAATTCACTTTCATGAAAAGAGCTTTCTCGATTTGCCGTTCGGAGTCGGCAGAAGATTGTAGGTCCCCTCTAATCCCCCACAAGACATAGTTGTGAGAAATGCGCTAGGCCATGGGGATCGTCGTTCTGGGTTCTTATTGTTGGTGAATACAAATCCAGTCTGAGAATCGCTATAAAACGCTAGGTTAACAAAAAAAATAAAGCATTGATGTCTCGAACTTACTCTACTATAATCTCAAGAACCTGATGTGATGATGATGCACGTCCAAAACCTTAAAAATTGTATTATCAGATACCAAATTTAGCTTCAGCGGATTTTTTCGATCTTGAACGATTAGTTTCTCGTTAATATCACGGAAACGCGAGCTATTTGGTAAATTCTAAGATTCGGCGAGGCAAAAACCTCTAAAAAACTATAATTTCCATTTGGCATCATTCAAAAAGTGCAGTTTTGTAGACCAAAGATATTTTAAATTTAATTTAAAATTAATTTTAATTCAACTAATGTTTTATTCATTTCGATAAAGAAAATTCTGAAAACTAATAACATAATTGTCTTGAACAATATACATAATTAATTTTTTAGCTAGAATTTAGATAGAATTTTATGTCTTTTTTTATAGGAACAAGAAAACCTTTTAACGATGGTGAGCGGTGACAATAGATCAAAAACGTTGCCACAATACATTGCGGCCTTGGCTGCAACCGGAGGAGCGCTAGCAGCTGGTGCTCTTTTGGGCTGGACCGCACCAGCTCAGAGAGAGCTTGTAAATAATCCTGACTTTAAGTTTTCTGTGAATGACGAGCAGTTTTCATGGATCGGTTCTGCAATGACATTGGGAGCGGCTTTTATATGCATTCCAATTGGTTTCCTTATTACAATAATTGGTCGAAAGCTAACCATGTTGCTGTTGGTACTTCCATTTACACTTGGCTGGGCATTACTTATCTGGGCCACGAATGTCGAAATGATGTACGCTGCTAGATTTATTTTGGGTATATCAGGAGGTGCGTTTTGTGTAACAGCACCTATGTACACTGGAGAAATCGCTCAAAAGGACATTCGAGGAACGCTGGGTAGCTTTTTCCAACTCATGATAACAATCGGAATTCTTTTTGTATACGCTCTCGGCGCAGGATGTGATGTCTTTTGGTTAAGCATCATATGTGCAATGATTCCGCTTGCATTCGGAGCGATTTTCGTATTTATGCCAGAGTCTCCAACTTATTTGGTACGTTCCTTTATAAATTTCATATGTTAAAAAAAAAAAAAAACACTTAATTGTGAATATATTAAGAGGTCTTTAAGTGACATTTACCAATATCCTTTTTTTGTGCATATAGGTGAGCAAGGGAAAAAACGAGAGTGCCATTAAATCGATTGAGTGGCTTCGAGGAACTGATTACAACTACACCGCGGAAATGGAAGAACTCAAAGAAACAGATGCTAAGATTAAAGAAAATCCTGTGTCGATTGGTGCCGCACTGACGCGCAGAGTGACAATGAAAGCCTTAGGAATCAGTTTGGGTCTTATGTTTTTCCAACAATTAAGTGGAATCAATGCTGTTATCTTTTACACAACTGATATATTCAAAGTAAGTCGAAAAACTCTCTAATTGTATCGAAGAATAGTTATAATCTGGTTGCATTATTTTTGCAGGATGCTCAAACCGGAATTGATGAAAACCTGTCCACCATTGTCGTTGGTGTAATGCAAGTCATTGCTACGTTTGTTTCGGTAATGGTTGTCGACAAACTAGGACGTCGAATTCTTTTGCTGGTTTCTTCAGGTGTTATGGCTATTGCAACAATTCTTATGGGAGTATACTTCTTCATGCAAGGGAATGACAAAAGCTCTGTAGATAACCTCGGTTGGCTGCCTGTTGTATCTTTGTGCGTTTTCATTGTCATGTTTTCAATTGGATTTGGACCAGTACCGTGGTTGATGATGGGAGAGCTTTTTGCTTCCGACATTAAGGGTGTTGCTGGATCAATCGCAGGAACTACAAACTGGGTATTGGCTTTTATTGTTACGAAAACTTTCGTAAACCTCAAGGATGGCTTAGGCGCTGGTGTTACATTCTGGCTGTTTTCCGGCATTACAATAGTTGGTTTTGTGTTTGTGTTTTTCTTCGTTCCAGAGACAAAAGGCAAATCTTTGAACGAGATTCAGCAGTTGTTGGAAGGGCGCTCTGTGGAAAATTCAACGCAACGCGAAAAGTCAGGGCAATAAGCTTTTGAGTTGAGAGAAAGTTTGGTCGTCTGAGAATATAAGCTACGTTTTTTATTTTTTTTTTTATTTTTTTTTTGTTAATTGTTAGTATATATGCAGATTCAAACAGACGATTAATGTATTTTTTATTTATAGCCCCTTGACTTTCTGTCATTTGTTATTGTTTTTTTTATGAATTTTATTCAAAAAAGACAAATTTGTTTA
The DNA here is from genome assembly GCA_949752695.1 of Melanostoma scalare. Lineage (NCBI taxonomy): Eukaryota > Metazoa > Arthropoda > Insecta > Diptera > Syrphidae > Melanostoma > Melanostoma scalare. The sequence goes on from OX456984.1 coordinate 280,918,889, forward strand.
CGTTTCTTTAAAAAAAAATTATATATTGATACATAAACTCATACATTCAGCTGCAACTTGTTTACATATTGCACGCTACAAACTTTGAAGACTGAAAGTCAGAATTTATGTTACTTATGTAAAACCCCATTTGCGCTGTAAAGAAACACAGTGGAAACTTATACAAAATTATATTCAAAAAAGCATTTACAAACTAATATGATAGCTAACCTTACATATTAAAAATGCATTTATAAATCACCAACACCACCTGAAAAAGAACGAAACACATAACAGTTTGAAAAGTGCGTGCATACTGTGTAAGGCGTATTCTTTGAATATGCCATGTTCATTTACCTTGCACCAAACCAAATAATATCACTATACAAAACTCATTTCACTATGTGTTTTTGTATTGTCATTAATTATTACATGAGTATTTTTTATGTGACTTAAGTCTCTGTCTTTTTATTTAGTAAATACAATTTTTAAGCTTAAAATGTTCAGTTTTTGAGAGTGTAATATTTAAGCAAAATCACATTTTGTAAGATTATGTTTGTATATCTAAGTCTGTTTTTATTATTTTGATTTTATGTGTAAATTATAAGCTAAAAAACATAATTTAATAAGTGAATAAGTAATGTAAAATGCAACGTTTTGAATGCGTCTCTCTTAAATAAAAATATTTATCATCTTATGTTTGTCTTGCTTTTCTTTTATTATTTTCTTAGATTATAAAATTGTTGTTTTGAAACACAAAATCTAGCTGCAAAAATATATTTTTTATCGAAAAGGATTGTAAGAAAATATGGATGATGTAGTTTTACTGAAAGAAAGGATGAAACCAACATACGGTTGAATATACCTAAAACTATACTAACTATAACACACATGTGTATATACAAAATATGTTATTAAGTCTAATATAAATATCATTATTTACACAACAACAAAAAAAGAGAATAAAGTTGTAAAAGAATTGCTTGAATGTTTTAGAGAAATATAAATTACAAATAAATAGAAAATTATTCATGTGAAAATAGATCTGTGTTCTTATTCATTTCATTTTTAATTCATTTTTATTCAGTTTTTCTTATATCTACTTACATGCTAACAAAAATGTGTAAAACTAGCTTATATAATAACTTAATTAACTTACTGACCCTAGGCGGGTACTCTAAATTATTCAATATCTTACTACTAATGCCTTTCGGCCTTAAGATAACTTATGAATCAAAAACTAGAGCTAGTTAAAACTAAGAAAATTTTTTCAAAAACTTAGTTTGAATGATCATTTTTTTTTTGTTTTCTTAAGACTAATTAAAACTAATTAAAACTACTTAAATCTACTTAAAACTAGAGCAGCCACAGTAGCTTTTGCCTTTTTTTTTTTTTTGGTTTTTTAAGTTTTGTAATTTTTTTGGGTTTTTTGTATTTTGTAATTTTTTTTTGTATTTTGTATTTTTTTTTTTTTGGATTTTATGTTTTTTTTTTTTTTGTTCTTTTTTTTTTTTTTTGATTTTTGTGATTTTTTTGTTTGCCACTGTGCCTACCCCCTATACCCTAAGACTTACACGCTAAACCTGTGTAAGCCAGCCATTGGCGACTCGCTATCATTATCAAATTCGTGTTGTTGCTCCGACAACCACCAGAACATTTTCGACGTTTTAACAACGTCACGACGATCGCAATCTGAGACCGCCCTACTGAACCGGAGGAGCTCTTCAGCTTCTCCGCCTACTGCGGTGACGTCTCGGTTGTAAAGGAGCCGTCGTTCCACGGACTTACGGCAGACGTGGTAGATTAGCGGAACCGCCAATCTATCCTGAATCAACCCTACCATATCAAAATAGAGGAAAGCCTCCGGTGGGACAAATCCACTGAAGCGCGTTTTCTCCATAAATTCAGTGTTGGGGTAATAAGCCCCAAAAATCAGGCCATTGGTCGAGGTCATCGCTCTTGCAGTGTGACCACGAGTCAGTTTTATAATGAAGTTGTCGATCCTGTTTATTTGAGCCCCGTTGTAAAGGACCTCATTAGGATAATATTTTCTGTACTCCGACTCTGGTGTTCTGTGCAATCCAAGACAGGTACGCAGACACTGTCTCTCAAACACCCGAATCTTTTCCATTTGAGACGCTGTAACATTAAACCACACGGGGCACCCATAGACAATCATTGGTCTTATGAGGGCCATGTAGCAAATCACCTTCACTCTGCTATCAAGTTGACTGCTGTGAAACAGTCGCCTTGTCAGAGCAAAAGCTCCCCTAGCCCTGGCCAGAGCCGCATCCATATGTTTGTTAAAATATAGATACTGATCTAGCCAGATGCCAAGGTACTTGACTACTACTTTGTTTGGCAGTGGGTGGCCATGTAGATCAACGATCACCAGCTTTCGCCAGTTCTTTCTCGTATCCCATGAGGCCCGAGCCAACGAGGTTCTAAACACAATTGTTTCCGATTTCTGGACGTTGATTTTCAACTTCCAGTCATCGCAATATTGCTGGATCTTATCGAAGTCACGCTGCAAAAGTATTCTGATGACTTCGATCCTTGAACCTGTTCTGTACGCAATAAGGTCGTCGGCGTACGCTATAGCATGGTGAAGAGAACCAATTAGATCGCCGGTGAAAATGCTAAATAAAATAGGCGAATTCACCGCCCCCTGTTGTAGACCGTTCTGTATTTTAAAAGTTCTGGTAGAAGTTATATTGCAACTTTTGACAACAAACGTTCTACCATGAAGCATGTCATTAAGAATATAAAGCAGTGGTTTACTCATGCCATATCTGATCAACTTATAGAAAAGACCGTCTAACCAAACGGTATCGAAAGCCTTATCCAAGTCAACCAGACATGCACCCGTACACTGATTTTTAGCTTTGTTCCATTGAATATCTGATACTAGTTTAGACGCGGCATGTGTGGTATCATGGCCCGTCTTAAAACCGAACTGATTTTCTGGGATAATATGTTTGTCCTCAGCCCATGTGGACAGAGCTCTATTGAGAACTTTCTCGAATACCTTGCTGATACTCGGGAGAAGACTAATTGACCGGAGATTTGCTGGATTGGAACCATCCTTCCCTTTTTTAAGGAGAGGATGGACCACTGCCGTCTTCCAACGCACTGGATAATATGCATTATTCAGCGCATTGTTGAACAACGTGGTGTATATGTCCACCGCTTCCGAAGGGAGGTTTCGCAGCACAACATTGGGTATGCCGTCGACTCCTGCTGACTTCTTTTTCTTTATTTTGTGAAAGATGTCCAAGAGGTCCATCTTAGTAACGAACAGGGTGTTATCCCCGTTTCGCTGGGCGATGACTGCATTTGCAAGTCGGTCGTCATTGAACCTAGTGAAACCAGGATTCTCGGATCGCCAGTGCGAGATCTCGTCTCTAAGATAGAAGTTTCCAACGAAGGCTCTATTCTCAAGGTCGTAATTCGGGCGAATGCACTCATTCACCTTATATACTCGCTCGAAAACAGCACCCACCGTCTCTACCTTCTCCTGAGCATCTTCCACTATAAAGTGGTCATCATCCAAGATGGCCTCATCCGGATCTATCCCTATTGTCAAAAGTAAGTTTTTGTTCTCTGTCGTCCTTTGGAGTTTAATACCCTGAAGGTCATTTTGATCTTTTCTCCTAAAAATTTTATTTATTTCCGGAAACATACTCGGGTTGTTGGACTGTACAGCCCGAATTTTGTTGTTCCAGAAAAGGGATCTGTGTTCTTACTTCCGTTAGACTTGATTACAGTGGGTGCTTTCAATTCATACAAAATCATTTCTATTAAATTATATCTGAATGGTATTTTATTTAAATTTGAGAAAATGGCCGCCTGCAAGAACTTATCGGATACGCTATCTAGGTTATCCGTGTCTCTTTTCAGTAGTTTATTGAAATAAAATATGATAAAACGAGTGGGCGTAAATGTTTATTGTTAAAGAATCTGATTCCTTTTTGGCTTTCTTTAACTATGATAAAAGAATTTATCTTTAATATATAATTTATTTACTAGACTTTTCACAACTCTAAGTATCCCTGGTCTTCAAAATTTGCGTATTTTTATGTCCCAGAGAGCAAGCTAAATCTTTTTGAATGTTTTTTTTTGCTTTTTATAGTATAGTCTCAGAATTGCTCTGTCACACCACGTTATCGTTATCGTTATTTTCCAATCATTTGTTTTGGGCTGAATCCAAACATGAACTCAAAATGGATCCATTACATCAAATTACTGAAATATTCAAACTTAAAAATTGTGAAGCGCATGACCCTATGCATTATTTTGAACCCTAGGAAGAGTTTCAAAAAGAAACTTAAATCCGATAAAACATTCTTAAAAGTTCTGAGGATATGTGCTGGACTCAAATCCAGCCAAAGTACCGCTCTGCTACGTCAGGTTTTTAAATTATAAAGTGCTGATATCTTGAACTTACTCTGCTATAATCTCAAGATCCTGACGTGATAGAGTATAATTCTATGACTGAATTAGAATTCAGCACATCCAGAACCTTCGAAAATGTGTAATCAAATTCAAGTTCCTTATCGAGACTCTACACTCTACTTAGGCTTCAAAATAATGCATGAAGCATGACCCTGACCGTGGTCTACCGTTTTTCTTTTGGTTAAATATTTCTTTAATTTGATGTACTAGAGTATTTTGGGACCAAATTTGAATTCAGCACACAACAAATAATTGGAAAAGGAATGTTTTATTTTTATGTTAAAATTTTGAATTTTTGCACAAAGGCTCAAAAACAGCAAAAACTATTTTTGAAGGTCCAACATCTCGAAAACGTGACGTGACAAAACAATTTTGAAGAGGATAAAAAAACCATTAGAAAAATATAGTTTGCTATCTGTGCGGCAGAACTATTGTCGATTTTTGACGCGTTTTCATGAGTTTCATTATCAGGTGTTGTCTTTGTTGAGCGCTTTTCAGCTTTGTGTAATCTTGTAATGTGAATCCTAAACCCTTGTCCAATTTGGTCTATGGGTTTCAAATATTTTTAAAATTTTTTAAGTTGGACAGAGCTGAGCTGAGGAACATAAGCCATAATGGTGGACGACAAGTCTGATACAACCTAGTACGGTGCTGAAACGAAAATAAAAATCCCATACAAAAATGAAAGGACGGCATCGTAAACGGTCCTTTTTGTTGTGCAGTAAATGCTGCTGCTCTGCGAAAAGCGTTTTAAAGGTGGATAATTGTAGTTTATCTTTAACTACAATTTCTGAAATTCTCCACACTTTTTCGTCCATCATTTATCTCCTGTGCCACTGTTCTATAACTATCGCCTCGGCGATAAACGGTGGAAAATGGAACGAAATTCTATGAATTTTGTAGAATTTTGTTCCATTTTCTACTGTTTATCGCCTGCTTTTATCTAGGCGATGCCCCTGTGCCCCTGTTCTGTAACTATCGCCTCGATAAAAGCAGGCGATAAACGGTGGAAAATGGAACAAAATCCTACTAAATTCATAGAATTTCGTTCCATTTTCCACCGTTTATCGCCAAGGCGATAGTTACAGAACAGGGGCACGTCTCCACATGCTTTAAATCTATCGCAGCTATTACAGCAGCCTTTGAATATCGCAAGTGGAGACCATTATAGCAGCTTTATTTTTATAGCCTGCGATAGATAGCATACTTTTATCGCAGGGTATCTATCGCAGCTATTGAAGCAGAGGGAACTGTCATCTGCATAGGTTTTTCCACCATTTTGTTACTTCGTTGTTATGTTTGGTATGAAAAGTATGCTATACTAAATGCCCACCACACAAAATTTGTCAGTTGCTCTGCTTTTTGTGTCTGTCATATTCCTGCTTTCTGCTATAAATTTAAAGCAAGTGGAGACACAGCGTACAGAACAGGGGCACTGGGACGATAAAGCCTTGCCCAAACCAACGCGGTGAGTGCGTGCGGTGCGATTGCGTTAAGTCAAATCTCTATGCATTAAGTCAAACGTCCATAAGATTACATAGAGATTTGACTTAACGCAAGCGCATCGCACGCACTCACCGCGTTGGTTTGCGCAAGGCTTAAAAGCTTGCGAAATTTTGAGAGTTCTATTGTTGTTTTTTTCTTTTGTGCCTTATTGTGCCTTTTGAATTGAATTTTGTAAAATAGAAAATGGAAGATTTTTATTTTGATGAGTACATTGAATACAAAGATAAAATGGCAAAAAAAGCGACCTAAACTCAGATGAAAAAAAAACTAGTTTCATTTTGGAAAACGTCCTTTGGTTTTCCTTTGCTGTAGATATGGGTTGACTCGAATTGAAGAAAGCAGCAAATTACTGTCGAAAGAAGTAATTCTTCTCCGTAGTTTTTTAAACTCAATTTATGATAAAAATATTAATTTGCTTTATTGCTTCTTGTGACATTTTTAACTTGCCTTTGATTGTCACTTTTTCTAAACAGCAGATAATACTCTACACAAATATTTTGCGTTGATTCTTCGTTCACGATTTCGTCGTGCTTGTGAAGACCAACGAAAAATTCCGTTTCACATCAGCAGCGTACTAGGCTTAATGCTGGGCTTACATGCATCTGCAACTGCAGAAGTGCCGAAAAGTAAAGTGGGACGGATGAAGATTATAAAACACAAAAGTTAAAAAGAGAGACGAATAGGATTATGGCTGGGATGAGGAATTATGGGTGCAGATGAGCATGTTCATCTGCAACCATAATTTTTCATCTGCAGCCATAACTAAGGAAGTGCAGATGGTGCGTTCCCTCTCTATCAGACAAGTATGAATTTTATATCTTGTGTCTTTTTTCACTTGCAGATGCATGTAAATCCACCATAAATCTGAACGTAAACTGCATCTGACCTATACCTACTCATGAAACTAATGCTGGGTTTACATGCATCTGCAACTGCGGAAGTGCAGAAAAGTAAAACGAGACGGATGAAGATTACAAAGCACAAAAGTTAAAAAGAGAGACGAATAGGTGTATGGTTGCAGATGAAAAATTGTGGTTGCAGATGAACATGTTCATCTGCACCCATAATTTGAACATGTTCATCTGCAACCACAATTTTTCATCTGCAACCATAACTAGGAAGTTCATTCCCTCTCTATCAGACAAGTATGAATTTTACATCTTGTGTCTTTTTCCGATTTTCATCTGCACTTGCAGATGCATGTAAATCCACCATTAATCTGACAAACTAATTGTACAGTGTGAACATCGCTTTTTCTGCAAAATGAATCCATTCCATTCCTCATACTGGAAAGAAATGAACGCTCCCGTTGTTTTTGACATGTCAGGTTATGTAAACCAAATACACCAACCAAAGCAGAAAGCACCATTAACTAGAAAAATTAGAAAAAAATTGTGTTGCTCTTCGGCCTTGTGGTTTTTATTTCAAAAATGGTTTCACCAACCTTGCCCCTTCTCGTACGCTCCCGCGGTCCAGATGAATTCTGGAGAAAAAGGAGAATCTTCAAAATGGCAGCAGTAAATACAGAAATATTACGCCGATCTAACAATTACATACGTCCTCTCTATATTTATCTAGCACTACCGCAGCCGTACAAGGAATTGTTATTCACTTGCAATAAGAAGTGTTCACAGAGCCCTTGCATATGCTACTAAAGGACGCAAGCTTAAGAAACTGGACATGGCCGAGGTGTGTTATAATTCGATGCTTCTCAATTGGCATTTTATTTTTTCTTGTTTAGCTATGGAAGACGAGAGTAGAAGCCGGCTGTAACCAATATGGCATCTCATTTGAGTCATTCAAGGAAGGTCTTATTAGGAGCGATATTCTCTTAAACAAAAAAGTTTTAGCTGAACTGGCCGCCTGGGAACCAAAAACATTTGAGTCGCTTGTCAAAATTTCCAGGGAAAGGGCAGCAGTAGAAGGATTCCCCGACCTAAAAGAGAGGTCTGCTATGAACCAAGTGTACGGATTGTCCAACATGATGAAAGAAATTAATATAAAGTAATAGGGACTTGTAGCCTTTTTATTGTTAACTAAAACATAACAAATGATTAAGATAGTTTGGGTGAAATTTCGCTGTCCGATGACTCGATTGCTTATGCAAAAAAATGACAGCCTAGGTCTATTCGATTTTCGCCAAAATATCAGCCTCACGGAAGAGTATGTACTCTACTTTGTCCTCCAATTCCACCTTGGTGCCTCCATAATCGGGTAGTAGGACCCTGTCTCCTTCTTTTATTCCACTTGGGACATGATCTCCATTCTGAAACGTTACGTTTAAAACTTAGAAGAAATGTAAACTACTATTGCGGCTTACTGTATTTCTAGCGCCAGGTCCCACTGCAACCACAAGCCCTTCGAGCACTTTAGACTGTGCTTTTTCTGGAATTAGGATTCCACCTTTTGTTTTTGTAATTGCCTCGGCACGCTTCACAAGAATTCGGTCAAGCATCGGTATCAGTTTCTTCATTGAACTCTGCCAGAGATAAAAAAAGTCATTACACAACTGTCAAATACATTCCAGAAGCGTCGAAATCAATCTTCTAAAACATAAAAATATAATATAATATAAATCACAGCAAATTATTTACCATTTTGTTATCTTTTTGTTATTGGGAATGAGGAAGTAGAGGCGAGTTATTTTAACTTATTAAATGCAATTTTTCCGGGCGGAAAGCAAATTCCTGCACGTGCGAATCGACTTTGTCGGAGCGAAAATTGATTTCAAATGAACTTTTGTCCTTTTGATGGAAAGATTTTTCAGCGTAGTGAACATTTGTCTTCCAATTTCCCATACACTTATTTGTAGGCTTCACTCCTAGAGCGCAGCAGTAAACAATAAACCTCGTTAAGGAGGTTCACATTAACTCGTCAATTGACTAAGTTTTCAAATTGAGATTTGCTCTCCTTGCCATACAATTTGTATTGGAGATTGATAAACTCGCATATTCTCAATTTTTTTTTTAACAGATAAAATGTGATGAAACGTGAGCAAACCACTGTATGAAAAATGAAAGCCAACCACCAAGTCTTCCTCTTCATCAGTTGTTATATCAATTTGACAGTTTTAGATGAACATGTTCAACAGCACATATAATTTTTCATCTGCATCTGCATAACTAAGAAAGTACAGACGTCTGCGCTTGTTGTCTTCCATCTCTATCAGACAAGTATGAATTTTATCTTTCGTATCCATTTCTTTTGATCTTTTGTACTAGCAGATGTATGTACATCTTCGAGGAATACAGAACAAGAATTAAAACCGTTACTTCCCCTGCCCCGCAAATTTCAATTGTTGTTGCTTTTGTAACACGAGATCTGACTGTGAGACGCGTATTCAGCTGAATATAAAGTTGTATCAGTACAACTACTAACTCCACCCCAGCGTCAGAGGAGATACAACAAGAGGGTATACCAAACAAACACTACGGTATCTGTCCTCAAGCCGATGTTACAAACAAATGCCGTAGGGCTTGTGTGGTTTACCCTCTTTCTGTATCTCATCCCATATTACTGTATGAAAAGAAGCACATGATTCTATAGATTATCTAGGGAACGGTATAATTTTGTGAACGCGACCAGTTTGAGCAAAAGGCAATAGGTTGAAAATTGCGGGCTGCGGGCCAAGAGAAAGTTTTTGCTCTTTATAGTTTCGATAGTTGTCAAAATAAAGAAATTCGCAAAAACTATGTCAAAAATTAAAATTGAGTTAAACATTTAAATAAGTAATCTGTTAAAGAAGATAGAAACCACAGAATGCTTTGCCATGAAGGAAAATTGAGCCTTTCGTGCTTTTTTGGAACAGCCGGAGTTATTTTGGCCTTATGTGTACCTCAGTTCATCTTGGAAATTGTTCCCAATGTTTGGGGTGCCGCGTTATGGGGTCCTTTTCTCTACTACGCTTTAATAAATATGATTATTCGATTTGCTCTCAAAAACAACGATTATCAAGTCAGTATAAGCCTCAAGACATTCTGGTAAATTACAGCAATTACATTTATTAATTTTAGGTGGCAATCAGAGCATCTCTTTTAGGGTTTGTGGCTTCAGCTAGTGTACTTCTAATCATATTTGCCCCGGCTAGCTGGAAGCAATTTGGAGTTTACGGATTTTTCTTATCATTCTTTCATTATTCGGAGTTCTTGGCGATTGCCTGGTCAAATCCTTCAAGTCTCTCCGTTGACTCTTTCATTTTGAACCATTCTGTACAATATGCGGTTGCTGCAACGATGAGCTGGACAGAATTCGCCCTAGAAACTCTATTTCTACCGGATTTTAAATCAACATACTCCATTTGGGTTTTTGGTGTAGGGCTGTGTGTATTTGGAGAAATAATGCGCAAAACAGCCATGATAACAGCCATGGCCAATTTTAATCATCTAGTAAGCAAAATTTTGTTTATTTAATGCACGGTGATATAAAATACCAAGCTTCTTATTTTATTTTTAAGGTACAATATGTGAAAGCGAAAGACCACCAACTGGTCACACATGGTGTTTACGCTTATGCGAGGCATCCTTCGTATGTTGGTTGGTTCTGGTGGTCCATAGGCACACAAGTAAGAATTTCATTTAACTAGAATTTAAATTCAATAATTTTTTTCAGATAATTCTTCTAAATCCTGTTTGCTTTTTTCTCTACACCATTGTGAGCTGGAAATTCTTCAAAAACAGGATATTTGTTGAAGAAATAACGTTGCTTAACTTTTTCGGTTCACAATATTACGAGTATCAGCAAAAGGTGCCTTCTGGTTTACCCTTTATCAAGGGCTATGAAATAGACAAAAGGCAATAGGAGTTTGTGTAGCTAGCAAACTGTAAATATGTATTTAAAATAACTACACACTGTGAAATGAAATTATTATTTATGTTACTAAAGATGCTTGCATTAGAAATTCTTAACAATTTTATAGTAAATAATGGCTTTATTTCTTGAATTTATTCAAGGTATTTTTCCAGAGAATAAAAGATTGCTGAAAACATTATTTTAATCCGTCTGGGTTCTCCCACAAGTCAAAATATCTTCAATATTTTAAGGCGTTCAGCAAAGTTCAGAATTTGTTAGAAGTATGTATCTAAAGATTCCCTAAATTCCGATTACCTGGCTCAAAGTTATGTAATAAAATAAAATAAATTAAAGTAAAAATACATCTGTATATTATGTGGATAAGCATAGGTTGAAATATATGTATTTCTAAGATCAAATACATATACATCAATCAGTATATGTATGTAGTTGAAGGGTATTATTTCAAAACTTTTCTTTTCCGCTTTTATAAATAATGACTTGAGGTGAACAAACTTTGAGAAGACTTTTTTTTGTCAATGAAATATTACGGTCTCAAAGCTATGAAGTGATTCCAAAATGATAAAAATGATCAATTTATTTGGAGAAAATAGAGTTTCATGTTGGCCAGGTATAAAGAAGTTTTAAAAATGAAGAATTGTTTTGTTCATTTTAATTCCGTCTTATTTAGAAATAAGAAAAAACTTTGAAACTTTATGATAGTGTTCAAAATTAGAGTAAATTATTACATTTTTAATTTAATTTAAACTTCAGAAAATGTTTGATTATATTAAACACAAAGAAAATAACATGTATTTTTAATTGAGTTGTTTTTTATTTTTAACTTGCGATGGGAACTACTGCTCTAGGAAGGATTTGTAAACTTTTAAGAAGGCTCGATAATGAATTTTCTTTATTATACAAATTTGATCTTGTCGCGTGATATCTTTATAGTATATGTAATGTATATGGATTCAGTTGTAAATTTGATGCAGGAAGTATCAAAGATTGATCAAAAAGCATGCAATACGTTATCGTAAAACAATTGAAATATAAATCCTTTTGATTATCCTTGTAACTATGACACTAAAAAAAATTCACACGATAAAAACTAACATTAAAAATGTCAAACTCATCACTTGCATAGCAAAGTAGGTATTCTAAAAATTCTCGGATAACTTCAAATAGCACTTTGGTAGAATTGGGATAGAACGTGAACAGTAATAAAAAGCTAAACGGAGACGTTTATTCATTTGAAGCTTTTTTCTGCAAAATGAATTGGGGCAAGGATAAAGTGAATGAACAGTTTATATTAGTCACTGGTTTACATTTTCATTGTAGTAAGTATGAAAAACTGTTGAATGTTTATGTAAAATTACAACAGCAATCTTTACTAATACAAACTCTTCGACCCCAACTTTTTGAACCAATTTTTAAAACCAAACTAAAAGTATCCAAAAAATTGCAGGAATATTTTTAAAATCAATAAACTAATCAAGATTTTGTTTCTTTTGCAATACAACCGCTGACTGCGCGCTCAAATAAAAAACTATGTTGTTTTTCTACCAAAAATCCCGGAATGTTGATACCATCCTTTTATTCTCTCATCTCGTTCGAAGGCATACTGCAAAAAGTTTCTGAGAAGTGGCAGCCACTTCTAGACGTAAAGTAAGTATCAATCTACTCAAGAAGCACTAATGCATGTTACTCAAAAGTTAAAATTAAAATTTTCCTCAAGGAATTGTTTTTATGAGGCATAGGTGTTTTACTTACCAAAGACAACGAATCAAACTGCTGAGCAGAAGCTATTTTGGGTGATCTGTTTTTTTTAATAGAATTCTAGAGAATGCTTCAATTTTTTGTATAACAAAGTGTCAAAATTTATCCAAATTTAAGCAATTTAAATAAAAAATATACAAGACTATTGTATTGGAGGTATTTTGTTTTCTCTTCCCGCTGGGAGTTATAAGTTTCTTTGTCGTTTTATATTTTTAGATCATTCAAATAGGTTTGCCAAGGATAAAATCTGATTAGATTTTCCTGTTGATCAAAGAATAAGGATTAGATATCAAACGAGTAGAGAGCACTTGTTTGAGCTAGGATAAATTTTATTACTTATTTTACTGCTGCTATTTACCTACACGCATGACTAAAGTGCTTTTTGTGGCAGAGTGTGTGTTTTGTGCTATAAAGCGAGTTCCTGCGCTTTATAGCGTTTTTTATTGACGAAAAAAATTACTCCTTTTATCGTGATTTTACAAAAAAACGATAAACTTAATTAGTTCTTAATTATTGACTTGCTTCGCTTTCAATCTTCTCCATTAGTTGGTTTTGAGGTGGATTGAATAATAATGAAATAAAAAAAGAATTTTTTTGTGAGCGCAAAGTTTTGTATAAAATCTTCAAACTTTCGTGGTCAGGTAATGGGACAGGTAGAAAGCCTGTTGTAGAAATATTTAAGCAATTAGGGATTAGCTCAAGGTTTTGTATTAGTTCTTCAAACTTTTGGGGTCCGTTACTAATTGGGAAAGTCATAAAGCCTTTTGAAATATTTTAGCAAATAGGAATGCAAATAATCGCATCTATGTCAATATCTTCAACGTAACAAACAATAATAAAGCTGAACGAACAAATGAGCAAAAAATTAATAAAATCAATAAAGCTGCTCTTATATTCACAACTAATATCGTCTTAGTAATGTTACGGAGCGAGAACTTACTATGCTATTCTCTGAGTTTATTTTGTTGCCACTTTTCTCCGCTGTTGTTATAGTAATATACAAATATTACGACAATCTCCTTACGGTTAATCGTTTTAGAATTTTCGTTTTAATTCTTCGGTATTTTATAAATTCGTGGTTCTCGGTGTACGATGTACAGAGCACAGTCCCAATAACTCAATTGTACACCTGGGTGTATGAGCTTTTTTTCTTAAATTAATGCAATCGAATTGAATTTTATTTTCAGGGGCCAACCATGTTACCAAGTTTTTTCGTTGTCAAGCTGGTTGTTTGTTATGCTCATATAAAGACTCACCCCGATTCGAATTCTGCATCTTATTGAACAGTAAATTAGAAAAAACAATTAAGATTAGATCGTCATTAATTCAAGATTAGACATTTTATCACAATAAAATTCAATAAATGCCCGAACAAACAGAATTAGATCTTTTAGCAGCTGCTGAATACGAACGTCTGCAAAAACAAGTAAGGTTGAATTTACAGGAACATTAACTCTGATGAAAGCCATGAAGTATATACCATTTCATAATACCATTTTTTTATATCTATAAAAGCTTCGAGCACTGAAGTTGGAGCTAAGGAAACTTTTGGATGATAAAACTAAGCTGCTCAAAAAGCAGAACCGTATGATTTCTGGTCTTCAACAGGAACATCAGGATTTGTTAGTTCAAATCAGTTGTCTAGAAAATGGAACACATTCGAAGAAAAACACAATTGTAGTCCATTATATAAAATTAATATATTGTGCAAATTATAAATAACAAAGCTAAATTCAATTCAAGGTGGAAAAGAAACTGTGCAGCATTCAGGAACAATTTGTTGACCAAAAAAAGACTATTGAAAATGAAAAAACCAGTTTATGGGAACTGGAAGGCCACATTAAAAAGGTAATGATTTAACTGTCCATAAGTAATGTAGTTGAATATAAAAAACATTTATCTCATCACAAGATTGAAAAGGAAATCGAAACCTTAAGGAGAATTGAAGTTCCTGATAGTTGTTACAAAGAAGCTATAGCAAAAGTTCAGAAAAGTGTTATTAAACTAGAGAATCGGTTAGATGTTGTCAATAAGAAATACAGTGATGTTTTAACAGAAAACTGCAAGCTAAGGGACTCAATAGATCACATGATTCAGGACAGGTAAATGACATCATCGACATAAATCTAAAACTAAATTTTTTTAAATCAATAATCTAGAACAAGCTTTAATGAAATGTGGCAGTCAATGGTGGAACAGTTCAATGAGGGGAAGAAATATATAATGGAGTTGATTGATCAATCAACTCTTGCATTCGACCAGCGTGAAGAGCTGAGTACTAAATTACAAGCACTAAAGGATCGTACAGAAAATGATAAGCTTATGCACATCCAGGTGAATAACACATTGTCAATTCTTATTCGATAAGATATCAACATGATTAAATTACATAGGAAATGCGGGAGATGCAACGTCGACTGGAGCATGATGCAAAGCTGCAACAATTTTTTGATATTAAAGGACAGAAACGATCCAATCCAGAGTTAGAACAAAGGGAGTTCGATAGGAAGCAACAACAAAAAGAGGATTTTGAAAAGCAGTTGTCTGAGTACAGCGGTATAATACAAAAAATAAAGGTAAATCTTCATTTGTAAAGAGCCAATATTGAACAGCGACTTTTTTTCAACTCAGAAAATTTACCAAGAAGAAAATACCAACTGCTTGGCGTCCCAGTACAAAAGGCAAGAAGAGGAAAATTTCGCTCTGTTTAACTATGTCAACGAGCTTAGTCATGAAGTTGAAATGCTAAACGACACCACTCAGGAATTGAATGATGAAATCGGTAAATATATTCCAAAGTCACACTACTACATAATAAATTCAAAGAAATATGAAATTGTTCTATCATATTGAATTTTTACTCCACATATTAAACGACATCATAGGTTACGTTGCCCTGATGTCTTACCAACAAATAATTTATAAATTTACTTTATAACTTATTTTCCCTAAATAAATAAATAAAATAAATATATTTCAAATATTTAGAAATTAGGTTTTTTATACAACAAATTTTTTTCATAGAGCGACAAAAAGCTGACCAAGCGGAAAAAGAGTTCAAACAAAAAACCGAAGATATCGACTATCTTACATCTGAACATCTTGCTGTCGGTGCATCTGCTGCAGAATCTAATAACAGCAAAAACCTTGTTGAATCTCAACTTAAAAAACTTCTGGGCGGCATTGAAATTGTGTATAGCTTAATTCATTGCGATAACTCGCCAATCCTTAACGTTTTGAGTGCAAAAACTTCTCTCAGCGTTCATAATGTTAAGCTTATTTTAGGTGTCGTTGAGAGGCGTATAAACCTAATAGTAAGTGATAATGTAGAGGATTTGTCTTCTAAAATCTTGGCTAAAAAGGACCGTGTCCCGAAGTTTAACATTAAAGACTCCTCAAAAATTAAAAATTAAACTTTAAAAAGAAAAAAAAATGTTTTAAAAAGTTTCTTTAATAAAAATGTATTATTAAACAAATTGTTTTTGTCGATTGAAAATAAAGTAGGTAGTTGTAGAAGTATTAGTAAAAAAGCTTGTTTTTATAAATATACCTTAATTAAGAGTTACCCTACCTTGATATCCATTTCAAAGACACAAAAGTTTCGATCAGTATTTTGTACTAAATCACCTTAACGCTTTATCATAATATGCAAAATGTCAGAATAAATATTCTCGTTTTTAATGTGAGTGTATAAAAACATTTTTTTTTTTGCTAGAAGTGCCTCCAAAATGCAATGGTAAAATAAATTAATAAACATACCTCCTACCTACACTACAATCAACGAAAACTGTAAAAAAAAATTTTTTGGTTGAATAGGTTGCTATGGTACTTACTTTGTAAATTTACACCACAGATGAGAAATAATACATACAGAGATAATACATTGCTAAAAATATTCTACATAAACAAAAAATTAAAAATACATAAAGCTTGCGGTGTTATCGATGTTTATCTTTTATTTATTCGATTTAAATACATTGATCTCTTTTAGTAAGGCAAGTTGTGAAAGAATTTATACAACTACACACAATTTTTGTAAATTTTGTCATAAATAAATATTCAATCTACATAATTTTCTTTTAACATTATGATTATAGGTAATTTTATTTAAGTAAAATTAATAAAAAAAAGAGATACAAGTTTTGCTTTTTATTAAAACGAAATAAAAATATCAGATACAAACGAAAGCTATTTGTGGTTCATTTTGATTTTTATTTTTATATATAAATGCATTAAGCTAACCATGTCAGAGTTATCGCTGGAAAAGGCTCCACAGTTTGTATGATGAAACTCTCTTTGCCAATGTTATTGACTCTGGAGTTTGTGGTTGTTTAGCTTTGCGGCTGGAGCGTAGTTTGTTTTTCATTTGCTCGTCTATCAATTCTTGCATATCCATCTGAATGAAGTAGATGACATTTTTCAATATAATGCGAGATTATACAGATCTTTTAATAGCTTAACTCACCTGCCATTGTTCCAGTTGTTGAGAGAGTTCTACTTTCTGTTGAATCGCTTCTAAGAGCTGGCTGTTGGCTTGCATTAGATCAACTCTTGCCTTAGCCAAATCAACTTCTGCTTTCGTTCTTTTAGTGTTTGCCGTATCACGATCTTTTTGTGCTTTTGCTAGTATTTCGTCACGATCGCCGTTAACTGTGAGGTCTCCGCGAGCCTGATCCCGCTCCTCTTTAACATTTGTAAGCTCTACATTAGCAACAGTAAGCTTGATTAAAAGAAAAAAAAAGCTATGACAAACTCATAAATTTGGTTTATAATTTTAATTTCTACCTTTGATTCAAGTTCTTTGATAACGTTTTGACTTTTCTTGATTTCATCGTCTTGCTCCAATACAATGTTTCTTGTTTGGTCTAACATTTTTTTGAAATTCCCAGCGTCAAGGTTCAGCAAAAGTCTTGTTAACTCATCTGCAATAGCTGAGAGCATTCCCTGATGGAAATCAGTTTCCCCTTCAGACTTAAAAGTTGATTGTGTGGTATCCATTGACTCCAATGATATGTCAGAATTAAGACCTGCACTCGGTTTAGGATAGAGGAATACAGTTTTCTCATATTTTTTTCGCCTTAGCAAATTCGTTTACTTGCCTGAGTCTTCCTCATCACTTATTTTTAACGAATCAACAAGTGATTTTAGTTGAATGAATACAGAACGGGCTTCAACCCACATGTGATTCGGCTTTTCCGAGAAGCTAGAGTCGTTCATATCGTCATCACATTCCATTTCGAACTGTAACGACTTCTTACCATGAGAGCTGTTTGAACTACTAGAAATGCCGTCAGTTCCCAGCCTCTCAGTGAGGACATTATTTTCACGCTGCGATCTCTCAAGGGCTTGCAGTGTTGTCTTAAATGATGAATTTATTCAAAACATTATTCTGATATAAAAAAATATTTATAAAGTGTATTTGGCTTACCTCAAGCTTAGTTTCTTGCTCACGGGCATGCCTCTCAAGCATATGTATCCTGTCAGAAGCTTCTTCCAAAGCAGATGTGAGCGATTCTTTTTCTTCCTGTACATACTGTAGTCGCTTTTCTAAGTCCAACCGTTTCTCTGTGGTTAGATTTAATTCGCTCTTAATGGACTCCAAGCTGTTAACGTGCTCCTATGCATAAATACACATTTTAAACTAATCTCTAGGAGTTTTGATAAAAATTAAGCTTTACTTGTAGGCTGGAGTTTCTGTAGTTATACTGATCTTTGAGCTGTTGAATTTGTGCTATAAGTTTGGCTTCTGTTAAATGCGCTTCTTGGATTTGGTCTGTTAAACGAGTGTTTTGGTTCGAAAGTTCATCAATAAGAATTGTTTTTTCTTTCTCTGCCTGTCGTATTGCACTTTCCTATTCGAAAGTAAATATATATACATATATTAAGCTATAAAACATAACAAATACTTTATAACAAATTTTTATACTTGTGCTTGCAATTTGTCTTTTAATTCGTTTAGGTCTGACTGCAGTTCCAAAACCCGCTGATCGCTTTCATCTTCGGCAATAGCTAGTTTTTGCCGCAGGATATGTTTTTCCTGTTCCAATTTCTGGAAAGATCGATTTAAATAATGGGTTACTCGAAAAGAAATAAACTTTAAATTATCGATGTAAAAGCTTTCAAATGTTCTTATAATGATCAAAATACTAAAAAATTCTTTGTAGTATGTAATTCAAACACTTTACTTGAATTTTCTTCTGATGAAAACTACAAATCAAAAATAAAAATGGTTAAATAGGGTGGCGCAACAGAGCGAGGAGCCCCAGGGCCTAGCGCGTTTATCACAACCATACCTTTTGAGGGAATGGGGGGGGGGGGGGGGGTCCTACAATTTTCTACCCGTTCCGAACGGCTAATCGAGAAAGTGCTTTTCATGACAATGAATTTACTAACGGTGGAATCGCCAATTCCTTTGCGAAATGCAATACCCGAGGAAAAAAATTTTCGTCTCTGTTGGTATTCGAGACCTCAAAACCTCTGGGTTAACAGCAGAGATGCTAACCCTCACGCCACGGGTACACTACAAATCGTTGATGTTAAATAATTGACTAGAATCATGTATTAATGGGCCAACTAGAATAACACCTACTTCTAATACATGCTTTGATCATATTTTCGCTGGACTTGGCCTTAAGCAAATTTTTCTCTCTTTAGCACAATCTCAGAGTTGAAGATGACTTGTCTATTTTTTAGTTTTATGGAAACAAAAAAAATAAAGTGCAAGATTTAATTCTGTTAGAACTACAATGCGAACAAATTTTAATTTATTAAATTCTAACTTGATTCTTAGAAAGCTAGTTAGAAGTCAATATTGAATCTGATCCCGCTTTAGCTTTTTATAAATATCTGAATATACTTAATGATTATGTAGCTCAAAACTCTGAAACATTTAGTACCAGAAAAAAAAATTTAAGCCATGGATGTCGATGCTCCTTTTACGAAAGATTGAAGAAAAACATTATTCCTGTCTTTAAAAAAGGTGATGTAACTGTGACTTACTTCGCTCCTCCCAGTATTTTCCAAAATCTTTGAAAAATGTATAAAACCAAGAATGTTAGCCCTCTTAGAAAACATATCGATTTTTAACACAAAGCAATTCAGTTTTCGAGCCGAAAAATCGATCGATCGAGATCGAAGGTGAACTGCTAACCTTTTCTACTCAGATACATCAAAACCTAAAAAAATGAATGCTGCTTTATATATCGACATTACAAAGGCCTTTGATTATGTATATCATAATCATTTTTCTTATCAAGTGAAAATTGGGGAAACCTTTAGTGAAAGCCTAAATATTGACATTAATGTATATGTAGATACCTCAAGGGTCTTTTCTTGGATCAATATTGCTCTTGATTTATACGATCTTTAGTTTGAGCTTAAAAGGAAGAGTTACTGGTTCCGCTGACGATATAGCTCTTGTTTATTCCAGCTCTTCAGTAAGGATGTTCATAGAAAAAATACATCCATGTTTTTTTTCGATGTAATACATGGGATCGTTAAAAACATCGATGTTTCCGATGCATCGGATTATTCAGTTTTAGTTGCCACAATGCGTTTTACTCTACTGTCGGACCCGCATTCCAATGTGCACCAGCAGTAGGTACCTACATACATCCTTTCTTTCCCCTTTATCTTCCAACTCGTGATTAGTTCTAAGCATTTTAAGGGTTTTTATAATCCGAAATGTGCATATGTTCAAGAAAATAATGATGTTCCACGAAGTAATTTAGGAAAACTTCTTTACCGTTTTAAGTAAAGTGTTTGTAACTTTGTTAACAAAATTTGTTTATGTTAAATACAAGCTACCACACAGCAAGTACGTGTCCAGCCGAGTATTTTGTTTTAAATTTGTTTCTGTACATACATTAGGTGCTTAAGACAGTTGCACATAAGAATAAAAAAAAATGTATACGTATGTGTCACAAAGAGTATACTCAAGTTTGCTTAAGACACGCTTTCTCTAGCCGGAAAACTGCCAGCAGCACCAAACAGCACACAATCCACATAACAACGGTTTAAATTTTATAATAAAGAGATAATTAAAAACAATGTACTCCTCTTTCGAATGACATGCCAGCAGTTGCACAAAGCCAACAACAAAATAAGGTTTAATGCATCCAGAAGTCGCTGTTACAATAGTTAGTATATATATGTAGTTGATAGTGTAATCTGAAATCATGGTTACACAATGAGAGTAAATTGTCTTTCCTTACAAAAATGATGTTTAACAAAGAAACAAGGCTTTTATTTTTTTGCATATTGCATAATCTTTGTGAAGAAGTCAATGAAAAACGTTTTAGTTGTTCCATTAATCTTAAAAGAAACCAATCTGCAATACCTACATATCTTAAAAAAATATATGATCCACTAAACCAAAAGAGTTCTTTTAAGCTTTTTATTCAATTAACACCGAAAGCTGAGTAAGCTTCAGAAGTTAACTGCTTTTGAATCATTACGAAATCCGAGTGCTTTACTAAAGAAGACTTGACCATGTTGTGGCGGTAATGTGAAATTGGAATGGAAACTTATCATGATGTCATCTCATGGTGCAATACTCGTGGTGGATCTCTAATATTGTACACTTTTCGAACAAAATATCAGTCCCTTAATAAAAATAAATGGAAGCTACGTTCAAAAGTAAACAACATTGATTGCTTTGATTTGCATTGAAATTGTACTAAAAATAAAATTAGGGTGATGCATTTATTACCTACTCAAAATGCATAATGGGTGTAAGTATCGCCAATGACTTGTTTTTTATCCAGTTTCGACACTTTTGAAAAAAAAAAATTAAATTTTGTGGTTTTGAAGGTTTTACCACTTCTAATTTCAAACCTAGACTTGCGATAACGCAACTAAATTTTAATATGTAGGGAAAATAAAGTCAGTTTCGAAATTAAAAAATAAAGTGGTGCTAGCGATTTCACGAACGTATTCACAAATAGATGTTGTGATTACAAAAGCAATATAATATAAACAAAAAGAATCTGCAACAAGTTAAGAAACGGTTAACCATCTTTTCGTTGTCTAGAATGTTCGGAAAAAGTTTTCCCTGCTGTTTTGAACGCATGAGAAAAAGTATTGCATTACTTGAATCAAAGTGGTTAGATTGAGCAACATGTAACTACCTACATTATAATAAACAATGGGAAAGAATCGGTCGCAAGAACTTGCGATTGGTTGCTAACTGTCAAAATCTTAAGGCTAAGCACAGGGTTTCAGTATTCGATCATCATAATATTTATGGTGATGTAGTGCTGCCAACTACACAATACACATTAGTTATGGAAATTGAAAAAATCACATAAAATATTGAAAAAAAAAATTTTATATTTCAGAAGTTTGTAGCGAAAATATAAAAACACAATTTTTAGTTGCTAAAGCATATTGTAACGTGAACCCAACATTTAATACCAATTTCCTAATCGAAAACGTTCAGCCGAAAAACACATCTGGGAGCACTACTGTAAGTGTAGAAATTCTAGGAGAGAAAATGTTTGACAGCCAAAACAGTGGAGAGTTGCAGACCATGTGGAAGTTACTGGAGAGTTCTAGATGAAATGTCATTCGATATAAATAGCCCGCCCGAGGCAACCAGAGGGCAGTTTTTGATTATAGAGTGATAAAGTGAAGAGTAAATTGTCTACAAGTGATAGTCCAAAAGTCGAGTTGAGATCGAATAAAGTTTAGATACTGAATAAAAGTGGTTGAAATAAATTAAAAAGTGAAGTTTTATTTTTCGAACTAAGCGCACGTTACATTGGTGTCAGAAGTGTAAATAAAACTTATTTGACTAGTAAAGTGTAAAAAAAATAAAAAGTGAAAAAAAAAGAAAAATAATAATTATATACAGTGAAAATGGGTAAGTTGTTAGAAGAGCTCAACAGCATTGAGCTTAAAAGTGAGTTAGGTAAGCGAAATCTTTCTAGAGCGGGATCGAAAAATGAGCTCGTCCTGCGCTTGCACAATTATTTGGAACAGCAAGGGGAAGACGTTAAGACTTTTGTTTTTGAAACAGAAGTGGAGGAAGAGAAAGTAAGTGAAAGTGTAGATTTATCTAGTATAATGAAGCTATTATTAGAACAAAAGAAACTGACTGAAGAACAACGAAACGAGCAAAAGAAGGAACAGCAGAATGTTCTCGAACAACTGGAAGCACAACGAAACGAACAGAAGAAGCTGATTGAAGAGCAACGAAACGAGCAAAAGAAAGAACAGCAGAATGTTCTCGAACAACTTGAAGCACAACGAAACGAGCAAAAGAAGGAACAGCAGAATGTTCTCGAACAACTTGAAGAACAACGAAGTGAACAAAAGAAGGAACAACAGAATATTCTCGAAAGACTTGAGGCGCAACAGAATGTTTTAGAATGTCAGAAAAACATTCTAGAAGGTAAATTGGGTAACATTGAGAAAAATGTATGCGCCCTAGACGAACGCGTTGAAGGTGTGGAAAAACAGCTTTCTGTTGTAGAGAATCGTTTGGAAAGCCGATGCGATAAACAGTTCTCTGTTCTGACCAAGGAATTGGACCAGATCCGGAAGATTAAAATTCGAGGGTCTGCTGGGGAGTATGCAAAGAAAAAGGAGATGAAACCCCCAACATTTGATGGACAGTCTTCTTGGCCAGTCTACAAGAGACAATTTGAGGCAGCCGCGACAACAAATGGCTGGGATGACGAAGACAAGTACATTGCACTGACTCTTGCTCTTAGAGGACCAGCAGCTGAATTACTTCAAACAGTTCCAGCTGGTAAGAGCGGCGATTTCAGTTCTCTCGTGGCAGCTATAGATAAACGCTTTGGAGATAGCCACTTGAAAGAAGTCTTCCGAGTCCAACTCAATAACAGAGTCCAGAAAAGGGGTGAAAGTCTACAGCAGCTCCAAGCAGACGTCGAAAGACTGGTTCACCTGGCATACCCGGATGCTGGAGAAGAAATCATCAACCAGCTTGCTGTTGAGTCCTTCGTTCGTGCCATTTCCGATATACATCTTCAGAGGTCTGTGCGAACTGCTAGAACACGTACTCTTTCTGAAACTTTAGCATTCGCATTGACAATCGAAGCAGCAGAACAGGCTTCTCATGGAGTACATCGACTTAGAGAGGCCATAGTCGAAGAATGCTCGTGCCAAAGAGCTGAAATACAAAAGAACCGGAGCGGACTAGCAAGATGTTGGAACTGCAACAAGACCGGGCACTTACAGCGTCAATGCCGACTACCACCAAATAAAGCCGGTTGTCAACATTGTGGAAGCAAGAGATCCAACACAGAGCAAGGTAACAACAACACCAGCGTTGCCTATCAGCCCGTTTCCCATCAGGGAAACGAGTAAGAACCAACTTCGAGGGGCAGAGGCTGGTTTCTTGTATCGATGGCCCCAAAACCACCATCCAGGTCTCCCAGACCAAACGAGACAACAAAAGTCTGACTGTGGAGACTACTATTAACGGGAATAAACATGTGGCTACCATCGACACCGGTGCCACAGCATCCATAGTACGTCGAGACCTGGTAAAGATGACGTGGCTCCATAACACCAATAGCTACCGTCTAAGAACCGCAACGGGAGAAACAGCAAGAGTATATGGAGAAGTGTGTCTTAAGATCCGACTGGCCGATCTAGTGTTTACTCATCAATTCCTGGTGGCTTTTATATGTGACGAGTGCATCATTGGAATCGACTTTATGAAACAGCACGGGGTTATTTTGGATATCGGTAATCAAGTTTTGAAATACCAAAATAAAGAAATTCCAATGACCTATTCGAATGAAAATACGTCAACACTGAGAACTGTCATCACGGAAGATCTGATTCTGCCTCCTTCTTCTGAAGTGTTCGTTTGGACAAAACTGGAAGGTGAGTTTGGAAGCGTTCGATACCTCATGGTGGAACCAGACCCAGAGTGTTCCTCCCAAAGCGTCATCATTGGGAAAACACTGGTAGCACCGAAAAACAAAATGGTCCCCGTACGATTACTAAACACCAGACCATACGATGTAAAGTTGAAGAAAGGAGAAGTCGTTGGACGTTGCGAATCGGTTGCAGCAATTACGAAGATCACAGACGAGGCCCCGAGAAAAACGTTAACTCCGGAGGAGCTCATAACCATCAGAGCTAAAATACTGAGTTCATCCAACCTTGATCACCAACAAACAAGGATGGCTGAAAATCTCCTACAAGAGTACACTGACATCTTCGCATCGCAAAAGGGACAATACGGTAGGACACAGTTGGTGCAGCATCGCATCAACACAGGAGATGCAAGACCGATTCGTCAACCCGCAAGACGCCTTCCACTGGCCAAACAAGGTGAGGTTGAGGAAATGATAACAACAATGAAGAAGGACGGTCTTATCGAAAATTCCAAAAGTCCTTGGGCATCACCAGTGGTTCTAGTGAAAAAGAAAGACGGAAGCACTCGTTTTTGTGTGGACTACCGAAGGCTGAACGATGTGACTAAGAAGGACAGCTATCCTCTGCCGAGAATCAGTGATACCCTGGACGCCATGGAGGGAGCCCAGTGGTTCTCGACGCTGGACTTGAAGAGTGGATATTGGCAAGTTGATATCCACCCCGATGATCGGGAAAAGACGGCGTTTTCTACAGGTAATGGGCTCTGGCAATTCAAAGTTATGCCGTTTGGGCTATGCAACGCTCCGGCAACATTCGAGCGTTTGATGGAGTGTGTTCTTCAAGCTTGCCTAGTCTACTTGGACGATGTCATTGTTTACGGGAAAACATTTGACCAACATTGCAAGAACCTAAAAGCCGTGTTTCAGAGACTTCGAGAGGCTAACCTTAAACTGAATCCGGAAAAATGTGCACTTTTCGAAACCGAAGTTAAGTATTTGGGACACATCATCTCTTCCCAAGGAGTGAGGACTGATCCTGAAAAAGTTGACTCCGTCAAAAATTGGCCAACACCACAGGACAAACATCAACTCCGAAGCTTTCTTGGTCTTGCCACATATTACCGACGTTTTGTTAAGAACTTTGCTGGAGTTGCAAAGAGTTTACATCAGCTCACCGAAAAAGGGAAGCAATTTAAATGGTCAGGTGAGTGCGAGAAATCTTTTCAGGAACTCAAATACCGCCTCTGTAACGCTCCAGTACTGGCACATCCAACACCTGGCAAAACGTTCATCATCGACGCTGATGCAAGCAACGTTGGAATCGGGGCGGTACTATCCCAAGTGCATGATGGCGAAGAGAGAGTGGTGGCATACTACAGCAAGGTCCTCTCGAAACCCGAAAGAAACTACTGCGTGACCAGAAGGGAACTGTTAGCTCTTATCTTGGCAACAAAGCACTTCCATAAGTACATCTACGGACAGAAATTCCTTCTGCGGACAGACCATGGTGCTCTGAACTGGCTGTTGAACTTCAAAAATCCAGAAGGTCAAGTCGCAAGGTGGATAGAAAGACTGCAGACTTATGATTACCAAATTCAACACCGCAGAGGAAAGTTGCACTCAAACGCCGACGCATTATCCCGAAGACCTTGCAAAGTGGATTGCAAGCATTGTAGGCGGCAAGAAGACAAAGAAAATATTACCGCTCAGCGACTAAGATCTGACCCAATAAGCGGATGGAGCAATGAGGAAGTGAGGACTGCTCAACAGGAGGATCCAGATATCGAACCCATTCTCGCATGGAAAGAAAATGAAGAGAAACCTGAATGGGGAGACATTTCTGACAGGAGTCCAGTTCTCAAAGCCTATTGGGCACAGTGGGACTCACTATATGTGCAAGAAGGTGTCCTCAGGCGAAGATGGGAATCCGCTGACGGTAAGTCATATGTGATGCAGCTGATCGTACCGCAATCGAAAGTCAGTGAAGTTCTTCGGGAGATGCACGACGGACCTTCTGGAGGCCACCTGGGAGTCAACAAAACACTGGAGAAGGTGCGACATCGGTTCTACTGGTTACACGCTAGAGATGACGTGGAGAAGTGGTGCCGAACATGTGACAAGTGTGCTGCAACCAAAGGACCTGGTAGGAAGATTCAAGGTAAGATGCATCAGTACAACGTTGGATCGCCTTTTGAGAGGATTGCAGTAGATGTGGCTGGGCCTTTTCCAGAAACCAACGCTGGAAACAAGTACATTCTGGTTGTAATGGACTATTTTAGCAAGTGGCCTGAGGCGTATGCCATCCCAAATCAAGAAGCCAAAACGGTGGTCGATCAGATTTTGTTCAACTGGGTGAGTAGGTTTGGCGTGCCTATGGAACTCCATTCCGATCAAGGGAGGAACTTTGAGTCAAACATCTTCCAAGGAGTGTGCGGACTACTTGGCATTAAGAAAACGAGAACCACACCGCTTCATCCACAATCTGATGGGATGGTTGAAAGATTCAACCGGACCTTGAAAGAACACCTCACCAAGGTCGTAGGCGACTACCAAAGAGACTGGGATAGGCACGTACCGCTATTCCTGATGGCCTATAGAAGTGCAGTACATAGCTCGACAGGACAAACACCATCTGACATCCTGTTCGGGAAAACCATGCGGCTGCCCAGCGAACTTAAATTTGGATGCCCCACAGAGGAGCCACAGGACACAAACGAGTATGTGGACGACCTCAAGGAGAGACTCGCTGACATCCATAAAAGAACAAGGGAACGGATGAAAACCTACAGCGACCGGATGAAGACACGGTACGACACAAAAGCGACAACGGCAGGATTCCAAGCAGGAGATCGTGTGTGGCTTTATAATCCTCATCGTCAAAAGGGATTGTCACCGAAACTTCAGCAAAACTGGGAAGGTCCTTATACTGTTGTCACGAGGATTAACGACGTGGTTTACCGCATCCAAAGAGGACTAAGAGGCAAGTTAAAAGTAGTTCATTGTGACAGGCTGCATCGATATAGTGGCGAGGCTGCAGATGGAATTATTCGGGACGAACAATTTTAAGGAGGGGGCAGTGTAACGTGAACCCAACATTTAATACCAATTTCCTAACCGAAAAACACATCTGGGAGCACTACTGTAAGTGTAGAAATTCTAGGAGAGAAAATGTTTGACAGCCAAAACAGTGGAGAGTTGCAGACCATGTGGAAGTTACTGGAGAGTTCTAGATGAAATGTCATTCGATATAAATAGCCCGCCCGAGGCAACCAGAGGGCAGTTTTTGATTATAGAGTGATAAAGTGAAGAGTAAATTGTCTACAAGTGATAGTCCAAAAGTCGAGTTGAGATCGAATAAAGTTTAGATACTGAATAAAAGTGGTTGAAATAAATTAAAAAGTGAAGTTTTATTTTTCGAACTAAGCGCACGTTACAATA
The DNA here is from genome assembly GCA_949752695.1 of Melanostoma scalare. Classification (NCBI taxonomy): domain Eukaryota; kingdom Metazoa; phylum Arthropoda; class Insecta; order Diptera; family Syrphidae; genus Melanostoma; species Melanostoma scalare. Next base: position 280,946,689 of record OX456984.1, read on the forward strand.
TAAACGCTTAAAATTTAATCAGAATTTTTAGACCTGCTTTTTAACAAAACGGTTTTTAATCTTTCACTTTTTTAAAAACAAGTATCTTAAAAATCAAGTATGCAACCCTTAAGATCTTACAAGAAGATGTTTTTACAAAAAAATTCAAAAAAAATTCAAGAATTTAAATAAAAAATCAAAACTTTTTCCAAAAATTAATAAAAGTTTCAAAAATTTAAATTTTCCAAATCTCTCGTAAACAACCTATAACACTACACAATACAATGTATGGACAGAGAATAGCAGGACCCGCTTTTTTCGTATTCTTTATCATCGGCGTCGTAATGTCATGTTATATTGTTATCTCAAAAAATGTTCCTGTACGATTGCGAAATTTCGCCTTATATCCCAAGTAAAAATATGAGTCATTTCGCTATTGCTTGATGTCTAAAAGCAATTTTTTTTGTTTGTTTGTTCAAGACAGATAAGATAGTATGGAAAGTGTGTTTCATGTTAAGTGCAGAACACACAGCTTTGATAACAAGTTTTAATTGCACTCTCCGTAGAAACGTACTGTTTTTATCTCTACAAAAAAAACTACATTTTCCTTCAATCACGAATGAATTGACTGCAAATTCGAACAGAAGTCGATAACAAGTTTTATCTAAGGCCTTTTATTTGAGATATAGCTTTTAACGTCCTTTTCGACTTCCAACTGCGAATGAGGTTGATTTTCTGTTACTAAAATAGAGGAAAGAAGGAATCCTAAAACCTTTATTATTAAAGAAAATAAGTGCAGCATGGAAAGAGCAAGCAAGTGTATTGTTTTCGAGAAAACAAAACATTTTTCATTAATTACTTCACTCAACCATAAAAGTTATTTTGATATTGTAAAAGGAGGAAGCTAAAGCAGTTATGAATATGAATCCTCAATATCATGTTCATCTTGTCGTGGTGAGGTAGTTAAACTAAACATGTACCCTAACTAAATATTTACCCCTGCACTGTTTGCATTCGCTCCATAGTTTTCAAAAATTCTGGGGTAAAAGGGAATAACTTATTCGTATCAAAAAAAACTCGTGTCAAAACTGCCGGAAGTTCAACCGGGAAGTCGGTGAATAAAACCAATATTCCTGTCACTCTGGTTGATAAACACTGACCCGAAGGGCCCTTAGCTTCACCTATCTAAGGCTGCTACTGCACCCCATGTAGTAGATTTTCAATGTCTACCAGTGAGTTCCGCTTTTCTCATAACCATGACTTATGAGGAAATGGAAGGGCCCTACAATTTTCTGCCGGTTCCGAACGGCTATTCGAGAAAGCGCTTTTAAAGGCAATGAATTTACTAAGGAATTGCCAGTTCCGTGTAAAAACATTATTTTTTCTGGTTCGAACCACGAAAATAAATAACAATATAGATGCAATTTAAGCTAAAAAATTACAAACAAGAACAAACAAGTAAAACGTAGTTTGAATTGCGTAATTGAAAATATTCCGTACTAAATTTATTTTAACTTCAAGTTGAATTAATGTACTACCAGGTATAAGAATAGGACCTTTATTATTACTATAAGAATAGGACCTTTTTATTACCGCAAAATCTTCTTACAGAGAAGGGTAAATTGTTCCACCTCGTAAACTCAAAAAAAAAAAAAAAAATTCGAATCTAAAATTATGTTCGATTAAAGCCTTGCGCAAACCAATGACTTAATGCATAGGGATTTGACTTATCGCAATCGCATCGTACTATCTCACCGCATTGGTTTGCGCAAGGCTTAAGGCTTGTTGTTTATTAAGTTTAAAATCTTAATCACCCACAATTCTGCTATGGGAAGAATGTTATTCTTGTTTTTAAGTTTGAATTCTTGAATTAAGGACAAAAGTCTCGATTAAAGACATAAATAAGCCGAAGCTATTTTTAATTTAGCACACCTTGGAAACATTTTGATTCGAGGTGGTTTGCTTCGTTTCGCTCGTGTTAGGCTTTAGATTTTAGTTTTGCGATTTTGGGATGTAAGTTAAGGTTGCGAATTATTGATATAAGAAATAATAATAATACATAATGTAAACAGTTCACATAAGCTAAGTTAGAAATAAATAGTATTTTCTAACAAAGTTTTTTTCCTTTATTATTGTATTGACTGAACTGCATAGGTTTCAACTCTAATAATTATCAGATTGTTGTTAGTAGAATTTAGCTTTTTGCATCAATACTCATTTAAAAAGTAATTTAAGAATATAAGAGCGGAACAGTATTGAAACAAGAAGCTTAATCTGGCCAATAGCAATCTCAAAGTCGGATTTTTATTCTTTGTTTCAGGAATTTTCTCCTCATTTTAAGTTAACTTCGTTCTCATTTTTACTCAGTATATTTATTCAATACTTTTATTCATGTTTGAATTCAAAGAGTAAAGAATGCGTCCACAAAGAATTCTTCCAAAACCCTTAAAAAGAGCAAGTCAAGAGTCAAGACTGGAAACACTCAGGAAATACAACAGTTTCTACAATGAGTCAAAAGCATTTCCCAGATTACCAGCTATCAATCGGTTCTCAGATTAGTTGAACCCGATAAATCCACTTGACTCAGCTAGTATTATGTCATCACTAGCTCCTACCGAAGATGCATTAAATATATGCTGTGTCATCTTTTGACAGCTTAGTCACCTGGCACTAACGGTATCTAACCAGCTATATTCCAGTTGATAATAGGTTTGTTCGTTGAAGCCCTATAATCGCCCTTGGGTCGCCACAAAGCGTTTTTTGAGAAACCTAAAGTCGCCCTGAATGTAAAATTAAGTGTTTTTTGAGCCCTAGGGCTGACTTAGGTTTTCCTTCAACTCACCCTAGGTTTTTGCTGTGGCGAGTTGAGGGCTGTCAAATGGAGTGTATTTGACAAGGATGTGTGGTGATTTGTGGTTTAGCGTTTTTTGAGGACAGGAAATCACATGTTTTTTTTGACAACTCATAGGGTTGTCAAGAAAACCTGGGTCAGCCCTGGGGAAAGTTCAACGAACGGACCTAATAAACGTGTTGCTGCTACCTACGTATTTTCACTAGGTTTTCAAAGCATGGTCAAAGTTCCCCAAAAAAACATTTATGCCACACATTTAAGAGACACCACGAAATAATTAAATAAGTATACTAGCATCATTTAAAAGCCGCTCAATGCAGGAGAAATGAAGTTCGATCGATGCTCAAGGACAGCTTCTTGTATAGATGCTGATAAAATTTTGCACTGGTTGAGGAACAGTCTCCTAGAAAGCCGTTCCAGGTAACTAAGTTTAGATTTCGATCAAGCTATTGTAACAAACAGACAAAAGAAGTTTAAATCAGTGATCCATTTGAAATCATAACGCTCATAGCGTCGCCGTCGCGTCGGTTGCACATAGGTCAATTTTCAGCATTTATTCGGCCAAACATATATTTTTTCGATTACATATATCGTTTTATATGGTGTAATATGATAGCAAAAACAGAAATTTTTAATTGAACACTTTTTTTAAGAATATAATAGAATAAGATTTTACATATCGTCTAGATCAAAAATATTAGTTCCTATTTTTAATTTTATATTTCGTTGAAACGAATAAGAAAATACGCTGTTCCCAATGTATAAATGTGACTAGCTTTGTGGATTTACTTTCCCGGCAAATAACAGAATAAGAGCTAGTAGCATGGAGATGTGAATTTTAAAATAGGGAGAAAGTGAGTTCTCACGAAGTAGTGGGTGAGGTTCTAACAAAAAATAATTAGAACAGGTAACTTTTGGCGTGAATAATGACTGCGACTGAGTGTCCAGCAAATAATAACATTTTAGTTAGGCTTGACATAAATATATTTCAAAACTACAAAACATTGATTATAACTACATATGTACCTACTTAATATTTAAATTACGAGCTGAAGACCTGCAGACTGCTGAAGCCACTCTTTTTATATACAAATAAAAACGAAATTTTATGCATTGAATTGGTGAATTCGATAGAGAAACGGATTCCAACTTTCGCTAACATCAGCCATAAAAAATTGCTAACAACGCCAACGCAATGGTCTGAAGATACCTCAACAATGACTTGTAACATATTGCACTACTTGGAACTTGTCTAAGCAAAGGAATAGACACAAGCATTTTGTTTTTTTGCTTTGCACTTTGGCATATATGTATGTTTTTTCCATTGTTGCCTAATACTATAGTAGGCATGCTCCCTACAATGCAGACTAAAAAGGTAATCAGTACAAAAGTTTTGTATTTTAATTTTTTGGAAATTGTTATGGGGTGCGCGGTGCGGATATGGAGGCAATCAGATAAGATTAGATTATTACAAATCCTTTCTGCTGTAGTAGGCATGCTCCCTACAATGCAGACTAAAAAGGTAATCAGTACAAAAGTTTTGTATTTTAATTTTTTGGAAATTGTTATGGGGTGCGCGGTGCGGATATGGAGGCAATCAGATAAGATTAGATTATTACAAATCCTTTCTGCTGTCAGGACTATATAACTATTGGGGCTTCAAAATGATTGCATACGCTGATGATGTTGTCATTGCGGTATAGGGAGAAAGCGTACTCATATTCTTACGGAGCCAATACAACCCGCTATAAGAAAAATACTAAAATGGGTGGGAAAGTGTAGGTTAGGTTAGGTTACAATGGCTGTCAAGAATACACCTGACACACTTAGACCAATACTAGGTCCATTGTGATACCATAGAAATTATGCGAGGGAGTACCTCACTTAACAAAACCATTTGGAGCTTTTAATAAAGCGAAGGAGATGCAGGGGATCTGTATTCGCCAGATCGCTTGGATCATCGAGAAAATATTTCCCCAGATGCCGCTTTCTTTTAAAAGAGAGTGCAGGACATGAGCAGAGGAGGTGTGGGATTGTCGCCTCCTCCTCCTCATCTAAGCAACTTCTGCAGAAGTCATTAGAGGGAACGCCAAGTCTTATGGCGTGTCTTCCTATCAGACAATGTCCGGTAATGACTTTGATTACGGAGCTAACTTGCAATCTGGTAATGGATAGCAAATGTCTTGTGCGTTTTGGATCTAGTCCTGGCCATATCCGTTTTGTTGCCACGCACGTGGTGATATTGTTCCACCTGTCATTTGTTCTGTCCATTGCCTCTTGCTTTAGCATAAGTTTACATGTAGCGATTGGTATACCAATATTCTATTATGGGAAAGTGTAGAACCCAGTAAAATTAAACTCGTTTTCAAGAAGGAAATTCAAAGTAGTCCTGTTTTCTTCCAAAAAAAGTGATGGGAAACAAATGGGGTATATCTTCACATATTGCATACCCACAGTACCTTCGCCAAAATCTTTTACAATTGCATTTAGAACTTTGTTCTGCAAAGATTATGCAAAGTTTGTCTGAATATAAAGTAAATACTCAAAGTAGGATAAAAGAATAAAAGACATTCTAATAAAGCTACTTGTAGACAATTCATTTTAGAATATCTATATCCGATAATCTTAGCTTGTTTTCAAACCAAACTTTTTTCATTTTGAGTTTGGCAAAAAAAAATCGAACTAACGATTCAAGTGGTAAGTTAGGAGCGATGTTGTAATTCCAGATAAGTGCGAATGTTAAGTTGAGTCGATTGATTTCGCGATTTACAATCGCTCGTGCCAAAACATAAAACGCACGGCATTCAAGTAGATCCGGATTGACACTGTGTTAACAAAAGAAGATCATGGCCTTGCATCTACGTTTACTTTATTATTTGTAGAGCGGGTTTGTTCACACAAAAAATAACAAAAGAGACAAGTAGTAAAAGTACACAATAGATACTCGATTGAAGAAAGTTGGAAAAATTAGACTGATTTGTAGTAAGGTACCTAACGACACAACTGCGCAGAGTTCTGCATTCCACAATGTAAAATACCCAGTTAAGATGGGCGTTTAAAAACTAAAACACTTCCGCAATTAAGCTCTTTAAAAGGGGGAAAGATAGATAGCTTTAAGAATTCAGACATTTTATGGCATTGAAAAAGTTTGGGTTTTTGTTTAAAAAGCTAAAAACAAAGAAACATCGAAACAAATTCTATTGTTGATATCATTTTCATATACATTATATTATTTACATATGTATTTATATATGTATGTACATACATTTGTAGGTGTTTATGAGGGTGAACAATTTAAATTTCTTTTTCATCAAATTCTATTCCAACTCGCGTGGCGTTTTAAGAACAGACCAAACAACTTTTACACTTAGGCAGTGTGGGTTATTCAAATACGCCAACGTAGTAGGGGAAAAAAAAGTTAGATCGTACAAATGAACTGATCACCTTTCCAAATACAACTGTTCAATAAATTAAATAAAACAGACACCTTTTGCATGAGATCATTTCTGCGTCAAGTAAGATAATAACATTAGTTCAATGATAATATTTTCAACTATAGCTATATTCATATGTATGTATATTGTATATATGTACATTTGAATGTCATTCAGAAACATCGCATTTTGAATTCTTCAATTCATGACACTATTTTATGAAGAAGCAAATTCGAATAGGAAGGCATTGAGTTGTGGTGCAGTAGTAGAATATAATATATGTGATTTTTTACTTGGTTTCAATTAAAAAAGTATAAAAGCTTTATAAAAATTTTTTTAAACTAGACCATAGGTATGAGAAATTTAAAAACAAAACTCAATTCTTTGAAATTGTTTTTGAATTACATATAAGTCACGCGCACTTCAACTACCCTTAAAACACAGTGTGGGTGTTAGGAAAGAAAGTAGATGACGATGCACATTATTCTTGAATTTTTGTGCATTGTATTGTTTTGGAAAATTTAGTTAAGCACGGTATTCCACCTCCGTCCGGGTTGAGCGACTACTTAACTGTACGCCTAAAATGGGGCTGAAGAGAGAACTGATGCGCATTCCTTACGAGGCGGGTGTTGCGGCCAAATTGTTTTAGGTATACGGGATACTATAGAGCACTGTTTGTAAAAATAGCGAGGAGAGAGACATGAAACGTTACGACGATATTCAAGAGAATCAATTGAATCTACAGCTATCTATTTGGGACCCTGTCAAGCAGGCGTAATGATGTTTGAGGAGCGCCTGACCAGATGGGAGTTAAACTTAAGTTTTGGGTGCATGTAGGCCTTATAAACTGTAGCAAGATCAGAGGGGGTCAAACATTTTCTGCAACGAAGATCGTCGTTTACACACATACCGAGTACTGACAACTTTTCTGTTTTCATGGATAATGGTATGTATAGTGGTCAGGATAGGAGGTCGCTGCCAGGAAAGTGACTAACGTATACCTAGACCAATATTGGGTCGATTTTGTCAATACAAAGAGATGCATAGTTTCTATACCACTTGGTGCTTTGAGTATGTGTTCATCAGACCGCTTGGGTCACTGAAAAAGAACTCTCTCCCAAATTTATTTCACTTCTTTGGAAATTAGGTATGATATTTAATTTAATAAAATAGTAATTGTCCAAACTAAAAATTGATCCACAAACTTTGATTGAAATGAGTGCGTAGATACTCATTTGTACAAATCGCCTTATTTCTACAATAAGTCTTTCCTTTCGAATTCTTTTGATCAAAATTGTGTTGAACTAAAATGAAAAATTCTTGATGCTCATAAATCGATAGTTAATGAGATGAGATGTTATATTACATAGCATGAAGTTTTTCAACTGAAACAGTGTTACTCGAATCACAGCCGTGCAGCTCTAGTTCAAATCCAGCTTCTATCCGGGTTAAACAATTTGTGCTGGTATTAAAAAACTGTATTGTTCACATTCATTTTAACCAAGTCCATTTGAAAGTTGTCACTAGTTATTGTGGTGTTTATAAATTTTATAACGCACTGACTATAAATTTGCGCTACGTTAGTGCAACAAGTTATGGCGCAAGGTGTTTGATATTAAAATATCAGTTTCCAAGAGTACCGCCCATTTTGCAGAAGTAATCCACACATTCTCTGAGCCCATGAAAAATGAAATCGCAAATATTCGAAATTGCAATTTACGTCCCATCTAAATGAGGCAAAAGACCTAACTTTGATTTTTTGGGGAGATGGGTGTAAGTCCTAAGTTTTCAGAGATGAAAGTTAGCTAAACGTTGTGCATTTCCATTAGGAATCCAAACCATTTCTTTTGGGGCCTTGTTGCCTTTCTCTTAATGTAATGGGACCAACAACTTCAGATCTCGACACCAAGATATATTTTTCGAATTCCGTTTCCAAGTCGGTTGTAAAAGAAGCGAAAAAAAAATAAATAATGTTTACTTCAATAAATTGAATCATGTGAACATTTATATTTCCTCAGACTTACTACTCAATGGAGAGTAAAGAAAGGGATACACCTGAAATTGGAGATATTATTCTATTTTTAGAAGTTACTTAAATTCTTATGTTTATTTTAAAAAAGAAACTTCACAAAAGTTGGTTTTTGAGAATTTGAGAAAATAAAATTAAAAAACCTAGTGATTCGTATTTTAAGAATCTAACAAAATTCTTTTGTTTGAGAGAAGAAACTTCAAATTTTTTTTGAGAATTTGAAATAGTCAAACTCAAACAAAACAGTGGTAAAATCCAGTTTGAGATTATACATTCCTGTTGGGCGCCATTCCAAGAAAATCGTGAAACTTGTTTTAACACAAAACACTAAATTTTCCATCCGAGTGATGATCATAAATAAAATCATCTTTTCCAGTTGAAAAAAATATGTTCTTTTTCAGAGGGACACAGAATCATTAGGCATAATGGGTTGCCATCTATGCATCCAATCGTTGAGAAGTAGAAAATATTAAGTTTCGTTATAACTCATACGAAAGGAATAAATGTCTATGCCGAGGAAAGTTATATTTCTCATTATTCAATATGCAAATCAATGCTGAATTTTTTTTTCTAGTTGACTAAACTATTTAATACATTTAAAAAAATAATTGCATTCAAACATAACTCGATTCTTCATCAAAAAATGAAAACAAACACTTTGTTTCAGTATTTGTGTTTTATTTGTTCTCTTTTACTTTACTGTTTTTGAGAGGTTTATGGTAATAATTGTAATAAGCTTTAATAAAAATACGACATAGTGTTATTTTTATATATGTATACTAGCTGACCCGCCCGGCGTAGCTCAGGCCCCTACTTTTATCAAAGTTTAGGAAAGTAGCATCAAAGTTTCCATATTTTTGTTGATTTACGTGTATTTTATATTGACAAAAGTGACATTCAGGAAAAATGCCATAACTCGGGAGCGGCCCAACCGATTTAAGATTGTTTATAAAAACCATCTACCAACATCCCTTAAGCTACCACAAAAATTTGGTTTCATTCGGTCGAGCCGTTCTCAAGTAATGCGATCACAACCAACCATAGGCGATGTTCATACTGGTCGATTCGTTGAAGCAACAAATCGACCAAAGTGATCACATTGTTCAACAAATCGACCGCAAGTCAATACCAACAGATTGGTGTAACAGAGAAAGAGAACAAGAAAACAATCGCATTTATTCGCACGAAGCTTCAACAAATCGACCAATGTGAACTTCGTCATACACTTCTTTTTATATATTAACCCTAGCTTACGTATTGGGGTTCGCGCGAACCCCAACGCAAATTTGAATTCTTATAACTTTTTTCTTAATCATATTATCGACCTGGGATGAAAATTCAGTGAACGAATTTAATTTTTCTTTGAGTTTTTCATCGTTTTCTCATCAATTTTTTCTGAAAAAAAGCCACAAACCAAACTTTGGGTTTGTGTCCAACTATGGTTCCAGCTTGTTATGACAGCCTGAAATAGCCTTCACAAGATTGTGTTGTGTTGGTAATAAAACGACCAGTTTACATATTTGGTTTTGGAAGATACCAATGCCATTCTCTGCGAAAATCCAAAAATCGATGAATGAAGTGGACGGTGCTGCTTTTTTTAAATTATTTTGATGGGTTCGTTATTATTATCTGGAAGCAGCTCTTTGACAACAAATGGTTTTGGTACATCTCTTTTATTCTTTCGGATTGTGACAAGAAATGTTATATTTGTTTATCCAACAAAATCAACAGAAGTGAATGTTACGTTCAGTGTTGAAAAATCTTGGCATCAAAGACATCACCACGTTGTAACCACTGCCAAGTCCAAGATTTTCATCACGGCTGCCAGTGTATATTGAAAATTTCAATGGATATCCCGTTGTACTCTCATTGAGCCACCAGAACTTCAGTTCATACTTTTCAGGCTTTGTTTGGCATATATTGTCGAAACTTACAGGGACCACGAAAGCCTTTCAATTGCTCATCAATGGAAAGATTTTCAGACGGAATATAATTTGTTGACAAAGTCTGATTCAAATCGTTCAAAAGTATTTCAACAAGCTGGAGAATGTTTGTTCTGGCTGATGATTCAGCTCAGAGACCAATTGAATCGTCGAAACGGAGAAAAATATTGATCTTCAAAACGTTTACAATTCATCACGGCTCGAAGAATTGATGCCCCTTGATGGTATCCCAAATTAGATGTGCATACAAATTTTGGGGTTCGCACGAGCCCCAAGTTTGATTATTGCCTTATTTTTCGTGCCGTAAACTATAGGGTTAAGAAAATATAAATATATATTCTTGCACGACCTACAAAATTTATTGGAATAATTTTTCTTGCAGTCGCAATAAGTTATCATGATGTACAGTTCGCATTCAAACAACAAATATCAACTATCAAATGCAGCCAAATTTTCCATTTTCACGGTCAGGCTGGAACAGATGAAACCATTTGTAAATATGTCTCATCATCTTCACGCTCCGACACTTGAGTTATAACTACTTGGATGTCAGCACAAAAGAGAAACTAGTTTTTTAATGTTAGGTGTTTTTTTTTCCTTTGCTACTATAAATATTCCCAAAAAGAAGGTCAAAGTTATAATTGCTACTTGCAACATTTGGTCTCACTACTCACTCATTCAACCAGTTTGTTAGATACGGATTCTGATCTTTCCCGAGTTCCGGCAGCAGTAGTGGTATCTACAAAGGTGAGAATATGCTACATGTTGCGATCATGTAGGCGCTATTGAGACTTGTTTTTAGCTCAAACGAAATGTACCTGTAAAAAATTATGTACGTTGTTTAATGCTTTGACTGTTTGGATCAAAAATCGGCCATAAAATGTATTGATAAGTAGGTACTTTAACTTTTTTATAATTTCTTGTAAATGAATAATAAGTTCTCAAAACAATCATTGCCAAATTTGGTTATGTATCATGTCACTGCGCCCTTTCATATCCTCCCAATGAAAATCCTCCCCAGTATGATTTTATAGTTCATGTGGATATATTACTTGAGGTCTTGGCTTTGACAAAGTTATTTTAGTAGACCGTGTGATAAAAAACTGGATTTTCAATCTGCTTTTGAGAATTACTTCACGGTTTTATGTGGATACCAACCTACCAGCTTACCGGTTTTCTTTTTTCAAGTTTATACATATTCACACCACACATAATTTTATATATGCTATGATAATGAATCAAAACCCACAATGAAGAAAATTTTGCTAGCATGCAGAAAAGGTCGGCGATTTAATGTAAATAAGTAATAACTCGCATAAATTATGCGGAATAAACATAAAAATAATTAATGTTTTCTTGGTTTTGAGTTTTCTTCAAATTAGCCGGTGTGGTAATTTGATTGATAATGAATGTAGGCATGTACGTGTATTCACTTAGGGACCAAATGAACCTAATAGACTTTGCGTCATTTAGGTGCAAGAGTTACATCTTCTTATAAAACTTCTATTAGCACCAGCATATTAAGTCTTCAGATAATGGATTTAAGTAGTAAAATGTTTGCGAGTGACGATTTTACAATATTGTATATTTTCAGAAAACTGGTTAGCCTATGTTTTTTTTTTAATTGCAAATAGGTACTCAGTTTTTCTTCAAAGAGCTTCGCGCTTAGTTGCTTATACAGTTGTCTTTCAGTTATGGCATTTGGGAGTGCGCCAAATTCATTATACAGAGTTGAAGGCGTCGAACGCATTTAACATGAACATGAAAACGCAATATGACTGTGTAGGGGTATTGGTATGGGTACTTAACGATGGCGTATACTGAGCCATGGTGCATGAATGTTTTAGACAGCAATTCGCCACAAGGGCCTAAACGAAGCGTAACCAAAAGAAAACAAAAACAAAAACTTTTGCACCACAGCTTTTGTTCCAAAGCTATAGCTTGTTTAGGTATTCGGTAGGAAAATAATTTTTTTTATTAATAAATCGTTGTTTAATGTTATACCGCATGCGCTCAATGACATTGTTCTGCAAAAACTGTGGCACTAGGGACTCAATACAAATAAAAAGAAGCTTAGATACATTATACATACAATGAACATTACTACGTACATGGAATAACGGAATATGGACTTTGACACCATATAAGTACGTATGTTTATGCCTGTATTGGAGTAGGTATTTTAATACAATATTTAATCCAACTTTAAATTTCACTGCATGCATGGAAATTAAGATTTGATTTTTTTCATTTAGAAGAAACCGATAAAAAATTAGCATGCCTCCGTATAGTTTACAGCTCACTTGGTACGAAATACCTATTTGAAGGAAAATTGACTTTAAGTAGGTATTGAATAGGTACGGAATATATGTATAATGAAACAGATTTCATATTCGGAAAATCTTCGCTGATAACTCTAGCAGTCTATTAAATTATTCAGTTAGCAAAAACCAAAAAGCCTTAGGTACTCGAATTGCATGCACCTTAACACAATTTTTTGTTTCCACATTGCAGTTACGACCATCACCTGAATCTCAATTTTTACAATTCCGTCTAACCATCGTTCTCAATAGAAGTGTATCTTTTCGTAACCTATCTCATCTACCTAAGGTTAAACATCATTGCTGCGGCCGCTTGCTGAGTATTTTATTTCAAAACTAGATGGAATATTTCCGTTTCATCTCAATTTTTTATTTATAAAAAACGAACGGAAGATGGCTTTTGTTTATTTTTAGTTAAAGCTGCAGCATACCTACATTGCTATGAAACTGCTACTCTATTTCTCGAAGACAGTAACTAACCATAAATACATAAATGTGTTTATCTTTGCCAAAGATTGGATAACGCACAAAACTCCTCCAAATATTGCTTAATATATCTACATTTGAATTGTACATGTACATAGGTACTTGCAAATGAAAATATATCGGCAATTGCATAAGTGATTGGATTTTGTTTTGATTTGATTCGCGTTCCTCTTGTGTCTCAAACTTTTTCTCGATGCAGATATGTAGGTACATACTTCTTGGAAATGAGGTTTTCTTAGGTTTTGCTGTAATTCATGTGCAATTAACCGGGAAAGTTAGTTATTCAAACCCGGTTAAGTGCCTGCTCATAGAATGACCGTTCGTAACCGTTGTGTTTTGTTGGACATTCATGACATTTCAATTTATTGATTTACAATAATAAAGTGCAGAAAATAAGAAGATATGAAAATACACGAAATTATAAATCAGTTCTTCTCTGCTTTGCGCGAATCATTCGATAACTTCTTTCACCTTAATGTCAATGTGCCTGTTAATGCTCATAAGAGCAAGCCCTTTCAGCCTATCTTCGCCTGTAGAATTCCTAATCCAATATTTTAGACGCCTCAACGTGGAAAACTACGCTCGCTGCTAGCAATGGGGTCGCAGCCAATGTTGCACCTATTTTCAAAAAATTGAAAATGTTTGGAAAAAGTGCATCGTTAAAAAGATTTAATGATTCTATAAATGTCTTTGGTTGAGTTTCTGGCCCAACCCAACGTTACACTTCATTTATTACGGTTGAAGCAGCTGCCTCAGTCGCTGTTGGCCATTGATTCATTATTACTTCCACGGTTTCATCAATATTCTCAACGTCTTTCCTGACCAATTTTTCAGGGATGGTATTTCCGATTATTGACAAAAATCTGTCAGATATGGATGATATGAAGTGATCCAGGAAAAGTATGAATATTGATATACGGTAATAATCTTCTGCTGAGCTGCTTTGGTAATTTTGTCGGTGTATTTGACGATGCACAATCCTGGAAACTTAAGTTTTTTCTCCTATAGACTCGGCTATTTTTTCAGCATCAGCGAATTTTCGTTGTACATTCTGATGATGATGAGCAAAAGTTTGAAAACAAGGACACAGTTGAGCAGAGAATTATGTTCCACAAAACTGTTTGCGCTCCGTCACAGTGACATTGAGCGCTCAGTGAGATTTTTCTTTGTGGAACTGGCGTAATAGATCATTGTGATTGAAGCATTGTATTGACTTATGATACACGGACTGCTAGTTGCATTAATTCTCTATACAAAAGTTGGATAATAATAGGTGTGTTTCTTTACTGAAAATTCGCACGAAATGCACCGAAATGCACCGAAATGCACCGAAATTCGTCGAAAGTCAGTCTAATGCCGTTCCAGCACAGCGATTTTTCGTAGCAGTGCACAAAAGAGAGTGCTCACGAGAGAGTAAAAAATTTTCCCACCCTGTGAATTTCTGCCACCTTAATTTCTATGGACAGAAATCGTGCACAGCAAAAACAAATACAACAACTGTCAAACAGACATTTTTCTAAGCGTTGCTGCGAATGTTTTGTTCAAGGCGTTTCTTTACTTTTAGGACAATTAGGCTCTTTCAGAGAGTTTCTGAGAGTTTCTGAGAGAATTTTACCCCCACTCCTTATAATATGACAGATTGTGAATTTCTGTCCACAAAGTAAAGAAACAGACCTAATGATTGCACTTATTTTTGGTTACACTAGCCAATATCTTACTCTTAACTAAAACACTAACGATATCTGCTGTGATTTAGCTAGCGTGATTATTTAGCAGTGTCAAAAATGTTGCACTAGTTTTCCGCTGAAATGATGCTCGCTAGTATTGCTTAGAATAAGTGGAACCATCGTGAAGTTGGGTCCTAGCAGTCCATGTTTAATAAGTCAATGATTTTAATAAATAGGAGCCCTACTAACGCATTTCAACTCTTTTCTATAGCTCAATGTAGGCAAAACACAAACATACATGTATTTAAATACTGATTTGTGCAAAGCTCGAACTTAAATTTTAAATATGAAAAACAAATTTGCATCAATAAAACAAAAGAAAAAAATAAATGAAGCGTTTAAATGATATTCGACTGAAATATTTTCGGGGGGGTTTTATCCCCAAAACCCTCCCCTACGCTACGCCACTGCTTAGGACACAATCGCAAGTTCGTGCGACCCTGTCATGCCCATTTTTTTTTTGCTGCTTGATACTTGATTGTTTCAAAAACCTTCGTGTGCATTCATAGACCATTTAGGTGTTAAAAATTATCCGATGTCAGAAAATTTATGCCATTTTATCGATTTGAGTTCAATCAAAATGAAGCCTTTCGCAAGGAATTGGCAAGTCCTCCGTTAGTAAATTCATTGCCATGAAAAGCGCTTTCTCGATTAGCGCGAGAAATTGGCAAGTCCTCCGTTAGTAAATTCATTGCCATGAAAAGAAGAAAATTGTAGGTCCCTCCATTCCTTCATAAGGTATGGTTTTGAGAAATGCGCCAGGCACCGGGTCTCCCAACTCTGTGATTTATTTATTCAATTGGAAAACAATCCATGATATTTATATGAAATCAAACGCATTTTTAGAGAGATTCCTTGATTTGTGACGCAACCAATGAGTTTGGCTAAGTACTATATAGGTACAAGGAATACATTTGAGTGAGGGTAACGTCTCCCATGATCAGAGCTTTCGATTTAAATATGCAAACGTTTTTATAACAGGATTAACCAAAATTTTTTTCGCATAATGGCAAATGCTGCTGATTTAGTTGATCGAGTTATGATGTCGAAAAGTCGCGATTGGCTGAAATAACCAAAATCAACAATATACCCATCTACCTTAATAATACCAATTAAAGCAACAGCAGCATTAACAAGAGCAAAAACCCTTAAAAAAATATATTTTGGAATTTTTTATTTTTTTACTCTGCCTGTTATCTAAGACTTTTCTATGGGAAATACTTTGTTTATATCTGACCTCATATGCATATTGAGATGGCCATGGCTTAATGGTTGCAATTTCTTCCTGTTTTGCCGGAGATAAAAGTTTGAATCCAAGAAACATTCAATTATTTTTCGGTAGGCATCACCTTAGAGAGGAATTCGCTAGCATGTTTTCACTAAGCCGTCGTTCAGAATTTCAAAAACTTGTTGTAGGTCCCCCCCCCCCCCCCCCCCCATTCTTGAGCTCAGTTGAGCCAGCCTATCTATGTGTTTAATTAACATGTGTTGTATACCTATATCAATCAAACTAAATTCATACTATGTATAAATGAAAAAGAAATCCAAACCTAACTCATCGAAACTACAGCATTATCTAAATGAATCATCTGCGATCATAGCAACAAATAAACTCAAACAATATTGGCAATACTAAATCAAAATAAAAATTTCCTAGCGCAAAACTTTTTAACTCATTAGTCATTGCAAAAACGGTTGGCTTTAACAATAACTACAGTATGAGCGTTGCGTAGTAGTGCGATTGATTAAAATTAAACATTTATACAATCGCATACCTTACTTTGGTGCGAGAATTTCTCTGCGAATACATACAATAAAAAGTGAAATTAAAATTTTTTCTCAAAGGCATAATTTTTATACGGACGAAAATTGCTCTTAAGAGTATGAATCATTTGAGTTGAACGAACTAAAACCTAGGAGGTTGCACGTTTAGTATGGGATAGTAAGAGAACGGGAAATCACCTTTACTAAATAAACTCCTCAATTATTTAGTTATATACCCGTAACCCGTTACATAAATGTAAAGCTAAGTATCTATTTCAAGCTAAACGCTTTTCCCATTTTGTGCCAATTTTGTACGTGGTATTTTTTTTTGTCAAAAGTTGGCTTTTGCTTTTGAAAGCTTTTCAGCCAGTTTCCTTGAAAATGTTAATAAAACAGCAATGGATACAAAACTGGTTTTTACTTCGGGTTGTGACTCATTTAAACCACAGTGGGTCTGTTTAAGTTTAGTATTACAAATGAACAATAAGCTCTGGTTGTTTAAATTATTCCTCTTTTCAAGGTTCGTTTGTGTATAGCACACTCGTCATTCTGCCTGTTATGCTAAATGATGACTACAGCTTTAAGATTGAAATGGAACGACTGTTGAGACACCTCCCTAAATAAACCTATCTTAATGCATATTAATACGCCTACTATATAAAATCCAATCCTGATATAGATCATAAATTACGTATGTATGTATGTAGATATAAACGAACGATTTCATTTTGCTGTTTATTATACCTACTTTAGAATACGAATTTCATTTTGTTTGTTGTCAAATAAAATAAAAATAAATAAAAATGTATCTTTTCTCAATATGTATGTAAATGTATACATATATGCAAATACATACATATATATATTTAAATAAAAAAATAGGAATACGATTATGCTGGTAGTGATGTCGAAGTTGCATTTATAGTTTTATGGTACGAATGTAAAAGACAAATAAAAAGACATTTTATTGAGTAAGTTTGTACATATCTAGTTTATTTTATTTCAATATACGAATATTCAAAATTTTTTAACCAAACTGAACAAAGTTGAAGGATACACCAAAGTCAATTAAAGATGAAAGTTAAATTTTCGAAATCCGCCGTTGTTATTTAAATTAAGTTATAAAAAAGTCTTATTCATATAATTCAAACTGGATATTTATTATATTGAATTTAAGTACCTACTTTTATTTTATATTCATACTATGCAGCTAAAATTACGAACTTAGGTAGGTATCACTTTTAGTGAAAACATAAGGTTTTTTTGGTACGGTTATGGAAATGTATTATTTTTTCCCAAGCCTTGAACAAATTTCAGTTTTTTAGTAAAGTTCTTTAAAGACTGACATGCAGTTTTCTGGACGAAAAGTTCGATTGGAGGTGAATTATTGGCTTAACCACTTATGTGTACTTGACTTTAGTTGAGCGGTTACTAGGCTCAATTTATTTTTTGTGCGTGAAAAAAATATATGTAGGTTGTATTTTGTGATCAGAAGATAGGAAAAACTTATAAAACATAAAATGAAACCATACTTTGCGAAAAAAATCTTTTTATTTCAGTTCTACATATGGTGCACTGAGCCTTAACTATTTTTTTGGTATTGGCTATTGAACAAGCACAATTGAATTGTTTTGGGAATAGTTTCCTATCTACTTTTTTTTAAATTGTAATTTGTAACTTATTCAAAATGAAATGACTATTACTTATACTTATATTTTACTATTTTATGTTTGGCAAAATCATACTTATCATAACTAACTAGCTGAGCCGCCCGGGGATCTCGTGTCTGTAGTTTCAAGGTTCCCGTTCTCGTTCTTCCGTTCCCGTGGAAATATGGGGATGAAATATAGTCTATGTTACTGAGGGATAATGTAACATTCTAAATTTGAAAGAATTTTTTAAATCTGTTCAGTAGTTTTTAAGTTTCCGTTCCGAATCCCGTTCCCGTGGGAATATAGGGATCAAACCTTGACAGGAACCATCCCTGAACTAAAAAAAATCAGGCGATAATTAGTTTAAACGGGAAAGAAATACTACGAATTTAGTAGCTTTTAGTTTCCATTTCCACCGTTTCTCAATCTATGTTTATCGATGCGATAACAGAACTGGGGTATAAAGCTCAACGTACCGTATGTGGAACATGCGTATACATACGATTTACTAATACCATTGTATATGGAATCTATAGTACTATCGAAAACAAAAACGGTCGCTCAAAGCCATCTATTGATCCGCCGGCGCTCTAGAAATTACAGGGGAATGTTAGTACGCCGGCGCCGGCGGATCAATAGATGGCTTTGAGCGACCGTTTTTGTTTTCGATGGTACTATAGATTCCATATACAATGCTAATACGTTTCTTCTTCTCTTCTTCTTCTTTCCATTTCCGGCGTTACGAGTAGTGATCTTGAAGCGATCACAGCTCTCCCACTTTTCTGCTTCACACTAGTGATCCGCCTGTGGGGTACGCCGCGTTGACCTCAGAAAGCGTCGGCAAGCCTCCCGGTTTTGGATTGTTCCATGTCTGAGGCCAACCAAATGCTGCTGTTTTTGCATTTGCTTGTACCAGTGCCCCTGTTCTGTAACTATCGCCTCGATAAAAGCAGGCGATAAACGGTGGAAAATGGAACGAAATCCTACTAAATTCATAGAATTTCGTTCCATTTTCCACGGTTTATCGCCAAGGCGATAGTTACAGAACAGGGGCACAGGAGTGTTTTGGCCTGCCTTTTCTTTTTCGTCGCGAATTTGTTGAAACGTTGATTTACTAATACGTTTATAATTGTTATATAACAAAACAACTTACCCCTTCAAAATATACACTTCA
The DNA here is from genome assembly GCA_949752695.1 of Melanostoma scalare. Lineage (NCBI taxonomy): Eukaryota > Metazoa > Arthropoda > Insecta > Diptera > Syrphidae > Melanostoma > Melanostoma scalare. The sequence goes on from OX456984.1 coordinate 280,966,049, forward strand.
TCATTTTTTCATTTTAAAAAACACTACTGTGCTTTTATACTTTCTCTCAATTTGTTTCTAAATTTATAATATTTGATTGTTTGAAATTATGAGACTTTATATAAATATTACCTATGTACATATCAAACTTTACACTTTTATATTTTTCTTTGTTTTGAAATCAAATGAAATGTTATTTCAGGCAGACGGCAGTAAAGCCATGTCCTTATTCTTAAGAAAACTAATTGTTACGAATATTGATGAAATAAAGAAACCTATCTATATATCTACATATCTATCTATCTACACTTCATTACTGCACAGAGTATTTTTTTTTTTTCATTCAGATAAAAAACTAACGTTACACTTTCATTCAAATTTCTCTCTTATATTATAACTATGACACGATTGACATCTTTTTGTAAAGTTTCATATCACAACATTGCTAAATGTCTTTAGCTTCTATCAAGATGTCAAAAGATGTCGCTGCTTCTGGTTTTATAGCTACAGGTCAATAGTCAATAGGTTTTATAATTATTTAAGTCAATGTTCCACATATAGAACTGGGTTCCTTATAGGGTTGAAATGTTACTAAAAAATTGGTCGGATGGATATATTGGGGCCTATGAATATAGACTATGTGTTGCAGGCAGCAAAGTGCTGCTGCTCATTAATTGAACTGCTTTCAGAATAAATTTGCCAATCGGTCAGTTCATACCTACATTTTTATTGTTTAGCCAAACGTATGATTTGTAAACTAAAATAATAAGTCAAAATAAAAACTTTTCATCAATTGTATACTTTTTCATTTTTCTTAATCCTAACTAATAATAATTATAAATGTGAAAGTCACTCTGTCTGTCCGGCTTTCTATGTTACCATCTCCCGCCCAAACTATTGAACCGATTTAAATAAAATTTGATACAGAGATAGTTTAAGACTTGAGGAAGGACATAGGCTATATATTTTATCCCTAAATTCCCACGGGAACGGGAACGTATACGGGAATTTAGAAACTACAACACCGATTTCAAAAATGTTTCCACCGATAGAATGCTTCACTATCCCAGAGTAACATAAACTTTAATTCATCCACATATTCCTACGGGAACGGGAGTCCTACCAAATATAATAGGTGTGAAAGAAGCTCTGTCTGTCCGTCGTTCTATGTTACCATCTCCCGCCCAAACTAATAAGCCGATTTAAATGAAATTTTGTACAAAGATTGTTCTGAACTTAAGGACGGACATAGGCTGTATTTCATTCGAATATTCCCACGGGAACCGGTCCTCACTATTATTATAAATGCAAAAGTAGCTCAGTCTGTTCACCTTTCTATGTTACCATCTCTCGCCCAAACTAATAAACCGATTTAAATGAAATTTTGTACAAAGATTATTCAGAACCTGAGGAAGGACATAGGCTATATATTTTTTCCCTATATTCCCACGGGAGCAGGAACGTATACGGGAACTTTGACACTACAGCAGCGATTTCAAAAATTCTTCCACCGTTGGAATGCTCCATAATCCCGGATTAACATTAACTTCAACTCATCCACATATTCCCAAGAAAACGGTCACCATATACCCCTACGGGAACGGGAGCCCTTACAGATAGAATAAGTGCGAAAGTAGCTCTGTCTGTTCGCCTTTCTATGTTACCATCTCCCGCCCAAACTAATGAATAGATTTAAATGAAATTTTGTACAAAGATAGTCTAGATCCTGTGAAAGGACATAGGCTATATATTTTATCCCTATATTCCCACGGGAATGGGAACGTATACGGGAACTTAGAAGCTACAGCACCGATTTCAAAAATTCTTCCACCGTAAGAATGCTACACTATCCCTGAGTAACATAAACTGTAAGTCATCCCCATTATTCCTATGGGAACGGTCACCATATTCCCACGGGAATAATAGTTTTTATTAATATCATAAGTCTGAAATGAAATATATCTGTCTATTTTTATTTGTTATCAGAAACCGCCCAAACTATTAAACCTTTCTACATATATGAATTTTGGTACAGAGATATAGTCTTGTGCCTGAAGATGGACATAGGCTATGTATGTTATCCCTGTATTCCCACAAGAATGCAAACGTTAACGGGAACCTAGAAACTGCTGAACTGATTTCTAGAAGTACTTCCCCGTTAGAACGCTACACTATCTCAAAGTAACATTAACTTTAATTTATCCCTATTATCCCATGGGAACGGAAGTACTTACTAACATTATAGATCCGAAATCAACTCCGTCTGTCTGTTTTGCTTTGTTACTATCTACCGCCCAAACTATTGAACCTATTTGTATGAATTTTGGTGCAGAGATAGTCTTGACTTGAGCCTGAAGAAGGACAGGGTCTGTATTTGTTTTCCCAATATTACTACGGTAACGGCAACGTAAACGGGAACCTTGAAGCTACTGGACCGATTTCAAAAGTTCTTTCATCGTGAGGTGATTTCTGTCAAATTGTCTATTATACAGTTGACCTGAGAAGAAATGTCTATCTTGATCTTCAATTAAATATTGGCAATCAGTAATACCTGTGTGAAAAGTCGATTTCGGCCCCGACTAATGAGATAGTTATCCATATAAACTAATTAATTATGTTTGACGCATTGGAGAATGTTGTCGAATGTCTATCAGTAGACAATATTATGGACACTGAGAAAGTCACACCACACCCTATAGAGTTTCTCAATGCCTTAGAATTATCAGGAGTGAATGCAAGTTGGTGTTCCAGTGCCAATAATGAGTAATCTAGAACTGTACACAGCTACAAATTACACATCTGGGATGCGGCTTTATATGATGACTGGAACAGCGAAATAAGAAAACTATTTATTCCCCGTATTTCTTTAGTTCCCACTGATTAGTCATTTTAGTTTAAAAGAGTGTATCAAACTCGCAAAAACTTTTTATTAGACAAAAGAAGGAAAAGGTAAGAACGTCGTGTGCAAAATTGTATACTTAAATAAAATATAACAATAATTTACTAAAACGCATGAATGTGTCTTATTTGCAAAATAAGTAGCCTAAAAAATTAAAAATGCTGCTGAAAGTCACTATTCCAACGCGGACGAAGTCGCGGGCACAGCTAGTATAACATAATTCTTAAATGTACCTATTATTTAAAAAAAGTGATACGCGTTTCGAAATACTATGGGGGAAATGAGATTATCCTTATTTTGGACAAATTTTATTTCAAGATTTGGTTTTACGTCAACTTTCGCAAACAATGTTAAGGCTAAGTGAGAAAGGGCTACCTTACGAATGGTGATAAATCTGGAAAAATATTTAGAAATTTTTAGGACTCGAACATTGAATGCCCATTTAATAGGAGCGAATATTTCGCGTCGGAGCGAAGGTGGGTGCCTGTCTGAGCATGTCTGCCCCATTACACTATAGGCACCCTCCTATGTCAGATATATATAATACCAGGAAAAAAACTGGAATTTTGTTAAAACTAAGCAGGTCTCGACTTTTCTGTAGATTTGCATTCTCACGAGTCACAACTCATAAGGACTATTCACATGAGCACGACCAACGAACGACGAATAAATAAAGAAATGTGATTTTAAGTACCTTACAAGCATAAATTCCTCACGAATTTTTTTGGAAACGATGGAAACATAGTTCATACTTATTTTTAGGTGGATAAACTTTTATTTTTGTGTCTAAAATTAAAAAAAATTGAGAAAAAAAGTTTATTCGTTACGAATAAACATCTAGTAGGTACGAGCTGTCAGACTTTATTCTCGTTCCACATACTCCACACTCCAACGAATAAATTTTTCGCGCGCGCTTAACCTCAAAATCATTCCCCATTTTTGTTTTGCATGTAAATTGTGTTCGTTATTCGTGACGAATGTAAAACACTCATGTGAATGAAATGTCAAAATTAACGAATTTTCGTTCATTCGTCGTTCGTTGGTCGTTCTCATGTGAATAATACTATAGGGTACTCACATGATGTTTATAGACATCAGCACATCCGGCTTGTGTAGAGGAGGTCAAGACAAAGAGGCAGAGAGAAGATCAGTCCACTTTTTCTGTGATTGCCCTAGCTAAGCCCACACTAGGGAAGCCCCTCGGCGAATTCTTCTTCGACGAACTAGGCGACATCTCTAACCAGTACCTCCCACTGAACAGCATCATAACTTTCATTCAGGGCTCTAAATGGTTCAGTTCCCAACCCCAATAGCCCAGTTACTAGCCCAATCCTCGGCTATTCATCGCCTAAGAGGACGAGGGGCTCCTCATACTGTGTTATACGGGGAGCACAATGTATCCTTGGGATCCAAATCAGGTATTGCAGCTTGTTCCTACACCCCCATTCAACTTAACCTTACCTAACCCTCAAATGTTTAGACGCAAAATATTCGTCCCTAGTTAATTATATTTATTGCGATTCCCAGTCACCAAATATGTCTGTGAAAGCTAAATCGACTTACTAATAAATCCTTTAAAAAAAAATAAAATTTGTTGGAGAAGAAGATAATAGGTACTGTGAGCTCTGTATGCTCTTAAAAAGAAAATGGCTTTTCACTGGCCGAAAATGGCTCATTTTGTTAAAAAAAACTACTGTTTTTCATTTTGTCATGCTTCATTGAAAAAGGGGCGATTTCATTAGAGTAATTCTCCCACACAGTCCAATTTATTATAAATCCTAAAAAATAAAATAAGTTGGAAGAAAACTAAAAAAATATGGCCATTTAAAAAAGTTTGAGCATATTAGCACTTTTCCCCAAAATACTTTCGAACGAACATAGCCTAAGAAAAACGCTTTGTTGAAAAAGCAGTTTTTCGCAAATAAAAACAACCTATGGCTTGTAGCGAAAAGTTAAAAAGTCCTATCGCTTACTTTTTTGGGGTTACACTTTTTTGGGTGCGTTTTTTCGCCACACGACGTGATATATATGCCGAAAAATTCTCTGAGAGCTTTCTTTCAGCGCCCCAACTAGTCCTTAATATACGAATTCAAATGTAAAAAACATCCGTGTTTTGTTAAATTGAAATAAAAGTAGGTAGTAGCAAGTTATGAGAGAGAGTTTTAATTTGCTTAAGAACTGCACTAATAACCTTATTCATTGAAATTCGATAGATTTAATCTCAAACCGAGAAACATGTTTTTAGGTTTTTTCCTGGTATTAAAAATTAAATTGATGTTCACATACAGGAATTCATATTTTCATGTTTTGCAATTTGTTTTTTTCCAGCAAATTAGAGAATTCCAACTTATTTACTCGTGTCTACATAATTTTTTGCAATTTTTTGATCCTAACGCTGGCGCTGGCAAACCAAATTTAAAATTCTTCTTTCCATTTCCGGCATTACGAGTAGTGATCTTGAAGCGATCACAACTCTCCCACTTTTCTGCTTCACACTAGTGATCCGCCTGTGGGGTACGCCGGGGACAAATTTAAAACAAATTTAAAATAATAAATTTTTTTCCATTTAACGTTTGACAGTTGACAGAACAAATGTTTTTGCATGGGTGCGTGAATTTAGAGTAGATATCCCAACCGAATAGGATCTTTGAAGTTTAGAGTAATATTCTTTTTGTCAATGAAACATGGAAAATGGAAAAGGAGTAAATCTTTTCACAAAAGGAGTAACTCTTTTCGTCAGTGAAAAAATGCTATAATACTGTTTGTGGAAAACCACTCAAGAAGCAATACAACCTACATGTTGCTCAAATGTCAAAGTAAAAATTTTCCACAAGGAATATTTCTTATGAGACATGAGCCATATTTTCACTCACATTAACCACCTTCATTACAATAAAATGACATAGCTCTAAGCTACTGAAGTCTCAAATGAAACTAATAGAATAGAGACAATAAAAATATGTTTCATTTAAATCAGTAGCTATCTGATTCTGAGATTAAGCAACTCGAAAGGAACTCAACTCACTAACACGTTAGAAACACGGCTCAAGCATCATTGCAATATAATAATAATTTTGGAACTACGATCGAATATATTCATTCTGGTTAGTACCTAAACTTGATTACTAAAATAACTATCAGAATAAAGTGAGCAAAATCACTTCTTTATTTATTTGTTTAATACTCCGAACTAGCAACTTATGATATTAACTACGATATGACCCCGAGCAGATGCACCAATGGACGTTTTATCCAAGGCAATGCGAAGAAAAGGGAATAACTAGACGAAGTAAATAGTGCATCAGTTCATATCCGGATCTTCGAACAATCCGGATATCCGGATATCCGATCAGGAATGTTTTGAGACCAGACGGTTTTCAAAGACTTTTGGGGCTCACAAAGAAAAAAATTTTAATGGCGCAGCTAAAAATCGTATCAAATATCACATAACTTTTGTAAACTACATAAAATGTATAGAAGACTGTATATGTATCGATAGAATAGCTATAAGCCTACAACTAACTCAACATACGAATATTATAAGTGTCACCGGAAACTGTTAGTATGCATAATTTTGAATGTTTTAATACTATGCATAATAACAGTTATGCTTACTGGCACAGTAGAAAGAGGTGAAGAAACTAAATGTAAGTATAACACGAGCCTCATCTAAGTCAAAGTGAAAATCCTTTGGAGTGGCTGAAGCACCGAGCAAGGAGGTATTCCTTCGTAGCTGACCATCCCCGGAAAATGCTTAGTATTGCGGCTACGTCTGCAGCTGCAGAGCGTGTTTTTTCAACAGCTGGGAATATTTTGACTGCAAAAAGAAACGCTCTTCTTCCCCAAAATGTCGGTATTTAGGTTTTTGTTAACCAAAACAAAAAGTTTTTGAAAACAAAAAAAAAATGGGCACGACTGGGTCGCACGAACTTGCGATTGTGTGTTAAGTACAATATCAAAATCTTAAGGCTGAGCAAAACGTTTTTGTATTAGCTCTAATTATATTTGGTGGTACAGGGCTGCCAACTACAATTTTATTACGAAAATTGAATCAAATCACGCAAAATATTGAAAAAAAAATTAAGTTAAATATTCCATAGGATTCAAGCTAAAATCTAAAAACTCCACTTTTTTGCAGTTACTATCTAATACTTATGAACGTTGAAAATTCAACCAAAATCGATTTTTTTTTTTATCCAGTTTTTTATTTTTGTTTTTAAATAAAGCTTTTTGAAAGTTAGGTATGCAAGTTTTAAAAGATTTTTAAGATTTTGCCAGAAGACGTTTTCACAAAAAATTTGAAATGAGTCATGACTACCTACCGCATTGAAAATATTCAAAGAAATTAAAATTTTTTTTTAAAAAATAATAAAAATAAAAATATGCAATCTAATTAAAAAAACTTAGATCTTCTAAAATACAAAACTTCGTCAACATCCTATAAGTCATTAACGAGAAAGTCGGTTTTGAAAAAAACGGTACTATGGGAGGTAGCGTTCTTAGACTTTTTCTAAAGTTTTTTGTACATCACAAGAAAGACAACCTAAAATTAATCTTTCACTCAAAATTTTATGAAAATCGTTGGAGCCGTTTTCGAGAAAAATAAGTATTATCATATGACAGGTACCGTTATTTCAAAACCTAGAGACCCAATTCCATGAACCCCTCTGTAAGCTTCCCCACAGACCTTAACTGCAAATTGAAGAAAATCGTACAAGCGGTTCAGGCTGTAGATCCATAAACGGACATAAATACAGACAGACAGACAACAAGACAAACAGACAGATAGAATTGTGGGACCTTTTTTCGTATTCTCTATCATCGTAATGTCATGTTTAATTGTTATCTCAAAAATTTTTTTCTGCACGATTGCAAAACTTGCGATTAGCTACATATAATCGCAAGTAAAATTAAATAAGAGTAACATTTGTAATAAAAATATGTTTTATTTCAACTACATCCTGTCCTGATACTGAGTTTATAAAATAAGACACTTAACATATTTGGAAACCGTTTTATTGCTTTTTCAGTAAAAGCGTATATTGCAACTATTCGGTTCTTCCAAAAGAATGTGAATTTGATTTATTCCTATTTTTAAACTCTTTTGATTCCGTGAAATTATTTTGAGATCCGGATATCCGGATACCGAGAAGTATTCGGATATCCGACACTATCCGGATACCAGACACTATCCGGATATCCTATACTATCCGAATAGGTCGAATAACGGATCCTGGATCCGGGTCTGTTTCGGATATCCGAAATATCTGGATACTTTGAAGCACTAGAAGTAAATAAGCAACAAAGATATGGAAACTTGGGAGCCTAACTCATTTCCAGTACCTACCTGCAATTTTGCGCCGATTCAAAATGGCTGGATAAGAAAGTAAATTTATTAAATTTTTAAACTATCAAGTTCTTTGAAAAGCATTTTTTGATGTTTTAAGACGAAGTGTTTTTCTTCGCCTATGTCACAATGAACTCTTTTTAGGCTCTTCAAACTACATTCACACTTTAATGCCTTATTCACACAGATCACACATTTGTAATCAAGTAATAACGTCAAATAATTGCAAAGGATAAGTAAGTTATCTAAATATATTGGAAGATTAAGCTAGGCACGGGACAACTGGTCAAAAACTTTAATTGCTTAAATTGAGTAGGTAGCAATTCGATTGTCGAGTTGCTTACCACTCACTTTAGTTGCTTCTTGAGTGAATTCTTACTTCAAATCCAGAAACAAAAACTCTTTTCTCAGAGTCGTGAGAAGTGATCTTTCTGAAACACGGTGTTAAGAGGGTCCTGGACGGTTGCGGATGGAATACGAGAAACAACGATTTAATGGCCTTTTTGTGAAAATTCTAACAACGGCTAATTTTATGAGGTTAGTGAGCTGAATTACTAAAATCACTATCAGAATAAATTTGCTTTTAAATTCGTTTTTTATTTGTTTACCTTGAAAAATGAAGTCAAAAGCAAATTCCATCAAGCCGGTCGTCTTTTTGGAAAACTATTCAACAAATCATTATATTTGAATTCTTTTCGAATACGAATAAGGTGGAATATGGTTTCTGACACCTAAGCCCCGTTTCATAGACCATGTCACATACATAAATATTTACCTATATTTATGTTGATACATATGTATTTAATTTTCTGTACTTCGTAAAGTGGAATCTTTCCCTAATTCTTTTGTTTCATTTTGCCACGCCAACTAACTAGACTTTCCCTACTTACTTTTGTTATCAAAATAACGATGATGTCAAAATACACAAATATAAGCCCCATCACTATCATATCGTGGGTCGTGGATCATAGGGCTCCAGCCGCAAACAAGGAGTGGATGTATTCTATGTAGGTATGTGTAAGTTCCTATACTCGCTACATGCAAATGCCTGTAGGTTATACCCTGTAGGTTTTCTTCAAACTTTCATTTTATGAACCTCTCAAGGACATTTAATACGGAAAAAATGGCGTATTGGTTAACGTTTTCCATGTATAGTGTCAGTGTCAGTGTCCAATTTTATGCCACTAGGACATTCTATATTGACTTCTAAACAGAGAAAAATCAATACACAACGAAGTGAGAGTAGTATTTTTTTTTTTGTAAAGGTATTAGTTTCATGAATAAATATAATTAAAATATCTATGTTTATGATGCACAAGACAAAAGACATACATACCTCAAGTTTTTGCGAATAGTCTTCAATGAGTTTTTCCTGTTGTTTTACCAATTCTTCGTTTTTCTCCAGAAGGGCTTTTCCCAGTTCGGCAGCTAAGAGAATATCTGCCTCCTTTTGCTGTAACTGGCTCCATATATCGCCGTCAGCTTTCTGACCTATTGCTGTTGATCTGGCCTCCATATCCAAAATATAATCCTCTAAATTTATCGAGCTCGTGCTTTGATTACTTATATTATTTAAGTGATTGTGCTTATTCATACTTGAATAAGACATACGTGAATCAACTATTTAAACTCATCAATACAATATTAGCACTAGGTACTTTAATCACTTATTTGCATTTGAAAACATTGATGAAATGAATAATTTAACATCATCTGTTACTCACTTTTACATATGTATATGCATGTATGTTATATATTGTAAAAAATTAAATGAAAAATGAAATGTTGAAGCTTTACTTTGTTAGAATTTTTTTTACAAAAGAGAGAACATTAAGCTGATAAAGGTCATGGAAAAAGAAGGTAAACTAGGCAATTGTCTCGCAAAGCAATGGATAGGTAGTCACTGTCAGCAAAGAAACAACAAGCTATGCTTTATATCTTACAGTTAACAAATAATTTAAAAAAAAGATTGCATCACAAAACCACGGTATTTACTTCTTTTTTTACGTTCATAGGTATTTTTGGTTAAAAATTGATATCGACAAAACAATGCACAACGACAATCCGCGAATCAGACGTTGACTGCTCGAACCAAACGGGCTTTGTTTTGACTGAAAAGTTACCAAGCAACTTCAGATACTTCGTTCTATTCACCAAAATACATTTAAACTGGCAAGTGGCGCAACCAAACAAAAAAATTATTTAAGAGTATCTTATTCTCATGGATACCTACTACGTTCTCTTAACCGTAGCTATCTACTCTCTACTGTATTCCAATTAATTATGAAAGTAACAAAGACTATACATTTACAGAGACAGACTATTCCTTTCCTACCTACATGCTACATGCTACATCAGTAAAGCACTCAACCAAAACAAAGTTATGTCGATAAGATATTATTTTTGAGTTGTTGTGTATAGTAGTGGTGGTGACCTGGCCAGATATTAAATGAAACTTTTTGTTTTGATCAGTACACCTACACACTACACCTGTATGCCACATAGGTATATTTTTGACTGTTATAAGCTTCAACAAAATCATGCAATCTAGATTAGCTTTTTTCTCTTACTCAAAAAATTGGTAGTAAAAAACGTTTTTGTAGAAAAAATATTAATTTTTAAGTTTTAATGGGGGCACACGAATGACAGTGCCTATTCATTTTCTATATTTTTTGATTTGGTTTGTGTTTTCTTTTAGTACATTAACAATCGAACACCTGACGCTGACACTACATTTTCTGCAGGTAGACATCTAGGAAAAGAAGCATTGCACTGTACGCATGGGTTCATCTGTCTCTTATTGCAAAGAGAGAATTAACTTCATGAATAAGTAGAGCAAATACTGTCAAAAAACTGTAAGAATGTCGAAGCATATGCCTAACAAGCAACTACCAACCAGTGTTGCCTTTCAGACTCTTTTGCGTCCTTTCGACTCCTTTTAAAGGTCTGAACTCCAGGACGCCACTATTTAAAAATTGTCCAAATCGGAAATCTTTACAAACTATTGGCTCTCTAAAAAAACTAAATAAGATTTTTATTAAATGAAGGATTAGTAATTTTTATATTTTTTTATTTTTAACTGGATCAATATTATCAAAACTTGAATGTTGGTAATTAGAAAAACTGAATGGTCTCCCAATTAAATTTGAAACAGCATCTATAAAAAATGGAATTGAATTTGCTGAAAAAGTTAAGAACCTTAAAATAGCTAGCAAAGAAGTTCAAGTTTCATTCGATGATGCTTCATTATATTCGAATGTTCCAATTGATGAAACTTTAATCTTTCTAAGAAAATGGTTATAAATAAATGCACTTAAGCCGGAAGAAATAAAAAAATTTTTCATTCTTACTAAAAATGGATGAAAATTGGTTCCAATTTAATGCAAAGTTTTATCGACAAACATTTCGTCACTCTAATATCATGTTGCCGTATACGCCATTTTTAAGTTTTTGGGAAATTGGATTTAAAGGTTTGGCAGCCAACTACACGAAAACAAACCGCTTGGATTTTTTAATTTTTTTACACAATATCTATATGGAAATCTTTTTTCAAAAAACGCAAGAAGATGGGATAAAATACTTTTAGAAAAAAAAAAGAAATTAATAAAAGAATTTATTGTTTTCTTGGAGTGTTGAATGAAAAGTTCAAGTGACTTCACTCCTTATGCGTTTCGCCCAGGTACAAACAGTGGGCTCATCAGTTAGATGCTGTTTGTACCTTTCTAATAATAATAAAAAACTGAAACAAACAATGAAATGCCAAATAAAAATTTGCGAATCAAAGGAAGTCTTATCGACCAATTGCTAAACAAAAATTGCCAAGCAATCATTTGACCAAACAATAAAATGCAAAACGTGATCTGCTGAAATATAAAATGCTAATCGACAATATGCCAAATAATGATTTGCAAAACAAAAATTGCGAAATGATACACCGCGAAACGATTTTTGTCAAAACATTTTTGACGTTATATAGAATACCCGAATTTCCTGTATTTTTTCGGGTTGAGTCACTTTTTAATATTTTTTCCTCTATTGTAGGAATTATGGATGCCAGTTTTGTATGTAGTTTAATGAGAAAGTACATATTTAAGAAAAACTTATTTTTATTATTTGTTATACTTTTTACTTGCGATTATAGGTACTATAAGGCAAGTCTTGCAATCGTGCAAAAAAAAAATTTTGAGATAGCAATTAAACATGACATTACGATGATAGAGAATACGAAAAAAGTGGGTCCTACAATTCTGTCTGTCTGTCTGTGTGTCTGTCTGTCTGTCTGTCTGTGTGTCTGTGTTTCTGTGTGTCTGTCTGTATATGGATCTACAGCCTGAACCGCTTGACCGATTTTCTTCAAAATTTGCAGTTAGGGTTTGTTTGGCATCCTACAGAGGGGTTTTTGGAATTGGGTCTCTAGGTCTTGAAATAACGGTACCTGCCATACAACCGGTATGATAATACTTATTTTTCTCGAAAACGGCTCCAACGATTTCGATAAAATTTTGTGTGAAGGATTAATTTAGGATTGTTTTTCTTATGATGTAAGAAAAATTTTTGGAAAAGGCCTAAAAACGGTACCTCCCATAGTACCGTTTTTTTTTAAACCGACTTTCTCGTTAATGGCTGACACGATCTTGACGAAATTTTGGATTTAAGAAGTCGTAAGCTGTTTAAGAAAGACTGCATATCAATAATTAAAAAAACTTAGTTTTGGAAATTTTTATAAATTTTTTTAAAAAATTTTGATTTTTGAAAGTTACTTCGAAACTATAACTTTGATTTTTTTCAATTTTTTTGTCAAAATAACTACTGTTAAGATCTAGAACTTTGCATACTCGACTTTTAAAAAACAGTTTTTAAAAAAAAGTGAAAAATAAAAAACCGTTTTTTGGAAAAACTGCTCCAACGATTTTGATTAAATTTTCATCATTCATGTGTATTAGCGATTGCAAAAGAATGGCGTTTTTAGATTTTTGCTTGAAACCTTTGGAATATTTAATTTAATTTTTTCATTATTTTGCGTGATTTAATTCAATTTCCATAATTAAAGTGTAGTTGGCAACCCTGTACCACAAAATATATTATGAAATGCTAATACCAAAACCTTTAACTCAGCCTTTAGATTTTGATATCGTATTTAGAACACAATCGCAAGTTCGTGCGACCCAGTCGTGCCCATTTTTTATTTATACCTTTCTACGTTCAGAGTAAAATCGTGTGCACGTACGCCAAAACCAAAAAAAAAGTTTTTTTTGACGTACATGCATACAATTTATAGTCCTAATTTTCACTTTGTATGAACATATTAAGTCAAAACAATACTAAACATGCTTCTAATATTTTATGGTGTACGTTGTAGGGCAATAGAACATACGTCAAAACAATTCTTTAAAAAAAATCGGTGAATGAAATCTTTGACGTATGTATATGCAAAATTTTGGCGTTTACGTGAAAATAGTGCTCAATTTTATGATTTTGAAGGATATACGTCAAAATTACGCTGCAATATCATAGCAATGGAAAGATATAGAGCCAAACGGATGAAAAATTTGAAAAGAGCTGCCCCGAAAACATAGGACTGCATCCAAAACTCAAAAAATGAATTTTGGCGTTTACGGCAACACAATATTAGGGCGACGATTTGGTTGTAGTATGAGATCACATATGAACCCATTTTTAGAAAATTTATTTATGTCTCATTTAAAAACTGAAATGAAAAGTCAAGTAAGTTTTCCAAGAATTTGGTTAATATATGTAGATATGATATATGGGCGATTATCATAAAGTATGAACTCCCTCAGTGCTCAGTTCATGGTGGTTTTGGTCTAAAGTTGTGTTTATATGGAAAATATAGAATATATGTAAATATAAATTAAAGAAATATTTGTAATTTTCTTGTGTTTTATTTTATCAAATAATTGTGTTGCAGTAAACGCCAAAATAAAATAAAAATAAATATAATAAATAATAATAAATAATAATATTTCTTTAATTTATATTTATATTCTATATTTCCCTCAGTTCACTGACAAATTAAATGAAATTAAATACCCATCAATTAAATTTACATATGAACAGGAAATTGAAGGAATTTGATATCTACAGAAAAGCAATTATGAATTAGATACTTTTGAGTTTTTTTATATATTTAGAAACAAAAATTATTTAATGAAAAGTAATAATGGACCAATCAAAGATTCAATATTAAAAACAAAATTTATAGATTCAACTCAACTTAATAATTGTAACTTGTTTAAAACCATTTTTGTTTTTTATTAATTTTTTGACAGATAATTTAATTTTATTTATAAATCTATTAGAAGTAGAACTCTTACTTCAACGTTTACTACAGAAAGAAATTTTATTGACTAAAAAATATATTGCAGACATGTCATAGAAATACAGAAAACGAAGGTGCTTTGATTTGATCAAAATAAAATAATTTACAACAAGTGAATATGAGCAAAGTGTTTTTGGTCTACATCAGAATTATTTTATCTAACACTTCCCCTCAAATCAATACTAATTTATTGCAAAAGAAAGACCTAACATTTTTGAAAATTTTAAATGTTTTGTTCTTCCTAAATTCTTCGTTAAGATGTCTGCTGTCATGTCTTCAGTGTTCTTGTGCTCAATTTCAATTACTCCATCTTCAAAAAGACCTCTTACGAAATGGTATGAAATATCTATATGTTTCGTCCTCGGGTGATGAATAGGATTTTTCACAAGATGTTGAGCTCCCAAATTATCGTTAAACATCGTCGTTGGATCTTGAATAAGTTCATTAAAATTAAGTTCGGTGATTAAACTTCTCAGTGCTGCTCAATGCTATTGAAGTTTGTTTTTTCGACTGCCAAGTTATCGCTCCTCCAGCAAGAATATAAGTAAATCCGGTGTATGACTTTCTGTCATCTGAATTTGCCCAATCCGCGTCTACATACGCAATCAGATTTTCTTTAGATTCCTTATAATGTAGTTTTGATTTTATAGTTGTTGAAAGATAGCGAATCAAATGTTTCAGGGCACTAAAATGGTCTCTATTTGGGTTTGAATTGAATTGGGCTAATTTATTAACCGAATGGGTTATGTCAGGTCTGGTAGCGGTGGACAAGTACATCAATGTTCCAATTAATGACTGATAAAGTGTTTGGTCAATTGTTTCGGTATTTACTTCCGAATTTTTGTTCAGTTTCATTCCAGGATCTAATGGTGTATAGCATTTCCGGGTTGTTTCCATGTTTAAATCCTTCAAAAGTTCTCTAATGTATTTTTCTTGAGATATGCTTATTGATCCTCTGTCCCCTTCTCTTTCCAGTTCAATTCCAAGATAATATTTCAACGGTCCTTTGTCAACTGTGTCAAACTTTGAATCAATTTGTTCTTTGATGGATTCCATAGATTCACTCGAGCTGCATGCTAAAATTATGTCATCTACATACACGCCAATGATATTTATTTCATCTTTTTCATTTTTTACATAAACGCAACTGTCAGCAACACATCTTTTGAATCCAATCCCGAGAAGTACTTCATTCAGTCGTTTATTCCATTCTCTTCCAGACTGTTTAAGTCCATAGATGGACTTCTTGAGTTTACAGACTTTGCTGGAGTTTTTAACATCTTCGAAACCTTCTGGCTGTTTCATGTAAACCTCCTCCTCCAAAACACCATGAAGGTATGCGGTGGTAACATCCACGTGATGGAGCAAAAGCTTATACTCAACAGCAAGAGCAATAATTAAACGAATGGTTGAATGTCTGATAACAGGTGCAAAAGTCTCAAAATAGTCTACTTGGTACTTTTGTGCACATCCTTTAGCGACTAGTCTACATTTATATTTCTCGATAGATCCATTTGGGTGCTTCTTGACATTGAAGATCCATCTGTTGCCTATCGCCTTGCAGTTCTTAGGTAAATCGACCAAATCCCAAGTTCCATTCGAAACTAATGCGTCGATTTCTCTCTTCATCGCAGATTTCCATTCTTCCACATTTTGACTTTTGTATGCTTCGGCGATGGTTGTCGGAGTTTCTTCATTAATTGAATTTACAGCTTCGAGAACGTTATACTGCTTTCTTGGGCGTCCTGGCTTTCCAGTTCTTATATCAGTTTTGGACGTCCTGGCCCAATTTTAGAAAATGATGCATGGTTTTCTGATTCTTGCGGGATCTCTGGGCTGTTATCCTGGTTTGGTTCCGGTTCATTACTAAGCTGAGGTGCGTCATCACGAGAGATCTCTTCAAAATCGAAAATAGTAAGGTTGTCTTGAGAATCGCAGTTGTTTGCAGTATCGCCGTTCTCATAGAAAATGACATTCCTATCCTTGACTACTTTTCTTGTCCTTGGATCAAACAGCCTATATGCCTTGGACTCTTCAGAATAACCTACCATGATGAGTTCCTCTCCCTTTGGCTGAAATTTCGATTTACCTGGCTTCTTGTTCAAAATTACAGCCCTTGTACCGAAAATTCTCAAATGAGAAACGTTAGGTTTTCTTCCATGCCAGCTTTCATAAGGTGTCACATCTCGGAGACTTTTTGTAGCTGATCTGTTCCGTAGATATGCTGCTGTGTTGATTGCTTCGCCCCAAATATATTCTGGAAGGTTCGAGGTCATAATTAAACATCTCGCCATTTCCACAAGCGTTCGATTTGCCCTCTCGGCGACACCGTTTTGCTGTGGTGAATACTGCACTGTCAGTTGTCTCTGAATGCCATGAGCTTCTAAAAATGAAGAAAATTTGTTACTCAAATACTCACAACCATTGTCACTTCGCAAAGCCTTGATTTTCTTTGAGGTTTGACACTCCACCATCTGTTTGAACTTCTTGAAAATTTCAAAGATTTCGTCTCGAGTCCTCATAAAATATTCAAAAATCATCCTGCTCTTGTCGTCAATGAACGTGACAAAGTATCTGGCTCCACCAGAAGAAGTTACTTGCATGGGTCCGCAAATGTCGCTGTGGATAACCTCTAAAACATCAGAACTTCTCGTTGTTGAATGTTTAGGAAACGGCTTAGTTGTTATCTTCCCCTTAGCACAGATAACACAATCTAGGTCATTTATGGGGTTGATTTTGTCGATTCCCACCACCATGCTGTGAGAATACATTTCCTTCAAGCTTGAAATGTTGAGATGACCAAACCGAGAATGCCATTTCTCTAACGAAGGCTGAGTTGATTTCATCGCCGCAACAACAGCTTTTGGTTTTACTACGTAAACATTTCCGACCTGCGTAGCTTTCACAACAATTTCGCCTTTAGAGTTCTTGATGAAAGAGTTTGCACCAACAAACTCAATGGTGTGATTTCTTGCAGCAATCTTTGCCACCGATAAAAAGTTTCCCTGCAGTTGAGGAACATAAATTACATTGAGCAATTCAACACAACCTGTCTCTAATTCCAGAAGCACAGTCCCTATGCCACTTGCCATAAGAAATTTGTCGTCGGCAAAATAAATTTTCTGTGAAAATTCTTGATTCAATTTAGAGAACATATCTTTTTCTGAACACATGTGCGACGTTGCACCGCTGTCAAGACACCATTCACCAAGATTGACAATTCTGGACTCCTTCACATTAAAAAGACCAAACGAAGACGCTGATTTTTGCTGGTATCGTCCATCCTGCTTTTCCGGACATTTTGAAGAAAAATGACCTATTTTTCCGCACGAAAAACATTTCACACTTTTCTTGCCTTTCGATGATTTGAAGTTACGCTTATTAGGTCTGTTCGTTGAACTTTCCCCAGGGTTGACCCAGGTTTTCTTGACAACCCTATGAGTTGTCAAAAAAAACCTGGGTTTTCCAGTCCTCAAAAAACACTACACCACAAATCACCACTCATCCCTGTCATTAAAAAAAAAAATACATGCCATTTGACAGCCCTCAAATCGCCACAGCAAAAAGCTAGGGCGAGTTTGGGGAAAACCTATGGCAAACCTATGGCTCAAAAAACACTCAATTTGACATTCAGGGTGAATTTAGGTTTCTCAAAAAACGCTTTGTGGCGACCATAGGGCGACCCTAGGGCTTCAACGAACAAACCTAGTATGAGCCAGTAAAACATGGCTGTCACCGCTTTCCGATTCTTTTTGTAGTTTTCTTGAATCTTCTTGAAGAAGTTTTGTCATAAGCACTGAAAGTGATGGCATCTCGTCTCTACTTTCCATAGCAACAACAAAACTTTCGTAGTGGTCCGGCAAACTACAAAGCAAAATTTTGATTTGATCAAAATAAAATAATTTACAACAAGTGAATATGAGCAAAGTGTTTTTGGTCTACATCAGAATTATTTTATCTAACAAATCTCACTGACGATGGAAACATTGCTTCTGAAACGCGCATTTGAGGAAATATATAAAAAGCGTTTTTTAATAAATTGTTAAAAATTTAATAATTTTTCAATTATTAGATAAAAAAAAAACACGTGGAAAATCTCAACTTTAACACTCAAGTTTTTTAACACAAAATCTCATTCAATGTTTTTTTCTTCTGCATTTGCTTACATTATTTTCTGAATTTAGCCATTTAAATCAATTTATCAATATTACCTCCAATCTACGTTTGTATTGAGCATACTGGGGTTTTTGTTTTTTAAAATAGCTGACCCACAAAGATATTGAAAGAAAACCTAATATTGTCAATGTTACTTTTTAAAATGTAGAATTTTAAGATAAACGGTTTTTTTATTTTTTTTTTTTTTATTTTATTTAAGTATCTTTTACAATAGACTTAAGTCCTTTAAAAGCAAAAGTTAATGTATAATAATTAAAAAGCTATTTTAACTATAAAAAAACTAATATAATCTTGCAGTAATCTAATTTACATTTTACACATTTTTTAAATTAATAGTAATCAGGATTGTTAGCCAAATACCTAAAAAGTATTGTATCAAAATTAAACGTAACGTATGCAGTTGTTAAAAGCGACGTTTAAACTTCTTTTCTTTTCAGAGCTTAAGCAACAGAAAATTTGAGCACCGTATGTGATTATCGGAACAATCAGAGTTTTTACTAGCCGAAATCTTATGTTCTGTGGAGTATATTGTTTCGAATACGAAAAACTCCTAAGGCAACCGTATATTTTACCAATAATACTGTAACGTGCGCTTAGTTCGCAAAATAAAACTTCACTCTTTACTTATTTCTACCACTTTATTCAGTATCTATACTTTATTCGAACTCAACTCGACTATTGGACTATCACTGGTTAACAACATTTCACTCTTAACTTTATCACTCTATAATCAAAACTGACTGCTCGTTGCGTCAGCGGTCGTATTTATATAGAACAACACTCCTCTAGAGCGTTCCAGTTTCTTCTCCATGGTTTCCACATTTGCTGTCAAAAATCTCTACACTCACACACACTGGCTTACAAGCAATGCCTGTCATCTTATACCATTCCATTATAGTGTTGCCAGTTGTGTTTTCGGTTAAACGTCTTCGATTAGGAAATTGGTATAAATGTTGGGTGTTCATTACACTGCCCCCTCCTTAAGATTGTTCGTCCCGAATAATTCCATCTGCAGCCTCGCCACTATATCGATGCAGCCGGTCACAATGAACTACTTTTAACTTGCCTCTTAATCCTCTTTGGATGCGGTAAACCACGTCGTTAATCCTCGTGACAACAGTATAAGGACCTTCCCAGTTCTGCTGAAGTTTCGGTGACAATCCCTTTTGACGATGAGGATTATAAAGCCACACACGATCTCCTGCTTGGAATCCTGTCGTTGTCGCTTTTGTGTCGTACCGTGTCTTCATCCGGTCGCTGTAGGTTTTCATCCGTTCCCTTGTTCTTTTATGGATGTCAGCGAGTCTCTCCTTGAGGTCATCCACATACTCGTTCGTGTCCTGTGGCTCCTCTGTGGGGCATCCAAATTTAAGTTCGCTGGGCAGCCGCATGGTTTTCCCGAACAGGATGTCAGATGGTGTTTGTCCTGTCGAGCTATGTACTGCACTTCTATAGGCCATCAGGAATAGCGGTACGTGCCTATCCCAGTCTCTTTGGTAGTCGCCTACGACCTTGGTGAGGTGTTCTTTCAAGGTCCGGTTGAATCTTTCAACCATCCCATCAGATTGTGGATGAAGCGGTGTGGTTCTGGTCTTCTTGATGCCAAGTAGTCCGCACACTCCTTGGAAGATGTTCGACTCGAAGTTCCTCCCTTGGTCGGAATGGAGTTCCATAGGTACGCCAAACCTACTTACCCAGTTAAACACAATCTGATCGACCACCGTTTTGGCTTCTTGATTTGGGATGGCATACGCCTCAGGCCACTTGCTAAAATAGTCCATTACAACCAGAATGTACTTGTTTCCAGCGTTGGTCTCTGGAAAAGGCCCAGCCACATCTACTGCAATCCTCTCAAAAGGCGATCCAACGTTGTACTGATGCATCTTACCTTGAATCTTCCTACCAGGTCCTTTGGTTGCAGCACACTTGTCACATGTTCGGCACCACTTCTCCACGTCATCTCTAGCATGTAACCAGTAGAACCGATGTCGCACCTTCTCCAGTGTTTTGTTAACTCCCAGGTGACCTCCAGAAGGCCCGTCGTGCATCTCCCGAAGAACTTCACTGACTTTCGATTGCGGTACGATCAGCTGCATCACATATGATTTACCGTCAGCGGACTCCCATCTTCGCCTGAGGACACCTTCTTGCACATATAGTGAGTCCCACTGTGCCCAATAGGCTTTGAGAACTGGACTCCGGTCAGAAATGTCTCCCCATTCAGGTTTCTCTTCATTTTCTTTCCATGCGAGAATGGGTTCGATATCTGGATCCTCCTGTTGAGCGGTCCTCACTTCCTCATTGCTCCATCCGCATATGGGGTCAGCTCTTAGTCGCTGAGCGGTAATATTTTCTTTGTTTTCTTGTCGCCTACAATGCTTGCAATCCTCTTTGCAAGGTCTTCGGGACAATGCGTCGGCGTTTGAGTGCAGCTTTCCTCTGCGGTGTTGAATCTGGTAATCATAAGTCTGCAGTCTTTCTATCCACCTTGCGACTTGACCTTCTGGATTTTTGAAGTTCAACAGCCAGTTCAGAGCACCATGGTCTGTCCGCAGAAGGAATTTCTGTCCATAGATGTACTTATGGAAGTGCTTTGTTGCCAAGATAAGAGCTAGCAGTTCCCTTCTGGTCACGCAGTAGTTTCTTTCGGGCTTCGATAGGACCTTGCTGTAGTATGCCACCACTTTCTCTTCACCATCATGCACTTGGGATAGTACCGCCCCGATTCCAACGTTGCTTGCATCTGCGTCGATGATGAATGTTTTGCCAGGTGTTGGATGTGCCAGCACTGGAGCGTTACAGAGGCGGTATTTGAGTTCCTGAAAAGATTTTTCACACTCACCTGACCATTTGAACTGCTTCCCTTTTTCGGTGAGCTGATGCAAACTCTTTGCAACTCCAGCAAAGTTCTTAACGAAACGTCGGTAATATGTGGCAAGACCAAGAAAGCTTCGGAGTTGATGTTTGTCCTGTGGTGTTGGCCAATTTTTGACGGAGTCAACTTTTTCAGGATCAGTCTTCACTCCTTGGGAAGAGATGATGTGTCCCAAATACTTAACTTCGGTTTTGAAAAGTGCACATTTTTCTGGATTCAGTTTAAGGTTAGCCTCTCGAAGTCTCTGAAACACGGCTTTTAGATTCTTGCAATGTTGGTCAAATGTTTTCCCGTAAACAATGACATCGTCCAAGTAGACAAGGCACGCTTTCCACGTCAGTCCTTGAAGAACGCACTCCATCAAACGCTCGAATGTTGCCGGAGCGTTGCATAGCCCAAACGGCATAACTTTAAACTGCCAGAGCCCATTACCTGTAGAAAACGCCGTCTTTTCCCGATCATCAGGGTGGATGTCAACTTGCCAATATCCACTCTTCAAGTCCAGCGTCGAAAACCACTGGGCTCCCTCCATAGCATCCAGGGTATCACTGATTCTCGGCAGGGGATAGCTGTCCTTTTTAGTCACATCATTCAGCCTTCGGTAGTCCACACAAAAACGAGTGCTTCCGTCTTTCTTTTTCACTAGCACCACTGGTGAAGCCCAAGGACTTTTGGAATTTTCAATAAGACCGTCCTTCTTCATTGCTGTTATCATTTCCTCAACCTCACCTTGTTTGGCCAGTGGAAGGCGTCTTGCGGGTTGACGAATCGGTCTTGCATCTCCTGTGTTGATGCGATGTTGCACCAACTGTGTCCTACCATATTGTCCCTTTTGCGATGCGAAGATGTCAGTGTACTCTTGTAGGAGATTTTCAGCCATCCTTGTTTGTTGGTGATCAAGGTTGGATGAATACAGTATTTTAGCTCTGATGGTTTTGAGCTCCTCCGGAGTTATAGTTTTTCTCGGGGCTTCGTCTGTGATCTTCGTAATTGCTGCAACCGATTCGCAACGTCCAACGACTTCTCCTTTCTTCAACCTTACATCGTACGGCCTGGTGTTTAGTAATCGTACGGGGACCATTTTGTTTTTCGGTGCTACTAGTGTTTTCCCAATGATGACGCTTTGGGAGGAACACTCTGGGTCTGGTTCCACCATTAGGTATCGAAGGCTTCCAAACTCACCTTCCAGTTTTGTCCAAACGAACACTTCAGAAGAAGGAGGCAGAATCAGATCTTCCGTGATGACAGTCCTCAGTGTCGACGTACTTTCGTTCGAATAAGTCATTGGAAGTTCCTTATTTTGGTACTTCAAAACCTGATTACCGATGTCCAAAATAACTCCGTGCTGTTTCATAAAGTCGATTCCAATGATGCACTCGTCACATATATCTGCCACCAGGAATTGATGAGTAAACACTAGATCGGCCAGTCGGATCTTAAGACACACTTCTCCATATACTCTTGCTGCTTCTCCCGTTGCGGTTCTTAGACGGTAGCTATTGGTGTTATGAAGCCACGTCGTCTTTACCAGGTCTCGACGTACTATGGAGGCTGTGGCGCCGGTGTCGATGGTAGCCACATGTTTGTTCCCGTTAATAGTAGTTTCCACAGTCAGACTTTTGTTGTCTCGTTTGGTCTGAGAGACCTGGATGGTGGTTCTGGGGCCATCGATACAAGAAACCAGCCTCTGCCCCTCGAAGTTGGTTCTTACTCGTTTCCCTGATGGGAAACGGGCTGATACGTAACGCTGGTGTTGTTGTTACCTTGTTCTGGGTTGGATCTCTTGCTTCCACAATGTTGACAACCGGCTTTATTTGGTGGTAGTCGGCATTGACGCTGTAAGTGCCCGGTCTTGTTGCAGTTCCAACATCTTGCTAGTCCGCTCCGCTGGTTCTTTTGTATTTCAGCTCTATGGCACGAGCACTCTTCGACTATGGCTTCTCTAAGTCGATGTACTCCCTGAGAAGCCTGTTCTGCTGCTTCAATTGTCAATGCGAATGCTAAAGTTTCGGAAAGAGTACGTGTTCTAGCAGTTCGCACAGACCTCTGAAGATGTATATCGGAAATGGCACGAACGAAGGACTCAACAGCAAGCTGGTTGATGATTTCTTCTCCAGCATCTGGGTATGCCAGGTGAACCAGTCTTTCGACGTCTGCTTGGAGCTGCTGTAGACTTTCACCCCTTTTTTGGACTCTGTTATTGAGTTGGACTCGGAAGACTTCCTTCAAGTGGCTATCTCCAAAGCGTTTATCTATAGCTGCCACGAGAGAACTGAAATCGCCGCTCTTACCAGCTGGAACTGTTTGAAGTAATTCAGCTGCTGGTCCTCTAAGAGCAAGAGTCAGTGCTATGTACTTGTCTTCGTCATCCCAGCCATTTGTTGTCGCGGCTGCCTCAAATTGTCTCTTGTAAACTGGCCAAGAAGACTGTCCATCAAATGTTGGGGGTTTCATCTCCTTTTTCCTTGCAAACTCTCCAGCAGATTCTCGAATTTTGATTTTCCGGATCTGGTCTAATTCCTTGGACAGAACAGAGAACTGTTTATCGCATCGGCTTTCCAAACGATTCTCTACAACAGAAAGCTGTTTCTCCACACCTTCAACGCGTTCGTCTAGGGCACATACATTTTTCTCAATGTTACCCAATTTACCTTCAAGAATGTTTTTCTGACCTTCCAAAACATTCTGTTGCACCTCAAGTCTTTCGAGAATATTCTGTTGTTCCTTCTTTTGTTCGTTTCGTTGTGCTTCCAGTTGTTCGAGAACATTCTGCTGTTCCTTCTTTTGCTCGTTTCGTTGTGCTTCAAGCTGTTCCAGAACATTCTGCTGTTCCTTCTTTTGCTCATTTCGTTGCTCTTCCATCTTCTTTTGTTGTACTTCGAGTCGTTCGAGAACATTCTGCTGTTCCTTCTTTTGCTCGTTTCGCTGTTCTAACAAAAGTTTCATCATACTAGAAAAATCTACACTTTCACTTACTTCTTCTTCTTTTTCCACTTCTGTTTCAAAAACAAAAGTGTTTACGTCTTCCCCTTGCTGTTCCAAATAGTTGCGCAAGCGCAGGACGAGCTCATTTTTCGATCCCGCTCTAGAAAGATTTCGCTTGCCTAACTCACTTTTAAGCTCAGTGCAGTTGAGCTCTTCCAATAACTTACCCATTTTCACTGTATTTAACTTTTTTTTTTTTTTTTTGCACTTATCTAGTTTTTTTTTTTTATCAAATAAGTTTTTTTTTTTTTTTTTTCGTTTTTTTTTTTTTTTTTTTTTTTTCACAAATAAGTTTTATTTACACTTCTGACACCAATGTAACGTGCGCTTAGTTCGCAAAATAAAACTTCACTCTTTACTTATTTCTACCACTTTATTCAGTATCTATACTTTATTCGAACTCAACTCGACTATTGGACTATCACTGGTTAACAACAACTCTTAACTTTATCACTCTATAATCAAAACTGACTGCTCGTTGCGTCAGCGGTCGTATTTATATAGAACAACACTCCTCTAGAGCGTTCCAGTTTCTTCTCCATGGTTTCCACATTTGCTGTCAAAAATCTCTACACTCACACACACTGGCTTACAAGCAATGCCTGTCATCTTATACCATTCCATTATAGTGTTGCCAGTTGTGTTTTCGGTTAAACGTCTTCGATTAGGAAATTGGTATAAATGTTGGGTGTTCATTACAATACTTTGGATGTGGTAATCCCAGCTTAATGTGGAATTGAACCAGATCCCCAAGTTTTTTACTCTATTTACGTATTCAATATTTGTACAACCGATGCGTATAGAAGGGAAATAACTAAAATCGAGTTCATGTTTATAAATAATTAGACATTTAGATTTAGATGGGTTCAGTTTTAAACAGTTTTTTTCCGACCAAGACATGATTTTACTAAGATCGCTGTTAAGTAAGCACCATTTTCAATTAGTCCTAACTTGCAACTTAATCGAATCTGTACATCGTCAGCATATAAGTCAATAGAACTATGTTCGACTTGAGAGGGCAAATCATTAATGTACATCGAAAATAGTAATGGGCCAATAATCGATCCTTGGGGGACTCCTATGAAAAGATTTACAAAACTTGAAACTCGATTGCCCACAACTACAGCTTGTCGCCTTTCAGAGAGGTATGAAAATATGAGCTCAGCTGCCGAATGTGAAAAATTAAAAAATTGTTTTAGTTTAGTGTGGTTCACCGTATCAAAAGCTTTCGAGAAGTCAAGTAATCCCAAGAAGGAT
Organism: Melanostoma scalare; assembly: GCA_949752695.1. Lineage (NCBI taxonomy): Eukaryota > Metazoa > Arthropoda > Insecta > Diptera > Syrphidae > Melanostoma > Melanostoma scalare. The sequence goes on from OX456984.1 coordinate 280,991,907, forward strand.
ACATAGTCCTCATCCATAGCGCACCGCAGATCATCAGTAACTTTGAGTAAAGCAGACACGCAACTATGGTTGTTTCTATAGCCAGATTGGTTAATACATAAAAGATTGTTTTGTTTTAGAAAGGATAAGATTTGTATATGTAGTACCTTTTCTAAAACTTTAGATAAAAAAGGTAAAATGGAAATAGGCCTATACTCAGGGGGAGATCGAGTGTTTTGTTTCTTAGGAATAGGAATTACCTTAGCATCTTTCCATTTATAAGGAAAGGTTGACGTCATTATAACGGTGTTGAAAATGTATGTTACAAAGGGTAGTATGTGTGGCAAAATTATTTTTTCGAACACAGGATGCATTTCATCGAAACCACAAGCTTTAGACTTAATTTTAAGAATATTTGAAACTACGTCTGATTCATCAATACCTTTAAAATAAAAGCAATGGTTTAAGTTATTTGGCTGGCGGATATCTCCAGGGTTTTCAACGGAATATGGTGAACCAGTTTGAATTTTAGCAAAATTGGTGTTAAGCTCATCTGGGTTCGATTCAATAGGGCAGACATCTTTTTGACGTCCAATGCCAAGTTCCCAAATATTTTTCCAAAGAGCTTTGGATGGAAGATCATTCACTCAGAAGGTTAGAGTAAGTTTTTATCTTCGCTTCCCTAATTTTTGAACGAACTTTATTACGAAGGATTCGAAAAGAATTTCGCTGTTCGGAAAGCCTGAAGCGCTTCCATTTCATATAGGCGTCATCCCTTTTTTTATCAACTCCATAATTTCTGATGTAAACCATGAACTGTTTTCATTGTTTGAAACCATTTTTTTAAGTTTTACATGTTTATCAAACAAGTTTTGAATTGAATTTTGCAAAAAATCAATTTGTTCATTGACTGAGCTCATCAAATATATTTGTTGCCATTGTATATGGAAAATGTCGTATTCAAGTTGTTCATATAAAATATTTTTGAAATCTCGGTATTCAAATTGAATTTTTTGAGTTTTTGGAACAATATTAAACGTTGCAAATATTAAATCGTGTTTCGAGTAGGCAGGAGCCGAAATTTGATCATAGAATAAGATGTTTTCAATATTAAGTGTGTTTAATGAAAAAAAAGCAGAGCAGCGCAGCTCAGGGCAGAGCAAGAAACATGAAAAATGTCAGGCAACTTAGAGCAGAGTCAGCTGGTGCCAAAAGTCAGGTGATAAGAAAGCAACAAACATTTTGTGACCTTAACTAGTTTGCAAAATTATGTTTGGTATCCTTTTATAATAAAAATCTATATTCGGAAACATTGGAATCAAAACTAATCTAACATGCGATGTTAATTCAATCGATTTCAAGTTAAATTCGATTTCAAATAGATTACAAAACGCAAAATATAAACAAAAATATTTGAATCAAATGTCAACAGCTGATTTTGGCACTTTGCTCCAATCTGCTCTTACTCAAAAGTAAGTGCAGAAAATGCTGCTCTAAAGTGATCTAGAGCAGGTCATTAAACACAAAAAGTTCTTGCTCGGAGTAGAAAAATTGTCATTAAACACCAAAAAGCTGCTTTTTTCTGCTCTAGATCGATCTAGAGCAGGTCATTAAACACACCTATTTGTTAAAAACAAATTTAAAAGTGTAGCACTATTAGGTTTGTTTGTTGAAGCCCTGGGGTTGCCCTAGGGTCGCCACAAAGCGTTTTTTGAGAAACCTAAATTTGCCCTGAATGTCAAATTGAGTGTTTTTTGAGCCATAGGTTTGCCATAGGTTTTCGCCAAACTCGCCCTAGCTTTTTGCTGTGGCGATTTGAGGGCTGTCAAATGGCATGTGTTTTTTTTTTTTTGCGTACATAGCTGGGCTGAAAAATATCTTTTTGACAAACGTATCATTTCCTACTAGAAATGCTATTTATTTCTGTTGATTCAATCAAAAAGACTAAAATCAAAAGATTAAAAGTTCAAAAGTTGAAAATAATATCCACTTTTCAATTATTTAAAATTTATTTTTTATCTTTCTTGTGTTTTTTTGATTTTTTATGTTTTATTATTACTTTTTCCTTTTGATTCTTTTTTTTTTCTTTCTTACTTTTTTTAAGAGATTTACTTTTCTTTTCAATCCATTTTTCAACTATCTTAGATCCGTCAATTGATTTTGTGGATAAAAGCTCAAGAAGCCTTTTGTCTACATCATCACTTTTTTTCATGTTCGTAGTACTTTGCAGCTTAAAATCTTCAGGTACTTTAGGACCATATGTATGTTCAGCTTCTATAGAATCACTTTTTTCGATAATTCTTTCATTTTTTGGTTTAAATGTTATTTTGTTTAAATTTTCAGTCATATTGTCCGGTTTCTTAGATTCATCTTTTTCTTCAGGCTTTGCAAGAAGAGCAGCAAAAATTCCCCGAGGCGGAGAGTTATTTCTTAGAATATTTACGGAAGATGATGGTTTCACAAGAAGCTGTTCTACATCCTTTGGAATAGATTCTATGTTTTCCTCCAGGTTTTTAACATTTTCCTCAGATTGGTCTTCTTCATCAGAAGATTCAAAAATGCATTTAAAAAGATCTTTCTTTTCCGAAGGGTGTTTATGTTTGCTTTGTTCAATTTTTAACTCTAGCTCTGTTTTTGGTTTACTGGTTTCCTTCAAAGTTTGCACTAAAGTTTTAATGTCACCTCCAGCCTTCGTTAAGACATTCTCAGGTTTTAAAATGATTGTATCTGTCGATGATGGCAATTCTGAAACAACTTGTATGTTATCCGTTTGAATAGCTTTTGGCTTTTCAATATGTTTTGGGATAATAACTGGTGTTACAAAATCTTTCTTTGAGTTAACTGAACTCTCAATGTAATCGAAAACGGAAAATTTAGGCTTTTTTGAATCTTTTGGCTCAACCAGAGCTCCTCCGAACGGTTCGGGTACATTAAAACGCTTGCAAATAACTGCACTAGGCTTCCACAGAACTATTACTCTTGTTACAACAACTTTTATCTTTTCGCCAGTAACTTTTTCCAGAGCAGGTGAAATATATTCATTCGCTTTTGAGACAAATCTAAAAAAAATATATAAACATAACGTTTTGAGAAAGATATCGATAGTTACCTTTCGGACATCATTCCATCTAGAGGTCTGTAGATTCTTTGAGCTTGGATAAATTCTTTCATTTCCATTTCTTTATCCCATTCAGAAAGATTCAAAGGTTGTATTGTGTCCAAAAATGATTTGATATCACCTTGTTTCTTGAGATTTGCTTCTATAAATTTTTCATAGCGTTCCTGTTTTGACTCATTACTAGCAAACGGTCTAAATATCTCCTTTGATGATCCTTTGAAAAATAGAGTTCTATACATTTTCTGTTACGAAAGTATGAATGTTAGCTTACCTAAAGACTTGGTTATCTCTTTTGCTTCCGAAATAATTTTCGTGTTCTTACTCGTAATAGAATCATTTACTTCAGACGTTTGCATTACTTCAACACCACTGCTCAATATGTGGCCACCTTTAACGAAGTTATCTTCCTTGAATGATAAAACTTTTAATAGTTGTTTACTTTTTTCTTCACGTTCTTTGTATTTTTCGGATATGTGCTGCAAATATGATTTTCCTTCAGTACACGCTTTTTTAGATTTTTCGTCAAGTATATCTCCGCGCTCAATAGGATTTAAGTCATGACGTCCAAGCCCTCTTTTCTTGAAGGCATCAGTTTTTTTCAACAGCGTCATCTTTTCTTCGTCAAGGGGCTCGAAGCGTGATTTTCTCTGTGACCAGTTTCTTGGTTGGAAATTTGCCTTTAGTTCGATGACATGCACAGTTTTTTGTTTATCTTCGTTTTTGATCGGTTCAGCAAAACCTTTGAGAACAAATTGATCCTGAGTCAGTTTTACTTTTTTTTGGGTCTTTTTATGTTCTAGACTGAAGTCATATTTGGTCATATCATCTCTTTCATATATGTCTTCGTCTTCTTCTTCTAAAGCTCCTACGCCAAAGGCTTGTCCTCTTATTGATAATTTTTTGTTAGTTTTTCCCATCACTTCAAGTGGTCCAAACAAATTGATATGAGACTTTTTCTCCCCGGCAACTTGCCCAAATAGTCCAGAGTAACCAATTCCAAATACATTGTCTTTCACGCTGCATACAAAAGGCTCAAAATCATCCGGGGCAAAAGTAAGATCGTCTAAATCATCTCCAGATTCATCAGAATCTTGTTGGAATGAACATTTCGATACATCACTTTCACTTGGGTTTGCAGTGCAACCATACATTTTTAGCACATACAACTCTCTATTGTTTTGATAATTGCATTTTGCTTTCTCACTTTTTGTTTGACGTGCTCCAATACCTTGACCAGGTTTCCATCCCATACGTCTCAACAAACGTGAAGCGACCTTTTCTCTCGCTGGCTCAAGCAATTGCTGCAAAACTGGGATTCCAGGTATTGGACCACTATGACAACTAGCCAATTTACGTTTTACACTCAACGAATCATCACTTTTGGCAAAATCTTCCCTGGTTTGCACACGTTGAGGTGCTATTCCGAATTCTCCTAAGTCTTCATCGTCCATAAAATCAGTGGGTAGTTGGCGTGAACGTTTTTCTGCCTTCTCAGCGCGTGAACTTTTAAAACTCTGGGGCTTCCAACCCTCTAGTGAACCAACAGTGTTCCAGAAACCTGCACTAAATCCACCAGTAAACGCTCCGTGAAATCGACGTTTGCCATTTTCATCTGTAACAATTTGATCTTCAATGGCCACACGTTTCTTTGATGGGACTTCGTCTAGAAAACATGAATTTTAGCTTCAAATAATGTATAATGAAGTGTTCACAAACCTTCTTCTAGTGGCTCCAAAGGAGTCCCGAATGGACAAAGTGGTATATCCTCGCAATGACTCATTTTAAAAATCTCTGCTTTGAGAAAATATTGAGTTAGGTATTTAGAAACTTGGAAAAATTACAATTCACTGAAGTGAAGACCGTTCTTTATTTTGATCTATTTTTTTTTTTTGTTTTATATCTTGTTTTTGGTTTTATAATTTTATTTTTGGGTGGTTCACACTACATGATAATCACCGTGAGACCTGATTCTGAAAAAGGTAGTTCACAATGCATAATTTTAGCATTCTTCACTGAAATTCGAAAGATTTGGTTTCGAATCGGGAACTACTTCTTTGAACTAACGCAGCTTCAATAATTCGAAATTCTACTCTACTCAAAACGACTATCTTAACTTAATGCAAAACTCAAACTTGCACTGTGTAATAGCAAAACTTTCACCGCCGTATTAATAAACGCGGAATAGCTGGGTTAAGCCTTATTCCATGGATTAAGTTACCATTATACCATTTTCCACTTAATTAAAGTCACCATTATACCATTTTCCACTTAATCCATGGAATAAGGCTTAACCCAGCTATTCCGCGTTTATTAATACGGCGGTCAGAGTTTTTCAGTTTGAATATCAGAGTTTCAATTTTCAAGTATTTTGCATTTTGCATTTTGCACTGTACAACTAGTTGTCCAACTTCAAATTTTTTAAAAATGTTAAGTTAAAATCCCTCACAGAGGAGATATAACAAGAAGGACTCAACGTGTTTTCACAAGCTGATTTAACAAACGTTTCGTGTAACCCCGGGGTAATCGAAAACTAGTAGCACGAAAATATAACGCAAGAAAACAGAGAAAAGTCCCGTGATCATAAAGGTTCTCACAAACCAAAGCGTTTTTGCAATTGCGTCAGCGGCATTTGGAGTTGTCAAAATTAATTTGCACAGAGACACAATTTATGAGATTACCCACACAACGCGACGAAGTACTCTAAAGATAAACATTTTCAGTGTGAAAGTCTAGTTTTGAAAACTGAAAACCTGACCTATAATCTACTTGTCATCTAAAAATCTTGTACTTTTGACCAATCCGAACGAAGAAGAAATATGAGTGAAGGATTCGAAGTTTCGCTGCATTGAACGCAAGCAATGAACCATGTTTTCAATTTTTGTTCTAGTATTGTGGATAATGGTGGATTTACATGCATCTGCAAGTGCGGAAGTGCGGAAAAGTAAAGCAGGACGGATATTGACTGTGTGCACAATAGACCGAAAGAGATAACCGATATTCCTTTTTGGAGTTGCTATAACTCTACTGACAGCTTTCAAAGTCATATGTTTTCAAATCTCAAATTCCAAATTGAAGCAAAATTTTCCATTTAAATTTTTCGAATTAGATCGCATTAAAGTCCAACACGGAAAAAGTTAAGGAAAAAGGGTTTCCAGAGTCCAGAGGTTCTTAATTTGTTGGATATGAAAGTATTTGTTGGTACCAATGCAGATATTCGTCTTGCCAGCCGTTTAAAATGGTAAGGCTATCATTTTTTCATCTAGTTTAAGCTTGTGTGAATAATCTTCCATTTGTTTCTTCTTTCTCTGACGGAATGCAGCGACCAGTGATATCACAACGTGGTCGTTGTTTGGTTGGTGTTTTGAAACAGTCCTCAACCATGGTCAAATCATCGTATGCAATTTTTGTAAGATGAGCATCTTAGAATTGTCGTTAATCAATCCTATGAAGCCAAGGATTTTTAAGTTAAGACTTGTCAACTTTACTGGTACTACCTATACGCTGGTGTATTTGATTTTTAAATTCTAAAATATGTTTACAGATCACTGGTAATGGCAGTAATACAAAGGAAGATGATTCATCGGTCGAACAAGAACAACCAAAGCATTCTAAAAGAGTATGTTTTAGTAAATATCTTGTTTTTTCTGAAAACACCTAACTTCGGAATATTTGCAGGTAAAATTAATGGAACATGACAGCGGCGGCAGTAATGAGATGAAGAAGATTCGGGAAAACAGCAGATAGGAGCCAACATTATTAAAGCAGAGATAATGGGAAACATGGAACTGGCTGAAGAATTAAAAAAGAAAATCGAGAAGGTCCGTGAGCTAAGGCAGAAAACTAAAAATACAGTCAAAAGTCAATCATCCAGTAAAAGCAGGAGTAAAAAATCACCCCAAAAGAAAATTGAGCATGTTCTTCTTACAACTGACAGCAAGGGAACCAGCCGACCGCTTTTCTATCAATCGGGCAATGAAAGCGGTTGGTCTTCCACTGGTTTTCCCCGGTATTACGATTCACCAATATTCAAAAGCAATGTGAATCGGTGTCTCCTACTTTCCTTAAAATGCTCGCACTGTAATTTATAACATTATTAGGGTAGTCAACCACTTGATATACGCGCCAATAATAAGAAAAAAAATCAACCAATTGAAAGTTGATGTTGTCGTTGCATTTAATTGTTCCAGAAGTTTTAAGGTCACCTCTCCTCTTTTCTCTTATCGATCACATTGCAACGTCACCATTGTGTCATTTGATTTTGGTTTTCTGTTGGGGATCTCTATGTAAAAATAAAAAAATAAAATAACATTTGGTTTTGGTATAAAGCAAAAGTTTATTGAGGTATAAGCACACTCAAATAGTTTTTCAAATAATCTCTCAATCGTTCTCCTTCGTGGTTGGTGGAAGAGTATAGACCCGAAGGCCCAGTATAAATCAATTCTTTAGTAGTTAATTCGCAACCCCACCTTTCATTATAAAATATTCCTCTTTTCTCTAGCAAGTTGTGCAAAATACAACAAGTCCCTACTACCCGAGTCAAAGCACCGACCTCCACGGCAATAGGTTCACGTAAGATCTTAAACCTGCCCTTTAATCTTATAAAAGCGTGCTCCGCCACAAGACTTACTTCACTAAGATAATCGTTGAAAGATTCCTCTTCTGGTGTAACCACTTCTGAGTATGGTTTCATGATCCACGATTGTACTGCATCTTGTCGATTACTGACAAAATATACTGGCACTAATGTTCCACCAATTTCCCTTTTTGGCTGCAATAGTAAAAAAAAAAATGCTAGGTCCAGAAAACAACCAATAAAACCATACAAACCATTGACGACATAAGTTGCTTCATATTTAAGTTATACTCCACAAAGTCTGTGTTATCCAATGGGATGCTGATATCTCTGAACCTAGGACAAAGCAACCAATTAGTTTAAGGATTGAAAAAGACACAAGTTCACATACAAGAAGTTGGCATCGACTACAGCTTGTTGCTAGTTAGTTGATTGAACGTACGATTCCATTATTAGAGTGATCGGTCAACTCCGTAAATTTGTTTTTCAACTCGTTGTGTTTGATTCTTTCGCGACTGCACAAAGTTCATTTTTAATGTCTCCATTTTCCATTACAGCGACTCGCAACTAACCACACTAGGCCTCATCAAGTATAACTTCAACAAAACAATCTAGATCTCCAAATTTGGCTCTTCATAGTATTCAATTTCATCACCACTATCACCAGCGTATTCTTCACTGTTTCTTCTAGCAATTTACCCTTATGTAAAAGAAGAATTTATAATCAAAAAGTTAAGAAAAGAATTCACTTACCGCCTTTTTTGAAATCCAAATAAGAAATAAGAAAAAACAAAATGAAATTTGACGTTTCTTGTGTCGTCACTGTAGTTCAGGCAACCTGTGCCCGGAACAAAAAACTTTTTTTCTTTCATAAGAAAACACCTGAACGTATAAAATTATGGTTGCAGATGAACATGTTCATCTGCACCCATAATTTTTCATCTGCAACCATAATTAGGAAGTTCGTTCCCTCTCTATCAGACAAGTATGAATTTTACATCTTGTGTCTTTTTCCGATTTTCATCTGCACTTGCAGATGCATGTAAATCCACCATAAAGCTGGTGGTCATACAAAGACATTAGGCATTCGTCCAGAAATTGGATATTGAATTATATTTCTCGTTAAATATTTGTTATTAGTTTATTGATGTGAACGTTACACTACTCTCTTCAATAAAGTGAATGAGCATTGGGCGCGATCATTCTACCTTGTCACTGAATGTATTCATTTGCATTGTATTTGACATCTCATGAAGAAGTGACATCAGTCTGTCATCTAGTTTTCATACTTTGCTTTTTCCAATCTTTTAGATTTTAGAAAATAACGAAAGAAGCTATTGAAAAATTTCTCTATTATTTAAAAATTTAGGCAAAAGTTGAGATAGCGTTCATATTTCAAAAAAAGCTTGAAAATCTTTAAAAAAGAAAGTTCTGCTCATGACTCATAACATTCACGACGCATTTTAATTTGTCCTAAAGGTGTTCCCTCTTGGTCTACGTCACTATTGAGGACACCACTTCAATAAAAATTATTCAATAAAAACTAATTTGGTAAAAGATGAAAAAATTTAATAACTTTTAAAGCATTTAAACTTAAAATTTTTTCACAGCTTAAATATGTCTGAAAAGAATATAAAAGTAAATGCCAGAGTAGAAATAGCTGGAAAAAATGTTCGTGGTAAAGTTGCTTATGTTGGTGTGACAGGGTTCGCTGGTGGAAAATGGGTAGGAGTAATACTCGACGAACCAAAAGGTAAGAACAATGGAAGTGTTAGAGGGCAATCATATTTCAACTGCATAGACAAGTATGGAACATTTGTTCGCCCAACACAACTTATCATCTTGGACAGTTCTTCAGAGGATCTTACTGATGGAACTCCAACAACACCCCAACCTTCAACGGCAAGGTCCAGACTTAGTAGCTCTCGAACATCTCTTTCGTCAAGTAGACAAAGTCTTGCTGGTTCTCGAACACAGCTTTCAACTTCTCTGACAGAGAGAAATTTCGGTCCTGGAAGAAAAAGTTTAATGACACCACCTACAACAACGACAACAACAACTTCGTCTACAGCTTCATCGTCCGAATCTCATCCATCTTCAAAACGGGCTTCCTTTGTTGAGACAGGATTCTTAGAAATTTTGAAACCACAGTTTACTCCCAGCCAACCAATACGATCACCATCTTTTACCGCACCTCCTGCAGCTATCACTTCCACTTCTGAAGACAAGGTTGCTAGCGCAGAGCAGCAACAAATAATTGATGGACTAAAAGCACAGGTTGATGACTTAACTGAAAAATTAGAAACACTCAAGCAGCGACGTAGTGAAGATAAAGAACGCTTGCGAGAGTTCGACAAAATGAAAATTCAATTTGATCAGCTGCAAGAGTTCCGGTCTAAGATTATGAATGCCCAAGCTCAGCTCCAGAGAGAGCTGCAAAGAGCCAAGCAAGAAGCTAAAGATGCTATTGAGGCCAAAGAAAGACATGCTCAAGAAATGGCTGATCTGTCGGATAACGTTGAAATGATTACCCTGGACAAAGAGATGGCAGAAGAAAAGGCTGATACTCTTCAATTAGAGTTAGACTCCTACAAAGAGAAAATAGAAGAATTGACCCTTGATCTAGAGCTACTACGAGCAGAAGTACAAAACAAGACCGAATCCGAAAATGGTGGGCTATCAGGCGGCGATGGTACGGTTACGGCTTACGAAATAAAGCAGCTTGAACAGCAAAACCACCGTTTAAAGGAGACTTTGGTAAGACTTCGCGATTTAAGTGCACACGACAAGCATGACATCCAAAAATTATCGAAAGAACTCGACATGAAAAAATCGGAAGTGACCGAATTGGAGCGAACTAAAGAAAAACTTTCAGCAAAGCTAGATGACCTAGAAGCCACTGTGGCAGACTTACAAGAACAAGTGGATGCCGCTTTAGGTGCTGAAGAAATGGTCGAACAATTGGCGGAGAAGAAAATGGAGCTGGAAGATAGAGTTAAGCTCCTTGAAGAAGAGGTCTCTCAACTTGAGGCGCTTGAGGAAATTCACGAGCAATTAGTAGAAAGCAACCACGATTTAGAAATGGATCTAAGAGAAGAGCTTGACATGGCAAACGCAGCAAAGAAAGAAGTTTTGCGCGAACGTGACGCCGCCATCGAGACCATATACGATCGTGACCAGACGCTAATAAAATTCCGGGAGTTGGTCCAAAAGTTAAACGAACAAATAGTTGAACTTCGCGAAAGAAACTCTGAAAACAGCGCTGTGAAAACCCAACTCCCTGACAGCGCTACAGGAAAGAAAGAAGCCCTGGTTAACGACTCCATTGATTATAAGCAGATGTTTGCTGAATCGAAAGCATATACTCGAGCAATAGACGTCCAACTTAGACAAATTGAGCTGTCTCAAGCTAACGAAAGGGTGCAAATGCTTACCGCTTTTATGCCCGATTCTTTCATGACCCGAGGAGGTGATCACGATTCAATTTTGGTTATTCTTCTTCTCGCTCGCATTGCTTTCAAGTGTGGAATAATTGTCAGTCAGACGCGAGAGAGATTTCCGGCTGTTGAAAATTGCACCAAAGAAGCCGTAATTCAAGGTCATGCTGTGCATCAATTTGCTTTCAAGTCAAGGCTTCTGCATTATATTCACAATCTTCAATGTTCTCTGCACCAAATTTTGTACGGATTAAATTCATGTCAGCCTGATACATTGCTTAGAGCAGGCGGATCTCTTCCAGAAATGATTGCACAGGAAAAAACTGTCGATTCTATAATAGAACTCTTGAAGCTCAATCAGCTTGATGAGAACTCATTTACCGAAAACATTGAAAAATGTGTTGCTTTTTTCAATGCCATGAATTCTGTTCTTTTGGCTGGAGAGGATCTGCTTAATGAAACCCAAATGGTCCGCGATTGCGTAGCTTCATTGGGTTCAGCATGTGATTCAATACTCACAGACTCGGCAATGATAAAGGCAATAATTCAAGAAACAGCTGAAACTAGCGACACACTACTGCTGATGCAGTACATAACTGAGAATGCGGATAGCATTAAACAGCAGATCAAATTAATAAAGCGTCGTCTGCCTCAAGATCTGCATGTAGTTAAGTGCGGTATCTCACCGCACAAAATTGAAACTATGCGAACAATAACGAGTTCACTCAGTAGAATAATGTCCACATTGCACATTGCGGCAAAACAAGCGGTGCAAAGTATAACTTCTTCAATAGAAAGTGATAATGCTGCCGATTCTACCATAGAACACTCTAAGTTCTGGGAAATTTTATCAGCGGCTTGTGAACGTGTCTATGAACAAGATGATAGGGGCCCATCGCAAAACTTTAAAACCGTACTAGCTCCTTCCAGTACAGATTTAGCTCAACTCGCACAATATCTGTTGGATAACGAGTATGAGATAATGTCAAGAGCCAATGCCAAGGCCGCTGAAAAACAAGTGTCCCCAATACTGCTGCGTGCTCAATTAATCAAGAAGCAACTTGAACAGAAAAATGTTTTGGCTGCCACGCTTGAAAACCGTGAGGCCGACATCAAGCAGCTGAAATTGGCAGCCAAAATGAAGCAAAGTGAACTTTCCGAAATGCAAATACGTAAAGACATTGCGGAAAAGAAACTTTCTGTGCTTCAGCATGATCATGAAGTAACAGTTGAGAAATTGAAGCGACAGTACGAGGAAACCTATGATTTACTTAAGAAAAAGGAAAAAGAATTTGAGGACACCATGGACCATTTACAGAGTGATATTGAAGCATTAGAAAGTGAAAAATCTAATCTGCGAGAGAAACTGAAAACCACCTCTGGTAGTTCGTCGAAGCGAAGCGACACAACTATTCCTAGCATGTCAACCAGTATAAGTTCAACAACAACTACAACAGGATCACCAATCCTTGTTGAAGAAGTTAACATACTGAAGAATGTTCTAATAGAAGAACGTAATGAACGGTTGCGTCTTCAAGCTGACTCCATCAAACAAAAACTCAAGAAATTTGATCCTATTCATGTTCCGAGGCCGAAAGATAAACGTATAACGGAGTTGGAAAATCAATTGGCTAAAATGAAGCGGGAATGGGTAATGTCCTTAATGCAAACATCTCCAATAACAAAAGGTACTGCAATCGAATCATACAAGCGGCAAAGAAATGCGATAGAAGTAGAAGCCAGGACCCTGGCATCAGAAATTCTAGGCGAATATTTTCAAAGGCATCCCCATCGAGCTGCCCAGACGGACTTCGCCCAGTTTCCAACAATAGAAATAAAGAAAGTATTTCAAATTGTATAAACCTCAAAGTTATTATTACTATCTTTTTTAAATTGTTAATAAAAGACACTCAACGCTGCAGCCGCTGTGTATTAAATACTTTAAAATCAAAATTGTTTGTAACTCATTAAAATACTTATTTATACATAAAAAAATAAAAATTATTATTATTAACAAGTCACATGGTTTTAATGAATGAAGATTTCCTTGAAAGGCTGAATTAAAAAAAAAAATTACAAATGCTCAAATTGTAATTTCGTTAATTTTATCCAAGTAACAAAAAGTTATGCACAAACGACTTTGCGACTTTGTTTTTTCGTAGATTTCATACCTATGTACTTGGTTTTGGTATTGTCATTACGAATGTTTGCTAAAAGTAACATCGATACAATTGCATTTTGTATGATTGATATCATTTATATCAATATTCATCGCCAAGATATTTAAGGTCTGCTTGGCTGTCTGAGAAGTTGCAACATTCACTTAGGATGCCAAGTTTTCTTTAAGCCATGATAGGGTTTTATGGCCAGAATTTGGACCTGGACAACGCCGCGCCGCAGCAATTTGGAAGATGGAATGAGAGACTTCTTTTCAGACTGCTTGAGTATACTCCGCCACCCAAAAATTCATTAGTTTTTGAAGCACCTTTAAAGAAATTAATAATTCCTTAGGAACTCCTCGTGCTCGTCATTCCGAATGCAATCTCGATGGAATGCTAACCTGAAAATTGGTTTAAAAAACCGGTTGAGTGATGGTGTAGTCAAAGTGACTTGGAAGTTGGACCTGATCCAAAAAAATTCAGATTGAGTGAGTGGCCATTATGCCGCTTTCCATTGGTTTCGCTCAAGGAAGGATTTTTTAGTCGAGCTATTCAAAGTTTTTTTTTTTTTTGTAATCTATCCGAAAATAAAAAGTAAAGATACGCATTTCGGGATGTTTCCGGTTTCGTGACATTCAATAATCGTATCCGGATAACTTTTTGTTGTTGTTTACGTGTTAAGCTTTTAGCAGAGTCACACACCCATTTCTACTAAAAAGCTATCTGAAGCACACCTTTCTATTCAAGTAATCAGCTGATAGAAATTTTATTTTTATTTCTTTTCATGTTGGTTTTTTGTTTTGGTGTGCATTTATTTCAGTATTAGAGTCTTTTAAAATGCGTGGGAAATCGAAAAAATGGTTAAGCAACGATATTTTGAATGTTTTCTGAATCGTTCAAAAATGTATCTAATGTCGATTTCCTTCCAACAAAAAAATTGACTGCAGTAAAATTTTTTTTTTCAATGAAATTCATTTAGGAGGAAAAAAATCGACTGCAGTCGATCTCTTTTTTGAGACGGATTAACTGATTTTCACACTGATTTTTTGACTTATGAGGCACTGCATTTTGTGACGATATACGGTTTGCCATCATTTTATAAACTCATGAAAAACAGAAACGAACAAACTTCTCAGGATCTTCAGAAATGTCAAATTTCAAAAAAGCTCGATAAACTTTAACCCATTTTATTAACCTCACTAGTGTCAAAATGTAACTAAGGGGCAATTTTAACCAACATTTTAACACAATTCACACACGGCTTTAATCCGAAAATTAAGTGGTGTTTGTGAAATCAGCTTCTATACGGACGCAGTTGTGTGTGGCTTGTTATATCTCTTGTGTTGTGTGTCTACCTGAACATTTCGGAAATATATGTAGAAAAAAAGTCAATTGACATAAGTCACTTCAGTCTTCAGTTCGAAGTTCTCTGGTATCTGGTTTCTGATCTTAATTCTAGAAATGTTTACTTACAAATAAATAATAACAATAATAAATAACTATAAAATCAAAATAATCTGAAAGTGACTCAACTCTTCTTTAAATAACAGTTTTTAATTTGTTAAGAATCTTGAATAGTTTGATAATAGTGAAACACCCTAAAAACCATAGAACCGTCATAGGCGGGGCCGTATTTACGTGTGTACAAAAAATAGCCGCGGTGTTTGGTCAAAATGGCTCGGCAAATTTATCCCAATCAACAGAAAATTGCAGAAAAATTAATTATCCTTAACGACCGTGGTACAGGCATTCTTACCCGCATATATAACATCAAAAAGGCATGTGGCGATACAAAATCCAAACCCGGATTCCTATCCGAAAAATCACTTGAGTCATCTATAAAATTTATAGTTAAGAGATTTCCGAATATTGATGTCAAAGGTCTTGGAGCAATCGTAAATATCAAAGCGGAAATCATAAAATCGCTTTCCCTATACTACCATACGTTCGTAGATTTACTAGATTTCAAGGACAACGTATGTGAATTACTGACAACCATGGATGCTTGCCAAATCCATCTGGATATTACACTCAATTTTGAACTGACAAAAAACTATCTTGATCTTGTAGTAACATATGTCTCACTGATGATAGTATTGTCGCGTGTTGAAGACCGCAAAGCCGTTCTGGGATTATATAATGCAGCACACGAGCTGCAGCACAATCAAAGCGACCCCGGTTTTCCAAGACTTGGCCAAATGATTCTGGACTATGAAGTTCCTTTAAAGAAACTCTCCGAAGAATTTATACCCCACCAGCGACTGTTGACAAACGCTATTCGGTCACTTACAATTATCTACCCACTGCGGAATTCGACTGCAGACAAATGGCGAGAAATGCAAAAACTAAGTCTCGTGGGCAATCCAGCTATCCTTTTAAAAGCTGTTCGGACAGACACCATGTCTTGCGAGTATATCTCCCTAGAGACAATGGATCGATGGATAATCTTTGGGTTGCTTCTAAATCATCAAATGTTGGGTCAATATACCGAGGTTAACAAGATGTGGTTATCTACCTTGGAATCGAGCTGGGTCGTAGCTCTCTTTCGCGACGAAGTATTACCCATACATCAATACATTCAAAACACTTTTAATGAAATAAAAGGCTACAGCAAACGTATTAATGAGGTAAAAGACGCTTATATTACTGCAATTCAGAAAGCAGCATTAGTACATCGTGAGCGACGTAAATTTTTGCGTACCGCTCTGAAAGAATTAGCCCTTATTATGACCGATCAGCCGGGATTGTTAGGTCCAAAGGCCATTTTCATTTTTATTGGCCTTTGTTTAGCACGCGATGAAATTTTGTGGCTTCTTCGTCATAACGACAATCCACCCGCAAACAAGAACAAAGGAAAAAGTAACGAAGATCTTGTCGATCGGCAGTTGCCAGAGCTATTGTTTCATATGGAAGAACTACGTGCCCTGGTTCGTAAATACAGTCAAGTTATGCAACGCTATTACGTACAATATCTGTCGGGTTTTGACTCGACGGACCTCAACATTCGGATGCAAAATCTTCAAGTTTGTCCCGAAGATGAGAGTGTTATTTTATCTTCTCTCTTTAACACTTCATCCAATTTAACAGTAAAACAAGTGGAGGAAAATGAGTTGTTTGATTTTAGAGCATTCCGCTTAGACTGGTTTCGGTTACAGACCTATATGAGTGTCGGAAAAGCAGCTCTTCGGATTGCTGAGAATGTCGAATTGGCACGGTTGTTAGATTCTATGGTCTTTCACACAAGAGTTGTTGATAACCTGGATGAAATTTTGGTTGAGACATCAGATCTTTCCATATTTTGCTTCTACAATAAAATGTTTGATGATCAATTCCATATGTGTCTTGAATTCCCAGCTCAGAATCGATATATTATTGCTTTTCCTTTGATTTGCAGCCATTTCCAGAACTGCACTCATGAAATGTGCCCAGAAGAACGACATCATATACGAGAGCGTTCACTGAGCGTCGTCAACATTTTCCTGGAAGAAATGGCTAAGGAGGCCAAAAACATAATCACAACAATTTGTGATGAGCAATGTACCATGGCCGACGGTCTCTTGCCAAAGCATTGCGCTAAGATTTTATCAGTGGCATCTACTCGGAAGAAGAAGGACAAGTCTAAGAAGCAGTTTGATGACATCAGAAAGCCGGGCGATGAGAGTCATCGTAAAACACGGGAGGACCTAACAACAATGGACAAACTACACATGGCGCTCACAGAGTTATGTTTTGCCATAAACTACTGTCCCACGGTGAATGTGTGGGAATTTGCATTCGCCCCGCGCGAATATCTTTGCCAGAATTTAGAACATCGCTTTTCGCGTGATTTGGTGGGAATGGTTATGTTTAATCAGGAAACTATGGAAATTGCCAAGCCGTCAGAGTTGTTGGCTTCTGTACGAGCGTATATGAACGTTCTCCAGACGGTTGAAAACTATGTTCACATAGATATAACGAGAGTTTTTAACAATTGCTTGTTGCAGCAAACACAAAGCCTCGATTCACACGGGGAAAAAACCATCGCGGCACTGTACAACACATGGTACAGTGAAGTGTTGCTGAGGCGTGTTAGCGCTGGTAACATCGTCTACTCTATGAACCAAAAGGCATTTGTAGCAATCGCTCCAGAAGGATGCGTTCCATTTAATCCTCAAGAATTTTCTGATTTGAATGAATTAAGAGCGCTCTCTGAACTTGTCGGACCGTATGGTATAAAATCATTAAATGAGACTCTTATGTGGCATATAGCCAATCAAGTGCAAGAGCTTAAGGGTCTTGTTGGCCTTAATAAAGAGGTTCTAATAACACTTCGAACAAGTTTCGATAAGCCAGAAGTAATGAAGGACCAATTTAAACGACTGCAACATGTTGACAACGTATTACAACGCATGACAATAATAGGAGTGATACTATGTTTCCGCAATCTAGTGCATGAATCGCTGGTAGACGTGTTGGAGAAACGGATACCGTTTTTGCTTAGCTCAGTAAAAGATTTTCAAGAACATCTGCCCGGTGGTGATCAGATAAAAGTAGCATCTGAAATGGCTTCAGCAGCAGGACTGCAATGCAAAGTAGACCCTACTCTTGCAACTACACTGAAATCCAAAAAACCCGAGTTCGATGAAGGTGAACATCTTATTGCATGCCTTTTGATGGTTTTTGTAGCCGTCTCTATTCCAAAACTGGCTCGCAACGACAATTCTTTCTATCGGGCATCCATGGATGGCCATTCGAACAACACTCATTGCATGGCCGTTGCAATAAATAACATTTTCGGAGCGCTTTTTACCATTTGCGGACAAAAAGACATTGAAGACCGTATGAAAGAATTTCTTGCACTGGCAAGTTCTTCTCTACTGCGTCTTGGTCAGGAATCAGATAAGGAAGCAACACGTAATAGAGAATCCGTCTATTTGCTGTTGGATGAGATCGTCAAGCAATCACCATTCCTTACAATGGATCTGCTCGAATCGTGTTTCCCGTATGTGTTGATCAGGAATGCTTTTCACGCTGTCTACAAGCAGGAACAATGTATTTAAATTAGTATACTCAATATTTTTCTCATTGTTGTTAGACAACATGCATATTCTATATTCTAATGGTATTATCATTGATAAATCAGTGTTACTTTGAGTTTCCCCCGTACTGTGTTCCACCACAAAAAAATTCCATTTTTTCTTTTTGTCGAAAAGATTAGTAGACCAAAACGTCTCCCTTTATAGGACGACCTTATTAAAGTTGAATGTTAAGGCGAAACAGTTCTCGGGTGAAACTCACAATAAGCTGAAAACTCTCATTTAAATAAAGTATTTGTAATACACAGTTAAAGTCTATCTACTGGGTGTTTTTATTTGGTGTTGTTTGTTTTATACAGAATTTGTTCTTATGTCTTTGAAAAATAAGACTGGTAAAGGATGCCAAGCGAAGATGTAGCGAACAATGTAAAGTAACTCCACCATGTAGCGAAGCCTAGAAAACCTTTATAAACCTCCGTTGTGAAAACCTGAAAATATAAAAAAAATACATATAAAAATATAAAATATAATCTAAATTACTTTTTCTCTGAAAATTGCTATTGCGTTACCCAAAAAAAATATTCTGTCAACTTGATTTTAATTTTTTTTTCCTTACCAATAATAATGACCATTTCATTGAATTTCACATCTTCCGGACTAATACCGCTATTATAATAAATAACTCAACTGAAATAAGGTTGTCTTCAAATACAGACAAAACGCAACTTTGAGTTCAGTTGTCACCAGAGCTGAGTTTTAGTTTATTATATTTCGCGACGTTTTCAGTGTAAGAGCAGGGCCTTTCCCGTTCAGAGATTTGGTCTTTGGCACAATTCATTTTGAGGAACTCGCCAACAGTATATTCTTTGACTCACGTCTAATGGATATGCACGATGATTCCAAGGCTGCATCAAAAACACACCGTCAACTTTCCGTCTGTTCACTATAGAATATGTGTCTTTTTGGAGAGAGTTAACATACGACTGCACGCCTCATTAGGCACATACGAATCCGTCTTCCAAGTGGAGGCGTATGATATCCAAATTGATTCAAGCTATGTTACGAACCATCGTTGGATGGGGAGACAGCCAAACTTTACTAAAGGCCCTTCTCAACCCTTTAACTACTCGAAAGTGATCCAGGAAAGCAAGAGCACTCTGAATGCAATCGGAAGACTAAATTCTTTGAGCCAAGCTGTGCTCAAGGCCCTTCTCAACGTGCTAACTACTTCGAAAGTGATCGAAGAAAACTCTCTGAATGCAATCAAAAGACTAAATTCCTTGAGTCTTGTTTGGGTTCCTAGCAAGATCTCAGACAACACAGACGATTTTCACGTTCGAGGAGTTCGTAGAAACAATCATTGGCATTATCATCTTTCTCTGGGAGAATGTTCATGAAAATGAAAACGTGTAAGCTTTAAAACTTTTGCTCCATTGTGCATGTATTGTTGGTGCTAAAGCATAGCCGATTATCAGCTTGGTGTGAACATGAAATTGGAAACAGAATGCTGCCGTTGAAAATAAAGTTTAATAGCTATTTGTTTATTTGATGTTTGCTTATGGGCTGGCAAACAGCCCTGTGATAACCGTTCTTTAAAGAAATTTTTTGAGCCGAAGTAATAATTATTCGAGAAAAACTAACACAATTAAAAAAAAAACCTCAACATCGTTCATATTTTTGAATTTAACCATCAAGAGGCATAATATTGAACTCACACTTTTAAGACTCGTCCAAGATTCCTGCATGTTTTGCGCTGACTCAAGAATGTTGAAATCCTGTTCTTCTTCGTGGTTTTCACTATTGATTTGCTCTAAAAATTTAGTAACCACTGATTTTGCTGAGTCTTCAGCAGAACACTCGTTTTCCAAAACACCTTCTTTGAATAGTCCAGTCCAACTGAAGCCCCCTAAGCTTTTGTACATAAGTGTTAAAAAAAGGCAGATAATCAAAGGTGCAGCGAATTGCAGTGTCACAACACAAAGGTAGTAGAAAATTGATGAGATCTATTGAAAAACGTTTGTTAAAAAGGTTCAAATTCGAATTTATGAAATGAAATCACTTTTTTTTGATACTCGACGTTGGAAATTCGCCCGGCTTCAGTGCGCAGTTCTTCTATTCTATCATGAGCAATGTTGAGATAAGATTGCAGATAAATTGGCATCAAAGCGAATCTCAAAAGAACTGTGAGTACCACTAATAAAAGCCGAATCGTCTCAAATACATGTGGTTGTAGTCTGAAAATGTATTTTAAGTAGCGTTCTTTTTTTATAAGCAATAAATTGAACTTACAAAGGCTTGTCCATGCCCTCAAATATTCGAACAGTCAAATAATTACGACTGATTGGACGAATCCAAAGTATTACTAGAATAAATGGCAAAATAAAGCTGATATTCAAGAGGACCTGCATCACCACTCTACTTTTGCAAAATCTGAAAGGTATTCATTAATACAGTTAATAATAATAATAAAAAAAAACAGAAAAACATGGCCTACTTGATGGAATCCCAATGCATTCTAGCCATTCGTAATCCTGGAAATGTAAACAATGCGCCCAAAACTCCACAGCCCACAGCTATAAAGAACTTAACAACAATTTTTGATGCTGGCCCACTAAAAAAATTGTTTTAACATACAAGTGAATAAAAATTAAATCATAAACTCACGATGAAGGAAGCCCCTGATCGGAAAGAAACTTCGAAGCGCTTTGGTTAAAGCTCGAATAAGCGTTCTCCAAACCCGTTTCTAACATACTTTCGTCGACAATAAGAACAACCATTGCAACCAGCAAATACACTAATCCGGCGACAATGCACATAGAACGCTCCCCAATGGATTCATCAGTTTGAAAGTAGAGTACTGTTAGGGATGTGAGAAGTTTACTGAGCACAGAAGGCTTTAATGATCGTTATTCTTAGGAATTATTTCAATTAGATACTTACAATGCAAAAAAAACTACAAGAAGACACCAAACCATGCTCAAGTTGACTTCTGCTTTTAGTGGATAGTAAAAGTGATAAGCCTAGAAGATCTAGAATAAAATTGTTTTTCTTTATGAAAATAATTCGGACATACTTCTGAAATAATGTAGACTACGCCAGCGTATAAACTAAAGTCCAACAACCATTGGTATTCTGTAAAATACCTAAGATAGACTACGTCGCCCTGGGTGACGGGTGTTGTTTCCAACTGAATCTCTATCGCCCGTGGTACGAGAAATGTTGTGGCACCTTTGTCGTAACTTTTAGCTTGTGTTTGGTTGCCTTTCAGCTTGTTTGGCTTTTCTTTTGGCAGCCCAGCTCGTGTTCGAAGTTCAGCATCAGTCGGGTAGAGGAAACGATAAAGACCCGTTGAACACAATATCCATTTAGCAAATGAAAAGTGCGGAGTAAGCTTTTGTATAACACTAACCATAACAAGGGTTATCACCAGTTGAGCGCCCAAAATTGCCTTAAAATGAAAAAATAAAAACAAAGTTGCATTGAATTGCACATCTCTTTCAAAACTGGCAAGATTTATTGTGTGGGCGGACCTCTGTAGTCAGAATATTAATTAATTACCACACATTGAAGCTTTGTAAATTGATGAGATAAGAAAACTTAAAAAATCCTACCATTTTATAAATGTTTCCCTCTTGTTTTGGAATTATTCCTTTTCATGTATTGATGTTTTAGTTAACTTAATTCATAATTTTAATTTATCAGTACTAAAATGAATAAGACCTCGTCTTTTTATTAGAAAGTCCTCCGGGCGACTTTATAAATAGGCACGAAACGACTGACGGACAAACACTGACAGCTGACAGCTGACAGTAGTCCGTTCTTTTTTGATTTCGATGTTACGCTACGCTATGTTACATCTGTTACCTCGTTTCCACTTAGAATTGAATCACACTTCAATTCGAATTAGTGCCAGTGTATACCTACATCGAATTGAAATAGGACCCGATCCGATACCAGCTCTTGTAGCTGGATCGATTCAAAAGAGTATGTTTTATACCTAGATTTCTCGATTCAGTGGGTAAGTAGATACCTGCATCAAAATCTGAATCTGAATCCGATTCGATTACCCGATTCGAAGTGGAAACGAGGTATGTGCTGTGATATAAAGGGTGTTCATAAAAAGTCAGATTTTCAGATAAATGCTGGATTTACATGCATCTGCTACTGCAGAAGTGCAGAAAAGTATGGCCTTGCGCAAACCAACGCGGTGAGTGCGTGCGATGCGATTGCGTTAAGTCAAACCTATATAAAGTTCCATGTAACCTTATATAGGTTTGACTTAACGCAATCGCATCGCACGGCTTGCGCAAGGCTTAAAGCAGGACGGAAGATTATAAAGCACAAAAGTTAAAAAAAAGAGACGAATAGAATTAGGGCTGCAGATGAAAAATTATGGGTGCAGATGAACATGTTCATCTGCATCTATAATTTTTCATCCGCATCCTACAACTAAAGAAGTGCAGATAGTGTCTTCCCTCTCTATCAGACAAGTATGAATTTTACATCTTGTGTCTTTTTCTGTTTTTCATCTGCACTTGCAGATGCATGTAAATCCACCAAAACTAATATCGATTTCCTTTCACCCATTTGCAGTCAACTGCAGTCGCTACTAAACTCGATTCTTTTTTGGGTATTTGGGAGATAAAAAAAAAATCTAATCAAAATCGCTGGACGAGTTAAAAAAAAAAACGGTTTTTATTTTTCACAAGTCTTAAGACCTTGCCAGAAGTTCTTTTCCACAAACAATTTGAAAAAAAAAAAAACGTTTGACTTAATGCATATGGATTTGACTTATCGCAATCGCATCGTACGATCGCGTTGGTTTGGCCAAGGCTTTACAGTTTTGAAATTTTTGAAAGTTGATATGCAATCTTTCTTTAACAACTTACAACTTCTAAAATACAAAATTTCTTCAATATCATGTCAGCCAATAAAGAGAAAGTTGGAAAAAAAACGGTACTATCGGAGGTACCGTTTTTAGACTTTCCCAAAACTATAAAAAAAATTTTACATAATAAGAAAGACAGTCTGAAACCAATCCTTCACACAAAATTTAATTGAAATCATTGGAGCCGTTTTCGAGAAAAATAAGTAATATCATATCGGTTGTATGGCAGGTGCCGTTATTTCAAGACCTAGAGACTCAATTCCAAAACCCCTCCGTAGGCTGCTTTAGAGACCCAAACTGCTAATTATGTATATCTGTGCAAAGTTTCAATAAACCGACCAATGCGAACCTCGTTTTGGGTATACAGGGTGTCCCGTAATTCGTGTTACATACTTTGGGATGTAATTCTTTATCATATTCTAAAAAAAATATTTTCTACAGTTTCTAAACTATGACATCACTTTTTGACTATTTAAAAAAAGGCTAACTTTGGTGTACCCTGACCTGTGTTAAATTCGATTTCTCTGTCAATACTGACGTTAGAGACCTAATTTTAGACTTAATTTTTTGTAGAAATAATAATCTTTAAAACTGTTCTTAAATTGGGCTCTTATAAGCTTAGGGTTGCCAGATTTTAAATTTTTAATGGTGTTCAAATTTTCTTCCGCCAGTAAAGTTTTGACTTTGAGGTCATTTTTTTAGAAAATGCTTGTTAAAAAAAATGCTTGCTTTTTTACAGATTAACAAAACAATAATAAAAAAAAACTCTTAAATAGGTGCACTCAAAAACCCATACATTTTATGATACTTGAAAAAATACAAAATGGGTACAATTTAAAAGAAAAAAAGAAAAAAAAAAATGCGATTCAAATCGGACCATTGTGTCACATCGGTAGACCTCTTCTTCAAATACAGTCTTGTGGAATACATTCCAACTTTTGTGGCGTACGTTCAATTCCCACTTTGTCACCGGAACGGGTCAAAGTAATAGTACTATAGAATTTATATACAATGGACGGTCTGAACTGAATAGCTTCTTTCGAAATTTTAATACGTCTCATTGTGCTTCCTCGACGGAAACGTTGACGCACCAGCTGATATGATATCTAACGTAGTTCTCAACGGCATGAGAGATTTCGTACCTCACAGAACAAAAAGTATCATCCGCAAAGACCATTCGTGGCTTCATTTGAGCTATAAAGAGGTGATTAGGAATAGAGAAAGAAGTTTTCGTATATATTTAAAGATAACCCTACTGTAGAAAACCGAAATTACAAAAGGCCAAGTTTTTGTATAACCAAAAAGTAATCAAAAATTCAGTTGAGTCCAAAAGGAAGCAAAAACTTTGGGTCTTTTGATAAGAACGCTAAGAACTCCACCACGTCGTCGTCGTCGGTCCCAGCGATCGTATTAAATGAAGCTAATTTGTTGGTAGCCTATAGCTGCTTACTCGACGCTTCCGCACAGTATGTTAGCCGCTGTCGTGCTTGAGAATGTAAGCTCTACAATAAAACAGACTTTTAAGGTACTCGCTCGTTTGCGAGGGTCCAAAAAAATCTCAAAATAAATAAATCGCAGGTCTAGTGTGTCGTAGATGGTAACCCCGCCGTTATTCCGAAGAGGTGTTCTTCCACGCTGGCAAGACATAAGCATGAGCTTTTTTATCTTTCTTATTCTTCTCCGCTCTTCCCGAGCATATGGAGAACTGCATTATGTTTAGCCTATTGCTAACAAAAGCGATTTAATTGCACTAACGTCTCTTCTTTCCAAGATCATGGAAACGTTGTTAAATCGTAAACTAATGAAGTATCTTGAAGAGCTAAAGTATTAGGTTTGTTCGTTGAAGCCCTGGGGTTGCCCTAGGGTCGCCACAAAGCGTTTTTTGAGAAACCTAAATTCGCACTGAATGTCAAATTGAGTGTTTTTTGAGCCATAGGTTTGCCATAGGTTTTCCCCAAACTCGCCCTAGCTTTTTGCTGTGGCTATTTGAGGGCTGTCAAATGGCATGTATTTTTTTTTTAATGACAGGGATGTGTGGTGATTTGTGGTTTAGCGTTTTTTGAGGACTGGAAAACCCAGGTTTTTTTGACAACTCATAGGGTTGTCAAGAAAACCTGGGTCAACCCTGGGGAAAGTTCAACGAACAGACCTATTATTCACATGAGAACGACCAACGAACGACGAATGAACGAAAATTCGTTAATTTTGACATTTCATTCACATGAGTGTTTTACATTCGTCACGAATAACGAACACAATTTATATGCAAAACAAAAATGGGGAATGATTTTGAGGTTAAGCACGCACGAAAAATTTATTCGTTAGAGTGTGGATTGTATGTGGAACGAGAATAAAGTTTATTCGTAACGAATAAACTTTTTTTCTCAATTTTTTTAATTTAAGTTTTTAATATAAGTTTATCCACCTAAAAATAAGTATGAACTATGTTTCCATCGTTTCCAAAAAAAATCGTGAGGAATTTATGCTAGTAAGGTACTTAAAATCTCATTTCTAGATTTATTCGTCGTTCGTTGGTCGTGCTCATGTGAATAGTCCTTTAAGCTTCTTAATGACCGACAGTACGGAGCTGGTGATTTGATAGCATATTTCACCGAAAAGTCGAACCAATCCTTACACTGTTTTGGAGATAGTACCTAGTATTATTGCTAGAGTTCGGCAACAGGCTCTAATCGAAAATGCGTGTTTTTGGTATCGAAGAGCCTCTTTTTCGTTGGATTAGAAACTACCTTCCGAACGTGTGCCCCAGGGCTCCGTTTTGTCTCCGACCCTCTTCCTTATTTTCATTAACGATCTGTGTTCTATCTCTTGTCTAAAACTTCTAATCCTCTCAATTACTTTGCTGACGACTCAAGCCTCATTTTTTCATATTCGTTTCAAAGTTCACGTTCCAGGTCTTCGGATTAGGAATTGGACCGGTTGCGTTGTACTCAATGCTTTGAAAACTCAATGCTGTCTCTTGTCGTTAAAGTTTAACATTCCTCCATTGCCATTATCCATTATAAAGGGATGGTACCTGCATACAAGAAACCGATAAAAGCTGTCAGTACTTGGTATGTGTATAAATGATGATTTTCGCTGCAATGACCACATATTTGAAGTAGCCAACAATGCTTCAAAATACTTAAGTTTCTTAAGACGGTGTGGGATATTTTTCACGCCTTCTCATCTGGCTACAATTCATAAAGCCTACAACAGTCAAATAATTCACATATTTGGTCAGGTGCTCCTCAAACTCTTCAAGCTAACCTCGGCCCTTGAACTCACCGTCTATCACAGATAGATCCTGCGTTACAAATACAACTTTGTAAACAAATGAAAACTGTGATGTAGGAGAATGGAAAAGTAAAGGCTTTGTCCTCTATTATTATTTTTATTATTTTTTTATGGCTAAACTTTTATACCGAAAGTAAATGAACGCTTATTTTGAGCTTCTTCATTCTGAATAAGAAAAATCACTTCAGTTTTTCTTTTCAAAAGAAGGCCTGCCATTATCTCTAATCATTGCTTGAGAAGAATTCAGGATAATGTCTAATACGTGAATAAAAGAAAATGACATAAGAAAAAAGAACCATGCCATGCATTATATTTATTTTCCTCTTTGGCACGTTTGCAATTGCAGTCTTTCTTGATAGTGTGTGCTCTTGTGCAGTGGCAACATCTTTCACATCGCTATTATTTGTTAGCATTCATTGCCAACAACAAGTGTTCCAGATTTTATCATCATGCCAAATTGTTTAAAATTTATTTAATACGTTCGATGATCAAGTTGCGCTGCACTTCATTCGTGATTTTCAAGACGATAAGTTGCTGAAATTGAGAAATTGTTATTAATTTATACAGCAAAATTAGTCAAGTAACTAAATCTATTGATAACCAACTATCATAATTTTAATTGAATAAACAAAATTCAGTGGACGCAGTGGAGCTGCAAAAGGAAAAAACTATTGAATTTTTACAATTCGTTACTTTTGTAATTGTTTTTATAGTGATATCATTATATTTATATCGATTTGCTTTTTAATAAAAAGGTAAAGCTCTGATTACGTAATGACAATAAAAGTTACCCAACTGAATAATTTTGAAAATAATTAATACAGACAAAGAAGTCATTACCATGGCTAAGGTTCCGGCTGTTGGCATTGATCTTGGGACGACATATTCATGTGTCGGAGTTTTTCAACATGGGAAGGTGGAAATAATTGCCAACGATCAAGGGAACAGGGTTACCCCATCGTACGTTGCGTTTACTGACACAGAACGCCTGATCGGAGACGCTGCCAAAAATCAAGTTGCTATGAATCCAAACAATACAATTTTTGGTAAGCATAAATAATGAGCAAATGATGATGATCGTGTGATCTCGTTTCGTTATGTTAATATGTTTATACATGTAGCATAAAATATTTTCATCATAAATATTCTGTAATTCAAAGATAGATGTTCAAAAAAAAAAAAAAAATTGAGTACTTATCCACGACAAAAATAGAATATGTAGCTTCTTTCGTGTACTAGATGCTAATTTTATCCGTTTGTTGTCGTGTTATTTTTTCTATGTGTCGCCTTTGCTTGTACTTCTGCTTTGCGAATGCAAATTGACTACCTATGCAGCTATACATTTTTAATGTTTTATGTATCTACCCGTTTACACATCACACAGCGCAATGCACGTCGAGAAGCAATATTTCAATGTCTTTTGTTAATAATTATTTTGTTGTTGTGAAGAAAATAAACAAAATTAATAAAAATTAAAATTACAATCAAAATTCGATAGTTTTAATTAAAAAAATAAATAAATAAAAGAAAAATTAATATTAAACTTATTTACAGACGCCAAACGATTAATGGGGCGTAAATTTGATGACACAACAGTACAAACTGATATGAAACATTGGCCATTTGAGGTAATCAATAGTGGTGGCAAGCCTAAGCTGCAAGTTGAATATAAAGGAGAAAAGAAATCATTTTTCCCCGAAGAAGTTTCCTCAATGGTATTAACTAAAATGAGGGAAACTGCTGAGGCATACTTGGGCAAAACTGTTAAGGATGCTGTAGTAACTGTACCTGCATATTTCAATGACTCACAACGTCAAGCTACAAAAGATGCTGGCGCAATTGCTGGCTTAAATGTTCTTCGGATTATAAATGAGCCCACCGCTGCAGCTATTGCATATGGTCTGGATAAGAAAGGTGATGTCGAACGCAATGTGTTGATATTTGATCTAGGTGGGGGAACATTTGACGTGAGCATTCTAACTATTCAAGACGGTATATTTGAGGTGAAGTCGACAGCCGGAGACACCCATTTAGGAGGAGAGGATTTTGATAACAGGATGGTAAATCACTTTGCACAAGAGTTTCAGAGGAAGCATAAAAAAGATTTAACGACCAATAAACGCGCTTTGAGGCGATTACGAACTGCCTGCGAAAGAGCTAAGCGGACATTGTCTGCGTCCTCCCAAGCCAGCATTGAGATCGATTCGTTATGTGATGGTATCGATTTTTATACTTCAATAACTAGAGCTCGTTTTGAAGAGTTAAATGGAGACTTGTTCCGAAGTACGATGGAACCGGTTTCTAAATCCATACGCGATGCAAAAATGGACAAAGGTCAAATTCATGATATCGTACTTGTGGGAGGTTCCACAAGAATACCAAAAGTTCAAAAGCTACTTCAGGATTTCTTTAATGGCAAAGAGCTTAACAAGTCAATAAATCCTGATGAAGCAGTTGCTTATGGTGCTGCTGTTCAAGCAGCAATTCTTCATGGTGACAAGTCAGAAGCTGTGCAAGATCTTTTGTTATTGGATGTAGCTCCACTATCACTAGGCATTGAAACTGCTGGCGGAGTTATGACAGTTCTTATCAAGAGAAACACCACTATACCGACGAAACAAACACAAGTTTTCACTACATACTCTGATAACCAACCTGGGGTTCTGATTCAAGTATTCGAAGGAGAACGAGCTATGACCAAGGATAATAACCTTCTCGGTAAATTCGAACTAACCGGGATTCCCCCAGCACCCCGAGGTGTACCCCAGATTGAAGTCACTTTTGACATAGACGCAAATGGTATTCTTAATGTAACTGCTATTGAAAAATCCACAGGACGAGAGAACAAAATAACTATTACCAACGATAAGGGTCGCCTCAGCAAAGAAGACATTGAAAGAATGGTCAACGAAGCTGAATCATATAGAAATGAAGATGAAAAACAACGGGAACGAATCAATTCTAAAAACTATTTAGAATCTTACTGTTTCCAAATGAAATCTACTATTGATGACGAAAACGTAAAAGCAAATCTTTCAGACTCAGACCGCCAAAGCATCCTTCAGATATGCAACGAAACAATTGCATGGCTTGATGGTAATCAGCAAGCTGAAAAGGAGGAATTTGAGCATAAGCAAAAAGAGCTAGAACGAATTTGTAAGCCCATCATAACTAGGTTATATCAACAAGGTGGTCCTCCTCCTCAACAGAATCGTGGTCCATCTGGAGGCTCAACTGGTCCAACAATAGAAGAAGTTGATTAGTCTCTGATTTGATACTAAATACTATGGTTGAAAGTTTTTTTTTAAGAGTTAGTGTTTCTAGGGTAAATAAGCACCTCTTGAACTAAAAGCACTAACAACTTTTTTTTTTTTCTTGAGGTTTTGCATACATTGATCAAGACTATTTTGAAAAAAGTTTCTTGTTTTGATGAATTTCGATTTCAATTGGGATTTACAAAAGAACTTTTGAAAGGATCAGGGCAAAAATGCAGGAAAACTTTTTTTTTGTCATTATATGTACATACCTTTTAGACGGACAGTTGTTAGCCTCTACAAAACAAAAATTACTCCAACTTAATACAAATCCTCCGTCTAAAACTGTATACTTATATTTTCAATTCAATAAATCACTACCAAAAACTGGTGCACACCAAGTGTTTTTTGTTGGTACGTGAAACTGCGTGCAAATCTTGCCTCTAATACGAAATTCATTATCGAGCAAAAAAGTGATCTTGTTTTCAAAAAAACGGATCAGTTTTCGGTTGGAAAAACACTTTTTGAAATGGATGCAAACAATTTCAATTAAAATTGACTGTTATTTTCAAACTATTATTTTTTCATGTTGTTCATCTTGATCGCAAAATATTAATAAAAAATAAAATAAAGTTATTATATTAACAGTTTTGGTGCAGATTCGTTTTTCTTTGATAAATTGTGTCTAGGTACAAAACTGTTTTAGAATGTGGAAGAATTCTTTTTCTTTTACAAAAAACCATTTTATATTCTAAAAAGGGAAGTTTTCGAGCTTGTCAATTTTTTTTAATAGCTTGAACTAGTAAGTAGCTTTGTAATAAAAAGTCAGCTTAAGAATATGATATGTCTCCTGACTATGTGCAAATTCAGTTTTAGTAAAAAAAAAAAAGAATTTTTCCTAAGTTAATTTGAGGGAAAATAAAAAATTAAGTAAAAAAAGCTTAGGGGTGTCTTTTTTTATTTAATTTTTGAGTTGAGCTACAACCAACAAGGCACATCTTTGGTGAGGCTTTTTTATATCAAATAGAAACATAAAAAGTGTTAACGTTGAAAAAGAAATTGTGGTACCCGTGGCGTGATGGTTAGCATGTCCACCTGCTAACCCAGAGGTTCGAGGTTCGAATCCCAGCAGAAGCACAAATGTTTTTTCCAGGGTATCGCCTTTCGCGAGGAATTGGCAAGTCCTCCGTTAGTAAATTCATTGCCATGAAAAGCGCTTTCTCCATTAGCCGTTCGGAACCGGCAGAAAATTGTAGGTCCCCTCCATTTCCTCACAAGGCGTGGTGGTGAGAAATGTGCTAGGCCCAGGGGCTCCTCGCTCTGTTGCGCCACCCTATGTTTGTTTTATGTTGAAAAAGAAATAAAATGTTCACACATACAAATATAAGACGAGTATCTCTCAATTAAAATGAGATTAGTTATTTTATTCTTATAGCATTTATTATCGACTACATTGGTATATTTATTAAAACGATTGCAGGCTATTTTGACTGTTTAGTAATTGACACCGTAATTTGTCGAATGATATGTAATAGAGAAAATGAGGGAAACTCTTGGTTTTAAACAAGGAGCTGAAGTGTAAATCTGATTAAAAAGGTTTTAATTGAGGACAGTTAGTAGTAGGTATAGTATATACCTATCGATACACAAAGCACAAAAGAAGAAACTAGCTTGGTCTATAATAGGTTTGTTCGTTGAAGCCCTGTGGTTGCCCTAGGGTCGCCACAAAGCGTTTTTTGAGAAACCTAAATTCGCCCTGAATGTCAAATTGAGTGTTTTTTGAGCCATAGGTTTTCCATAGGTTTTCCCGCAACTCGCCCTAGCTTTTTGCCGTGGCGATTTGAGGGCTGTCAAATGGCATGTATTTTTTTTTTTTAATGACAGGGATGTGTGGTGATTTGTGGTTTAGCGTTTTTTAAAGACTTGAAAACCAGGTTTTTTTGACAACTCATAGGGTTGTCAAGAAAACTTGGGTCAACCCTGGGGAAAGTTCAACGAACGGACCTAATCACAACATAGATTTTCATTGAATTAAATTCAGTTACTAGCGCGGAACGCAGTGGACTACCTTACTCGCTTCATTAGTGTTGGACGTAATCGCACCCTTACTTGCGAATTCGATTCCTGGTTGAATACAGTTTTCCCCAGATCTTCTCAATACAGGCGTGTAGCGAGGGTCCAACCCATGGGGATTGTGAATTTAAGTGAAATGCCGTCTAATTTTTCGGTAATTCAAAGGGGACTGCTGGAAATCAGTTAAATGAAAGAGGCAATAGTAAAGTTTAAAATAATGCGTAATGTTTGATAATTATTATTTATATACCGTACCGTATAATTAACAGTTTTAT
Organism: Melanostoma scalare; assembly: GCA_949752695.1. Taxonomy (NCBI): domain Eukaryota; kingdom Metazoa; phylum Arthropoda; class Insecta; order Diptera; family Syrphidae; genus Melanostoma; species Melanostoma scalare. Next base: position 281,023,972 of record OX456984.1, read on the forward strand.
ACCGTAGGTATCTTAACAGTGGTGCTAATATGTTTTGCAGTACTCCCCCCAAATAAAAGTGTTACAATTAGAAATCCTAATTTCAAAAAGATGCCCAACATCGAAATGAACTTCAAGTGTTTCGTCTTCGCCAAGTACTTCGTAAAGATTTCCGCTATCATGTCTTCAGAGCAAAGATATTTTAGGTATTGTATGTATAGTGGTAGCGGATGTCGATATGTTAACTGTTGAGAGCCTATATTATTAGCCTAGCTCTTAGATTTATTCATTGGTTGCATAATGTATTTATTATAAGATAGTGTTATGCTAAAAATAGTATAATATAAAAACAGTGAGCAGGTTACTTCTTAGAAAAATTATATACAAAGCATTTCCTCTTAATCTTACAATTTTTATCTAAATACTCGTAAAATATAAGCAAATCTGTATACATATATCTATATAAGCATTTCAGTTCTCATCTAATGTTAAGTGCTTTAGTCAGTCTTATACTAATTTCTACAAACACACAGCTTCCCAGCAACTTCCTTGCTACTACTGAGTGCAACCCAACTACGTCTTCGACTCCCATGAGATGACTCCCCCACCAAATGTAAAGGTAAATTCTGTGTAGGACCTTCTGTCATCAGAACTTCCACCCCCAATCTGCATAAAAAACTTTTGCGTTTGAGTGTTGGGTAGCAAATGCTTTGAAACTCTAACATGCTCACCATGAGGATTCACGTTATGTATATTGTCATAGTTTGGTCAGGTCGTTAAGAAACTGCCAAGTACATTATTGCTCCCACGATAAACTGAGTTATTGTATTATTCATTTAGTTTCATCCCAGGACCGAGAGATGTAAATAGTGGCTGACATGCATCCATTTGATGTCGTTGTATTAAGTTGCGAATATAATGGGACCACTTGGATCACAGCGTTCGACTTCTATCCCTAAAAACTGTGCTACCGCGCCTTTGCCCACGCAGCAGCGATTTGCTTTTTAATTTTCATTGATGATTCTGTCGAGCAAGCTTTTATGAAATCATCTACGTATTCAGCCAAGGTGTTGAACTCATCTCTACTGTTCATGATATACAACCAGGTGTTACCTGACACAATGTTACCTGACAATTTTTTGCACCAACAATTCGTGCTGTATAAAGTTAGAACCAATAAAGAAGCATCAATGAAATTTACATATTCACTCACTACCCATCGTCGTGCGCGAACAGTTGAAATTCACAAGAAGCCGACGACGTCACAGGAGCAGTTAACATGTAGCAAACTTGTTAAAAGGCCAAGACCAACGGAAAGACGTCGAAAATTAAGCATTCCTCACAAGTAAAGAAGAAGAATATTCCGATAAGTAGCAGTATACATATTTAATAAAAATTGTTCTGATTCCATATTATTTATTCCATATTTATTTATTTATTTATTTAATTCAGTCAATCAGAATTATAAAATTCTTACAGACTATTCAATACAAAACAAGGATTATATACATATATATACCTAATTAACCACCAGAGTGCAAAATAGATTTCAAATTTGATTTAAAAATATTTCTACTATAAGAAAAGTTCAAATATCAATACCTGCATTATAACATATACTGAGTTTGCTTGTCTTAAGCAACGCGCAATAGGTTCATTGAAACCATAATTAGTTCTATGATATGGTACAAAAATAAATTATTAGATCTGAAAGAATATGATTGACAATTGATACCAATCAAATCAAGCAAAAAAGAGCATGCAATTTTATCATTTAAGACATCTCTTACAAACATTACATCAAAATATTTACGACGTGTTTCCAGGTCTTGTAGGCCAAAAAGCAGGCAGCGACCATTGTATGAAGGTCTAACAATATTCCAGCGTAAAAGATAGAACAAGTATCTAGTGAAACGTTTTTGAATTCGCTCCAATCTGTTTGAATGTGTTGAATAAATCGGATTCCATATAACACAGCAATATTAGAGGACTGATCTTACATAAGCAAATTACAAACATTTAATAGTGAACGGATCTTTAAATTCTTTCGAATTTCGAATTACTAATCCCAACATAGAATTGGCTTTCGCTCCGATGTAGTCTATGTGGCTATTAAATGTAAGCATCGAGTCAAATATAACTCCGAGATCTTTTTTTCGTTAATTCTACTAAGAGGCACGTTTCCTATAAAGTAAATAAAATTTACACAAGACCGACGACGACAGAAAGTTAAACTTTGGCATTTTGAAATATTTAATTGCAATTTATTTTGCTCACACCACATAGATAAGTTTAATAAGTCTTTTTGCAATTTTAAACAATCACATATGCTATTAACAGTGCAGTAAATTTTTAAAACATCAGCATACATAAGACATTGGGATTGATATTGAACAAGAACATTAGGAATATCATTAACAAGTAACAGAAATAATAATGGCCCAAGATGGCTTCCTTGAGGAACACAGGATGTTACATTCATGGCACGCGATAAGCACTTGTCTATATGAACATATTGATATTATGGTAACCGACGCGTTCTATGACGTTTCAAAATCGTTTCAATTCCAATTTTGATCAGCCGTTTCTGTCAATTCTGTCAATCAATTCTGATGGAAAAAAAAGATTGATTGAAATGGACGAATCTATCCACTGAATGATTGATGATTGAATCTTCCACTGTGTACGAAGGATTGACACAGCTTAACTCTCCAAGATTTCTTGTTACGGTAATTGGCGTCTTTTTCTTTGTGTTGACTCGCCAAATGCATTTTGTTTTGCCGATTTGGGAAAATCGTTTGGGGGTCGCACCACCCATGCCCCCACTCGATAGTCCCCTTATTTCAAAGGCTTAATGTTTTTCAAGTTTTAGATTTTGTTCTTTTTTTAATAATGTCAATTTTTTCGAAACTTTCTACATTATGTATGTTACCATTTCTAACTGAAAACTAGTTTTGAAGAGAGTCAATAGCGTGTCTGTAATTTTTTAGAAAGAGCGTATGCAATGAAAACAAATTCAAATATACTCGTTAAAATTTTATTGATCATTTTCAGCTAATAACAATATAATATACTATTAGTTTTTGTTAGTATCTCCTGTTTAAATATTTCACAATAAATAAATTAAGTTCCTAATAACATCTCTAAAACACAAATTTTACAGTCTAAATAATGTTTCTAATTGTAAGTATGAATCTATCTATACTGCACTTTTTGTGTTAAGTTTTATAGGTTTACTTTCTTTTCTGTTTAAAATAAATGTCTTATTTGTTCGATACGTTTTGTTGACACGTCGTTAACGCTTGTTCAGAAAATAAAGTTCGATATGTAAGACATTTCGATGGTCATGTTTTTAAAATTGCAAATCAGCAATAGAATATTACATAGTTTTTCAATGATAAAAAGTTAGGAGCTGTTAGGCTGATATAATTTACTAGATTATTTTTCATTGGGTCCTCTTTTGAATAACAGAATAAAACTTACAACAAGTCGTGTTGCGCGAAACAGTTTTTTCTCCAACTGTAAAAAAAAATCTCAAGAAGAGTCTCGAAAAGACAGATTCCTAAAGTTATTGTCTAGATCAAACATAACCAAACACGATTTCTAACATTTGAGAAATAAATACTAAATTTCAGACAGCATTTGAAAATAAGTATTGTTTCGAAAACTGGTAGATTTTTTGTCAGATATAAAGTACTTTAATCTGTCCGAAATCATAGATATTGAATTTTGTATTCGAATCAGTTGCATGTGTATCAGTTATAATCGTTATCAAAATGTCAGTCTGGTTTTAAATAATACTTTATCTTAAAATATTTAAAATACTTTTTTTTTTTAAATTCCAATTTATACATCAAACAAATTTTGAGTCTGAATTATATAAATAACAAATACATACCTAACATAATACTCTGTAAATTTAAATTATTAACACCAAATATGTACATGTATTATTATTATTATTAGCTTTTATTTTATCTTACAACACCCAGGATACTATGAGACATTTCTCGCATCACATAAATGTATAAAAGTTTTCTTGATAAATAGTTGTCGGCACGCAAAGCTCGTACTTTTATAAATACACTTTTCGTCAATGAATTCTTAACATACAAACTTTTTGTTTACAACAAGCCGGTTATCTTGGTTGCGAATGAACATAAAAAATACAGCTTGAATAAATATATTTACTTGTTTTTCAAACTGTGAGTTCAAGACAAACTTTTAATGGTTGGTTAGATACAAAAATACTAAAAAAACATAAACTCAAAGCATACGGAAATACTTTTAACTTAACCCCTTGCATGCTATACAGAATCTATACGGACTGTTTTTTCGCTTCAATTCATAGTACCAAACCATACGAACGAAATAATACACGACTTTACACAAAGATGGCATACAAGTGTAATAAAGAAAGTTCATTATGAAAATTCATTTCCTGCGGCGCGGCGTTTGAAGTTTGAAATTCATAAGAAAATAGTTTTTTTTATAGATACTGAACTGACGCGGTTTTCAATGAAAATAATAATCAATATATTGACTATGCAAAAAATACGTGTTTAACATAATTATTACTATTTTTAAATGCTGTCTACTTTATCATTTACGGTTGCAACTCACAAGGGGTTAATTGAAAGTTCTCTGGATTTAACAAAAATGGGGCTATTAAATTTTTTTTACTAACCCTAATATTTCTTAAAGTTAGCTATGCATACTCAAAAAAAGAGTTTTTTAAATTGTCATATTTGTTTGAATTATTGAATGAGTTTTGAATGTTGTTAAAATTAATTGAAAGAACTCAGTCATCACGCAATAAATATTAAGTTATATTTCCTTGTCCTTCTTAGAAATATATTCTAAAAAATAAACTCTTACAGTTCGTCGAAAAATGTGGCTAGATTTGCGTTAAATCTGCGTTTGATAAAATTATTACGAAAAGAAGAATAACCCCACAAAGGCACAAAGTGGCCTTCTTTATTCTGCATTTTAATTTTTATTAACCTTTTTTAACTAATAATCTCGGGATCGGGATATATTCGACGGTGGTAAAAATTCAAAACGGAAATTGAAGTAGATTATTCATAGTAGTATTTATTTATAGGTAAGTTCAAATAAGATATAGTCTTTTACAGGATGTTGGTAGATTGCAAAACAAGAGATAACAAACAAATATTCAAAAATAAATAAGGAATAGAAAATTGTATAAATAATTTAGAAGCATAAAATTACATGAGAAGAGAAGAATAAATAAAATGATTGAGTATCCAACAACTTTTATAATTCAAATTTTAGAAAAATTTAAAAAAAAAAAGCGGCAGAACCGCTGTTGTCATCATTTTTGCTGTCGCGACAATACAAATGTAGATATGAAAATGAAAACGTTGTTTCATGTGTCATATGTTGCTGTATAACTTAATTTTGCCAATGCGGCCGCGGCGTCTGCAAAAAAGCGTTGGTTTGGAAGGCCCTTTAAATAGAAAATTTATAAGCTTTTTAAATCTTATTTCTAAACACTTTGATCGTTGTTTAGGAAGTATCTAACGTTGGAAACACGTCATAATCGCGTCGTGATCGAAGAAATTAAGCAGTTTGATGTGTAAAACTACCATTTTCAATCATTTTATTTATATAAATTATGCAAACTTAATCAATTTGTGAAACCTGGCAAAGTTGTAATCATGCAGGCAAATCACCAATTTTGCGTTGGCCTGATTCAAATCCCAAGACTTACACAACTGGAGATCACCGATTGAGCCAAGGTAAGATCAAACTCAAAAAATGAAGCATGTACGTTTCGAAAAAATGAAAATACGTTTGTAGAAACATAAAATATCGAGATTATGGAAACACTTGCGATTATAGCAATGGCACTAACTCGCCAGGCTCTCGGTTTTTTTCTCGGAAATGGTTACTTCGCAGAGGTCAATACGCAATTTCTTGTTTGGCATATCAACAATTCGCATTTTGTTTTTTCGCAATTCTTCTTTGGCAAATTCATGTTTGGTTTGGCGTTCATCTCGCTGTAAGATGATCTTGCATTCAATATTCCACTTTTACTTAAATTGCTTTACCTTCTCTCGCACTGATTCACTTCGCTTTAAGTTATTTGGCAAAATATTTTTATTATTTTTTGTTTTCAATTTGTTTGGTTTTCACTTCATCACATGTACACAAATTTAGCGCGAACGTAGCTTGTGGCGAATTAACTGTTTGGGAGATAAGGGAATCCGAAAGTATTATCAGCCAGTTGCATTATAAGCCAGTTGATTGGAAAGCAATACAAAGAAATGCATAATACCTTATGCGAGTTAATGTTTCAGCGAGATCAGTACAAGACGAAATGACAATTTGCAAACTGACTGTTGCGAAATAAATAAAATTTTTTTAGACATCCGCGAGATCATCGTTTGCCAAATGAAATACGCGAGTTTTTCGGCACCCCACTGCTACACGTGGTACTGATTCTAAATTGAGCAGAACAGATCAGTTCAAGGCGGAACAGAAACATGAAAAATATCAGTTTAAGTCTCATTTTTAATTCTTCACCGAACAGCAGGATGTTATCAAGTATTAAACGAGCATTGTGGAGTAAATTGTTTGCTGACCACATTTTCAAACCAAAAGTAGAGTTTCTTAAAACTAATGTTTTAAGCTCGCATCATTTGAAGTGGTGCGGCCTTCTGTACAATATGAGAGTGGCAAAGTATGAAAAAGTTTTCTGAAAAGCTTTCTACCTACCGTAAAAACTTTACCGAACTCAGTTTAAACGCAAACTGTACTGTTTTTTAAACTGGACTAATTAATAATTTTCATTTTTTTTAGGTTTATAATTCTAGTTACACCAGTCATAAGATTTTTTTTCTATTCTAATGAGAACTTACCAAATTTAAATCTTCACATTTTTCTAATCTTATTTTACATTGGATACAAGGAAATTGAAAAGCCACCTAAATTACTTTTGTTGCAATAACGTTACAAATAAATTAATTCATTATACACATTATTAGAGCGGAACAAAAATAGAGTTCACAATGTGCTGCAACAGATGCATCCTTTTGCTGTACATGGCATCATGGCAAGTGCAATCTTAAACCGGGTATACCCCCACGGGCAGAGATTTAAATGATATCTTCGTGATCATGGATCACAGTAAACATGATAAAAAGTCTACATAATTCGGATACATATCAAAATATTATATATTTAAATTTTTCGGCTTTAGGCGGCTCTCAAAATCATTATTTATGTTTCTGTTCGATTCCAATTATAAAAACCATAACTATATTAGTAACTTAACTATTTAAATTTAACTTATTATTTGGTTGTTCCTCTCCTACAATTAATTCGTATAAAATTGTTCTATAGCGATCGTTTTATTTTTAATACTATTATGTTACTCAGAGGTCTTCTGTTGAAGAGGCACACGGACCATGATAAGCTTTTGGGATTGTAACCTCTTCCGACTTAGAAGCAAACTAACAAACAAAATGTAAAAAACGAGATTTTTATTAGTTAAATTCGATTTTTGTACCTCTTGGGTTTCATCTACGGAAGGCAATAGTTCATCTGTTGAATTCGGCGTTAGAGGACTTGGAGTTGGCACAGTGACTCTGGCAACAGCACTATGATGGTGGACTGCAGAATCGCCAATAACTATTTGAGGCTTATTTTGGGTCATATGCTGCTGATGCTGCAGACGAGCAAGCCTTAGTTTCATTTCTTGGCGCAACTCTCTTTGTTGAGTTTCTTTTTCAAAACGCATCATACTATAACTACGAACTGATGAACTTGTGCTATGAACGGATGCTAGACTTGGTCGTCGAGAACCTGTGATGATTTATTTAAGAAAAGGATAGTTAATTATACAATATTTCTAAACATAAGAAATTAGGCCATAATTTAAGGTTTAAGTGATTTCTTTCTTTAAAATATTTATTTTGCGACGGATTGAAATAAAGTAAAAAGGTGGGTAATTCAAAGAAAAAAATGCTAAGAAGCTTTTCAGTTTCGATTATTCAAATACATTTCAACAGTGTTGCATGAATGTGAAATTTAGATGTAATTTCTTTTTTAACAGTTTTTAATCAAAGTTACAAGTTTTCAATGAATTACCCTTGTTTCGAAATTATAAACGAAAGCTCAACGCTTAAATATTATGAGATAGATGCATTCAGGAATATTACAATATCATGTTGCTCTTACAGCTAAAAGAAGCGGCAATATAGCACGAACTGTAAATAGTTTAGCTGAAAACAAGAACTTACTTAACAAGATTCAAATACAAACATTCTTTTGAAGAAGCTTTTCCAGATTTTAAATGAAATTTTTTTATACATCAGAAAAACTGAATGGGTATAGACGAGTATAGGTAATAATTTTAAAAAGCCGAGAACAATGCATAAAAGAAGTGAATTTTGAAATGCATAGCCCAAAAAGTAAGAAATAATTTAAGTCTGTGTTGTATGAAAATAAAATAAAGATGTCGATGTGAGCTCAAATGTACAAAAAAGAAAAGTGTTATAAAGAAGTTAAAATGTAAAAGAAGTATGTCAAACCGTGGGAATCGATATTTTAATATTTTTTTTTAAAGATAAACTATGATAGTTGAAATACGTAGGTATACAAATTCCTTTCAAACATATTCACCGCCATATTGCTCTTGTGTTAACATTTCTGTTAAAAGTCTAAATATAATACATGTAGGTAAATATAAATGATTTTGATATTTAAATATATAATATGTTTTATGGTTAAAAAAAATAGTAACAACCACTGGTCAATTGAGGTTTGTTGATGTTGAGAATAAAAAAAAATTTAAAAACTTCATTAGGAAATAAATGGTTACATGTGTATCAACTGTTGTGTATCTGGGTAGTGTTTTGTTTAACATCGATTATATACTTTGTAAAGGGATTACAAAAGAAGAAAGGATGAAATAAAATTTTTATATTGTTACGTACGATACGAAAACGAAACACATAACACTGATTAGAAAACATATATCAGGATCACTGTAATAACTATAATTATGTAGGTAAGGAGAAGTTACTGTTTCTAACACATAAGACTTAACACAAAGTTTTGGATAAAATGCTGGCAACTATTCAACATATATATTGCGAGCATTTTACGGCAAAACAAATGTAACGAAAAGTAAACAAATCCAGATTAAGAACAAAGTACATGACAAACCAGGTCTATCATTTATTTTTCAAATTCTTTCAAAACCAAAAAGGGATAAAACGAAACGAAATGAAACATAACGAATAATAATTGTTTTGAATGAATTTTGAGAAGAGGAAGGCTTTTTACCGCGAATCTTGGCGTGTCACTGGCTGGGGTTGGCAGTGCGCCGATTTGCAGGCTTCCATTTTCTAAACTATTCATTTCGTCATCATCGGATATATTATTAATTCCGTTCATGCCCAACATTGTTCTAATTCTATTATTGTTCTTAGCTGGGGATAGTTCTAAATTAAGTAACTGCCTTTGATGGTTCAATTGTTTTTGTAAATATTTGGTCATTGTAGTATCATGATTGAGTCCAAAACCACCACCATCACCGCCAACACCACCACCACCATTGTTTGATTGGGTTTTGTTTTTTCTAATTGCAGAAATGTGACACGATATAAGCAATATGGCGGCTGATCTAGCCGCACCTGTTCTTGATGTAGACACCAATATACCCTTCGAGCCGCCACCAGAACCCGATTGCATGGTGCTTGATGAACGCCGATTACCATAGGAACCGATCGATCCGCTGGAGCGCATGCTAGAACGTGAAGATGGCCGTCCGGATTGAACTGTGAGTGGGATACCTGAAGACGATCAACATATCATATTCGCAGAAGATGATTGAGGGGTGTGGAGGGAGGTGGGGGTCTATTCCCTCGCGTTACCTGTATCACTGGAATACATTATTGGCGGGGGAAGGTTGGCATCACCGAAATTCCGATGGCGAGGGTATTTCGTTTTGCTGAACAAGTGAAGGACCATGCAAATCAAGCCAGCAAGTACGGCAATTCCAGTTGACACTCCCAGGAGGGTTGGAAGATCCGATGTTAGTTCATCGATGTCTGAAGAAATTCAAATAAACAAGTTGAAATAAAGTCTCATTTATAAACAAAACACAACGCTATGTACAAACCTTGAGTGCAGAACACTCTCCTTGTTGGTTTGGTGTAACTGACAGAGTGGAAACCATTAGCACATTGACAGCGCGCATTATGACGTACTTGAACACAAAGGGAGTTTTCATCACTAAAGATGCAAGTTTCATGATAGAAACACTGTTCCCCAAGTTTTTTTGCTAAAGTTTTTTTTTTTGATTAAATAGGAAGTTTACGTTCGATATTATTTTGCTTACGTTTATCACATCCCTTTGTAAGTCCGAGTACAACAGGATAGTTTTTTTCACAGCCACATACGAGAGTCTCTTTGTCGCAAGAGACGTGCAACAGACTGCTCTCACATTTTAAGTTATTACAAGGAGCCCCAATATATTTTCCTTTAGCTAAAATGCAGTTAGAAATTAGAAATTAATAAATGAATGAGTTTTCAAAACAAAAATTTCGGGTAGCATAGTGCTATGGCTTAAATAGCAAATAAAGTTTTAATGTGGACTTTTTTTGCGGTGTAAGCGAGGATCAATAATGTTAAGCAGTTTAGTGAGTGAGCTCTGTAATCCCTTTGAGATCATAAGGCTCGTAACGACTAACGAGGGGAAAAGGAAGAAGTGATGTTCCTTTTTTGTTTTAGTATATTATTGACTCGCGAATCAATTAATGTCTTCTAACGTCTTGGGACATATATCGAAAATCTATTTTGAATTCACGTTTGAAGTTAAAAGTTTGCCGTGCATTCACTGTTTTGAAATTACTTTGGGTATGAACGAGCGGAGCATAAAAAACCGGCTTTTATTTTTTGCACGTTATAACAACGTTGTCGAAGGCTTTAAACTCGCACTCTTATAGCAAAGATAAAAAAAAAACTTCAACTAGTCTCCCTTACCTGATTTATTATTTATAAGTATATCGTACTCATCCATTTCATAATCGCGATAGCTTGAATCATCTTCATCGTCAGGCACATTGGATACATCACGAGTAACCCTGCTGGGGTGCAATATCTCATTCTTCTCATATGACGTAATTTCGTCACTTTTATTCAGATGCACAAAATTTGTGAGAGTCAATTCACTGGTATTGGTTTCATAAGCAGCCCTAGTAGAACTTTCCGGTGATATAGTTGTTGAGGCTCTAATAAGCACACATGAATACAGAAGTAGAAGCACAGAGAGATAGAAAACATTAGTTCCGCTAGAGTTAGAATTTGAAGAGTATAATTTGTTCAACTGATGAATTTCCTTGTTAAAGAAATCTGTACTGACAAAGTCATCTTTTATTCTATGTTTGCAGCATATTCGTAAGAGCTTGCTTTGGCTGCTGTATCTTAGATCTAAAATACTGTATGGCATTTTCGATAAATTACACAAATTAGTTTCCGTTCGCATTGTATTAGTTTTCCTTTTGTAGTTGTTGTTATTGATGCAGTTTGGCTTTGTTCTCAATGAGGGAAGCGCAGAAAACCAACATGATACTTCCGTTACCCTTGTTCAACCTTGGAGGACTTTGTTAATTCCCAAAGCCTAAACTGCATCCAAGTCAAAGGCAGGCAAAACTAAAAAGCAATGAAATTTTGTACCTTTTCCTTCTACATATTGTCTTTGTTTTTGTATTGGGTCACCTTTTTAAGTGTTCTGTATACGAACAAGGACTCTCAATAGTTCTTTAAGTTCCATTGAATCCTTTTATGCAACAGTCCATAGGAAAGCCGTTTCATATATTTAAGTGTTTTTTGTCCTTTCAGATTTTCTGCGTTTGTGTAGTTTTTTTTCTGGACTACGGACTCGTCCTTAATTTTCAAAATGAATAGGTACACTGCGATAAACTAGTTTGAGGTTCGGCCAAAGATTGTGGTAGGTTCACGTAATAAATCGATTAAATTGTAATCTAGAACGAAGAAAGTTGCATAAATCCATAAGTAGGCTTAATTGATGTAAGAGCACTTCTACGACTTTAATTTTTTTAACATGGTTACACAACTTAAAAAAGGTTTTTCAACAATGACCTAAGTCTATTTGCACTTTTTTTTTATATGAATTCACAAAAAATGCACTCATTTTGTCTTGAGGAGGAAAAATAAATGAATGATCTGTCCATTTGAAAATATTTAAAGAGCTGAGCATTTGATAGTTTTAAAGTTAACTTCCTTTTTTCTTATTCACTTAATGATACATTTAATTTATTTCAGTCATCGAATTCTAAGTAATGTTAATTAATACTTTTGCAAAGGAGATATAATCCTGTCCTGAATCGTACACACTATGAATTCTGCTTTTTGTTCACTAAGAAAAAAAGTATTATTGAATCCGGTGTAATGCGCACGAACAAAAAGAGCTTTCCATATATCCTTGCCAACTTTTTGGGCTTTTAGATTAGAATACAAAGATGTAGTGTGGCATAGATACTGATAACCCTTTTGGGTTGCTAAACAAGATTAAACTTTTCGCCTTAAAAATTGTTCTCTGCGAAAAGTTCTTTGCCTTCTAATTGCAGACGGAGTTTTAAACATTTGTAACGACGATTTAGGAATACAGGTGTGTAAAATAATACAGTAGACTCGCTAATCAAATGTATTTGGCTAACCTTTTCAAACAAAATGTACCTATATAAAATGCTAACAAGTAGGGCTCCGTGAAAAAGGTTTAATTATAAGTATTGAAAACCGCCACATATTTTTCTGTTGAATTGATCAGAATAAAATTCAATGCAATTTGCATCAGTAAACACAATTGCTTATTTTTAAAGTTTTTAAAGTTTTTGGTTTTTATTTATCATTATTTACGGGTTTTTACACAATGAATGAAGATTAGATTAGATTATAATGGTGTATTGAGCATGATCAGCTCTAGGCACTGCGGTGTCTATGAAACCTATTGTACGAACTCGACCGAAGTCTTAGACCTGTTCTTTTTCTCCATTTGTTAATAATATTTCTTTTTCTTTCTTTCTGCTTTCTAAGGCTGGAAAGTGCTTGACATTCTGTAATAATATGATAAAGTCAGCAGATGGGGTCTGCTACCAACCACATTTTTGGTGTAGATGTTTCTTTAGAGAACTGTGGCCTGTTAATAGCCGGTGCAAGTTTTGAGGCTTGTCCTATTGTTCAGTAGGGAGTTTAAAGTTTTTTTTTTAGCATATTCTGACATTAAGAAATTGAACCGTCAGTATACCACACCATAGGTTTGTTCGTTGAAGCCCTGGGGTTGCCCTAGGGTCGCCACAAAGCGGGCGATGGAAAATGTTTACTTCAATTATAGCTGAGGTATTTGCCCATATAGTTCCTCCGACCTTTTACTCAAAAATTTTACTAGCTTCTGCAAGTAAAGTATTATCTCCTAATTCCGGAAAACCATACCTCTACTTTCTAATGAGTAAAAAGTCGGAGGAACTATATGTGCAAATACCTCAGCTATAATTGAAGTAAACATTTTCCATCGCCCGCTGGATGGAATATAATATTTCGAACAGAGCCTTCGAATCGGTACTGAAAGAGTATATAACGATTCTAAGACTATCTAGAGCTTATTGGTTCCATTACCTAAAATCACTTGAGAGAAAGGTGTCAAGGACCAAAAGCTTTATGGCAAGCAAAAATTGTTTGGTTACCTAGTAGAACTGTACAACGATTTACTAAGCTCTGTTCCTGAAAAGTTGGGACTTATGTCCCATCTTTAACGGAAAAAAGTTGGCACTTATGTCCCGATGGCGTGGGACATAACTCCCCAATCGAAGTTGGGACTTATGTCTCACTTAGATGGGACATAAGTCCCAAAAATAAAAGTTGGGACTTACGTCCCGGGGATTTATGTCCCTATAAAACACCCGTATCTAAAACACCAGGTGCATGGGCGTAGCCAGGGGGGGGGGGTTTCAGGGGTTCAAACGTATGTATAATGTATAAACGTTATGTGCCTAGTGATTCTTCAAAAAGTCATGAGCTTTACATTTTCGCTATCAAAACAACTGCAAACAGTTAACACCGATAACAGCATTCAGTCACGCGAATAAAGTTATTAATGCTTTGCAACTTTTGAGAAATAAAGTTGACAAAAAGTACGGACATCTATATGAAGAAGCAAAGGTGATGCTCAATGAAAATGGTGGTATACTGTAAATGCCACCTATCGTTGGAAGGCAACTTAATCGCTCTAACACTTCTGCGACGGATATATACACGTAAGGCAAACTAAATTTATTCGGCCCATTTCTAAAGCACACAACAAAGTATTGCCATCATCTGGTGTGCTATCTTCAAATTTTGCAGTCAGTTCTGAAATTGAAGTCATAATTTTTATGTATTCGACAGGGCAGTGCTACCCGGAAGAAGTACATCCGTCGTCAAAGCAGAACTTGAAGTGTGGAAAGCAGCTATGACTATTTCCTCCCCTAGTCCAAAATCTGCTTTGGAATGCTTGGATAAGTGCGATAAAACAGTATGTCCAATTATTTACACGTTGCTACAGATATTGGCTACCACACCTGTTTCCACTGCTACACCAGAAAGGAGTTTTTCAAGCCTACGGACACGGAGACTTAAAAGCTACTTGCGGAACACAACGAGTGAAAACTGACTGAACGGCTTGGCTCTTATGAATATTCACTGCGGGATAGATATTGACGTAGACGTAGATGAAGTAGCAGATATATTTAAAAACAAAAACAGAAGATTTATTCTATAATACATATGTATTATGTAATCAAATGAACCTTCTTTTTTTCATATAATATAAACGATATTTATTTCATGCACTTCCATTAGTATTATTTTCTTAAACCCCCGAAACTTAAAGCTGGCTACGCCCGTGACCAGGTGTCAATCAGATTTACTGCAGCTTGTGCTCTGAACCAGATAGCTTTGAGGCTGGATCGCACCAAAAGCACGGCGGGCGACGCGACGGCGACGTCGACAGAATGTGCTTGAGCGTGTACGTTAGATCCATTGAGCATTTCAAGAAGAGAGTCTATCAACATGCACCACAGAAGAGGAGATAGAACGCCATGCCCGTTGCATATTTTACATATTTTCCACACTCCGCTTCAACTTTCACGGTTCTGCTCATTAGCATTGCTTTAATTTAATCCACAAGGCTAATGATTCGTCCACAATATGTTCTCTAGAAGCACTACACATGCCATCAAAACTAGCATTGTCAAAAGCGCCTTCTATGTCGATGAAAATGCCTACCGCAAAATCTTTCCTCTCAAGTTTTCATTTAATATTGTTAGTTCAATTGATTTTAAGTTAAATTCGATTTCAAATAGATTGCAAAACGCAAAATATAAACAGAAATATTTGAAGCAAATACACGAAAAATATGCTTTTTTCAGCTCCAGATCGGTCTAGAGCAGGTCATTAAACACAACTCTTGTAACTGACTGCGCTCACCACCCCCCTACAAAAAAAAAAAAAAAATTATGAAAAAAAAAGACAACAGACGATTTCGAACATTGCAAAATTAGGAAGTAAAGGTTTTACAAAATGATAGTCTATAATTACCATACATTAAGAAACGTTAAAATTTTTAATAATATGACAGCAGCACTAGTTCAAGTCTATGAAAATGGAGGCATTTATTTTGTGCTCATTGCAGAAAATCATTTGTTGATTTCAGTTGATCAGTTTTTTTAAAGTTTTTGCTACTTTTGACTAAATATGAAGCTGTGTAATTCAGGTGCAGGTGTGTTCTAATATATTTAGCAGATTTTGTGCTGAAAAGTTGTACAGCCATTTTTACTTAATTGAAAAAATTATTTGTATTGCCATGTTATTTTTTTGTTTTGTTTTGCTGTTTCTTTCTCAATAATATTCCTGTTACATTCCAATTAAGTGGTCTGCTTGGATTTATGAGGTGAGTCATAAAGCCTCAGTTAAAGATAAAACTAAGTGGGGTTTTTGATGTTTAATCGTTTTCCGCCGAGAATGAAAATGTTATAGTTTGAACATTTTTGAGGCTCTCGAAACCAAAAATAGATTTTTGAATGTTGTTTGCGTTATATATCTTTATATATATCAGTGGTTCCAAGGTGGTTTTTCTAACAGTTTAAGAGGAAATATAGCTAAAAAAAATCAGTGCAAAATGAATGTGACTTATTTATAAAACTAAAATTCATATCGAACTGGAATTAGTGATAGATCAACTACCAAAACACTTTTCAAATGAAATATTTATCTTATGTAACAAAAGGTAGTGGGAAGGGGGGGTTGCAGTATAATATAGTTAATACTATCGAACAACTTGTTTTTGTTATTTCTATGTTTTTTGTGTATACTCTGTACATCAAAACATTAATAAATAATAAAAACATTTTTAGTCAGGCACAATATTTTTCAAAATAAAATCCATGCTGAATTACATTTATACCGTTCTCTCATAGTCAACTCAATATTCCTATAGCTGTTCAGCAACATCAAAATCATCAGTCGCTCCTCGTCGGTTTTTCCTTGCAGATAATTTTTCAATTGCAGGCATGGCAAGAAACACTCACTTGAAGCCACCGGTACCGGAAGTGTGGCATCGGTCTCCATAAAACGATTAACTGTTTTGCTAATATAACGAGCCGCAAACATTTAAGGTGTCTACAAAGTTTCTGGGTCGTTTTTCATTTAAAATACATGCAACAGAACAAACAAAAATGATTTGTCATAGGTTTTCCTTACTGTGTTGCTTCAATTCAACTACAACTGCATATAACTGAAATCTTCATAAAATTTTCAACCGCATTATATCTAATTGAAAAATTTCAATTACTTATCACATGTAATAATTGTAAAGAGTGATTTACTTGAAATTAAATTGCAATGCTGAAATCGAAAACAAAAGCAATGATCAAAATACCGGTAATGATTGTTTTTTTCAGTAATAATTACACAAAATTGCAATGAGAAATCTCCTTACGTCGATTACATTTTAAATGATATTATGAATTAAAAGTACTTTCGCTCAAAAATTAAAAAATTACAATTTTTAATTACATGTAATTAGTTTTCAATTATAATTGCAAGTAATCGAAATTATTTTATAATTTTATTTTATTTTAATTACCTGTTATTGTAATGGATTAAGGTAAATTTTTTATTACTTGTAATTTAAATGAAAGTTGTGAATAATCACAAGAAGTCATAGTTATTTCCCAACTCCTGCAACCATAGATTAACAGTAGCTTTTAGCATGAATCTGAAACAAATCAACTTTTACTCCGCCACATCTTTTGGTTAGAAAATCATCTAAGCATACTTACATCATACATGAATCTGACCAATCTTAGGCAATTCCTCAATACTCTTTTTTTTATTTCTTTCTCTGATTTCGAATTTTGGAAAGAAGTTCATACATACATTCATAAAGTAAAGTTCATACATACAGAGCAGTGAGCCCTAATGCCTGCCTAGCACACGTCTATGATACCCGCATGTTAAGATATCCGTAAACTTGTTAAGCCTCTACACGCTACACCAATTTTTTTTTTACATTGTTAGTTTTGATTTAAATCCATAAGACAATTCAAAATTAATTAATTGACAACTGCAGCTAACAATTTATTATTTGTGAAATGCAGTTAACAACTAAGAAATTACTAAGCGTTATTTTTCACAATTACAATTCAATTTGCCCAACACTGGTACTAAATACTAAGTGAACTCTGCACATTTTCAAACCAGTTTCTTTAAAAATTACCTTTGGTGCTTCTTCATTTTCGGAAAAAGTCTTTGAAATATTCAAATAAGTTTTCTTTTGTAATATTTCATGGGAATTCATTAAATTTTCACAATTAATGTGCAGCTGGCGGTCCTGTTTTACAAAATATATTATGAAACTAGAAAATTCTTAATATATTCAACTTGAAAATGATTCTAAAAAAACCTACTCTTCATATTGCGCCCTCGGCGATAAATAATTTATACTCTTTAAATAATAAAGATCAGTGAAATCTTCTTTTGGAATCTTAAACTTGTTAAAAAAAAAATTATATATTTGGAACTGTCTGACCCGCCCGGCCGGCGTTCGAATTGAGTAAATTAAGTCAAGTAGCTTCCAAGTTCCCATTCCCGTGGGATTATGGGGATTAAAAATAGTTTATGTTTTTCGGTAATAATACAATACTCTATTAACGGTTAACGGAGTTTTGAAAACGGTTCAGTATTTTCTAAGCTCCCGGTTATGTTTTTTTTTCCTGTTCAATTCCCGTGAGAATATGGGAATGAAATACAGTTTCGTTACTCGGGCATAATGAAGTATTTTAAATGTGAAAGAATTTTTTTAATCGTTCTTAATTCTCGGTTATTTCTCCGATCCAATTACCGTCCCCGAAAGAATATGGAAAAAATGCAGCCTTTGTCATGTTTCAAGCTCAAGACCATCTCTGTTTCAAATTTCTTTAAAATCGGCTCATCGGTTTTGTAGCCTATTAAAAAAATACTCGCTCTGGTTTACGTTCCTGTTTCCGTTACTGATTGAATATGGGGACGAAATATAGACTATGTTATTTCCTAGGCTCTAGATTATCTCTGTTCCAAATTTCATTCAATTTAGTTCAGTAGCTAAGGAGTTTGTTCAATACAAACTAACAAAAAAGAGGAAACTTTATAACAGTATAGATAGATAGATAGTTAGATAGAAGTCATATAAATTTCCATTTGTAAAAAACATCTAATTTTTATTGTACTACTGTAATTTGCGAACATTTTGTGAAATTTGACAAATTAATCAAACTACTAAAATTTTGTTTAACCGCTCTCCGGAAGGAACTATAGGTGTCACCCGAAAATTTCATAAATATAATATCTAACGGTTTAGCAGCAATCATTATTTCAATCAAAAGTCATCAAAATTTTGAACGTAAAAAAATTATAAGAAGGTTGAATTTTATTTACAGATGCGTTTATTTATATGAATGGGATGCCATCACCTATCGTTCATACCTGTTATGATGATGACATCCCAAAATTTTCTTATAATATTTTACTAGTAATTGGAAAAAATCAAAAACTAATTTTTTGCTGTTAAGAATTGCAATTCCAGTTGAGATATACAAAAGCCACTTCTATAAATGTAAAATTATCACCTTTATTAAAAATACATTTAAAGATAAAGTTTAAGTAATTAAAAAACAATCAGTACAATGATTTCATTCTCTTATTCAAAGCTTACTAAATAAACAAACGTAAAACAAAAATAACTAAACTAAATTTTTCTTTGCTGCTTTTTGGTAGATCTGTGTTGGCCGATGTTATAACTAGAATAAACACACATTATAAACACTTTCGAACAAAGAGAGAAAAATCAGGAGAGTGCCAGATGTATTTATTTATTTTTTGAGTTCATTGCCCGTTTCGAAAATCGACCAAGGAACATTCCCATTATGAAGACCATCCCCAGGCACGTTAGTAAAACAATCAAGAAAAACCTTTTTGCCGGTGAAGTAATCACTTGGCTCACTAGCTGCTCCATGTTTTCTGGCGGTAGTGCTAGAACCTGTGTTTGATATATATAAATATAAATTTATTCATGTTTATACTATAATGGATTTCTTACAGTATCTGCATTTTGAAACATTTCGATGCGACGACGAAGCTTGTTACGACAGTCTTCCTCCATAGCCTTTGATTGGTCTTGTAAGATAGTCTGAAGGCATTTCAATTCTAAAAACATATTTCTCAATGAAAGAATATCTTTATCAAACAGTTTATTGAGTCTTACTTCTTCCGTTGCCGCTCTTAACACTCGAACAATATCTCAATAAATCCACAGTGCAAGCTTCTTCAAGTATCGGATCTACGTGAATATCTGCTTTGGCTTCAGCAATAAGAGTTGCCACTTCTATTTTACAATCGCGATTGATAATTTTCTGATTGAGAAATGCTGTTTTGAGACACTCTTCTACTCTTCCATGTTCTTCGATGTCGCCTCTTGGTTTACAGAGCACTTCAATTTCAGATTTGCAAAAACTCAAAAGCAACGGATTGAGTTTGTAGTTCAATGCCTGCTCGTGAAGTATGATGTTTATTTTCTGTTCACATTTCTCCTCCAAACGGGCTTCACGAAATTTTGTTTTCAAACATTCAATGACCTAAACAAAAATTATTCGAAGACCAATCATTGTCAAAAATGTTTGTTTTACACGATTTGATAACGATAAGTTTATTAACTGCTATGAGATTAAAGTAAGCTAACACGATAGATAGTTGTTCAGTTTATTATAATGCGCAAGGCAATGTGCTTGACTGCCTCTATTGTTTCAGTTTCAGTTACGCTGCTCGCTGTGATCATTTTCAATGTAGGAAATGACGTTACCGCAGCAGATAAAGATTTGCTTATTTTGGATTTGACGGGCCAAGGTCCAATAAGGGGTTCAAAGACACATACAGCATGGACAAATCAGACAATTTTCCAGTTTCTTGGCATACCATACGCTGAGTCTCCCAGTGGAGATCTAAGATTCAAGGTTTGTGTTTTTTTTTTTAGTATTTCGTTTATTAATATTTGACATTTTTCTTTTCCTCTAGGCGCCTGTTGAACGTTCGCCATGGAAACATATTCACGATGCTTCCAAGTTTGGTTTGCGTTGTCCTGAGATCAACACATTCAAGAAAGATCATTCCAGTAACGATGTGGAGGACTGTTTAAATTTATGCGTGTACACAAAAGATGTAAGTCATACTTGATAGAAACAAGCAGACAACTTTTTCATAATTTTGTATAATTAAGGTAACTGACAAACGGCCTGTCATATTTTACGTATACGGTGGAGGTTTCTATAATGGCTCCGCTCAAGACCACCCTCCGAATTATTTACTAGAAAAGGACATTGTTCTTGTGGTCGCACAATATCGAGTAGGAGCAGTAGGATGGCTGTCTACTCAGACGGCAGAAATGCCTGGAAATAGTCCAATTTTAGATGTTATGATGGCCCTACAATGGGTTCAAAAGCACATTCCCTTGTTTGGGGGGGATCCAAATCAAGTCACTATAGTTGGTCAGTCTGCAGGAGCCATCGTAACTGGAATGCTGCTTTTAAGCCCCAAAACCCCCATGGGTTTATTCAAAAGAGCACTTTTACAGTCCGGTTCCGTTTTAGCAACACGGGCTACAAATTACAACCCTCAAAACTTGGCCAAGATGGTTTGTAATCGATTGTGTTTCAACTGTGAGACAAACGACAATATTTATAGCTGCTTACGCGAAATTGATATTTTAAAACTATTACAAGCAACAACAGATGTAAGTTATCTATCTCTGCTGTTCTCTTTTATTGTATTATTTGTTCTGGTTAGGTCTCATTTAGTATGTCGATTAAAGATTTTAATGGGGTGATGCCACTTCCCCCATGTGAACTGCTTAACAAATATGCACATTCATACCCCATTATGACTGGAGCAACAAAGCATGACGGCTCCTTTGTTTTAGCCAGTAAGTTTTTCAAAACTAATTTTCGTTTTAAAATGTAATTTTTATTAGCTTTTTATGACGCTATGAAGAAAGAGATCGGAAACATGAGTAAGATTTCTCCCAGGGATTTTTCATCAAAGTTGTTTGATGTTTCACATGAACTGGATGTGACAGGACTTGCGTATAATTTGATAACAACTCTTCTCTATAATACTACGGATCTTAATGGTGATGATCACAAAAGACTCATTCCAGCTTATATCGATGTAAGACAAATTTCAAAAAGTGTTTTTATGTAATTTTTTTACGTCCATTCTCTTTCCCTGCAGCAAGCTAGTGACATTTTTATCAAATCACCAATATTCACATTGGCTAGCCAGATGGCAAAAAAAAAGTGTCTAACATTTGTGTATAGCTTTGATTATGAAGGCGAGTGGACCCGGTTTGGATATGAGTTCGGAAATGAGCATTATCCATTCAATGGGGGTGTGCATCATTCTAATGATAACATATACGTTTTCGCAACCCACAATCTAAGCACGAAAGACACTAAAATAGCAAAGAAAATGGTAGACTTATGGACATCATATGCAATTAATGGAGTGCCCGCAACAGAAAACGCCCCAACCATACTCCCACTACAAAGTGAATTTTTAATTAAAAAGTAAACCACTTTTCAGTTGTTATTAATAAATCTTTTAAGGTGAATCTGGACCTTATTTTCATATCGATGAAAACATTTCAATTGGAGAGGATTTTTTCGAAGAGTTGCGAGCGGCTGTCAACGACCCGCACAAAGAAGCGCTGATAAGACCTGACATTGAATTTTGATTATATTTTAAGAAGCTTTTCGAATAAAAGACAACACTGTTTTCACATTTAAAACTTACCTTTCCATTCAATTCTTCATTCGGTTTAGCTTGAGCAACTATATGCGAACAAAATTGGTCAATATTCTTTCCACATGCAAGTTGCAACGATGGATTGAAACGGAAGTCTGTATTCTGCTCAATCATTCGATTAACCACAACCAGATGACACCGGGAATCAAATGATGGATCATCTTTATAGACTTTAAGACAATCAAGGAGCTTTGATGTGTCGTAACTCGGACAGAACTTATAAGTCATTTCGCGACAGGTGTTGACCAAAGTGTAATCAGTTGCACTGTCACCAAGCTCAGATTTTTTTACTAAAAACATAGCGTGATGGCAAGAATTTCCAAGTCGTGCTGTATTTGTAGCGAGACATTCCAAGGCCTAGAATGAAAAATAATTTGAAAAAATTTATTAAAACTAAATACACACACTGTTAAATATTTAATTTCAAGAAACAGCCGAGTCTATTTAAAAAAATTGAGATTCCTTTTGCTTACTGTTACTGAAACATCAGATATTTCAAATAAGTGCAAAAAGGAGCAATTCATAAGAGTGTGGGAATTACCGGCTCTTTTGAAGTAAATAAATTTTCTGCTGCAAATATTTTTAAGAGATATTTGAGTTTATATTTTCCAATTTAGTGTTTGCTAACGTTTTAAGCCTTCTTGTCGATATTTCTTTACTACCCTGATATTATAGAACTTCACCTAGTGCCCTGAGGTTTTGCAGTTTAAACCACTCCTCCCCCAATTTCTAATAGCATCACGGGCCCCCGTATTGGCGATACTTTCTTATTTACTTTTTTTTCATTTGTTTAGGCTTGTCAGCTTCACGGAGCTTATTAAAATGTGCGGATGTTTCATTTTCCGTTTACTACATTCAAAATGATTTATGCAAAATACTAGGACCAAAAGCGCTCAAACTAAATTGGTAAAAATCAAAACGTCTGTTTGGAATAATGCACCATTATTATAACGTAGAAGACCTAAGTTAAATGAGTAGTTTAAATGCAAAGACTCAAATGGAACTTAAGACTCCTTCGACAAAAACCTTAAGGCACTTAACGAATGGAGCTCATCTAAAAGTGCCATAATAAAAAAAAAAAAATGAGCACGACTGGGTCGCACGAAAGTTCAAGTACAATATCAAAGTCTTGAGGCTGAGTAAAATTTTTCATGCTCTTCATAATATATTTGGTGGTACAGGATTGGAAACTTCACAATAATTATGTAAATTGAACAAAATCCCAAAAAAATTTTTTTTTTAATTTAATTAAATATCGAAACGATAAAGTTTAGTTTAGTTTAGTTGATTTTATTTAGCCGAACTCTGCTATTGAAATTCATTTTACAATTTTTAACTTAAAAATAAGTATATACATTTTTTAAATATTGATTTAATTACTGTAAGGATATTTCAGTTTTATAAATTCAATTACATATCTTTTAAATTTTTTGAAATCTATTTCATTTTAAAGTTGGTTTAAAAAAAACGGTACAATAGGGGTATCGATCTTAGGCTTTTTCCAAAAAAAAATTTTAACATCATAACAAAGAAATAATCCTTCACATAAAATTTTATCCAAGTCATTAGAGCAGTTTTCAAGAAAAATAAGGATAAGGTTGTATGGCAGGTACTGTTATTTCAAGACCTAGAGACTCAATTCCAAAAACTCATCTGTAGGCTCCCGCACAGACATCAACCGCAAAATTTGAAGAAAATAGGTCAAGCGGTTCAGGCTGTAGATTCATATATATGCACAGACAGACAGACAGACAGACAGACAGACAGACAGACAGAATTGCAGGACACACTTTTTTCGTATTCTCTATCATCGTAATGTTATATTTAATTATTATCTAAAAATAACTTGCCTATAATAATCCTATAGTCGCAAGTAAAAAATGCAAGCATCAACATTTTTTCATTTTCATTTATTAGATCTTAAAACATGGGAGTACAGTAAGAATAAGATTCTTTTAGTTGTACTTATACATTATATAATAATAGAAATTAAGTCTTTTAAAGAAAAAGTTTTGATACAATTAAAAATATAACAACGAGAATAAAACAATGTCAATTAAATAGATTATTTGCTTGATTACTTTCAACATATGAATACAGTAATTTTTTAAATTTAATGCATGAACTAACTGACCGAATTGATAAAGGTAGTGAATTCCATAATCTTGCAGAGTGAACAAAAAAAAGCCGTTGGCTATTTAAATAATTAAATTGAGGAAGAATTATATTCCGTGTTCGAATAGAGTTTGCAAAAACTATTTTTTCAAACAGATAGGTGGGTTGATGACTTTGAATAACATTATGAAGAAAAATACAATTTCGTATATTAATATGTTGCCTAAGAGAACAGCCAGTTACATTTGAAGAAAATCTTGAAATATGATCAAACTTCCGAAGAGAATATATATATCGTATTAAAGAATTAAACGCAAGTTCCAACTTTCGGAAAGAAACTGAATCTGGGTTACTGTAAATAACAGCGCAATAATTTATTAAAGGTAAAAAGAGGGCACGAACCAAATTTAACTTTGTTTTTACAGGAATAACGTTGGAAGAGATGTAAAGTTGACGCAAACCACAGAAAATTCGCTTAACAACTATGTTTATATGATTTTCGCAGGAAATCTTCCGGTTTATAATAATCCCAAGGTTATTTACCTCATCTACATATGGTATAATACAGTTATTTAAAAGAAGGTTTGGCATGCTGGAAGTGTCAATTGGATTTTTCGAAATAATTAAACCTTTAGATTTAAGTGGGTTTAGTTGCAACTTGTTTTCACAAGCCCAATCATGTATATGTCCCAAGTCTTCATTTAATCTCGCAACACAGTCTTCAATGAGGCCGATTGGTCTTGAGAATTTAATCTGGGCATCATCAGCATAGAGATCCATTGTAGAATTATTACAAGTATCAGGAAGATCGTTAATAAAGAGGGAAAAAAGTAATGGGCCTAAAATGGAACCTTGAGGAACACCTCGCTTTACCCTGAGATATGATGAGACACCCGAATCGGTACACACCTGTTGAAACCTTTCGTTCAAATAACTAGCAACTAGTATTAGTGCGCTTTTTCTGAAGTGGAAATTTTGATTTAGTTTTTTTATAAGAATGTGATGGTCAACACTATCAAAAGCTTTTGAAAAATCAAGCAGACACAAAATTGAAACGTTGTTTTTATCAAAATCACCCCTTAAGTCTTCAAGAATTTTGACAAGAGCAGTAGTGCAGCTATGATTTTGACGGAAACCAGACTGACAAGGAGTGAGAAAACTATGTTGACTAATATATTCATTTATTTGATCACGCATCAATATTTCAAAAACTTTTGACAAGCATGGCAGAATACTAATTGGCCTATAGTCTTCGGGTCTACTTTTGTTTGAATTTTTGGGTATCGGAATCACTTTCGCAAGCTTCCACATTTCTGGAAACTCCGATCTCATTATACAGCAATTAATAATGTGAGTTACAGTATAAAAAACGTAAGGCAAAATCATTTTGATAAATTTTAGAGAAACTCCATCATTTCCAATTGCATTTGATTTTACATGTTTAATTGCTTTTATTATCTCAAACTCAGAAACGCAATGAAATTCAAAAGAAATGGAATGGAAATCGACGTTATCTGAAAAATTAAAAGCAGTCAAATTAGATTCGTCATTATCAGTGGTATTATTAAGAAAGTAGTTATTGAGGTGATTAGAGTCTAGATCACATTTAAAAGACGATTTATCAACAATTTTTAGTGATTTTAGATTTTTCCAAATAACTGAGCTGCATTGGTTGGGATTAAGTTTGGAGGCAAAATATCTGCACTTTGAGTTTCTAACTGCTGCAGTTACTTTGTTTCTGTAACTAGTGTATATTTGCCAGTTTGTCATATTATTATTACTTCGACGCCACCTATTGTATACTTTATCTCTGATTTTCATAAGATCATCAATTTCTTTAGAAAACCATGGCACTCTAGAGTCTTTAATTTTTTTATGCCTAATGGGAACATGATGATTAAATAAACCCTGAATCTGAGATTGAAAAATTTCAACCTTTTCATTGACCGAAGCCACGTTCCAACAAAGAGACCATGGAATACTTGCAGCATCACGACACAATTCGTAGTGGTTAATACAATTAAAATCTCTATAAGAAAATTCCGAAGGACTAGGTTGCAAATCAAAAGTTAAATCGTAGCAGATAAATAACAAATCATGATATGATGGAATACCAGGGGTACCGAATTGATTATAAAACTTAATTGAGTTCAAATCAGATGTCAGAATCAGGTCGAGAAGACTCGGCGCACAACCAGGACGGAAATGGGTAGGGACGTTATCATTTACAGTATCAATACCAACCATAGAACAAAAGTTCCTAAATGAATGAGAAATGCGGTTTTCAATCAAAATGTTGACATTAAAATCGCCACAAATGATTATATTTGAATAACTAGGAGAGTAAACACTAAGAGATTCAAAAAAGTTCTGCATACAATTTTCTTTATGTGGATTATAAACACAGCCAACTAAACATCTACTTCCAACACCAAACACTTCGATCAAAAGATATTCAACTTCAGAGTCACTTGAGCGGTCTATTTCCTTATATTTCAAGTACGATTTACAATATATAGCAACCCCACCGGCACGTTTAGAAACTCTATCATTTCGAATCATATTATAACCTGGTAGATCAACGCAAAAATTTGAGATTTCTGGTTTCAACCAGCTTTCTGACACACAAATAATATCAACCACACCATTTGAAAAAATAATACGCAATTCATCTATATGAGCGGAAATACTTTGCGAATTTAAGTGACATACCTTTAATCCATCTGCCTTCTTCGAAAAAATATCGAGCATAATACGGCCAGCGCAATTGTTCACTCCACAGTTATACATTTAAGTGAAAATAAAAATAAAATTACAATAATAAGGAGTAATATTACTTTGGTTTGAAAAAATTATCAAAATTATCAAAATAAAAATCAATAAATAGAGTATTGGTGCTGTTTGCTCAAAAAAAAAAGTGTATAGTTAATATGCAAATAAGAAAAAAACAAAATTAAACTCATTAACTAATAATAAAATGACTTACATAAACTTGGAACACTCGAGCGACGAAGTGGAAATAGATAAAGTGGGAACACTCATACAATACCAATTCAAGAAAGCTCCATCAAATTGGTTATACGTTGCTCTTTATCACCTTCCTTCTTTTTTACATGTACAAATCCATTCCTAGTTCGCACACCATAAAATTGACCGTCTCTTCGCATCTTTAACGCTTCACGCAGTATTGCATTATTCCCAGCTGATAGGCT
This sequence comes from Melanostoma scalare, assembly GCA_949752695.1. Taxonomy (NCBI): domain Eukaryota; kingdom Metazoa; phylum Arthropoda; class Insecta; order Diptera; family Syrphidae; genus Melanostoma; species Melanostoma scalare. Next base: position 281,051,697 of record OX456984.1, read on the forward strand.
CTCATTAATGTAGAGTGCATTATCTTTACCAGTGTCAAAACCATTTATTTGGGATAGCTTTATGGTTTGTTGTTGTCGAAATGCAGATAAGAATGCCCGCTGTTCAGCTTGGCAAGACAAACGCACGATGATCGGAGTAACCGTCGATTGTGATCCAGGTTTTGGCTTTGGTCTGAACGATTCAAAGTGAGGGGATAGTTGATGTTGAATTAAAGCAGCAACGTCTTTTACAATTGAGTTTGTGTTTTCGTTTTGGATGAACGGTATTCCTCTCAACACAACATCACTTAGTCTCTGTATACGCTGATTGTCATTTAATTGTTCTCTTAATTCATTATTGCTCGTTATAAGTGCAGCTACTTCACTTTCAACCTTTTCCAAACGATTAGAGAGACTTTTAAACAAATCATCCATCTTTAGAGTAATTCGCACTTCAGTTTCTTTAAGAAGCAATTTAATTTTTTCATAAATGCCTGATTCATCTGGAGTTGATTCGATATGCAGTGGAACACCAAGGCGGGGGGGTTTTAGGAGGCTGATAGTTACTAAAACCACTTACATTGTTCTGTGCCGCCTTACTCCTGGTGTAAGCTTTAGCAGAGGTGTTCGAGTCTTTGTTTTGTGGCATATTAAGCACTGGTTTATTGGTTTAAGAGCACACAAGAAGAAAAAAAAAACACAGCAATCGAGCGAGACCGAATGTATGTATTTAGTAGCGCTCACGAAATCAATTTTAAGAAACAAATAAAATGTTAATTTGTTGGCTCGAAAGCAGTTGAGTATTTACACGTTATTTGTTTTTAGTCAAAAGTATTAATAATAAAAACTTTCTTTAACGTTTAAGTTGTTTTTCTGTTAATTTATTTTATTTATCAATTAAAAATACGGAGAATTTTGAGAGCAGCAGAAAGTACGTCTATTCGCAACCAGACATCGTAATACATTTAACATGTCTGTTAAAAACAAGAATGAAATACATAATTGAAATTCATAAACAGCGTTTTTCATTGAAATTCGAAAGATTTTACTCTCGAATCGAGGATCTACAATTTCATGTCAACTCCGAACGGCTAAGTTAGAATGCGTTTTTTAAGGCAGTGTGAACTTAATCTCGGAAGACTTGCGACTTACTCTCGAAAGGCGACTTACATTAAAAATACTTTTTTGATGTTTCTGTTATTGGAGCCAGGAACAGACAGACATGTTAACCATGATCCCACGGGCACCACAAACATATTTAGTTGTTTCCTAAGAATTAACAACAGTTTTTTCAATGTATTGCAGAAAGGATGCAAGAGAAAAGTTCATAAGTATATTTAATCCCCATACTCCCACGGGAACTGGAACAGGAACGTAATTGAGAACTTAGTGTTTGTAATGAATGCAATGCAATTTGGAACAATAACGGTCAAGAACATGCGAAATAACATAGCCTATATTTCCTGTCCATATTACCTCGGCAACAGGAACATAACTGGGATCTTAGAAAATACTGGATCGATTCCAAAAACTCTTTCATCGTTAGAATGTTTCATTGCCCCTGAGTAGCATAGTCTATAAAAAATCCCCATTATCCCACTGGAATGGAGACTTGGAAACTATTTTAATTAATTTACTGAATTTGATCATCGTATGGCTTGAGCTACGCTGGATAAGCTAGTTATGAAATAATACAAAACTTGTTCTTGGAGCATAAACTCCTATAGTCACTAAAATACGCCGCAAGGTTAACAAACACAATAAATCAGGTGTATTGATTTGATTGTCTGGACCCTTGGCCACTCAAACATAAAATGGAACATCTAAGCAGTCCTTACAGCAAAAAACGCTTCAAATCATGCGGCAATATCTCACTTACCCATAACACCCAGAGAATTCTTAAATGTAATTTTCTCAACCCAAAAGCTAAACAACTTATCTTCCCTTCTCACTCATAAACTAGAATGAAGAAGATCTAGAACTATAATATTTCGAACCCTTAAAAAACCCTCTCTTACAACCTCTATCAATCCAACAATCCTTTGATAGTTTTCCGTGGTACCCTTGGCGAGATGGTTATCTCGCCAAGGAGAACTATTAAACGGAGAACTATTAAAGGATTCATTATTGATGCAATCTCATCAGAACAATTATTCAATTCAACATTTCTTGACAAAAAATTCTGTTTTATTTACCATCGATTGGTATAGCATTTTTTATTCAATTCCAACGAAAACATAGTTATTATTCTATTTGAAAAATTTTCCTGATTTGTGTTCCTGATCGCTTTAACTGGCCTCAAACATAGACTGGGTTCATCCCCAGCCCACATTCCCTCTAGAACGGGGTTTTTTAAAATCTACAAGACCGATTTCAACATCCGGATGCTCCATTATTCGTGAGTTACATAGACTTATTTCATCCACATATGCCAAGGGAACGGAAACTTAAAAGCTACTAGACGGATTCCTAATTAGAATTGACATACAAGCATACGAGATGATATCTACACCTCTTTTTGTTCTGTAATACATATAAGTATAGCTTTTAACGCTATTACAAAGTTACACAAATAATACACTTTATGTTTTAAACAAAGTAATAGAAAGAAAAAGTTTACACGCGTTTTTCAAACTCCACCGTGTATAAACTTGCAGGAGACACCTACAATAACGTAGGATACACCTACAATAACGTAGGATACACCTAGGTTAGTGTTTCTTTAATGACCATAGTGATCTTACTCACGTCGACGCCCTGCGTCTCTCCCGCTTCATTGTAAGCTCAAAATGTTTCCATTAGGATGAGGATACATTAGATCCATTGTGGTATCACAATGGGCCCAACAGGACTAAGTGTGCTAGCTTAACTGACAGCCACTTTAACCTTGCCTAACCTACCTACAATAACAAAAGGAATTTCACATTTTTCCTGGATCTTGGTGATTAAAATATTTAAAAAATGAAGTGAAGTGAAAATAAGAAAACACAAATGGAAACATGAGAAAAAAACTTGCATTTTTCATCACCTGACCAGGTCCTGTAGAATCGCTGCAAAATTCAGTAAGCTCTTTTTTACAAGCATTAGCTAGTTTTGGGTCCAGTAAAATACTTTCTCTTTGTTGATATAGCTGTGCTTTAACTTGTTGGCGGCACTCTTTTGGTATAGAGTGCCGTTGTCCTCGAATCGTGTCATTTCGCATGACTTCACTCAAGCATGACACAACTTCATTTTTAGTTGTACTAGCAGCACAAAACCGAACGACATACGGTTTGCAGGCTTCTTTGAACTTATACGTAAAATGATAGTTTTTTAGGGAAATTATTTGGAAGTGCTCAATTGCTGCACGACACTTTAAATCCTGTCTGAGATCGGCATCGTTCTTATGGGATATCAAACAATCCATCATATCTCCTGAAATAAAAAAATAAATTTAAACTTGAAATTTTAGTTCGAAAAGATTCTTTTTAAATCCTCACCATCATCTCTTCTCTTCAAAATATGCTCACAGTGTGTGTTCATAGCATCAGAGCACACTGACATGATCACTGGATTCAATTCGACGTGTCCAGCTTCTTCCTCAGTGTAACTTGTTACAGCTGCCTGCAAACTTATTCATAAAATTTTATTTTACTTTTTGTATGTTTTTCACTAACCTTGCAATTTGTTTGTAATTTCTCGAGGTTTTCCTGTAAGCAAATCATCTCCTCACCTTTCTTTGTTTTATCATAGCAAAATGTTGACAAATCTTCGAGACAAACATCTTCCACTTCTGGAATAAGTTCAACGGAAATAGCACGTTGCCTCATCACACGCTTTACTTCCTTAAAACACTCATTTCGGAGCTCTAGTTTTGTATCAGCGCTGTATGCAATTCTGTGGAGGCAAGGGAGTATAAGTGGCCCACGTTCAGGATCCATTTGGGCATCCGCCACATCGTCCCAAGACTTTTTTGCTCGGCAATATTTAACGGCATCTTGCTTGCAATTTTTATATAGTTGAGGATCTAGTTTGAAGTCTCTAGCCACGAAATATTGAATTAGCAGTAGCGCTTGTTCGCAGTCAGTGGTCATTACTTGTGTGCCAATATGTTCCATCAGACAGGTCATTACTCTGGCTTCTCCCCCGTCAGTGTCTGTGCATGCAACATCTACCACCGGTTTACATGCTCGTCGCAGCACTGGGTCTACTCGCCAGTCCTCTCCAACATCTGATGTCTTAATTAACTGTTCAATTGCTCGTTGGCATGTTGAAGTGACCCGTCTATCTTTCCTACGCTTTGGACGAGCATGATCCATTAAGCAGTGGATGATTTCACCGCCAGCCGTGTTTTGAATAAAATCGGTGTCTCCACAGAACTTAGGTATGTCGTCAGCACACCCGATGAGAATCTCAGGAGACAGTTGGTAATCAAGCATAAGCATTCGACGATGATCATTTATTTCTATTCGACACTCATCAATTATTTTGGTCCCATTTTTAATGACTGATTCAAGGCATAAAAGGATTTGAGCCAAGCGAACATTTTTGTCATCAGATACTCCTCGCCTACAGTGATGCACTCGAATATCGTCTTTACACGCTTTAGCAAGCCCTCTACTCATTCGGTAGTCCTTGGCAAGTAATTTGTCACGATGAATGATTTCTTGACGACACTTATTAGTCATGTCCGGACTACTCTTGTGCTTTACCAAACATTTGTATGCCAAACTTGTGCCAGGATGCTCATTGATACAAAAACGTTTTAAATCTGCATCACAAATTTGAGAGAAGTTGTTTTCTATTTGCTTGGAAACCGAGTTTTTGCAAATCGCACTTAAAGAGTCTGCCGAGTCTTGTAGACAAGCTATAGTTTCTGCCTGAGATACACCATTACGTTCAATACTCACCCGACCGCAGTGTAATTGCTGGATTTCATTTTCACACGCCATGAAAAATTCATTGAGGAAACGAAAATCATTGAATGCAACATTATGAATTCGTTGGATTATGACTTTACACGTGTCTAGATGTTCAAAAGTCGAGCTTCTTTCAACCAGACAAGATAGAAAAGCCCAATCTACTGTGCTTACTGCTGCAATTGAGTTGTAACATTCCCCCAGTTTCGCATCATGGTTTTTACATAAATCATCTACTAAGTTGTGAACTGAATTATCAGAAAGCAATAACTTTTTACGATCCCAAATGCTGTGCTGGCACTTGTTGTTCAGTGATTCTAATTGGCTAGGTGGAAAAGTTTCTATACACTCGAGGACAGATAGATCGTCTGTCGATTTGACATGCCCACAAAGCGTTTTTAGTTCCTGGCAGTCAGGGTTCTCCACAATGCTAGTTCTGACATTCCCAATTAAGACGGCTCGGGGGGACCGATGTTTAACATTTCCATTTGTCGAACGCGATAAGAGCACGAATACTAGAATCGTAATTTGGAATATATGCATTTTATTACTATGTGCTACAATATTTATTTCAGCAACACATTGTAGTCCTTAAATTAAATTAAGCAAGTTTGTTATATTTTTTAAAGTACGTGATATTTTATGAAAACCGAATGGAATTTAATTTATCTTGTTCTCACCATTTTCATATACAATGACGAAATGTTGACGTTGACGTGCCGCGTTCAAAAGACAGATGAAATGTCAAAAAAAAAACCAATGATGACAATAATGCCAGGCCATCAGAGAAATTAAATTGAAGCAAATTGAATTGCGTCGTTTTAAAATATTATTTCCATAGTCTGCTTTTAATACGGTGAAATTCGTTGCAGGCAATTTCTTCGAATTCTTCTTTGTTCTGCCATCCCGTGTCGCAAGCGCTATTAGATGATAAAAACTGGTTTCATAAAACTAGTTTCACATTTCTCTTTTTCTTTCATTCGGTGTTTTTGTTTTTGTGGATGTAAAATTCATACTTGTCTGATAGAGAGAGAAGACAGTTCTAGTTATAGGATGCGGATGAAAAATTATGGGTGCAGATGGACATGATCATCTGCACCCATAATTTTTCATTTGCAGCCATAATTCAATTCGTTTCTCTTTTTAACTTTTGTGCTTTGTAATCTTCATCCGTCTCGCTTTACTTTTCTGCACTTCTGCAGTACCAGACGCATGTAAATCCATCATAATGGTGGGTTTACATGCATCTGCAAGTGCAGATGAAAAACGGAAAAAGACACAAGATGTAAAATTCATACTTGTCTGATAGAGACGGAACGCACCATCTGCACTTCCTTAGTTATGGCTGCAGATGAAAATTTCTGGGTGCAGATGAACATGTTCATAATCCCTCATCCGCAGCCATAATCATATTCGTCTCTCTTTTTAACTTTTGTGTTTTATAATCTTCATCCGTCCTGGGGCCGAATTACGGCACACGCTATCGAATAAGTCGTATCGGAATTATGGGAATTTGGTATTACCGCTCACGATATCGAGTCATCTAGTACCACAATTCGGCATTCTCTCATCAGTAATCGATCGGAATTTCATTCGATGAATAAAGTGCTCTCTAATTCATACATGAAAGACTATCGAAACCATCTATTATCAATATTTCATTTAATAACACCATCCGAGTGTATTTTATGTTTAAATTTTCCGAAATTCTTACTAAATATTGTCTTTTTTTTACAAAGGCATAAATTTTACCTACCAAAAAAAAAAATGAAATAAGTATAAAGAGACACCAGCGACATCTATAAATTAATAGAAACTCGAAATTTACTAGTGAATATTCGATGATACTAGTACAATTTTAAAGAGCAATACGATACGAGAGGTCACGCATTCTGTAATTCCAAAATTGTTACTAACTCACTCGATCTCTAATGCCACTCACTCACTCGATATCGTGAGCTGTGATTCGGCCCCTGGTTTATTTTTCTGCACTTCTGCAGTTGCAGATGCATGTAAGCCCAGCATAATTCATAAATGGAAAGTCGATCTTTTGGTAGGCATGGATTTTGCAAGATTTATCTTAAAACGGTACTTCCTACAGAACCGCTTTTAGCATCAGAGTTTCTCGCTTACGACAAAAGTGATTTCAATAAAATTTAAAATTTTTCGAAGGCGCCTATGATTCTCTTATGATATTAGCCGCGTTTTAATAGCCGCGTTTTATTATTGATCTGATCCGGATCAGATCATGGGTTTATTAGCGTTACAACAACAAAGCGAAATCCTGCTTTTTAGTTGGATCTATTTTTGTGATCTAAAAATTAGTTCTTCTATTTCACACAAGAGGAGACTTTCCATTGAAACGTTGGTATCATTTCCAATATTTCCAATAACAACAGTATTGCCACATGAACATTTTTATCTGTGTGAAATGAAATATATTTTAGATAGATACCGAGAAACTTCACATTTATTCATTTTTGTATAATACATGACATAATGAAAAAGTTTTACAAAACAAAACATATATTCGTGAAATTAATAAGAATAAGTGCAAAAAAATATATATTTGACAAAGTGGATGAATATAATTTTTCCCTAAAAAAAGAACAAAAAATTAACCATTGAAAAAAAAGTTCGTAGGGCAACTCTGCAACTCTTTTGAAATGTCAGTTGAGAGAGCGAGTCTCTCACAGCTTCCAACTGGAAATATGATGATCTAAAGCTGTTTTATTATCAAGATCTGATCCGGATTGGATCATTGTGATAATAAAACGCGGCTATTATCACAATGATCCAATCCGGATCAGATCTTGATAATAAAACAGCTTTAGATCATCATATTTCCAGTTGGAAGCGGTGAGAGACTCGCTCTCTCAACTGACATTTCAAAAGAGTTGCAGAGTTGCCCTACGAACTTTTTTTTCAATGGTTAATTTTTTGTTCTTTTTTTTAGGGCAAAATGATATTCATCCACTTTGTCAAATATACATTTTTTGCACTTATTCTTATTAATTTCACGAATATATGTTTTGTTTTGTAAAACTTTTTCATTATGTCATGTATTATACAAAAATGAATAAATGTGAAGTTTCTCGGTATCTATCTAAAATATATTTCATTTCACACAGATAAAAATGTTCATGTGGCAATACTATTGTTATTGGAAATATTGGAAATGATACCAACGTTTCAATGGAAAGTCTCCTCTTGTGTGAAATAGAAGAACTAATTTTTAGATCACAAAAATAGATCCAACTGAAAAGCAGGATTTCGCTTTGTTGTTGTAACGCTAATAAACCCATGATCTGATCCGGATCAGATCAATAATAAAACGCGGCTATTGATTGAAAATTCTTTATTTTATTTTTATTGGTTTTTTGAATATGCTGGAAACAGGCATATGGAATTTTTGTGCTTGTGAATAACTTCTTATTTTGCACTTGAAATGTGAAGGTATGTGGAAGTAAAAATAAGAAAAAAATCAAAAGTTCGTTGCTTGTTGCTTTTTGCCTATAATTGAAGTGGAGTAACGAAGTTGAATACTAATGTATTGTAACGTGCGCTTAGTTCGCAAAAATAAAACTTCACTTTTCAATTTATTTCTACCACTTTTATTCAGTATCAATACTTTATTCGAACTCAACTCGACTTTTGGACTATCACTTGTTCACAACAATTCACTCTTAACTTTATCACTCTATAATCAGAACTGCCCTCTGGTTGCCTCGGGCGGGCTATTTATATCGAATGACATTTCATCTAGAACTCTCCAGTAGCTTCCACATGGTCTGCAACTCTCCACTGTTTTGGCTGTCAAACATTTTCTCTCCTAGAATTTCTACACTTACACTAGTGCTCCCAGATGTGTTTTTCGGTTGAACGTTTTCGATTAGGAAATTGGTATTAAATGTTGGGTTCACGTTACACTGCCCCCTCCTTAAGATTGTTCGTCCCGAATAATTCCATCTGCAGCCTCGCCACTATATCGATGCAGCCGGTCACAATGAACTACTTTTAACTTGCCTCTTAGTCCTCTTTGGATGCGGTAAACCACGTCGTTAATCCTCGTGACAACAGTATAAGGACCTTCCCAGTTTTGCTGAAGTTTCGGTGACAATCCCTTTTGACGATGAGGATTATAAAGCCACACACGATCTCCTGCTTGGAATCCTGACGTTGTCGCTTTTGTGTCGTACCGTGTCTTCATCCGGTCGCTGTAGGTTTTCATCCGTTCCCTTGTTCTTTTATGGATGTCAGCGAGTCTCTCCTTGAGGTCGTCCACATACTCGTTTGTGTCCTGTGGCTCCTCTGTGGGGCATCCAAATTTAAGTTCGCTGGGCAGCCGCATGGTTTTCCCGAACAGGATGTCAGATGGTGTTTGCCCTGTCGAGCTATGTACTGCACTTCTATAGGCCATCAGGAATAGCGGTACGTGCCTATCCCAGTCTCTTTGGTAGTCGCCTACGACCTTGGTGAGGTGTTCTTTCAAGGTCCGGTTGAATCTTTCAACCATCCCATCAGATTGTGGATGAAGCGGTGTGGTTCTCGTCTTCTTAATGCCAAGTAGTCCACACACTCCTTGGAAGATGTTTGACTCAAAGTTCCTCCCTTGGTCGGAATGGAGTTCCATAGGCACGCCAAACCTACTCACCCAGTTGAACACAATCTGGTCGACCACCGTTTTGGCTTCTTGATTTGGGATGGCATACGCCTCAGGCCACTTGCTAAAATAGTCCATTACAACCAGAATGTACTTGTTTCCAGCATTGGTTTCTGGAAAAGGCCCAGCCACATCAACTGCAATCCTCTCAAAAGGCGATCCAACGTTGTACTGATGCATCTTACCATGAATCTTCCTACCAGGTCCTTTGGTTGCAGCACACTTGTCACATGTTCGGCACCACTTCTCCACGTCATCTCTAGCGTGTAACCAGTAGAACCGATGTCGCACCTTCTCCAGTGTTTTGTTGACTCCCAGGTGGCCTCCAGAAGGTCCGTCGTGCATCTCCCGAAGAACTTCACTGACTTTCGATTGCGGTACGATCAGCTGCATCACATATGACTTACCGTCAGCGGATTCCCATCTTCGCCTGAGGACACCTTCTTGCACATATAGAGTCCCACTGTGCCCAATAGGCTTTGAGAACTGGACTCCTGTCAGAAATGTCTCCCCATTCAGGTTTCTCTTCATTTTCTTTCCATGCGAGAATGGGTTCGATATCTGGATCCTCCTGTTGAGCAGTCCTCACTTCCTCATTGCTCCATCCGCTTATTGGGTCAGCTCTTAGTCGCTGAACGGTAATATTTTCTTTGTCTTCTTGCCGCCTACAATGCTTACGATCCACTTTGCAAGGTCTTCGGGATAATGCGTCAGCGTTTGAGTGCAACTTTCCTCTGCGGTGTTGAATCTGGTAATCATAAGTCTGCAGTCTTTGTATCCACCTTGCGACTTGACCTTCTGGATTTTTGAAGTTCAACAGCCAGTTCAGAGCACCATGGTCTGTCCGCAGAAGGAATTTCTGTCCGTAGATGTACTTATGGAAGTGCTTTGTTGCCAAGATAAGAGCTAGCAGTTCCCTTCTGGTCACGCAGTAGTTTCTTTCGGGTTTCGAGAGGACCTTGCTGTAGTATGCCACCACTTTCTCTTCGCCATCATGCACTTGGGATAGTACCGCCCCGATTCCAACGTTGCTTGCATCTGCGTCGATGATGAATGTTTTGCCAGGTGTTGGATGTGCCAGCACTGGAGCGTTACAGAGGCGGTACTTGAGTTTTCACACTCACCTGACCATTTGAACTGCTTCCCTTTTTCGGTGAGCTGATGCAAACTCTTTGCAACTCCAGCAAAGTTCTTAACGAAACTTCGGTAATATGTGGCAAGACCAAGAAAGCTTCGGAGTTGATGTTTGTCCTGTGGTGTTGGCCAATTTTTGACGGAGTCAACTTTTTCAGGATCAGTCCTCACTCCTTGGGAAGAGATGATGTGTCCCAAATACTTAACTTCGGTTTTGAAAAGTGCACATTTTTCCGGATTCAGTTTAAGGTTAGCCTCTCGAAGTCTCTGAAACACGGCTTTTAGATTCTTGCAATGTTGGTCAAATGTTTTCCCGTAAACAATGACATCGTCCAAGTAGACAAGGCATGCTTTCCACGTCAGTCCTTGAAGAACGCACTCCATCAAACGCTTGGCATCCAGGGTATCACTGATTCTCGGCAGGGGATAGCTGTCCTTCTTAGTCACATCGTTCAGACTTCGGTAGTCCACACAAAAACGAGTGCTTCCGTCTTTCTTTTTCACTAGAACCACTGGTGACGCCCAAGGACTTTTGGAATTTTCGATAAGACCGTCCTTCTTCATTGTTGTTATCATTTCCTCAACCTCACCTTGTTTGGCCAGTGGAAGACGTCTTGCGGGTTGACGAATCGGTCTTGCATCTCCTGTGTTGATGCGATGCTGCACCAACTGTGTCCTACCGTATTGTCCCTTTTGCGATGCGAAGATGTCAGTGTACTCTTGTAGGAGATTTTCAGCCATCCTTGTTTGTTGGTGATCAAGGTTGGATGAACTCAGTATTTTAGCTCTGATGGTTATGAGCTCCTCCGGGGTTAACGTTTTTCTCGGGGCCTCGTCTGTGATCTTCGTAATTGCTGCAACCGATTCGCAACGTCCAACGACTTCTCCTTTCTTCAACTTTACATCGTACGGTCTGGTGTTTACTAATCGTACGGGGACCATTTTGTTTTTCGGTGCTACCAGAGTTTTCCCAATGATGACGCTTTGGGAGGAACACTCTGGGTCTGGTTCCACCATGAGGTATCGAAGGCTTCCAAACTCACCTTCCAGTTTTGTCCAAACGAACACTTCAGAAGAAGGAGGCAGGATCAGATCTTCCGTGATGACAGTCCTCAGTGTTGACGTATTTTCATTCGAATAGGTCATTGGAATTTCTTTATTTTGGTATTTCAAAACTTGATTACCGATATCCAAAATAACTCCGTGCTGTTTCATAAAGTCGATTCCAATGATGCACTCGTCACATATATCTGCCACCAGGAATTGATGAGTAAACACTAGATCGGCCAGTCGGATCTTGAGACACACTTCTCCATATACTCTTGCTGCCTCCCCCGTTGCGGTTCTTAGACGGTAGCTATTGGTGTTATGGAGCCACGTCATCTTTACCAGGTCTCGACGTACTATGGATGCTGTGGCACCGGTGTCGATGGTAGCCACATGTTTGTTCCCGTTAATAGTAGTCTCCACAGTCAGACTTTTGTTGTCGCGTTTGGTCTGGGAGACCTGGATGGTGGTTTTGGGGCCATCGATACAAGAAACCAGCCTCTGCCCCTCGAAGTTGGTTCTTACTCGTTTCCCTGATGGGAAACGGGCTGATAGGCAACGCTGGTGTTGTTGTTACCTTGCTCTGGGTTGGATCTCTTGCTTCCACAATGTTGACAACCGGTTTTATTTGGTGGTAGCCGGCATTGACGCTGTAAGTGCCCGGTCTTGTTGCAGTTCCAACATCTTACTGGTCCACTCCGCTGGTTCTTTTGTATTTCTGATCTTTGGCACGAGCATTCTTCGACTATGGCCTCTCTAAGTCGATGTACTCCATGAGAAGCCTGTTCTGCTGCTTCAATTGTCAATGCGAATGCTAAAGTTTCAGAAAGAGTACGTGTTCTAGCATTTCGCACAGACCTCTGAAGATGTATATCGGAAATGGCACGAACGAAGGACTCAACAGCAAGCTGGTTGATGATTTCTTCTCCAGCATCCGGGTATGCCAGGTGAACCAGTCTTTCGACGTCTGCTTGGAGCTGCTGTAGACTTTCATCCCTTTTCTGGACTCTGTTATTGAGTTGGACTCGGAAGACTTCTTTCAAGTGGCTATCTCCAAAGCGTTTATCTATAGCTGCCACGAGAGAACAGAAATCGCCGCTCGTACCAGCTGGAACTGTTTGAAGTAATTCAGCTGCTGGTCCTCTAAGAGCAAGAGTCAGTGCAATGTACTTGTCTTCGTCATCCCAGCCATTTGTTGTCGCGGCTGCCTCAAATTGTCTCTTGTAGACTGGCCAAGAAGACTGCCCATCAAATGTTGGGGGTTTCATCTCCTTTTTCCTTGCAAACTCTCCAGCAGATTCTCGAATTTTTATTTTCCGTATTTGGTCTAATTCCTTGGACAGAAAAGAGAACTGGTTATCGCATCGGCTTTCCAAACGATTCTCTACAACAGAAAGCTGTTTTTCCACACCTTCAACTCGTTCGTCAAGGGCACATACATTTTTCTCAATGTTACCCAATTTTCCTTCTAGAATGTTTTTCTGACCTTCTAAAACATTCTGTTGCGCCTCAAGTCTTTCGAGAATATTCTGTTGTTCCTTCTTTTGTTCGCTTCGTTGTGCTTCAAGTTGTTCGAGAACATTCTGCTGTTCCTTCTTTTGCTCGTTTCGTTGTGCTTCAAGTTCTTCGAGAACATTCTGCTGTTCTTTCTTTTGCTCGTTTCGTTGTGTTTCAAGTTGTTCGAGAACATTCAGCTGTTCCTTCTTTTGATCGTTTCGTTGCTCTTCCAGACGTCCGAGAATATTCTGCTGTTGCTCTTCAATCAGCTTCTTTTGTTGTTCTAATAAAAGCTTCATCATACTAGAAAAATCTACACTTTCACTTTCTTCCTCTTTTTCCACTTCTGTTTCAAAAACAAAAGTGCTTACGTCTTCCCCTTGCTGTTCCAAATAGTTGCGCAAGCGCAGGACGAGCTCATTCTTCGATCCCGCTCTACAAAGATTTCGCTTACCTAACTCACTTTTAAGCTCAGTGCAGTTGAGCTCTTCCAACAACTTACCCATTTTCACTGTATTTAACTTTTTTTTTTTTTTTTGCACTTAATTAGTTTTTTTTTTCTTTTTTTTTTTTTTCAAATAAGTTTTATTTACACTTCTGACATCAATGTAACGTGCGCTTAGTTCGCAAAAATAAAACTTCACTTTTCAATTTATTTCTACCACTTTTATTCAGTATCAATACTTTATTCGAACTCAACTCGACTTTTGGACTATCACTTGTTCACAACAATTCACTCTTAACTTTATCACTCTATAATCAGAACTGCCCTCTGGTTGCCTCGGGCGGGCTATTTATATCGAATGACATTTCATCTAGAACTCTCCAGTAGCTTCCACATGGTCTGCAACTCTCCACTGTTTTGGCTGTCAAACATTTTCTCTCCTAGAATTTCTACACTTACACTAGTGCTCCCAGATGTGTTTTTCGGTTGAACGTTTTCGATTAGGAAATTGGTATTAAATGTTGGGTTCACGTTACAGTATACAAGGACACCTTTTGTTTATTTGGAAGAAAAATAAAAATACACTACACTATACAAATTGTTTCATTTAGGTACATACCTATCTATTCGGTATAATAAATTTCCTTGAGTAGTTTAGACATTTTTTTTTTTTTGCATCTCAGACTTAAGTGGTACTGAGCTTAGAGCAAGCTCATTTGTACACACTTATCTACGCTCTTCATCATTAATGCAAGTGTTAGTGGTTAGTAAATAACGCCAACACAAGCACAAAGGGAACGTATCTTCTTCTTCTTCTTTCCACTTCCGGCGTTACGAGTAGTGATCTTGAAGCGATCACAACTCTCGCCACAAAGGGAACGTATACGAGGAAAAATAAAAAACATTACAAAATTTACAAAGTAAAACTTAAATTAAATTAAAATTAACATTAATAGAACATGCTAAACTAGTGAAACAATACTAAACAAGGTTTATAAATAAAAAACGAAATTAAAGTACAGTAATAAAAAAAACTACTTAACATGAATCATGCAGATGGTAAACTGGTTTTTAATATTGTAACGTGAACCCAACATTTAATACCAATTTCCTAATCGAAAACGTTCAGCCGAAAAACACATCTGGGAGCACTAGTGTAAGTGTAGAAATTCTAGGAGAGAAAATGTTTGACAGTCAAAACAGTGGAGAGTTGCAGACCATGTGGAAGTTACTGGAGAGTTCTAGATGAAATGTCATTCGATATAAATAGCCCGCCCGAGACAACCAGAGGGCAGTTTTGTTTATAGAGTGAGAAAGTTAAGAGTAAATACAAGTGATAGTCCAAAAGTCGAGTTGAGATCGAATAAAGTATAGAAGGCGTGTTTTTTTTTATGCTAGTATATAGTACAGCATTCGAGTTAAAAAAAAACGATCTGTCCACAGTATTTTCAGTTCTATTTTCAGCAACAAGATGGAGCTCAACGTCAAAGCTTGCTGTTACTTTTCAAAGCTCTCTGTGAAATTCAAGATGAAACAAAATCAAATTCATACCAGGTTTGTTTCCTTATTTGTTCTATCAAATGAATAACGATACAAAGCCAGGTATGAATTTGTATTTTTTTTCTTATTTTCCATACATCAGATTCTCTCTTACAGCTCTTTTTTACTATTTTTGGAGGCATCGTCCAGCAGTGAAGAAAGCTCTATGTCAAAGTCAGCTGTTTTGTTGAAAAAAACTTTTGGGTATGTTCGGGGAGTATGTAAAAAGATATTAAAAACTAATCTTTGATGAGATTTTCCATTGGCAAACAGAATCAATTTATTTTTTATCCAAATCTTTGGGAAAGCAGTTCTACGCTATTGACCAGTCTTTCGATAGGTTAAGAAGGAAAATAAGTTGTTTTTATTTACAAAACCGTGAAATTGAACTATAATACTACCGCACAAATAAACACAACCCAAATTAAATTAAGTTGAAACACGTACTGCTAGTCCCAAACTTGAATTTCTATTGAAGAATGTATAATTTTCATTCATATATCTTTCCCTTTTGATCATTTTTTGCTGCTTTGTTTGTTTGTTTGATTTGTTTTTTTCTTGCATTTAGCTATATTTTTTAGTCAAATAATTCCCCAAGGAAAGCTATTAGCTTCAGCAAAAAAGAACTAGTGCAAAATCCTGTATTATATACACCACCAGGTGAAAAACAGGGCGAAAATTCAATATGAATATAGTTTTCATTTCTTTAATTTTTAATCGAGAGAAAAAATTTCTGTGCAAATACCACATTTTTTTTGAACACGTCCTTTCGAAAAAGCTTTGTTGAACTGAAATCAATGGTGGTGCCATCTTATTTTCAAAGCTGGAAACTATCAATCCACAGCAATGCCATCCCTGTTTTCACTGTGGAAAATTACGACAGTAAAATGATTTGTTGTTGTTCCCCAAGGGAAATTTTTACTGTACTATATACTAGCATAAAAAAAAACACGCCTAGAGACTGAATAAAAGTGGTTGAAATAAATTGAAAAGTGAAGTTTTATTTTTTCGAACTAAGCGCACGTTACATTGGTGTCAGAAGTGTAAATAAAACTTAATTGAAAAAAAAACGAGTTGATTAGTAAAGTGTAAAATAAAAAAAAAAAAAAAAAAGTAAAAGGAAAAATAAAAACAATATACAGTGAAAATGGGTAAGTTGTTAGAAGAGCTCAACTGCATTGAGCTTAAAAGTGAGTTAGGTAAGCGAAATCTTTCTAGAGCGGGATCGAAAAATGAGCTCGTCCTGCGCTTGCGTAACTATTTGGAACAGCAAGGTGAAGACGTTAACACTTTTGTCTTTGAAGCAGAAGTGGAGGAAGAGGAAGGAAATGAAAGTGTAGATTTTTCTAGTATAATGAAGATTTTATTAGAACAAAACAAGCAACAGCAGAATATTCTCGGACGTCTGGAAGAGCAACGAAACGATCAAAAGAAGGAACAGCAGAATGTTCTTGAACGACTCGAAGTACAACAAAAGAATCTGGAAGAGCAACGAAACGAGCAAAAGAAGCTGATTGAAGAACAACGAAACGAACAAAAGAAAGAACAACAGAATATTCTCGAAAGACTTGAGGCGCAACAGAATGTTTTAGAAGGTCAGAAAAACATTCTAGAAGGAAAATTGGGTAACATTGAGAAAAATGTATGTGCCCTTGACGAACGAGTTGAAGGTGTGGAAAAACAGCTTTCTGTTGTAGAGAATCGTTTGGAAAGCCGATGCGATAATCAGTTCTCTGTTCTGTCCAAGGAATTGGACCAGATCCGGAAAATAAAAATTCGAGAATCTGCTGGAGAATTTGCAACGAAAAAGGAGATGAAACCCCCAACATTTGATGGACAGTCTTCTTGGCCAGTTTACAAGAGACAATTTGAGGCAGCTGCGACAACAAATGGCTGGGATGACGAAGACAAGTACATTGCACTGACTCTTGCTCTTAGAGGACCAGCAGCTGAATTACTTCAAACAGTTCCAGCTGGTAAGAGCGGCGATTTCTGTTCTCTCGTGGCAGCTATAGATAAACGCTTTGGAGATAGCCACTTGAAAGAAGTCTTCCGAGTCCAACTCAATAACAGAGTCCAGAAAAGGGGTGAAAGTCTACAGCAGCTCCAAGCAGACGTCGAAAGACTGGTTCACCTGGCATACCCGGATGCTGGAGAAGAAATCATCAACCAGCTTGCTGTTGAGTCCTTCGTTCGTGCCATTTCCGATATACATCTTCAGAGGTCTGTGCGAACTGCTAGAACACGTACTCTTTCTGAAACTTTAGCATTCGCATTGACAATCGAAGCAGCAGAACAGGCTTCTCATGGAGTACATCGACTTAGAGAGGCCATAGTCGAAGAATGCTCGTGCCAAAGAGCTGAAATACAAAAGAACCAGCGGAGCGGACTAGCAAGATGTTGGAATTGCAACAAGACCGGGCACTTACAGCGTCAATGCCGACTACCACCAAATAAAGCCGGTTGTCAACATTGTGGAAGCAAGAGATCCAACCTAGAGCAAGGTAACAACAACACCAGCGTTGCCTATCCATCCAACTTCGAGGGGCAGAGGTGGGTTTCTTGTATCGATGGCCCCAGAACCACCATCCAGGTCTCACAGACCAAACGAGGCAACAAAAGTCTGACTGTGGAGACTACTATTAACGGGACCAAACATGTGGCTACCATCGACACCGGTGCCACAGCCTCCATAGTACGTCGAGACCTGGTAAAGACGACGTGGCTTCATAACACCAATAGCTACCGTCTAAGAACCGCAACGGGAGAAGCAGCAAGAGTATATGGAGAAGTGTGTCTTAAAATCCGACTGGCTGATCTAGTGTTTACTCATCAATTCCTGGTGGCAGATATATGTGACGAGTGCATCATTGGAATCGACTTTATGAAACAGCACGGAGTTATTTTGGATATCGGTAATCAAGTTTTGAAATACCAAAATAAAGAAATTCCAATGACCTATTCGAATGAAAATACGTCAACACTGAGGACTGTCATCACGGAAGATCTGATCCTGCCTCCTTCTTCTGAAGTGTTCGTTTGGACAAAACTTGAAGGTGAGTTTGGAAGCCTTCGATACCTCATGGTGGAACCAGACCCAGAGTGTTCCTCCCAAAGCGTCATCATTGGGAAAACTCTGGTAGCACCGAAAAACAAAATGGTCCCCGTACGATTACTAAACACCAGACCGTACGATGTAAAGTTGAAGAAAGGAGAAGTCGTTGGACGTTGCGAATCGGTTGCAGCAATTACGAAGATCACAGACGAAGCCCCGAGAAAAATTATAACTCCGGAGGAGCTCAAAACCATCAAAGCTAGAATACTGAGTTCATCCAACCTTGATCACCAACAAACAAGGATGGCTGAAAATCTCCTACAAGAGTACACTGACATCTTCGCATCGCAAAAGGGACAATACGGTAGGACACAGTTGGTGCAGCATCGCATCAACACAGGAGATGCAAGACCGATTCGTCAACCCGCAAGACGCCTTCCACTGGCCAAACAAGGTGAGGTTGAGGAAATGATAACAACAATGAAGAAGGACGGTCTTATCGAAAATTCCAAAAGTCCTTGGGCGTCACCAGTGGTTCTAGTGAAAAAAAAAAAGACGGAAGCACTCGTTTTTGTGTGGACTACCGAAGGCTGAACGATGTGACTAAGAAGGACAGCTATCCTCTGCCGAGAATCAGTGATACCCTGGATGCCATGGAGGGAGCCCAGTGGTTTTCGACGCTGGACTTGAAGAGTGGATATTGGCAAGTTGACATCCACCCTGATGATCGGGAAAAGACGGCGTTTTCTACAGGTAATGGGCTCTGGCAATTCAAAGTTATGCCGTTTGGGCTATGCAACGCTCCGGCAACATTCGAGCGTTTGATGGAGTGTGTTCTTCAAGGACTGACGTGGAAAGCTTGCCTAGTCTTCTTGGACGATGTCATTGTTTACGGGAAAACATTTGACCAACATTGCAAGAACCTAAAATCCGTGTTTCAGAGACTTCGAGAGGCTAACCTTAAACTGAATCCAGAAAAATGTGCACTTTTCGAAACCGAAGTTAAGTATTTGGGACACATCATCTCTTCCCAAGGAGTGAGGACTGATCCTGAAAAAGTTGACTCCGTCAAAAATTGGCCAACACCACAGGACAAACATCAACTCCGAAGCTTTCTTGGTCTTGCCACATATTACCGACGTTTTGTTAAGAACTTTGCTGGAGTTGCAAAGAGTTTACATCAGCTCACCGAAAAAGGGAAGCAGTTTAAATGGTCAGGTGAGTGCGAGAAATCTTTTCAGGAACTCAAGTACCGCCTCTGTAACGCTCCAGTACTGGCACATCCAACACCTGGCAAAACGTTCATCATCGACGCTGATGCAAGCAACGTTGGAATCGGGGCGGTACTATCCCAAGTGCATGATGGCGAAGAGAAAGTGGTGGCATACTACGGCAAGGTCCTCTCGAAACCCGAAAGAAACTACTGCGTGACCAGAAGGGAACTGTTAGCTCTTATCTTGGCAACAAAGCACTTCCATAAGTACATCTACGGACAGAAATTCCTTCTGCGGACAGACCATGGTGCTCTGAACTGGCTGTTGAACTTCAAAAATCCAGAAGGTCAAGTCGCAAGGTGGATACAAAGACTGCAGACTTATGATTACCAGATTCAACACCGCAGAGGAAAGTTGCACTCAAACGCCGACGCATTATCCCGAAGACCTTGCAAAGTGGATTGCAAGCATTGTAGGCGGCAAGAAGACAAAGAAAATATTACCGCTCAGCGACTAAGAGCTGACCCAATAAGCGGATGGAGCAATGAGGAAGTGAGGACTGCTCAACAGGAGGATCCAGATATCGAACCCATTCTCGCATGGAAAGAAAATGAAGAGAAACCTGAATGGGGAGACATTTCTGACAGGAGTCCAGTTCTCAAAGCCTATTGGGCACAGTGGGACTCACTATATGTGCAAGAAGGTGTCCTCAGGCGAAGATGGGAATCCGCTGACGGTAAGTCATATGTGATGCAGCTGATCGTACCGCAATCGAAAGTCAGTGAAGTTCTTCGGGAGATGCACGACGGACCTTCTGGAGGCCACCTGGGAGTCAACAAAACACTGGAGAAGGTGCGACATCGGTTCTACTGGTTACACGCTAGAGATGACGTGGAGAAGTGGTGCCGAACATGTGACAAGTGTGCTGCAACCAAAGAACCTGGTAGGAAGATTCAAGGTAAGATGCATCAGTACAACGTTGGATCGCCTTTTGAGAGGATTGCAGTAGATGTGGCTGGGCCTTTTCCAGAAACCAACGCTGGAAACAAGTACATTCTGGTTGTAATGGACTATTTTAGCAAGTGGCCTGAGGCGTATGCCATCCCAAAACAAGAAGCCAAAACGGTGGTCGACCAGATTGTGTTCAACTGGGTGAGTAGGTTTGGCGTGCCTATGGAACTCCATTCCGATCAAGGGAGGAACTTTGAGTCAAACATCTTCCAAGGAGTGTGCGGACTACTTGGCATTAAGAAAACGAGAACCACACCGCTTCATCCACAATCTGATGGGATGGTTGAAAGATTCAACCGGACCTTGGAAGAACACCTCACCAAGGTCGTAGGCGACTACCAAAGAGACTGGGATAGGCACGTACCGCTATTCCTGATGGCCTATAGAAGTGCAGTACATAGCTCGACAGGACAAACACCATCTGACATCCTGTTCGGGAAAACCATGCGGCTGCCCAGCGAACTTAAATTTGGATGCCCCACAGAGGAGCCACAGGACACAAACGAGTATGTGGACGACCTCAAGGAGAGACTCGCTGACATCCATAAAAGAACAAGGGAACGGATGAAAACCTACAGCGACCGGATAAAGACACGGTACGACACAAAAGCGACAACGTCAGGATTCCAAGCAGGAGATCGTGTGTGGCTTTATAATCCTCATCGTCAAAAGGGATTGTCACCGAAACTTCAGCAAAACTGGGAAGGTCCTTATACTGTTGTCACGAGGATTAACGACGTGGTTTACCGCATCCAAAGAGGACTAAGAGGCAAGTTAAAAGTAGTTCATTGTGACAGGCTGCATCGATATAGTGGCGAGGCTGCAGATGGAATTATTCGGGACGAACAATCTTAAGGAGGGGGCAGTGTAACGTGAACCCAACATTTAATACCAATTTCCTAATCGAAAACGTTCAGCCGAAAAACACATCTGGGAGCACTAGTGTAAGTGTAGAAATTCTAGGAGAGAAAATGTTTGACAGCCAAAACAGTGGAGAGTTGCAGACCATGTGGAAGTTACTGGAGAGTTCTAAATGACGCCCGAGACAACCAGAGGGCAGTTTTGTTTATAGAGTGAGAAAGTTAAGAGTAAATACAAGTGATAGTCCAAAAGTCGAGTTGAGATCGAATAAAGTATAGAGACTGAATAAAAGTGGTTGAAATAAATTGAAAAGTGAAGTTTTATTTTTTCGAACTAAGCGCACGTTACAATATTAATTTTAAACTATTTTTACTGATGTTGAAATCTGCAATAAAAGGATTAGAGTTGAATAACCTACTCATGCGAGCTAATGGCTCATGCATGCCATAGTTAGTTCGGTGGTGGGAGCGATGTATAAACTCTAAATTACGTAGTTGGTGAGTTCCTCCGCGATAGTTGAATCCTATGTGGGAAAGCAAGTCGGGAGCATCAATTATACTTACTTACTTACTTAGGTGGGCATTAAAGTTCGGGGTGAACCTCGGCCTCAACCTACATCCTTCTATAATGATTTCGATTTCGGGCGAGCTCTCTCCAGTTTCGCACTCCAAGTCGGTTGAGGTCTTCATCCACTTGATTGCGCCACCTAAGACGAGGTCTTCCCCTTCCGCGATTTCACTGCAATTCGAACACCCGACGAGCCGGAGCGTTTGGTTCCATCCGCTCTACATGGCCCAACCATCATCGTAGCCTCGCGATGCGTTTTCTTCTGGCTATGCCCATGTCGCGGTACAGCTCATACAGCTCGCTGTTGTATCTTCTTTTCCACACATTGTCTTCGCATACGGGACCAAAGATCATTCGGAGAATTTTTCTTTCGAAACGACCAAGGGTTTCCTCATCATTTTTTTTAATTTTTCTTCATTCCTTTCTATTTCATATAGTTTCAAATTCTTAAATTAATTTAAAGGCTTGCAGAATTTTATAAGACTTATGTCCTACTATGTAAGCGTTTTTGAAATAAATAAATACAAAATACAAAATCCACTTTCGATAAGGTCCATGCTTCCGCGCCGTACAGCAGGACTGGGATGTTTAAGGTCTTATACAAGGTCACCTTGGTTTTTCTAGAGAGGGTTTTGTTTCTCAATTCCCTTCTTAACCCATAGAAGCAACGGTTGGCAAGAGTTATTCTCCGTTTGATCTCCGCACTGATGTTGTTGTTCGTGTCTACAGCGGATCCTAGGTAGATGATGTCCTGTACTTCCTCGAAGTTATGTCTGTCTATTGTGACGTTTTGTCCAATTCGTCGATGTTCTGTGTCCTTGTTTGATGACAGCATATACTTCGTTTTGCCCTCATTAACCATCAAACTCATTTTTGCCGCTTCTGTTTCAATACTCGCAAAAGCACCTATGACATCACGCTTTTTTCTTCCCATTACGTCAATATCGTCTGCGTAGGCGAGTAATTGTACAGACTTTTGAAAGATTGTTCCTCTGGTGTTGACGTTTGAGTTTCTTACAATCTGTTCAAGTATATGATGTTGAAGAAATCGCATGACAGTTTTTCGCCTTGCCTAAAACCTTTTTCGACATCAAAGGTCTCGGTGAGTTCTTTACCAACCTTGACGGAGCAGCGTGAATTCTCCAAAGTCATCCTGGATAGTCGTACGAGTTTTGCAGGGATGCCGAAACTAGACATGGCTATGTACAGCTCGTCTCTGTAAATACTGTCATACGGGGCCTTGAAATCGATAAAGAGATGGTGAATATCGATATTATGTTCTCGAGTTTTTTCCAAGATCTGCCGTAATGTGAAAATTGGGTCTATTGTGGACTTCTCTGGTCTAAAACCACATTGATAAGGACCTATCAAGTTGTTGACGTGGGGTTTCAGTCGTTCACATATTACAGCAGACAAGATCTTATAAGCGACGTTAATGAGGCTTATCCCTCTGTAATTGGCGCAATTGTGAGGGTCTCCCTTCTTTAGGATCGGGCATACGATACTGAGGTTCCAATCATCAGGCATGCTTTCTTCTGACCATATCATGCAGATCAGCTGGTGCATGCTCCTTTCAAACTTGTCTCCAGCTGCCTTGAAAAGTTCGGCATTAAGGCCATCTGCACCTGCAGTCTTATTTGATTTAAGTTTGCATATGGCAAGTTTAACTTCCTCTAGGTCGGGAGGACGGCATTCTTGATCATCGTCCAAGCTGAATGGGGCAATCTGCCTGACAGCGGAATTTGTGTCCTCATCGCCGTTAAGCAGTCTGCAGAAATGATCTTTCCAAATCCTCAGTAGCGACTGTGACTCTATAACTATGTTTCCCTGCTGGTCTTTACAGGCTTGAGTTCGGGGTTTGCCACTCTGGCAGGATCTTTTTACCTTTTCGTAAAACTTCCGAATCTCGTTCCTGTCATGGCACCTATCTATTTCCTCAAACGAGCACTTCTCATGCTGCTTCTTTTTCTTTTTGAGAAGTCGGTGTTCTTCCCTTCTTTTCTCCTTGTAGATCTCGTTATACTGATCGTAAGCATCCCTTGTTCGTTTTTGCATCAGCATTTGTCGTGCTTTTTGTTTGGCTGCATTTGCCTGCCTGCATTCATCATCGAACCATGGGTTTCGTTTTGGTGGCCGAGTGAAACCCAGAACCTCAGAGGCAGCGGTTCTGATGGCTTCTTTTGGCATATTGCTACCACTGGTCTTTAATGCTTAATGCTGGTGGCATGGCATTCAAGGATAATTGAAGGGAAACTCGATTGGAAAAGGCATTGGCAATCACTTGCGATTGTAGCTTTCCGACGTCATATTATCTCTTCACAGCGTTAGTTCGTGCAGGTCGTGAACACGATATCCTCATTCGTACCTTGGCTACAACAAGGTAGTGGTCCGAGTCAAAGTTGGCCCCTCGGAAAGTTCGGACATCTAGCACAATGGAAGAGTGCCTTGTGTCGATCGCAACATGGTCAATTTGGTTGACGGTTAATTGATCTGGAGATCGCCATGTACCTTTCTGAATTTTGAGATGCGGGAAGCGTGCACTACTTACAACAAGATTTAGCCCCGCAGCAAAATCGATTAGCCTCAGTCCGTTTTCGGAGGTTTTGTCATGGAGGCTATGTTTACCGATTGTGTTTCCAAAGATGTCCTCCTTCCCTAGCTTTGCGTTAAAATCGCCAAGAACAATTTTTACGTCATGTCTAGGGCACTGCTCATACGTTTCTTCGAGGAGCTCGTAGAAACAGTCTTTTGGATCGCCGTCTTTCTCTTCTGTGGGGACGTGGGCGCATATAAGGCTAATGTTGGCGAATTTAGCCCTGATGCGGATGGTCATTACACGCTCATTGACTGGATTTTGGCTAATCACCTTATCCCTGAGTCTTCCTCTAACGACAAATCCGCACCCAAATAAGCGCTGATCCTGTTGTCTGTAGCAGTCGCCATAGTAGATGTCACAGTTTTTCATCTTCTATATATATGCCCGGTCCACTCCATCGCACTTCTTGGATGGCGGTTATGTCTGCTTTGCAGCAGTCCAGGGCGTCCGATAATTGTCCAGCCTTACGTACCACGTTACGTTCCATGTGCAGATCCGGAGGTCATTGTCCTTTTTTCGTTTGCTTGGGTCGTCAACTTTGAAATCATTATCGTTATCCGAGGCTGCTTGTTGTTTCGGAACAAGGTCTTTTTTTACGTGGTTGGGTAGTTAACCCTACACACAACCCCCAACCTGGAGGGCCAGGTCCTTTTGGATCCCTTCGGACACAAAGGGCTGGAATATCCAGTGTCAGTACCCTGCTGCAGGGGTGTGAGTGCTGCCGTTGGCTCACCAGGAGCTCATCCGCCACCATCTCTACTTCAATACCCTGTCCTAGTATTGAAAGACCCTGAAAGACCTTTAAACCAAATATGTTGGAGTAGCTCCTTCAGGGGTTTCTGCTTTTTTGGCTTCTGAAGTTCACCGTTGATTCTGTCCTTCGAATTCATCCGCTGGGACATTTACACGAAAGCTCTCGTAGACCACTGAGATTCGTGCAGTCAGTCATTTTTCGCAGAGCAATTATAGTGTTGATCACAATTCTTTTGTGCCGCATTCCTTTGTCAACACTCGCACTTACTAGTTAAGCTGGTCAGCTCTGGACGGAGCATCCCAGGTCCCAGTGGCACAATTGACGTGTCCTATAAGTTGCAGCATCTGGGCGCCGACAAGTTGGCACCAGTCAGAGCCTACCCGAATAGTACAACGCCCATCCACCATCCAGCATCAATTATACCGGTTATTAATTGATGAAGAAATACTAAATCATTGTTGATTCTTCTCTGTGAGAGGGTTTGAAGATTTAATAAGCGAATACGATTTTCATAAGGAGGGAGATTGAAAGGATCTTTCCAATGAAGACCTTTGAGAGCAAAGCGTATGAATCTGTGCTGTATTGCTTCGATTCGTGATTTATGAATATCATAAAATGGTGACCACACCTGAGAAGCATACTCTAGATGGGGACGAACATAACAGTTGTATTTGCTTTGTTAATAATGAGGTTGATGTGTTCATTACATTCGAGGTTGGTACTAAAAAGAACGCCGAGGTCACGGAATCTAGAAACTTGAGATAGGGATTGTTGCGATATTGAATATTCTCCAATGCTAGGAGATCTTTTGCGGGTAAAGGTCATACTTTGGCACTTGGAAGTGTTTAAAATTAGCCCGTTCATTGAACACCATACAACAAAACTATCGATATATTTTTGTAACAAGTCGCGATCTGAAGCATTTTTGATGATTTTAAAAATCTTCATATCATCAGCAAAGATTAAAATGTCGCTATAGGAGATGCAAGAAATTACATCATTTATTGCAACAATGAAAAGCAAGGGACCAAGATGACTACCTTGTGGCACGCCAGACATAGCATTGAAAGGTTTTGATAAAACGTTACGAAATTTGACTTCATAAGACCTATTTTTTTGTAGGAACTTATCCAAGCAATAGTTAGTGGGAAATCCAAAAGCTTTTAGTTTATAAAGTATGATGTTATGAGACAGTTGGTCAAACGCCTTAGAGAAGTCAGTGTAAATGCAATCAAGTTCGTTTCCACATTCAAGGGCATTGGAACACTTGTGATGAAAGGATAGAAGGTTAGTAGCCGTCGATCTTCTTTGCATAAATCCGTGCTGCTGGTTGCAGACAACATTCCTTGAAAAAAGGATACGCTTTCGCAGACTACTTGTTCAAATACCTTAGGTATACATGAGAGCTTTGAAATAGGTCTGTAGTTTTTTATATCGGTTTTTTCACCCTTCTTGAAAACAGGTGTGATAAAAGATTTTTTCCAAAGAGTGAGAAATATTCCAGATTTTAAAGAAAGTTTGAAAAGATGTTCGAGTGGAGAGCATAAACGTGAGGAACACTTCTTTAAAACAATTGAAACGTCATCATTAAGAGAAGAGAGATAGTAAGTAATTCTATCTCTTTGAATAGGGATATTATTAAAATTCACTTGCGAGCAGTGAGTTAAATATTCAAAATATTTTTCATCAATTTCTAGATTTGTATTACAAAAAGACCCATTAAAATGGTCTGCAAAGGCATTGCACACGTCGGGAGTATTTTTTAAAGAAATGGCGTTATAAATAAAGTTGGCTGGATAGCCGTCTGATCTTTTTTTAGAATTTACAAAAGGCCAAAAGCTTTTTGGATCGCTTTTCAGAGAACAGCCCATTTGGGTGACGTAGCTAGAGTACAGATTCTGAGAAAGTGTTTTGAAGTCTTCAAAAAAACTTATAAATATTTGGTGGTCAGTTGGAGAAAGAGTAAGTAAATAGGTCTTCCAAGCCTTGTTTCTTTTATTCCTCAGAGCCTTTAGTTCCTTGGTAAACCACTGTTGACAAAATCTAGCATTTCTGAGCGTCTTTTGGGGAATGGTTTTTTTCATGCAATTTTCTAACACGGAGTAAAAGCAAGCGATTTCTTCGTCAATATTTGTAAGGGTTGATATATTTTCAATAGCAGACCTGCTTAATTCAATCGAAAGCAAATCGAAATTCGCCTTTCGAAAGTCAAAAGTATATAAACAGTCATTTGAATTATTAATAACGTGAGATACGTTGCTTAGTTCAATAAAAATATCTAAGGGGGGATGAAGATCATCAATTCTAGTAATACCTGAATTAGATTGAAGAACAACCTTGCTAATAGCTTTGGAAGAGAAAACAAGGTCTAAAATACGGTTTTGGAAATTTCTAATACAGCTTACTTGCTGTAAGTCAGTAGATATAACATTATCTAAACAAGAAAGCTCACGCTGCAGTGAAGTTAGAGAGGGTTTTTGGAATGATCCATCGTCAGAGGGTAACCATTGGACATATGACAAATTAAAGTCACCTAGTAACAGAATTTGGCTTTCTAGGTCCGACAATTCAAAAATATGATCCAAAATTAGCGACAGTTCAGCATATGCAGAGGCTGAACTTTTTGGGACAATGTAAACGTTAACGATAAAAACATTTTTAGACAGTGTACAGACTTGAAACAACATCAATCGTCAGTTCAAACGGAAAGAGTATACGAGACGACATATGTATATGTATTCCTGACCGAAATCAAAACACCACCACCGACCTCATCTGGCCTGTCTATGTGCCGATCTTTACGGTAGACCGAGAATTCAGGGCTCAAGATTTTGGAGTTCAAGAATCTTGGACTTAGCCAAGTTTCAGTCAAAACAAACACGTCATGTTTGAAAACGTGGGAGTTAACATACAAATCAGCAGTTTTACTGCGAAGACATCTTACGTTTTGATAAAAGAGGGAAAATCTAATTAGTTTTTTGGAGCAGTATTGATAACCAATTTGGTTTTAACTCTCCTGTTGATGGAGAATTCTTTAACAAGAGCACCACCAGGCCAAGAATTAGTGTCACAAATAGACTCGAAAGACGAGGGCGGGACAAGCAATTTGAACGAAGACACAAAGCTATCAGTTTTGCTTATATTACTACATTTAATAAAATTTTCATTAGAAATCAACGTTTTTGAAACGAGGTAATGCAAAACATCGTTTGTATTAAGATCTGGTCTAAGTCGAGACACAAAAATTAATTTCGGTTTTGGAACCGTCTCTATTGGTGTAAAAGATGCACCAGACTCTGGTACAGAATTGAGATTAGTTGATAAAGATCTATTTTCGAGATCCACTACTTCAACCACTACTTCCATCGGCACAGAAGGACTATTAACTTTGACGGAGTTGCTTCTCAATGTCTTCCGCTTTGAAGGAGAGCTCAAGTTTTTGCTAGCTACTGTTTCTTCACGATTTCTTTTAGTGTTCGTATTTGGAAGTGTGACAGAGCTTTAAGATCCTTCAAGTAAAGAGTTTTTTTGGAAATTGGAATTTCTGAGTCCTCTGTAGATGTAGACATGTCAACAGAGCTACAGGGAGAGGAAAATGATTATAAGTTCAAAACTGATTTACTGAAAATTTTGTAGAGCTGGTCAAAACCTTTCGACAGCTTTTCAATATCTAGTTTGAACGTAGACATTTTAATTGCTAAGTTGGAGAGAGATATCTTTTTACACTCCTCACAATACCAACAAGCACTTTTGAAAGCACTTATTTTATCTAAAAGCGCATTGTTCGCCCCAATACATTTTGCATGAAATGCTTTGCCACATACACCATAGCATGCAAAAACTGGTGAGTTCGAACTATCCAGACATTTAACTGTTGCACAATCCATAGTTAGCAAGTAAAAAAAATATTTGGGAGCAGAACAAAAAAAAATTTCAAAATATTGGGCAAAAAAAAAAAATTTTTTTTTTGGGATGGACTGGGTGTTGAACCTAGAATGGCTTACTAAGTGCGTACTAAAAAAAAAATCAACGCTTTAGTTTTAAATTCATTTTTTATTGTATATCACTTAAAACTACTCACATGCTAACAAAAATATTTAAACTAGCTTACATAATAACTAAATTAACTTACTGACCCTAGGCGGGTACTCTAAATTACACAATAACTTATTTCTAATGCCTTTCGGCCTAAAGATACAATATATCTATTTCAACCTAGAACTAATATTAATAACTAAATAAGTTTAAAAAACTTAGTTTCATTGATAAATTTTTTCTCTTTTTCTTAAAAGAAAAAAAAAAAAATCAACGCTTTAACCAACTGCACCAAGCAGACGATAATAAAGAGCTCACAAGTTAAATACATATTTGAATTGTAGTTATAGGAAGAAAATTATAGTTTGAGGAGAAAGGATAGATGAGGAATTCAAAGTTGTTAAAGGGAGAGACAAATATTAAAAAGAAAACAACTCAAACTTCACTCAATTAATGGGAACGGAGAAAAAAAACTTTTTCTTACCAATCACTACACAAATTAGCTAAACAAAAAACTTGGAAATATAGAAATTAAGTTGATATATGTATAATTAAAAACAACACATCAAACAAAAACTCGAACTTTAAAACACTTATTCAACTTGCAGTATACAGGGTGTTCCGTACTTCGTGTATTATCCTTTGGGGTGTGATTCTTGGTCATATTCTAAGAAAAAAAATGTTCTACAGTAAAGCTCAATTCTCAACTTTGACATCACTTTTTGACAATTTAAGAAAAGGCTAACTTTGGTGTACCCTGACCTTTGTTAAATTCGATATCTCTGTCGAAACTGATGATAGGAACCTAATCTTAGACTCAATTTTTTGTAGAAATAACAACCTTTAAGACTGTATTTAAAGGCTTCCATAGGATTAGGGTTGCCAGATTTTCAATTTTAAGTGGTGTTCAAATTTTCTTCAAAGTTTTGACTTTGAGGTAATTTTTTTGGAGAAAAGGCCTGATAAACATAGAGTTTCTTTATTTTTTACAGATGAACAAAACAATAATAAAGAAAAAACTCAGCATTAAGTTAACTCAAAAACCCATACATTTTATGATACTAAGAAAAATACGAGAAAAATAAAAGGTAAGTCCCTTTTATCGGATCGAGTCGCATATGCAAACATCAATCTGACGATATTTTTCAGGTTTATCAATTGCAAGTCGTTCAAGAATGTCGATTATATTTTCATAATCAATAAAGTTCAAAGGCAAAAAATCGGTTGTTGGATCATGATTGATTACACAAGTTCTTTTACTGAATATTCATGAAGCGCAATCAGAAATTGTAACATCGCTATTATTTCACAAAATATAGATTCAGAGAAACGATTTTTTAGATGGGTTTGAATGGTACATCAGCGCCTTTCAGAGCGTGCTGTGTGTAAGCTTTCACTTTTGCCTAAAAGGTGCCTTTTCTCGGATCGTGTCACATATAAACTTTTTTACATGTAAATTTTTGATCGAAATATATTAACCAGATCTAAGCATCAAGCGCATTTTGGATGTTCTGGTCGTGGATACGCTGTCTCCACATCTTGACTTCTGACAGAAAATTTTCTTTCGAACAATCCGATATATCTTCGTAAAATGTGTAGAGGTCAACGCTTTTCTTTTCGTTAAATTCTTGTTTAAGAAACATTTGCCCGAGACTTTGGAAAATGGATCTGAAAATTGAGAGAACCGACTTTTAGTTGAGAAATGAACGTATCAAGAAACGGAATATAGAATGAAATTCTGTACATTGTGATTTCGTATTCAGAACAAATTCTAGTAGCATATTCATGTTCATATATAACGTGGAAAGTAGAATCTGCGTTTTCGCGTTTGTAAGTAAATTCATTCAAAGCGTCATCTGCTAGCTTAGTAGCCTCACCCAGATCTTGGTTTTTAGATTGCAATTCCCGACTCAAAAGCAAAACAATCGAATTAACTGATTCCATAATGTGACAGGCGGTTTTTGGAATTCAACCGTCGAAATCGCTGCCAAAGATGCAATGCCTTTTGCGAAGTATCTCGATCTTTCCACGATTTGATTTCTTCCAAAGATTCAATAACAGCCGGTTGCAATTCAACGTACGTTCCAACTGCTTCATGAGACTGAGCCCACCTAGTAGGACAAAAAGACTTCAACTTTTGTTTTTTTTCTCACTTTTGTTTGTCATTTTTGAAATTTCTTGGTGTAGAACGTTTTGTCTTTTTGGCCAGTGAAAAAATGCTTCAATCGCTCCGATAGTTCCTAACGGATTTTTTTTTTTTTTTTTTAATTTAAAAAAAAAGAGGAGGCTTTTTTATGCTAATCTGGAGAACTCAGACCTAATATCCAGTCCATTGTACTACCAGAGTAGCAGCCTTCCCTTTTTTTTGTGTTGCAGTAGTTGGAAATAAGTTGTTAGTAATTTCACATATATAACCTCAAGGGCGGCGTCCATATGAAACTGGGAGGCTGAAAGAAAAGTAGATGCCCAGAGCGGAATTTTTGATTCCTGACACTTCGCATGCTGCATTGACTGCCAAACTAAAGCTATGTGCAGCGCAATGTACATAAATTGCCAGGGGGAAATACGATCTCAGATGAGCCTGTGCACCAATAAATTGGACACTCATTGCCGGAGCTCCGTCGAATCCTTGGCCATACATATATGAGCAATCGACGCCAACATCATGTAAATAATTTCTTATTGAATCTGCTAAACCTCGTATATATGAATAAAATTTTGAGTAATGGACCCCCCCCCCTCCATGCCCAAATCCTGGATCTGCCACTGCTTGAATGAATTCGAAATCGAACATCCATGTAATAGGCAAACTGCAGACATGCTTACCACTCTTTTGCGTCCTTTTGACTCTTTTTTAAGGTCTGGACTCCAGGACGCCACTATTTAAAAATCATCGAAATCGGACTTGTTTCGAATGAAAAGAAATAAATGAATTTTTTACACAATGGGTTTTTTCAATAGGATTAACAAATTTATTTAATATATGTTACCAGGTTCTGCTTCCGATCTGCTGCTGTCGATAATTCGAATGTAAAGAGATCGATGCTTAAAAAATGTTCTACTTGAAGGTACAGTGAGCGATCGATCAAAGCAGAATGGAAAATAAGCGGAACTTTACATTTGATCTATGTACATATGTATGTGCACATACTATTAATGCTTAGGCAGGAACGTTAACAGTTGATTTAAAGTACCAAGTTCAATTATATGTACAAGATAACATGAAGTGAATATTTTTACAGTGTGTTTGACAAGAATGTAATGGACTGTATGAATTTACGAATGTATGATGGTTGAATGTTAATTATTATTGGATTGATTGAAAAGGCATGTTGATATAAGTAATCCATATATAGATCGATGATTCCTAAACAGGACTCCTTTTACAAATTCGGGACTCTTAAAGAACTGAAATAATTTTTTCAGTACAACATTTTCGTTGCATACTTTTTTTCTGCTTTTGTTTACATCATATTCTGAATTCAGTCATTTAAATCAACGTCAATATGGTAAAAGCATATGTATACTTTGCTTGTTAAAGATATGACATTATGAGATTTGAGATATACCAAAATACTACAATCTAAAATCTACATTTGTATTGAGCATACAGAGTCAACAGTCAGGTTGCTCTGCCTCTGTGACTGTGTGGTCCGTCTAACTGTCTATATTATTTGCTTGTTTCGACTTTATGTTTATATATGTTTACTTTTTAGTATGGGACTCTTTTTTTCACCCCAGGACTCCTTTTTTTGACTCCTTCAAAAAATTTTCAAAGGTAACCCTGCGGCCGGACACTATCTGTCCACCTATCACCAGAACCAGTATTTATGCTCCACTTTCAGTATGATTCAAAATATTCTTAAGAATACGTTGCTTTTAGATAGATATGTAGATAGATAGATATAATTTTAATTCTTATAAATTCATTACAATTTTAGGCTATTTCATAGAGAAAAAAAATAAAATAAGATGCAAAAACATCATAATTCATTTCCAGCCCTAATATTCAGAACAAATTATCTCCGGAAAAGTCCACTTTTAAAAGCTTCAATTACAGCTATACAGATAGATTTTTCTATCTGAAAAATGAAGTAAACTGCATACCTACCTAGTTAACTCGATTTTCTCGAAAATTGATATACCTACGTTGTTTTTGATTCTAGGAGACACATAAATATAGAATAGCAAAACTGAAAACATCAATAAGGTATTTACGGAGCGTTTCAAAATTGTATATAAGTATATTATACCTCAAACGCAATCTCATACATACTCGTATCTGCAGCCATTCCTAAGCCAACTTGTATACCTACTTATTAGTATTTATACATACAGCAAAAAGCAATGGGATTTTGTTTCGTATGCATGCCTCTTAAGACGCTTATTCATTGCGAAAAAATAGTTGGGCTAAAGGTTGATAGCCATCGTCGTCAAAATGGCCACTACGACCATCCACTATTTCTTTCACACATATCATTTCTTTAACAAAGCACCCCCTACAAGTCACAATGTTTAGATTTTCCAATCAACCCAGTCAGGGTTCTGGGATTAATTCAATGGATTTAGCTAATCAGAAAACTGTTGTAGTTGTATGGTTTCAGATTGACAGTTTTATAGAGAAAGAAACAAAAATACTTCAGAAAGTGTTGTTTGAATGTAGGTAGTACCGAGACCGACCTAACCAAGCTGTTTATTTTTATTTGATTTTTACATTTTACGTTACAAAGGCTTGGTGAGGTACTACAAAAAGGGGTTAAGAATTTAAAACTTAGGTTTTGTAGGTTGGTTGCAAAGAAGAAAATAAATTGGATTTCTTTCTGTTTTAGCGAGTAAAGAACACAACAAATGAACAAATCAATAGGAAATCAAATCAGGCATACACCTGATAATGTCAGTGCTTTTATTTTTCCTTTTTAAGAATCGATTGCTAAAAAAGAAAAAAAAACAGTCCGCTGCGCTGATCGATTGCTAATGCGCGTTAACTTAATGTTATGTTATGAATGACGCCTCATTTTTATCACAACAAAGAACAACTCTGTTATCTTGCTTCGCGAATCAAGAAAACATTTTTGAAACAAAAACACAATTTTTTGTTTTGAGGTGTTTTGGTGGTGGTTGTCCAAAATACAGCAAAACTGTTTCGAACCAGCATCGAAACATAAAAACTTTGTTCTTCTTAGGCTGAAAACACACCTGATCAAACAAAACGTTTTTGATTCGATAGTAGAAAAAAACCTTTTTATTTGTTTCGTTGATGTGCTTTGAAGTGAAACAGAAATAAGAAAACTGAATCAAAATTTTGTTTGCTAAAACACAACAGGGCCAGGATTTCGTAAAAACGGTGCCCAAACTCTTTGTACTAACAAATCATATTTCGAAAAAAATTTGTAATACAATAGCAAAAAAGTCTTTTGACGGCACAACCGCCTAGTGTCATACACTGCCTTATAATCGATGAGGAGATGATAAGTGTCGATTTTAAGTTGCTGGGTTTTTTTCAAGATCTGTCGTAGAGTAAAAATTTATCGATGATGGACTTTCCTGGTTCGAAGCCTCCAGTTCTGTGACTATCGCCTCGAAAATGGAACAAAATTCTATGAACTCAGTAAGATCTCGTCCCGGTTCTTACTGTTTCTCGATCGATGATATCGATGCGATGGTTATAGGACAGAGGCACAGGTTGTTAATGAACGGCTTGACACGTTCACACATATAGAATTGCACACACGATTTTGTAGGTGATGTTTAGGAGAGCAATGCCCCTGTAGTCAATGCAGTTTACTGGGTCTTCTTTCTTGAGGATCGGGCATACGATACTGAGGTTCTGATCATCATCAGGCTTTGGGCACCCCTTTAATCTAGCCAGATCTCTTACTACTTTGAACAGTTCGGCAACAGGGCTGTCGTATATAAAACGGCTTTGTTGGACTTAAGCTTAGATATTGCTACCTTCTCCTCTTCTGAGCTGGTGGGCGGTTTTATGTGTCTACCTCCTTTTAGTCTTGTATGCATAATGTTTAAGGTAACCACTAGATACATATATAGAAAAGAGACAAATTAGTTATAGAGCGAGAAAAAGCTCTAGCTCTGTACAAGCGCTGTTAAATTCTGTTGTTACAAGAGACCACATTTCTTATCATAAAGGTATTTGCAATGAGAAGGTAGAAAGATTGTTATCCTCAATCAAGAACATTGAGTCGTCGAGAAATTTGGGAGTATTGAATAAGGAAAGGATAATTGAGATAAGTGAGCATTTGATGCAAAATTATAACTCAACAAAGCTACAAGTTAATAGAGTGCATAGTGAATATGAAGAAAGTACAGAAATTTCTGATGAAAATCTATTCATAGTACCTAGGTCTCTTAAAACACAAATTAGTTTATGAATATTTAATCTTCGATTTCAAAGGCCGAAAAAGAAGCTATGGCAATCATAATATTTTGCTTATATTGAATCCGCTTGAAAATAGATCAAAGTCTATTTTATGCATTTATTTCTTTACTTGTGTACAATTTCTATATACAAATGGTTGAAGATAGTACGTTGCAAATTTTACTTATTTTGGTTGAGAAACAAAAAAAGTTACTGATTTACGAAACGCTTAAGCTCATTTCGTCCCATAGTGCGCCGGCCGCCTCCGTCCGCGTGACATTAACTGCTTCACTTCTCCAGCACAGTAAGAGGTCTTCAAATGAATTATATACATACATTCATTCTCATTATGAAGGGCGCAAAAAGGAGAAGTGATATTTAATCATCACACCGTATGTTGCCTTGCCTCTGATGTTTATACTTCTTAAGATTTTTTTTGAATTTCCTGCGCCAAGCAAGAGATGCAATGATCTAACTCCTGACATAAGGACATAAGGTAAAAAGGGTCTCTAAAGATCAATGAAATGAAGAACATTTTTTTAATGACGGTTGGCACACGACAAAATAGTTCCTGTTTTCTTTTCAATATTCGTCCGTTGCTTTTTTTGTTGTTGTAGAGATACCTACACTCTTTCCATTATCAAAACACAAACGTGAATTGTAATTTATAACGTGCAAGTTAAAAAAAAACCTCACAGATAACTTTGAGGAACTTATAAAACCTTAAACATCTGTCTATACCCCAACAAAAAGTATGCATAGAAGCCATATTTCTACTGGTGGCATATTAGCATGAGATACGGGTCCTATGGTAATCCATGTGCACTAGTCTTCTTAAGAGAGACCCGAATAAGACCAAGTTGTAAAGTGGAGATATTCACTACAGACCGATTGACTGTTTAAGGTCACTGCCCATCATTTGAAGTGGAGGTACATAGAATATACCCTTTAAGTTCATTGTCTGTTTTGCGGTTAGTATTTTTGCACCTAAATGTAAATTAGATGGCTCTTGGTTTGGTTCTTAGTTTTATATCTCATAGCCAAAATATAACAAAGAATGCAACCAATTGGATTTCATTGCGACAAAGACAAAAAAATATATTTTCTTTAAAATTAAGTAATAGTAGGGTATTTATTTTTTAAAATAAGTTATGCAGTGGTACCCTTGGCGTGATGGTTAGCAACTCTTCGATTGTCGAATCCCAACAGAAATAAAAATGTTATTCTACGGGTATCGCCTTTCGCAAGGAACTGGCAAGTTCTGCGATAGTAGATTCATTTCCAAGAAAAGCGCTCTCTCAATTCGTCGTTCAGAATCGGCAGAAAATTGTGGGTCCCTCCATTTCCCCATCTACCGGTTCCTACCTACTGAAAGATAGAGTACAGAACAAGTGCTAACGATGGAGCCATAATTTCTTAAATGAAAATCCTACAACATTGCAAATAGCACTTACTGTACTTATATGAATAAAAGTTTTAGAAGGTAGTCGTCGGCACCGAAATAAGCGTTGGGTGGATAAAGTGACGTGAAAACTCCGCCATCTTCTTGCCCCCTTCGCTGAAGGGAAACCGTGGTTGTGCGATGTGCGTCCAGCACTCACATACATATATAGCTCACAATGTTGGGCAATATAAAAAAAAGTATGAGATGCTCCGTATGACAGCAGAAGTAACAAAGTTTGATCGTATTACAATACAAGTACAAAGATCTTTAGGAGCTCAGTTGGTATTGTCATGTTCAAAGGAGAGATGGAGAGATCCCCGTCATAAAGGCCGGAAAAACAAAAAGAGGAAGATTAAAAAAAAATTCCAAAAGTAGAGAACTCACTAGAATTTCGACATTCATGGCTGCGTTATGAAATGTCTTTTAAACTACTTAGCTTTGGGCTCTGATGTTAATTTGAATTTGAATAATTTGCCATTGAAAATTCCTTTTAGTGTACATTTCAATATTTATCAAATTTAAATTTGCAGTTTCGGTTTTCCACCTTAATTCACACTAGCTGACACACTCGGCGGTAGCGGGGGGTGCCGCGCCGGCGTAACTCGGATCCTTCGGTGATCTAGTGTAGCATCGACTCTGCGTGCAATATTTAAATGAAATAAAATTACTAAAGAATTGTGAAGCATTCTAATGTTGAAAGAATGCTGAAAATCTGTTCAATAGTTTTTAAGCTCCACTTTACTTTCCCGTTCCTATATATAGTTTTTCTTACTCGGGGATAACACCGCACTGTAGTGGTGAAATCTCATCAGTGCTTTTTAAATTCTCGTTCCAGATGCCGTGTTAATATGGCTATTAAATATAGCCCATGCTACTCAGGAGTAATGAAGCACTCTAACAGCGAAAGAATTTTGGAAATCCGCCCAGTATTTGCTTAGTTCCCGGTAACGTTCCGGTTGCAGTGGGAATATGGGAATAAAATATAGTTCATCTCGTTTACGTTCTCGTTTCCGTTACCAGATGAATATGGGGATGAAATGTTATTCCTATGTTACCTCCTAGGTCTAATCCACTTCTATTCCAAATTTCATTCAAATCGGCCCAGTAGTTTTGGAGCCCATTCAACACAAACATACAAACAAAAATCATTCCACTTTATAATAGCCCTGTTTTATTGGAAATACATACATAGGTACACAGGTTTGCAAAAGATCAAAAAGATCAAATATGTAAGTCAGTGTTCAGGAAAGAACAACAGGGATGGCAGGTAAATGGTGTTTATGTGCTTTATAGTTGCATTAGTGAGAGACTCGTTACTGCACAAGCTATAAGATTCTCAATACAACGCACCTAATCGTGTAAAGATATTCAATAAAAAAGCAAACAAAAGACTCTTTAGAGGCTTTCTAAGTAAAGGGTTAGAGCTCGACTAATTCAAATAAATGATTTTATTTGTATTGAAATGAGAATAAGACTAAAGGCACAATCGGAAAAGGAATCGATTTCACAATTCATATGCCTCGTTTGCATTTATCTAATTGATGTATTAGATAAGCTTCTCCTAGGACACATTATTCATTTAAAAGAGGATTTATACATTGGTCCCTTTATTCATAGATGTATCGCTTATAGGAAGAAGGCTTGCCATTTTGTTAACAGTTTTGACTAGAAGTATTTTATTTTGGAATCAAATCTTATCCTCTTCTTTTTGACAAAATGTTTGATTGTAGTAGAGGTAAATACCAATAGTATAAGGAAATCCAGTTGTAATACAATATCGAATATCCCTTTGCCTTTTGTGGTCGGCACTTTTTATGACAAAGGTTATATTACCGCAAGACGAATTTCACTGCGAATAAGTTCGAGTATTTCAAGATTTTCTTTTTGTGAACAATTTTCGTGAAGAGGCAGCAAAAAGTGATCAATTTGTATCGACGACTGTCGCGTAACATAATTGTTCCAAAAACAAAAGCGTGTTTTCGCTAATTTGATGTTATCGGAAGCGGGCATATGATCGATCGGCAGTTTAAATGCTATCCATTGTGTACCGGTCGGTGCCCGCTATATAGCTTTTGAAGATAGTGAATGTTGGGAATTTCATCATTGTGTACAAGTGCATTTTTTCCAGATTTTTTAATCGGCAAATCGTTGTTGGTCCAATGATCAAGCGCTGCATCAATAAATGAGCGTTCGGTGACGAGAACGCTGAATAACTATTTTTTGTATCGTGTGGCGGTAAATAATGAAAGGATTCAGCAACATGATTATAATGAAGTTTGATTTGATTTTGGGGTTACAAATAATATATTGTTTGTGAATATTGATAAATTTGTATGTATGTGGAAGGACTATTTAGAACTTAAGTTTAGTGGGTTAGATTATTTAGAAATTATTAGAGAACATGTGTTCTCCATATCTACGTTCTACGTCTTCATTTTGTACTGACTTTAAGGCTCACCACAAACCAAGCGACCTTGGAGTTGTGTTGTTTCTGTCGCGTCAGCATGGTAAACATAACAACGCTAAGTAAACATAACTATAGGAAATCGATTTGGATTGTGAGAGCCCTTAAAGTATTTTTAAACTATGAAACTTATAAACAAAAAATAGAAAGGGTTAAAACTCTTTTAAGATTTTTAAAGTTTGCTTTAAAGCGTTTCCCTAGAAATGAAATATAATAACAGGTGATTGTTGCTGGGAATACAAACTCTTGAGGCAAAACGTAGAATGTATATAGTTTTGTTTGTTCGGGATATTATTTGTAATGATACTGATTGTTCTGATTTGCTTGCTCTAGTTAACATTTATGCTCCTTGCAGACCATTGAGAATGAGAGTATATTTTTGAAGTGCCTCATTCGACTAACTATGGGCAGCAAAAAAAAAGCAATTTCTCGATTTTGTAAAATTTTTAATACTTTTTAATATTTTTTTTTTAATTTAATGCTTAATCTGTTGAATGTTGATTGTACTATCGTAGATTCAAAAAATAAATAAATAATTAACTTATTAAATAAATCATTAATAAACAAATAAAATTTCTTGAGATTTTTTTTCAAAGCCAGCTAATGAAAGTATTGTATTCACTGAAAAAAGATAAATTGTGAAATGTCACTTTTTTCATTGATAGCCAAGCAGCAATAAAATCGATTCCTGCCACTCTAATA
Organism: Melanostoma scalare; assembly: GCA_949752695.1. NCBI lineage: Eukaryota > Metazoa > Arthropoda > Insecta > Diptera > Syrphidae > Melanostoma > Melanostoma scalare. The sequence goes on from OX456984.1 coordinate 281,091,978, forward strand.
AAATCAAACCTAGCTTCTTGCTGTCGCGAAGAGTTAAGAGCTAATGGTACGCAGTATAACGTTAGACTTTCCGGGAGCCGAAAAAGCGGATGAACTGTCGAGAAAAGACTCAACACTTGACCTAGTCTCATAGACCAATCAATCATGGTTCCACCCTATGCAATTAAACAGATTATTGGTAACAATAATAATATAGAAACTCCAATGAAAGATGGGAATGCCTGGATTCCTGTGCGTCATATCTAGGAAACTATGGGAATATGGAAGATCGCTTATCAGTATTCTAACCAGACAAAAACTACTATAGGCTACCACAAAAAGAAAATGGGTCTGCCATTGATGCAATGACGAAGACGAACATGAGGATACATTCACGTCTTTTGTCACTGCCTAGAAATCTGCCACACCAGGAAAAAATTCCTCGGCAGTTACTTTTCAACGAACTAGATTTTCACTTAAAAAGAGACATTAGCTTGTTGAATAAATAAGAGCTGCAAAATAGCCTGATTTCGTTTACATGGAATAAGTTAATCCAACAGCGTCTTATGAGCGCCCTTAAAACAGTTGGTAGTTAGGAACGAAAAATTGAAATTACAAAATTTTTGTATATGGACCGGTCTAACAGTTATTTCATATGCCTAATTTTCTTCAGCAAACCACAAAACAATTTTAAAAATTCTAATGAATGATTTTTAAGTCTTGTTTCAGGTTTTAAATAAAATAGAAAAAAATGTTCTAAATCTATCAATTTCGCTTAGAAAGGAGTCAACGAAAATGAAGAGAAGGAAAACTGCTTTACGTAGGTCAGTGGCGTAGATAGGGGGGATCAGGGGGATATACCCCCCTCTAATACAGCAGTTTACCAAACATTAATGTATTAACAATCCAGGTGATGCTCTTGCAAAGCTTATAATGTAAAATCTTCAAAACTGTGATCTGGAATATTTATTTTTTTGATCGGCCAAGGGTACGACGGAGCAAGCAATATGTCTGATCAATACAATGGTGTTCAGGCAATTATTCGCCAAAAATTAGCTCATCATGATCCGTACGTCCATTGTGCAGCACAGTCTTTGAACCTTGCTATATCTGTTTCCAGCAAAATACCAGCCATTAGAGACTTCCTAACCACAATTGAAGCAGTTTACAATTATTTCAATACCTACACCAAAAAAAAAGATATGCCGCAAAAAAAAAAAAAATAAGCGAAAGCGAAGAAACTCTACAAAAAAGACATTAAAAGGCTGAATCTGACGCGATGGATCTCAAAATATCAAGCAGTTGAAGATTTTGAGGAGCTATTTCCGCTTGCGTTCGAGACTCTTGACCAAATAAGAACATTGGAGAAGAGAATTTCTTCTTGATTAGCTTAAAGGTTATAAGTATGGTTTACCAACTCTCGTTGCCGTTAAGTGTTGAGTTTCAAAGAGTGAATTTAGAGTTGGTCCTAGCTATGGATCTCGCCACAGATTTAAGGGATCAACTAAAAATTAAACGAGCAGAAGACGACTTATTTTCGAAAGTGTTTGAAGTTGCAAAAAAAATTGACTTCTCCTTGACATTGACGTTAAACAACAAAAGAATCGTTCGAACCCTTCGGTTCAAAGTACAGAAGAATATTTTCGTGCTACTGTTTTCAATCCTTTTCTCGATTTGTATGTAGCGGACCTTGGAGAAAAATTTACAATAACCGTGAAAACTTACTAGACAGGTTTTCGGTTCTTTCCAAGGACTCTTCGTTAGAAATAGACAGGGCAGCAAAAAATTTAATGAAACTGTTGAGTTCTACCAATCATATTTGGCTGCCGGAACATCTTTTGTTCTTATAGAATTAACAACTTGGAAGAGATATTTGATCCGAATGAATAATACTTCCTCTAAGAAATAAGAATTCATTGGAAGCGCTCGATAGCTGCCCCGAATAAAGCTTTCATAATATATATTTTATTAAAGATATTAGCCGGTTTAAACGTCAACGCTTCAAATAACTTTCTCCAATTTAAACAGAATAAAAACAATACAAAAGCATGACAACGAAGTGAGATTCTTAAAAATACATCTATTATAATGACAGTGAGAAGAAAAGATTAGGATGTTTACTTATTTGCTCGTTTGAATGGTTTGGCTGCTCTAGCTATTCATCGTGAAATACCTATAACAGCAGGCGAAGTGTTTTATCTAAAAAGAACAGAAAAATGTACTTTATTTTGTGATTTATTTTTTAAATTAATATTATTTACTTATTAGATCAATATTTATTTTATTTATTATCTTTAAAAAACATAATTTTTTATGGCATACATTCTGTGAAGTCTTGTTATTTGTTTTTGTTTTTAATTATTAAAACTTTCAAAAAAATTAGTGAACTAGAAATATCACCCCCTTTTGCGAAAAGCTATCTACGCCACTGCCGCAGGTACTTGACACTTAACAGACGATGCAAATTTATTATTCAAATTCAAATTTATTTCATCTTCAGTGTGATTGGGTTACATGGTAGGAAAATTTTATCATATAGAGATTAGAACACAATGATTCTTAGCAACTAAAGATTTTATAATATATATTAGAGTTATATGAAAGTGGAATTTATCATGAGAAAAATTGGGAAAAAAACTCAATGGATGCAAAGAAAACTTAAAACTATGATAAAAAAAAACTCTTAAATCTAGCTTAATACTATCTTATTCTAATGGTTAAACAGTGAATTTATTGTTATATTTTCGTGACTCAAGCATTTATTCTCAAATTTATTTGAATGTGTTGTAATCTTGGACTTAATTGATGGCATTTTTGTGATGTCATGCAGTGCTAGTGTGGAAAAATGCCAAGGAAGATGCATTATCATTTTTAAAGCTTTGTTTTGGCAAATTTGGAGTTTTTTCAGGTGACATTCAGCACATTTATACCAGCAAGGAGAAGCATAGACTAATGAAGGTAGTATGACGACTTTATACAAAAGAAGCTTATTATCTTTGCTTAGATAGGAATTTCTGTTTAGAAGTGGGTATAAGATTTTTATTAGAACACTTACTTTTTTGATAGAAGCATTAATATGATTTGAAAATGTTAACGTTTTATCGAGAGTGATACCAAGGTATTTTATTGTAGTTGTCCATTCAATTGGGGTGTAGCAGATTGACAGATTGTACTGAGGTATGTTTGAGGCTTTTCTCTTTCTTGAAAAAAATATTGCTTGAGATTTCGATGGGTTTATTTTAATTTTCCACCTGTGATAAAACTTTTCAATATGAAATAAAGCATTTTGTAAGTTCGTTAATAGACTTTGACAGTCATTGGAACTACAGAGTATAGCTGTATCATCAGCGAAGAAGGCGTTTTCACAGTTTGGATGATCGTGGGAAATCGGCAATGTACAAGTTATATAAAAGGGGCGATAGGGTTGATCCTTGTGGAACTCCCGCGTTTTTTGGGAACAGAGGAGATGAATCCAAAAGAATTTTGACATAAAATCTTCTATCAGTTAGATAGCTTTGGATGATTTTAACAATGTAAATAGGAAAATGTTGAATGAATAGTTTGTGAAGCAGGCCGTCGTGCCAGACACTGTCGAATGCTTTTTGAATGTCAAACGAAACCATACCTAATGATTTCTTATTTGAAAGTGATTCTTTTACTATGATTGTGATTCTCTTCAATTGGTGTGTTGTAGAATGATCTCTTTTAAAACCAAACTGTTCGGGTGGAATAAGGCTGTTTGATTCCACAAACTCATTCATCTTCCAAAATATAATTTTTTCAAACAGCTTACCTAAACAGCTGAGTAAGCTTATTGGGCGATAACTAGATGCCTGCGTTAGTGGTTGTGTAGGCTTAGCTATGGGTATAATCTTAGCAATCTTCCATCTTCTTGGAAAATATCAATGTCGCAGACAACTTTAAAACAGGGTTTTTATATAGAGAACAGCATTTTTTGGTAAGTTTTTAATGACTCTGTTTGAAATGTTGTCGTTACCAGCCGCTTTTTTAATGCATATAGAAGAAATGGTGTCTTTTACAAGAGATACTGGTATATGTATGTTACTTATTTCTATTGTAGATGAATTAATATTGTTGATACTTTCCTCTACTATTCGTTTAGTTTGAATGTCACTATATAGTCTTCTGTTATTGAGTGACTAGAAAGGAAATATTTACCGAATTCAGTGGCTTTCTCTTCATTTGTATATAGAACTTGGCCATTGCATTCAAGGTATACGGGATTCTATTATTTTTTTTTCTTAAAAATCTTTGAAAGTTTCCATATTTTTTGGTCATGCCTGTCAATTTGGGTTAGCATTCGATTCCAGTTTCTGTTACGTATATCCTGCATTTTTTTAATAACTAGTTTGTTAAGCAAATTCAGTTGAAATTTCAGAAATAAGTCTCGTGACCTTTGATAACGTCTGCGTATTAAATAGTGTTAAATGTTAAATAGTGTTAAATTAAATAGTATTAAATGTTATCGTCCTTCGTACGTCGTTTGTTAGCAATGAAATTTCATTATTGTTTCTATGGGATGTAGAGAGCAATGGGACAGGCGCCTTAACCCCATTACTAATGTAACATTCAAATCTATTAACTTTATCATCAATTTCCTCTAACGTAAAGGTAGAGGGTTGAGAAAAGTCAGAAAGTGAATCGCTTACGCAGCGTTTAAATTTTTTCCAATTAGCCCTATTAAAGTTATAATTTTCAGGTGTAGCTGCAGTAGTGAATAATTCATTTAGGTGGAAAACAACTGGCTTGTGGTCAGAAGAAAGATCATTTGCAACAATGGGTCGTGACATATAATCAAATGAGTTTGTCAGGATTAGATCTAATGTTGAGGGATAACCTCTACCATTGGATGGATAATAAGTTGGCTCAGATGGAAAAGCAATATCAAAATCTTCAAAGACCTTAAGCTCGGACAAAATATTACCCCAGGCGTTTGCGCGTACACAACCCCATGAGGAATGACGACAATTAAAGTCTCCGCATAGAAGATAGTTTTCTTTAGATCTTATAAACTTCAAGATGTCAGACTTAAATTTTTGTTTCTTTTCGTTGGTAACTCTACCGCCAGGAAAATAGGCAGCTATTATTTTAAATACTTTTGTGGGACTACATTCGACTTCAATTGATAGTGTTTCCATTAAATGAGTCTTAGTAATTGGAACTAATTTATGTTTCACAGACCTTCTTATGAAAATGCATACACCTCCACCCCTCTCAGTTAATCTATCCAATCTGTAACAATAGAATTTTCTATTATATATGCTAACATTTGGCTTAAGCCAGGACTCAGTAATCACTGCGATATCGATATCATTTTCAATTAAAAAGTTGAAGCATTCTATTTCTTTGTTTTTTAAACTTTTAGCATTCCACAATAGCATTTTTAGTTTATTGGCCATTGTTAGTATGAAGATATTTTATGCTAAGAGCAGCAATAATGTTAAACTGGTCTTGTCTAGTTTTACATAAAGATAATTTACTTAACATTTCATTTTTTAGGGCAATGAGCTCATCGAAACTAAATAAATTGTTGTTGTTTTGGTTTGGTGGACATGTAGCTGCTGTCATTTGTAAACAGCTGTTCGTGGATGTTGCCGGTTGACTTCGTGGTGAAGACTCTAGACGAATGTTACTGGAATGTTGTTGTTTTTTCTGAACTAAGCCAGGAAAGTCAGCGGTGTTGAGGTTAAAGCTGATGTGTTTGCTTGGGTGTGGTTCACGAATGACATTTACCGATCCAAATCGTCTACTACGATTCCTAGCATTGAGTCGGTTTTGTATTTCAATGAATTCTAACCTCTTTTTACATGAGGTGTCGGTGGCTGAATGTTGTTCTCCACAGTTAACACATTTGGGTAATTTTTCTTTGTTGGTACATTCTTGTATACCATGCGAAAATTTATTATAAAACAATTTAAAAATCATTCAGTCAGTGGTGATCCAAATAATATTTCCACATCCTACATGATGCTAAATTTTTTTTTTAAACCACAAACGGAACACAGGAATATAGAAAAACTACTTTCCTAAGACTGGGCTAGGTACAGATTGCATGAATTTATTCCCTAAGCTGAATAGATGCATGTTATCCAATGCACCTGAGCCCACATGTTATGCCATCCATTAACTATTTTCAAGACTATCCTTTTTTAAATTACCCCCATACGAAATATTAAAATTTAAGGAGCACCCCTTTTTCTATGCCTGACTTAACATAAAAAGAATGATTCCTGTATTATTTTTTTTAACAAGAATTGAGTTTCTGAAAATCACAAATCCGGAACCAAGGTGGGTGTTTGTTCTTTGTTTGTATACAATATACATATATCCCTACAATGCTTTCTTTGATAAGACATCTTTATCCAATTTTTAATGGTAATAAAAAGACTAGATTTCTTATTAAATTTTATTCCATTTTAACACTTTAAAATAGTACTGAAGTAAATTGTTCTTAAAAATGGAACCCTTTGCTTGATTAAGACCTATATTTTGATACCAAACTTTTTTTCCTAGCCCCAGGTCCAGCACCAGCGCCAAACGTCAAGCAAACAACCCCACTGTGTTAAATTTACAAGCTTACAGATCAAATTCATTTTCACTTTTAAGTTTTTCATGGTTTTCGCTTAGTTAGAAAGTTTCTATGAGGTCAAAATATTACTTACTTACTTAAAATTTACTAAACTTTTTCATTGTTTTCAACCGGGTTCAAATTTGCCATCTAGTATTTTCGTTCAAATTCACACCAGTTTTATTTTATACAAAAGAGAAAAAATGTTGCAGATTTTCCTACAAAACTTCATTAATTCTTTGCCCAATGGAATCTTCCAAGTTTTTGAAAATTTAGGAGTTTGTAAAAACTACACTTACTTTCAATTTGATTGATGGAATCAAAAAACCTGATGTTTTACCTACTTCGCTGATATCAGAAATATCAAATTAGTGAAAAAATCTCCAATAACGTCGCGTCGTTTAACGAAACGTCAAATGCAAGCCTCTAATTCAATGAAGGATGAATCATATAAGTGGCTACAGCAAACTCATTTCAATTAACATTTTCATTTCAATTTTAGTTATTTATGTGATAAAGGGCATCATATTCAACATTCAGAAAATTAGTTATAGCAATGTCAGTGCTTATACGTTGTACTTTCATAAATATTCAACTTAGTATTACACAATTACAAAAGAATCGTGTCTAAAAATCGAAGTTTTACATCGTTGGACCTATTGTAAGAACAAAAAAATTATTTGCGTTCATAAAAATTTCCTTCACAAGGTTTAAGGATTCAATGCACATACATTTACAAAACAAAAACATCAACCTTTCATCGAATTCTATAATAAATAATGGCTCTGATTAAAATTGAACAGCTTCCAACAAGTTATATGCAAATACTTACTTATAAAAAGTAAAATTCAATCTGTATTCCGTAATCGACCACGACAGATGCATCACCAGAAAGGTACACTTAAGCTTAGTACAATCCACAACAACTACCTTTTTCATATGGAATATTATTGATATGGCAGTGTAATATTAATTGTATCGTCCAATCTACATATATGAATGCCGGAAAGCATTCAAAATGTCCTAATAAAATGAAGGACCTATGCAACATCAAAGAGACTTAAGACTCATCATTCCGACAGGTGTATCAAGAGTAGGACCCATGTGTCTGAACCTTTTTTAACGTCGCGTCGTCATGTCCCAAATGAACGAAAAGAAGAAAACAAAATACCAAATGCCAGAATGCCAAAGAAAAAAAATAAAATAAAATAAAACAAGGCATCTGTTTCTAAGAGTTAACGCATGGCACGAGCTAAGAATGGAAAGATATGTATCTCTTCGAGATTTTCGGAGTCTTTTTTTTAATTAATATTTTATATATTTGCATGCTCTAGCCTATTCAATTATATGTATACTTTTATAGATAAATTTTAGTGGTAAATCATTTAACTTCAAAGAAGTAGCTTTCTTTTTGCCGAGCTAGAAAAAGTCAACAAAAGAAGCAAAATATTAGAATCTTAAAGGGAAAATGTCGTGGTTTCTTGGTTTGGTTTACATGGGTCGATAACTATACGTAATTTGATGATAATGATAAAGACGAAGAAAAGGAAGATTAAGAAGAAGAAGAAAAAGGAGAAGAAGAAGAAGAAGAAGAAGGAGAAGAAAAAAACCAAGATGAAAAACAAAGAGATCACATTTTTTTCAATTTCCATCAAAGTAAATAGAGAAAGGTTTAACTATTTAGAAGGACCTCAAAACATCTAAAACTCACAAAATAATAACAATTTCGCATTTATTTATTTACTTAAATTTTATTTAATTAACAAAATATTCATTCATTCTTAAATTCTCTTAACAATCGCAAATTTCATCTTATATCTAAAAGCAGTATCTTGAACATTTTTTTTTAGAAGTTGAAGTCTATAAATAAATATTTAAATAATTGTATAAACTAAAGTAATATATAATATATATATTTTTTTTAAACCGAACTAGTTTATCTACAAGTCTTTTTGTCATATTAAAATTGTGTTTTAAATTTAAGAAATGATCTTTATTTAAACAAAATTATCTTTGGTTTGATTAGCTGCTTTGCCCTATTCAATTAAATACAGGAAATAAAATAGAAAAACAATCAAAAAGCATAAGACTAGACAAAATTATTTTTATGTACATACATACATTGGTTTTGTGTTTAATAATTTAAATTAATAACAAGCTTTGGTTATAGGGACTATTGACAAGGCTTAATTACTTGAACAATGAACATTTCATCTAATCAACAAACAATAATATTCATATTGATAAAAACTATAAAGCTGTTAACAGCTGCTTGATACCTCCATTTTTATAGACCCTGTGTTCTCTTCTCCATGACGGTTTTCACGATGACGTCTGAGATCGACTTTACGCTGAAACGATTGATCGCAAATTCCACATGCGAATGGTTTATAACCCGTATGTTTGCGCATATGGGTGATGAGATTTGAGCTCTGACTGAATGCTTTCAAACACACTGTGCACTTATGCGGTTTTTCTCCTACAATAAGAAACGAGAAATAAAGTTAATGAAATTGTTTTACCATTTATTGCGTGGGAATGAGTCGGGGATATTCAAGCTCATGCAATCACATATAACCAATTAGTTAAATTAAATCAGATAAGGATATTAATTGTTATAGAACGACTGCCTTGGCAAGGTGGAGATATTTTTGTCATAATAGCAAGTGCTTTATGGTCGGTTTCCGTATAATCAGGACATTTCACCGAGTTCTATTGGCAGCACATTTTTTTAATTGAAGTAACTTTGAGTATTTAAATCATTAACCTGTTCTTGCAAATGACAAGGGTGGATAGAGTTCTATGGGTAAATAAAATTGTCACTTACCAGTATGGATGTATGTGTGCTTTTTCATGTCAGATTTCTGATGAAATCGTTTTCCGCAGTATTGGCAAGGATATGGACGTGTATCGCTGTGTATGAGTAAGTGAGTCGACAGAGTAGAGGAACGTTTAAATGTTTTTCCACACTGCTTGCACTGAAAATGTTAAAAAATAGTTTACAAACCATTACATTATATCTGAACTGAATATATGAGGTTCCTGTTGGTTAAGCTTTTTGAGGTTCAGACAACGAATAATATTGATATTGTTACACTGGTCTTCCACTAGAAATAAATGATTGCAAGAAATCTCTCATGTGCCTAGCCAATATTTCTGGTGGGGGTCTTTTATTTTTTATTTTCACTTATAAATTTCGGGGCCTCCACTGAAAATGTTAGTTACATGATATATTTCTTACAATCATTTATTACTTGTGGAGGCCCAGTGTTACGTTATGGACAAACATCCCCGATAGGTTTTTATGTAGTACTGAGCAATGTTTCCTTACAAAATGCACAGCTTAGTTTAAGAAGTTCCTAAAAGTATTAGGCATTCTCGATGTCAACGAAACGACGCACGCCGACCTACGTACAAAATTTATATATTTATACATACTGCCCAATTTTTGAAACTGAAATTGTTTTTGGTTCAATGGTATGTAGCTACTGCTACATATACGTTAGCTTTTAGGTTAAGGCCCTTGATGTGACCTTTTATCAAAGGAAAGCTATAATGATTTGACAAGAAATCACATTAGCCGAGTTCACACTACACAATTAGTTGGACAGACTTCGTTTGACAGATGTTGGATGGTCGGATGTAGTTTGAGTTCAGACTTATCAAACTAGTCGTCCTTAGTCATATACTCCACTCCGTCCAACTTCTAGATTTTCAAAAAATATTTGAAAACCATCCAACAAGTTGGTCAAGCGGTCGTCTGAGGTTTCACATTATCCACCATTGGTCGTTCAAGCCAAAGTCTGTCCAACTGATTTATCAGTGTGAACTCCGCTATTGCCTCTCGATCAAAACAAGAGCAAAATTATATACATCAGAAAAACGTTGAGAAGTGTAATGCTGGAGAGAACAATCTTTACAGAAAATCGAAGTAAAGTGTGCAATTCTCTCAACTCTTCTTTTATTTAAAGTTTCAAAACCACAGAACAATTTAATTACACAAACAACCTACAAAATGTTTAGTGATGGTACTAACACTGGATGCAAATCGACCTCGAAACTCTCCTCCGTAGTCAGTAGAAACAAAAGACGCAAAATTTAAGTTTAATTGAAATCAAAGCACTACTGGCAATATTTTGACAAAGCTTTTTTGAGATAGTTGTAGGTATTGGTAGCTCCATAGAAAGTACCTTGACGATTCCTAAAATAAAAAGATTTACGCCACATTTGTGCAAAGTTGATATACAAATAAAGCACAAACACATGTACCTAATTGAATATCAATACTAACAGTTTAACGTTTCAGTATAAGAATGAGTAGCAAAATGATTTTTTATAATGTCTTTTCGACAATTCGTTAGCAATCTTTATAATTCAATGAGGATGTATACATACTCGTACCTACATTATGTACCTATAGGTATATGAATAGAAAGATAATGATTTGACAAGAAATCACATTGCCTCTCGATCAAAACAAGAAAAATTATATACATCAGCAAACACAGCTAAGTCAATACCTACTCTTGCGCTACTGGAATAAGAATGATAGGAAACAGATTTCAAATATACGCATCACACAAATCTAACAGACATTCTTCCAAGACTCAACAAGTCTGTTGTTTTGTTAAATACAAACGCCAGGACAAAACGATCTACATCTTTTGTGGATATGGAGAAAACAGATTTTTTTGTTGAACAATCGGATACCTGTATGTATACCTCCATTAAAAAAAAAAGAAAAGAAAAAAAAATAGATGGAAAATATTAAGTCAATGTCTGCTATAGGCACGTTGACACAAGTGACAAACTGTTGTCGCGGTGTGAGGTGTTTGCATGTTTGTTAACTTGGTCATTTTGTCGCTCATTGAAGTTATGGGATTAGGTTGATCTATGCTATTGTTTCTGTTTGTTTTTCATTCCGGTAACTACTTGACTTTTCCTGCAGATGATGACACGTCTGTGGCCTTAGTCAAATAGTAATTAAGAATTGATTGTTATTTTACAACAATTGGTTTGTTAATGCTTTCTATTTACTGGGATTTCAACTTCCGATCATCACGGTAATGATTCAAAAGAGGATTTACATACAACATTCATCAGTCTGTAGTAATGTCTCATATTGGCGTAGCTAAGGTGTGGAAGGCCCCTGATGTGAAAAATAAATTTAAACCACTCTTTTCAGGATGCGGTTTTTAAATTCTTATTTTACTTTTTTTATAGAACAACTTTTTGTACACAATGCTAGATTTCATAGCAAAGCTATTTGTACCTAATTGGAATTTTAAATGTAATGTGAATTTTATTACTTGGCTAACCGTTGACTCCTCATTCAGCTTAAGACGCAATAGATTGTAGATGGGTTGGGTTCGAAATCCCAGTTCTTATATTCCCGCTTATAAAAATCCCGGCGTACGGTACGGCGTACCCCACAGGCGGATCACTAGTGTGAAGCAGAAAAATGGGAGAGTTGTGATCGCTTCAAGATCACTACTCGTAACGCCGCGCCGGAAATGGAAAGAAGAAGAAGATAAAAATCCCGGTTTTGAACTCCCGCTTTCTAAAATTTAGTTTTTAAAAATCCCGTTTTTTTTAAATACCGCCTTTTAAAATCACGCCTCTAATAATCCCGTTTTTTAAAATCCCGCTTGTTATAATCCCGCTTTTGCAATCAAAACTAGTTGTTTTATTTGCAAAAGCGCGAAAGGAGATCAAAATAAAGGAAGCACCAAGTGATTTGTTTTAAATACATTTATTGTTATTATTGTTAACCAAATAACAAAAATTCAAATTATTAGCATATCAAATTATACACTAAAAAAAAGAACATAGAAAAGGAACTAATAATCATCAACAATTTTTCTTATACTAATTTTATATTAGTGTAATTGTATGCTATGAGCAATGCGACGTAAAAAACCAATTTTACTAATTTTTTGCCTATTTTTTTCGTAGTTTGTAAAATATTAAAATAGATACAAACGGGATTGGCGGGATCTTAAAAAGCGGGATTTAAATAAATAAGGATTTTGATCGAGCGGGATTTTAGAAGTCGGGATTGTAAAAAAAACAGTATTTTAGTAGACAGGATTTTAAAACTTTTTTTTCGGGATTTTTGAAAAACGGGATTTTGAAAAGTTTGATTTCGATACGCTCCCATTGTACATAATTGAGGCCCTGATAGCAGAAGTGGCGTCGCGTTACTCTCAATTTTTCAATTTTGTGTTTATTGCACTACCATCAAGAGAAATAAATAATATTTCACCTAAATCAAAAGGAAATCGTTACTACTTCCTTTTTAAAGAGAAAAATGAAAAAAAAAAAATTTTTCTGCACGAAACTCTTTCTAAAACAATTTGCGTAACCCACTTGCTTATAAAGGAAGTTCAGGTGGTGCAACCCTCAAAAATCCTGTATTTAATGCTGAATACTGAAATATAAAAAAATGCAAAATGTATTTCCGACAAACAGCATTCGTTGCGATAACATCGTCTCTCTCTAGTCTGCGATCTGTCATTTCAATCAATAATACATACCCACCTAACCTCAATTTTTTACTATTTTCCACAAACGTGTTTAACAACTCGCGAGTTAATAGTGATCGATTCCAATTGCTAAAAGCCCATCCCGAAGGGCAAAAATGAATGGGAACAGATTCAAGGGGCTTTCTGCGGAAATGCCCCTAAACCCTCCGCCCCTTCACACACCTCCAAAAAAAAAAACAAAAAGTTCTAATTTCGTTGATTTCCCTCTGCTTCCATCCAGAACCAGCACAAGAAATCCCAAATTCCTACTGATCTCATCAACTGATGAAAACAAACCACTCTCCACCGTAAGCATCTTCATTCTAAAGAAAGCAATTGACTCAATTAGCAAAGAATATGAGTCCGTCTCCCAACTCCGTGATGGGAATATTCTCATTCTTGCAAAAAACAACACTGTAGCTGAAAAATTCATAGCGATGTCTAACATAGCTAATATATGCCCCGTAAAGGCTAAATACCATGATCGCCTTAATTCCAGCAAAGGTATAGTATACGCTCCCTATTTAATCAATGTTCCAGAGCAGGACATAGTATCTGAAATGGCCACACAAGGTATCACTGAAGTGTACAAATTCTCGAAAACCATCGAAGGAAAACAGCGACCTACTGGTCTCATGCTATTCACATTCAATCTCTACCAACCACCAACCACAGTGGAAATAGGCTTTTACAAAGAAAGAGTTAAGGAATACATCCCCAACCCTATGAGGTGTCGCAAGTGTCAGATCCTTGGGCACACTTATAAAAGATGTACCAGGGAAGAAACTTGCGCCACATGCAGCCTCCAAGCTCATGAAAATGCTCCCGAAAGTTGCATACGTATTATGTGTGCAAACTGCCCACCAACCGCTGAACCTCATCCATCCTCCTCCCTCAAATGCCCGAAATACATCAAAAATAAAGAAATCCTAACTATAAAAACAAGAAACAAGTGCACAATCGCTGAAGCTAAACGTCTATACAATATCAACAAACCAACCGAAACAAGCGTCAACAATGTTCCTTATAACACCAAAGCTAAAGCAGCCAACAACATTTCTTCAATTAACTTCGACTCACACAATAACCCAAAAGCAACTACCAACAATCCTCCCTCTCAATAACAACCTTCAAATACCTCACAAACAGCTAACTCTTCTCTTTCCAGGTCAACACATCAAACCTCAAACAGCACAACCACGAGCACCTATGCTCTAACCACATCAATCAACCAAAAAACATCAGAAAAAGAAGATTATCAAAAAAACCAAAACAAGCCGAAAAATTACGATATAAACGAAAAAATGAATGTCTCTGACTCAGAATCAGAAGACCTCAATAATTCATCACCAATCTCTAACATTACTAAATCGCTAATCCAGAAAAATAAATATTTCCTGCCCCAAAAAACCAATCATGATGAACAACCATCTCAATAATAATAAACAACCTGCAATCCTTAGCCCCGCTGATCGGAGGTTGAGCTGCTCGGACAACAACAATTGTCCAAGCAGCTCAACCCCCGGACAGCGGGGTTATGATTCCAATACCAACATCAATTTGTCAACCCAACCACTCTCACAACCAAACCCAATAAACCACAATAATCATATAATATCTTCAAATGCCAAAAAAAACAATTTTGCACTACACTCAAATAAAACTATCGCCCCGAAGCTCGCCTCGAATCAAGACAAAGCTCAACTTAAGATTCTTCAGTGGAACATAAAAGGCTACATAAACAATTACGATGAGCTTAACCTACTCATCAAGGAAATCAAACCTTCAATCTTATGCCTACAAGAAACACACTTCCCCTCTAGCGCAACCCCGATCCCGCATAAAATTTATAAATCCTACTTTTACAACTTGCCTGCAAACACAACTGCGAAACAAGGTGTTTCACTATTAGTAAAAAACGACATACCTCACAAAGAAATATCTATCAATTCAACCATAGCCTGTTCCGCAATAGAAATATCAGCCCCATTAAAAATATGCGTGGTATCCTTTTACATACATCCCCAACAAGCATTTTCTAAAGCCGACCTAGATGCAATATTAACCCAACTTCCCCGCCCAGTCATATTAGCTGGTGATGTGAACTCATGGAACACGCTTTGGGGGTCACCCCGCTCAAATCACAGAGGCAGAACCATTGAAGCATTCCTTCTAGATTCCAACCTTTCCATTTTGAACGACGGTTCACCCACTCATCTCTCTACGCATAACACGCTAACACATGTAGATATAACTTGCGCTTCACCTGAACTTCTTCCGAAAATAAGCTGGAAAACTATAGAAGATCTCCATAACAGCGATCACTTCCCAATTTTGACAACTATCAACCTTAATCATAGCCTTAAACCCTCCACCTTAAATCCAAAATTCAAAATCGACTCAGCAAATTGGCCAGCTTTCAAAGACTATGTCTCACAAACCCTCTCAAACAGTGTCCAATCACTGAACACTAACAAAGAAGCAGCAACCATCTTAAAAGCCATTAGGTCCGCAGCCAACATCGCGATCCCACAAACCCAACCGAAGAAATCACAAAGCACCACCCCTTGGTGGAACGCCGAGCTAGCTGAACTCCGAAAAATCAAAATAGTAGCCTGGAAAAAATTCAAAAGCAATAGAATTCAAACCAACCTAATAGACTTTAAAAAAGCCAACGCGAAATTTCGAAGACAACTCAAAATAGCCAAATCCAATAGTTTTGAAGAATTCACTTCTTCAATTAACCCCAATACTCCCGCAAGCAAAGCTTGGAACAAAATAAGAACCCTTACTGGTAATCCAACTTCACTAAAAATCAATCATATAAAAACATCTAATAAACTAATCACAGACCCATATGAGATAAATAATGTTATCGCACAATGCTGGTCGGAGTACTCAAGCGACTCTAACTTTTCAAATGAGTACAAACAAAACAAAATACTCTCTGTTTTTCCTTCCCAAACAGTCGATTGCAACGCAACTATCATCGAAAGAGACATCTCTCCAACTGAGCTACATTCTTGCCTAGCCAAGCTCCAAGGAAAAACGCCGAGTCGAGATAGAATCTCATATCCTATGATTAAGAATCTGCCTGAAAAAGGGATACTCAGAATTCTCAGCCTCTACAACAACATACTAAAAACAAGTGTCATACCACAACACTTTAAGATCGGTACAATACTACCTATTCCAAAACCTTGTAAAGACAGACTAACGGTGGATAGCTATCGCCCTATTTCCCTTCTGCCATGTCTGGCAAAAGTACTCGAAAAAATCGTCGCAAAAAGAATCATGTGGTATGCCGAAATCAAAAAACTCTTAAGTCCAAACCAAGTAGCATTCAAACGTAACAGAGGTAGCACTGATGCGCTACTCTATATTGACGACCTAATTTCTAGAGCATTAAGCTCCAAAAACCACATGTCAATACTCACATTAGATTTCGAAAAAGCATTCGATAGAATAGGAGCTTGCGTTATTCTAAATAAACTTAATGAATGGGCCGTTGGTCCCAAAATTTTCAATTATGTTAAATCCTTTTTGAGCAATAGAAAATTTTACGTAAAATGCAACAACTCCTACTCCACCTCGTACCAACTCGACAACGGTATTCCCCAGGGTTCACCGTTGTCAGTAGTACTTTTCTCAATTGCTTTTCAAAACATTTGCGAAATACTTTCCAACCACAAAAATATAAAATACTGTATATACGCAGACGACGTTTATATTTTGTGTAAAACACAAAACATAAACGACGTCGAAAACATTTTTTCTAATGCAATTAAAGACATTTTAGAATGGGGAATAACCTCAGGCTCTAAACTTTCTATAACAAAATGTAAAATTCTCCATATATGCCGAAAGCACAAATGTACACCAATTAACTTAAGCATAAATAATGTAAATGTAGAAAACGTTAAAAAATTGAAAATACTAGGATTAACATTTAATACCAAATATAATTGGCGTGATCATTGCTTAGAACTAAAGAAATCTCTAACTCTCAGAACTAATATTGTTAAATACCTCTCAAATAAAAAAAGTAGCGTACATGTTAACTCACTCTGTAATATTACAAAATCATTAATATTAAGTAAAATAGATTATGGAATATACATACATATATGGAATCTTATCTAAAACTACACTGAGAATCATTAAACCAACGTACCACCAAGCAGCGAGATGTAGTGTGGGCGCTTTCCCTACCACTCCCATCAAAAATATACTGGCAGAGGCTGGCCTACCCACTATTGAAGAAAGGAGAGATAAAATAACTCACAAACTTTACGCTAAACTCATCACAACATACAACTCGCCAATTACCAAGGAAATAGACCTTATGATGATTCGCAAAAAAACCTGCAAAATCCCTTCAGGCCTCTCCAAAATCTTTCAATCTAATAAAGACGAGTTCCCAAAAAATGAACTTATTAAAGTTAAAAATCCACACCACCTGGAACCCCCTTGGCTTATTGATAAAACCTCTTTCATAATGGAATTAGCATCATATAATAAAAACAACACAGCCGATATAATATATCGGAAAATATATCAAAGCATTGCCGCCAATCTCAAACTCGATAACTGGAACTTCATGTTCACGGATGGGTCAAAGACTCGCGAAAGTACATCATTCGCAATAGTTAACGAAGACGGTTCAACGATCCGACTCGGAATACTCCCAGAAATATCATCCATCTTTACTGCGGAAGCTTTTGCGATCTATAGTGCCATACAAGAGGCTATAAAATCCGGTACCAAACAGATTATTTGCACAGACAGCCTCTCTACCATCAAAGCTATAACAAACACAAACAATGATGTCAACATTATCAACAACATACGATCTCTATTAATTAAAACATATCACTTCATAAAACTCATGTGGATCCCAGGACATGTTGGCATTCCTGGCAATGAAAAAGCGGATGAAGCTGCTAATCTTGCACACAGATCACCATTGCACCTCTACAACTTCTATACCAAAAACGACATCACCAAACATTGCATCAAAAAAATCGCAAACATCGAACAAAACGAATGGCTCATGTATCACCATCACTACACCAAAGTCAATCCGACAAAAATTCCAGCCATCTATCCTACAAACATTCCAAAACACAAGATAAAGAACTACATCAGATTACGACTTGGTCACACCTCTGCCACACATCTCCACCTCCTCAAGAAAGAACCCCCACCCATTTGCCCCACCTGCAACACTACTCTCGACTTGCATCACCTGCTCTACAACTGCAACATAATAAAACCATTAATCACAAATACACTAACTGATGACATCATAGAAATCCTAAAAAATCCAACCGAATCAAATATCCTGAGAATCAACGAAATACTCTCCAAAACAAACTTCCATTTATAAATACGCTTAATAATTCATTCTACTTATTAATTTGAAACAAAATTACTATTTAACTCTACATACATATGTAAATCTTTTGAAACTAAATTACTTATTTTATAGAGCGTAAGACCACAGTTGTTTCTAGCTCGCCCTTTGTATTAACATGTAATTCATTACTTGCTTAATAAATGAATAATAATAATAATAATAATGTTATTCTTTTAGATCTTTTGTGGTTACGCCACTTCTGTTCTCAAGGACTCTATTATATACTTTATCATAATTATGTTTAATACATTATTTAAATCTCGTTGGAAAGCTCAACTCAAAGGTGTGCCAGTATAATCAGCTTCTTGAGAGTTGAGACACGTGGTTGAGTTATAGTAACGGTGCGCGTCCTCTTATTATAATTTCGCAGTGGTTTAAATCTTCAACTGAACCTGAACTTCAATTTAAATTTGAAGTTTAACTCGTATCATGTTGTAAGACAGCGTAGGTATAGTACAAAGTAAAACTCTCAATTAATGGCTTGTATTTGATATTGATTACACGAGTATTTTTAAAACGTATAAAAAGAGCAAAAAAGGCGGCTTCCTTATTGACTGACCGGGCTGTCATTTAATCTGAGGTCAAATCATCATTAGCCAATTGAATATTTTTCACCCCAGGGCCAGTGATGATTATTTGCGTCATTTTTAGCAGATCTACTTAATTTTTTTCTGGGAAAATTAACTTCGTTTTATTAAAAGTCATAAGGACATGGATGATTTGGAGATCCATTGACCTCAACTCCAAAAATTGGTGTCTCACCCAGGTACGACAGTGGGCTCATCAGTTAATTTATTTTATGTTCAAAAAAAAAAAAAATTCAAGAAAAGGATAACTATTTCCAAATTTATTTTTTGGTGTATTTATTTATTTATTTATTTATTGTTTTATTGTTAGGCTTGCATTTTAAGATACAATATCTTATAATCTAATACAAGCATTGATTTGTAAAATTAATCATAGACTACAATTGGAATTTGAAATTTATTCAGAGCTATAATTATTTGTAGTTAAAAATTTAATTATTTATTTATTTTAATTTTAACAACTAATTTCACGAATAGCTAAAGGCAAAATTCAATATTATTTTTCATTGATTTATCATTAACAAATTCATTTACAAAATCAATTGGCTTTAGTAAATATATATTTGAAGTAATTATATATTTGAAGTAATTTAAAAGTCAATTTAAAAGCATTTAAAGGCATTTATATTCTGCAGGTGTTACTGTAAAGAAAGGTGTCTCTTTAGATCTTTTTTAAAAGTCTTCATTGTTCTTGCAACCCTTATATTACGCGGAAGATTATTCCATAGCCGCGTTGCTTGGACGAAGAATTGTCGTTCGGACGTCAAGCAAGTAAAACGAAAAGGTAAGATTTGTTGGGGCTTTGTATGCATGGGGCTTTTATAAAAATAAATCGTCATAAAACGTAAACTAAAACTACTAAACTAAACTTCGCTGTAAATACATGGAAAATGGAATCCATGTATTTGGAAGGATTTGTTCCATTTTGGCTAAAATTTCAATCAGCTGACACGAAAAATGAAGTCGTAAAAGGAAAATAGAAAACAATTCAAACAGAAAATAGTAATTCAATTGAAAATTTTTTTGTCAAAAAAAATTCTCTGGCTTATTTGCCATCGATTGGAATAACGTTTGTTATTGTTATTCAATTCCAACGAAAACATATATGTATAGTTAATATTCCATTTAAAAAAATTTCTTGATTCGTTTTCCTAATCGCTATAACTGGTTCATAAAATCCTAACACAAAAAATGAAATTGCATCAAGAAACTAGAAAAATGCAGTTTTAACAAAAAATATTTGTTTAAATATACATTTTCTGGGCGCAAAAAATTCTTTGAGTGATTTGCAATCCATTGATATAAGATTTGTATTTCAAATCGAAAGAAAAACTAGTTTTTATTCCATTTGAAAATTTTTCCTGATTCGTTTTCCTTATCGCTATAACTGGCCCCCAATTGTGCAAAACGACACAATTAATAGATAAGCTTACATAATATTCGAAATAGTACAGGATTTTGTCTACCTAGGATCTGCTATAGACACCGAAAAATAAACATCAGTGGTGCAAAGATCAACCAAATAATTAATCTTGTTAACTGCTTTGGGTTCAGAAAAAGTAAAATTTAACGTAAACTCTTATAATACCTTGATCATCCCAGTTTTCCTTAAGTCTTATATTATAAATCTAATATATAAGTCATATAAAATCTATAGCAAAACGATTGTTAGAGGATCGAGGCTATTTTAGTGCAATGTATTCGTTCGCTTAAAACAGCTGTCATAACAAATAATTACCCTTTACTGCAAGCTGAATGCTGAAAATTTTTAAGTATGTATTTGTGAGAAAGTATAAGTAACAAAACTAATAAAATTTATTTTTCTAACAAAAAAAAAAAAGGATCCAAAAGTGATCGAAATGTCAAACAAAAACCCGTAAACATTTGATCTGAATGGCTGAATATGTTCAATAAAACGAATATAGTTTTTAGTACCGCAATAGTTTGAAATATGTACTTTGGTTATAAATATTTTTCAAAGAGAACTGGCGGACGGCGGTCCGTCAAACTAAGTTTCATCCTGCTTGATCTAACGCAAGACTACGTAAATTAAAAATAGATAAAACAAGGCTTTTAAAATTTACCTACAAGCCAACTAACAAACTAAAATTATTGCTTTTCATATTCACTTTGCAAAGAGTAAGTTCTCCTGTCAATATTTATTTTAGCCGTTACTGTCTGAACACGGTAGAAAAGAATCTGAGACAAATCAATTTAAAACGAAAATCTTTATGCGAAAATAGATGTTTTCTTCATATGAAATGAAATGAAATGATACCAAATGTCATTCCAGCTGATTTGTTGAAAAAAGGTTTCATCATTAATCTCGAATTAAAAAATTATCTTTATTGGCTTAAGCCCTCAGCCCTCACATTAAACTTGACAAAGTACCTAAATCTAACATATGTCCAGAGAGGTGCAAGCCGCGCGGTGGCACGGCAGCGGGCGGTGGTTGAAAAAACGCGTGCACAGAATTTTATATCTTCCATAAGGGAAGAAGCCCTTCAACC
Source organism: Melanostoma scalare (assembly GCA_949752695.1). Lineage (NCBI taxonomy): Eukaryota > Metazoa > Arthropoda > Insecta > Diptera > Syrphidae > Melanostoma > Melanostoma scalare. The sequence continues at coordinate 281,113,586 of OX456984.1, forward strand.
GTGTCGAGTTTCTTCTATCCTTATGTTATTACCTTCCTACAGCCAATAATTGTTCAAGCTGTTGATGAAGTGAACATATGAGTGTTGGATTTTTTTGCTAGGTACCTATAAACGATATACCTTTTACCGTTTCACCTCAGTGTCTGCACTTTTTTCTGTCGTGTGCCAGAGCCAGTCTTTGTTTTTTGTTGTGTTGTTAATTAAATGATAATTATGAAGCATTTAGCATAATTTTTAATCCCGCCCACGAAGCGATTCAGTGTATAAGTAGATATAATGAAGATTTGTATTTAAGGATTTTATTTTGATCAAATGAATCGGGTCAACTTGTAATATTATTTGCGGAAGGGTTGCCTATAAGTGCGCAGCAGAGGTAAGAAAATTTTATTTTAGAATAGGTAGGTATTGCGCGAGCTGTTGAGCAAAGGGTTCATTTGCACGGAAATTATCAATCAAGAAGGGGAAATCGCTGTCCTCACTCGACTCTTTTATTAAATGGGGACAATGATTGTGTGTGTGTTTTTGGGGTTCTCATGCTCTATTAAAATGTTTATTGGACATTAATAATGACAATTGAATACGAATTATCAAAGTGTGTTCAATTTCATTAGTTTTACTTTTTCCGCGCACGCAATGGATATTTTACGAATTTATCTAGGCAAATAAAAATACACAGCAGAAGAACAATTGCCTATCGTGCGCCAGAGATTGTTGTAATAATCTAATTAAGACATTTTAAGGGAATTAAGGGGAATGGGTGAGAAATGAGAATTAGTGTATTTATTTTTGTCAAAATAATTGTTTGGGGTGCTTACCTGGAAGTTACGGTATCCTCGTTTTTCGTCTTCCTTAAACGAAGAACATATATTGTTGGTGGAATGTATGAGGGATGCAGTTGAATCTGGATGTTGTTCGTGGGCAACGTCTTTTTCAAAATTAACTGATAGGTCAAATGCAATTTTGTTATTGTTATTACGGATTGAACTTATATTATTTAAGCTGTTGTTGGTTTTTGCCTGAATTATACTGTTGTTAAGCAACGGGAAAACGTCCGTGCGACTATGACGCAACAATTCGATGTCATGTTGGCTAGTTGGAGCTTGCAATTGACGTGACAGAAACTCCAACTGAGGGTACATGCCTTGTTTGTAAGGTGTCTCAATTTGCGATGCAGGACAATTGTCGATGGATGAAGTAGTTATGCTTGAAATTTGATTTGAACGATTTTTGTTGTATCTAAATTTTTTGACAATTGGGTCAATAAGGTTCGAAGATGAACTTGTGGCTTCTTTTTCGCACATACTGGCTGGTGACCAAATGATCGATGAATGCGGCCGCTGTTTCTCATCTCTGATCGTTAATGTTTGCTGATGATCTTCATCCACAGCACTTGTACAGTTTCTGTCGAACTGGTATGGAGGTGAATTGGATCTTATTTTTGTGGAAAGATTAAGCGGCATCTCTTCTGTTATAGACAGCTCCTCTTTTTCCGGAGTCAAAGTGTAATCCCGATCCCGCAAATTTGAGTAGGTAGGAGACTTAGGTGTGGTTGGAGTCGTTGGTGTTGTTAAGCCTGATGTTGAAGGGAAAAAGAACTGTGGCCAGAGCAGGGCGCTTGAGTACAATAAGGGGTTGTACAAGAAGGGCAAATCTAAACCGAAAAAAAATCAATATTTGTTTAGAGAATTAATTAATCTTAAACTAACTTAAGTATTTAGTATCGATTCAGTATTCTAAAACTTGATTCTAGCTGCATACCTACCTACCAAGGGTTGACAAACCATGAGGATTTCTCATTATTTTCTTAAATACAAATTATCTCAATTTAAGTTGCAATATATTCTCAACTTTCAAATATTATAAACATTAACAAAAGCGGGTAAGTAGTTCGCAAACATACTAACAGGTGCCCAGGTGGGGTAGGTTAGGTACCTATAAGTAGGTACACATAAATGAGTAACGGAATTACAAATTTTATTTCGGATAAAGTTACAAAAAAGCAAAGATTCTTTATGCAATAAACAATTCAGTTGTCCATAAGGATCACAGTAAAAAATGCAATTGACAAGGGCCTAAATATTAACTTTGAATAGGTATAAGGAAAGCTTCGTCTCATTCCTTTATGAAGTCTGGGTTGTTTGTATATAGTTCTTCTGCACCAATTTGGTAAAATAAAGGAATATTTTAAAAATCACTACTTTTTGCAAAGTTTCCTTATACGATCTTCATAACACATCATGATCTTAACGCACTAGAGCTAAGCTTAATTAATTGATACTAGCTTTATTTTTTGGTGCATATGTCCTTAATTTTAGTTTGCTTTTATAATAAAAATAAAACACACTTTCAAAAATCGTAGGTATTCAGAATCAATCGAAATGCCTTATTTCACTTAAGAATTATTACCTCGACTGCTTAGTTTGTGCCCAGCTGTCACCAAAGCTGTGCTGAATGCTGAAGCACGTTGTATCCATTGCTTTGAAGATGTAATGCTCATATCAATTACAGTATTGAAAGGAGCTAATTGTCCTTGCTGGGATTGAGGCGATGGCGGTGGCGAAAGATGATCCATTTTTTCCACAATAACTGAAACAAAATATTGTCTTGGTCATCATAGATTTAAGGATTGAGCGACAAATTTTTTTATGTTATTTGAATTCAAGTTCAATTACGGATAGAAGAGTTGTAATAATTGCAGTTTCTCAAGTGTAGGTAAATATTTGAAAATAACATTAGGTAGGTACAGAGTTTTAATTTTGACGAGAAAAATAAATAATCAGATTCGTTCTGACCCAGCACAACCGACGCCGACGGTTATTGAAACAAAATCCTGCACTTCGATCGTGTTGTGGCATATTAGCAGGATGCTACAACGGATGTCAAGACAAATCACAATAACAAAACACAATATCGTGAACTAGATACATAATATCTATATTTGATTCTATCACGATCAGATTCCATTCTATATCTCCAATAATAGAGAAAGCAATACGATATCTTACCTCTCTTTTAAGTAAGACTGATTTTTTATTTTGCTAGCCAACTCAACACAGTTTATTCACAACGATAAGGTAGGTAACAAAATGTTTTCAAGCTACATTTAAAAAGCGGAAGCTTGTTTAAACTGAACAGGTCTCAAACTATCATCAGTTTTTAATTACTTTTTTTTTGCACTTATATGTATCTCAGAAAATATATTATACAGCGTTTTGTCGAACCATCGAATAGGACTCAGCGCCAAGAGACTTAAAACACGACCGTTCGGCTTGGTGCTTAACACCTGACTGAAACTCTTACCGGGGCCTCAGTTCTAAAAAGCCCTGCTTGAAAAGCAACCTGGTGCTGGTGGAGTCCTTTGTATATTGATGTTGAGCCAGGTTCCAACCTGAGTCCGATGCCGATACTATGTGTATTGTGTTACAGAGGCAGACAGTGAGAAGTCCAGATTCTCAGTCGAGCAAAACAAACCAACCACACATACAAAGATAGGTAGGTAAGGTAGACGGAAACAAATGTGAGCAACTACCTACCAACCACCGCCACCGGTATGGGTACATGTAGAAGTTAAAGATAAACTCCTGCTTAACAGTTTTTTGACTTGCCGCCAAAAAAAGAAAAGCAATAAAAAATCAAGTAACCGCCACACTCCAATTTTAACAGAATTTGTAGTTATAAGCAGGCTCCCTGTGCCCTGTGAATTGAGAACAATTTAAATTCATGGCTGAGGAAAGGTGTACCTACATTGTATTCGTCATATTTAGTCTTAACTTGACGTGGTAAACAAAGCATATACCTTTGTAGGTATTTAGATAGATGTAAGAGTGTATTTACCTCCTATTATGTATTTAATTAGATGAAATGCTGTCGTATTTGTTTTGCAACTCGAGCACGGCTTGTGTTCGATGAAATTCTATTGGATTTGAGGTGAGATTTGGATTTGTTGCGAGGGTGGATTTTTCTGTGCACACACGTAAGCAGTAGCAGGCGTTATTTTAACAAGGTTAGTATACAATACACTATACACATGCACCATCAGTATGGCTATATTTGCTTATTATTATCATTATTTTTTAAAAATACCTCTGCATAGGTTTTTGACGAATGTTGTCTGTTGTCTGATATCGGCAAATCAGGGACATTTTTAATCTTGTCAAATCGGTTTCAAAAACGGATTGAAGTGTACACTTCTGGGGCGCAAATTAAAGCTCACTTCCCAGAAAAACTAGATTGGTAAGTAAACTACCTACATAATATAGGTAGGAAGGTTGACAAATTTTTGTTGCACCTTAGCTAACGAAACATAAGACATAAAGGAGCTATAATCAGCAAGAAATCTAATTAAGCGAAAATATGCTTGAAAATGGAAATAACCTTGCTGTTTTATAAGAAATTGTAATTTAGTAATTTCAATCGAGAAATATCGGTTCCTCATTGAAACGTTACCTAATTTGTTATTGCAGAGTTTCATCTACGCTTGTGTTCGTTTATAGGTAGATATGATCTGGATTGCTGTTTATGATTACTTAAGCATAACTAAATCAGTGTGGTACCCGTGGTGTGATGGTTAGCATGTCCACCTGCTAACCAAGAGGTTCGAGGTTCGAATCCCAGCAGTGGCAAAAATGTTTTTCCACGGGTATCGCCTTTCGCAAGGAATTGCCAAGTCCTCAGTTAGTAAATTCATTGCCATGAAAAGCGCTTTCTCAATTAGCAGTTCGGAACCGGCAGAAAATAGTAGGTCCCCTCCATTCCCTCACAAGGCATGGTTGTGAGAAATGCGCTAGGCCCAGGGGCTCCTCGCTCTGTTGTGCCACCCTATTTTTATTTAAGCATAACTGGTTGGTTAAGAGATGCGACAAGAAACTTAAGCCTTGAATAAACCAAACAGTTCTTAATAAAATAAAAATTAAAAATAAATTACGTATAAAATGTTATAAGCATCCAACTAACAGAGCTCTGAATGTGCGTTATAAAACTATGTGCAAAAATCTTAACAATGAAATTAGAGCTTGTCGTCGATATTACTTATAACTCTTTGCTTAATAGATCTTTAGGAAATCCTAAAAATGAATGGAAAGCAATAAATAGTATAATAAAGCCTAATGCTTCAAATAGGCCCACTCAAACTATACTAACTAATAATGGATTCGACTTCGATGATCCTGTTACGGTTGCAAATATTTTTGGTAACTTTTTTGGATCGGTTGGTCATTATCAGATTCAAGTTCTTTTTGCGATCAGTGTAACGATGATTTGAGATATATTGAATATTTAGCTGAAAGGAGTTTTTACTTTAAACCTATCACTGGGTCTGAAGTTTACTGTTTAATAAACTGTCTTAACAAATCGGATGCACGTGGGGAATATGGCATACCTATCCCATTACATTTTGAAAATGATTTCACTTAATGTTTCTGATATCCTAGCTCATTTGTTCAACTTAAGCTTTTGTACTGGCGTTTTTCCCGAGAAATTGAAATGTGCTATCGTGATTCCTGTATTTAAGAAAGGTAATAAAAATGAGGCTAACAATTATAGACCTATATCATTGTTGTCCTCGTTATCTAAAATTTTTGAAAAAGCTATAAAAAATAGAATGTTACGATACCTGAAAAAAAAAAATTCTTCAGTTCATCACAGTTCGGCTTTAGGGAAGGACTATCTACTGAAGACGCCCTTTTAGATTTTTGTTCTATTATTAATAACGGTCTCGATAGTAAAATGTATTGCGCTGGTTTGTTTGTAGACATAAGCAAAGCATTCGATACTGTAGATCATAGCACGCTCCTCTACAAACTTCAATCGGCTGGTTTTCGAGGTTTCACTTATAATTGGTTTGAGTCTTACCTCAAGAACAGAACTCAAAAAGTTAAAGTTGAGGAAAGCTTCAGCGAATCTAGGATTTCAAACATTGGTGTTCCACAAGGTTCGGTCCTTGGTCCCATTCTTTTTCTCATCTACATCAACTCTCTGTTCGAACTACCATTCTCTGGTAAAATAACAGCTTTCGCAGATGATCTTAGTCTAGCTTATAATTCATCTAGTGCATTGGATCTTTTAGCTGATTTGAATCATAATGTCCATTTATTGCGGATGTGGTTTGCTAAACATAAACTTTGCATAAGCAACAAAACTAAAGTTATGTACTTTAGCTTAAGAATGCGTGATGCTCCTGATTTGAAAATTGTTTTCCATGCCCAAAATTGTTTAAAATACAAACTATCTTGTTGTTCATGTAATGTTGGTCTCAATTCATTACTTTATGACCTAGAGGCAAACTGCAGTCCAAACTGTTTTGAGAAAGAAGCTGTAAAGGATTTCAAGTACCTTGAGATTGTGTTTGACCAGACTATGAGCTGGTCTAATCATATATCAGCTTTGAAGCAATATTTTAGATCGTCAGTTAGAAGTTTTTATCATCTCAGAAAATTCTGTAATAACACAACACTTAAAACAGCTTATTTTGGTATACTCCATTCAAAACTTCAGTTGCTAGGGTGGGGCATACCAAAATAATATCAATCCTCTCCTTGTTTTGCAGAAATGTGCAATGAGAAAGATCTACGGTGCTAATCGGTTATCTCCTTCTATGGCTCTATTTAGGTCCTTAAATGTTTTGCCTCTCAGGCATTTTTATTATTACCTACAAAACATCTAAAATATTTTTTAAGAAGGGTGGCTATTTACAAAGCCCAATTTCTAATGTTCGTACTATGCGAAGCAACTTTGAATGTCAAGTAATCGTCCCCCCTTTTCGTACTACTCATCTCAGAAACTTCTACTCCATTGTGTCCTGCAAGCTCTTTAATACCTTTCCAGCAATTACTCGTACTGTTCGCTCATTGTCTTTATTTTTAAAAAAAAGTTAAAAACTGGCTTTTTGGATTTGACCACACTCAAATCGAGGTTTTGCTTTCCTATGTCTCTTGATAATGAACTTTTTCTGTCTATAAGATTTGCACAAATATGTAGTTTTGTTTTCATTTTAAAAATTTGCATTTGTTAAGAACTAAAAATTGTAATTTTTCACTGAAGCATTAATCACCCCACACTCACAGAAAAATATAATTATGTTAGTGGTATTTAATACTATTTTATTCTAAATACAAAATGTCACTATAAATAAAATAAATAAAATAAGTCATTCATGGTCTCAAGAAAAAAAAAATCTATATATATGCCCCTTCCTACTTCCTATGTAGTCCTTAACACCTATACCAGCCTACTTGACATATGACCTGTACTTTGCAACGCGATTGAGCTAAATCAATGTTCAAAAAACAACATTTAACGCAACGGAAAAAATCTATATATGTATATGCACCTACCTACTTCCTACGTAGTCCTTAACACCTACCAGCCTACTTGACATATGACCTGTACTTTGCAACGCGATTGAGCTAAATCAATGTTCAAAAAACAACATTTTACGAAGCGGAACGGAAATGGCAGTAAATATTTTGGTTAGCTTTTTTTTTGTAGAAATGGAACATAATTCTACGCAATATTTAGCGTTACTTGCATTACAAAGCTATGAGAGTAGTAATTAAATAAAATTTCAAGTTTTTGTCTCCAAAATATCAGTAGGTAAAACTGAATCAGTAGAAATCTTTAAGTATCCACCTATCTAGGTACTAAATTTCATCAAATTCGATTATTTGAAGTCATTAAAGAGAAAGAAGGATTTGCAGAAGACATTATTATCTGAGGTATTTTTCTTAGTCTTTTTTGAAAAAATTATATCTGCTTTAAGATAGATATAAGAAATACCTACATATATCTGTGACATAAAGTTGGATAACAATTGTTTTCGCAGTTGCTGAGATAAATGAGCTCAGGTACAACTATTTTAAGACCAAAAAATTCAGTTCATATGTCAAGAATCCCCTTGTTTGATAACCCCAGACTCTTCGCACGTAGTTTGAATGCTGAATTAGGATACAGGAAGATATAGAGACGTCGCGTCGTACAGTTGGGCATTTCGTATGACGGAATCTCAATAGACAAAAAAAAAAAAAAATGGTGGCCATGAGTAACAAATGAAGGTTTCCCGTTAGTAAGCATTGCAATGTACCACTGGCAAAAAAAAATTTATTTTTAACTTTTTTTTGGTAAACTGTATGTTTTGATTGTGTGTGTGAATTTTATTGTCTCTTCAACCAAGTGTAAGTAAGAAGTGCAAGTGGTGAGTCTTGAGCTATAGGCATGTCCGCATGTCGTTTAATTATAAACGTGAAAAAATAAAGTGAGCATAGAAAAATTGCTTCAGGTAGGTATGTACATATTTTGTTTTAAAATTCATTAAAAGACTTAAATACAATTGTTTTTGATAAAAAGGTAGGTATGCAATGCATAAAAATAATGTATAAAAATTTATTTATTTCACACGTTTCCTACAAATTGAGATTTTGTTGGTAAATATAGTCTGACTTCATGTGTATATGCTGTGGAAACGAATGGGGTGCTCATATGTGTTTGTTGATCAATGTTTCTCAAGGTTTTCCTTAAAAGACTCAAAATGAGTCTTGGTTACAAACATCAATTGGCTTTGAGCTTCTTAAGCAGGTAACCCCATCTAAAAGTCTTCGTCGTCTATATTGAAAAATCGTAGAAGAAAGTACAGATCGAAGCAAGCCGAAATTTTCAAGGAAATGGTCTAGAAAGAAATGTAATGAAAATGTTTTTAAATTTAATTCTAGCAACATCAGATCCTTTTGAAACAAGGTTTAGGCAAATGCCCAACAAACAGCTAAAAGCATTTCCTAAAGAAGGGTTGAATACAGTTGTACTTCATTACTGCAAAAGCTTTTCAATTGCTGAGAGCTCGAATAATAAATCATCATCAATACTCAACACATATAATAAAAACGTAACAGGTCGTTGTCTGTACATGGAAGATACATATATGAGAAAATATATTATAGGAGACCTTTATTAACGCAATAGAACCCAAAACAATAATTTTTGGAATTTTTGTCTGTTTGTTTGTGCACGCTAATCTCAGAAACGGCTTATCCTATCTAGATGGGGTTTTCAGTAATATAGTGTTGTAAGCTTCACTTAACATTTAGTTTTTATTTCATGTCAATCGGTTGATAAATAAAAAAGTTATGCCAATTCTTGCGTATGAAGTCGCTGGCACACCTATATAGTAATGGTAATAAAAGTGAGGCAGAATATTGGTTCGATGAATCTGGATTTTTGTTTTAAAGGTAAAACAGATAATAAAAGCAATTAAAATTATTTATGTTTTAAGAATTATGAATAAAAAATGGGTTTCTTAATACGTATATAAAAAAAAGTAAGTACCTATACGGTTGGTTGTGATCGCACCGCTTGAGAACGGCTCGACGGAATAAAACCAAATTTGTGTGGTAGCTTAATGGATGTTGGTAGATGGGTTTTATAAAAAAAAATCTGAAATCGGTCCCGTTCCCGAGTTATGGCAATTTAACCGATTGTCACTTTTATCTATATAAAATACACGTAAATCAACAAAAAAATGGAAACTTTGAAGCTACTTTACTTTACCGGGCTAGTTTTTTATGAAATTTACATTAAAAACTAAAATAGCTAGATATTTTTGTATTCATTTCAAAGAAAATTCAACTTAAAAAATTGGTTTTTAGTAAAAGTATAGTTCTGAGCAAGGCCGTCTTTACCCTTTTATGGGCCCTGGGTACTTTTTGAAAATGGGGCCCTTGCATGATTCTATAAAAATGTTATTTTTTGTACTAAAAGTATACAGAAAAAAACACATAACTTTGAATCAATATTTCATCAATCATTATACATATATCATTATAAAAGTAAATAATTATTGCAGCATGTTTATGTTTTAACAAAAATAAAAACAAAATAATAATATATAATAATAATAATAAATAACAGAAAATTTAATTCAGATATAGTTTAAGGAACAAAATATTGATATGAAAAATGATGGAAAGAGGAATGTTTGTTATTGAAGGAGTCTTTTTTTTTAATTAAAATTAGCAAAATCATTGATTATATCTACAAAATCGATACCTCTGAGGATGTCGCTTTTGATTGACATCAGCGACAAACTTGTCAATCTTTCTTGAACCATTGTAGTTCTCAGTTCGCTTTTTATTCTTTTTAATTTAGAGAAGAAACGTTCACCACTGCAACCTACAGGTGGTCACTATCATACTTAAGAAAATTCTAAGTGCAATTTCAACATTTGGCAATTCATCTTCAACTTTATTTGTTTTTAAGAAACTGTAAAGTTTTAGAATATTGCAGAGTATATCTAATAATGAGTAGGGACACTCTCTACACAAATGCAACGCCTACATTAACAATAGACAGCAAAAAGTAAAAGACCCACAATTAGTGAAAACAGGTAAAAATTATTAATAGTAGGTAACCCTTTCGGACCATCATCGCATCGCAAATGTCAGAAGGATACACAAGAAGTTTTCCCATCTTCACAACACCATTTAACTTCGATCGTAAGATACACGTATGGATGTTTTTTCTGATTGGATTTTTAAAAGTGCCCTGAAACGAACACAAGAGAGTGTATGGTTTGGTAAAGGTGTAGATAATGACCTCACCCCCGGAGGGGGTGGGTTAAAGTCGGGGGTGGTAGGGGGTGCCCCCACAACAACCTCCAAGTGCAAACAGGTGGCGGTCACGGGGGTGGGGTCATTATCTACACCTTTACCTATGGTTTCGTTGTCCTGATCATTACTTGCTGAGTGACCTCTTTTTTTTTTTTGAATTTGTGAGTGTGATTTAAAATGTTCAACAAAGGTTGTTGTTAAATGTATCGAAATAGGTATATTTTTTTCTTGAAAATAGTCCAATAGAGGTTGAGTGTTGTTTCAGCAATTTGGGGGCCCCTGGTGATTGCGGGGCTCTGGGCCTGGGCACAGTGGGTCCATTTGTAAAGAAGGGTCTGGTGGTAGGTATATCTAATATGTACATTATTTTACTTATAATCTTAAATCTTACCACTATTGTATTGTGGCCATCCGTTGGCGTTTGCTTATGTGCTTGATTTTTTCCAACGATTACCTATCTTTTCTCTTCTTTGGAATACCTACCATCGTTTCGAACACAGGTACCTATTTAAACATATGTTAATATGAATATGTGCCTAGTTACTTTTTTTTAAACTTCGTTGTAGGTACCTACCTACTAACATACACGGTTAAAAATCCTGGCGTTAAATTTAATATTTTTGAGGTTGCATATATGACCAGTCCAAAATCGTATTTAAATGTAATACTTTGAATATATTTAATTTTCAAATTCAATAGAAGACATATTGGAATGCAATACTGTTTTGTATTAAAAAACAAGTTCGTATTATTAAATAGTAACACAGATAAGTATTAGTATTTGAAACAAAATATTAAAATTCATCACTTCTTGTATTGATTTTAAGGTCATTTATATTAGAACTAATTACGCTGGGTATTGAAAACGTGTATTTTTTTTATTCAAATTCAATATTTGTTTACTTGTTTTAAACACAAAGCGGGTTTAAATGTAATACAAGTTTATTAAATCTTAATACAACTTAAGGTTTGATTGGATTACTTTTTAAGCCACTTAGTATTGAAATCTAATACTTATTTATTAAATTTCAATACTATTAAAGATTTGATTGGATTACTTTTGTATCCACATAGTATTAAAAAATAATACTAATTTATTAGATTTCAAAACAAAACCATAGATCCTGTGAATATCAAACTGTTAATCTTGAACTTTTAAAGTAAACAAAGAAACATTTTTTTTATCAAAAGGTTATTTTATTGAAAAGAAGAAATCTTATATAACTATGTAATGACTTAAGCTTTTGAACACAATTATTATTCACAAAAAAAGGCTTCAATATGAAAACTTTGTTTCTTAAAACATAGTGCTCGAATGGCTTTTTAAGCATAATACTATTGAACTATAAGAAAACTGTTTGGTTCCCACTTACTGACCGTAGGTACTCAGCTCCCGCCGCCGCCGGCGCCGTCAGTAACGCCTTTTGAAAAGAGTCCTTGAACGTATTTGTTCGGCTGTACTCATCCAAAATGTACGCTGCTGAGCTTGTTTTTATAAATGCTTTTAATCCCTGTAACATTAGGAAAATTTTATTTATATAATTACAGTAAATTTAATATTGAAAAAGCTACTTACTTCCTTGTATAAAAAAAGACTGCTTCCAATTGCTGCTCCTTGTTTTTTCAAGTTTTCAGATAGTTGATTAGGAGACTCTTCATCAACAGCGTCAAGAACCACAAGGAAACAGGCACAGCCTGAATACTACCGCATTATATCGAATCCGTGAATCCGTTCACCAGTTCTTCGTTTTCTAAGACAAAAATAAAACCAAATTTTAAACTAGCACGGTTTGCACTCACCAGGAAATAAATATATATTACACTTAAACTTGCTGTTTATTACTTACTTGTAAGAAGGATATCTTCATTTGAAACGCCAAAAGATTTTGATGATTTATTCGTCTGATTTTTACTTTTTTTAAAAGTGATAGTATTTTTTCCACGTTTTTCACTTTAATGTAATTAAATTGTCCATTTGGAACTCCATGTTGAACGACCGACGCGACGTGTTGAAACAAACTAAAGGAGTTTTTCTTTCGACAAAACAAAAATAATCTAATGAATAGTGATGATGGACCAATCAAAGATTCAATATTCAAAAAAATTTTTAATAGATTCAACTCAACTCAACTGTAATTTTGTTTAGAAACATTTTTGTTTATTATTAGTTTTTTGACAAATAATTTAATTTAATTTAATTTTATAAATCTCACTGACGATGGAAGCATTGCTTCTGAAATGTACATCTGAGGAAATAAAATAAGTGTTTTAACTGTTAAAAACTTTACTTATCTTTTCATTTATATTCGATATTAAAATGTAATACTGAAGGGCTAAAAACTACTACCAAGATACTAAAATCTAATATTGGAGAATTAAAAATTAATACCAAGATATTAAAATCTAATCTAAAAGGTTAAAAATATCTGGGTCTTAAAGTTCAATACTGGAGGGTTAAAAATTAATACCTGGTGGGTATTAAAATCTAATATTAATGTGTTCAAAATAAATACCTCGAGAGCTTCGCACTTAATAAATTTATGGAATTTTAATATAATCAAATATTAAATTCCAATTCTTTATTTTACTATGCAGTTTCTACTTGAATGTAATACAGAAATATTAAAAATAAGTATTGTTGTGTATTAGAATATACTGTTCCATAAGTGGAATACAGTACAGTTTCGCGTTAAATACAATATTTAATGAATTTTAATATATCATCAAGTATAAAATTTCAATACATTATTTTTGAACATTATATTATGGTCACTTTTATCCAAATCTTCTACTAAAATCAAATAACAAATTATTGGATTTTAATATTTGAAGGTTGAATTTCAGTGGAAAAGTATTAAAGAGGGCATTTTAGTGGAAGATATATTGAATTTTAATACCAAATTATTAAAAAAAATGTTTAATAAAGTTGGAATATTAAAAACAAATTATTCCTGTATTGCATACGGCTGTATTACGAAGGCCGTATTAAAAAACACCCCAGGATTTTTAACCGTGTAGGTATCGTTTTCACCCATCGTAACCCCTTGCCGACAGTTCGGTAGCTATAAGTATCAATATCTATAATTCTATATAGGTACCTACTGGTAGTAACCTACATCCAAAAATCGCTTACATTTTTTTGTCAAAATCGGCTCGACATCCAACGTTGTCCATTTGATTAAAACACTGTCTACCTATCAGAATCTATCAGAAAATTGTAGAAATGACAACACACGCTGCAAAACTATTTGTATTATAAGAAATACCTACAATTTCATTGCATTTTTCACAAATTTTTGTTGTTTTTGAAAATAAAAGTTTCGTTATGATTTTCACAACTTCTTTTCATCAAATTGAATGATATGATGTACCTATAAAGAATTAAATTGAGACGTTTTGATTCCTATACAACAACAAGCAGGTAAGAGGTAATTGCTATCATTTTCACAATTTTGTTTCAAAAATTATTGCAAATCTGTAAATACCTATAGGTAGGTACAACCATAAAATGTGAATTGGATCTATTCTACATATATATAGGTAGTTATACATTCAAAAGATCCCAACAAAGCAAAAATGTTTTTCCCGGGTAGGTAGGTACCTACCTATATAGGTATCTATTGCTTTTAGCGAGGAATCGGCAATTTCTAAGAGAGTAGGTACATTCATTGCCATGAAAAGAAAGAAGATCGATTAGCTGTTCGAAATCGGCAGAAAATTGTCGGTCCCCTACATTCCCTTACAAAACATGGTTGTGAGCATTGCGCCAGTCCCCGGGGGCACCTCCCTCTGTTACACCACCTTAGATACCTAGCTACCTACCTACCTAGGTACAAATGAACAGTTAACATATGTTGTTACCTTTTTATTTCAATTTTCAACTGATTTTTAACGTCCATCGTCAACGTCCCATCAATTTAAAATTCGTATAGCTACTAATACAAATGCATGAGTCTACCTTTAAAATTACACCTAATGGCGGGAAAAAATGGATACGTTCAGACACGTGTCACATAAACACTAAGGCATGGATTCCCCCGTTTTTTAAATTCCATCACTCAACAGAACTTTCAAGTGGCGATATGATCACGAGTAGGGAGAGGTATGTTATATACATATGTACCTTCTACGAACTCACCTATACATATAGCTATCCTCCTATGCTCAGGAACTTAATTTCAGTCAAACACTCGCCAGCGCCACGAGCTGCATTTTACACTTCACATCTAAATAAAGTAAACATGTTCAATGATTGAAGGTATTCGTTGGCAGTTGGCACGCTTCATGGTTCCATGACTTTAGGGGTGAGTTAACTTGCACAGAACAGTCCGTTACAGTTTCCATTCGATTCGTCCGCCTTTTGACAGCCACCTTTATTGTTTGTATTTAAATAGGTAGGTACCTACCGCTACCTACCTTTTTTTACAATAGTAATTTACCTCTAGGCGGTAGATAGGTAGGTATAGCTATAGGTACAGAGCTTTTACAATCTTCTTTCAAATGATACTCTTTTTCAAGTAGTATCAAAAAAATTTCGTAGGTAGGTACTATTTTGAAACATGATGTGTTATATTTGAAGAGCAAAACGTTTTGGTTGCCAAAACTGCTTCGCCTAGAGAACGTCATATTCATTTTATTCACCACCGCTATGTACTCCAAGAGGCGGAGCTAAGTTGAATAACTGAGTCGAGCTAGCCAATAAAAAGAGCGAAATTTTATCAAATGGGTTCAGTATAAATTGTATTGTGTAGGTGTAGGAATTATCATGCATCAAGCAACTTCAAACTTAAGTTAAGTTTGTTGCAACATTTCTTGTTGACTTGGTTAATACTTCTTAACTCCATATAGGTACCTAGTTTCGATATTCTTTGCATTTTAGGGATCTAAGATCTAACGTTATTAGTCAGATGATAAGAATAAATACCTACCAATAGCAATATATCTAAATAAGTTGGTGATTGATACTCAGTGGCGAAACTAGCACCTGGGAGCCTGGGACGGCAATTATGGTGTCATCCCCAGAATGAAAAGCAGTAGGTAGGTATGTACCTACCTAACCTACCAACCTACAATAAATGAAATTCTGCTTTTTCATAAGGTACAGTAAGTACGGGAGCGGGTCAAATTTCTGGCTTCAAAATTCTGCTGTCAAAACGAAAATTCTGCTTTTCAAAATTCTGTATTTTTTTCATTCTGGCTGACAAAATTCTGCTTTCCAAAATTCTGCTATTCAAAATTCTGGCTTTCTTAAAAGAAAAATTCTGCTTTTTTTCATAAGTACCTATTCTTTTTTATTTGCAGAAGAACAAAAACAAAGTAGGAGAGCGACGAGAAAATAAGAGTTTAAAATTATTATCAATATTCTGCCAATTATAAAGAAAAAGACGGTTTAGAAAATGTTAAGCGCGCGCTTTCCTAATCTTTCTTTTTTCCTTCATCCTCTCCCCATGCTCCTTTCGTAGGTCTCCAATAAATTTATAGACACCTGCGTGGCTACGGGCAAGGGCAACTATTACTTTAAGCAGACGATTCCAAGCCTCTGCATTGTTTTGCGTTCTTGGGAATGCATCTCTAGTCTTATCACAGTTTTATCATAAATTAACCGAATTATGTACCTAATTCTTTTGAGTAGGAGAGCGACAATGAGGAAATCAAAAAACTACTTCCCTACTTTGAAATTCTTTAGAAAGCAAGAGTTTGCATTTATTATCAATATTCTGCCAATTATAAAGAAAAAGCAGGTTTGGTAAATTTAAAAAGCGCGCGCTTTTTAACATTTTCCAAACCTTCTTTTTCTTTATAATTGGCAGAATTTTGATATCCAGAATTTTGAAAAGCAGAATTTTGAAAAGGAGAATTGTGAAAGCAGAATTTTGAAAATAGAATTTTGACCCCGGCAGAATTTTGACCCCAACCCAGTAAGGTAAGTAAGTACTTACCTATGATTTTTATTTGAATTTAAACTAAAAATATTAAAAGGAGAACGAAATTGAATGATCATTTATCCATTAAACCTTAGTAGGTATAAAAAAAGAATAAAAATTAAAATACATGTAGGTTACCTAGATATGTACCATCCCTACCTAGACCTACCTATAAAATAAAAATGGGTACTGGTTGAACTATCAACCCCACCCCCGGAGATATCGTTGTAAAAGTGAAACTTTTTTCTACACTCCAACAACAATAAAATTAGTAGGTAGATAGGTACGGTAGTTACATTTTTACACCTTTGCACTTACAAAACCCTGACCCTACTATTGTAAGAAAAAAACACAATGTTATAAGATTTGTCTGGTGCCGGTGAAAGTTCGGTAACTATTGTCATCTTCTTTCTTTTCCGGCGTCAAGGATCCGATCTCGAAGGGATCAATTTAGTTCAATTCAATTCAATTTAATTAGATTTATTTCATATTAGTTAGTTCATAATTTTGAAACATCTTAGGTAGGTAGGCCTCCCTTTTATGTTATCTTTCTAATATATTATTTTACAATTAGTTAAGATATAGCAAAAGGAATAAATAAAATATACCTACCTACTTACATCTTTTTGGTTAAGAACCCGTAGCAGATGTAGTTATCAAAGTAAGATTATCCCCGAAGAGACTGCCTCCCACAGCTACCTCCGAGTACAAACAGGTGGCGCTCACCCCCTGCAAAAAAGTTACACCCAGGCACCCATGTTACGAAAATTGCTGAATTTAATAAAATTTAATTCATCAGCACAGGAGTTGTTTGGGCGGGGAAAGTTGCAGGTGGTGGGGGTGCCTCCCACAACAACTTCAGAAAAACCGAAATTTCATTGCATTATTAAAACATGCGAGGGATGACAGGTAAACTTATTCAAACCTTCTTCGTTGTTGTTAATTCGTCTGAATATATGAGCTCTATAAAACTGGCAGGGCAAAATGAGCAAAAATAAAAAAAAATTAGCTCAAAATTTGTTGTTAATTAGTTGCGAAAAAATCGATTTTGTTGCTCCAACCGATCCCGAGAAATCGACAAACATGCAAGCTTCACATAAAAATAACATGAAACATAGCGAAAAAGGGTAAGAATTGTGGAAACAAATAGACTGCAATTTATTGCTAATTTGTTACTGTAAGACCGTGCAAAATTCAATTATCGCAAAAAAAAATTTCTTCATGTTTTTTAAACAATTATTTGAGACCGTTCATGCTAAAAAAAAAAACTAAACAACTCATCGTTCATGCTTGCTCAACTCTCAGTTTTTCGGGGATAAATAAGCAAATTTATTTTGTTGCTCATCGTTAGCATCAGCTATCAATGTCCGGAGAGTCAGCAACAAAATAGAAACCGGAAGGTCGGGTGAGTTTCTGATCGGTACCCTTGTAAACCGTGCATACTTGGGGGCCGTTCATAAAATACGTCACACTAAAATTAGGTTTTTTTGAACCCCCCCTCCCCCAGTTGTTACGGTAATATTTCACCGCAACAAAGATCTTCCCTTAAGATCTGATTTGTGTTTCTATTCCCTTCTTTTAGTCCCGAAACCCTCCTCATCATTTCTTCGTCCCACCATTTTTCCGTTGTTTGTTCTTAGCAATGTGAAAGGAACATTGCTTTGAACAAATAACAAAAGCAGGTACACCTTATCAGCGGATGAGCTGAATGGTTTGTTGATCCAATACACAAACCCAGTAGATGGCAAGAGAGATTACCATATTTCGAAACACAAAAATGAGATACACACATATACACAAACATCACATAAATTCGAAGACACCATGTACACTATACACAACATCACACATTATACAGCATGTACACAACATCACACCATATACAATATCATCACATGAAGTACACATCACAAACACAACATTTCATACACGATGTAATCAAGGCTTAAGCCCACCCTAAATATTTAATAGAGTCTCAAAGGTTGGAACGTTAATAGTTTTCCCTTCTCTCCCCCAAATCTGCAAAAGGGTCCACCGGCGTAAGTTAGGGTTCGCGAATATAAAAGATTTCTTCCGGCTATGATTCTTCTCGGAAAATTGTACATTTAAAATAGAGTATTTTGGAAACTGTGCCTTCCTCGATTCACTATTTGCGCGATTTAGAGTAACTGGGAGAATGCCCAGATGAAACTTGATTCTTGTTCAATAACTTTCAATTTTCTCGAAAGGTTTTGACATTGGGTAATTGGGGTCTGGACTCACCCATGAGATCGTCAAGTTTTGGACGACACCAACAACTTGTCGAACTCGCTGAATTGAGAGAGTGAGTACGAGCACTTTCGTTGGGTATTCGACAGCGATGGCAGAACCCCATTGGTGGTTGATGTCGTGGAACTGAATCCCACGAAACGTGATTGGTTGAGAGATCGGATTTGTGTGTGTATGAGTGAGGTGTTGGGTCCAGACAGGGAGCTAGACTTGAAGTGGGAGACACTTCTTGGTTAGCTATCAAGCTGAAAAGTGGTTTTTTTGAGCAAAGAGAATTTTGAAGTTTTTAGAACAAAGATCAAGTTTAAGTTTTTTTAGCGGAGAAAGAAAATAGAAATTTTGAGGAAAATTGAAGAAAATAGTGAGACGAGGAAAGCAGGAAGACAGGAGTTGGAAAAAAAGAAGAAGCAAAAGAAACGACGTCAGCAGGACGTAATTTGTGAGGAAAAATAACAGAGGAGAATAGCCGGCGGACAACTTGTCCAAAAGATAAGTAGAGTGTATTTTTTTTTGAGTGCGTTAGTTTTTTTTAAACTTGTGATTTTTGAGAAAAGTTATAACCGTGTGGCCCCTTTCCTTCTTTTATTTGCCTAGAAAAATATCTGGTGTAGAACCCTTATAAATTCTTCTCATCTTGAGAATCTTCGGGAAATTTCCATTACCGTTCCAATCTTCGTTACTTACCCTTGCAAAGTCACATAGCGGTCCTCCAGATCCATTGTGCATAACTTACATTTACATTATATAACGTCATCCATTTACTTCTTTTAATCATCCATTTTGTAATACCTATTTTGTCGAAAAGATTTGGGTTTTTAATCCAACTTTTGTACGGTTTTCCCAACGCAGATAACACAATAAATAGCTTTAAATCCCCTTGGGAATTTAAACTTTGTATTTTAATTAGGTTTTCAACATTTCAGCCTTGATTCTTGGTTTGGAAATTTCACCATAAAATTTCCTGGCGCCCACCCTTATTATTGAACAACACTGCTTTTTATTAATAACATACTTGCCTATTATTTGATATCCAAACCCTTTTAATTAATCCAACCTACCTATAAAACTTCACATTATCATCAACGAACATACCCAACACCCAGCTGAGTAGCCGTGGCTGACAGCATCTTCACATGCTGTATGTTGCATTTTTTTTTTTTCTATTAACCCTTTATTCAGCCATTGACTTTATTACTCATTCAATCGCAATTATCCATTCGGTGCACTTCGTGCAAAATTTTCTTTATACCTTTCTCTGTTTTGTTCGCGGTTTTTAAGTTCCGAAATCATCATAAATCTTAGCTTTCTTTTATTAATAAATATTATTAAAAATTTATAACCCCCTTTGGAAGGGAATAAAAAGGAAAAAAGAGTGCAACAATTTGGCGCCCAACGTGGGGCTTTGTGGAGTTTTGTGGAGCAATTTTGTTTTGTGTCGTTCTGGAAGTGTTGTGTTTTTGTTATATATAAATCTTGTGAACATTTTACTGTGGCAACACACTTAGCTGATTTAGACGAGACACAGAAGTTAGAGTTAGGTAAATTTTTAGATAGGGTATTTAAGGAGATGCCAGAGGGATTAGGGTGTACCCAATTAGTGGAACACAAAATTAGGACAGATTCAGACCCAATTAAGCAGAGGTATTATCCTGTTTCTCCAGCTATCCAAAAATTCATTGATAAAGAATTGGAAGATATGTTAAAAGACGGGGTGATTGAGAAATCAGACAGCCCTTGGGCGTCCCCCATTGTGATGGTGAAGAAAAAGGATGATACCTATAGATTTTGTGTAGATTATAGGAAACTCAATGGAGTTACAGCTAGGGATGCTTACCCCCTCCCATATATCTCAGCCATTTTAGATAGGTTAAACAATGCGAAATTTCTGTCTTCCATGGATATTAAGTCTGCTTATTGGCAGATTCCAATGGAAAAGGAGTCCAGGAAATTCACCGCATTTACAGTTCCCGGGCGTGGACTATTTCACTTCTTGAGAATGCCGTTCGGATTGCACAATGCACCCGCAACTTGGCAACGCTTTATAGACACAGTCCTTGGCCCTGAGTTAGAACCCTTCGTTTTTGTCTATCTCGATGATATTATCATCGTAACAGACACATTCGAGAAACATATTGAGATTTTGGGAGAAGTTTTTAGTAGGCTTATAAAGGCAGGTCTGAAAGTAGGTAGGGACAAATGTCACTTTTGTAGGCCTTCGTTAAAATTTTTGGGCTATGTTGTAGACCGCAATGGTTTACACATGGACCCTGAAAAAGTTGAAAGTATGTTAGGTATCCCACAACCGAAAAATGTTAAAGAAGTTAGGAGCTTTTTAGGAACGGTTTCCTGGTATAGGAGATTCATACCGAACTTTGCTAGTTTGGTAAAACCGTTGAACGAGTTATTACAAAAGAGTAGGAAATTTATATGGACTGAGGAATGTGAGGATAGTTTTCGTAGGGCAAAAGAGTGTTTGGTTGCGGCTCCTATCCTGACCTGCCCGGATTTTACGAAGCCATTCGTTGTTCAGACGGATGCTTCGGATTTCGGGGTTGGAGCTGTCCTTAGTCAGACTACTGACGAAGGGGAAAAGGTGATCTGCTATTTGAGTAGATCCCTCAACCGATGCGAGAGGAACTATTCCACTACGGAAAAGGAGTGTTTGGCAGTGCTATGGGCCATAGAGAAACTGAGACCTTACTTGGAGGGAGTTAGGTTCACAGTCATTACAGACCACCATTCCTTGGTCTGGTTGAGCAAATTGAAAGATCCTGTTGGTAGACTGGCGCGGTGGGCGGTACGTCTACAACAGTTTGATTTTGAAATAATTCACAGGAAAGGCAAGGATCATGTGGTTCCAGATATGCTTTCGAGAAGCGTACCGGTCTTATCCGGGATTTCGGAACACAACACAGATCCTTGGCTGAAGAAGATGATCGATCAGATCGAGAAGGACCCGTTAGCGTTTCCATCTTGGAGATTCGAAAACGGAACACTTTTTAAACATGTTAGGGCAAAGCATATTTTAGTTAGGGACAATAACGAATGGAAAATTGTAGTAGGTAGGAGTGATAGGAAAAATATTTTAGAAAACTGTCATGATCATCCGCTAGCAGGGCATATGGGGGTTAGAAAGACTTTTGCTAGGGTAGAAGAAAATTATTATTGGCCGAAGATGAGAGCAGATATAGCAAAGTACGTTAGGAATTGTAAAGTATGTCAGAGTGTAAAACCTGTTCATGATAAACCGGCAGGTCTAATGACGGAGAGGAAAGGGGTTTCCAATCCGTGGGAGATGATTTGTGTGGATCTCGTTGGTCCGCTACCTAAGTCTAGTAAAGGATATATGCATATCCTCACCGTTGTGGATTATTTCACAAAATTTCCTCTTTTATTTCCCCTTAGGTCTGCAACCGCGAAAGCAGTGTGTAAGGAGCTTGAAGATAACGTCTTTTTGCTATTTGGTGTACCAAAAATTGTAGTCTGCGATAATGGTCCTCAATTTAAGAGTAGGGAGTTAAAATCTTTATGCGATGGATATAGGTCGTCAATTAGGTTTACTGCGCACTACCACCCTCAGGCTAATCCGGCAGAACGGATTAACCAAATCTTGAAAACGACACTACGTGCTTATGTGTCGGACAACCACCGCGTTTGGGACGCTCAGTTGGCGAAAGTCGCGTGTAGTATCCGCACTTCCCAACATGAGGTCTTGGGATTATCACCTTATTATGCTGTATTCGGGAGGACGATGGTTACCTCCGGGTCAGGGCTCGCGAGCGCCACACCTCCCGACGAGTCTGTTACCAATACCACTAATGATACCGGGGGACAAAGGGACATGGGCGAAATAGAGAGTAGGTTTAGAAAGCTTAGGGAAGAAATAGGTAGAAAATTAGAAGCGGCTAGCAAGAAGTCCGCCAAAACTTATAATCTTCGAAGAAGGGACGTGAAGTACTTCCCGAACGAATTAGTTTGGAGAAGAAATTTTACGTTGTCCGACGCCGCAAACTATTACGCCGCTAAGCTGGCCCCAAAGTATGTGGGGCCATTCAAAATCAAGAAAAGAGTTTCGCCATGGACTTATGTCCTAATGGACGAAAATGGTGCAGAAAAAGGTACATGGAATGTGAAGGACTTAAAACCGTACCACGATGAGCCTGATGATTCCCAAGATTAGTCGCGTAGCCGAGGATAGGCTCGCTAAGAGGAACTGAGAGCCGAAACGCTCTGTGATGTGCATTTACTCTCGCCTAGAGCGATTGAGATATGGTTGTGTTGTCTTTTAGAGATTTCCTTGCGTTGGTGTTGTCGAACCTTATCTAATCCTTTTACTTCGGCTTTTCTTTCGTAAAGCCAATTTCAACTCTTGGTAGGTAAGGGGGGAGTTTGTTACGGTAATATTTCACCGCAACAAAGATCTTCCCTTAAGATCTGATTTGTGTTTCTATTCCCTTCTTTTAGTCCCGAAACCCTCCTCATCATTTCTTCGTCCCACCATTTTTCCGTTGTTTGTTCTTAGCAATGTGAAAGGAACATTGCTTTGAACAAATAACAAAAGCAGGTACACCTTATCAGCGGATGAGCTGAATGGTTTGTTGATCCAATACACAAACCCAGTAGATGGCAAGAGAGATTACCATATTTCGAAACACAAAAATGAGATACACACATATACACAAACATCACATAAATTCGAAGACACCATGTACACTATACACAACATCACACATTATACAGCATGTACACAACATCACACCATATACAATATCATCACATGAAGTACACATCACAAACACAACATTTCATACACGATGTAATCAAGGCTTAAGCCCACCCTAAATATTTAATAGAGTCTCAAAGGTTGGAACGTTAATAGTTTTCCCTTCTCTCCCCCAAATCTGCAAAAGGGTCCACCGGCGTAAGTTAGGGTTCGCGAATATAAAAGATTTCTTCCGGCTATGATTCTTCTCGGAAAATTGTACATTTAAAATAGAGTATTTTGGAAACTGTGCCTTCCTCGATTCACTATTTGCGCGATTTAGAGTAACTGGGAGAATGCCCAGATGAAACTTGATTCTTGTTCAATAACTTTCAATTTTCTCGAAAGGTTTTGACATTGGGTAATTGGGGTCTGGACTCACCCATGAGATCGTCAAGTTTTGGACGACACCAACAACTTGTCGAACTCGCTGAATTGAGAGAGTGAGTACGAGCACTTTCGTTGGGTATTCGACAGCGATGGCAGAACCCCATTGGTGGTTGATGTCGTGGAACTGAATCCCACGAAACGTGATTGGTTGAGAGATCGGATTTGTGTGTGTATGAGTGAGGTGTTGGGTCCAGACAGGGAGCTAGACTTGAAGTGGGAGACACTTCTTGGTTAGCTATCAAGCTGAAAAGTGGTTTTTTTGAGCAAAGAGAATTTTGAAGTTTTTAGAACAAAGATCAAGTTTAAGTTTTTTTAGCGGAGAAAGAAAATAGAAATTTTGAGGAAAATTGAAGAAAATAGTGAGACGAGGAAAGCAGGAAGACAGGAGTTGGAAAAAAAGAAGAAGCAAAAGAAACGACGTCAGCAGGACGTAATTTGTGAGGAAAAATAACAGAGGAGAATAGCCGGCGGACATCTTGTCCAAAAGATAAGTAGAGTGTATTTTTTTTTGAGTGCGTTAGTTTTTTTTAAACTTGTGATTTTTGAGAAAAGTTATAACCGTGTGGCCCCTTTCCTTCTTTTATTTGCCTAGAAAAATATCTGGTGTAGAACCCTTATAAATTCTTCTCATCTTGAGAATCTTCGGGAAATTTCCATTACCGTTCCAATCTTCGTTACTTACCCTTGCAAAGTCACATAGCGGTCCTCCAGATCCATTGTGCATAACTTACATTTACATTATATAACGTCATCCATTTACTTCTTTTAATCATCCATTTTGTAATACCTATTTTGTCGAAAAGATTTGGGTTTTTAATCCAACTTTTGTACGGTTTTCCCAACGCAGATAACACAATAAATAGCTTTAAATCCCCTTGGGAATTTAAACTTTGTATTTTAATTAGGTTTTCAACATTTCAGCCTTGATTCTTGGTTTGGAAATTTCACCATAAAATTTCCTGGCGCCCACCCTTATTATTGAACAACACTGCTTTTTATTAATAACATACTTGCCTATTATTTGATATCCAAACCCTTTTAATTAATCCAACCTACCTATAAAACTTCACATTATCATCAACGAACATACCCAACACCCAGCTGAGTAGCCGTGGCTGACAGCATCTTCACATGCTGTATGTTGCATTTTTTTTTTTCCTATTAACCCTTTATTCAGCCATTGACTTTATTACTCATTCAATCGCAATTATCCATTCGGTGCACTTCGTGCAAAATTTTCTTTATACCTTTCTCTGTTTTGTTCGCGGTTTTTAAGTTCCGAAATCATCATAAATCTTAGCTTTCTTTTATTAATAAATATTATTAAAAATTTATAACCCCCTTTGGAAGGGAATAAAAAGGAAAAAAGAGTGCAACACAGTGTCACGCTGTGTCACACTTTCTGTGACCCCCCTATGAATATTACGTCACAAAAGCTTAGACCCCCCGCCTTGCGCATGATAAATTTTAATTGATAGTGCAGTTGTAAGTTTAAAACTTTTTTTTATAATAAATTAACAAATATATTTTACGGATTCCAATGCCGCTAGAGCCAAGTCAAAAACGCTAGAGACGCACCGAAGAGCTAGCGCTCATGTTTAAAAAAATAAACATTAGTAAATATATTGAGTTACAATTTATTGTATTAAAAATATATGCATTTAAATGTCAGTATATTTACTAATACGAAATGAATGATTTTTATCATGACAACGATTTAAAAAAAACTAGTCGAAAGAAATACTGCAGTAAAATTTTTTGATGAAGGGCGAACGTTAAGTTGCCATAGACCCCCCTCCCCCCTTGTCACATCTTGTCACACTCAGCGAGACCCCTCCCTCCCCCCTGCATGCGAACGTATTTTATGGACGGCCCCTTGCTTGATTCTCCATTTTCCGGGATAAACAGGCAAATCGATTTTCTATTTTCGTAGAAATTTAGATAAAATACCACGGGTACAACGTGTTAATTCCTTCACCTGCTGAAGACAACATTGAGTTAATTTGTATTTGTGTTGCAGGTTAATGTGATCGATCATTGATTTACGATTTGTTAAGCTATAATCCTCCTGGATTTGAATTATCCATTTATCGTTCACACTTAAAAAATATAGAGAACTCTTCATCTTATTTTACTAATAATAATGTTTTATGTTTCTGTTTGTGTAATTAGGGATTTTAATTTGGTTGGGATTGAATAGATGTAAAATTTAAATAAGGTGGTGCCCAATGCCCATAGCTCTTTCATTTCAAAAAGAATTTGAGCTTATCAATTCTCTTTTTGCATTAAACTTAACTCAAGTGAGTTTTGTTAACTATTCTTTGCAAATAATGTATGATTTTTTTTATTAATGAAAAAATTGATATTATTGTTAAGGAGTGCATTCCTTTGTTTTCAAATTCCATCTATTATCTCGCCATGTCGATTATTGTTATAGATCTAAATTTTAAGAATTATGGTGTTGGTTGTCAGAAACCAAATTGTAATAATAGGTGATTTGGAACCGCATCCAATAACAATGTGTTTTCAGGCGTTCCTGAAGGAATCCACTTGCAGGGGCCGCGGCCGGGCGGCAGAACACTATTTTTTTAGGTGGGGAGCATGGTAGAATAAAATAAGGTATGGTAGTTTTATTTTAGTTTCATATATATATAAATATATATATAATATTTTTATTTTTCAACAAAAGAGTAACTTTTGAAAATTATTATTAATTACTAGGTGTGCCAGCGACTTCGTCCGCAAGAATTGGCATAACTTTTTTATTTATTAACCGATTGACATGAAATAAAAACTAAATGTTAATTGAAGCTTACCACAATATATTACTGAAAACCCCATCTAGATAGGATAAGCCGTTTATGAGATTAGCATGCACAAACAAACAAACTGTTACGTTTTTAATTATATGTATGTATAGAAGATATAGATATAGATAGATAGATATAGAATAGATATAGATCATACATGTAATTTTCAACAAACATAGATATATCAATAATTTTTTAATTTATTTTGTCACTGGCTCAGTGCAAATACTACACCGCGTTTGGAATTACGTTTCATGAATTTATCAAACGACAACGACAACGACAACGACAACGACAACGACAACGACAACGACAACGACAACGACAACGACAACGACAACGACAACGACAACGACAACGACAACGACAACGACAACGACAACGACAACGACAACGACAACGACAACGACAACGACAACGACAACGACAACGACAACGACAACGACAACGACAACGACAACGACAACGACAACGACAACGACAACGACAACGACAACGACAACGACAACGACAACGACAACGACAACGACAACGACAACGACAACGACAACGACAACGACAACGACAACGACAACGACAACGACAACGACAACGACAACGAAAACGACAACGACAACGACAACGACAACGACAACGACAACGACAACGACAACGACAACGACAACGACAACGACAACGACAACGACAACGACAACGACAACGACAACGACAACGACAACGACAACGACAACGACAACGACAACGACAACGACAACGACAACGACAACGACAACGACAACGACAACGACAACGACAACGACAACGACAACGACAACGACAACGACAACGACAACGACAACGACAACGACAACGACAACGACAACGACAACGACAACGACAACGACAACGACAACGACAACGACAACGACAACGACAACGACAACGACAACGACAACGACAACGACAACGACAACGACAACGACAACGACAACGACAACGACAACGACAACGACAACGACAACGACAACGACAACGACAACGACAACGACAACGACAACGACAACGACAACGACAACGACAACGACAACGACAACGACAACGACAACGACAACGACAACGACAACGACAACGACAACGACAACGACAACGACAACGACAACGACAACGACAACGACAACGACAACGACAACGACAACGACAACGACAACGACAACGACAACGACAACGACAACGACAACGACAACGACAACGACAACGACAACGACAACGACAACGACAACGACAACGACAACGACAACGACAACGACAACGACAACGACAACGACAACGACAACGACAACGACAACGACAACGACAACGACAACGACAACGACAACGACAACCCAAAGTTAGAGAAATAATGGCTTAGATTTTCCGAGCGCTCAAATTTTAGGTGATTTCTATTCTAGCTGCACTTTAATCATAGAGCTGGTAGCAAGAAAAATATTGACTTAAAATCAGAGTGCTAATAAATTAGCATAAAATACTTAGAACTTGGACGACTCTTTTTCTATTTGCTTGGAACTTTTTATAAATATGTAACAGATAAAGTTCTTATCCTATGCACCATTCATTACATTGATGCCTAGGTTTGATTATAAAAATGTCCATTTGATAAAACCGTTACATTGATGAAAATAAAAGCAAATTTCTTGCTCCATTGATTTTTTTTTCTTTTTCTTTTCTGAACGAGTTTTATGACCTCAAAAGAGTCCAGTCAATTTTTCAAAAGACATATGGAAGCGCTGTGTCGTTTTCTTTTTTCCAATTTTTTTTTCCAAAGGGATGAACTAACACTTGCAATAACATATGTTAACCCCTACTGCAGCGGTGAAATATTTATGCAGGTACAAGGAACTTCGGGATCAGAACAATCAGAAGAGCAGGAGACCCTACAAAAAGATAAAGTGATGATCGAAAGCAACGGTTTTAATTCGAAATTTGGTGCGTGCATGTGTTTAAGCCTGGCGCAGAGGGGAGAAACGTCTGGTAATTGATAAAACGGCATTGCATCAGATCCTTTTTTGTTTTGGTCAAATGTAACATTTTGTGGGTACCTCAGCGTGCTACATGTGTTAAAGACTTGGCCTTTCATAAAACGGACGAAATGAAAATATGCTTGCCTATACGCGTGGTAGTCTGCACCTGTCCTAACCACACACCGTCTTTGTCAGAGGATCACAAAAGGACGGCTGAACGACTGAGATGAGGAAAAGAAATAAAGGAAATAAGATTCCGATATCATAAAGATGACAACAAAGAGGAGCCAAGTAAGTTGGGGAAGTTACGCTGCACAGCAAAGGTTCGTGCCCTTGTTCACTCTCGCATACTTTTTTTTAAATTATTTTATTCGGTTTTTGGCTTCACTTTATTTTGCTTGACCGCAGTTGGTTGCCCCCTTGCCTCATCGTTTATAAAGATTACCTACTGCTTCGGAGCCGCCAACGTGCCGTTGCCTCGTACCTGACCTTCTTCTTGAATTTGTCTAAAGTCGCGTGCTTAACCACGTGCCATTAAATGAACACTACAAAGAGAAACACCTTGCCACAACAATGTGCCTTGGGGTGAATCCCTTTTGGGTTTGGGTTATACTTATACCAGGGCTAACTGGTTTAGTGGATTGTCATATCCATATGTAGTGTATGTGGATGCGTAGATACACAAAATATGTTCTGACTATTGATATTATCTGAGTTGTGTAATAAGTGATTTTTGTAATGAAAGCGTTACTGAAAATAATTAAAGTGATCAAAGGTGTTTCGCCCTTAATTATAGGATAGTAGGTACTAGGTAGTAGGTATATATATAAACATGTTTGTTATAGGATCGTTCATAGGTTAAACCTCTGTTTTAAGAATATAATTATAGAATAAGTGAATGATGCTACATATTTGGACACTAAGCTAGATTTGATGCTGCGAAGAGCTCCTTTAAAGACTTTTTTCAATCCAAAGATTTTTATAGATCGCAAATAATCCAAAGATTTTTATAGATCAAATAATTCAAAGATTTTTATAGATCAAAAAGATCCTTGATTATTCTTAAATCCAAAGGTTTTTGTTTATTTATTTTTTATAGAAATGTCACGCAATTGTGTGCAGCTTCTTTGAACTAAGCTCTTCAAAAAAATTATTATCAAGTGCGGGAAACCAGATAGGTGTGAGTATTT
The DNA here is from genome assembly GCA_949752695.1 of Melanostoma scalare. Lineage (NCBI taxonomy): Eukaryota > Metazoa > Arthropoda > Insecta > Diptera > Syrphidae > Melanostoma > Melanostoma scalare. Next base: position 281,143,519 of record OX456984.1, read on the forward strand.
TGTAGTTCTTGATGCATTGAATTATTGTATATGAAATTAAAAATCATACTTTCGCAAAATTCTGCCCGCTTGACCTTTCTTGTTTCATTTAAAAGTATTCTTGTAAGCGATACAAAACTAATAATATTTTTTGAACATAGAGCACCAGTTTTCATATATTTTCGAATTGTCGAGGTGAGTGGAGAGTTAAATTAAAAGGTGTTACTTTCAACTATACCTCTTATCCTACAGATCTTTAAATAGGTAACCCAAACTTGTTACCGAGTTACAACTCGGTAGATTTCGTTGTTGAAGTATACTACGAAATCCGCCGAAGAATATTGAAAATTACTGTTCAGTGTGTTGCAAGAAAAGTTTTCTCCTTTCAGATACATCGAGACCAAGTTGTAACTCTGACCGGGTAAACCGGATAGTAAGAAGAACACTCATTGACATACACTGAATTCATTTTCCGCAAATCAAATTTAACACGATAAGGTACTCGTAAGTCGTAACAGAATCAGTGAGTTGTAAACTGTAACTGACCATTATCATGGTGAAATATAATTTTTTTAAATATTCCGTTGAATAAAGCTTAGTCAGTTATCAAACGCGGTAAAAGAAAAATTAAGTAATAAAGTATAGAAACAAATTTTTATTTCAAATTGTTTGGGTTTTTGAAAGAAGTTGTCAAGTCGTTATTGGAAAACTCGGTGTATATTTGTTTCGTACAATGATTAATATTTCTGAGGTGTGTACATATTTATAACGTACATCGAACATATGTCTGAAACGACTATGATTTCGCTTGTAAGTCTGCCCCTTTTGAATCTAAAGAGAGAAAAGCCGTACGCAAGACACGTTCAATAAATGCACTTTAAATAGTTTCAACTGAATAAAGCTTTTAGTTTTTCTAATAAGCACTTATGTACCTACGTCTCAATAAACGTTCAAAGAAGAAGAATAGGCCTGTCTGGATCTGAAAACCGAAACACAAAACTCAGGCAGCTTTATTATTTTTCACATAGCCGGCTACGCAATACCCGCTCAACGATCTTCAAGAGTGAGATATCAACTTCATCAAATGGTAGGTATCGCAACTTTATGTATCTGCCTTTCCATTGTACATTGGCAGAACGTAATTTTTCTCAATGGAAGCATAGTTGCTTAGATGGCTCACAATTGTCATATAGTATGGGTATATGACAATTGTGAGCCATCTAAGCAACTATGCAGAGTTTTGTATTCATCGTCATCCACAAAAATCTGTCTTAGCAGCAGCCTAAATAACATGAAGAAGCATTCACGGACGAGGCCTGACTTTGTGTGTACGTCAATAAAAACGTGGAAGAGGTTTGATAATTCGAATTTTAAGCAATTTTCGGATTCAAATATTAATCAGTACATTGCCATGCCATCACCGAAATCAATCAAAATGATACTTATATCAGTTATCAGTTTGCACCGCAACACAATCACAACCGCTCTGCAGCCGATTAAACACGGTCATACTACACACACTCATAATGTGTCACTGATAAAAGAATTCCTGATAAAATACAAGGATTAAGAATCTCATTACTATCTTGTATTTGTAGGTAATAATAATGATTATTTCTAAATTCTGAACGATTTGTAATTTCAACTCGCTTACACGAAAATATACATACATAACTATACCTATGCTCAAAGCAATACACAACAACAACTTCAAACATCGCGCCGAATATCTATGGCAATAAAACAATTTACAATAGAACGACTGCAATAAACTCATTTGTATTTATTCTCCTAAGCATGCAAATATGTTTGCGGCTCCAAAAACAGAGCGCCACTGACTGTACACTGTAGGTCCACATCCACATAAGCAGTTGTACGTCTAACAAAAGACGGTTTAGCTACCTACTCGTGAATCAGCCGGCGCGATGGAAGGAGAACACCATGCGTTAAGGCATACGCATATTCAAAGCAAGATAAAGGTGCATGGGATGCTTAAACCGAGAAGCAAAAGTAGACAATTGGGGGAAAGTACCCAGCACCCAAATATTCTCGGCAACACTAGTAATCAAATGCAAATCTCTTCAATATACAACGGGCCGAAATCTTGCTTGTTCGTAGGTATTCTTCTTTAAAAGCAAAATATTAAGCTTGCTTTTCGAATGTGCTAACATCTACATTGCTTGTAAGTATTTGAATAAAAACTAGTTCCGGTTCACATACAAAAAGCCTTACTAAACATATAAAAAAAAAAAAAGTTCCTTTGTTGCATAATTTAGGCTCCCATTGAGTCGGGAGATTGTTTGTGATACGAACCGCGTGCTGCTAGGACTACACATGACACATTGGTTACAAACGATGCTCGTTTGTTCACTCATTTCATTGCGAACACACTCTGGTCAATTTGAGCTGGGATTGCTCCCACTGTACAAGAACTTCACCGCAGCTTGCGTTGCGCTTGGCCAGGCCAACAACTGTCTTGTGCGCCTTAGCTTATTTTGTTGAATGGTGACCAGGACCACCAGACGCATTCAACTTTGTCTTGAACTGAAAACCTTATGTGGCTTTTGTTTGGACATCGCATACTCGCAAAAGACGAGTAGGTGAGTGTTCGTACCTCCCCTGCGCTCAATAATTGTAAGGAATACACTTAGATGCAATTAATATATGTCATGCTCATATCTTTACTTTTCCTCCTTTGGAGATTAATACCGACTGAAGCGGCATTACCTACCAGTAGCATTTTGTAACAATTCTATATAAAGGCATCAAGGCGGTTATTCAAGTATGTTTGGGTAGATGTTAGGTGGATTTCATTACAATAAACATGCGTATGCTGGTTGTGCTAGACATCAGGCCCTTACAGGGCAAATGTCAAAATTATTCAAGAAAGATATCCTATATATACCTAACCAATAAGCAAGTGTAAGCTTACGATTATGTTCTGATTGTAAGGCTAAGTGTACACGATTGCCCGATCTGCAAATATTGCCAGATCTGTCAGTGAAAAATTCGTCTCGAATGGCTGACAATCGTGTACACACCGAATTAATTTGCAGAAAAACTATTTGGCTGCTGATTTGTAGACAAATATCTGCTAATTTATTTGCAGATATCTGGCAATCGTGTACACGCAAGCTGACAACCGTGTACACACCAAATTAATTTACAGAAAAATTTCTTCATCAATCATTTTGAAGACAAAATAATTTGCAGATGTGGCAATCGTGTGTACACAAATTTTGTTCGTTTTCTAACGTTTCTGCAAATGTCTGGCAATAAATAAATTTGCAAACTCAGTTTGAAGAACATTTTCAAATTTATTCATTGGCAGACAAATTTGGCAAGGACTACAAAAATTTTTTTTGACAGATGCGATGTGAAAATGAACTGAAAATGAGTTTGCAGATCCACAAATGAATTTGTGTGTACACGGTTTGCAGAAATCTACAAATATCTGCAAATCTATTGCCAGCTTTTTACGCAAATTAGTTTGTCGACAATGTCAGCCAAATAGGTGGCAATAAACTTGCAGATATTTGTAGATTTCTGCAAACCGTGTATTCACAAATTCCATTTTTACCCTCATTGTCAGCTCATTTGACACATTGTCCGATGTTTGCAGATCTGACAATGATTGTCAGACCTACCAATCGTGTACATTTTAGCTTAGTCAAACAATCATTTTGGTTTTTGAAAATTAAAAAATTATTCGAATGCTGCAACAGCAGGTAAACAAAGAGTTTTTGTCTGCCCAAGTTTTTATCTCGTTTAAATTTTGAGAAGCCTTTGATTGTTAGTTCTTATACGGAAGTGTCTATATGCACCCACTGTGTAGGTGGTGTAGGTTTCTTTAACACCGCATTTCGAGTAATTTGAGTGCAAAAAGGTCGTGTATAAGCTGATATTGGTTCGCTTAACACCGCATATTGAAAAATCTCTGAAATACTTTTTTATAGCCTTACACCGCGTTTTGAGCAATTTAAGTGGAAAAAAGGTGGTGCAGGATGGTGTTGGTTTCTTCAACACCGTCATTTCTGATAAGAAAAGGTTTTTCATTGGTCAATCATAAATGAGTTCTTGCATTTGTCCATAGAGGAATAAACAGCAAAAGGGAAAACCATTACTTCTCTCCCCCCGCAACTTCCATTTGTTTACATTGTTGACGAGTTCTATCTGTGATACACGTATTCAGGTGAAAATAAAGTAGTGTCAGTGAAATTACTAACACCACTTTATTTTCGGAATTTAAACTGGTTTTGAAATCTGAAAATAAAGTGGTGTTTGTAATTTCAAGAATTTTCCTCAATTAAAATTCAAAACCAGTGCTCCACAAGCATGATTTTTGTTTTGTATTTAATTTGTTGTTATAAGTCAAAAGAAACACCTTATAGTCTTGTTAAATTAATTTATTTTAATGACGCGTTTCGACTATGCAGTCATCTTCGGATCACAATCGACTAATAAATAACATAAATTTAATTTTCTTCTCTATGACAGTTTTAATAAATAGACAACTATAAACAACTGAAAAAAGCTCTTTTTAACATATGTATATACATATATACATACTACAGAAAAAAAATAAACACAAATTTAGAGTGAGACATTCAAGTTAAAATTTTAAGTAAAGTTGAATCAGCGAATCCCTTGTTGTCGTTAAGCGCTACGTTATGTAGTTTGTTTATGAAAATTGATTCCCAAACATTTAATTGCCTAAACCCTTGGACCTCTTTTAGCAACGATATGTTGTCAGTCATCACTCCGTGTTGTTTTTGGTTTCTTCTCCCTCTACCCAATGCACTGTTTTCCTGGAGAACGTGTTTCGCGAAAGCTGTTTTTTCCGTTTTATTTATAATGTCTAACTGATGGTCTCGAAATCTTTTTTGGAGAGAACGAGAGGTTTGGCCAATGTAAACAGCATTACACCCGCTACAGTCTAGCTTATAGATTCCTGATTTGTCAAGTGGATCTGTTTTGTGTTTTGTGCTTGTGAATGAGCTTTTAAGCGTTTGGCTAGACTTATATGCTAGTTTTATTTTGTTGCGACTTAAAACGTTGGAGATTTTGTTGGTTAGAGCGGGATAGTAAGTCATTTTTGTCCATTTTTCTGTTGAAAGCTCCGACGTCTGTTTTTCTCTTTGTAAAGTAATGTTTTGATTTGTAAATTGTTGTTGTAATTTCTTTTTTGTTGTGTTATGTATTATTTGTTCATTTAAACCATTTAGTTTTGCACAATCTAAAATATAATTTAACTCCGTTGTAAAATCTTGTTCCGTCAACGGCGTACTGATCATCCTATGTATCATTGAATTCATGGCTGCATATTTATGTGAAAAACAATGAAATCTTTAACTTATTTAATTTGTATTTAATTATTAGTTAATTGTAGCTTATTTCACTTTAAATTTTTTTTTATACTTATAATAATGTTTTTTTAGTTTAATTTTGTTTTGTCGATGTAGAATAAATTAATTATGATAAATGTTCTGTCCTTGTTCTTATACGTTCTTTTGTGCTTGTGTTGGCGTTTTTTACTAACTGCATTAATGATGATGAAGAGCGTAGATAAGTGCGTACATCTGAGCTTGCTCTAAGCTCAGTACCGCTTAAGACTCTGAGATGCAAAAAGCAGACATGTCCCAGCCATCGTACTTTTGCTTTGCATACTCTTCTGTAGTTATGCTCATACAGTTCATAGTTAAATATTCCTCTCCTCTCCACTGATAATAATCTTCACCAACGGGACCGAAGATAACTCAGAGTATTTATCTTTCCAAACGACCAACAAATGGCTTCCAAATCATTTTACATAAAGTTCATGCTTTCACCTCGTATAGTATAATAAGGATGATTAAGGTTTTATTTCTTAACTTGCTTTTTCTAGAGAAAGTTTTTTATTCTCAATTGCCTACTCTAAAGTAGCAGCGAAAGGCAAGAGTAATTCTTCATTTGATCTCCGCACTGATGTCATAGGTAGACGTAGTCCTATACCACTTCGAAGTTATGTCTGTTTATTGTGACGTTTTGTCCAATTCGTCGATGTTGTCTGTCTTTGTTTAATGACATCGTTTTTTTCGGCTTAAGCGAAGCGAAACGAAACGAACCATCGAACCTGTTTTTACCGCTTCTGTTTTAGTACTAAAAAAATAACTATGACATTACGCTTAGGTTTCGGTTAGCTCTTTATCGAACTTGTCGGAGCACCGTGAGTTGTCCGAATCTATCCTGCAGAGTCAAAAGAGTTTTCTAGGGAAGCCACATCTACCGATACTCCACCGATCTTGAGGTACACACTTCTTCAAATTCAATTCACAATTACTTGAACGAATATTATTGTCAATAATAACTGTTTTATTTTTTTGTAAAAATGTCGAAAACAGATTCTGCGGTCCAATCGGCCCAGATGCTGCAATTCTTATTACACTTCAATTGTGCTTACTAATATGTACCTTCAAGCGGTAGCCACTGGTTACTGGTTACGTCCAGCCAGGACGTGACTTGCTAAAAAATGGTAAGTGAGTGTGTTAACCAAAGTAAAACATTAAAATCCTCTGCGTTTAATGACTGAACGCCAAAATTTCAGCGATCTGCCGGAGCTCAAGGGGAACATCTCAGCAAATGGATTACCATTAAAAAAATCTCAAACATTTGTAGCCACAAATCGCAAAATAAAAAAAAAACATACCTGTAGACTTACCCGTTGATTTATTTGAAAGAGAATATTGTGAATTTGACATACCCTTCACTATTTAACCCTGAAATCCTTATAAAAGCTGAACAATTGCACAGAACCGTTGATAAATTAGAGTTGTATTTTGTATCTTAAGCGAACCAAATTGTTCTGGACTACATTTACATACATACATTACATAGTATGTGTGAAAATTCTTTGCATTTAATGCATAATAAAAACATAAATAATAAACCTTCGAATCAATTGTTTGGATATAAAAATTTATAACGTGAAAGCAAAAAACATAATGAGCTACTATGTAAAAGTAAAACAACCATCTTAGATTTAATTCTGAGAGTTTGTAATGGTAATTTAATTTTCCAGAGATGAGTCCTCGCTAAATAAATTTTTCGCTCCAAGGACTTTGTATGTAAAGCTAATTTCTTCGAAATCGAAAAAGAAGTTCTTCAAACAGCTCTTTTGTTTCTTGTATATTTTTCTATATTTTCTAAATAATATTATATGAAGCAAATCTAAATCAATTACACTCTCAGTTTTTGTTTTTCTGAAAATGACTTACTAATTAAAATATGTGTCTACTTTCATGCAACATGTTTCATTCACCTGTCCCATTGAGTTGGGTTAAAATGCATGTGAGTATGATATAGGTAATAAATGTAGAATTTACGAGATAAACAACAAGTAAATTGATAAAACAGCCGCTTGCAGTCTGAGTTTATCATGTATGTACCTCGCATGCCATCATCTGAATCGGGTGGCCAGATAGTGACGACTTTTGCTGGTTACTTACTACCACATCTGCGGCGTTACCTCCTTGACAAAGTGAAACTGCATTCGAACAGCTTTGCTACAGAAAGTGATGTAACTTTCATTGATACTGGTGGAAAATGTCCTTTGATCGTTGCGATGCACCATGCATTTCTCATGTTTGATCAGAGTTCGTGACTGCTTTCCTACAGAATAAGGTAGAATCGAACCAGTGTTTAGTGTGTATGTGTGTATGCGTATTTTAAATTTAAAAAAAAAATGTCAACATGTTATCTGTAGGGGGTCATCTACAATTATGCTAAGTTGTTGTAGACACTCTTCAGCAGATGGATAATGACTTTGATGATAAAACATGCAGCACGTGCTACACATCCTGACCGGTTAGAAACAAAACTTTATATTTTAAGAAAGTATGTAAGGTGCTATATTCTGTTCAACAGAAAAGGGAGTCTTGTTTTTAAAAGAAGTATGTAGCGAAAGCCCTTTTAAAATATCTTATATTCACAATTTAAGTAAATTGCCCAACCTGTTGCCTTAAGATTTTTAGACACTTTTTTACTTGCGATTATAGGTAGATACTATAAGGCAAGTTCTGCAATCGTGCAGAAAAAAAATTTGAGATAACAATTAAACATGGCATTACGATGATGATAGAGAATACGAAAAATGTGGGTCCTGCAATTCTGTCTGTCTGTCCGTATATGGATCTACAGCCTTAACCTTAACCACTTGACCGATTTTCTTCAAAATTTGCAGTTATGGTCTCTGTGGTAGTTTAAAGAGGGATTCTGGGAATTTTGTCTCTAGGCCTTGAAATAACGGTACCTGTCATACAACCCATGTGATAATAAGATAATACATATTTTTCTCGAAAACTGCTCCAATTATTTTGATAAAATTTTACGTGAGACATTATTTCTAAATAGCTATTCTTATGATGTAAAATTTTTTTGGGAAAAGGTCTAAAAACGGGACCCTCCATAGAACCGCTATTTTCAAAAACGACTTTTTCGCTAATAGCTAGTAAGGTTTTGACGAAATTTCATATTATAGAAGTCCTAAGTTGTTTGAGAAAGATTGCATATCAATATTTGAAAAATATAGTTTTTCGAATTTTCATTTAAAAAAAAATTGTTTTTTCGAATATTTTCAAAACGGTATACATACTTGGTTTATTTAAAATTTTTTGTCAATACATCTTTCAACAAGATCTTAAAGCTTGTGTAAGTACTTAAATTTTTAAAACCTCATTTTAAAAAAAAAAATTTAAATAAAAAACAGTTTATTTTAAAAAAACGGCTCCAACGATTTTGATTAAATTTTTAGGGTTTATATGCATTAGTAATTGCAAGAAAATGACATTTTTAGATTTTTGATTGAAACCTTCGGAATATTTAATTTTAATTTTTTTTCAATATTCTGCGTGATTTAATTTAATTTTCATAATTATTGTGTAGTTGGCAGCCCTGTAATAGTGATGCTCATGGAAAAAAAACATCGATGTATTTTTCGATGTGATACATCGTATCCTTACATCGATGTTCGTCGATGCATCGCATAAAAACATCGATGTTTTCGATGTATCGATGTTTTTTGAGCAAAGCGTATGCGTCGCGTGTTCAGCTGCACATCGTGTAGTCTGTCTCTGGATATATAAAGTAAAGAAGAAGAGAGCATATTATGTATGACATGAATTAAACAGAAACAAAACACTGAAATCGATTAGGTTAGGTACTGTAACTGAGTTGTGAGTGTGTATTGTACGATGCTTGATTTATTCAATATGGATGGAATGAAATACACCATCCCACTGATATGAAATAAATTTAACTGTAGATTTGGTACTTTGAGTGAGTCTTTTCAATGCCTGCTTCATTCGATGCATCGAATAAAAAAACATCGATGCATCGGTAAACATCGAAAGGGTGCGAAACATCGGATTTATTCGATACATCGAATGGTAAACATCGATGTTTTCAATGTATCGATGTTTTTTGAGCAACCCTACCCTGTAACACCAGATAATATATTAAAAGAAAAAAAAACAAAAAAACATCGGTCATAACAAAGAAACATCGATGTTTTTCCGATGTTTTGCCGATTTTTTAATTATCTTGTCAATAATGAAAAACATTGGCTTTATTTACGTGTACTGTAGCTAAATATGCAAATTTACTAGTCGTATAATAAAAACATAAATAATAAACCTTCGAATCAATTGTTTGGATATAAAAATTTATAACGTGAAAGCAAAAAACATAATGAGCTATACTATGTAAAAGTAAAACAACCAACCTTAGATTTAATTCTAAGAATTTGTAATGGTATAATTTAATTTTCCAGAGATGAGTCCTCGCTAAATAAAGTTTTCGCTCCAAGGACTTTGTATGTAAAGCTAATTTCTTCGCAATCGAAAAAGAAGTTCTTCAAACAGCTCTTTTGTTTCTTGTATATTTTTCTATATTTTCTAAATATTATATGAAGCAAATCTAAATCAATTACACTCTCAGTTTTTGTTTCTCTGAAAATGACTTACTAATTAAAATATGTGTCTACTTTCACGCAACATGTTTCATTCACCTGTCCCATTGAGTTGGGTTAAAATGCATGTAAGTATGATATAGGTAATAAATGTAAAATTTACGAGATAAACAACGGTACTGTAGCTAAATATGCAAATTTACTAGTCTTACCAGTTCCAAATTCAAAAGACAAATTCAAATCGACAGGATTCATTTGCAAATTGCGAAACAAAACATTTATTTGAACGTAATTAATATTACAAATATTCAAATTACTTGATCAAATCCAAGAATTTTGAGATCGGATCAAAAGAAACTTTGATAGTCTTGTCCCCAGAAGTCTATTTCTGTCCTGAGTTATTCTTGCACCAACTCCCGAGAACAAACGCTCGCTTGGGACTTGGGACAGATGTGACAACGATGGGAAGATAAAGCATTACAATTTTTGCTTGCTTTTTAAAAACAGATTTTATATGATCTTCTTTGAATCCACTTAACTTAACGTAACTTTGACAACTTGCAAGTCGCAACTCAAACGAAACATGAGTGAAGTACTTTGCATTCCTCTTTTTCTGCCGGCAATTGAATTTTAGAATTGATGAGTTTATGACGGGTAAAGGAAAGACAGTAGACAAACTTACCTAATTACTTATCTATGTCGCACTGTCCCGCCTCCCACGACAAAGCAGACAAGGAATAGTCTCCCATTCTCTCATAGTCACTCATTTAAAAATTAAACTACAATTGTCACGAGTTACGTCTTATGTCTGTGTGAATAAATCCTTGAGCTGATTCTTACAAAAATATTTTTCAATGAACGGTTTGCCCTTTTCTTAGAATTAGTTTTCATAACTACTAACTTACAAAAGATCTACAGGCTCTTGATTTTGCTGTCGATTCAATGTCAATGTCGATCTTGTAACCGTTTAGTTAACTGTGACAAAAACAATTCATGGTGAATATTCGCTATACTTTATTACCTAAGTGGTTTATTTGGCGCCTTTTTCTTTCCGATCGTATAATAAAGGTGTCAAAGATGCTATTTATATATTTTTTTTTCTTATTTCAAGGCTCATACAAAACTAGCAACTGCTTCCTTTCAAAGACTCTTAACTTAAAGTTAAAGTTAAAGTAAAGTAAAGAGTTAGTTTAACTCTTAACTTAAGTTAAAACATTTAAAAAAAAAAAATCAAAAACCAGCGAACTAGATTTTATATTTTTTGAAATATTTTCTATTTTTCATCTAACTTGTACATGTTTTCTTTTTACGGAACATTGAGATAAGAAATAACATTTTCCAAATTTATGTTATCAGATCCACACACAAATTGCAACCAACTCAACGTGAGTCCTCAGTGAAGAATAGACCCATTTATATCACAGCAGCATTACTGTATTCCTATTCACTACACAATGAAGCCGCGCTCATGTTAATCTGATGAGTTTGCTCCCGCATGCTCCGGCAACAAGAAATGCAGCAATTAAAATCAAATAAAATTGAAATAAATTTACTTTGAAATGCAAATGAATGCGATTTGTTAGTCTGTGTCTTGCTGCGCTACTGCTTATGCCATTTAGAATTTGCCATGGTTCTTATGACCACTTTGTACAACAACCAATCGAATAGATTTGCAGATTTGAATCATGCGTCCCAAAACAGTAGGCACTCGAATAGGCCACACGTGGGTTCACAAAGCCAATCCTTGTAGTAGCCAAACCACCACATAGTAGCATACAAATTTTGCATTTTGCGGCGGGGGAGGCACAAGTATTGCGCTTCATTGCGGTCACAAAAATATCCATAGCCTTTAGTGCAAACAAAACTGCACAAAAAAGAAAGTTCAACATGAAGGTCCTCTCATAAAATTAATTCGTTTTATTGCTGGCCCTCTTTTCATCTGCCTAAGGCCTGCTTTAAAGTAGCAATAACGAGATGGCTTTTTGCTTCTTGGCACGATAAACATATGGTAAACAGACCCAAAACAAGAAAAAGTATTATTTCTTCGATGGTCGAAACTCGATAGCCAGATTTGAGTATAACATTTTTGTCGTTTAATAAACCAACTGCCCGTTGTATTATCAAAAGCGTTGTTTTGTCGACAATCGTCTCTATGGGTACTCGACTAGATAATCATAGATGAAAACAAAAATCATGTTAATATTCAATTAAGAACACATTAATAGATAAAAGATCATAAAACTCACAATACCTACTTACTCGCATAACCTAAAGACTAAAACACGAATTTTCGTTTGAGGAGGGCTGCTACAACGGTACACTATAGTACATGTGCACATCCAAAGCAACATGTAAACTGTTAGCTGTTTTCAAGGAGTTTTAATTGTTGTAAAGCGATTTTCTTTGTCTTTGTTTAAGTTGCATCGATACGCTATTGCGAAGGAGGGAATGATCTTTGTCCGTACAACGAAACCATTTTTGGTTATAGACTACCGCCAATTGATATAAGAAAATTCAATTTATCCATTGATGGCGCGACCGACGTCGACGTGTGGTTCGAGCACTTTTGTCCTTTCTTGCAATCATGTAGGAACTTGAATCTGGTACAATGCAATCACAAACAGGAAGAGAAAATTTGTAAGAAATACGAAAACACGCAACATGGTGGCAATTTGTACCCAAAGTGAAATAAATTGACACCTGTTATCAATTACACACATTGAGTGCGGCCTTGCTCTAAAAGGTAAGGCTGATGTGCGCTACTGTGGCGGCATAGGCAGTCCGAATCGGGCGTGCCCCTCTCAATTAAAATTATCTTCGTTTATAGTGGCTTATTGTTCTTGCGACATGGCCCCTTGTCGCTGTATCTCATGAAAATGGAAATCGCCATTCGATGGCTTTTCACATTTGCTAATAAGAAACGGTGGGATAAATTTATTTGTGCTTTAAACGGACTTATTATGTAAAATCTTGGAAGTGTTTGGAAATTGAGTCGGTCTCAATTATGATATCGCCAAATAAACTCATGGTTAGTAAAAGGATTGAATAAGGTTGTTTTAATTAATCATAAAATTTTTTTTTTCGATACACAGCTGGTGTATTGGAGCTTAGAATGGAATGGACCGACTCCCAACGTTTAACTCTCAGAGTGGACTAAATAGGTAATTCAAATTTTTCTATTAGTGTCTTGGATGAAAGAAAGTGAAACTAATGTCGGTAACATACCCTGCACCAAAGACATTGCTGTGGAACTTAATTTAATTTAATTTATTTATTTAGCTTGTTTGTTAATTCAACTTAAGAGTTTTCAAATTTAGAGGTTGGATAAATTGGGAATTGAAAGAGTTAGTTTTAGATCTATACTTTTATTACTTTTATATAGTATTATAGATAGATGGAACATGTTAAACCAAGTTAACGAAAACTGATTCTCTTTACAGCTAAACCAAAATGGAAAAACTTAGCACAAAGCAGCTACAAAGCGAACTAAAAAATCGAGGATTGCCTACATCAGGGACAAAAAGAACACTCTTGAGTCGGCTACTCGGCTACGATAAGGGAAAACAAAACCGATCGGCACTTAGATCGAACATGTCGACTGTGGACTCGGGAGCTCCATCCACCGACGAAGTGCGAGCCATGTCCGAATCAGGAACGCACGACAGCCAAACGCGGGAAGAACGCGAGTGGGATCTCATCCGAAGAGAGAGGAATCTATTAGAGAATGAAAGGAATCTCTTGATTAAGGAACGAGAACTGACGGAAAAATTAAAACGCTTCGAAACAGCTGCGTCGTCACACACGCCGGCACGAAGACCTGGAATACAGTGCAGCATCAAAGACATTGCCGAGACATTGCCAACGTTTACTCCAGGCGATCCAACATCGATGTCAGCCAGCAGCTGGGTAGACCGCGTGGAAAACCTTACCAAAATATATGAGTGGGACGAAAGGGCTCTCCTGATGGCAGCAGCAACGAAAATGAAAGGTCCTGCAAGGTTCTGGTGGGACACCAATCAAGAGACCTCCTGCTCTTGGGCTCAAATGACAATCGGGTTGAGAGCCAATTTTCCCTTCCAACAGAACGAAAGAGATATACACCAACAATTGGCACGAAGGACAAGACAACCCAAAGAGTCCATCGAGAGTTTCTGCTTTGAAGTGAATATGCTGGGGAAAAGAGCACAGTTTGCGGATCGAACGATCATCCAATATATATTGACAGGGCTGAATAATCCACAGTTGAGTTCTAATTTAGCTGTAGCAACAATTAATAGTATCCCAGAACTCATTGAGAAAGTAAAATGGTGTGAAAGCATCCGACAAAATTCCTGCTATCAGCCATCTTGCAGTGTATCCAGAACAAAGGTTGTGAATCAGCATACAGCCCAAGAATCACCAAGCTGGCACCAACAACATCGAAACATCGAACAATTAACAACAATGTATCGACAACCGGCACAACAACGGAATCGCAACTAACTTGCTACAACTGCAATCAACCCGGCCATGTCTCACGACAGTGCACCCAGAGTCGCAAAAGATCGTGGACTGCCAATAAAGAAAATAATGTGAGATACTCAGCAACTAACACACAGCAGAAAGATAAAAACGTACGAGTAAATACTATCCATCGACAAGAAAAATCAGATTGCTTTAATAAAATAGTAGTCATAGAAGGAAGAGAATATGCAGCACTGTTAGACTCGGGTAGTGATCAAACCATAATAACTCAAACGGTCGTCGATGAGATAGGAATACCTATGACTCCATGCTCTATCATACTTTATGGCTTTGGAGGCGGAAGTTATACAGTGCTAGGACAAATAGCATGTACGATGGAAATCGACGATGCAAAGTTTCGTGTAAACGCCGTAGTCGTCCCTGATAATAGACTAACTGATCCTGTATTAGTGGGAAAGGATATACTAAATGACCCAGCCTGTGACGTTCAAAAAAAGGGCGAGACGTTGATTATCCGGAAGAATGAGACTACTAGACAAATAATAGCAGCCGACATCAACGTTGATGAAAGTTTCGATTCGACAAGATTAGTTTCCCTGCTCAACAAATATCGTAGATGCATCGCCTTAGAACAAGGAGAACTTGGACGAACAACCCTAGTTGAAATGGAGATTGAGTTAACGAAACCGGATGCTATATCACAACACCCATATAAAGTACCATATGCGAAGCGAGAAGTATTGAGTTCAATGATAAAAACACTAATTGAGGCTGACGTCATACGGGAATCTAAATCCGATTTCGCAGCACCAGTCGTGCTGGTTAAGAAAAAGAACGGAGATGACAGGATGTGCGTAGATTACCGACGCCTCAATACTGTCACAAGAAAAGTTAATTCTCCCTCGTCGCATATAGAAGAAGAACTTAATAACCTTGTGGGTTACCGCTATTTTACGATGCTAGATCTAGCGTCAGGGTATTATCAAATACCAATCAAAGAGGAACATCAGCCCCTTACGGCTTTCATTACTCCAGACGGGTTGTTTGAATTTAAGGTCATGCCATTTGGATTGGTTAATGCCCCAGCCTATTTCAAAAAACTGATGAGAAACATAAAGGAAAAAAATGCTTCCTGATAAAATAATAAGCTATATGGATGATTTCGTCATACCGGCACAAACAACCCAGGATGGAATGCGGAAGCTGGAAAAATTCTTGGTCGTCCTACGCGAAGCGAAACTAACCCTGAATTTGAAGAAGTGCGTTTTCTTTAAACAGGAAATCGAATTCCTTGGCCACATCATCAAGGACGGGAAGATCCAACCTGGAAAAGCAAAGACACTGGCAGTTTGTGAATTTGAAACACCTACTAATGAACACCAGGTAAGGCAATTTATAGGATTAACCAGTTTTTTTCGAAAATTTATCAGGAATTATGCTCTGATGGCATTGCCGTTGACGGAACTGACCAAAAAAGATCAAAAATTCATGTGGGGAACCAAGGAACAAACTACGTTTGAACAGTTGAAAAGCGCGCTAGCAAACGAGCCAGTGTTGGTTCTCTACGATCAAACCGCTGAACATGAATTGCACACTGATGCCAGCAACAAAGGGCTTGCAGGAATCCTTCTCCAAAAGGAAAATTCCTGCCTTCATCCAGTCGCGTACTTCAGCCGCAAAACAACCAAAGAAGAATCGGTATACCATAGCTATGAACTCGAAGCCCTCGCTGTAGTTGAAGCAACAGACAGATTCCGGCAGCATTTGTTAGGCAAGCATTTCACCATCGTCACTGACTGCGAAGCTCTAAAAACAACTATGAAGAAAAAAGAAATGGTCTCGCGGATAGCTCGGTGGTGGTTGCGTATGCAAGAATACGATTTTGAAGTCTCACATCGACCTGGCAAGAAAATGGCCCATGTTGACACGTTGTCAAGGAATCCATTCGAACCAGCGCAGGAACCCGAAGTGGTAGACATGAATGTCCTCCAGGTCAGCATCGATGATATGGATTGGGTATATTCCCTGCAACTTCAAGACCAAGAGGTGACCGACATCGTCAAAATTCTTCGGAACCCACCAATCGACCAAACTGACCAACAAGTGCATCACGACTACTCCATACAACAAGGTAGACTTTATCGGAAGGTCGACGGAGAGTTCAGACTTTTTGTACCTAAAGAATCAAGGAATAGAGTTCTGCGCAATAGCCACGACTTGATGGGTCATTTCTCCAAGAAGAAAACACTGACGCATCTGAAAGCAAGATACTGGTTTCCCAGGATGACGCAGTTCGTAAAAAAATACCTGAAGGCATGTGTGGAGTGTGCATACAATAAAAAAGAAATACAGCCACGGGGAGAGTTATTTCCGATACCAAAGGGAAACGTGCCTTTCGACACCATGCATTTGGACCATCTTGGACCGTTTCTCAAATCAACCAAGGGAAATTCCTACCTAATCGTATCAGTCGATGCCTTTACAAAATATGTGAATATCAAGGCTATACCAAATACCCAAACAAAACCAGTGATAAACTTCCTCACGGATTTGTTTTTCACGGTTGGTGTGCCCCGACGGATAATAACTGATAAAGGAACTGCGTTCACCTCACACGCCTTCGAAGAATTCGTAAGGGAATATTCAATCCAGCATATACAAAACGCTACTAAAACACCCCGAGCAAATGGTCAGGTCGAACGGTATAATCGCACTATACTCCATGCGTTACTGGCTACTGTCGACGACGAGACCCGATGGGACCAGAAAATACGATACGTGCAATGGGGAATTAATAATACGCTGAACGAAACCACGGGTAAGACAGCTCATCAGCTGCTCATGGGATATATTCCCCGAGACCCACTCAAGGACGTACTAGCTCAGTGTGTCAACCTCAATCAGACAGTTACCAATATCGAAACCCTCCGAACAGAAGCAGCCGCGTCCACACAAAAGCGACAAACAACTCAAAAACAACAACACGATATGAAAAATAAGAAAGCTAAATCTTATCAAGTTGGTGATCTAGTGATGTCAATAAATGATGCTACTGCAGCCACCGGAACATCTCGAAAACTTGAGACCAGGTATCGAGGACCGTACCGCATTACCGCTATCCTGCCTCATGATAGATACCAGGTGGCCGACATGCCATTCGCCCCCCGGACACAAAAACCATACTCGGCCACTTGGGCGGCAGACCGAATGAAACGCTGGGTGGATTTGGACCTAGACTTCGACGAGGACGACGAACCAAGTCAGGAAGGTCGAATCTGTGACAACCACCAACAAGAAAACGTAAAAACGAAAGAGAAGAGAGGAGAACAGTAAAGAACGAGTAAAGGGACACTCGTGTTACAGACGCCATCGAGTGCAGACGTTTTTAGTAGATACCAATAAATACAGTTTACTTACAGACCTACATATAGATTTGAAACAATAAAGATTTTTAATTTAATATTTTGAATTCTAACTTAATTCTTTTATATTACTTACTTATTAATTACTTTTACACAATTTAGAAATTTTATCATTGTCATTTAAAATAAAAGGGTTACGGTTTGAATGAAACAACCACTGATAGGTACTTGGTAGGAATATAAGCTTTGAAGTTCTTTTGTGGTATTGTCGAATAGTTATCTCAAATTTGGATACAGGAACTATCGGCGTTAGTAGATAGGAAATAAAAGTCGTATTCGCTTAACTTTTTTTAGTTTGTTGAGCCTATATAATTATAGTCTCTTCATTTCTGTATCTGGTCAGGTTCTCCTCAAACATCCTTGCGTCTCATTGATTGGGTACAAAACAGAGCCTATAATGATTCATAGATGATTCTCTCGAAAATAGTAGAAACTTTAATTGCCTGGCCAGCGTTGCCACAATGATACAACTTGCAATTATTGATTATTGAAATACAATGATTTACACTTTTCAATTATTTTATAATTTTGTTACAATGTTACTTTGTTCCGTTTTGTTACACTTTTCCCGTAAAAATCTTTTTTATTAAAAAATAATGAAAAGTTCACTTTTCACTTTTTTCTTTCTAACCATTTGTATCTGAATTCTACTGTCTGCTTTTACATGAAGACGTTCTTAGCTCGACGCTTTTTGAAAATGCGTGAGAGCAAAAAGTAAAAGCATCTTTTACAATCTATGTTTCTCTTTTACCCTAGAGCATTTTCGAATTGCGTCAAGCTTAGAACGTCTCCATGCAAAAACAGTGATAGTATTTTAGAGGGAACGCGTAGCTAGTAAATTTTTCGGAGGGGGGAGGGGGGGGGGTGTGACATGTAAATAATTGTACATAAGTAAAAGTCGTTGTTGTTCAATTGTTTTGATTAGGTTTTTCCCAATTTATTGATATGTAATAATAAAGTGCAGAAAATAAGAACATATGAAAATACACGAAATTATAAATCAATTCTTCTCTGTTTTTGCGCGAATCTTTCGATAACTTCTTCCACCTTGATGTCAATGTGCCTGTTAATTCTCATAAGAGCAAGCCTATCTTCGCCTGTTGAATTCCTAATCCAATTTTTTAGACTCTTCAACGTGGAAAAACTACGCTCGCTGCTAGCAATGGGCGCAGCTCGCAGCCAATGTTGCACCGATTTTCAAAAACTTGAAAATGTTTGGAAAAAGTGCATCGTTACAAAGATTTAATGATTCTATAAATGTCTTTGGTTGAGTTTCTGCCCCTACCCAACGTTGTCTCCACAATAACACTTTATTTATTACGGTTGAAGCAGCTGCCTCAGTCGCTGATGGCCATTGATTCATTATTACTTCCACGGTTTCATCAATATTCTCAACGTCTTTCCAGACCAATTTTTCAGGGATGGTATTTTCGATTATTGGCAAAGTTTTTTGTGTTTCACATATATATGAATGATATAAAGTGATCCAGGAAAGGTAGTAATATTGATGTACGGTAATAATCTTCTGCTGAGCTGCTTTGGTAATTTTGTCGGTGTTTTTGACGATGCACAATCCTGGGAACTTAAATTTTCCTCCTATAGATTCGGCTATTTTTTCAGCATCAGTGAATATTTTTTTGAACTTTAATTCAATTCTTTCCCTCATTTCTTTCAACAAAACAGCCAAGTGCAGCTGCCGAGACAGCTGCAGAGAGGTCTACACTTTTTCCTTGAAAGTAAGATGTTAAAGGTTGTGTAAGGGAAAAAATTTCGTGGATAATTGTCATCGACACAATAAATGCTCCATTCTTCAAAGTATGTAGGTAGCTTAATCATTTCTAGAACTTTTGGCGTTTCCACATTCATTAATTTTTGCCAAACTCGAACACATAGGAACAAAATCATGACAACGGCCTTGTCAACCGAAAAGAGTCGGTTCCCATTAAAACACCGTAATCAAATCGGAATGAGCGCTGTTAGTGACAAGATGGGGGACCGTCCGTAACTACTGCGTGCTGTTGTCATGTGTTATTTGTTCTATGTAGTATTTGTGTAGTTAGTCTTGTGGTGTATCAGCCAAATGGTCTTTGTCGCCCGGCTGCAACCCCCCCTACTCCGCAGATTTATGTGTGGAGTAGGTTTCGTGTAAATGTAAATGTAGGAACAAACATTTCTTTAAAGCAGATTACAGCATTAAGTCTATCAAGTCCATCTGGTTTCACATAATCTCTTCGTTCTTTTTTTTTTGAACAATCTAAAGTCTGAACAGCATCCTTGATAATAGATTCGCGTTTTGCAGAAGTTCTGAAAAACGAAATGATCTAATGTATTGATCCAAGACAATTGTTAATAAGAGGAACAGAACATGCTTCACAAACAGCTAAATTCAAAGAATGACTAGAACAATGTACGTAAATTGCAGATGGATACTTTTCCATCACTGCAGTTGCACATCCATTCCATTATCCACTCATCATAGCAGCTGCCCCATCGTATCCTTGCGAAACCAAAAACTCCAGACGAACGTTCAATTCTTCAGAAATGTTTATCAACGACAAAGCAAGTCCTCTACCAGTGCAATCTTCGACCAGGATGAACGTCAAAAAATCTTCATTCAATACAATCCTATCGTCAATTTTTTCGGTATAACGAAAACATAACGAGTATTGCTCTACACCGCTTATATCTGTCGTTCCATCTGCGAGTAAAGGGCAGCATTGGCCAGCTTTGACTTTTGCAACAATTTTTTCAAGAATTATGCTCCCGCAAATAATGTCTATGAGTTCATTCTGAATCTGTGGACTAGTATAAGTTGAAACACGATTTTTCGATGTTGCTGCTTGAAGTAAATGTTGCTTTAATATTTGGTCGCCAGAATTCATCCGAAATCTCAATAAAGATCTGAAATTGCCATCGTTTTGGACCGGAGTCTCGAGAGATATTGTTCCAGAATCGCGATGTCCTCTCAAAGCAATTTCTTACCAGCCGACAAAAATTATCGTTTCGACGATGGAACGTAAAATCTCCCGATTAAGTTGAATTTCAGTTTCAGGTGGCAGTTATAGCGATCAGGAAAACGAATCAGGAAAAAATTTCAAAATTAATTATCACTGTGTTTTTGTTACAATTGAATAACAAATGTTATTTTTTTTTGTGCCCAAAAAAGATATAATAGGAGGACTTGCCAGTTCTTCGCGAAAGGTGGTAAGTATCCGTGGAAAAATATTTTTTGGTTTCGGTTTTGATTCGAACCATGAACATCCCGCGCAACAAACAAGCACACATGCTAACCATTACCTCGAAATGTTCATCAGTTTTATCTTGAGCCCAACTTCGGACGCACAGTCAAGTATAGAGATTCATATTTTAGCCGGACTTCCCATATGTAAAATACTTTACCAGACTCTGTTTTCCCCCTGCTTTACGATGCACATGCACAGGCAATGTGTCTCCAACTGTTTGCTCTCCTACTTTCCTAAATGCCCGCACTGTGTCTAAAAACAGGATAAGGGTATTCATAGCCCAATTTGACGAGTGCGTTTATGAAAGCGGCAAAGAGAGTGGCTAACTCGCGAATTAAGAATGTCGACTAATTTTTTTTAGAGAACATTGCTTTTTAAATAGATTTGGAAAAATCAACAAAGTTGTGAAGTTGCTCGAGTACATTATCATGAAAACAATTTTTATGTTATAAAGCACTTACGCATATACGGTTCAAATTTCAAATGTTCCTTTAGATAGTGATAACTGATAAGACTTATCGCAAGGACCATCACAAATAACTCGTTGGATTTACTATCAAAAAGACAATTATTTGAAGTTAGCGTCCTCTTAAGCTGCACTTTTCATTCTTTTCTTTACGTCGATGGAAAATTATCTCACCCCTGCGAGGTTAGGATATTAACTGGATTGCTATTATTGGTAATCAATGCGAGATCGCATCCACAAACCGCAATCATGGTATAAAAGTTTAAGTACTACACCGTATACTTCTTTTTACCTTATAAAAACTTTCTAGCCAGTCATATCACTAACCTGCTAAAAGCTATTGATATATTTGTTGATTTTTTAATAAAATAAAGTTGTAACTGTAATTGCTCTTTATTGGCAAACTAACACAGCCCGAAACTCAAACTCAACGGATTTTTTTTTTCTGTTTTTGTTAACTGTTATTCATAAAACTCTTATTGGAATAATTGGTTGTTGTATTAACTTGGGCTATAATGAAACTATTATACCTAAGTTATTTTACTGTTGTGTTATTTTAATGACAGTAGTGGGTTTTGTATTAACTATTTAATCTAGGCTTAAAAAGTAAGTCACTTCAGACCGATATGAACTTTTAATTCTGTTTAGAGGCTACATCGGTTTCAAACGGAAAAAAAGTAAAACATTTAAATAAAGAAATTGTTTTGAGTAAATATTAAAAGCAAATTCTGATGATAACTAGTGTAACCTTTCAGAAAAGTAGCTCCAACATATGCTAAAGCATTGATTTTCTACATTATATTAGCATTTATTTTCTATATATATTGAAGCTCTTCTTCACGTTGCCTATATTTCAAATCGTCTTACAACAGTTTCAAATTGACTCTCTCTTCTTTATTTCTGCTATCCTAACGATTTTAACGATATTGGTAGATGTACCTACTAAAATGTTTAATGCACCTGTTTTTATATAATCTGTTATAATTCGTAACAGGTTGTGGTATACATTAAACAGTTTACCAAACAGCCTTCAATTTCCTTCTGTTAAAATAATGGTTTCTATAATCACTACATTTTACATTATGTTTGAATTTTTTCAAACCGTGTTCACTGTTTTGTTGCCTTTTGCTTCTTCCGGTCCAATAGATTTTTAAGTTACCATTTCCTTTTGCTATAGTCTATACATGTATACAATGGTAGAACCACAGAGCAGAATTCACATCAACTACAAGTGGCTTGTCGAAGAATCTCTTGTTTATCCCTTACAACACATTAAGAGTAGGTGGTTTGCTTTCATGCTTTAAGCTAGAAACAGAGGTTTTTCAAAATGAAAACTAAAGCAAAGTGTAGATTTTTGGACTAGTGGTGAAGCCGAAGCTATTGTCTCCGGTCCAACCTAGCAGTCTCCGTTTCAAGCTATTAGTTTCGCCATTGTATATACATATAAAAGGGATTGGTGCGCCACCGGTGTCTTCCGGTCCATAGGCTTATTAAATCGCTTTTTTCACTTACTAATACTGTTGTTTATACATACAATGGTACCAGTGAAAAAAGCACCAATATTAACTTTTTTATTCAATCCAAAACACATTTTTGACGTTTACTCGAGTATTGAATGATTTTATAGCTGATTTATCGCTAAATGTTGGTACAATAATGTCTTTCATGTAGGTATTTGAACAAAAACAAAATGATGGTCGGAGGGTCTACTCACAAGTATTTTACAAAATAGAATCGTATGCCCACTTTTACATGCGGGGGTTTTATTGTTTATTGATGATATTGATGATATTATTGATTTCTAATTTTTTGAAGTCTATTGACTTAGATTTTAGAAGTTAAGATATGTAGATTTATATAGAGATATATAAGACAACGTAATAGAACCAAAAAATAAATTATATATCTATATTTTGAAAAATAGTATTTCGTACAGAACAAACATAGGTATAAGAGAAAAATAAGCTTGTGTGTGCAGGTCACAAGAAGAGGTGAAACTCCCTACACTCAGCAGTTAGTAGTGGGGACAGCAGCTCGAAAGTGAGTCACGCTAGCCTTACTCTAAACATTCAGCAGTTAGAAAAACGCGCTAGCCTTTCGGGCTCACTCCGTGCCGTAAAAAGTTTCACTTCAATAAGAGAACACCTTCTTTTTTCTATTTCTACTAATCAACAACACCAACCCTCATACAATGAAAATCGTGATATACGTTTTTTTGGTATATCCAAGTTATATATAACAGTCAAAAAGCACGGGTATACTCCCATACAAATTGTATTGGCTGCCAAAACTTTCCCTTTTGTTCTGTGTAGAGTTCTTCCCCCAGCAGAGAGAGCGAATCTCAATTTTATGAGTTCCAATACTAAGCTCCATTCATTCATTTATCGACTTCAATTCGTTCAAATACTGATGAAAAAATGTCCAACAGTTGTACTAAAGTGCTCCTTAACGTGAGAAGTATTTCAAAAAATACGTAATTCAGTAACGTATAACTTGATCACGTGTGCGGTAGTTCGGCAACAGAATTCAGTTTATAAACCTGTCATGTCGGAGAAAATATCCTACCTTTCTGTGTGAATGTCCTGCATTTTCTCGTATCACGTTTTCACGTTACAGAATACAGATACTCGGCGCAGACATGGTGAGAGCTGGATAGGCTCTTTACCATGGCAACGTCTGTTGACTTCTCTTTGAACATCTGGAAAGCTATAACATAGTATATAGGTCTGAGTGCTCCAGCTAGTATTTTAAAAACCTCCAATAGAAAAGACTTCATAAAAAGTTGGTTTGGTAAATTAACAAAAAAACCTATTCAGTTTTGCTTTGTATGGTCATCTAAATTTAATGTCAGATTTAAATGGCATTGGTATTCATTTTTAACACTACAAGATCCTGGGCTAGTCTGAAAATTGCCTAAAAATTTCATTAACGTCGGCCTTGTCGTTTTGGAGTCCACAAGGAACGTACATTTATACACACCGATTTTTTAACACTCATATTTATTAAGTACCTATCCATTTTTCTATAAAAGTCATCATTGCAGTTTTTCGAAAGCAGCTTGGAGCATTTGATTACATAAGGCGGCGTATGGGTTGATTTCAACGAGCTATTTTTGATTGAATTGAAGAAAAACAAGCATTGGATTACAAAGTTTTGTTTTTTAATACTTACATATAAATATACCTGAGTCTTTGCAAATTTGCTTCCATACTTTACAGCTTCTTCAAAATCACACCTGGCAGAGTTTATGTTTTCCATCTTTCTATAAAGTAATCCTCGCTGGCATAGCGCTTGGCATCTTGTGCGAGGTTGCTTTGAAGATAATTCCAGTGCCTTGTTCAAATCATTAAGTGCCCCTAAAAAAATCAAATCATAAATGTAAATAACTTATAATTACTAAGAGTGTGCGTTCTTTTAACCCTCATCATCTCCTTTTAATCTTAAGGCCTGTGCTTTATTATTGTAAACTGAACTTCGGTTAGGAGACACTTTTATAGCTTTTTCGAATAGAGTAATTGCTTCTGGTAAATTTCCTGCTTCTGCCATCTCTATTCCTTCCAGTTCAAACTTAATTGACTCCTCTACCTCTGAACTCTGAATTTCTGGATTATCTTTTATTTCGCTTTCAATATCCAACTTGAATGCTGTTGAAATAGTTTCTTCAAAAGGCACAAAAAGTGAATTTAAGACTATTTGATCTCGTTCACTTAAGCATTCACGGAATGTTTGTTGATTCATTTCGAATTTTTAATGCTTTTTCATCAAAAGTCAAGAATAAACTAACAATTTTCTAGGGTCTCCAATTAAATGTAAATATGGATGCAGGAACTTGTTTCGTTGATCTTAAAATCAAATGGAGGGAGAAACACGTTTAGTTGTTTATATCGAGACTGTTCAACTTGCAAATGAACTGAAATTATGCTGGACTATAGAATACCGCTTTCATTGGATTAACATATGTACATTGGATTAAATTAAAAGTACATATTGTTATTTTAAGAATATTTGGTGACGAAAGTATGGTAATATCGGAAAATCTTAGAGATAGTGTTGGCATATTGATTGATACAATTTTCACTTAAATTCAAAAATATTGCAGCGTATTGGAGAAGATATCCAAATCGGATGTGTAGATGGATTACAATCATTAAAAAAAAAGTACAGCCTTTTTAAAAAGTTTTTTTTTAGAGGCACAAGAATAGAGAGTGAATTAACACGCACATCAAAGGGTTACGAATACCCTTATAATGTTTTAAAACACAGTGCGAGCATTTAGGAAAATAGGAGAGGATTTAAAATTTCATTTGTGTATAATTTTTGTAATTTTTGTGAATCGTAATGTAGGGAAAAAACAGAGTCAGGTAGAGCATTCCACATGCGGGTGGCGCTACTAAAATATAACTATCTATTGAACTATCACCTATCAGTCTTAACACTCTGTTTTGCACCCTATCAAGTAGGTGCAAAGATTTTTGAGGAGCACCTGACCAGATATAGGAGTTATACTCTGGTTTCGGACGGATTTAAGCTTTATAAATTGTAGTCAGATCAGAAGGGAAGAACCTGCATCGTCTCAAAAACCTAAGCAATTTGCAGCTTTTTTGGGGACTTCAAGTATGTGGTAATTCCAACGAAGATCATCGTTTACACACATACCAAGAACGGTCAGCTTTTCGGTTTCTTGGATGCAGGTATCATTCATGGATGTTAATGTTAAGCTTCAACGACAAGAGACAGCATTAAGTTTTCGAAGCATTGAATTCTACTCGGTTTTTATGACCCCAAGTAAGAATACTGTCAAGATCAGAATTCAATAAGCTTATCATACGCAACCGTTCCAGTTCCACATCCAAAGAGCAGAGACCTGACGCGAAAAGTAAGCAACATTTCGGCATGGACTATTTTTTTTTTTTGATGAACTTCTTAATGAAATAGGGTCAGGAAGGGTTAGGAATAAAAATTTGAAAAAATTAGGGTATTTTTTTCCTGATTTAGAACCAATCTGGGGGGCGTCCTCAATTTTTTTTCCTAAGGACCATCCTAATGTATATAAAAAAAAGTCGTGCGAGTTACACTATTTATAACTCAAGAAAGGCTGAGCGGATTTGTTTAAAAATTGGTGGGGAGGTATAGCTTAGGACCAGGAGACGGACATGGGATACTTTTTATCCTTACATTCCTATGGGAACGGGAACGTAAACGGGAACCTAGAAACTACTGAACCGATTTCAAAAACTCTTTCACCTTTAGAAGCCTACACTATCACCGAGTAACATAAACTTTTATTCATCTCCATATACCCACGGGAACGGGATTGAGAACGTAAACTTAGAAACTACTGGACATATTTCAAAAATTCTTTCTGCTCTAGGATGCTACATTATCCCTCAGTAACATAGACTATATTTCATCCAAATATTCTCATAGGAACAGAAACAGAAACTAGAACGGGAACCTTAAAACCGCATGACCGCGATTTCAAAAATGTTTCCAACATCCAACTTTAAGATGGTACATTATTCTTCATTAACATAAATTATTTCATCCTCATATTTCCACGGGACCCGGGCAACGCCGGAAGGGTCAGCTATATATTTTTTTTTTCGGGAACGGGATTGGGAACGGAAACCTAGATACTACTGGACAGATTTCACAAATTCTTTCAGAATTGAGTTGATACATTATCTCTCAGTAACTAGGATTATAATTCATCCCTATATTACTACAGGAACGGAAACATGAACCTCAAAACTACTTGACCGATTTCAAAAATTCTTTCAAATTTAGGATGATACGCGAACGTGATAAAACTATCAGACCAATTTCAAAAGTTCTTTCGAATCCTATAACTCAAGAACAGCTGAACCGATCTGGCTGAAAATTGGTGTGGAGGTAGCTTAGGACAAGGGGACGGACCCGTTTACAACTTTTTTATCCCGCCACAGACATAATTTTTTTTTTATATAATTAACGCGCACATCAAGGGGTTACGACTACCCTTATAATGTAATAGAACACAGTGCGAGCATTTAGGAAAATAGGAGAGAATTTGAAAGGAGACACCGATGCACGTTGCTTTTGAACTTTTGTGAATCGTAATACAGGGGAAACACAGAGCCAGGTAAAGCATTCCACATACGGGTGGTGCGACTAAAGTATGAATCTCTATACTTGACTGTACGTCCGAAGTTGGGCTCAAGGTAAAACTGATGAGCATTCATAGCGAGGCGGGTGTTGCGGTTAAATTGTTTCAGGGGAGGAATGCAACTGGCTATTAAATGTAATGTAAATTACATTCAGGAAAAGTAGACAGACATTAAAAAAAAAACCAACATTAGGCATTGACTATCGTTTCGTTGACTCAAATAAACAAAAAGCAGCATGCAACAGAAACGACATCAATGCAATGCGTTCGTTAGCTTTCGTTATAAACAAAACACTGTTCTTTGAAAAGAAAAAGAAAAAAAAATTGACTTATCCTGACAGACTAAGCATAGTCCAAATATCAGCAAGCTTATGAGTCAGTGTAGATCTTCGCTCAACACCCTGGGCTGCTTTCGACATAGGTACTCATATATACCCCTTATCCCTCGACATTCACGGCGTTGCTTAGGTCTGTATTTTTAAGGTTTTATAGTACATGTTACGTATCCCTCCGAAATGTCTCATCTAAAACTCGAAAGAATTTTTGAAATTGGTCAAATAGTTTTAAGGATCCCGTTATCGTTTCCTATCCGTCTTGCATTCGCTATGAACATAAATAAAACATAAGGTTAATCGCTGAATGCTTTTCCCATTGTCAATTATATAATGCATGTTCATGAGTCGGAAGATCATCTGTGTTATTTTTTTTCGCGCCTGATAATAAGACGAAAAATATCATCTATCACAAAGTCCTTCAGTGAAAAATGCAAAACATGCACCAAAATAAATAGCTAATAAAGAATCATTAAAATACTTGATTTTTTTGAATATACATATTTACTATCCTTAAAAAAAATTGAAATTAATAAAATCCAAACTCTGCTCACTTACTGCCTCTAAGGCAGAACAATGTTTGCCGGGTCAGCTAGTATAAATATTAATAAAGAAAATGTTTTATTTCGCTTTTATTTATTTTATTAAATAAACTTGTCACAATTCTTGTTGACGCGTTTCAAAATTAAAATTGCGCCTTCGGTGTCCTCGCCTTTCAACTTCCCTAGTCCACAAGTTTCCAGAAAGTTTAAGCGAAAACGGAGTTGTAGCAAGATTTTGCATTGACTCTTTTCATAGCGAGGTAATATGAAGTATGAGGTCAATTAAAACTTCAGCGCTTTAAATTAATGTTGAGATGAATTACATCTCTGAACATCTGAAATATATATCGCTAAAATAGTCAAGATGTGATTATAAATTAAAACACAAAACCGTTGTAATTTTTTAAAAACAATTTATTACACAATATCTTTTCATATATATAACAATTTATAATACGGAAATAATGATGTGACATGAACATAAGTGATAGATAAACAATTAGTAAAAACAAACAAATATCCTGATTGCAAATAACACTTTCGTTTCAAAATTATTTTCTTCATAGATCGCATATAATATAGATTTACATGTACATATGTATGTAAATATTCAAGGTGATTTGCATAAGTTTCGTCAGCATTTTTTACTTTGAAGAAAGATGAGATGAGTTCGGTTTAAATTTTAAATTATCGGTTTCTTAAACTATCTCAAAATTTCATATACATTGCTAATCCAGTGCTGTTTTTGTATTCAAAATTTTATTCTTATCAAGTAATTTTTCTATTATTAAATCCGTTTTGGAGTAGTTTCCCTTGCAGCCGAAATGGGGCACATATGATTTATTTCTTGTCGATCTTCTTATGCAAATCACTCTGTATTTATATTTACCATAACATATTTTTTTTTGTGACACACAAATAACAATTGAAAGTATTATTCTAATTAGAAGTTGAATTTATGTTAACTTTTATTTGACCTTAATATGGCAAACTGTGGAATAAAAAATAAAAAGTATTCTTTTAATATTTATAATCTCTAGACTTTGAGTGCATTCAAGATAACTGCTTGCCTTCATCTCCATGAGTTTATGTTTTAAATCACTTTTTTCATAATAACATGGAAATTTAATACCTGTATATTTGCAAAAACTTGCAATAGTAATAATAATTATCATAATAGTCCTTTTTTATATATAGCTCAGTATTACAAAATGTTTGCTATGTTTTCTTTTTTTTTCTTTTCCATTACTTAGTATTTTGGTAATAATTTTATACACATATCTACAGTACTTACATTGTATTTGGGCTGAAATTATTGTTAAAAGTTTTAATTTTTTCGTAATTTGTCAAAAATGTCAGTTTTATTGGAGATCAGAAGCAGTGCAAATGTCTTAACATTGATGAATTTTATGGTGTTTTTTTTTTTGTATCTTACGAGTAAAAGATTAGTTTAGTTTGCAACAGTGAAAACACCTTACATATTTTCACAGATAAATCATTCGAAAGCAATGCAAATGAAACTAATCTTTTATTTATTTGTAAGCCTTAACGTTATTAATTTATTTTTGTTTTGCTATAATGAAACTACTTTTCCTCGTTTAATGTGTTCAATGCATTTATGTCTTATGTTGTTTCAAATTATCAAAGTAAATTAGTTAAAAAAACAAACAAACTTCTTTTATAATATTATGTAGCTATGTTATTTTCATTGAGTCTTTAAAAATTCTCTTTAATAATATTTTATTAATTTTCATATTCATGCCAGTAGCCGTGCGATTAGTCTGCTATGTTGTGATGATTGATCATTGAATGAGTGAATGTATGTTTTGATATATATATATATAAACGAATAGATAAGTATGTAATTGAATTGAAATAAATAGAATATATTGTATGAATTGAATATACATAAATAAATGTGTACATATATTGAACTCATTGAGGCGCATGAGTAGGCAAAATTTAATAAGATCGTATTACCCTTAACAAAATTTTCATTTTTGCAATGACTGTGACTTGATCAAGTTATAATGAACTGAAGGATAAAAACTAGTTACCCATTATCTGGTCCAGTGTATTTGATTTGAACTAAATGAAAAGAAAATTCATGTGTAACATACATACATTCAACTAGTCGTAATCAAACACATATTTTTTTTCTACATTTTGAACAATTAAATCAAATTTGAGAATGAAATAAGCACTTAAATGTATTTGTTGTTGTACTGATTTAATGAATTAATTATTACTTCATAGAATGCATAGTTAAATGTTTATGGTTTCGGTTTCGTATATTTCTACGCTTGCTGCTTCCTACCGTTTTCCAAAATAAGCATGTGATTTGAAATGGAGGATTTAATAAAAATTGTCCGTAAATGTCGGCTGAAAGCTCTTTCAATTAAAAATATACCTTGATGGCCTGTCAGCTAGTATTAAGTTAACTTGTCTACGCTTTTCAAAAGCCTTTATTATTATGTTCTATCGATAACTTTATTTTTCAAAGAAATTTTCTGTGTCGATTCTAAAGGTATTGTGTCAATTTTATTTTATTACGTTTTCAAGATTTTAAGTTTTTGTTTTTAAATTCAATCTAAACTTGAAATAAGTCTCCAAAGTAGGTGGGTTTTATTTGATTTGTTATATGTAGTCGAAAATTTAAAAACCAAAAAAAATTAATAGACCGTGCAAGTTATTTTAATCTTCATAGAGTTGACTACATCCGGATTGGGTTATAATTTTTACATTTTAGTTTAGCCTTATACGAGTATTATGCATAGTTGTTTGCAATGAAAAGATTTTATTAATAGCATTTATATACGCAGTTTATCGTGACGTGGATTGATAAATAATAATTGATAAATAACAAATTTTCTTATTTTCTCTTCATCCTTATTCTGCATCTCTTTCAATCGCAATCTACTAGACTTTTGAATATAAAAAAACAGATCTTTAATTGAATGTTGAATCTTGAATGCTAGCCATGAATGAAAGCTGCAGAATGGGGTAGATTTTTTTTTGTTTTGTTCTCCCATGCAAGTTTAGTATGTTTACTTTTTGTTGATAGTTACTCAGTTTTTCTATTTTGTTTCCAATTATCTTAAACGAAAATTTTAAAGGGGAGGTTCCACTTTTTGGGGAAACAAATTGTACAAATTTTCGAAAGAAGGCTTTAAGAAACAAATACACAGTATTAAGCCAGCGATAACAAAGTAAATTAGAGTTTATCCGAATTGAAAAATATGTGCCGTTTTGTAAGATCAGCAAAAAACACCCTTTTATCTTTCCATTAAGCCTTTCTTTAGAAGGTTTGGGATCGAAAAAATGTGTCAATGGTAGTGCTTTCTGTAGTAGTCGATTAGACTCGCGAAAAGTTTTTCGCTTTTGAAATTATTTAAATGCAAATAATTCAATTTATTTAATAAATACAAGCCACACTCATTTTTTGGCACACCCGAAAAAAGCTATACTATAAACGCACTGCCGCATTGCACTTAATGATTGAAATTGGTCCCAAAAGATATGGAGGTACTTTGTAGTATTAATTTTTTTAATTTTAATTATTTATTAATTATTATTATTGTTATTATTACTTTTTTGGTTGAACGTAAAAATATGTTTTTAATTTAAATATGTTCGGTCTATGAATATCAAAAAATAAAAATCATTTGTATTTGACTATGATCAGGGTTTTTATTTTTTTAATATGTATAAATGATTATATGATTGATAGGCATGACTCAAATTGGCATCATTCTATTACACGAGCAATGATTTAATGTTTGCTTATATGTTCGAAATCCCACTCTCGAAATAGCTCTAACGATTTTGAATAAACTGACTAACTTTTCGGGTTATTTTACGAGGATGTTTGGAAAGTCAAAAGAACGCAGCTGGCTCAAAATCCCCAAGTTGCAGAATTTGCTTTGCTAGCAAATAAATGTTCCAAATTCTTTTATTGAGAAAAGAAAATTATTACAAAACTACAACCAATGTTTTGTGTGTACATGAAACAATACCTGAAGAAGTAAATTTTAAATTAAATCGATATAAATACAGGGAAAGTCATTTCGGGAATGTGTCCTTGTGCGCGTTCTTCAATAATTAGTCAAAAAAAATTTAATATATAATTTAAGATATTTCCCACTTGGTGTTATTTAATATGTCGTATCTTTACAGAATCTAGTTTTGAAAAGGTAACTAAAAGAAATATGAAAACAATTAATTCCTTCTTTGTGGCCAACCGTCAGTAGAGAAAGTAGACAGTAACAAAGCAGGCTGTCAGTGTGTCTTTTTTTAAATAAATTGTATTTAACTGGTAAGTTCCTTTTAGTTCCTTATTCATAAACCATACATCAATAGTCCGTCAATCGGTGAAGGTGGACGGGTCTATTGCATTTAGTTTTGAAGAAATTTTTTAAGATGCGAAATAACAAAGTAAACTCAAATATTTTCCTAAGTGAGGTTGCATTTAAGATGGCCGCTGTATAATCAAAGCGCTCGATTATTTGAAATCGTCATTTCGTGAACGATCGATTTCGGAAAACGTTCCGGAAATGACTCTTGGGTTAGTTTTTAATTTTATAAATTCGTTGTTTTTTAATTACAGCGTTTTTTCTATTAGTTGTAGAAGTAAAGTAAACTATGATTTTTGGTTAAAAGACCCAAATTGTAAGAAATGATTGAAACTGAAATGAAAATGTTGAAAATCAATCAATTTTTATTCCTTACTTCATAACTACAATACCAACATCATCATTTGGTAAAAAAATTTTTCCGGGAACACTACAATAATTCAATAGAATGCGCATTAGTTGATTTTGTTTTCATTTTGTTCATTATTGCTTATGAAGTATAAATAGAAATACATATATAATATATGCACGTTATTAAAAAGTGCTTAAGTTGTATATGTACTTATTGTATCAAACTTCGAAAAACGTTCCGAATTGATGGTTTTCTGTGAGATGAAGAATAAACAGCAATATTCCCAAAGAAAGTAATGTATATTAATATACAAAACTTAAAGTCATCATTACACCTTGAAATTTTTTTTGCCTAGAATCAATCCTGAAATTTGCAACTTTGGTGATTTTGAGCCAGTAACGCTTCGTTTCTAGAAAAACTCAAAGACTAATCCATTTGGTCATTCATGTTACTTGCTATATTTCATATTTCGCACAATATCGTCAACATAACTAGAAGAAACAAATTAGGGAGACGTTTGGATACTTAAACGATTGTGTGATTGACGGTTTCATCGCTCACCGTGCCTGTCTTTTTCTTCTCTTCATATTACTTCATAACTACTTAAGAAAGGAGCTCAAACAGATGAAGAAAATCACAGATATGTAAATCAAAAACATCTATCTTTTTCTTCTGAAAAATGTAACGGATCAAAATTTCAAACGATGATCGTGTCAGTTCCTTTGCCAAAAGTGTAGATTTGAAGCCAATTTTAATGTTACTAGTTGATTTATGCACACTTTGAATTATGAATTCAAAGTTCATAACGAACCCTCAGCTTCACTCCTTTCAAACGTTTTTAAGTTTCTTTCTTCGACATCTGCTCTACCTTACAGAAAAAAAATGAAGGAAGATTTCAATTTTTTTAAAAGAATCTTGTTACTGTTGCGTTTAGATTAAATATAGTCAGAAAATCAATGTTTAACTCTGTTTAAGATATTTAGGTCCTCTTTCCAGTTTTCAAAAAAGCGATTTCCTTTTTAGTGCGCTTTTCAAAAGTATACAAATATTTAAAAATTAAAAGTATTAAAAAACCCGAACAGTCTAACTGTAGGTACTTTTGGGTGACATTTACTTAGCTACCTGAGTCCCTAATATCACGATTTTTCGTTAAAGGAATCTTTAATCGCATTTTTCTGCGGAATGACGTTTTTGGACGCCTGGCTGATAAAATCTATTCAACCGAACCTCACCAAAATTTTAGCACAAGTTTTTATGACCATACAAAATTTTTAAAATTCAATATAGGAAAGTATTTGCAATTTAAGTAATCAAAAACAATTTTTTTTTGATTATTTTCAGATTCTTGGAAAGCACAATTTGATTTAAAAATACAGTTTTCTATATTCTGAATATAATCAAAAAACAAAATCCCGGTAAAAGCGCCACTCAAATAACTAACTTAAAGCTCGTAGTCAAATTGCTGTTAGGAATCAGTTCCCTTTCAATGGTTTTGAGTGTGTACTAAATGTAGGTACATGAGAAAGTGAAGTTCGTTAACACCTTGAATGGGAATTAAGACAACTTTGCTAAAGTGGATCTTGTTCCCACTGAGTGAAAACTCAATACCTGCACCTATTTTTATCTTGAATCCAGTCATTTGTAACCCTGGTCTATATGGATGTGAGCAATATCCTGCTGATAAGGCCAGAACTGACCTCCAAAAAGCTCATGGTGCTTGGGA
This sequence comes from Melanostoma scalare, assembly GCA_949752695.1. Lineage (NCBI taxonomy): Eukaryota > Metazoa > Arthropoda > Insecta > Diptera > Syrphidae > Melanostoma > Melanostoma scalare. The sequence goes on from OX456984.1 coordinate 281,178,481, forward strand.
AAGGTATTTATTGAGTTATACTATTCCGTAGTATCATAATAGCATACTGCTTGACATACTATAGCCATTACATTCTTCGCAAATTCAACTCCTTTTCGTTCGAAAACACTGTCTATCCCACGGTATATTTTTATTCACTAAACTTGGGCGCAGTTCTCAGTGAAGTGAACTAAGTGATGTTCATAGCACCAGTTTTACTTCTGAATTTGGCAACAGACAAGTTGCCATATTTATTCGTGTATTATTGTTTTTCCTATAATTTTCCATTTTTCGAAGAAAGTTGACACTACGTTCAATCTGTTGACATATGGACAGACTGTTACGGCAGTCGTCTTTAATGGCGGGAATTTGAGCCTTTTCTTTCGAAGCTTAGTAACAAAATTCCTTCTGCCTAAAAATTATGATATCGAAAAAAAAATTTAAAAACCCTGCATTTAAAAAAGAGAAACAGACTGTTCGTACTTCACCTAGAGTTTATTACAAAAAAAATGAAGAATAAAAGTTTTGGCAGAAGGCAATCTGGTTTAACATTTGCCGATCAAAGCCATCCTCGTTTTTCGCCACAACTGAGTCATTATTTTATTTACTCATTGAATTCGCATCATTTTGAGCTGTACAGATCATTTTGCCTCGATAAGTGATATTTTGGTGCACGTCTTTATTTACTCAGGTTCTTGGCTGTTTGTTTTTGTCTATTGCCCTACAATTTGTCTCGGCATTATTTTACCACTATTTTTAAGTGACGGAAAGATAAAGTTTTATGAATTTATCTACTGAATGCAGGATTTTCTTGGCTAGTGTGTTCCAAAAATTGAGTTATTTTTTAATTATTTATATGTTAATGAATAAAAACTTGTGATATTAAAAATATTTGTAAGTGTTGGTTTTCTGACTTGCACTTTTCATTTCAAATTGAGCCAGAAAAATATATACTTGGCTACTGCAACTACCCTTGTTTTCATTAGATGCGATTTGTAATCCGTAATTGCATAAGTGCAGAAGAGTAAAGCGAGGAGGGTTGTATGCACAAAAGACAAAAGGATAAGACCGCTACCCTTCTTTCAAATTTGCTATACTTGATCATAGCTTTCTGAAAGCTTTCGAAAATCAAATGATTTTTGTGTCACATTAAAAAAAGTGCAAATTCTGACTAATGAAAGTATGGTGCAGATGAAGATCCTATACTGCAGATAATCATTTTCATCTTTATTATAATTTTTCATCTGCAGTAGTTTTCTAAGAATCTGAAGGAAGTGCAGACGTCCGCACTTTGGGTCTTCCCTCTCTATCAGAGAAGTATGGATTTTAGGCGTTGCAGATACATGTTATCCACATGTTACTCTCTTCTAAAAAAACGTCTCCACAGTTTTGTTTTCTAGTTCGTTTATAAAAATCTGTCTGTTGTGTTTATTTTCGAATGCTTAAATTTCTGTTCACGAATAACAATAAATTTAATTTGAGAATATAAGATGTGTTTGTGTGTGACTTGAAGTTTAAGGTTACTTGAGTTGAAAAGAGTGGTCTTTTGTCAAAATCAGGTGACAGGCTAAGAGTGTATTTTTTTGAAATATCTTCTCTTCCTTCTTCGAGTTTCATTAAAAATCATTGCTACCTTTAAGTTCTAATTTTCCTGTCATATAAACAAACTTTTTTAGTTTTCGTTTGGTCGTCCAAAGTAGCTCTCCGAGTGGAAACTCCAAAGGAAGAAAAGCACATTCTCTTCGCTTGAGGCTTAGTTTCTGTGTATTTATGCTGCCCGGTAGATCTTGAATTATCGACGTGATATCTACTATAATTTGATTGCGGGTGTGCTTCGTTTCGATTCTATTTTCAAAACCAAAAGCGAACTTCCATCCATTTCATGCGCTCCGGATGACCAAACGAAAACGACGACATTATTGAAACACGACACATTTATTTCAATTAAATGAATAAAGCTTTCAATTGAATCACACCTCTTCGATAAGAATTCAGGCAGTGTAGGTTTGATTTAAAATATTTAAATCATACTAAACTGGATCACTTTGTCTCAAGTATAAATAAGGAAAATCAAAGTCACTTTTTCATTCTCCACAGCTGCTTTCTTGGAAAATTAAATTACTGAATTGAGGAGATTTTGTCAAATCGACTCCATGTTTACGATCTTGATACTGATGCTCACTCGTCATCGCTGGGTCACTAGCCGGCAAAGCAAGCAAATGTTAAGCTTCTAAAAATATAAGGGCTGTTGGCTTAGGCTCTAGGTTTGATTTTTTCGCTTCCACAACTAAAAAAGATATATCAGCCTTTTCACGATTTGCAAAGCACTCGGCTATTAGTCGGGCCACTTCCTGTTAACACAACGGGAATAGATAACTAATGAAAGAAAAAACAATAGGGTGTAAGTTACTTGGTGATGAAGGCCCTCTACTTTGTTGCCATCAACTTCGAGGATAAGTTGCCCCACTTCTAAGCCACCGGCATCGAATGCTGCACCATGTTCCTTCAAAAAATTATAAAAATCAATTTTAATATACAAATTTAAGATCACTTTGTAAGACTTACATGAATATTAATTATCCTTGGTAATGGATGTTTAGTATTAGCACCACCTTCGATTGCAATACCTAATATTGGTTTAGTTTTCTTAACAGTAATATGTAAGTTGCCTCTATGATCAGGTACGACGTTGGGATTGTGTTCACGGGGTTGGTCTGTCGTAGAGCCATTCTGTTCAGTCGATAAGCGCTGCATAGACTGAAAAAATAAATAGTTTCTAATAAATTTTTCATTCTTTTTCTTATTAGGTTAACGGTATTGAATGTAGAAATAACAAGTATATTATTTATTCTTTCAGTTTCAAAAACAGGATCTTAGATCAAAATTTTTTCCTTAAATAAATTCATAACCAAGCAAATGAAACAAATTTCAAATTTTAATAATAATACAGAAACAATTTGTTAAACAGCCAATCATTCAATCGTCTAGAAGAAATTTATTTAGATATATAAAGATAATAGTCAAAATTATCTGCAAAAACATAAAACAAACGAAAACAGCGATTTAATTTGCGTGGCAAATGGAATATTGTGTCAAGTATATTTTGTGTTTAGGAAAAGCTCAAATTTCTGTGGTAATTACAAAACTAAATAATTGAAAATAATAAAACCGTTTCGGTTTCGGTTTTACAAACCTGTCATATTTCTAACCCTGTAATTGATACATTTTTCTTAAACATGTGATTATTTAAAAAGTCAGCTGTGAGAAAAAATAGGTTTTGAATCTACAACTGTGGTTTATATACAAGTGATATAAAAATTTATTGATTGATGTTGAACAAACTGTTATATAGTTTGTGAATGTTCTGCTATCGCTACGGTTTATGCATTATGCTATGTAGAATGTAGATAAATAAGAACGGTGAAGTATGAGAGTTTATTAAACACAACATTTTTCTTCTTGTTTTCCTTAAATCGAAAGAAAAGTACGGAGAACTTGGTAGCTCCAAACTTTTCCGCACAGCCCTTTAAAAAGCAGAATCTTTTTAAAAAAAATGTAGGTATTTCGTATTCTTACAACAAAAAAAAAAAAACTATAAAACTATAACTCTTTTTTTGACAAGCCTTTTTTTATTTATACCAGTATTTGTTGCAAATATTTTTTGAAAAATGCTAGTTTCTGCTACTAATTACAAAAACAGTTCATCAGATGTGGCTGTTTTGTGATGGTTTCCCTGAAGTCAGCAGTAAAACATTCGATCTGTCCACAAATTTGAGACTCTGTAAAACCTTTTTTAACCTCAAATTATATCTATTAAATTATCTAATATGAAATACCTATAAAAATATCTTTATTCTTATAAATTCGAAAATCGATTTTGTTTGTGCAAAATCCAACTGGAACCAGAAAAATGATTTTTGCATTATTTGTAACAAAGGAGGGACCAAATTGCACATGTAGAAGCCAGACACAAAAATCGTGTTAGCTAACTTCTATCAACAAACAGATATAAAAAAATGCTAACAAATTGGCTTCTAAACTTTATTTGCAACAACAGAACTGTATTTTTATTTTTAATCTGTCCAGACTAATCGTTTTTGCTGTGGTGATAAATTTTCAGTCAACTTTGTTGTACCCAATTTACGAACGAGGATATCCTGTTCACAACTCGTGCGAACTAAAGCTGTGAAAAGATGTGACGCAAGAGATAACCAAGCCCTCTACCTATCCTTGAATTCTATGCCGTAAGCATTAAGCGTTACAAACCAGTGGCAGCGATGCCAACAAGCTATCAGAATCGAAACACTTGATGTTCGACGGTTCACTCGGCCTCCGAAACAAACCAAAACCAATGGTTCGATGAATAATGCAGGCAAACAAATACAACCGAACAAAAAACACGACATACACCAAGGGTGACAACATAGCGGTCAGGGTCGGGGTCTAGTGCATTTCTCACAACCATGCTTTGTGTGGGAAGGGAGGGGACCTACAATTTTCTGCTGGCTCCGAACGGCTAATCGAAAATTCTCTTTTCATCGCATTGAATTTACTAAGAATGGACTTGTCAATTCCTAGCGAAAGGTGATGCCCTTGGAAAAACATTTTGTTTTCTGTGGGATTCGAATTACGATCCTCCTAATAGGCATTATGCCACGGGAACCGCTAAACCACGGCAAATGTTGATGCAAATCAGAACAAAGGAATCTTTGGTCCCGTATCCCTGTGAATCAATTTACCAATCTATATTAAACTTTAACGGTTTTAACAAATTTAAAAAATACTTTTCAAGCACTTTGCACATAAGCCTTGATGATTTGAGCTATAAATAGACTATCAGCATAAGATTAGCAAGTAAACGTAGATTGTATGTGAAAAGGCATTATACTTTTGTTTCAGTACTCGTTTCAAGCTTTATTCTTTTTTTTTCCATTCTTTCTTCGTCCTGTCTTTTTTTAATTTTAATAATAATTACATAACATTATAGGGCAGAGTAACACTGCACTATCCAAAAATTAATTTAACTAATAAATGAATATAGTAAATAAATATTATTGATAAATGACTTTAAATCTCGTCGTTTATGTTGCAATGTTTGGGAAAACTTGTGTTGGTAATCTTAACTAAAACCACATTTGTGTTCGGTGTGAATATTGGAAGCACCGAATGCGCTATCAAACGGTCTGCACCAGGTTGCAAATTATTTTCTTTTTTTTTAACTGAAATGTTGACTTGATAGAGAAAAACTGCTTAATAAAAGGCTGATTATTTTTTTCTTTTATAATGATAACACCTCTTTCAAAATACCTTATTTTGAGACTATTTGTTTTCCCTCGAATTTGGTAGATAACAAAAATTTAAACCCATAACATTAACATTTGAAGCTCCAACAAGGCGTTCAAAGATATCCCATATTATTAACCTCTCAAATTTTTCAATTTGCAAAAAAGTTCTCACCAAAGATGAGCCCTGAAGCTCAGCTCTTATTGTTCGCTGTTTTTCTCTCTTAACTTCTCTTTTACTTGGGTAAAATTCCGCAGTTTTTTTCAAGAAACAATTTAAACCAATTGAAGCAGAGTTCTCGAGCTTTTCAAAATTCCGTAATTATCTTCTAGTTTCAGATGAAATAAGAACTGCCATGGATGGTGACCAAATATCACTTTTAACGCTATTGGACTTCTCAAAGGCTTTCGACACTGTAAACCATTCAATATTGTGCAAAAAGCTGCTAAATTTATAAAGTTTCTCCATCGAGTCATGTAAGCTAAAAGCTAATCTTTTCTAATCTCAGTGGGAGACAACAATGTGTTGTCGCAAATGATCGCTCGTCCAGTTTTACAAATGTTCTAACTGGTGTACCACAGGGCTCGATACTTGGACCAATTCTTTTCTCGCTATACATAAACGAACTCCCACTTGTTTAAAAAAAACTGCAAAATCCACCTACATGCTGATGATATGCAACTTCTGATCGGTCGACATATGTCGGCGAAAAATGAGGCGTTTACCTTAATGAACGAAGATTTTCTACTCATCTTATGTTGGTCCAAGAGAAATGCTTTAATCTTAAATTCCGCTAAGTCGCTATCGCTATACCCATCTGTCGTAAAGTCTTTGCTGAATCGACTAATTAAGTAAGCTCTGCTAAAAATCTAACCATGGTTTTCAATCGCACTTTGACATGGAATGACCATCTGAATAGCGCAACAGGAAAAGTTTATGGAAGCCTCCGTGTACTACATGTTACAAAAAGTTTCATTCCTAACAACACTAAGCTTCTACTTGCAAAAACTCTATTACATCCCGTATGCCGTATTACTGTATGGATGTGAAGTCTTCGGTGACTTTGACTGCGCGACTAGACTACCCGTAAACTTAATATTGTTTATAACAATATTGCCCGATATGTATATAACCTACCCCCATATGACCATGTTTCTTCTTTTTCGAAACAAATCTGTGGCTGCAGCCTTAATAGTTTATTGAAATTTCGCTCACTAATTTACCTGCATCTATTAACTGGATTATCTACACAATAGGCTGAATTTCCTTCATTCTACAATGTCTCACGCTCTTATACCACCTCGCTTTAAATATCTTACTATCCAGCTTCAATTCTTTATTCATGTAATACTCTTTCGGAACTCAATGCCAATTGCAATGAGGAGAATCAGAAGATTTAAATGTTTGCTTTTCACATACTTGGCAAATAGTTGGACGTTAGGTTAGAGTAATTGATTGCATACTAAATTTTCTTTTTAATTTTCTTTAATTATCATTTTTAGTATTATTATTAGTAATAGTAATACGTTAACAATTTCTTTTTTTTTTCTTTTGATTATTAAATTCTTTGTAATAATGTTAATTCAATAAAAGGCTTGCAATATTTTATTACGCTTATATCCTACGCAGTAAGGTATTTAAATTAAAATGAATACAAATACAAATCATTATAAGAATGCTAGTTACTTACTTAAGAACTACAAAAAATTCGTGAAATATCTGATGAGAATTATTTATTTGTAGAAATTCTCAAAGTTCATACTCAAACGAAATCTTTATTGTACTTCAATAGTTTACAAACAACAAAAATAATTGTCAAAATTTAGAGTAGAAGGCAAAACTCACGATGATAATGGATTAAACAAGTTATATATAGGACCATTAGTAATCATAATTTATCTTTTTTTTTATTACTTTCTTCTTGTACAAAATTGCATAAGCTTACAAAAAAAATGATTGATTGATTTATGGGATTTTTTTTGCTTTCAAATATTTTTATATCAAATAGAAACATTTGAGAGGGAAGGAGTTAAGAAAAAAATTAAAAAGATTTTATTAAGTTTTATATAAATAGATACAGTCGACTCTCGTTAATACAAACCTGCGATAATTCGAACATCTTTTTAATTCAAAGTTATTCCCTAACAAATCTCTTTATACTTTGAACATGAACAAACGTGCATAAGCACGGCAGTTTGAAGCAAAAAATGCTACGTAACAAAACGACGTGGTTATTCGAGCTCATCGACGTGGCGTCGAACGCTCAACAATCCAAATTTGCAGAGAGAAAGATTTAGTGCAGTCATTGAAGCGAAAAATACGGTCTTACCTCCGAATTTTTTTACTGTGAAACGATTTGCGTGAAATTTTAGAATTAGGCTCATCTTACCCTTAACTTCAAAAGTGAAAATGATTTGAGCACCACCACCACCCTGGGGGTGGTTGCCACCCCTTCCCGGGTGCGAATTTTTTTTTCAAAATAACCTCGGATATCGATAGAAGGCTTTATTTTAAGCAAAAAATCACTGTGTCCAATACTTTTCAAGTTATTGGCAATTGAAAATTCGCAATTTTTTCACGTTTTCCATCTGTTTTTTGCAAATATCTCCAAAACTATACGTTTTATCGAAAATTTTATAAGGAACAAAATTTTAGCAGGTAAAACAATAAACAATTTGGTTTTTTATAAAGTATTCTAAGTGCAATATTAAGCTAGATATTAAAGATCAAAGCCATTTTTTATTTTGTCTGAAATTTAATCGATGTGGTCAATGCCATCTAGCGGCGAGCAGATGCTTTTTATGCATTCTAATCTGAAAAATGTTTTGTTGTGCTTGAAATAAGCTTTATAATGATCACTATTAAAAGTATTTTGCACGTAAAATAAGTGAGCTGTATTGCAAATAAGGGGAGCATCTGATGTTTTTTCTTTTAAATCAATGGGCTTTTGGACCATAACTCCTTCAATTTTCATGCTATCACAATTTATAAAAAACCATTGTAAAGGTAATTAAGAGAGCTACATTATCCTTTGGACCAATTAATAAGAAATTAATAAGAATTAGTGCTAAAGAATTTATATTTGACAAAGTGCATGAGTATCATTTTTCCCTAAAAAAAAAGAACAAAAAATTAACCATTGAAAAAAAAGTTCGTAGGGCAGCTCTGCAACTCTTTTGAAATGTCAGTTGAAAGAGCGAGTTTCTCACAGCTTCCAACTGGAAATAATAAAAAATGTGATGATCTAAAGCTGTTTTATTATATCAAGATCCGATCCGGATTGGATCATTGTGATAATAAAATACGGTTATTAACGACCTAAGCAATCGAAAAAGGAAAAAACTTCCGTATCTGCACGTGGAACGTAAGATCCTTTGACCGATTACGTGCAGCCGGAAAATATGCGGACGCATTGGACTGCTGCAAAGCAGATATAACTGCCATGCACGAAGTACGATAGAATGGGCCGGGCATAAGGAAGATGAAAAACTGTGACTACTATGGTGACTTCTACGGACAACAGAAACTAAGCTTATGGATGTGGATTTGTCGTTAGGATATCTCAAAATTCACAAAGGTATAAGGCGATCCCCAGGTCAATCAACCTCAATATAATTGACCATATTGCGATGGATGCAAGACACTCTCCAATTATGATATGTGACCAAACTTTCCGAGTTGCAAACTTTGACTCGGACAACTATGACTCACGCGAACCAACTCTGTAAAACAATATGACGTCGCGTCGGAAAGCTACAATCGTAAGAGATTGCCCGTGTCTTTGCCAATCGAATGTCACTCCACTATCCTTGAGTCCTATGCCGCAGGACTCACTACACTTGGCCTCCAAAACCATGGCTCAATGAAGAACGCAGGCAAGCAAATGCAGCTAAGCAAAAAGCACGAAAAATGCTGATGCAAAATAGAACAAGGCATGCAGCATACCCATTCAACTTGGACGATGATCAAGAATGCGTCCTCCCGACCAAGAAGAAGTTAAAATGGGAGACCTTCGTCTTCCTAGGATTTAAAAACACGCGAAACAACACCAGTGCACAAAGAAACCATGATGAAGACGATGCATCTGAACCTTACGACAGCCAAGATGTGCTTAAGGCTCTTCTCAACCCTCTTTTATAAGATACTTCGGAAGTAAAAGAGTAAATTCATTGAGTCTCGTTCGGGTTCCAGGCCATCACGGCATAACTGGAAATGAGATCGCCAATGAACTAGCTAGGCAAGGAACTCATACAATAAATAAGAAGACTGCAACAATTTTGCTATCTCGTAGCAGAAAATACTGTAGAAAGCTTCTCTTTTGCTAAGCATTTAAACGTGTTAGGTTTAAGTGATACAACGCTCTGTAAATCTTGTGGAGAAGATGAGGACGCCGCGGAGCACTCCCTCTGTGAATGTCCTGCTTTTTCTCGCGTGAGGTCACAGATACTAGGGGCAGACATGGTGAGAGCTGGTAACTTAGGCTCCTTATCAAAAGAAGGTTGTTATCTGGTCGTACAATGGAACGGTATTTAGGTCTAGGTGCTCCAGCTGGTATTTTAAAAAACTCCAACAGAAAAAAAATCATCGACACCTAACAAAGTTTCTGCCTACAAAACGAAAGTGATGAAAATCATTTCAGGCCCTTTTCCTCTTAAAAAAAGTTTTGGATCAGTCTGAGCAGCAGGAATGTACCTACTTTAAGCAAACCAATAAAACAGAATTCTATCGAAAGGTTAATACATATATTCACATTATAATAAAATAATACATAAAAATATAATTATGTATTACTTTATTGTCAACACTCAATAATTCCAAATTTTCTTTTTATTTCTTTTCTCTCACCAATTTTAAAGCATTAGATATTTCGAACACTTGATAATTCCTAGTGCTCCTCGAGTTTAGGATCAATGAAAGTCGACTGCACAAATATTATTTTAAGAAGAAATAATGGACTCTGAGGAAACGAAACGTTTGTCGAATGAAAACAATTTTAAAAGCTGTTGCAATCGAACAACATTTTTATTCAAAGTTTTATTTTCAAAACGAGTTCCTGCGTATAAACAAAAAACAAACTTATTGTTCGACACAACTATTATGGGTCTATGAAATAACTCCCACGAAATAAGTCCCACTTTTAAAAACGAAATAAGTCCCACCAAAAATTGCTATTTTGAAAGTGGGAGTTATTTCGTTTTTAAAAGTGGGACTTATTTCGTCAATTGGTGGGACTTATTTCGTTACGCGTTTTTATTTTAAGTGGGACTTATTTCGTTTTGAGTGGGAATAAATTCGTTTTGTAAAGTGGGAGTTATTTAATACCCCTAAATTTATATTTTTTCTTATGCAAAAAGTTATGGTTGTCCCTTTTACGAAATGTCCAATATTTCGTAAAAGGGACAGCCATAATTTTTTGTCCTTATCTCTCATGGCTCTTCTTGCTTGTATACGATTTTTCTTTATTATTCCTCTGCTTTGATTATTCATATTATTCGACGTGTGTTTTTTTCGAAGAGCCAAATACTTCTTATTTGAAATCGCATTAAACAATGAAAAAGTGGGACTTATTTCGTATATGAAAGTGGGACTTAATTCATTTAAGAAATATATTATTCAAGGGGGGGTTATTTCATTTTGAGTGGGAGTTATTTCATTTCAAGTAAATTTTTAAATTATTTCATTTTGGTGGGACTTATTTCGTTTTCAAAAGTGGGACTTATTTCGTGGGAGTTATTTCACTTTTTTTAAGCAATTTTTGGTGGGACTTATTTCGTTTTTAAAAGTGGGATTTATTTCGTGGGAGTTATTTCATAGACCCAACTATTATATTTTCTTACTTACTTATATACTTTTTAAAACTACGCAATGAACTGTACTTTAAAAAATGTTTGCTGTTATTGATTTTTGTTATGAGAACATATGTTTGGGATCTTTAAATACGGGGATGCGTACTCACCTGATGCCTTCGAACACCCTTTTCTCCAAGTAAAGTGCCTCCCTCTTCCTTCATATCAAAACTTCTAGATAGTTTTGTTGCCAACTCCTAGTTTATGTTTGCATTTACGAGTATACATGGTATAATGGTTGGTTGATTGTTTGGTTGGTTTAGATTAAAATTTGTCGATCGAAATATGAAGAAAATTCAATTCAAAAATCAAAAATCCAAACAAATTATAAACAAAATGTTTTTCAAACGAATTTGCTTATGCTTAAGTCCGCAATATTAAAGTGAATTAAATTTTAAATTTACTTTTAAGTTGCCATTTTCTTTAAAATTTTAAGTACTTTTAAAAGAGTTTACATTCTAAATAAAACGTTGTGTGAATTGTCAATATATATTTATATTCATATTATATATATATTTTATTTATATATATATATACATATAGATACATTTATATATTTTCTTTTAAACTTAAAACTGCTTAAGCATCGGAATAAAAAGAAAGCGTGCAATAGTGTTTTTGGTTTCTTTTCACATACAGCCGAAGGACAGACCAAATATGCACAAAAGTCATATTTTGTCTCTTTTTGTGAATCAAGGGAACAATTGTGTTGATAATAACAAAGAAATAAATAAAGGTGTTGATTTCCTTAAAAAAGATTGTTTTCTTTTGTATTATGAATGACAAAGCATACAAAGCCCCAAGTCAATGCAATAAATATTTACACGTATAGTAATTGTACACATTATTTTATCAATGCATTTTGGAAATATATTACCCCCATAAAGGATGTAAGTTTCAATAGCTTCGAGATATTGTGTTGTAAAAGAAGAAACTGAGAATCAAGTGCTTAATACTTACGTATAACTTTTTCTTTTTTTCTTTTGTTCTCTTAAAATTTGCTTATTTTAAGTGTTAAATTTGTATAGAAAACTTGTTTGAATAAATCAGCAAAGGTTTAAAGGTGACATTTTTACTAAGCTATGATAATAATTCATGTCACCATGTCACCAATGTTGTCCTGTTTTGTTTTTAGCGACATTTATTAAGATTAACTAAAATATTTTCACTTATATATTATTAAGATCATGATAAGTTTGAGTTGGTTTTGTTTTGTGTATTGCAAGATGAATGAAAGAGTTGCGAAGATAGTAACTAGAGCTAAAATAAACCTACTTAATATACATTTATATGATTCGTTTTGCATGGGAAAATTCATGAAACTCTTTCAAATAATGTTTTCCAATTCAATTTCAAAATAAAATAAAAATTAATTGTTTTTTGGAAAAATAATCACATTTATGTATTGATACTACTCTAAAGTGCAAATGTGGGTCTACGAAAGTTTTCTGTTAATAGTTAAGAGTGGGTGACTCATGCGTACAGTGCAATTATATTTTTTAAGCTTAAAATTCAATCATAGAAAGTCAACAACTTCAATACTAAAACTTATTTTCTCATTGTTCTATGCATTGCTAATAAAACAATTTGCAAAATAAGCATTTTAATTACAAAACAAAATGTAACTAGGTATGTAATGAATTATTTCTAACAAAAATCTCTACTCACACAAATCAGGCCAAATTGAATGTTTAATATAAAACAACATAAAAATAAATTATAACAACTCATTGGTCTATTTTAATAGCAATGCTTTCGGCAAACGATTTTATTTTTCACAACAAATTAGGAATCATGAATCAAAAACAGTCTTCTTTTAGTTGGATGGCTTCTTAAAATATTATTAAAAAAAAATAATAGCAAAAATACAATTGCACTTACAAGAGGCCGTCCCCAATACCACGACTTGACACGTTGTGTTAAACCACCCAAATGCGAACGAAGTCCGTCTAAGTAGCCACCCTGTAATACAAAGTTTACAAAGAAAGAAAAACGAAAAACACAAACCAAACGAAAAAATTGCGAGACATTATTTCATCAAAATGAAATTATCTACGAATAAACTACCTATGTATATACTGTACAGATTTTAGAAAATTTTCTGAAGTAGTCTAAGATTAAGGTACTACACTTTTCTACAAAAACAAAACTAATGTAAATGGCTCCCTTCCGTTTGTGTGTGTATGGCTTAAATTACACAACATACATACATACACATATATACTAATTCTACTAGATATTATTGCGTTGACTAAGTATTTTGCCTACAGTGGCAACAAAATTGTTCCGAATATTGAACGGTTATTTGAATATAATTATGTTAATATTTTCTACTGAAAAATAAAAGTGGTTGACGTTTGAATATGATGATTCAACTGCTTTTTGAGTGTTAACTTTTTTTGGTGTCCTAGTTTTAAATGAAAAATATGTATTTTTGTGGTCTAGCTGGTCTTGGGTGTGTTTTAATGTAATCTGTGTTCGGTTTGGTCCTTATATCCTTTGAGATATTTATTTTGTTTTCCCTAAAAGCCCTTTTCTCATTTATTTACTATCTTTCAGTTAGTTCTGTCAATTCCTAGTTTTCTTACCTGTTCCTATTTTATTTGATTCACATCGAATGCATGAAACAGTTTGTGCAGAAAGATTTATATAAGTTATAAGGTTTTCAATTAATATGTAAGTAATTCGCAAACAACCACAAAAAGAATGAATTGTAAATGTGCATCTTACGTTACAAAGCATATCTAACGAGTTTCTTTGTTAAAAAACTTCATAAAAACCTACACCTATTCTCACTCATATCATTATTTGAAATTTAATTATGTAAGATACTTACTTAGATTTTCTTATTCTTTTTCTAGAAAAGTAAATTGGAATAACCATGAGAAGGAGATTCGAGAAAAAATATATAGATAAATAACGTACATACTTAAAACATGATTACATAGTTCAGTGGTTCATGGTCCATCATTTCATTAGCAAAAAAAAACTTATATTTTCTATATTCATTTGCACTCAAACAACAAGTTGAACAGCTACTCTTTTTTTTTAGATGCAATTTTGTCATCAAAAGTTCAACACGGCCAGATTTTCAAACTGTGATGGTTAGCTTGTCTGCATGTTACCGTTGGATATTTTGGAAAACTTGCAAAAAAAAAAGCGGCACTCGAGAAGAAAAGGTGGCACTTGAAATTAAAAACGAAACAATCCCATATACCTATGTATGTATGAAAATTGACTTAACGGAAAAAACTTCACACAACTCAACGAATTTATAGGAGTTGAAGAAAACACATACCTAATCTTAACAATTATTTTAAGGGTTATTGCAACGTAAAACAAAACTAAAAGTTTAACAGTTCATTTTGTATTGATAACTCAACATAAATAAATAAATAAAAGTATAAATAAAAAATAAATAAGAGATAGATAATAATTTATTAATAATTCAAATCACATTTTACTTTCTTGTGATGGTTGCCCTATGTTTTTTTATTAGGAGCTCATCAGGACTCCACTCAGCTATGTCACATTTGCTTACTAAATTTAAGGAAGCCATCATATTTTCACAAGTTTCAGTTTTAAGCCGGTTGGTGAGTTTATTTTTCATCAAAGTTAACTTGGAAAAAACCCTCTCAGCGCAGGCAATGCCATGAGGCAAGGTTCAAAATCTTGCAAAACAAATTCATATAAGTCGGAAAATAGGTATTCATTCAAACTATAATGTAACCCACTTTAAACCAAAACAATTCGATATTTGTCAATTTCAAAAATTGGTTTAAGATCTGCTTGGACGGATTTTATTTCTAAAAATTTGTATTGTTCGATTACCTTTTCATGACTTGGTAAAATTACTAAAAACAGAAACACTGCTAAAAAAGTGACACAGACTGAAAGGTGGTGGTGAAAAAAGTAGCAATTTAACACTAAAGTGGCACAGCGGTAACGCTGATCGAGAGGTTCGTGGTTCAAATCTCAATGGAAGCAAAAATGATTTTTTACGGGTGTCGCCTTTCAATTCATTGGTATGAAAAGCGCTTTTTTGATTAGCCCTCCCTGCCTCCCATGGCAATAGTTGTGAGAAATGCGCTTGGCCCAGAGGCTCCTCGTTCCGTTGCGCGACCCTATTTATTTACTTTTATTTATTTATTTTTAACAGAGGTAACAAATTGTCAAAATAGATTCAAAAACCAAAACAAATACATGGAACGGTCCCAAGCCCAAATTAATTAAATTTATTTGTTTTTGAATTTCTTAAAATAATTACAAATTCTTACTGCAAACGACAAAAACGTCAAGGGCTTATGCCACTCATTACGAATAGTGAATCGAACTTTAATTAAATACCGATTTAGCCAAATTAATAGCGTTTCAATTGTAGAAAAAATACCCAATTTTATATTTCGTTATTTGATGTGATGTTGAAGTACTTCAAAAGACGGTCAAAAATTGGACTTGTAGCTGAAATTTACTAGACCAATGGCCGCCGCCCATTGCCCAAAATCATTTTTCAATGAAAAACCCTTATCCTTTTGATACAGATTGGCCATAACCTTTAATCATACCTAGCGTTTTTTTTTTTTTGAAAACCATCCGCCTAAAAAAAATTAAGTCATTTTATCCTTCAAGCATTATTTATAGAAACTATAGTAGTTCAAAATGTGATTGTTCTGTTATGAACCGGAAAAAATGCCGTGGCGCAGCATTCGTTTTTGTACACACAATGGTGAAACCAATAGCTTGGAACGGAGACTGCTAATTTGGACCGGAGGAAATAGGTTCGCCAATAGTCTACATAAAAATACTTAAGTTTCTATAAACAAAGCTTCTATACTTTAACAATGACTTGGTCGTGGTTTATTGTTGACAATAATGCCTTCTAAATGCTTCGTTTTATGTCTAAAGCAGCTTGCTTCTATGAAATCGAATATAGATAGATAGATAGATATAATTTTATTTCTTATAAATTCTATATATATAATATAATTTTAGGCTATTTCATAGAGAAAAAAAAATAAAGTAAATTAAATTAAATATCTTATGAACTTACTTTTATTATTTAGATTAATCTGTTAACAAGGTTGGTTGTTGAAAATAATAAAAAAAAATAATATGGATAATAAAACCAACTAGACTTCAATATTGATTGAATGGAACCCAAACCCAAACCAAACTGGAACTTTTACTTTGCGCATTCATAAAAATTCTGTTTTTCATATTTATTTGTAAAAACTGATAGCCAAACTGAAAAAGGGCTGATCATTTCAATGACAAAACTAATAACACCTTCTAATTCGCGCGAACTCTGGCAACGCCAGGAGATTTTCAACTAAAAGGACTGCAATAAGCTCATTTTAGATTGACCAATGTGAAACCATTTTATCACAAATGACTGAGAACATGAAACCAACACGAGCTTACATGGCCGTTTTTGGGTGCTATTTACCAAAAAACATATACAGATGACAGTTCACTCTGCTTAGCTGCGATAGATGCCCTGCGATGAAACATGAAATTATATGCTATCTAGTTCAAGCTTTGAAAATAGAGCGGCTATTACAGTCTGCACTTGCAATATTCAGAAGCTGTTGTAAAAGCTGCTATAGTCTATAACAGCTTTTATTATTATATTATTATAGTTGACATCGAATGTCGTTTTGAATCGCTCAATAAGTATTTCGAAAATTTTGGTTTCATTTATGATATCAATTATTTAAAATCTATACCAAATAAAGACCTTCTCAAGTATTGTACTGATTTGGGTACAGTACTTCGGGAAGGCGAAGACAGTAAAATTCAGCCTTTCAAGCTTTATGAAGAACTCCAACTTTTAAAAAATAATTTACAAGACTCTATAAACAATGCGAAACAACTAATTCAATACATTTTGGAAAATAATTTAGAAGAAGTATATCCAAATGTTTATATGTATAACAATAACCTCACAATTCCCGTCAGTACGGCTTCCGCTGAAAGAAGCTTTTCGAAGTTGAAATTGATTAAGACATACTTGAAAAGCACGATAACTCAAGAAAGACTATCTGCGCTATCAGTTTTATCAATTGAAGCTGAAATAGCGGCTAGCATTAGATATCACGAAATCCTGTAAAAGTCAGTGAGGCAAAAAGTCGAAAAGTTCGTCCTTTTTAATCTCGCCGACGCGACGTCCACGCGAGGTCTAGCGCCGCCACTGGCTATAGATTTAAAGCATCAAAAATCGTAGGATGTCAAAACATCTCTATAAGCAGATAGTGGAAATTATTTATTTGGTAGGACTAATACTTCGTCGTTGTTGACGAGGTAAGAATGATTTTGATCGGGGTCGAATCACCGCATCAGTGATCGTGTGAATGATTACTATCTTTCTTTCAACATTCGCTCTATTTTACACAACATCAGTGATCAGTCTGCTGCTCATTTATAGACTTCAATTCGTTCAAATACTGATGAAAGAAAGCCAAATTGAGTTCCTAAAGTGCTCGATAACGTGTGGTAATTTGGCCCCAGGTTTTTATCATTAAACAAAAAATTTAATTTTTCGCTGAGGACGAGTTGCAGTAATAGAGAGTAGAGAGTAACGAGGTCAGTGATTTTGAATCTGATATAAGTATTTTGAAAATAGAAAGCTTAAGTGGTAAAACTTTAGATTCGATGAGGACCTGTTAGAAATTAAATTGAGAACTGCGCATTTAATAGGATATCTTTGGGACATTATCTATGATATTTTGGGTGGAAAAAAATGAATGACAAGTTATACTGCACAATGCAAAACATGCAAATACGTCTGCAGATTTTGTATGGCATCACCGCACCGGGGCAGTAAATATTTACATTTGTCATACTTGGTAGGCATCTTATGCTTTATTATTTTTCTATCTATTGTTGGAATATGATAGGTACATTAGCTCCTGAATCAAATCCTAATATTCAAAATAAAAAGGGTTTAAAACAAAGTCAAGTATGTAGCTATTATTAACCCTTTATAACTCAACCTCGTATAATTTATAAATAAATTTAGTTTTGAATAAAAAAAAATACACGTATATTTTTTTACTTTACTTGTTTTAAATTACAGAAACACAATAATGAAAAAAAGGGGAGATAAAAAGTAGCAGATATGTTACATTATCACTTTGTCACAAACTGTCCATTTAAGAGCTATGGAAGGCTCTAACAACTAATTAGTTTATTGTAGCATAACGCTACCCCAAACTTTTCACACACGGTTTGTATTACGCTATACAACATTTTGGACACTTACACCGGATCCTATTTTCAGCCGATACAGCCTAATGGCCAACTTGGTTTTCTACTATTTTTTGCCGTCATGGCAGAGTGATATAACGGGTTAATTCGATTCTCGGTTTTTCTAGTGAAATAATTCAAAACTTAAACACCGCTCTTGCATATCAATAACTGTAAGACTGAGATGTCTGGCAACTGCCAAAATATCAATTTCTCTAATTTTCTTTTTTTTTAGATCTCTCAACTATCGGCTTCTAATTCATGAGTTGATCAGATGATAAAACAGCTTAAAATCATATTACGGAAATAGGATCACACCATTGTGCACAAATCAACATGACAGAGTGAAAAAAATGAAGACCAAGATTTTTCATGGGTGTGACTGGAATGATGGAATGAAATAACACATTTTGGAAAACATACCGGTATATGATTGAAAAAATGACTTCATTGACAAAGTTTACATTAATCGATGTGTTAAAACTTCGTGCGAATAAATACGACTGTTTTCTTGTGCTCCTTCTCTATTACACTAATTTGTAGGTATTGACTTGCAGTCGATTCATTGAACAATGTAATCATTTTGGTCGACACAATGTGAACTTCGTCATTGAAATGACAAATAAAATGTTCAAAAATGACTGTTTTGGAATGTCAATGATAATATGTAGCATATTCAAGGCTTATCTTTTTATATAACATTTGGATAGCGAATAACAATTCAGTTCAGATTTTTTACTCAAAAAACAAAATTGTGAACTGGTGTCTAAGCAGCTAAGGTGAGAACGTTATAAGTGACATTCAAAGACTACAAAATTTCACTTAAAAATCTTGATCTTAACTTGTGATAGCCGCATTTTTGCTAGGTGATACCTATTGAAATATAACTTTTATATTTCATGCAAGGAAAGGTCGTACATATCCAAATTTGGCATTATTGATTGTTATGTAAAATTTCGTAACATTTCTTTAAAGTTTTCAATAAGTGCAACGGTTGAATATTTAAATATTTCTCATCCCGTAGAGAAAATTGTTACCCCAAATAAAGAAAAAAGTCATACAAAAAGAGCGTTTAGTCAACTAAAGGCTCAAATCTCAATGTTTGCAAACTTCATTAGCAAAGAAACAAAAAAATCTTATTTTTTAATAAATAAATAATAGTAGATCGTTCTTCTGTTCTTAAGTTCGAAACTTCACTTTTTGTTAAAATGATTGGTTACTTTATTACTTATAGAGTTTGATTTTAACTGTTCACAATTTTCACAATTTTAGATGTCCTCACCTCATTTTTAGTAATAATCATATAAGAATAGTTAAAACTGCTTTAACCTAATTTATATTTGGGTTCATAAATTAATGCTTCAATGAATGCAGACAAAGAATTGGTAATAACGAATTTAGTATTTTCTTATAGCCTTTGCAAAGACGAATAACGAAATCACTAATAGATTGCAAACCTCAAACACCTTGTGTAGGAATTGCATGTTTTTTTGTATTTTCTTTTTCTTCTTGTTTTGTTTATTTATACGTCTCATCTCATATGTTGTATCTGTGACTACCTTCTTTTAGTTCAGTCTTCAGTTTCGGTTCGGCTGCTTAAGGCACTTGGTGTGTAATATTTGCGGCGGAGTTTAAATCTTGAAATCGAATTATTTCTCTTACTGAATCTACAAACGTTTAAAAAGTAAGAACAATACCTGATTGAACCGACCTTTTACTTATTTAAAATAAACAAATATTTTAAATTAAAAAAAAAAAAAAAATTGGACTGCATTTATTCAAGCGAAATGTGAAAAGTGAAAACCACTGGGTACTAGTTTATTCAATTAACAAATCATTTCGCTTGGCAACCGGTTTAAGTTAACAAATTTGTCAATCAGGAAAGTTTAAAAGTTAACAAAAGTCTTTCGGTTGCTTTACGTGTACGTTAAAGTTATCATATGATATCTACCTAAAAGCTCTATCCATGGCTTCATGAGTGCTTCAGCTGTTGAATATGTTGAAAAGGTCTTTCATTTCACAACAATGCAATAATATTTGAATTTCTAAAAGATAGTTGCCTAAGAATATTTACGTGTTTTTATCTAGTAACTTAAATGTGAATTTAAATTCAACAGAACAACTTCATTTTATACTTGCTCAGATGAAAACATTTCGAAAGCTTTACTTCCATCTTCAGAGAGTTTGTATATAAACAAAATCAACAAATGTGCCAAACCATTAATAAATCTATCAAGAAACTTTTTTAATATTAAACTGTGTTTGGTGCACCATATTAATAAAATTATTTTTGTTTTTAAACATACAGGGTGCGACAAAGGCCTAGGACTAATGTTGGATCGAGAAAAAAAAAATTGTATGTGAGAAGGGATCTCTTTCCCTCCGTTTAGCCGGAAGAGGCAATTTTATAAAAAAAAAAATACAAAAAAGAATAAAATTAATTTAAAGTCAACAAAGTGACCTAATACCACGAGTTAAAGGCTTTTTGACAGCTTTGGTCGTCAGTTAACTTTTTATTTCAAGTTCTTTTAATGAATTGCATTTAGTCTCAAAAATCAAAATTTTGAAAAAAGTAGCTTTTTTAATTTTTTTTTAATCAGTCAAAAAATAAGAAAGAGATTCTTACTAGGTTTTCTATTTTTAACTAAGAACTAAAAAATATTTTGATTTTTAGACTCGTTTACTCAAAAATCATTCACTAAATCAACTAAAATTAAAAAGTATTGGATTTCAAAAACACTATACATAGGTGGTGGCAGGTGGCTTAATTAGTTTTTAATATTTTTTTTTTTTAAGTCAATTTTTATAGAATTGCTTTTCCCGTTCAAGCGTATAGGCAAAAAGACCCTTCCTATAAATTTTTTTTTTACGACCAATCCAGTCAGTTCTGAGCTTTTGTCGCATTCTATGCAGAAAACCCTATGTTTTCAAAAGCGGCTTATACTCATTAGCGATATCTAAACATTTATTAATTTTAAGCATTGTAACAATTTGGCTTGAAAACAATTTTTATTTTTTGTATTCTTTTTATGACTCATTAATTTATCATAGTTTAGCTTTATACTAAAATATTTTTTGAATGTTCATCGGAGGAAGTATGAGAGATGTTTTTGCTGTTGATTGATTTCCCGATTTCTCAGCTCCCAATATTTAGATGAAATAAAATCAATGTTACTGAGGAATTTTAAAGCTTTCTAGTGTTGAAAGTGCTTTGAATATGTGTTCAGCAGATTTAAAGTTCAACTTTACGTTCCCGATCCTGAGGGAATATGGGGACGGAATATAGTCATTGTTACTCAGGGGCGGGATTCTGTAACGTTTTAGACCACTGTCGTCTGAATGGCAGCAAAAAAACGTGTTTAGGAGCCTTGAAAAGCTGCCAAAATTTAAAGGCGATAGTGAAATAGCTTTCCACCAATAACCACTGAAAGTATGATTATATGAAACAATCATTTGACGGTGCAATTTACGATGAACGATTGAACAATAATCGTCTGAAAAGTTACGGAATGACCCTCCAGTAATAACACCGCATTGTAATAGTTGTTCGAATTCCTGTTTCCACTCCCATAATAATATGGTGATGAAGTATAGTCCATGCTACTCGGGAGTAATGAAAAACTCTTACAGTGAAAGATCTTTAGAAATCGGTTCAGTATTTCGTTACTTCCCGGGAACTTTCTCATGGGAATATGGGAATGATGTATATTCAGTTATTCACGGTGAAAGACTTTTTGAAATTGGCTCAGTATTTTCTAAGTTCCCGCGGTTATATTCCCGTTCCCTTTCATCTAGGAACGTTATACAATTCGGTTCAGTAGCTTTGGAGCCTATTCAATACAAACTCTAAGTTCTTGTTTACTTTCCCGTTTCCGTTGCCGAAGGAATATGGGGTTGAAATAGGGCCTATTTACCTTTTAAGTCTATACCATTTCTTCCATATTTCATTTAAATCGGTCTAGCAGTTTTGAAGCCTTTTACATCAGATAATGGAATAGAAACATAATATACATTTATGTTTAATTATTTATAGGTATATAGAAAATAAGGAAAGTAAATAAAATATGTAGCTTTGAAGGATGAAAAAAGAAGAAGGAAAAGGTTGAGTAAACGATTATTTTGTAGTCTGTATGTGTGCTGTAAATTTCTAACCAAGAACAGTAACATAGCCCCAAGTAATTTATTAAATTTAATTTATTGTAATAAGATTACAAAATAGTCTATAGAAAATTTGCATTTTGCACTGTTTGACTTCGGAAAGCATCCATGGAAGGCTTGAAATTTATAAGTTGTCAAATTCAACTTAATTCGAGATTGTTGTAGCACTAAATATATTACAATTGTGTGTCTATTCTTATTGGGCTAGAATGTATGAATTGTTTATTTTTTTTTCTGAGAGTACTTAGTGCTTTGATAATGGCATGTAATTTGAACTCAACATACAATCTCGAAAATCATGATACTGATCAAATTTTAAAAAATCCCAAATAAGGTCTTAAAAGATAATTTCTTCGTACCTACGCAGATAGAGGTTTGTATTAATATTTGCCTTATGAGACTCCATGTAGAAGAAAAATCTATACCAAACCAATCGCCAACATACTTACGTTCCTACATAACATTCACGCAAAGAATATGTTGACCCAAACAAGGGCAAAAAGCCACTTCGTTTCTAGCCATCATCTTTATCATTTCTTTCACTCGGGAAAGTAGGCATCAGAGATGTATAAATACTTACTATTATACTCAATTCAGTACTTTTGGTATATATCTATCTAAATAAGACCCGGTTTCACGATGAGAGATTATACTATTGTTATGGCTTAAGCTACCAATTACAGCTCATAAGCTTCACAGAGCTCGTTTCGACAGAAAATGAAGTAATGAAGTTCAACATGTCGTTTTGGTTCCATGATCTCACTTTGCCGTTGTGTGGATGATACGGCCCAAACGCAACAAAGTTTTTAAGAAGAAAAATAAGGTGTAATGAAAACAGTTGCTCTATTAGGACGTATCTATATGCACCCAAGGTGTAGTTGGTGTAGGTGGTGTTACATTTTTTTAAAAAACTCTCAGAGGGAACCAAATACTTTTTGTAGCGCTACACCGCATTTTGAGTAATGTGAGTTTAAAAAAATGTGGTGTTTAATAAATCCTTTAACGAGAATCGATTCCAGTTGTTTCAGTTGAAAATCTCCTATCTCCTGTCGTTGCCAGAGCTCGTGCGAATTGGAAGATGTTATTAGTTTTGTCATTGAAATGCAAAGTTAAAATAATTTTATATACTAATAAATTTATTTTATTCGGACGTGAATTTCCAGTCATTATGTTTCTAACTGCAAGCTCTGCGACTAAAAATAAAATCATTTTAACCTTGCATGTCAATCACAGAACCTGCAGTTAAAAATAATGGCTTAAAATCCGCGTCCGAAAAAAAAATTTATTTTAACTTTGCATTTCAATGACAAAAACAATGACATCTTCAAAATCGCGCGAACTCTGGCAACACCAGGAGACTTTCAACTGAAACGACTGCAATTTGTTCTCTTTGAGAGATTTCTCAAAAATGCGGTGTAACACCACCTACACCAACTACACTTTTAGTGCATATAAACACGTCCGTTCTATTATGCGAAATTCAGTTTTACCATAGCCAAACGTAAGCTTTCCTCTTGATTACTGCATCAAATCTACTTGGCACGGCCTGAAATTCCTAGGCCTATAATTTTTAATAGATATCCAACCTTTCTGTTTTGTGCAAAAACGAGAAACTACATTTTTTACATGTAGGGTTCGGAATGTAGACCTTCTAACTGAATGAATTGATCTTAAAATAAATCTCTCATTTAGTAAGACCCCAATACAAGCTTTCGCTATAAGACGATATAACTTAGAGCATGCAAACTTACATAACTCAGAAACAAGAAAATTATCAATCTAATCCCGTTCCCGTGTGTTGTACCCAGCTGGAAAAGTACTATTTCGATTTTTTCAGTACCTTCAACCTACGAAACGTTGATTTTCATCACTGACTGACATTGTGCAGGTGGTCTTCAGTGTTACCTGTGAAAGTTTATGGTAGAACAAGAATTTTAGACTGTTATGTTGTGATCTTATGTGTGTTTTCTTTTCTTATTCTCTTGTTGAGAAATTCAGGTTTTCTGTGTAACTAGGTCATAATTCTACTCCGTTTGCATTGCTTTCCCTTAAAGGGGGATAGATATGTCTCTATATTGAAATAAAAGCGTTCTTTCGACGTCTTCGTTCTTTCGAACAAAATCTAAGGAATAAAATTGCCACAACTTTTTCTTACTTCACCACATCACGTGCTCTTTACCATAAAAAGTTTTGCAAGCGATTCTCTTCTTTGAAAGAGTTATTGGCTAACTAAACTCTAGACCGCAGATTCAGTGGAGCAGGAATAATGATGTAACGTTATTTAATCAAATTTTATATTCGTTTTCTTCGGTGTACACCTTCAAAACCCAATGATAACAATCTTGTGTAGATAGTTATACCTAGTTTCGAATAATTGCATTATGCGGAAAATGGATAGAGTCTAGAAAATGTTGCAGTACATATGTACCTACATGTATGGGACCGAGTAAGTATGTAAAGCAGTATGCACTTTCACTTTTCGGTCATGGAACTTTCCATTGCCGATGCAATTTACGCGCCAAGGCCTCTTCTCAGATTTTTGTTTATTTATGCTGTTTAAGTGCAAGTCGACACTCCAGTGCGAATGGTGCTGTCTAGTTCAATTCGCATTCGCAAACATAACTATTTACCTTGGTAATTGTATCTGAGCTTAGTTTGCTTTATTTTCAGATTGAAAAGTGTTTTGTCTTTGTTTTTCCTTTTTTGTGTGTGGCCTTCTTCTTATTTTTTTTTTTTTTTTTTTTTTTTTTTATAGAAAGCATCTGTTCTGAAATGGAATCGTGGTTGACTGATGTGAAACAAATGCGGATTCCCCGCCCTAAATTTGGATCAAATGGGAGTCCACCAACATCCCGTTACTATAGAAAACCCTGCGAACCACCCCTTGACTACAATAATGCATCTGCATCTAGTGAAGAGACACAAAGTCTGCGCATTCGAAGCATGAAGTATCAAACTGGCGCACAAGACGCAAGGCAGGCGATGCATGAAAAATACTAAGGTCTCAGAATTGTGTAATTTAAGTAATTTTACGATAAAATAAGAGTATTACTATGTTTTAGATTAACTACAGGGTTAAATAAAATACATTTAGGAAAATAATAGTATTTTTGGTTTTGAATGTCCGTCAACGTGTGTAATTGGATTGACCAATGTATTTCAAAATTTTGTAGGTACTGATTTTTTGCTGTCACGCGATTTTAAACATTATAAACATTGCTTCGTTTGCCTAATGTAAGTTCTAACTACACTATTTACAATGAAAGTTAGAAAGTACTAAGTTGAAGATGCATTTAAAGACCAAAACAAGTAAGTTGAGTCGAGATAAGAAAAAGAAATGCCTACGACTTGCGATTGTGTGCTAAGAACAATACCAAAGTGTGTCAGTTTGTGTCAGTTTTAAGATAATTTCAAATTACAAATTTTTTGAAGCTTTGGAATGTATCAAGGGTTAATACAACGCTTTTCATTAAACAAGATTGCCAACTGCCACCAAAATTATCAAAATTAAGTAAAATCACATGAAATACTAAAAATAGCGAAAATGAAAAAAAAGCACTTTTAAACAGTTATGTAATACATTTAAACGCTAAAAATCGAAATTCTTAAAAAAAATTTTTTTTATTTACTGAGTTTCTTAAAAATCTAGTATACTAGCCTAAGTCTGAAGATGTTTCGACAGAAAAATCTAGCAAAAATCAAAGAAAGTATTCTAAAAAACCAAAATTTTTTTATAAAAACTAATACAAATTTCAAAACATAAATTATTTAAATGCTGATATGCCATCTCTTTCAGACAACTTAGGGCTTCTAAATTATAAAATTTCTTTACATACGTGTCAGTCATTCGAGAAAGTCGGATTAGAAAAACCTCACTAGTACTGTTTCAAAACTCTTTCCAAAAAAATTTTTTTATCATAAGAACGGCAATTAAGGAAAAATTCCTAACATAATATTTTATCGAAATATTTAGAGTTGTTTTCGAGAAAATTAAAATTATTAAACAGGGTGTCCCGAAATTCGTGTTATATACTTTGGGATGTGATTCTTGGTCATATTCTAATAAAAAAAATTGTTCCACAGTAAAGTCCGTTACACAACTTCGACATCACTTTTTGACAATTTAAAAAAAGGCTAACTTTGGTGTACCCTGACCTGTGCTAAATTCGATTTCTCTGTCACTACTGATGTAAAGACCTAATTTTAGGCTTAATTTTTTGAAAAAATAATAATCTTTAAAACTGTATTTAAATTGGACTCTTATAGGCTTAGGAATGCCAGATTTTCGTGTGTGAATGGTGTTCAAATTTTCTTCCCCCAGCAAAGTATTGACTTTGAGGAGGTCAGTTTTTTTAGAAAATGTATGTTAAACAAAGAGTTTATTTATTATATATATAATATATATATGTATATATATATATATATAATATAATTCATTTAATTTAAATTAAATAAGAAAAAAATTTTATTTAATAAGAAAAAAACTCACTAACAAGTGCACTCAAAAACCCATACATTTTATGATAATTGGAAAAATCTAAAACAGGTAAAATATCTAATTTTAGGTTTTTTACGGACTTTTATTGTAACAGCTTCTAATGGGAGTAGTTGAGACTGTTGACTGATGAAAAGGGTAAAAAGTGTATTTGACCTGTCACCACAATCCCAAATGACTTACCTCTTCTCAAGGAGATTTAAGTTTTGGGTATGAAACCTCCACAGGCCCAAACTGAAGTAAATGACATTTATCATGCACTCTCAGCAGAGATACTTAAACACATACAAAAAATTTTGTTTAAGAAACGTGTTAAAATGAGCTCATAGCAATGTTACATTGCATACTTAACATTATTTTGAATTTTCAAACCTACAAAGAGAGATTATGCTTTCCATTTTTCATTTAATTTCAAAAATAAATTTGAATTCAATCGAAATGTTTCGATCAGCTGATTTCACAAACAGCCGATTTGACAAGCAAGAAAGTGCACGAGCAAATTGTTCGGGTAAATTCTTACTGGAGGGGAAGTGACTAAAAAGCAAAAGCTCTGCCACTTTTACGTCAAAAAAAAGTAAAGATACACGTTTCGGGATCCCGCGTGTGAGTAAAGATACAGACCTATAGACAGAATTCCAGGGCCCACTTTTTTCGCATCATCTGTCATTGTAATGTCTTGCTTCATATTTATTTAAAATAATATTTCTGCACGCACAATTGCGAAACTTTATTTTAATAAAAACCTACATATAATGGCAAGTAAAAATGAGTGGTAGAGATCTATATTTCCGTGTTAGACGGAAGTGGCAAAACTGAGTTAAAACGGATGTTATAAAGACATTGCAAGTCAAATTTTTCCCCTTCCGGCCATGCATTTTTTTTTTACTGTCTCGACGCAACTAACCGTATGTAAATCTTTTTTTTTAGATAGATACAGTTTATTTTTTCTCTTATAAAGTTGATAAGATAACAATAATTTAAGCACTATTAATAAATACAAAAATATAAAAGAAAAATGTAACATTCTGTATTCAAATTACAATGTAATTTAAATAGTATTGAATGCCACTTTAATATAAGAACATCTAATTAAAACAATATTATATTATATAAATATATATGATATTAATATCTCCCACTGAAGGAAGGAAACAATATTTTAACATTTATCAAAGCATGATATTTCTTAGATGCGCGCAGCAGAAAACTGTTATTTCACAAATTGAGTTTCTCTTATTTCTCACTTCAAGACTATTAAATGAAAAACCTTATTTTTTATCAAGAAAGGCATCAAGGACTTTTAACATAACAGTACGAGTGTACGAGAAGTTGATTATGTAGCAGACGCCGAGGCTTTGATTTTAAATGCTTTTAGATAGATCGTAATGCGATGGAAAACAGTGTCAGGTAAAGCAATCCACATTCGGGTTGAGTGGCTAAAGTATGAATCTATATAACTAACTGCACTCACGAAGTCGAGCTCAAAGTAAAATTGAAGATAGTTCCTTTTAGTGATCTATTGTTTCAGGGGAGGAATTCAATGCAACTAGCCATACAAGTGAGCAAGGCAGGTAATATTACCTACGACGATGTTCAAAATAATCGATCCAGCAGTTATTTTTTCATTACTGTTATTAGTTATTATTATTTCAATTAACGATTTAAAAAATCAAACTGTGCTTAATGTCAATACATATATATCCACAAAATTTAAATAAATTTCAAATATTAACTATGAACTATCACACAATGAGCACAATGAATTTTTGAAATGAGATCCTTTTATGATATGCATAAAACGAAAGTATTTACTTGGAGTAAGAGAATAAAGTGAATACTGAAACTCTTAGGCTTAATTTATATTACTTATATAATTTCCTATGCACGAAAAACTATATACTAACCGGCAAATACTTTCAGTAATATATTGAATTCATCGCAGATTGGTATAGTAAATACTATTTTGTTCCCTTTTTCATATCATATTTCGCTTTTGCTTCTTAAATCAACCGTTTAAATAAAAATGTTGTGTTAATAATTGGGTATCTAAATTTTCGTTTTAGCTAAACTAAAAGCCCTTTGATCTATTTTGTTTTGACTAAACTAAAAGTTCAGAAATTAAATTGTTATGTACATTAGAAACATTGTATTTATATACATTAAGAATGTTCTGAACGTGTATCTTATACAGCAATAGATTTCAGCCTAAATCAAATTATTAATTTTTGTTTTGACTAAACTAAAAGTCACTGTTTGTTTGTTACTAGTTTTCTTTCTTTTTAAACAAATTAAGTTATAAACTTAGCACAAGTTAAAACTTTCTCATTGTTTTTTAAAATTGTAATTTCTTTACCGCAGACGGCATATTGCCATGCTTTCTAATAAATTATATTTCTTTACTATAATATTGTAATTTATGATTTGAAAATTGAATCGATTGAATTGTATCTAAATTTTCTAACTTAAGACTTGGAATTAATCAAAGGCAATCGAGCGCCATTATTTTGTCCAAAATTGTTTATATTACCCGGAATCACTCGAGTAATGGCAAAAGTGAACGTTCTTAAAATTCTTCTGGTGTACCTATTTTGGCAAAATTGTTTGATATTTAAATAAGAACTATAAGACCAATTTGAATTGTTTGATATTTAAATAAGAACTATAAGACCAATTTGAAAAATTCTTTGATTATTAGACTGCACCGAAAGCGCACAGAGAAAGCGATGCGAAGGACAAATTTCTGGATGGAGGAACATGGGTGGTGTCTGGCTATAGTGAGAAGATTAAAGTAGTATACTTTCAACACAATAACGATTGCCACGGTTATGGACTCCCATATTGAAACTGATTTATAAAGATCAGAAACGTCGAAAAAAAAATCTTGGAATAAGGCTCAACACGAAACGAGCTTATGGGACCAGATACGGACAGCCGTTGAACGCGCATCTAAAGTTATAAGCCAATTATCGGGGCTGATGGCAAATGTAAGTGGACATTCTTCGAGCAAGCGGAGACTTCTTTCAGCAATAACACAATCCTTTCTACTGTACGGAAACGAGATTTAGGATCAAGCGCTAAAACAAGAAAAATGGCAGAAACGGAAAGCATCGGTACAGAGGCGCGGTGGCTTGTGAATAGCGAGTGAGTACCGCACAGAGTTTGAGCCAGCAGTTCTTGTAGTTCCAGGTCTCCTAACAGCACAAAGAAAATACATACACGAACGGCGAATACGGAAGCAAAGGGCTTACACCGCAGAAGTGTCAGGAATGATGGGAGTCGGAAACCAGAGGGCGGTGTACTGCTAGGCTGATCGGAGAAATAATCGAATGGAATAACCAGAAACACGGTGAGATGAACTACTACGTCACACAGTTCTTCACCGTAAACGGGCGTTTCAACGCCTTTCTCCACAAGACCGATGAACGAAGAAGCCTTTCGTGCCAATATTCGTTGACAGACGACGCCTACCATACAGTTTTCGAGTGCAGTAGATGCGAATCCTTCCATCAGGAAATGAACAGAAGTATCGTAAAAATCAGCCTAAGGAATATCATCCAGAAGATGCTGAGAGACGAAGAGAGTTGAAAACGAGTTAGCCCGTATCTGAAGCAGATTCTGAAAACAAAGGATCAAGGGTAGGTAGATGAGGAGCTAGAACCCATAACCTAGACACGAGAACCCCCCGAAGAAGAGCGAGAAACTTTTGGGGTTTTAGCCGGTATGCAAAGGAAGAACAATAAAAACACGAAGACAAGATGACCGCGATCACTCCATACTCCACAGCTATCTTGTGTAACACAGGAAGTCAGAATATTTGACATTAACATGTATTATACATACAAAAAACTGATAACAATAAAGATGGTTTATAGTACGATTTTTTAATAAAAAAGAGTGGATTGCTGATTAGTTTTAAGAATTATTTTGATTTAAGTTTATAATATTCTTATTTCCCCGGCAGTGGTAAGTTTTAATCTGTTTTATTGTATGTAGATAAATAAATATTCTTATTCATACATTTCTTAGGTCCTTCCTTATTATTACTATTTAATTATATTTTTTGTAGTTAACTTAAAGCTTGAATTGTCAATATAACTTTTGTACGCTTTACTTTTCTTCCGAGCACTTTTTTACTGGCATCAACTTTTTAATAAAAGTCCCATTAGGTGTGTTATATTTATGATTCTATAATACAAAAAAATTGCCCTTATTCCAAATAATACAACACATTCCACACGGGGTTGTTTGCAACTATTTCTGAAATTATTCAGCTGACATAAAAGAATGTTACGTTACTTACCGCATCCTGCTCATATTCCGAGCGTGTTAATTGGGTTTCACTGCCTCTCCTCGATCGGGGCTCATCACAGTTGTATTCCTGTCGATAGTTTAAAGATACGTACGCAAAATATAATCTTTGTAACGAATAGCAAATCTTTTTAAACTACGTTGAGTATACATAAATTTTTAGAACAACAATTTTCTTTTCACGAAACGATATAAGAAAGTAACAGGGGAATTTTAATATTATAAAAAATCAACACAGGATACGAACAAATCGAGAAAATCAAGAGTCCAAAAAAAAACAACACATCGAAATAATTTTTTTTAAATTTGTTTTAAACCAATTTCCTAACTTTAGAAGAGACTCGTTCTATCAGAAAAGAAATGTTTGGTGTAATGTAAAGATTAAGATAAAATGTAGAAAGAATTAAACGTGGTAGCTTTTTAATAGGACTAAAGGTTTTTGTGCTAAGACTCTTCCAATAGTTTAAGCTGCAGAAGTGTACTGTCGTCGAATGTCAATTTTTGAAAGGAGGAAGTATTTCTTCGAATACATAAACGTGCGGACCCAACACTTCAAACTGATTTATGGTGATAACGATATTTATAAACATAGATGCATTCATTGTAAGAGGGATTTTCTAGCTATGTACATAATTCAAAATTTTGCATTCACCTTATCACGAGTTTCGTCGTAACTATTTTTAACCTGTCCTCGAGCGTTCTTTGTCGGCGTATTAGTTCCGATTGATTTCGTAGGTGTCAAACGAACTTGTGATCCTCCCAAATGGCGCAATGATGAATGGTGATGATAATGTGATCGGTGCAGAATGGGTCCTGCTGATAGCGGTCGGTATGGCAGTGGATATGCGGGGCTAATGTTTTTTATTAATTGCGTGTTAATGTTCATTACAATTGTAGTCTAACATAAATTGCGAAATCATTGTGTTTTATTTTTTTAACAAATCAAAACTCAGCTTTTGGTTCAAAATTCAAAATCAAAGATAAATAAAAAGATTAAAATTAAAAGGTACCGATGCTTAATATCCGAAACGGCCATCCCGAGACCCGAGTCCGATGATGGACTTCGACCTGTTGCTGCTATTATTTCCAAATCCACATCAGTAACCTGAAGATGATATTACAATGCGACAAACGCATAAGTAATATTAGGCTAATTTTCTTTTTCAATTTTTCTTGTTGATTTGCTTTTTTTTTTTGTGAGAAAAAACTAATATTGTCATGTTTCCTTCTTATTTTATTCACAGTAAAAGTAGAATTGCTTGTGTCTTGAAAGAGTTAGTAAGTGTTCTACAGTGCATAATATCTAGGTTTGTGTAGGTAGTGTAATATAAGAAAGTGATATATGATTTGTATGCACTGCCAATCTCATCAAATGTCGGATCTATGTATGTATCGCTATGTAGTTATACATATTTGAAAAAAATTAAAAAGAAAGTGCAAATATTTAACTTTTACAAATTAATAAGGTAGACAGCAGCTGTGTATTTAATCAATCGCTACCGGGGCAGACAAATGAAATGTCAAATTTAAATGGTGGCTGAATTCTAAGCCACAGTCCCACAGTTATTGAAAAACTTAGTTTATACTCTTTATTATACGAACGTGTTCAATAATTTATTAGTACTGTATGGTAGATATGGCGTATGGGTGTGTTATGAGATGGTAAAGCGGTATATATGTAAAAAAAAAAAACCGCTAGCCTGTATCTCCGATTATTAGCGAAATATAAAGTCTCCCTTATTTCCCGAATCGAATCGAAACTTGATAACGCATTCACATAAATGGTAGAGATTGAGATAATACGCGTAAGACCCTACTTTAAGTCGCAGATGGTACATGACGTAAATATTTTTTGAAAACTGCGACGATATATATCTGGCTGAGAGTGTAACAAAATGAAAACCCACTTTTCACTCAGTGCGCAAGGCTTAATGCATATTAATTTAAATCGAGTTGTTTTGAATCTTCACTCATAATAGCTATGATGTAGGCACAGTAATCTTGGTAGCACGTCGACCCAGCATTTCGTTTCTAGTTCTAATGTCACTTTGCGAAATTTGCCATCTTTCGAAGTCTCCTCGATATCGTTGGAAACAGTTCCGTGGTAAGTTCTCCATTCAGTTCAACCATTTACAATGACGTGTCAGAACAAGTTCATACTTCTTAAGTCAGCTTTGTCAAAATCGTTCTAAAAAACGTATATCGAAGATCCCAGTTGTTCCTGCAAATGGATCTCTATTCAACTGATGATCCGAGTAATAAATAATTTGGTTTTATTGGTTCGTCATCATATGATTAAAGAGACATAATCGATAACACTGATCAACATTGTTTTTTTACCAAAAAAAAACAAACTATGTATGTAATATTATTCTTAAGGTTTTTGCTTCATTGAATCTAAATAAACCCAAAAACAAACTATTGCTATTCCAATGATTTGCTATCCACTGAATCCAAAATTGCTCTTAAAATCGTTCTATTACATTAATGTTATACAATGTTTTATTCTTTGAAAACTTTTCGTTGTAGTGCAATTCTCTGACTGGAGACTGAAAATACATTTTCGAAGATTTTGGATGTGCTAAATTCAAATTCAGTCACAACTCTATTACATCAGGTTCCTGAGATTATAGCCAGAATAAGACCAAGACATCAATTCTTTATTCTTTAAAAACCTGCCGTTGGAGGGCAATTCTCTGACTAGAGACTGGAACGTTAAAAATGTATTTTCTAGTTCTAATTTCTTTTCGAGTTTGTTTCTAAATTTCAAAATAATGCATGACCGCGTATTACGACTTTTGAAGCTAAAAATCTCAGTAATTTGATGAAATAGAGCCATTTTGACAAGTTTTGTAGTTGAGGTAATCCACTTGTTTTGTTTATCTAATAAATGAAAAGATTAGTAAAAAAAAAATTTGTAAAAGCAGTTAATACGCTTTTATTCAGATGCACATTTCGGAAGCAATGCTTATATTCCATTTTGACACCAGTTTTGGATTCAGAGGATAAAAAATCATCGGAAAAGCAATGATTTGGTTTCGGGTTAAAATTTTTTTTATGTTAAAACATAGTTTCAAAGATAGCAAAAACTGTATTTTTTCGATATTGTTTGTACCTTTCTAAGACGCAATGTTTGGTCGATGTTTGTCGACACATATATAAAGTTTACAGTGCAAACATACTGTAAACTTTATATTTCTAGGGAAATGGTATTGCATTCTTGCACCTAGAGAAGGTTTGCCCGTGGTCTAGGTGCAAGAATGCAATCCCATTCCCCTAGAAATATAAAGTTTACAGTGTGTTTGCCTTATTCGGACTACGATGCAACTAAGTCGATTGAACTTAAACGGGAAATGTTCAATACATTTTGTGGTACATTTCAGTACTTTAGATTTTAGTCACAATTCAGAGGAAAACGCAACTAAGCGGAAGCAATTAAGCTTGACTATATTTTATGAATATTCAATCGAGATCAAATAGCTTTAAGAAAAAGGTTTATAATTGACAGGATTTAGAAACTGAGATTTTATAAGCAGAGTTCAAAATAACATGATAATGAAAAGCGAGTTACCATACCCACCCTCAAAAAGTGGCAACGGAATCGTAAGCACTCATAAGACTCGTGAGAATATTGATTTTTTGCCTCTGTCAAAATGACAAACATTATAACAAAAGGCATTTATACAAGTTCGAATACAGCTCTTAGTGCGTTTAACTTGTTCTCTATACAATATATATATTTATGTATGTATATATCGGGTTTTCCAATAGGGACTTTAAAACTTCTTTTTTAAATCGCAAACCGTTTAATTTTTTTCAAAAACTTTACTATCGGCTTGAACTACAACCAAAATACTTATGAATAGAACTCGACTTCGTTCATATGGCCACCAAATGGACGCCGTGGAATGGACTGATTTCGATCGTTTGATACAGGCGCTTGAACAGCAGCGATAAAAGACTGTCAAAGCAACATTACACAGCTAATATTTAGACTCAAATTTTTGCTCTTAATTTGTTGTTACCTGTTCATTAGGGCAATAATTGCGAACGCAAATTGGAGTTAACGAGCTTAAAGTTGCGGTCACCAACTCCGGTAGAAAATTTTTATAATTTGCAGACGTTGCTTTGAGTTATCTTAGGTACTGAATACATTGACAATGACAGTTCGATTAAATAGTGAAAGGGTGCGTTCACAAATTATATTCAAAGTTGTCCAGTCCCTCTTGGAACTTTGCGTTTAAAACTATTTCTGTTTAGTGCTGTTCATTGTTTTATGGTTTTATTTTAAAAAGCAAATCTGGGGCCGAATTACGGTGCACGTTATCGAATAACTCGTGACGGGATTAAGTGAATTTGGTATTATCTACCGCTCACGTAATCGAGTGATCTAGTACCACAATTTGGAATTCTCTCATCAGAAGTTGAACCGAATCTCACTGAATATTCTTGAAATGAAAATATAAGAAACTTTCTGAACATTTTTCTTGTATTTATTACGAAGGCAGAATACTTTATCCCAGTCAAAGTAAGTTTGTTAATAAGAAAGTGCCAACCATATCGAAAAAGAAGTACATAACAGTTGGCCATGTACACATGCATCGGAAAACAATCGCAACTGTCTAGGTAGCAATTAACAAGATTTCTTTTACCAACACCAATCGAGTGTATTTAATGATTTTGTTTCTGAAACTCTCACTAAATCTTCTCATTTTTTAACAAAGGAATGAATTTCGCCAGCAAAAAACAAAATTAGTCTAAAGAGACATCAGCGACATCTGTGAGTTAATAGAAACCCGAAATATGCCAGTGTATTTTCAATGTACTAGTACATTTTTAAATAGCTATACGATACTCACTCACTCGATCACTGAAGCCACTCACTCGATAACGTGAGCTACATATACCTACTAAACTTGCATAAAATAGAATCTGCCCGGTTCATTTATATTTTATACATTCTTATTTTGTATGCGTGAACTGTTATACTCCAGCAAGATTTATATGCAGATTTAGGACTTTCTTTTACTCTCATAAAATTTTAGTAAATTGAAGCAGATTTCTTCTTATGACCAATTTGGTCATACTAGGAGGAGGACACAGATTTTGAAGTTTTGCCAAAAGTGAATAAGGTAGATGTCAGCTTTCAGTTTACCCTACTGCCGACTTAGATTATTCGAATGAAAGAAGACTATCAAATACTCTCATTAAAATATAAAGACACAAGGTTTCCAACTTAAACAGGCTTTCAACATAACTACGAGTAGGTATTTCAAAACACTAATCAAATAAATTTTTCATTGTGCTATGCATGCGTAAAAAGCAAACAATTAACATTTTTCAAAGTGATATAAATGAAATTTTAAATGAACTCGCTACATGGTTTTATTAAGAACAAAAGTAGTTTTGTATGTTATGATAATATTGACAAGAATGTTAGGTGCTTAGAGAGCAATACTTAGGTATTTCAAATCCAGATGTATTTCACAAGCTTTGAAAGATTTTAGAATGTGAAGCTTAAGTACTTAAATACCGAAGTTCAGACCGATAAGTTTTTCCTTTTATATATTTTGAACTTACAATTTAAAAATTGACATTCGATGCCTTGGGTCGGAATATTGAATGAAACGAGGCATTAAAAACATTTCCGCTCTTTGTTGGTCAAAAGAAGATATGCTCTGAGTATGTTTTTGTAACATATTATAAAGATAAATGTCGAATGACTTCACATAATCTTTTAAGAAAACAACAAATTTGTTAATTTTTTTAATTTATTGCTTAGCACCGATTAAATACTCATAAACATTTTTATGCAAATTAACATGCACATACAAAGAATAAGGTTTAATTTTAAACAATAAAAATGTCGTTTTTTATACAATTTAATGTTAAACAGTTAAATTTTATATCGATAGGTAAACACATCAGAAAAAACTTTGACCAATGGAAAAAAGAATTTTGGCATTCAATATTTTTGACTAGGTTTATGCAATTTAGAATTGATTAGATTATTGAAAACTACACACACTATGGATACAGAAAAAATTTTAAACTATTATCATAATCATAAAGCTTGGACAATAAACGTTGACTACCAAGACGATTCATTGAAATAATAATCACATTCATAGCTAGGGTAATAGTCATAGAAGCTTACCGGCATATCGCGCATTGGGTCTCCTTTTCGCTAAAATTATATAGAATATGATTTTTGGTGAATAAAGTGAATGAAAATATTAAATTAAAGTAATCTTTTATTTGATTTATTAATGAGTCCTAAATATGTGAATGGTTTACTTGATTCGGAAAATAAGAAAAAACTACCAAACTAGCAGAAGACTCTACCGCTTTATTAAGTGTTCTTTGGTACTTTCTATAGCGATACTTTGCTTGTTGGCAAAATACATAACTGACAGCGACAAAAGCTCAGGACGGATAGATTGGGTCAAAAAAAGAAAAAATCGTATGGGAGGGTCACTCCGTTTAGGCGTGAAGGAAAGTTTTATAAAGAAAAAATTGCGTTTTAAATAATTAACGGGCACTTCAAGGGGTTATGAATACACTTATAATGTTATAAAACAGTGCAGGCATTTAGGAAAATGGGAGAGAGTTTAATTGGAAACACCGAAGCACATTGTTTTTGAACTTTTGTGATTCAAAGCATTCCACTTCCGGGTTGTGCAACTAGAATATGAATCTGTATACTTTACTGTACGTCCGAAGTTCCGCTCAAAGTAAAAATGATTAGGGGTTACTGCCGAGGCGGGTGTTGCAGCTAAATTGTTTCAGGTTAGTAACGCAACTGGTTATTTCACTAGAGTACTCACTGTATCCACTGTTTATAGAAAAAGCGATAAAAAGAGAGAGAAAGCGATTCAGAGAGAGAGAAACAGAGAGGCAGACAGATACAGGCAGAAGTGCATTACAGATATTCCTGGCCCGTTTGAACAAACTACGGTTTTCTACTGTAGTCTCGTTTTTAAATATTCGATAACTCCATGCTCTATCCTTAATCTCTTCTTGGCAGCTCGAATGAAGCCACGAATTCTCTTTGGGGATAATACTTCTTGTTCTGTGAGTAACGAAATTTCTCATTTCTTTATTTACGTTGAATATCATATCAGCTGAGGCGTCAACTTTACAGTCGAGAAAGCACAATGACCAAACAAAATTTCCAAATTGTTTAGGCCAGAATGTTTTCCGACGGGTATCACGTTTCGCGAGGAATAAGCACGTCCTCCGATAGTAAATTCATTGCCATGAAAAGCTCTTTCTCGATTAGCCGTTCGGAATCGTCAGAAAATTGTTGGTCCCCTCCATTCCCTCACAAAGGCGATAGTTGTGAGAAATGTGCTAGGCCCCGGGGCACCTCGCTCTGTTGCGCCACCCAATTTAATTATTTTACACACGTCTTGGTCTTTCGGGTCACTGTCAAAAATCTTCAGTTTCGTCTATAAATTAACCATAAATCGTCTTACAAACCAACAACGCTTGTAAGTTATTGAGTTTTATTATTGGCTGCTCTGTTAACAAATTTCATCTCGCGCTTCGTCCACTTTATGGACAGCTTAATCGACCTATACTTAGGCGTCTTTCGGGCTACTATTGTGACAAAATTTGCACCAAATCTACATTTTTATACATTAAACTCCACGCTTCCGTAGAGTGCATACTAAGGGCAATATTGCAGGTGATGACCGTGAATCATTGATTCGGCGTAGTTACTGTGAATGGTGAGCGCTACCGTGCGATGATAACAATCTTTTTTGTTGGGTACCTTACCTACTATCGAAGAGCTTGATTTGAAAGACATGTGGTTTCAAAAAGAACGAAGCTAGCCAGATGCCACACCGCACGCTTAACAATGAAAAGAATTGAGAGGCCAGTTCGGTGAACTGTATACGTAGGTACATATTATATACATACAGTATACTAGCTGACCCGCTCGGCGTAGCTCGGTGTGTAACTTATTCAAAGCATTGCTCACAGAAAGTTGCATAAAAATCAATAATTGTCAGGAGCATCCGCTATATAGGCTAAGCTGAAGATAACCTGAAAATGTTTAGCTTCCTGCTCCCAATCCCGTGGGAGTAAGGGGATAAAGTATACTCGATGTTATGGAGAAGATATAGATAATTAGATATACAGCTTTTACACGCACCTTCGTTCGCATGGAAGCCTTTAAGTGAGTATCAAAAATCACTACATTCCATTGGAAATAAATCAAAATGATAACTGTAAGGAGGTATTTCTGAAGAAGAACACACTTAAAATTAAAAATAACAAGTAAAAGCTGACACCCTACCTATGTTACTGACGATAATGGAGCTATTGTTGAAAGAATTTTTGAAATCATTTCTGTAGATCTTAAGTCCTTCGTTCCCGTTCCCGTATAGGAACATGGAGATGAAATATGTGGTATTTTATTCGGTGATAATGTAGCATTGTAAAGGTGAAAAAGTTTTTGAAATCAGTCCATATTCCTGGTTCCGTTCCCGTAGGAATATGGGACTGAAGCATATAGCTGATATAGCATATAACCTTCCTCAGGCTCTAGACTTTCTTTTGTACAAAATTTTATTTAAAATCGGTTTAGAAAAATAGACAGACAGAGCTAGCTTTGCATTTATAACCTTAGTAAGGATAATGGGGTCGTACAGAAAAAACTTATTTTGATTAGTATAAAGAGTTCTTTCCTTATGCGTGTGTAGTTCAAATTTCTCATATTTCTGAACATCGCTCGAATTTGGAATTATCCCCAGATTCTAGATCCGTTCATTTGGTTTTGTTGATAAAATAGACACTAGGTTTTAGGTTTAGGTAGGTTTTTTCTACATAAATATACCCACTTTCGTGGATATACACACTGAAAAAAAATTATGTGGAATTTACTCTGTGCATACTTCTTCTACTTTCTTGAAATTGTCCCTTCTCTTTTATGTACAGATCTGAAAATGAGCAAAACGACAAAACCTGGCACCAAATTCCATTAGTTTCATTCTTGTGTTTGTTTAGTATAAAGTGCAACCTATCTGCATTTTAGTCACAGTTTTAACCAGAAATACGTTTTCTACCGTCTTGAGACCTGTTATATAGATTTTAAATTCGTGTTCGAAAAATCGAAACTAAAATTTCATCTGAGCCGTGGATCCGCTGTGTAAACAGTACTATCTGTTTAAGGACGAGGGTATGGAGAAAACTTCGAATTGGCTGACTTGCGAATTTCCAACGTCTTCTTAATTTGTCTTATTCTCTTCATGCTTAACTTAGTCTAATGGTGAAGGACAATTATGACGTTAGCTATATCCGTTTTTTATGTTTATCTATATACGTTGTTTCTTCTAAGTTTCTACTTTTTCTTCTTATTTCTTTTGAAATCAAATAGCTACTTAAAACTAAATTTAAAATATGTCCTAAAATCTCTTTAGAAAAGGTTTGAAATGTAATAAATAACACTGATATGAAAAACATTTTTCAGTCCACTGTTTAGAGTCAGCATAAAATTGTTATTGAAATCCGTTAGGCCCTAATCTTCCGAACTTTGTTTCGCCACCCTTTTTGCCTTCATTTTATTTCATACATCATAAGCCAATCGAACTACAATATCTATAAAAACATTTCTTATAAAATTCATAATTACTCTACAAAATTAAAAAAAGGGTAATACAAGTCATCTCATTCATCCTTTTTCATTTTACATTTGTTACAAGCACATAAAGTAATGGGTTTATAGCTCTTTTTAGCTTTTACTCGACATTCTGGCAGCGGCACTATTAACCGTTGATTTTTAATAGGCAAATAATATCATAATATGTAGATGTATTTATACACTGCCAACCACTAGGATGAGGCCACAAATTTTGCGATCGATTTTCGTTTTTTATACCTGCTGGAAGTTTTGTACCCGGAAAAGTTTATTACCAGTTAATAGATACGTATTTTCCCATAACAAATTCATAAAATTGAAGGGTTAATTC
This sequence comes from Melanostoma scalare, assembly GCA_949752695.1. Classification (NCBI taxonomy): domain Eukaryota; kingdom Metazoa; phylum Arthropoda; class Insecta; order Diptera; family Syrphidae; genus Melanostoma; species Melanostoma scalare. Next base: position 281,219,772 of record OX456984.1, read on the forward strand.
GAAACGACCGTTGGAATTTCCCAAGATCAATTAATGAACTACTGAAAATGGGTATAAAATGGTGCCCCACTAGGATGAAGCCAGTGCGAATATTTCCGTGCAGGAGTGCGCATGTGCGAATTCTTGTATAAAATATCTAAGAGAGTGTTAAAAATAACCGTGATATTTAGTTCCGGAAAGACTTTGACAGCGACAGAAAGAGCAAAAATAGACGCTTTCAAGGAAATATGACTCTCAGGAAGTGAAATAGCAAGGAGACTTAACAGGAGCAAGACAGTTGTAAACAATTACCTTGCTAATCCACAAAACAATGGCAAAAATCAAAAAGGAAGCACGGGAAAAGCCACAACACCAAGAGAAAATCGGTTGATTCTACGACTTGCCTCAAACTCTGTCTACCAGCCACTATGATAAGGGCCAAAAGCGGAGTTTCAGCCAGCATAACAACGGTTCGAAGAATAATACATAAAAGTGATACTATTCAAAGGAGGAAACTAAAAAAGAAACCGGTTTTGAAGCCAGTACACAAGGAGCATCGACTGCAAGACAGCATGTTGATTGGAGCAGTGAATGGAAACACGTTGTCTTTTCGGATGAAAAAAGTTTAACCATGACGGTCCTGATGGTTACAACTTTTATTTCCATGATATTAGAAAGTATGAGCCTATTTTGGCAAGACATCATAGCCGTACATGAGGTATAATGGTGTGGGGAGCTATTACCTACTATGGCACGAATAGTAGAATAGGAGTTGGAGTTTTTGTCCACAACAATGAACGAAAATAGCTACAAATGTTTGCTGGAACGGTCATTTCCAAAAATGAATTACATTTTTGGACCTCTGACTTGGATTTTTCAACAAGACAATGCCCCAATCCACACTAGCAGGGTTGTCAGAAGCTGGATTCAATCAGAAGACGTGGAACTTTTGTCATGGCCGCCATATTCACCGGACTTAAACATAATTGAAAACGTTTGGCCATGGCTATCTCGTAAAGTTTATGAAGGTGGCAGACAATTTGAAGACAAAGACACCTTAATTGATGCTATTCGTAGTGCCCGGGCCCAAATTTCATATGATTATTAAAAACAAACTGTATGATTCTATTCCAAACCGTCTAATAGAGGTTATATCCAAAAATGGCGGACATACTCATTATTAATGCAAAAAAACGTTATTAATAAACATTATTAAACCATAAAATGTAAACATTTCACTCATTTTTTTTGTTCCTAGTCTATTTTTTTTAATCCTAGTGGAGCACCTTTTTATGCCCATTTTCAGGTAGTTCATTAATTGATCTTGGGAAATTGCAACGGTCGTTTTAAATTAGCCCTTAAATTTTATGAATTTGTTTTGGGAAAATACGTATCTATTAACTGGTAATAAACTTTCCCGGGTACAAAACTTCCACCAGGTATAAAAAGCGAAAATCGATTGCAAAATTTGTGGCCTCATCCTAGAGGTTGGCAGTGTATATTCCTTCCGCCTTTCCTTCCAATCACAACCCCTATAATTGTCATTCAACAAGGGGAGTTAGTAACACTAATACAATAGATAAAAATCAAGTCAAATCAGCCCCCTTGCTGCAAGCTACACACTATAACACCGAATAGTTTTGTACAAAAACATTGGAAACCAAAAAAATTGGTCATTTGAACCGCATCAAGTGGTAATAAAACTGATTGTCTCTTATGTAAGACATATTTTACATCAAATTAAATAATATAACTATTTGAGAACCACATATTTGTAAGTTCTAAGAACAAGTAAAACAGTTTTCAGCTCCATGCCAGACAAAACTTCCAAAGCAAATAAATAAAAAATACACGTAAAATTGGTACCTGTGGATAAGTTAAAACGTAAACGTTTGATATGTGCGTAGTGCAAAATTGGGTGGTGTGCTGATTGTAGCGGTACAGCTTAGTAAATAAACAAAAAATAAACATCTTAGTCCCGAGTAAACACGAAAAATATGGATAATAATGAAAACTGTTTTGTGAATACTGTGAATAAACTGTGTGTTTTGAAATTGAGTAAAACACCTTACCCTATGTCTTTCTACCATGTAAGGATCCCGTTCTCTCCTGTACACCAATTCATCATATCTGATGCGGTCTTCAGGAAATACCAGTTCACGAATTTCCGTAACTAAAGAGTGCTAAACAAATTGGGAGATAGTAGTGCGCTTAATGAGTTTTAAAAATTCAAATTTATAGAAGCTTACCTTTTCATACGTGTCTAACATTTCTAATAAGACGGAAACAAAGGCATCTATGGTCATTGCTCGGGCACCGTATTCACTTATATAGTACGACAGACTTGCGAATTGATGTCTAGGCAGAAGCGAGCGCGCTTTTTCCTCCACCATAACAGATATTTGTCCTTTTCTTCGGGCTCTTGACAAATAAAATAAGTTGATTGAATGAATAGAAGTATAATAAATATTGCAATACCTTGTGCCGGTTGGACTGTAGGCGTCCCAAGGCTCTAGTTCTATCGATGTACATGAGTGTGGAACTTTACCAACGTCACGTATCACTAATGACATTCTCTTATGGTACTTCAGTTGGCTTACAGCTTCATCATGAGTGACATCCAGAAACGATTGACCATTAACTTCCAAAATTTCATCTCCAACCATAAGACCTGAACGGTCTGCCACGCTATCCTTGTCTACTCCGGTGATAAATATACCAAGGCCATATTCAACCCCACCTCTAATCATTAGGCCCAACGACTGTCCAGGCTCAATCAGTAGTTCAACGCGTCGGATTCTGTGGAATTGGTTAAATTATCGAGTACTTTCAAAAATTGTAAAATCTTTCCATACCTATCTCTACGATCACTGCGACGGCCTCCGTACTCCATGGGTGGCGAAGCAGGACGCCCTTGCCTATCCATCCAGGAACATGTTTGCCGAAATGGTGGAGAGCCAGAGCCAGCCAAGGATGAAGAAAACGGTGGTGGTGGTTGTGCTATTGATGATGATTGTGACTGTTGAAGCAAAGGTGCTGTCGAAGCATAAGTTGGATCACGAGAAGGTGGTCCAAATCCATGCAAAGGTGCAGTTGAGTTTAAAGTTGGAGGCGCTCGAACGGTCATGCTGATTTGACGTGACGATTTCAATATCTGGACACATCTCTGCGTTAAGAAAAATGTGGCATAGCAGAAACGATAGAGAGAGAGGAAGAAAAAAAAACAAAAACAAAATTAACCAGTAAAAGCGGAAGAAAAATAAAGTAAATCAAATGATGTTAATTGATTAAAAAACAGTTTTATAATAATATCAAGAACGAGTATGAAAACAAACTTGATAGGAGACTTAAATTTGCCGTTATATGAGAAAAACAGTTTAAACAAAAATTAAAATGATGAAATCTATTCCAATTATGTAAATTTATGTCAATCTTACGTCGTTAGTATTTGAATTAATTTATTAACAACTGACCCAACCGGCGGCGGCGCGGCGTAGCTCGGGTCTTAGGGGCATTCAAGCACTACGCAACGGATTTTTTTTAAATTTTAGGGGGGTCTGAAATCTTAGTGTAACGCACAGTAACGTTTTTAGTTGTACCCAGGTCGCAAATGTTCTGTTCACGAGATCGGAATGTACTGATGGGCAAAAGAAATCATTAGGTATTTGCTTAAACCCTTCTAGAGGAGGCTACATATCAATGGACAATCTCATTAGAAGTGGTGAAAACTTCCATGATCCTTTGTCTTGCAAACTAGGTACCACGAGGTTGCTTGGTGTTTGACGGATTGGGCAGGGTGGCAGTAAGAAAGTATCCGGAAGGACGTATTTCAATGCACTACATTTTCATTCCCCAGTTTTTTAAATAAAAAATTTTACGTAACGTGTTGCTGCAATACCCGCTCCCTCTTGTAACACACCGTAACGCTTTACAGACCCCCCCCCCTCCCCTCAAACGGCGTTACGTAACACTTGAACGTCCCATTACTGTACGTCAAACAACACGATTTGTCTCTTGAAATCGGGAACTTTTGTAGCGGGAATTTGCTGCACTGTTAGAAGTAAATAAAACGTCAATCTTGCGGCAAAATATAGAGCAAAGAAGCTCTCAAGATGTTTTTCCATATACCCAAATGTTTATCCTATTCAGGGATAATGTAGCATTCTAACTTTGAAAGATTTTTTAAACCCGGTTCAGTGGTTCTTAAGTTTCCATTCCCGCGAAAATATGTGGATAAAATGTTGCTTATTTTATTGAGGAGCAATGTGGTATACGAAGATATGTAGATACAAATGAAGAAAAAAATTTACATTATGTATCTTAAAATAAGATAGAGTTTACAGATGTCATCACTGCCACTCAATTTTAAAAATTCCAAGTATTGAAAAAAAAAAGTTACAAAAGTGCAAGAGTTCTTGTTCCCGTTCCCGTTCCCGTTGCCTGGGGAATGTGGGTTTGAAATATTTTTTTATTTTACTGAGGGATCATGTAGCATAAACTATATTTTTGTAAGGCTTTATTGAAATTCATTCAATACAGCAACACCTACCCACATAAACTTTCGCATTTCTAATATTAATAAGGATTCTCATTATTTTCAAAATTACCTACACACGTTGTTATCAAATTGTTCCCTTGTTTATTTATTTACTTTTTTAATGACGATTTGTTTAAAGAAATATTTCCCGAAAAAATATTACAAGACTTTAGGTTTGGAAAAGCTTAATTTTAAGTCAATTATTGTTTTATTATTCAAATCTCGCAAAAAGAGAATGGAATGAAGAAAAAGATTTAAGAGATAGGTCAGAGTTAAACATACAGTTTTTGACTATGGAGAAACATTAAGAAAAAATAAAAAAAGCGTGGTATTGAAATTAGTTATGAATCAACAGATTAATCAAAACAAAAAGCAAATATATAAACACAACTAACAATTCAAGTTACAATTACAATATAAATTTTAAAAAGTTAGCAGATAAAGCTTTGCTAAAACAAAATTAAAAAGTGTTTTGAAATATGGCGGATATGCTTAAATTTAGCAGATATTTTTCCAGAACAGAATTGCATTGAACATTTGTATGTCTAATCGTGATCACTGTTATGCTAAACAGAAACTTAGCATTTGCTTCACTTTTTTTCAAATTTTATGACTGGGGCTCGAACCCTGCACCGAACTTATATGTTTTTTGCCATTAAGGGGGGGTAAATTTGTTGCTCATCATATTTAAAGAAGGCAAAATATTGACAGTGACAAAGAGAAGTGCAAATATACAAAGAGAAATATGTACATGTACATGTGTACAGATGCAGGAAGAACGCTTTCTCAAAAATTGACTATTCTGAATTGGCATAAAATTGCCAAAAATGCGTTACGCGACCGCGACGCGACGAGACGCCCCGACACTCTCCGAGCGTCCGAGCTATCTTGCACCATGCTATTTATTTATTTATCTATTCATTTTGACAATTGTTTGAAGTGAGCACTCACACCAACCTACAAGTGCATTTTTTTAGCAGTAAACATGCTGCGATGACTATGAATGGATTTGAATCAAGGGACAAATTTCAAATTAAACCGGAAACTTATTACCAATATAAAAAATGCGGCCAAACGAAGAGCAATTATGTTGCTAACAAATAACAATGACTATAACATAAAGACACTCAGACATTGTTTTTTGTGAACAAGAGCAAACAATTAACACACGCCCATACTAGAAAATATTGAAGGAAGTAGCAGAAATTTTCAAACTCCATGATTTATTACGGTGATACGAAAACTTTTGGACTTGGACTTGGAAATTCACTCAAATCATATCGCACTTTTAAACAATCAACTTATTTTATTCTTCTTTCTTGATTTCTACGTTTTCTTTTTATGCGCACATTGAAAATCAATGTGTTCACACCAAATGTAGGGTTGTTAGTAGGTATGGAGGCGACTGGGAGAGATCAAAATGATAAGGAATCAGAATTTGGAGGCGACTGGGATATCAGTGATTTTGCGGTTTTAGTTTGTTTGTTTGGGTGATGATTGTATGGAGAAGGGGCGATAAGAATTTAAGTGGTGATTGGGGAGAAGTGTGTAGTTGTTGTTGGATTGTTGTGGTTTTTTTCTTAATCTTAATAGTGGACGTTTGAGAATTAAAGATTTAAAATATTTGGAGGCGACTGGGATATCAGTGATTTTGCCGTTTAGAATTTGGAGGCGACTGGGTTATCAGTACTTTTGCTGTTTTAGTTGGTTTGACTAGGTGATGATTGTATGGAGAATTTAGGTAGTGGTTGGGGGAGATGAATACGTATAGTTGCTGTTGAATTGTTATGGTTTTTTTCTTTAGTGGTCGATCGAGAATTAAAGATTTTAAATACTTGGAGGCGACTGGGATATCAGTGATTTTACCTTTTAGAATTTGGAGGCTATTGGTTATCAGTACTTTTGCCATTTTAGTTGGTTTGGTTGAGTGTTGGTTGTGTGGAAAAAAAGGGGGTGATGAGAATTTAGGTGGTGGTTGGAGGATGGTTGCGTGTAGTTGCTGTTGAATTGTTACGGTTTTTGAATAGTAACAAGCGAGGATTGTTTTCTGGAATTAAGTGATACCGTGGCGTAGTGTTATGTATGTCTGATTGTTATGTCGAAGATTCGTGGTTCGATTCCCCAACGGAGATCAAACGTGTTTTATAGGTATATTTATGTATGTAATTATGAATGATTGTGGTAGAGGGTGAATAATGCTCTTCATTCGTAATTTCATTTGAGTAATTATTCTCTGTAAAGAAAGAACTAGTGCGCATTCTTCTCGTGATTTTTTATGTTTGAAATGGCATCGTTTAGTTTTTTGTCGAAAGTAAATAGCTTAGGCATGATTAAGCCTTTCGTTGAGCTTCGCGATATTAAAAATGAAAAATTAAGAATAATCAAAGGCCAGCGAAATGGTAGTAGCGTTGTTTTAGAACTGGAGCACGTGAAGTTAATGCTCCCAGCTAAATTTAATATTTTATCCGACGAGGAGTTGATTGAATTTTCGGGGTGCTTTTTAAAAGTTTTCCCGACTGACTCGGATTTCCAAATAGAGTTCTTCCCTGCTGAAGAACTATCAAGTCGTGACGTTGAACAGGAACAGGTATGTGTGTTTATTATTTTACGATTTCGATCGAAAATAATTATGATAATATTTTCTATTCAAGCGATTTCAGATAATAAGTGATTGTGTGAAGAGGGTTCCTCGATTCAGACTTGAGGGTAGGGAGACGCAGTTCCGCATCAAGACAATTCCTGAAGATGAAGAACCATTGAGTTGGGTAAGGGGTGCTGTTGAGGGAGTAGTTAGTAACTCCTTCGAAAATATATCTCCAGAGGCATGGGTGGGAGTGACGTTTTCAGGTAGTGGTTTTTGTCAAGAACGAGGATGTGGTTGGGTTAATTTCAAAAAGGCTTCTGAATTGGAATTCAAAGACGTATGGGATATGATGCTGAAAATATTTCAAAGCAACTCCAATGGTTTAAGTACCGAGTCTTTTGTTATAAAAGTAACAAGCGTGGAGGTTCCTGTTGGAAGAGGAAAACGACGAATTCCAACATTTTATAACAACTTCAAGGAAGAATGCTCAAAAAGACATGGTATTGTCTCAATAAATAATAGAGACAATCTTTGCTTACCACGTGCATTAGTAGTAGGAAAGGCCTTTGCTGACAAAACACCAGACTACACAAAATTACGATTAGATACTGGAAGATGCCAAACCAATCAAGCAGTTCAGCTAGTGGATGATGCAAAAGTTCAAATTCAAACAGAAGGGTGTGGTATTCCCGAGCTTAAGTTATTCCAAGCATACCTAACTGATTATAAGATCACAGTGTACGAGTATAATACAAGAGCGAGAAGTGTAATTTTTGAAGGTGTCCCCAATAATACCTCAACAAAGAAGAGAATTAATTTGTTATATCTTAATAAACACTTCAATGTGATAACGTCTGTGACATCAGCATTTTCTTGCTCGTATTTTTGTGAGGACTGCCATTGTCCATACAGAGTAAAATCAAGACATAGGTGCCAGAAATCGTGTCCTCAGTGCCAGATAACACCAACATGTGACAAATTATGTGAAGAAATCCTTTGCAACGATTGTAATAGAAAATTTAGAGGACAAGCTTGTTTCGATAACCATAAAACAAGCAATTCAAAGACGCTCCCCGTTTGTGATCAAGTAAAAAGATGTAAGGACTGCCTAAAAGCATACAGTGGGCAAAGAGAACATACTTGTAATGAATACTTTTGCAAAAAATGTGCTGCATTTGTTTCAAATGATCATAGGTGCTTCATTTTACCCGATAAAAGAACACCTAAGACAGAAAAATGTCTTTATATTTTCTACGACTTTGAAAGCAGACAAGAGGGAAATGGTGATGAAAAAGATGAAATAAAAATACATACACCTAACCTATGTGTACTTCAAAAGAGATGTAGTTCATGTATCGATATTCCGGATATTGAATACTGTTTTGATTGTTATCAACGCGAACACATTATATCTGAAAATGTAGTGAAGAAATTTTTGAACTATGTACTCAAAATTCGTAAGCTTTTCAGAAATGTAATAGTTATCGCACACAATGGTCAAGCTTACGATCATCAATTTGTATTAAACTATATATTGACGGAAACAAGCCTGCAGCCTTCTTTGATTATGCGTGGAACGAAAATAATCTTAATGGCGTTATCAACTAATGTCAAATTTATCGATTCTTTGAACTACTTTCCAATGGCGCTATCAAAATTGCCGAAAGCTTTCGATTTGTCTCCAGAGTTAAAAAATGGATACTTCCCTCATTTCTTCAACTTGACAAAGAATAAAGGGTATGAAGGAAATCTTCCCGATATAAAATACTATGGAGCTGACACAATGAAAGTTGAGGATCGTGAGGATTTTATAAAATGGCATGCAGAACACAAAAACGATAGCTTCAATTTACAACATGAACTTATTGAATATTGTAGAAGTGATGTTAAGATTTTAGCCGAGGCATGCTTAAAATTCAGAGAACTCTTTTTAAAACAGAGTAATGTTGAACCGTTTTTGGAATGTGTCACTATTGCATCTGCCTGTAATTTGGTATTTCGTAGAAACTTTTTAGCTGAGAACTCGATTGGTCTTATTCCAAAAAATGGTTATCGAATGATTGATACACATTCGAAAATCTCAATTAAATGGTTGCTTTATGAATCAAGAAATCGTAAAATTGAAATTCAACATGCCGCTAATGGAAGAGAGGCCGTCATTGCAGGTGTAAAGGTAGATGGGTATTGCGAAGAAACTCGACAGGTTTTTGAATTCAACGGATGCTTTTACCATGGTCATCCTACGTGTTTCAAATTGAAAAGAGATGAGCCAATTGATGGAAACATTCACGATACTCTCAACTTGAGACACGAGCGAACCCTACTTAAGGCTGCTCGTCTAAAATCATTGAAGTATGAAGTTATCGAAATTTGGGGTTGTGAATTTGAAAGAACTTTTTCAAGGATGAGTAAAGACGATACACAGTTTTTAAATACACATCCTTTAATTGAAGAAGTACCGCTGAATCCTAGAGATGCGTTCTATGGAGGAAGAACCGGTAATATATTTACATATTACAAGTGCCGGAAAGATGAACAAATAAAATACTTAGATGTATGTTCATTATACCCGTGGGTGTGCAAGTACGGGAAATTTCCTTCAGGACATCCAAAAATCCATACCGATCCTGCAAGCATATCAGAAATGAATCTAAATAGTATTAACGGGGTAATTAAGTGTAAAATTCTTCCTCCACAACACTTGTTTCATCCAGTTCTTCCACTAAAGCAAAACAACAAATTGATGTTTAGTCTGTGTAAAATGTGTAGTGAGTTGAAATCAACCGAATGTTTTTGTACACATACAGATGATGAACGAGCAATCAATGGCACATGGGTGATCGATGAAGTAGTAAAGGCTGTTGAGAAAGGCTACAGAATACTTCAGATTTTAGAAATTTGGGAATATGATATCGTTCAATATAACAAGGAAACGAAATCAAGAGGGCTTTTTGATTTAATGATGGATAAGTTCTTGAAAATCAAACAAGAAGCTTCAGGATGGCCTACCGGTTGCGATAGCGAGAAACAGAAGCAATCATATATAGAGCAATTTCTAAAAAATGAAAATATTCAGCTCGAATATGACAATATTTCGAAAAATGCAGGTAAAAGATCTTTTGCAAAGCTTATACTAAACTCGTTTTGGGGAAAGTTTGGACAGAGGGAAAATCAAACGCAAACACTTATTGTTAATGACCCTTCAGAGCTATATGATATACTTACAAATCCAGCTTTAATTGTTAGTAACATATTACCTATAAACGATACGAATGTGGTAGTGAACTTTACAAATGAAGAAGAAGTTGCGGAAACTTTGGCAACTGTAAATGTAAGTATAGCAGCTTACACAACAACTCAAGCGCGTTTAAAGCTCTATGACTACTTGGAAAAACTTGACAAAAGAGTCTTGTATTATGATACTGATTCTATATTATATGTAAGTCGTGAAGGAGAGTATGAACCCGAAGTTGGTAATCTCATCGGCGATCTGACTGATGAGCTATCTTGTTATGGTAGAGGGAGTTATATCAAAGAATTTGTATGCGGCGGACCAAAAAATTACGCGTTCAGAGTATATAGTCCAACGGAAAACACGGAATACAATGTCTGCAAAGTCAAGGGAATATCTTTGGATTTCGACACTTCAAAGAAAGTTAATTTCGACAGTATAAAAAACGCAATTTTAAACGATAATACAGAAGGTATCAAAATAATATCCCACAACATAAGACGTACAAAAGAACATCAATTGATCACCAAAGAGGAACAAAAAACCTATAGGCCCATCTCTGAAAAACGTCGCTTTCTACCCAATCACAGCTCCTTACCCTATGGATATCAAAGGCAATAAACTCATCTGTTAAATATCAACTGTAAAGCTATAATAAAACAGAACATAAATATGTTAAAATTGTGACACTTTATTTGTCAAATATGAAATATATGAAATAACAAAAATAGGATTAAAATCTTTTTTCTTTTAAAATCTTCTTGATTAGATAAACGTTTTGTAATGCACACACGCCGGCATGCTTTTGCAAACACCTGGCTTCAACATCTGGATAGTATGTTTTGAGTACTTTGAGTGATGGGCATGTAGGAAACAATACTTCCAGATCGATGATTTCGGCTTCTACGTCCTCTAAAATATCGCGAAGCCATTGTAGTTTCTGCGCCCCCTTTATGTATACAGTGCTATCTTTAATTGTACTCTTAAGAAAGTCTTTAACTTTTTCAAATTTGCAAAATCCATCATTCCAGCTCAATCCATGATGGTTTTTAGAGAGATATTGTGCTTCTTTTTTAAGTTCAGGTGATAAACGTCTAAAGTCAAACGGCGGTAGTATAATGAAGTGCTGCAAACTGTTTCCACTGATTAACGCGAGTTCTTTCACTATAAATTCATTATTAAAACCCCTGAAGCCTTGAATATCTAAACAGAAAACCATTGTTTTGTACAACATGAAGAGCTATGGAACTGTTTGAAACTACTTTACTGACTGTTATTCGTGTTAAGAAAGATGTTGATTATATACGTTTTTGAACTGAGCCTGTTATGACATTATATTCAATGATTCGGTCGTGTATTAGTAAACAATACATTGTTGTTGATGCTGGAACGTTATTATCAGTTTTCAGTTCTATTTTAACATCAACAGGACCTGATTTAATCGATTCGTTTTGATGGGAGCAGTCAATTACTACAAATGGTGCATGATCTTTAAATTCTTGTCGAGATAAGAGGGGCTTAGGATGTTTCTTATAAAACCCTTGTTGAAACTTTATATACATATCATAAAGAAGTGCAAAACGATTTTGTTTAAATTTGAGATTTAAATCCTCCCTTGGGTATGTCTCCGAGTTTAAGTGAACTTTTAAATTGGTTAAGTCACAATGATCAAATCGGCTCGCATCCTTTGCTCGATCATTTTTTCGATCAGTTTGCATTGCAACGATAATATATCTAGGTTTTTCAAGTTGGTTTGACGTTTTGACTGTCCATATATGATCTGTAACAAGCGGTAGTGCAGGATATTCATGCAATTCCCAATTGCGAAAAGCCATTGTTATTGGTTTAGACTGTATTTGTTTTAGAAGATTTAGTTTTTCCGAATCAGATAACGTTATGTGAGGAACTCTCCATTGTATTTTAAAAATTGATAGCTTTAAATTCTCACTGTGAATGTAGGCATTCTCATTAGTTCGTGAACGAATTAAAATCAGCTCATGTCTGGCATTCGCAATGACTTTTTTATAATCTTCGGCAAAGCCCAAAAGAATTTTCAATGGTATGCAAAAGTTGAAAATTCCAGATGGAAGAAGTGTATTGTTGTCCATTGCCCATGAAGCGTTTTCTAAACTTCTGCTTTGATACGGACTCAGGGATATATAATTTTTTATTGTTGATGTTATCCCTACGTTTTTATTTTGTTCAATATTCACTCCATTTAGTTCATAATGGATTTCTTCGAAGAGAAATGCCACTGCATTATTAGATAGTTTTGCACCAGCTGCTACTGTCCCGTCATCTTTAGTTAGACTTCCTTCAATATAAATCAAACTTTCACTAGGTAAAATGCACAGGTCTTGCTGTTGTATTAAAATACGAATTTCATCACTTGTATTAAAAGACTGTACAAATGGTACATAGCTATGATATTCATATTTTGAAATGCTATCATCAAACTCTATGTTTTGATTAATGTTCAGTATTTCACTCATTCTTTTATTTTTTTAACTTAAACCCCAAAGAAATAAGATAGGCTAAATTTTCAGTGGAGAGTCTTGGTCTATTCTGTAATGGTGTTCTGATAGAACTAACCGTATTATTAGCGTTGATAGTTAATTTTTTGTTATAAATAAGCATAATTAATCACGTAGTGACAAGTGCAGACGTATAGTTATTGTTTCCCCTCTCAAATTTATCAATTCTCCGTCCTGGTCTACAAGTTTCAGAGAGAGAGTACTTATTTGATTGACGTTCACTGGAAGATAGATGACATTTCTTGGAACTTCTATTATTTTATACCCAGGTCCTACTTCTGGGGAAAATTCATGAATTGTATGCACCGGTGTGTTATTTAGATACGAGCCTGTGATTATATTGCACTCCACGCGAATTACATTCACTTTATTTATATTAACGGGCAGGTCTGATACATGCGTTTTATTAGGTAATAGAGTGCGTTTACTAAATCCAAGAAGACCCCCTACAGATCGCTCCTTATTAAAATATATTGCTTTATCACTTCTTATTACACACTGCATAGTATTGTTATTTGCAGTCATTTCTAAACCCGTTACATTATTACTGGTCAATAATTTATTTAATAGGTATTCCGAAATGTCATCGATTTCGTATGAACCAGTTGGTAATTCAATTGCATCATTTCCGATATGAAATAAATTGTTTCTATCGTCAATATTAGGTATAGAATTGTACGTTTGCAAATCAATCAAACCACATACATAATTTTTATTTAAAATTAATGGTGGAAAGTATTCAGTGCTTAGATGGGAGTCGTTCCCACTCAATGTTAGTGTTATCGACATGATGATAAAAACGAAAATGATGATTATTTAAATTTTATAATTTATTTATTCCAATAACAGTCATATAAGAACTCTAGACACAAATGACCACAATTTACTGAATTATAATCTTGATACTTAAAATAATTATATTTGATCTTATTACCTAAGTATTTTATCAATTCTAGAGGTGGTTGGAGATTTCCGAAGCTGTCGAAATATTCAATATTTTTTCCCTTTTTGTAATAAGCTACCCAATGTGTTCCTGGTCCATTTGAAGAGTCAAGGTTAACAATACCGCATTCGTTTCTATGAGGTTTCCTTCTTGGTAAATTATCTCGCATAAAAACTCCTTGAAAGTTTGGTACTATATGCGTCGCAACGTGTTTAAGCTCTGTTTCATTCAAAGGACGATCAGGTAGCGAATTTATTAGTTTTTTGAAGGGTTTAAATATAATCCGAACCCTTGCCGATATGGCTTAAGATGTAACCCATGACCAATTGCTACTGATTCCATTTTTTGATTATGACGTTTTTTCTCTTCCAGTTCTTTTTTAGCATTATTGAAATCGTTAACAGTTTTTGCAATAGCTGCGGCTCCACCAGATAATGCCCCGAGAGCTGAGAGTCCTGCGAACAGGGGTACGATAAATGGTATTACACCCCCAACTTTCGGAACAGCTATAAGTCTAGGTGATTTTATGAGACCAATGTTTTTCTTCATGGTTTTTTTAACAGAAGATAAAGCAAACTTTATTGCTTTTTCAAGACTTTGTGGTTTCTTCTTTTTAAGGCTTTTTCCTACATTTGTTACAATTTTTTTAAATGTGGTTATGGTTGGCTTTGTTTTTGATGCCGAGGGTTTTTGCTTTTTCGGGAGTCCCATACCTAGTTTTAGCTTTGCTTTCATCAAATTGGTGACTAATACTGCACTAGCTTTCTCAGCTATGCTTGAGTCTTTTGATATAACACGATGCCAAGCCTTTTCAGATAAAATCTTATCTGCTATATGTCGATCGTTAGTGTTCTTATATTTTGAATAAGTTATATCATGTTCCTTACAAGCCTTATCCAATAAATTAATTCCTTTATCTCCTCTTGCTAAACGTTCATTGAGTTTTGTTCCAGGCCCACAGTATTGATACCCTGGTAAGTGTAATTCTACGGGCAAATAATTGATTAAGGAGTTTAACAAACCGTCTCCCCTTGCAACACGTCGATTTTGACTGAGCGAGTTATTTGAAAAATCAATCATTATATAGTTATTATTAATCAGATGACTAACTTTAGCTTTATGATAATTTTCAGTGCAGATTTTACTTTTATAGGGTCACAACAGACAAAATGAACAAAACAGTATATTTTATTTTACATACAAATTATATTTATTAATAAATTATTTTAATCGTTTATACAGAGACATCAATTTTTTCATTCTTAATAATTTATTTTCAAGCATAAAACATGCACAGGTATCTGGGCCTTCCTTACACAAATTAGAAGACCAAGGACAACTTATAAAATGACATCCGTATTTTGATAACGTATTGGATACATTTTCAAACTTCCGTAAAAAATCTATAGAGTTAATGAATTCTTCATAATGCTCCTCCAATAGTAGATATTGATGTTCCTTCAAGAACTTAAGAATATCATCAAAAACCAAAGAACTTTTTGAATCAGACATTATGTCAGGTACTATTCAAAAGAAATGCTAATTCAGACTGAAGTCACTGCACCTGAATTTCCCTCTTTATGAATTATTTTCTTCAATTCTTAAACCATTAATCGACATTTTTTTTTTTAACTAAAACCTCAATATACCTTTGCATTTTTTCATGCATCTCATCGACATATTCCTTTGTTACAGCATCCTGTTTTTCTCGTGGATTTTGAAGGTTTTGAATACGTTTGAAGTTTAAATTATAATCACCATTTTCGGTTGAGAAAAATCCCTCGCCAAGTGGTCCAGGTGGTCCTTGTGATCCAGGTTGACCAGGTGGTCCTGGTTGGCCAATTGGTCCAGGCGGTCCAGGTGGTCCAATATCTCCTTGATCACCCTTTGTTCCCCTTATTACTTTTGTTCTGTTATATGAAAAACGACCAAATTTATCAACACTCATATTTATTCAATTATATTCGCTTCTTTCAATTCTTCAACAATGGAAATAATTTCATTAGAGTGATTATTATGCCCAGCTTGATACGACCCCATGAGGAGTCTTAAACGAACTATAAGTTCATTAGGATCATCCCAGAATATATATTCTTTTGTTTTTTTTGAAAAATTCATTAATCCGCTCCCAGAAGATAGGTTTGAAGCACTGCTTTCAAAAAGTTTACGAATAATTTCTTTATATTTACGTCCTTTATGTCCTAGTTTCTGATTATTTGGACTATGATGTCGTCTATAAGCATTAGTGTCTTGCAATATAGTCTTATACGATCTTAAGTCTTCACTGTTATAACTAGAATTATCTGGATTTTTCATAAAAATCAACTCAAAGAGGCCTATGGTGCCTTCATAAAGCTTTTTGTTAACTTCTATATCGCTTCCAATAATATTAAAGTTCTTACTACCTAATTTCATTCGGCCGTCTTTTAAATGTATCCCGAATACGTTATCAATGCGATTTGATCTATTTAGAAACAGATCAATGTATTCTCTAGGTGTTTCCTCAAATTTACTTAAGTCTGTTTTTTCTATAAATTCATTTAGTAGATTTCGTCGACGTCTACGATCACTTCTACTTGTATGAAGTGCATCAGATGATTTAGGAGTTATATTTTCATAAAATGAATCAGAAGAATCAGGAAATGTTTCTTTAATCGGTACGGATGAAATGTTTGGGGTTGTAAATTTGTCATCGGTAGAACTATTAATATTATGGTCGTTGATAATCTCTTGTTCTGAAGGAGAACCTTTTTTTTTTGATATCTTAAACGGTGATTTCTCGAACTGTTGGACATTTGATTTCTCTACTAGCTGCTTTAATGGTTTAGTAATAGGTTTGAATGTTTCCTCTAGTTGAAAATCCAATGCTTCTCTTCCATTTCTTAAAGCCTTATACTTTTTTCGTAAGGAGTCAGTTGTTTTAATGAGTTCCTTTGTAATTTTCTCATTTAAATGCATCATTATAACGAAGATGATACCTTAAACACTTTCTTTGAGAACTTTTGAACAGAACTTAGCTTGAATTAAATATTCAAAGATGGATTTTGATTGTAATAATTTAAAACTGCAGAGATCTCTTTTCAACTGCTACGAACTGTCTGCTATACAGCCTCGAACTGGTCTGATATGACGTATCTGATTGAATTTTATATTCAACTTCTGATCCAGGTTTTATAGCTGTAGGAAGTTATCGAATCCATTTCTATACCGGCCTCCATTTGTAGAACTGTCCTTATCAATTACTAAAAATCCGTATTGAGTACTCCAACATTCGGAACACACCTTTTGAAATAATTGAAAACTCATATCGGAATTAACGTGATCACTGTATATGTGCTTTAAGTTCATGTCGTCTTGTTTAAATACAATTAAGAGATTTGCATTATCGCGTATCAAATGTTTTGGAATTCTAGTGTAAGTTTGACATAGATAAAAACTATCGATGTGACAATGACGTCCCATGCTAAAGTAACTTCGTACTGTATCATGTTTTTCACAAGAAATGTCATCAAATATAAAAATGGAGTTTGGCTTAGCTTCTTCAGGGGGTATGACGTCACAATTATGTGAAAAAGTATAGAATCCTATATTTTTTATTGGCTGGATAGCCTTTCTCAGAAATGTGTATTTTGGTTGATGCAATGACTTTGAATATATGTATATATTCTCAAATCTCACCCCATTTTGATCCTGTATTAGGCTCAACATAACATTTGTCTTGCCACAATTTGAAGGACCTGTTATCAAACCCCTTATGCTACTCGGTAATAATTTACCATGTCTTCTAAATCGAGAAGTACTACATACAGCATGGTCAAAATTTTTTACAGGAAGACGATGTCGTTGTTTCACAAATCGCATGATAGTAGTAACTGATAAGTAAATTATCAGAATGTTTAAAGGCCAAAACAAAAACCCTAACTATTCAAATAATAACTCAAAATATATATATTTTTGTTACAATGGTTCATCGTAAATAATCGTTTCTAGCTCAACAAAACGGGGGTCATTTTCTTTCCTGGAATGTTGTCTGCTTCATTATCATCATCGACATCAAATTTCTTCGGCTGAACTTTTCCCCTTAACCGTTTAAAATAAATAAATAAATAAATAAATAGGGTGGCGCAACAGAGCGAGGAGCTCCTGGGTCTAGCGTATTTCTCACAACCATGTCTTGTGAGGGAATGGAAGGGACCTACAATTTTCTGCCGGTTCCGAACGGTTAATCGAGAAAGCGCTTTTCATGGCAATGAATACTAACGGAGGATTTGCCAATTCCTCGCGAAAGGCGATACCCGCGGATAACATTTTGCCTCTGTTGGGATTCGAACTCGATCCTCTGGATTAACAGGCGTACATGCTATCCATCACACCATGGGTACCTTTGGCCGTTTGACTGAACTTAATAGTGGAGACTGGTGACGTCAACTGATTATCGACTGTAATGAATAGTCCTTCTAATTATCAGAATGTTTAAGGAAAAAATCGATTTTTCTGAAAATTTATACTACCCCTATCCACTCAAATAATAACTCAATGTATATATTTTTGATATTTATTTATTTATTTCACAAAGATTCGTCATAAAATAGTCTCTTTTGGCTTAACAGAAAAGGTTCGGTATCTCCGTGCTTTCTTTTCTTCTTTTGAATATCTGCTTCATCATCATCATCACTGACGTCGATCTCTTCGGCCGTCCGTTTCCTCATGTTCGTTTGACTGAACTTTATAGCTGGCGTTGTTGATGTTGCTTGATCGACTGTTATATTTAACCCTTTCAAGTTTGACACCTCCTCGGCGTCAAGATCTTTGAAACGGGCTGGGAGGAAGATCTTCCCTTCCTCCAATTCTAAAAGCACGCGTTCGCCATATTTCGTGCTAACCTTTTTTGCTATGAGTATCTTCTTTGGTGCTGGAGATAGCTCTGTCAGTTTCAACAACGGTTTTTCAATGTCCCCTAAGCAGTTAAGCTTGTTTAAGAAATCCATAATAAATGTTAACTGATTTCTTAAAGATTTTTGCTCCCCTTATATACTATTTTTCGCATTCAAGAAACATTTAATCAAATCAGAAATTGTAAAAATAAACGAAAGAATAATAAAAACAGGCTATGTAGTGGTGATTGAAAGTATAAAATAAATCCGTATTGTTTTTGATAAGAATTGCCCTCCTGTACTTTTATCAGCCCCCGGTCACTATATTAAGAAACAAAATAAAAAACCAATAAATAGTGCACAATTTTTTACAGTAACGCACCGGAAAACAACTTTTTCCGAAATTTTTATTGAAGGGAAATGTATATATACCATGCATATATATATATATATATGTACATATCAGTTTACGAAATTGTCATTGAATAAGTTTGCTTCATATTTTTAAAATCCAGTAATTCTACATCGGATTTATAATCTAGGTCTTGCTTCATAAATACTTCAACCTCCCCGTTAGATAAGACTCTTTCCGTCTCATATTCATGGTATTCAAAACATTTGATAGTGAGCGTACGTAGGTCATAGTTGCTATCATATGCGCATCGTATTGTCAAGGCCTTATCTTCGTCAAATTCTAGTTTGAAATGTCTGTAAAATATGTCTTTGCTTTGAACGATCCCGGAAATTTCAATTTCTTTCTTGACAAGGTCTTGCCTAAAACTTTCGATCGCCTCATCTACAGTGATAATTTTTCTATTTATTCTATTTTCTAATGATGACGGTACCGTTGTTGTTATTGTTGATGTTGTTGTTGTTTGCAGTTCTGAGTCATCATTTTGAAATGATGCAGTATTATTTAAAACTCCAGCATATGAATGCGTTAATAAGAGAAAGGATAATCCAATCTGAATTGTATCGTTATTTGGTAAGCTCAATGAGAAGGAAATATCATTAGTAGTCTCTGGTTTTTGTAGATCGATTTTATAAGGTAAAGGTACTCCAAAAGCTATTAATGGAAAAATAAATAGTAAATAAAACTTTATTAAATTAACCATTTCAACTAACTGAAGATGTTTATAAAACAAGTTAACGATATGATATGGTAAATAAAGTCTTTATCACTTTTCATTTATAGAATTTTTGGTTCTTCTCCCCGTTTGTTTACTAGAGGTTGATTAGGGTGATGGTGGATTGGCTCTCTATGATTTGATTGTTGTGTGTGGTGGTGAATTGGATCTCTATGATTTTTTTTCAATTTTTCAGGCAGCAGAAGTAAATCAACATCTCCGAAAGGACAAAGAGCTGGATATCCCCCCTCTTTTTTTCTTAGAACATTCGAGTTAGGATAAATAGATCCAATTAAAGTCATTTCTCCTCCTATTGACGATATTTTTGAATAATGTTATTTGATTATAAAGATTTGTTACCTGCTAAACGAAACTTCACATGTTGTAAAGTTTGAAAATGTAACGTTATATTATAAACTGAAGGTAATGCTTCTCCATTTCTAACATGAAAGGCGGCACATTCTTCTCCATATTCAGGTTGTATATATAATTTGACAGTATCCCCGTAAAATATAAGTTCTGTAAATCCTATTTCCATCCAACCAGATTCGCATACACAAAAAGTGTCTCCCTGTTTTATTCTTTGACACCAAAACATTATATCTTTTATGTACAATATATCTCTACTGGAACAAGTATTCATATATAATAATACATTATTCGAAAGACATTGATTTATATGAATATGAATTTTAAAATTTCTCAAAGACAAGTGCCTTCAAGGATAAGTATTTGATTATAAAACCTGGTTCCTAGGTATCCAGGAATTATATTTGGAAGAAAAACCAAGCCATTTTACCAATACTTTGTTTCTCTTTTTTTCCAAAACTTTTTCAACTAAATAGGTATCAGAAAAATTTGACTTTTGAAGTTCGAGTTCGTAAAAACAACCTTTTACAGGTCGACCTTCAAAATCCTCTA
Organism: Melanostoma scalare; assembly: GCA_949752695.1. NCBI lineage: Eukaryota > Metazoa > Arthropoda > Insecta > Diptera > Syrphidae > Melanostoma > Melanostoma scalare. The sequence continues at coordinate 281,240,503 of OX456984.1, forward strand.
AAAGATATGTAGTAGGATTCGTTGATTGAACTTTGGTGATTTTAAATATTTCTGTTGTCCAATTTGGTGTATACCCTTTTTCGAAAACATGTTTGTATTTACTTATTCTCACAAAATCACCAATTTTGTATTTAGGGCTTATGTTAAGCTTAATATAGCTATAAACACTTGAAAGTAGTTGTTTTTCATTTCTTTTACTGACCTCAATAGGTCTCATTTTAATTTTACGATGATCTGTGTTGTTGTATGTGTCTGTCATCTCTTTCAGCATATCGATCCAACGATAGGACCCATTTGCACTAAACTCTTTCCACATTATGGTTTTTAATGTACGATTAAATCTTTCTACTATCGAAGCCTTTAGAACACTAAAGGTTGAATAATGATTAACCCGAAATCTTTTCGTAAGATTGTGAAATTTTGTATTAAAGAATTCCTTTCCATCGTCTGTCTGCAAGTTCTTTGGTACACGACCACCCTCAAATATTTTCTCCATTGCCTCAGCCACAATTATTCCAGTTTTTCTTTTTATAGGAACGGTCCAAGCAAACTTAGAGAAAGTATCAATAACGGTTAAAAGGTATCGATAATTTTCATTCTCAGAAGCATGCTCCCCCATTTCCACTAAATCGGCTTGCCATAAATCATCTATCCCCTTTATTACAACATGTCTTCTTTTGAAATTCCTTCGGGCTGGTTTATGTAACTCATCTACTACATCTCTTCTACTCATCTTTTCAATGACTAAGTGTATCTTCAATACTTTTAATGTAATAAATTAAAGCTATTCACAATTTTCTAAAACACATACTTTCATACCTCATACCTACGATTTGCAGACTTCAATGCATCTTACGATGACGAAATCCCTATTGCAAAGAACTGCGCACCGTAAACATCACTTCTCAAAAATCTAAAAATAGAACCACAACCTTCAAAACTAACAAAACCATAACAACCATCTGTCTTTTAACAAAACAACATACACCATCTGGTCAAACTACTGATAACACCTTGAGGTACTTATAAGACCCTAACGAACCACTGATAAGGCCCAAACGTCGCATGACAAAATTCCCAATCCCAAGTTCCATACGGCAAAAGCACTGATAACCCAGTCGCCTCCAAATTCTAAACGGTAAAATCACTGATATCCCAGTCGCCTCCAAGTATTTAAAATCTTTAATTCTCGATCGACCACTAAAGAAAAAAACCATAACAATTCAACAGCAACTATACGTATTCATCTCCCCCAACCACTACCTAAATTCTCCATACAATCATCACCTAGTCAAACCAACTAAAACAGCAAAAGTACTGATAACCCAGTCGCCTCCAAATTCTAAACGGCAAAATCACTGATATCCCAGTCGCCTCCAAATATTTTAAATCTTTAATTCTCAAACGTCCACTATTAAGATTAAGAAAAAAACCACAACAATCCAACAACAACTACACACTTCTCCCCAATCACCACTTAAATTCTTATCGCCCCTTCTCCATACAATCATCACCCAAACAAACAAACTAAAACCGCAAAATCACTGATATCCCAGTCGCCTCCAAATTCTGATTCCTTATCATTTTGATCTCTCCCAGTCGCCTCCATACCTACTGTTGTTTATAAACAAAAATTAAGCAAAAACAAACAAAAGTGGGGCCTGTTTCATAGATAATACATTACATACAGTGTATGATTTTGACATTTGTAATGTATCATTTCTGTTTCATAGAAACGAATGTATGATCACTGTCATACACCGATGTATGACCGGAGAATTTACTGGAAGTATTCCAAGAATGTATGATACAATTTCTGTTTCATAGATTTTTTTGCTACATTGGTGTCATACATTTAACTGTAAATTCGTGATACATTTGAAACAGTGATCGTTGTTGATGTAAGTAAGTTTATTTTAATCAAAATGAGTACATTAAAGCGAAAATACAAAAAAGTAAGTATTAAATCGATGCGAAAATAGTAATGGATAATAAAATATTGTGTTTCTGTTATTTAGTCAGATCATTTAGAATTTTAGTCAGAAATTTTAGACTAGTATTCTTTTGTTTAATGATATAAAACACTTATTTAATAAGTGGTTCGAAATGAGTGTACAAACTTTATTCACACAACGGCAAATAGATGCATATTTCCTACACCATGATATTGGCTTCCATTGCCTAACAAATGCAGTGTTAATAATATCTGTTGCAATGGCGTTAAAGCTTCATTGCAATTGGTTGGATGTATAAGAAATCTTCCCAAACGCTGCAATACGTATTCCACGCATATAGTGGACATCCGAAATTTCTCCACAAAGTAAGGGTCTTCTAAGTTGAAATTCACTCTGGCTAAAAAAGTTCTTTGGCGCCTTACAGATCCTTCACTCACTTCTAATAAATTATCACCATCAAATATTAAATCTCGATCGACAAAAATTACATCCATAGCTAATATTTCTTTACTTTTTCAGAAAAAACCCGATTGCAAATAATTGCATTCAAACGTCAAAATAATACACTACATACATTCAAGTATTCTATCATACATTCTGTCCAATGGAATCTATGAAACAGAAAAATGTATGTAATGTATGTGAGCGATTTTAGTGTATGATGTGTATGATGTATGTAATGTATTATCTATGAAACAGGCCCCTGGTTTATTAGTTCACTAAGCTCTGTATTAAAAGATAGGCTTGATTAAGGGCACTATCGCACCTGGAGGGTCGAAAAAAGTTTCGTGAACTTTTTGTAAGAAAGATATGAAAAAAAATTTAAATGAAATTTAGTACACATATTAACACATGTTTGAACAATATTTTGTCACAGCAAAATATTCACAACAACTGAACTTGCATGTAAATAAGTAAGGGCGGTGACCGCCATTAATTCCGCCTTCAAAAATTATTTGAAACAAAAAATTCAAAAAATTATCGTTAGGTATCATCTTTTTCTGGTACTTAATAGTTGGGATTTCAAAAACTTTGATTTTGGAAATTTTGGTGACTGTTTGAAAAAAAACAGGTTCGATTATCACCAAAAAATCGAAATTTTAATCGGCTATAAAATCGGTTCTATTGAGAAAAAATAAAAACCCCACAATTTAGTACTTCGTTTTTGTATAAACGATAAGTGTGAAAAATTTGAGGATGATCGGTTGAATCGTTTTTGAGTTATCGCAGGCACCGATGTAAGTAAGCATTGTAGTATCTACCGTGCTGACTGAACAAAAAGCGGCAACTTTAAACGGCCGTAACTAGACTATTCATCAGAGCGACTTGAAAATTTCAACAGATGTTCTCCAGTTGTTGTACTTTAATATAATAATATATATTTAAAAAAATCGATTTTTGACAATCCAGGGGCGACAGTGTCCTTAATATTTTAAAATTTACTTTTTTTCTTCACAACATTTTATCAGAATTTCTTCAGAAATGAATGCTTTTGCGAAGAATTCACAGCGACGTAACTCGAAAGATAAAAAATCAACAGTTTACACAATTAGCTTGCCTTGCAAATACAAACTACCTCAACTTCAGAGCCAATATCTCAAGAAATATCGATATAAGCAATTTGATTTGAACATCAGTGGAGTGTTTTAATTTTTTCATAAGAAATCTTAAAACCTACTTTATATTTTCAAAGTAGGTGGTGTATGTAGGTACGTATGTATATGTGTTTTTCGCGTATTGTGATTTCTTTGGTAATCGTTGTGTGTAAAAAAATTAACTTAAGTTCATTTAGAAATTTAAAAACGAACTGAATCTAGTAAAACAGACGGTAACTCATCAACCCCGGCTGAGATTTTACTTGAAAAGTGGTGCGAATAAGGGGTTAATATCCCTATCTTCTCTGTACTGCCCATTTTTACTGAACAGATTATAGTGATGGGCTAAGATTTTTCAAACAACAAATTCAATACTTGGATGAAGATATTAACTTAAAAAATAATAATAAAGATTTTTAAGCATTTCTTATTAAATATTGAAGCTATGGAAATGAAATGATGATTTTGACATAGAATAACAACTAAAGCTATTTCTGAAGAGCTCTAATGAATTTTAAATGATTAGCTTAGGCTAAGCAAACTTGTTCAATGAATAATAATAACAAATACATAATGTTGCAATGTGATGTAAAAATTCATGTTGTTTTTTTTCTAATAATTTTTTAAAACATTCATTTGCTATACAGTCAGTCATACACATATAAATACAAAACTCATCAACAAAAGAAAAAAGTCAAAAACAATAATAAATAATACATACTTTGAGTGCTTCATCGTGACTTATTGAAGTGAAAGGGGTTCCATTCACTTCTAGGATAGTGTCACCTGGACGTAGACCTGCCCGCTCAGCAACTGAATTTTCTTCTATTCTAGAGATGTAAACGCCCAAACCTTGAATAAAATTGGAATTTATTTTGATAAGCTGTAGAAACAAAACACAAAAATTGTCTATGAAGGCAGAAAGGCTATCAAAAGAGAATTCGTTCAAAAAGACTTCAAATAATCCAATAGACTGTTTTGAAAAAAATGTAAAATCCACGTTTATGAAAAAAAAAAACAAAACGTGAATGAAAAGTGTCTATTGTAGTTATTTAGTCTTTGTGTTTCTGGCGCAACTACGTTTTATAACCTCTTCCTATACATACTTGACAATCAAAAGAAAATTCATGCATCATGTACATATTACGTAGTTTGCAATATACCTACATACATACAACATACATACATACATAATATTCAAATTCCTGCTCACATCAATTACGAAACATTTCGTATTGTACATATGTACATATGTACATGTGTATATATATAAATTAACTCTAAAGTTGTAAAAGCGTCGTCGTGTTGTTCTAATTAATGTGGATACAATGAATGAAAGACAAAATTGTTACAAATTGGCTATAATCCTCCCAACACAATGAACAATTTCAAATTAAAAGTTTTTAAGCTTTTAAATAAGCTAGTACGTATTTGAGACATCATTTCCCCCTCCCCCCCCCTTTTTATTCTATAAGAAATATTTTAGATTTTTTTTAGATTAGATTAAGATTTTTATTTCACAATAGAAAAATTTACAAACTTCTTATGAATACATTAAAATATCGTAAGTTAAATTTTAAATTAAATCTTTATTCTATAAGAAATATGAATGAATGAATCAAAAAGCCGTTTTTTAATGTTCGAAATATGTATTAATCCATCCATCAATGGCAGACATTGAAATAGACAAAAAACTTCCTTTCTTAAACCTCATTTTAAAAACGAAAAATAAAAAAAATCACATACGAAATCTTTAGAAAGCCTATCAGCATTGATCATTACGTAACTAGCGATTCCAATCACCATCAACCAAACAAATGAGCCCCATTAAACTCTGTAACGTTTATAGTTTATTGATTATGTCATTTCTTAAGGAATTTTTAATGCAGGAACCGGTTAATAGTCCAGTAACGAAAAAACTCGGAGTGCTATTTAATTAGATGGTGCAAGTCGAAGATATGAGTCCTGAACTACCTTCATCCTTTTTGTTTAATATACATAACTCGCAAACGATTAAAATTTTGATGTATTTCCAAGGATATTTTTTGTAGAGCGCAAATTTTCCCATCGAAATTCATCTTTCGAATAATAATAAAAAAAATTTCTTAAAAAAACGATAAATTCCCCATTTCTCATTTCTTTCTGGTCTCAGATAAGTATGGATATTGCCTTTTAAAAAAGAAAGTAATTAAAATTTGCTGTATCAGAAAACGTTTTAAGCTTAAAGCTCACGGAAATATGACCACTTGATCATAGACTATAAACACTTTTACACTGATTGTGCATTATTCTTATTCTATAGTTGGTATTTTAGATTGATAGTATATGTAAAAAAAATTACTAACCATCTGAAAACTTCATACATAAATTTTATTGTAGTTTTTGACGGTTATTATAGTGACTCGAATACTGGTACCAAAAGAGTAGAAAGACTGCGCCGAAAAATCAAATTAGCCCAGGTGTTCAAATTAAAAATAATGCGAAACCACTTTCAAAAACAGATACCTTTCTATCGAATGTGAAAGCAATAAAAAAATTAATGGCGTATCTGGTTCAAAAATGCAAGGAAGCTAACATCGCCACAGTCCAAGCTGATGAAGATGCAGATGTACATTTTAAATACAATGCGCAAAAGAGAAAGCATCAAAGCCAAGATATAGGCCTTCTAAACTTCTAATCATTTTATCAATTTTGCCAGAACAATATCAATATGGGGTGATGGCACTAGTAGTCAGCCCTTTAACTTTTTTTTCGGGTTCAACTCGTCTTCAAAAATCCAATATTCATTTGTTAAACGGAGTATTTAGTTATTCTGGTTATATGAAAAGCCAAGATTTTAAAAATTTAGCCGTAATTAGCTTATTTCTCACCAAAAATAAGTTATTCAACATAATTGAGGCGAAATCGCGATTTTGGAGTAGTCAGCCCCCTGAGTTCCAGTTGTCGGCCACTTGAGTATCCAGTAGTCAGCCTCATTAAAGAAATCCATAATTACAAATGTTTAACTACTGCTAAATGTAAACCTTATAAGCTTTTCTCTCAAAATTTAATTAGTAATTGATAAAAAATAAATGGCTTATTTATTAAAATTAACTTGTATGTACTTCTGGATAAATAATGTAAGAACGGAAGGGATAAATAAATAAACAAAAGATTTTTCTTACTAATTAATAAAACAAAACAAAAAACACTTCATAACCTACGGTTGAAACATAGTTAAAAAAAAAAAAAGATTTCGTAACCTAAATATATGTATACTAGGTGAGCCGCCCGGCGTTGCTCGGGTCTGTAGTTTTAAGGTTCCCGTTCCCGCTCTTCCGCTTCCTTAAGAGTATGGGTATAAAATATAATTTTTGTAGAACTGTAGAACTTTGTGGCATCCCAATGCCGAAAGAATTTTTGAAATCTGTCCAGTTGTTTCTAAGTTTCCATTTCCAACCCCGTTCTTATGGGAATATTCCGTTCCCGTGGAAATATGTAAATGAAATATAAATCTATGTCACTGAGGGAAAATGTAACATCCTAGAATTGAAAGAATTTTTGAAATCGGTCAAGTAACTTTAACGTTCTTGTTCTCGTTCCTGTGTCTGTTCCCGGGGGAATAAAGGGACGAAATATAGTCTTAAGTTACTGATGGAGGGGGATAATGTAGCACCCCTAGTGCTAAAAGAATTTTAGAAATCTATCCAGAACTTTCTAAGATTCCGTTCCCAACCGCGTTCCTGTGGGAATATGGGGATAAAACCTCGACAGGAACCATCTCTGGACTAAAATATGTCTACCCTGAAAATTTCATAAAAATCCGTTGGGTGGTACAGGAGTCTATACCGGACATACATACATGCTATTTTATATTTATAGATAGGAACAACTAGGTGTACCTAGATAAAAAAATATCCCTTCAGATTCTGGAACCACTTAATAACTGACTTCTCTGTCCCTACAGCCTAACCTTTTGATAGTCCCTCTGGTGTGTTGAGGGATAGTTTAGGGTGACGTTTTAAAAAGCCGTAGTACCACGACTTTCCTGGTCTAGGAATGCCATATTCCTTGCTTGCCTTTCTTATAGGCCAATTTTCTTCTCTTATTCTTTCAAAGCCATTGTCAAGGCCTCCTCTGAGTACTTGTGAAATTCTTTTTTAATTTTTTATTCATTTTCTGCCATTTCAAAAATGCTGTAATTTCAATAAAAACTCTTACAATTCAAAGTAGGCACTTATTGTAAGAAAAACTTGTTCTTATTTTGAAAAGTTCATTTTAATTGTAGTTAATTAGTCTAAATTTGGATAGTAAAATATGTTTCCCTAAATTCTTGTAGGTTAACTAAATACTAAAAAATAAACGGCTGACATTAGGCGATGCGTCTTCTATAGTCAGCCACGGATTCTACCGCAGCTTTTATAGGGGGCTGACTACTGAAACTTAAAACTTTTTAAAATTTTTTTTCTTGTCAATCGAAAGGGAAGAAAATTTCCATTCATTTCGCATACTCAAATCAAAAAAAAGCAAACAAAAGTTGGTTTCAGTAGTCAGCCGGGGGAGGGCTGGACTTAGGAGCATTGAAAAAAAATTGGTCCATTAAGGCAGCCCCCCTTCTAAATAATTACTTAACAACATTTTATGTTTATTTTTGCAATAAAAATCGAAAATGAACTATAAATGACATAAAACAAATAACATAAAGCACATTCCTTCAATATTTCGCCAGTTATAGCTCTTTTTCCGAAGAACTTCTTCTATTTTTCACTTAGCGAAAAACTCACAACCGACACTATTACAAAAACTTGCAGCAAACTAGCATTTTTAACGAAATAACCAGCAGCTGCATTGGCATAAAATTTGGAATCAAGACAGAAGAATAGTTAGGCTTTCAGAAGAAAAAAAATTCATGAAAAATAAGCCTAAGACTTCCCTGTTTTGCTGGACTTTATAACGAAGGGGCTGACTACTGGCGGAGGCTGACCTCACATGCCATCTGTTTGTCTTTAGAAACTAAGTGTAAAAAAATTGCCGCGTAATTGTATTCTAGAAAAAGTTTTAATTTTCCTCAACTACTAAAGTGTCTTGGATTTCTTCATGCATTTAGTGGTTGCGATGCAACATCTGCATTTTACATTTTTGGCAAAAAAAATTCATTGAATTAATAAAAAAAATGGGCACGGTTGCGTCGAACCAACCAAACGCGATTGTGGGCTCAGTGCAATATTAAAGTCTTGATACTGAGTACAAGGTTTTAGTGTCCGCTCTTCATAATATATTTGGAGGTACAGGGCTGCTAGCTTCACATTTATTATGAAAATTTAATAAAATCGCATAAGACATTAAAAATATTTAATTAAATATTTCATTGGTTTCTAGCGAAAGCCACAATGAAATATTTAGCATCGGCTGGCAAAGTTTAACATGTTCAACTTTTGGCTGCTAGCAGCGGCTGGCAAAATAAAAAATGCTGATACACAGTCTTTTTAGTAATTGTTCATTTGAAATTTGTGTCAAATATCATAAATAGGTTTAAAAACTAGAAATAATGTTCAAAAACAAATTTTTGTATGGTTTTCTGCAGCTGTATGTGACCGGGCTTCCAGCCGCTTCTGCTACTGCCAGCCGCTGGCAAGAAGCGGCTGGCAAGCAGCCCTGTGTGACCCGTGCTTTACTCTAACTCATCCGACGTTTCTAATTTGCGTGACATATTTTATGTGATTTACATTGTACCTATACCCGAACTAATATTTGTTTCAAATTTTCGTTTTCAATCAGAATTGATAAGTTAAAGTTAGAGTCATGTTAACTAGAGCAGGCAACTTTCTCTTAAAACGCGATGACTATAAATTTGAGCTTTTGACTATTGTTGTAGTGACTTTCTTTATATAAATAGTTCCAGAAAATTGAAGAAAAGGTCTTTTGCAGATTGAATCAAATCGTAGACAAAAAAATGTCAAAGAGGTTATCTCCCTCTAACTTTCTGTTTGACAATAAGCGCTAAACAAAGGTTATTACAATTCGTAAATCGCCAACGACAATGGTACCTACCATTATGGCCTCAATGATTCAATTAATCTCAATGACGAACAGTTGCAGCAATGCCAATTTCTAATTGGCTTGCAAAACATGTTTCTACGAGTATAATACATTAGAACAGCAAAAACACACTTTCACACAACCTTCCTTACGCTTTTACAATCACCTTGAATTTTATTTATTCAAAACAGCCACAGCCTACCGGTAATAGGGTTTTGAAAAGAACTACCATTCAAAATTAATATGAAGCTTAGTGTTATTGTTTGCAAAATTACCAGAGTCTTTTCCACCCTTGACGCATATGCCAAATCCATGACTACTATCTGATTGCTGGTCTCTTGACATTGTAACAGTTCTTGTGGAAAGCTCTTGAATATTTTGTATGCTTCGGTCCCTGTCCCGATCTCGATACACCTTTGATTAATAGAGTGAAGAAAGAGAAATTAATGAATTTTTTTAATTTAGGCATTAAATTCAATCTATTGGCAATAACATTCAAATTAAATACCAGTTTACGCTATAGCTATGTTTACATACCTGATGGGTTGTTGATGGTGGACTACTAGCAGGGCTGCGGCGCCCACTTCGATCCCTTGTGCCATTACTATAATGATAACTTGTAGGAACTGAAGACGAAGTTGTCGCACCAAACATTCGCAAAACCTGTTCTGGAGAAATTGGACGCTTTTTTCCGTTGTGTCGGGTAGAGTTTGGAACAGTGCCTGAACCAGATATACCTAATGATCCTGGTATGTGACTGGATGATGAAGACTGTAAGTATGAAGACCCTCGACCGGGCAAAGAGCCACCTTTTGAAGGGACACCGGCGGTATTATAATAGTAATGTGGTGAATGTGGCCTCTCGACAATTGTGTATGATGTTCCAGGAGGTGAATAGTATAGACCAGAGCGACCACCGCGCAAAGAACTAGTACTGTTTGCAATTCTAGTACCACTTATTCCATAAGGGCCGTTATGAGGAATATTGCCAACAACTGGAATCCCGCTTATGTCTTCTGCTTCAAAACTATTTGATCGATGATGGCTCGAATGCAGGCCTAAGTTAGGTGGTAGCGCTGATGTTGAATGTCCAACACCTGCTGCATGCAGTGATGAGCTGTGTGAGGGATGATATCCTCGTGAGCTCCAACGCGATGGACCTAAGTCACATAATTCGGCATAGTCATTTCCAGCTGCGCTCATCGTTAGGGGGTCTCCGCCACCGTGGGCGCCCCCTAAGCGCATAGCCTCACACCTTAAAAATAAGAAGGAAGCAAAAATATGTTTTTAGCTATGATTAAGAAACAAACTTTATATAGTATAGCTATTATGTACGTTAGGATGACGGCAATTCCCGAAAAAGGTTTGTGATCGGTATTTTAATATAGCGGCTAAACCGCTTCAGTTCAAATTTTATTTTGTAAATAACAAAACCGTTTTTATTGTAAGCTAGCTGAGCCGTCTGTCGGTGCTCGGGTCCGTAATCTTAAATTTTCAGTTTTCGTTCTTTTTTCCCGTCGGAATATGGGGATGAAATAAAGCTAAGGCACAGTGAAACATCATAAACTCTGAATGAAATTTTAAATTCGGTCAAGCAGTTTTAAGGTAGCCATTCTTGTTCCCGTTTCTGTTCGCGTGGGAACACGAGGATAACCCTTTTTACTAGGGGATAATGTAGCATCCTAATGCCGATGGAAATTATAAATCTGTACAGTAGTTTCAAAATATCCGTTCCCAATTCCGTTCCCGTGGGAATAAGCGGACCAAACCTTAGCGGAGACATCCCTGGATTAAACTATATTTACCCTAAAAAATTTCTAAAAATCAGTTGTGCAGTCTCATTCCGGCACATGCAGAAACAAAAGTGGGAGGATCTTCGCCATGATATAAATAATTACCCCTGGGAACTGGGATACAAGATTGTAATGAAGAAGCTTGGAGCTCAGACAACACTTAACGTCCTCAGTGAAGTAGAGATGAATCGCATCGCAAGCGCACTATTCCCATCCCACCTAGTGAGACCACCCGACGCCATACTGGTTCAAGGATAGGAAATTCCACCATTCGTAGAGGAAGAGTTGAGCATAGCGGTGCAGTCAAAACAAAAAAAAACTCCAGGCCCTGACGGAATATCCGCAGAAGTGCTGAAATTAATTGCGCAAACATGCCCCCAACAGCTGTCTAGAAGAGGGAAGGGTGTTTCCCAGAATTTGTAAGCAGCAACGCCTGCTACTGATCAGCAAAGATAAATGAAATCCAGATTCCAGACTCCCCATCGGTATACAGGCCTTTATGCATGCTTTACAGTTGACACCACCGGTAAACTTTTAGGAAAACTAATAAAACCCCGGCTGATAGTGGCAGTGCATTCAGTATGGATTCAGAAGAGGAAGATCTACAATTTTAACTATTAAAGGAGTAATAACTGCCGCCCGAATCACTGAACAAGGAAACCATCACTCCAGAAACATTATCTTGCTTGCAACCCTGAACGTGCGAAATACCTTCAATTCGGCCAGATGGAGCAACATTCTCACCGCCCTCAAAAGGAGATTTTGCATTCCACCTTATCTATTACGAATAGTAAAGGACTACCTGAAGAATCAAGAGTTAAACTTCGAAACCGCAGAAGGAGCCCGGAGAAAAGACATAACAGCGGGGGCAGCGCTAGGTTCAATCTTAGGACCAGACCTTTGGACTATCTCATACGATGATAATCTCCACATGGATATGCCAGGAGATACTTTCTTGGTCGGTTACGCCGATGATATAGCAGCGGTGATAACGGCAAGAGATACTGAAAATGCGCAAAGGAAAATAAACCAGGTCATGCGAGGAGTAAGTTCTTGGATGGCTGATCACGGGCTAAGTCTGGCAGCTGAGAAAACGGAGAAATGTATTTTCTAATTGGTACCGAAGTCATCCAAAGCACCGCCGCGGTGAGGTACTCGGGACTAAGGCAAGACACGAGGCTATCCTTCTGGCAACAAATTAAAACAGCAACGGAAAGAGCCGCGAAAACAACAGCTTCACTCAGCAGACTGAGACGCTTATGAAAAAATAGTGGAAATTGGAATAAAAGCAGCATACGGGGAGGCCAAAGAAATGACAAAACTGAAGTGGCAAGAGCGATAGATCTCGGAAAATAGAGGACGATAGAGCGCAAGGCTGATCAGGAACGTAGCAGTACGGGGACCCGTCAAAAGATGACGTAAGAAATACCTTTCTTAAAATAAAAATAAATAGGGTGGCGCTACAGAGCGAGGAGCCCCTGGGCCTAGCGCATTTCTCACAACCATGCCTTGTGAGGGCGGGAATGAAGGAACCTACAATTTTCTGCCGGTTCCGAACGGCTAATCGAGAAAGCGCTTTTCATGGCAATGAATACTAACGGAGGACTTGCCAATTCCTCGCGAAAGGCGATACCCGTGGAAAAACATTTTTGGCTCTGTTGGGATTCGAACTCGAACCTCTGGATTAGCAGGTGGACATGCTAACCATCACGCCACGGGTACCACAATACATAGACATACCTTTCTTGAATGCAGAAAATGGGACCACCTTCGCCATTAATACCAAACATTAACTGGAGAAATAACACTGGAGAACACAATGCAGAAAATGCTACATAGTAATGTAAACTGGCAAAAGATTTGTGAGTATACATAGAACATAATTCTCAGAAGCAAAAAGAGAGACGAAGAACTAGTACGGGTCAGCAGGTCAACCCAAGATAGCAAAGAGCACAAAAAACAAAAACAACCTTCTTGAAATAAGTTAAAGAAGTTTTTTCTTGAAGTAATACCGATAGCAGTCCCAGGGAGTAGAAACCAAAAAGAAGGAGGTAAGGTTTAGTGGGTATGCATGACGTGAGTCCGACATACTAGGATCGCTAATCCTGCAACGACAGGATTATCATTATTATTATTATTATTATTATCATTATTATTATTATTATTATTATCATTATTATTATTATTATTATTATTATTATTATTATTATTATTATTATTATTATTATTATTATTATTATTATTATTATTATTATTATTATTATTATTATTATTATTATTATTATTAATATTATTATTATTATTATTATTATTATAATTATTATTATTATTATTATTATTATTATTATTATTTTAGAGTTTTTTCACTTTCTCAACTTATGAAGTTGGAAAACATTTACCGAACCCGGTTCGGCTCAAAGTTACGAGGGGGGAGAGCCCCAACCCATAACTCTATACGGAATTTTTTTTTTTTTTTTTTTTTTTTTTTTTTAAGTTGCAGGAATCTTCGTTGCAAGTATCGAGCAATACAACCTTCTGGACTTGTGGTAATAGCTGATCAATCTTATAGTTTTTAAGGTTTGTGCATAAGTTTTCCGGAATCAGGCCTGTGGCGGAGATCACGAATGGAACGATCTGCACGCTTTCGGCACCATACATTGACTTCATTTCTACGGCCAGAGAGACATATTTTGAGATCTTCGTAGAGTATGTTGTTTGTAAGTTTCGATTTAAGGTTACTGCTACGTCAAAGATATCTATTGTCTTCTTGACTTTGTCGAACATAATGATGTCGGGCTTGTTCGCAATGATGTGTTGATCCGTGTTTATTGATCTGTCCCAGTTATTATTATTATTATTATTATTATTATTATTATTAATATTATTATTATTATTATTATTATTATTATTATTATTATTATTATAATTATTATTATTATTATTATTATTATTATTATTATTATTATTATTATTATTATTATTATTATTATTATTATTATTAATAATAATATTACTATTGCAAATTTAATTTATATAAAATCTGGGTATTTCGTAAAACCTGAAATATAAGAACTTTAATAAATCTTATTTTGTCTAATTATTTTCGTAATAATAATGATAGAATTTGCATGTGTGCGACAAAAAATAAGATTTGCTGGTCTTTTACTTTTCTAAGACTATGAGCATGAATTTTAAAACAATGCACAATAAAAAGTTTCTTTTAAAAAAAAGGTACATTCCTTTCAAAATTCAAGTAAAACATTTCGCTTTCATATAACACACATTGCTTTGCTTTGAAAGAATATATTCAAAGTCGATTTTTGTATCTCAAGGCAGCATGTACTAATTAGATAGCATGTTTTCTCATCGTTTTGGGCTTATATTATTTATCAAAGATAGAAAAAATCAATGTTCTATTTTAAAACCAAGTAAATATTCTTTAACACAATCGCGTGCTCAAGCCATCAAGAAAAAATCAATCCCTTGCAATGATAAATGTCAATTTTTGATTTCGTCAACAAGTGATGTGCGAATCTCTGCTTTCTTCGTGTCATTTTAATTTCTAAGAACTCATTATTTATCGATTTAAAACATAAATTTGTTATAAGATTAGTTTCGAAAGCTCTTACGACTTAATTTGTCCTACACATGTTAAAGTCTGTTTTCCTGTTTGTGCCTCAATTTATGGAAAAAGTTTTTTAAAGAACACGGTGTCTCCATAGGCAAAAAAAAACTTTTTCATAGAAATTGATGGTAATTTGAGATTTATGGCTACCGAGAATGTTGTGCATATTGTGTAAGTTATATTAATCGAAAGCAACTCAAAAGAATTGACATTTCTTTAAAGGGTTGTCCGAACATCCTTGAAGAATATCTGAATCCTGTCAACGAAATAACTTGAAACCTCTTATGCTTAACAACCCATTACTCGAACGCGAGCTTCCAAAAAAAAATGAGTAAAATCGATAGAAGAAACGAATTGTTCATAATAAAGAAGTCTCTTACTGCCAACAAAAAATGTAAAATAATCAATCGAAAATTACTTAATTTTGAAATTACGAAAACTAAAATGTTTTTTTTTTAGTTGATTGAATGGGAAGTGGGTACATGATAAAATGTAGGTCCACAAGCTGAGAATTTAGTATACCAAAAAATATGCATACATTGTGTTTTGTTTTTCTTACTGTTCCTGACTAAATCGCTGCTGTTCTACAAAAAATCCTATTTCCCCGACAAAGTCATACATAAGTACAAGGTTAGTTTCTAATTAAGATTGAAAGTGTCCGTTTAGTTCTTTTGAATAAAACGAATAAAGAGAAAGATTATTAAACAACATTTTTAGTTGTATAGTGTGTTTTTTTTTTTTAATTTTATTTTTTGACTTTGCTCACCTGACAAGAGAACCTATCGATTTTTTAATTAATTATTAAAATACTTAGTTCAGAGTATGGGTGAAGTCTAGATTCATGTTAAATGAAAATGTAATTCTTCAAGCTCATTATTGTAGTTATCATTACGAAAGAAGTTTGCCCAAATAGATGATTCACTGAAGCTACACTTTTTTATATGATACCCAAGAGGGCCTTATCCAATATAAAGGAACACTTACTTGACTTAAGGGCTACTTCAGATTTTATTTTTATTTTATTAAATAGAATTTTACAAACGATTGTTTTAGGGACTTTTTTGGAACTTTCATTATCTTTACATGATTTTTTATTTTTTCGTATTTTGGTAATATGTATGTAGCTTATCACCTTGAACTCAATGGAATGCGCGTTAGCAATCTTCCTTTGTATTGAACGAAAGCACTCCCGTTTGGCTGTTTGCAAAAGAACTATTTTGATGGATTTTATTTCTGTTTAATACAGTTCGATGCACAGGGGTTGGTTGGATTTTAATTTAGGACGTTTGACTGTTTGCAAAAGAACTATTTTGATGGTTTTAATTCCTGTTTAATGCAGTTCGATGTACAGGGGTTGGTCGGATTTTAATTAAGATTTTATTCACTTTTGCAACTGATTATTTGATTGCAATGGATACCATCACACCACCACACATAATTTTTTTTCCAAAATTTAATTCAGACTAATAAAACTGAAATACAAAGGCAAATAAAATAAATACTCAGGATTGAGTGCACCAGTTTTGAAAATTTTATATTCAGTTTTGTCAAATCTTTTTCATTCAATAATGGTGTATCTAGAAAAAAAAGCTTTTGAACTGATTTTTTCCAATGGTGTTTTTTAACTTTTCCATATTAAGAAAGAATGATAACACAACGAGAACAAAAGTATGGTATCAATGCAATTATAATTCCGATTCCTTTTCGTTAGATCTCATATATTTATTTTATTGAACAAATATTTTATTTCTATCACAGACTCATTAAAATAATACCGTTTACATCTTTATAGAACGAGTTCTTTTCTCAAACTAGTTTCTGCCTCTGGAACAGAGCTTACTTTTCCGAAAGCTTCTTTTCAAAGGAACTCAAAAGCTAATTCTTTTGTAGAAAGTAGAACTATGACGTCCGTATTGGAAGTTAAATATGGGCAAAAGCTTTAATAGTGGTTGTCAAAGTTAAAATGTCATTCTGTTTTCATTTGAATTTAACCAGATCGATTCAAAAAACGACCGCAGAGCGGTATTTTTGTTTAGCTCTATGCAACGATTCAGTCGCAGTTTTTGATATTCCGCTAAAGAAAACACGTGATTGTCCGAATTTGGATTATAAATCCTAAGAAATGTATTTATATTCAGATTTTAATATTCTTCATATTACATGCTACAATGTATTTGTTTAAATTAATTTATTTATGTAGATGTAGAGAATTGTTGTTTTAGAAGAAAAAGACAGCTTCAACATAACCCCAAAAAATATTTTTTAAGCTTTCAGGCACTAGGGACTCTACGATTAATTTATTTGCGAATGTTCAAATTGTTATAAGCAAAATCGACGAATTATAAAATAAAACAATATTAACAAGTTTCAAAAGTTGCGGTTTTGTAACTATGAGCAGCACTGACTTTGAAAATGTGAGTTTTGGAAAAAAACGCTATAGAGCTGCCAGGTAACTGTGATCGAAAAATGCCCCCTAAGCTGAAGGGAAGACTCTACACAGCAGTTGTCCGTCCAGCTCTGACATACGGTTCACAATGTTGGACAATGTACAAAAAGTATGAGAGCAAATTGACGGCAGCCGAAATGAAGATGCTTCGGATGACAGCAGGAGTAACAAAGCTTGATCGAATTAGAAGTACTAAGATCCGTTGAAGCCTTCATGTCAAAAGTACCATCTTGGACAAAATTCAGCACGACCGGCTCAGTTGGTATTGTCATGTTCAAAGGAGAGATCCGCAGAACCCCGTCCAAAACGCAATATCGTACAACGTTTCAACAAATTCGCGACGAAAAAGAAAAGGCAGGCCAAAACACTCCTGGTACAAGCAAATGCAAAAACAGCAGCATTTGGTTGGCCTCAGACATGGAACAATCTAAAACCGGGAGGCTTGCCGACGCTTTCTGAGGTCAACGCGGCGTACCACACAGGCGGATCATTAGTGTGAAGCAGAAAAGTGGGAGAGTTGTGATCGCTACAAGATCACTACTCGTAACGCCGGAATAAAAAGAAGAAGAAGAAGAAGAGTTGCCAGGTAACAATAGCGTACTCAGTTCGAATTACTTTTCCTCGTGATCAAACGTTACAAAGACTGTAAGGATTAGCAATGATGAACTGGTTTCACAGGAGTGAATCATTTCGCACGTCTAGTTAGCAAAAGTACACATATTTTTCAATACAGCGTTTCCAAATGCGATCGCATCAATAGGAAAATATAATTTTTCAGTTTCTACTAAGTTGCTAGTCCACTTGGTTTTTTTTTTTTGATTGTACCTCGGTATACTAATCGACAAACTGATCGCCACATGCAACAAAACTTTAAATAACATTGTTTTTTTTATTGCATTTCAGAGACTAAGTAGTACTGAGCTTAGAACAAGTTCATAATTATGTACACACTCATATACGCTCTTCATCACGAATGAAAGTGTTAGTAGTTAGTTAGTATAACACCAACACCAGCACATAGAGAACGTAAGAATAGTAAAAACAGTAAAACACATACCGCATCGGCCGGACCTGCCGATTTTGTGCGACCTTTGCAACCTAAAGGAAAGAGAGGATGTATACCATTTTATTGCCATTTGCCATATGCCCGATTTTAAGAGAGTTCAGAGTGAGTTACTTTGGTAAAACATCGTTGGATATGAACGAAGTGATATATATTCTAAATGGTGGTCTTGGATGGGAAATTTTATATAAATATTTAACCATAGCACTAAGATACAGAACCCGAATTATTGAAGAAGAGAAAAAAAAAAAACCAAACTTGTTAAATACCTATAAATTCAATAAAAAAAATTGTATGTTAAAATATTGTCAATCTGGTAGACGGCCTTTGGCCAAACCATATTAAACTTTAGTATATCCAAATTGTTTACTTTTATATACAAATGAATTCAAATAAAGTTTCTTAAACTTAAACTAGTAAAAACACAAAAAAGACATTATAGCAAGAAATTTCAAATAAATATTACAAAATTATCTTAAATAAAGTACACTATTAAAACAAAATAGACATACAATTAACAATTAATAACATAAACTAAACTAGAAATAATTGAAACATGCAAACTAAACTTAAGAAGTGGAGCACTGGCTTTTAACAAATTTTTTAAACTAGATTTACTTAAGTTAAAGTCAATTAAACATGAGTTAATATTAAATAGTCTACCCATACGAGTCAACGGCTCATTCATGCCATAATTCGTTCTATGGTAAGGGCAGTGTACTAAGAAAATGATAAAAGAATCCCATTCCTAAGGAGTTGAAGATAATGATGAAATTTCTGAGGATCTCGCGTTTGAGTCGACTCCAACTAAAAAGGATGAATGAAAAACTTGGGTTGGAGGTGAGTTTATAAATAAAGCAATTCGTTGATATGCCAGTAGTTGGCTGGCAGTTAATTTTGTTTTAATTTTCAAAGATATGTTTTTGTAGGGGTTGTATTTGTTTTCAGTAAGTCTGCAGTCTGCACCTCTTCTATCATCTACTCCAGAGTACTTGAAGTGGCAATTCGATGATGTTCCAAAGTCATCTTAACATTTATGTAACAAGCTTTACAAGCATCATAACCGTTGTATTTGTGGAAGGTACGACAATCGTTAAAGGGAGTTTCAAAACGTTTTTCTTCACGGCTGCTTTCAAGTCCTCGAAATCTTCCTTCGATGAATTCAAACAAATCATCTAATCTTAAAATTTCTGTAGATGTTCCTCGGAATTACTGGTAGAGCCTTCTTGTCTCAGAGTCCAGTTTGGAACACAAAAACTGAATTGCTATCGGATCCCAGGAACCTACATCAATCCTTAGATTTTTGATGCCGTATAAAATTTCTCTTGACGAATCCATTATGTTTTTCAAGTCGAATGCATTTTCATTTCAAACAGATTTCAAGCTGAGCAACTTTTGTATGCAAAATAAATATCATGCATTGGCCAATGTAAATCAATTGCAAGGTTCGCCATCACAGATACAGCATCTAGATATAGTTTTGAGCAGGAAGCGCAAAAGTGACGAGAGTATCCCATTTTGGTCGGCGGCAGAACTGCTAGGGGATACTCTGCAGTGTTTCTTCAGGCCCTGCACTGATACCTTTCCAAATCTATGTTTTCTTTCACCTCCATTGACTTCTCAGGAATTCCTTTATTAAGAAGTTGTCCGTTACATATCTCCTTGCAGAACAGAACCTTCCATACTTGGGTATTCAGCTCTGCATTTTGTTGCTTAGTAAGAACTAGAACCATACCTTGGTCTTGCCACTGATTCTGTAAAGCTTGCTTTTGTATAGGATTTATTTTTTGAGAAAATGCTTGAACGATTTTAATAAAATTTAAGAACCTTGGTTTCCTGCGAGTTCAAAAATACACAAAAGTGTACACCCACCCCGAAGTTAAGAAGTTCCTATAGATCAAAAGTGCAACTGGGAAAAAATGTCTGAGTTTGTATAGACTGGGAAATAAATCATATTATGCAATGCATTAACAACATATCTTAGAAAGTTGTATTTTATTTCAGAGAGATTGAGATGTACAAATAATACTAGGTCCGTTCGTTGAACTTTCCCCAGGGTTGACCCAGGTTTTCTTGACATCCCTATGAAGTTGTCAAAAAAACCTAGGTTTTCCAGCCCTTAAAGAGCGCTAAACCACAAAGTCAACACACATCCCTGTCATTTGAATAAAAATACATGCCATTTGACAGCCCTCAACTCGCCACAGCAAAAACCGAGGGCGAGTTGAGGGAAAACCTAAGTCAACCCTAAGGCTCAAAAAGCACTTAGTTTGACATTCAGGGCGACTTTAGGTTTCTCAAAAAACGCTTTGTGGCGACCCCAAAGCGACCCTAGGGCTTCAACGAACAAACCTCCTAACACATCTTGTGATGTCATAACTGCTTTCTTTTCACCAGAATCACTACCAAAAACATAAAAACGATGGAAAACATCCACAGGCTAAAAGATTCCCAACTCTTCGCTAATTCGTCTTTTTTGACAAATGGCGATTAGGGTCTCCACCGACTAGTTCCTTGTCAATCAAGAGCGATGTGTTTTGCATATAAATTTAAACGCTACCAGAAAGTGTAAAACTGTTTTGAGCCAAGCGTAATGTCGCTCGTAGAAAAGAGCATGAGTTCTTGAACATTGCTTTTATTCAAGGTTTGAGCCAAAAACTTCATTTCACACCTTAAATTACTCTTTATTGTCAATGAATATTTGTTAATCTTAATTCCACTCAAAATTAAGTTTAATCATCCAGCTCTCTCAACTAAATCCAGTTTTAATCTTGTCATTGTTTGCTGCCATTTGGTAACTTTTAGCTAAGTTTATACAATTTGTAAGCCTTTAAAAAGAGCAATTATCAAAAAATCTTCAAAATTAACATAAAAAATAAAACAGCAACTCTTACCAGTACTAGTAGAATTGGATACTCAGAATAAAAAGAGTTAATATAAGAAAAGGAATATAATTTATTAACTATTATGCGCAAAGATTAATTAGAGAGAATATTTAACGTAGTGATCGTCTTTTCGCTCGAATCGGCTTCCGTCGTGTTCCGTCTTTACTCTTCGACTGACTCGTCTCGCTGGGTGAATTGTTAGCCGATGTTCATTTGTATTCATTTGCTTTGGAGAGTTGAACTCTAATCTGTAACAGGGTGTATCCAAATCCCACAAATCGGCCATTCTGATAATGAGCTGTCCCAGCGAACTGTTAAGAAAAATAAAGTAAAAATTAGTCAAAGCTGCTCTCGCCCGAAGACGAGTCGAAATCTTCCGCGTCGGTGTGACGCCATTTTTTCATCATATCAGCGCTACTGGTTGTAATTGAAGGTCCCTCGTGATCGCCTATTTTTTGTACACCATACCTGTCGTGTTCCCTCACTTCAACGATTTTGTATGGACCCAAATATTTTCCAGCTAACTTAAGGTTTGGTCCAAACTGAGTTCTTCGAATTGCCACCAAGTCACCGTCTTTGTATTTAACTAGTATCCATTATCAATATTTAAAAAAAAATAAAAGCAAAATATTTTCTTACACGAGCTAACATATTTGCACAAAATTTCAAACTTTTGATTACACTTCAGCTTAAATTACATAAGAAGGGAAAAACAAAATACAAATTTAATGTCGCTTTCCATTGGTTTCACTCGGGGAAGCACTCATTTTAAAAACCAATGTAACACCCAAAATTGTTTCTATTCAGTTTAACGTAATTTACTTTGTGTGAGTGAAACACCTATGGCTCTTAAAAAATATTCCTTGAAGAAAACTTTGTTTTTGACATTTGAGTAACATGTGTTAGTGCTTCTTGAGTCAATTCTCACTTCAAATCGAGAAGCGGCTGTCACTCCTCAGAATCATGAGAAGCGATCTTTTTGCACCAATGGAACAGTTTGAGAATGCTTCTGGACACTCCTGGACGGTTCTTTTCGTCCAATGGAAAGTGACATAAGTACTACAAAAAAACAATTTTAGAGCACAATACAAAAAAGTTGCTTTATATTTTTTTTTATTGTTTTTGTCCACTACTCCTTTCGTCGAAAATTTTTCTCGATTCAATAGGCAAAAAGCCAGCGATAAACGGTGGAAAATGGAACGAAATTCTATGAATTTAGTAGAAATTCGTTCCATTTTCCACCGTTTATCGCAGGGCTCAAAAGGCACTAAGTTGGAAAATGGAACGAAATTCTATGAATTTAGTAGGATCTCGTTCCATTTTCCACCGTTTATTGCAGGCTTAAATTAAGGCGATAGTTACAGAACAGGGACACAGTTACCATTCATGGATAATGGCAATGAGGGGATGTGAAGCTTTAAAGACAAATGATAACATTGTTTTCGAAGCATTGAATTCTTTACTACCCCATGGAAAAATATGTTGTCAAGGTCAGGATTATAATCATACACAACACAACCGTTCCAATTTCACATCCGAACAGCAGGGACGTAAACTTAGAAACGAATATGAAAAGCTGTGGGTTGATCTGTCAGCAAAACAGTAAAGAGGATTAGAACTATTGATTATTATTATTAATCCAAGATATTTAAACTTTCACACTTGTACAGCACTTTCACATCCAAATCAATGTCTTGAATAGGCATGTATGGATCAAAAAATGGGCAACGCAACTCACTCTTTTTCGGAAAAATATGATATACCTTTCAACCATACGTCAAATGCTTTTTGCGCTATGATGATCGACAGCAAAATATAGCAGATATTTCTTGGTGGTTAGTACATTATATTCCAGACGGTATAGTAATGGAATGTAACGAAGAACAGAGAACTCTAGACGCTCCATTGGTATACAATACACAACTATGACTGGGAATGCTTCGGTGACTCCAGCTGGACAGCTTACTGTACATTCGTTACTGCTTCCATTGCTAAATCGCTTTTTTTTTCTTGGAAAGTATTCTTGTCCACATAAACCGAATGCTGTCGTGCAAGGAAGGAGCTCTAATGAAATAATGAATGTTTTCATTTTTTGTCATCTTGCCGTTGAATATGGTTTTGAGCAATAAATAAAAGATACTTTTTATTTAATAAATTAAATGACATATGTCTTGTTTAAATATCTTAAGCATATATTATATATATATTTTTTGTTTTTAAGTTGCATTCACTCAAATATGTTCACAGTAAAAATTATTTAAATCTATTCATGTTTCATTGTAAAGTCTCATAAATACTAGAAATATACGTAAATATAACATACAAAATAGTACATATACGTTGATTTTCTTATATCATAAATAATTGCATTCACACGTCCTGCTAGTAAATAGCATTAGTCGGTTTAAGTTAGTTTTTTATATTGACTTTTCAAATATGATATCATGTTTGTATTAAAATATATAATATATATCTAAAATGTCGCACCATTTATGTACCTATTCAAAATTATTTTCGTTTAAGAGTTTAATATCAATATACTTGGTCTTATACCTTCAAATTTATTGAATTTATTCAATAAATTAAATTAAAGCAAATAATATCGTTTTTGAAATGTTAAATCAAGTGGTGAAATGATTTGATGATTGGAAATCGTTTGAAATATTTAAAATAAATTTAAATTTATGTTTCTGTAATTTTCTTAGAACTGGCCAGTCAGCTTTCTTCTTTTTTGGGACGCAGTATGAAATTTAAATTATAGCTTGTATTGACTGCATAATAAACATTTGCATTTTGTGGCATTACAAGCTCCTTGTCTGGGAGAACTTGGGCCAGTGTAAAACGATCTGGATCGTCTTCGAGTCCTAATTTCATCATTGCGTTACGAATGACATGTGGTGTGCGTTCATTGTTTCCAAGCATAATGCTCTTGTAGAGTACTATCCCATCAAGTTCAATGTTGCTAGTTTCATATGTTACTCGTATAATATAAAAATCTGGGACGGGATTTTTAGCGCCAGGAGGCTGTACAAACTGTGCATTAATAAGCGGTGCACCATTCGTTGGAGTTTTGCCGTTTCCGGCGTTCTTTGAAATGGTTCCAGTCTTTTGACCGCCCGAATTACTAGAACCAACCGATAAGTTCGAAACGCTACTTGAAGCAGATAGTATCGAAGCATTTAAAGGTTGAATATCACGATCGAGTGAATTATTTCTTGAACTATGTCTGGATGCGCCAAAGCTGCTGCTTACCTCACAATAAAATTGTGAGCCCGCTCCGCTACTTGAGTTTGATGCTATAGAATCAGTCTTACGATGGCCCAATGAAGTGGAAGTGGTCGAAGTAGATTTCCTTGGTTCTGATGGGGGTTCTAATTGACATGATAAGGCATGAGCTTCACGCTCGTCTAGAACTAACATTGACGCAAACCATCTGTCAAAGTTAGGATCATCTCGTAAGTTGTATGTGTTGGCAGCTCCTTGCAGCAGTTTTATTTGCGCTAAAACTTCAAACTCTTTCCTTTTCTTATCAAAATTAATGAGATTGTCTTCAGTGACCCGATCAGGTATTGCTGCATGTATCATGGTCAAATCAGTTAGAAATGTTCCCAAATATGGAATGGTCCCATGTGAAGTTTGAGTACTCTAAAAATAAATATAGAAAAAAACTGTTCAGGAATTTTTTGTGTAAATATAAGAACTTTGGTTGCAGTTGCGGTTATTATTTGGAACTGCTTTCAAAAACAAACGCACCTCCTAGCAAAAAAAAACTTATAAATAAATAAAGTGACACATTAAATTTTGGAGGTGTAACGGAACCTAGAGCATTTCTTTCAATCATACTATGAGAGGAATGGAGAGGACCTACAACTTTTTTGCTGATTCCGAACGGATGAGTGAGAAAAAGAATAAATTATGTATGTACTTGCTTTACTATGGTTCAACACAGAGGACAATGTCCGCAGTCGCATTTGAATCCGCAGCAGCAAGAAATGTCTAAATATTAAAGGAACTCCCAAGTCGAACCGTTTTGCAGTCGCAGCAACGGCAATTGCAGCCGTCAAAGTTAAGTTACACAGCGACGCGACAAAAAAAACGCTGTGTTTTAAGATATTTGTACTGTTGAAACAGCAAAAATGATGACAACAAGGTTTCTACCACTACCGCTGTTCCAAAAATGATTTGTTTTGGATGAACCTTAAATTAAATACTAGTATAAAGAGCGGTGTGAAGACAACCATAGCAATCGCCGCATAGAGCCGCAAGCCGCAGCCGAACGAGTTGGCTAACTTTTTCTTTGTCGTGCTCAAAGCGTTTTTTACCTGTCAAAACCAAAGAAACACGATTGAGAAAAGATAGACGAAACGGAAAAAGTAACCGAAGCAATTAGAGAAAAAGAAGTTTTATAGAATTTGTGCTACAAAATTTACAAAAATGTAAAATACAAAGCAGTAAAGTGGAAAAAATAACGCACGATTTGAATTTTCTGTATTGGTTTTCGAATTGATGTTTTGGTGAGGCTGTTTTTACCAAAATTCAAAAAAGTCATACTAAGTTCGTTGAACTTAACAACCCTATGAGTTGTCAAAAAAAAACTGGGTTTTAAAGTTCTCAAAAAACGCTAAACCACATAATCACCACACATCCCTGTCATTTGAATAAAAATACATGCCTGTTCATTACCTAAACTCGCCCCAGTAAAAACTCAGGGTGAGTTTATGGAAAACCCTTGAGGGTCAAATTCTTTTAGTGAGTGACATACTGCGCACCATTATATTTTTTATGAACTAAGGCAGCACCACGTAGGGGAAAATAAATAAAATGTTTTTAAATATTGAACGATTAGATATTTTTAATTTGCATAGTTTGCAATCGTTCGTATTTTTGAGGTGGTAGGAGAAAAGAGATCGCACTCCATCGCTGCTTATTGTTAATAGGTTTGTTTGTTGAAGCCCTGCGGTTGCCCTGTGGTCGCCAAAAAGCTTTTTTTGAAAAACCTAAACTCGCTCTGAATATCAAACAGAGTATTTTTTTGAGCACTGGGTTTGCCCTGAATATGCACTAAGTTTTTGCTGGGATGAGTTCAGGTAATCAACAGGGCTGTCAAATGGCATGTATTTTTATTCAAATGACAGGGACGTGTGGTGATTTTGTTTATTTATTTATTTATTTATTTATTTATTTATTTATTTATTTATTTATTTATTTATTTATTTATTTATTTATTTATTTATTTATTTATTTATTTATTTATTTATTTATTTATTTATTTATTTATTTATTTCGTCAATCAGAGAACAATGTTCACTTACAGACTACTTAAGAATTAGACTTACAATAGTGTTGATAAAGTAGAAAATTGAATTTTAATTGAACTTTAAATTTGTGGTTTAGCTCTTTTGAGAAATGAAAACCCAGGTTTTTTCGACAATACACGGCGGGTTGTCAGAGAAGCATGGGTCAACCATGGCCAAAATTCAAAACGAACCTGTTAAATATTCTGCGAAATATTCACCCTTAACACGATTACATTTCTGAGAATCCCAAAAAAAATCGAGTCTCATCTCAAATAGTGAAAATCTCCGAAGCTCGAAACTCGAAGAATTCTTTGTAACCAGCCCCAAAAAAAAATTCACATACCATATCCTTTTCTACAAGTTTTTCTATCGTAGACCAATGTCGCTTTCCATTGGGCGAAAAGAACCGTCCATGAGATCCAGGAGCATTCTCAAACCGTTCCATTGGTGCAAAAAGATCGCTTCTCATGATTCTGAGGAGTGACAGCCGCTTCTCGATTTGAAGTGAGAATCGACTCAAGAAGCACTAACACATGTTACTCAAATATCAAAAAGGAAATTTTCTTCAAGGAATATTTTTTACTTATTTTACTTTCACTATCATAACAGGCAAAACTCACTGAATAAACTTCTTTGTTTTTTAATTGTAAGCCGCTAAGTAAAAAACAAGCCTTTTTAAAAGCGTGGAACTATAAAGTTAGGGACTTTTTAGTTTCATAAAATTATTTATCACGTTATCTATGTACATCTACTAAGCTTTAAAAAAAACTTATGAACAAAAAGAATTCAGCTTCAGAATCCAAGATTGATATACTTACTTGCTTCTGTATAATTTTTTGCAAGTGTCTATCATGTTCACCAACAGTATCAGCAAATTTGGCCGTTCCTTCTCTCATAAGCACTTCCCGTTGTGTCCAAGCATTATTATCTTCTGAGAAAATTCTTGCAAGTTCAGTAAAAATTTCCATCTACAGAAGAAATTATTGGGAAACTTTAAATTTAGACAAAAATTTCAATTTACTTTTTCCTTTGCCAGAACCGCCCACACTTTCGACAAGCGGTATATAGCGTTTGATTGGAGACCAGATATTATTGCTTTCAACGATGAAAAGTTTTTTAGCAAACGCAACTCCTGAGCGATATCAATCCAAGTAGAAATGTATAATGCCCTTTCCTGTAAAAAATAAGAAGAACGAAAACTTACTGCATTTTAGAGCTTTATTTAAAAAATAAAAAAAACTTCACATAGTGGAGGACCGTATAAGCTTTTTACCTAGGGCCAGTCCATGGATTTTCATGAAATTTTCGGAAATATGTTTTGAATGGCGTATAGAAAAAAGTTAAAAAAAAAAATTTCACCGCTCTCAATATATATTAAATATATAATTATGTTTTTATATTTCTTTTATATTATTTATAATTATATTTTTTATATGCTTTAAAACACATTTCATATTTCACTTCCGGGAAAAAAGTTCAATTAGCGGGAAATTAACGACATTTTGGAAAAAAGTACCTTTCGTTTTTTTTATTTCTCTTAAAACAAGAAAAATTTTTTTGTTCGGTTTTTTGTTTTTGAGTAAAAGTTAATAAAAGCATTGAATATGGAAAGAAAAAATGGCCTTAATGGGGCAAAATTATGTAAAAAAAAAATTAAT
This sequence comes from Melanostoma scalare, assembly GCA_949752695.1. Lineage (NCBI taxonomy): Eukaryota > Metazoa > Arthropoda > Insecta > Diptera > Syrphidae > Melanostoma > Melanostoma scalare. The sequence goes on from OX456984.1 coordinate 281,268,838, forward strand.
TAAAAAAATATTTTCTTTTTTCAAAATTTTGACTGATGGCTTGATCTCTCAAAAACTTTTCATTAAGTGAACTCAAATTAAAATTTTTTAAAAGAACAAAGCAATAGCTTTCAAAAACACTAAAGTTTGAGAAAGTAAGTGGCTTAGTTTATTTTTAATAATTTTTTAAGAAATTGAATTTCATATAAAATTGCCCCTCGCGCCTACACGGAGGGAAATACAACTTTTTTTTGTCTTGACCAAACCTATCCATCCTGAGCCTTTGGAAAACGAAATCTAAAACACCCTACATAAATAAAAGAAAATTCTAAAAGTTAATTATTAATTTTAAAAATAATTAAAAAATTGAGAGCGGTGAAATTTTTTTTTTACTTTTTTCTATACGCCATTCAAAACATATTTCCGAAATTTCATGAAAATCCATGGACTGGCCTTGGATTCCTAGGTTTTGCCAATTTTATGTCTAACGGCCCTACACTAACATGTGTGTGACTGAAATTTTCAATTCAACTGAACACAGTTTAACTAAGTCAAATGATTTTTTTTAAATGGATGGTTCAAATGATTGTTACGAGGGTTCTGTTCAACTCAACGATATGCCAACAATTCGAAAACGATTCTAACGACATGAGGCCGATTCGCCAATATCATCCAGCAATCCGTGAGCTACTACAACCCGAAATAGTCAAAAAGGTCTTGGAAAATTGAATGACACCAAAACCAGCTTTGGAAGATTTTGTTTGTTTTATATGTGAGAAGTTACTCAAGAAGCACTAATAAATGTTACTCAAGTGTCAGAATGAAAATTTTCCTCAAGAAATTATTTTTATGAGCCATAGGTGTTTCACCCACACAAAGCTACATATGTTTGTTGGCCGATTTGTTGAACAGTTTGTAGGCAATAAGATAGGAAAGGGTAATTGAAGGGGTGTTTCCCAAAATCAAATCAACGCGAACTGTTGAAAGCTCGTGCAAATAAAGCAACTGTCTTCCTTCCCTGCTACTCCAATTTGTGTTAATACGAAGATATGGTTGATTCGTTGAACAATGTTATCTTCATCAAAGACAACACCACATATTAAACTGAACAGAAACAATCGGTGCATCCATTGCTAATCTAACGTTTTCGACCTCTGGCTGGTCATTAACTCATTAGTCATGTAACAAATGAAAAGCTGAACTTCTGACCAATGAAGCCGAAAAAAGTTATAGCGTTTTTCATTGAAATTCGATAGATTTACTCTCAAATCGAGAACTACTCCTTTCAATGAAACATGTTTTTAGGTTTTTTGCTGGTATTGGCGGTTAAATTGATGTTCACATAGGAATTCATATTTTCATAATTTTTAATTTGTTTTCTTCAGCAAATTACTGAATTCTAACTTATTTTCTCGTGTCCTCATAATTTATAGCAATTTTTTCAACACAACGCTGCTGGCACAACAAATTGAAAGTAAGCAAATTATTTTTCATTTACAGTTTGACAGAACTAATGTTTTTGCATGTGTGCATGTATTCAGAGTAGATCTCCCAACCAAATGGGTGTAGATCTTTGGCGTTTAGAGTAGGTAACTCTTTTTTTCAATGAAACATGGAAAATGGGAAAGGAGTAAATCTTTTCACAAAAGGAGTAACTCTTTTCGTCAATGAAAAACGATATTAGATTCTCTAGAAAAAAAAGCAAATGTGGTGGAATCCCCCAGTTTTGGGTGTTCTTTTGGTTTTTAAAATGAATGCTTGCCCGAGTAATACCAATAAGAAGCGGCATAAGAAAACCAAGATGAACCAAAAATGTGGCAATTCAACGAAATTTTCAGAATATCTAAAATAAAACAGAGATCAAGTTAGGGAGCGCAAATTAAAGACGGTATCATCCACGATTATCATTTTGGCGATATTCATTACATAAGTTATGGAAAGAACCTCTAGTAGGTACTATGAGATACATAAAACTATCAACAAAGTGAATGTTATGAAGGAATTACTTTTACCTGAGCCTTCATCCTTTGTTCAATAATTATGCTGGATATAACTCTAAAAGAAACCGCGTTGAATTGTGTTACTGTTGCCACTACAGTTTCAGCACCGTGTTTGTCTCGTCGAGCCCATGTTGCTCCCAAGCACTGATGCGGAATAAGTCTCTTGAATAATTCCGAGTCCATTCTTGTAAGTTGCTCTGCAAAATGCTTAACATCCACGTGAGGAAAGCGATATGCTTGCAAAAGATGTGTTGGTCCCCGAAACGCAGGGGAAAGACATAGTCCATTAAACTGATCAGCAATACCGTTACACTCATGTTGACCAGCCCAAGGTAAAGCTGCTTCCGAAAAAACCATTTGCGCCTGCAGTCGCAAAACGCGTTCCAAGCGGTGCAAAGTTTTTATGTGTAAGTCGGATCTTGGTAAACGCCTTGATGCAAAGTTTACAATTTGCCTCAGATTGACCTCATTCCAATCCTCAGGAAAACCATCCAACCACACGTGAAGTGCTGAGACTAGAGTTTTTTTGTGTTGTTGGTACACTGAAACATGTGAATCAAATTCTTCACGATTTGATTCAACTTGACTATCTTGGCGAGACTTTTCATGAAGACTATCATATCGTTTGACTAAAAGATCGAAAACATCTTTCGGTGTTGAAAATGTGCGATATGTTGAAAGGAATACATTTATGAATGTACTCTCCAGTTCACCATCATCTGTTGCCAATGCTTCAACTAACCTACCCAGTGAGGCAGCTTTCACGAAGCGAACCCTCACCGTTTCCCATTCCAAGTGCGAAATTTCATCATCTGAATCCTGAAAGAAGAAAACAATATTTTTTTTTTATTTTTTTGAAAACGGTTTTGAAAACTTACATTGCTGGCACGTGGTGTTGGTCGGTGGTAGCGTACTTTTTTAAGGTAAACTGTAAAAATTGCATCCTTTTCTCGCTCTTCGCCCCAAAGTCGCCACGTGGGCTGCTAAAAGAAATTTACGTATTAGATGTGATACGGTTCTGATTTTTTATTTTTTAGGTTACAACAATGTAATGTAAGGGGATTATTTTAATATGTGATCTCTTAGTTACATCGATGAGAAACTCAATATAAAACGTTTTATGATTTCTTTTTAGAAATACCAATTTACTTATATTATGTTAATAAAGTCTACAATCCACGACACAAAATAACTGCACACATTTTTATTCTGCGCAAGTCGACTTTTGCAACACGTGATACAAAAAATTAGGCTAAATAGAATTGTTAAAAGAAATAAAATTTACTTCTCTAGCTGATTTTAAAAATTACTTGCGCATGGAGAAGAATGTTTTGGAAGAACTTCTGTCTAAAGCGGCAACTTCAATAGCGGAGTTCACACTGTTCAATTGGACAGACTTCGTTTGTTAAATATTGAATGGTCGGATTTATCAGACTTACTGTGCAATTCGCGACGAAAAAGAAAAGGCAGACCAAAACACTCCTGGTACAAGCAAATGCAAAAACAGCAGCATTTGGTTGGCCTCAGACATGGAACAATCCAAAACCGGGAGGCTTGCCGACGCTTTCTGAGGTCAACGCGGCGTACGTACCCCACAGGCGGATCACTAGTGTGAAGCAGAAAAGTGGGAGAGTTGTGATCGCTTCAAAATCACTACTCGTAACGCAGGAAATGGAAAAGAAGAACTGTCTAATATTATTACAGATATTCCTCAGCTCAACAGTTTTACAAACGGTCGTCTTAGGGTTCACATTATCCAACATTGGTTGTTCAAAACATTTTCAAATGAGGGGTTGTATTATTACAGATATTCCTCAGCTCAAAAGTTTTACAAACGGTCGTCTTAGGGTTCACATTATCCAACATTGGTTGTTCAAAACATTTTCAAATGAGGGGTTGTGCATATTTTGAGATTCACGCTACAAAAAAAAACTGCACAAACTTGAGTAAAAACTAAAATTGATTTGAGCTTTTATAGTTAACTGCACAAAAAAACCCCATTCATAACAACTGGATAGCAGACTGAAAGTGATTTGCTACATGGCCCTCATAAGGCAACGATTTTCTATGGATGGCCTGTGTGGTTCAACGTTACCGCGTCAGTGCAATAGCAAGCATAGTATATGGAGACCGATGTTGTTTTTTTGCAGACATTTCCACTGACAGAAAATTGACTTTCGTAGAATTCCAATTTGCGCAGTTGTTATGCGTCGTGAATTGTAGACCTAAGTTTTTGAATAACAGTAAAAATGAGAAAAAAATCACAATGGTCTAAGTTTTCTACTCAAGAAATGAAATGTTTTGAGAGAGTCGTTAAAATCAAACCACTACCTTCAAAAAACACAGATGAAAATAATTTCTTTGTCTTTTGTTATTTTTTTTTTTGTATGCCATCTGACCATAAAGTGAAGAACACATTCCTGCGGCGTACCCCACAGGCGGATCACTAGTGTGAAGCAGAAAAGTGGGAGAGTTGTGATCGCTTCAAGATCACTATTCACTACTCGTAACGCCGGAAATGGAAAGAAGATCAATTTCAGCCTTATGGAAAATTGTTCTTAGTTTCCTGTATTTAAATACCCTATTTCTGCACCAATACTCTACTTTTGGCTAAATAAGGTTATTCTTTCAATCAAAGGTTATTTCGAAACTTACAGCTGTTTCCCGCTCGAAATCTTGACAGCCAGCATCTTTCTTAGGAACGAAATGAGTTACTATTCATTTGGACGGATTCGGAAAGAATGAAAACTTGTTTCCGAACTAGGTGATGTATAGCCGAAACAGTGCGTTTATTTAAAAAGAATTTTTGGCCGGAAGGAAGCACTCAACGCACATAAGTTTGTGCAAAAAGTTCATTAGAACAGCATGCTAGTGGACAACATTCATGGTCTCCATCTTCTTGCACCGCACCGAAGAAGAATGTGGCTGTTATATTATAGCGATTATATCTATTTCAATAGCTCAACATTTAAAGGGTTTTGGTGGAATTGAATTTTCAAAAAATTTATTTTTTTTAAAGTAGGTACCTATAGTAGTTGTCTTATAAAATTTACTGTTAAAATGACGACGAAAAATTATGGCGAAATTTCGAGTGTTTCAAGATTTACAGCCAATCTAAAGGTCAGATAAGTAGAAGAATCGGTGAGTCCAAGGCCGTAGTCAGGGGGGGAGATCTCAGGGGTTTAAACCTCCCGCAATTTTTTCAAAATTCTTCTGTAAATCACTTTTCGCATCTACAATGAAAATTAACTTTTGATGCAACTTGGTTGATGTGGTTGGTATGGTTGAGTAGGAACTTTATATTAATGATGAAAGCTATTGGTATAGTACATTAATATACCATACCAATAACCTAAGTCACATCAAAAGTAATTGCAATTTTTTTTATTTTGTAGCACAGTTTAATTATTGATTATTTTCATAATTTGTAATTTTGGTCTTAGTCGAAGTAGTACGACATAATTTTCGATGGTAGCTCTGACAATTTTAAATACAATATTATAATAATAATACATCCCAAACGAAACACAGTCCCAGGCGGCAGGTAACTAAAGTTTCGATTCCACATGATGTATGTACATTTTATCTAAACAACTCAAAGAAATTTAGTATAGCCAATTCATTGGTATGTACCTACATGAAACAATTTGTATATATGTACATCTGTACATATTTTTATTTTACTTCCAAATAAACAAATGGTGTCCTTGTATGCGTTAGATTTCAACTTCGTTATTCTACTTCAATTAGTTGCAACATTTTCCCTGGTTCATTCCTTTCTATTCTCTCGCAAGAACAATAGGCAAATAAAGCAACAAGCAACCAACTTTTGATTTGTTTCTTATTTTTACTTCCGAAATAAAAAGTCATTCACAAGCATGGTTAGGTTAGGTTAGGTGGAAGTGGCTGTCAGCCAATGAGTACATTGCCTGACACACTTAGGCCGCAAGGGCCCATTGTGATACCACAGAGATCAGCAAGTTAATCACCTACTGATCTCAGAAACCCGATGTAAGATTAACGAGTTGATCACTTATTAATCTTCCATTACGGGACTAGCCGGTTAATCACCTGCTAGTCGAACCACGTGGAACTTTTAATGTATTTCGAAAGACTTTTAGGGTCTATGTAAGCTAGGTCGCTAGTATCATCGAAGAAGAATTCACCGAGATGAGTTTTCCTCCTATGAAGTAGTGCAGGGCATGAGCAAAGAAGGTGTTGAACGGTTTCTTCCTCCTCCTCGTCCATGCAGCTTCTGCAGAAATCATTGGAAAACACACCAAGTCTTTTGGCGTGTCTCCCTATTAGACAGTGTCCCGTAAGAACACCTATGGTAGAACCTAGATACAGGCGGTTCAGGGCTAACAAACTCTTCGAGCGTTTTGAGTCTACACACGGCCAAACTTTTTTGGTTGCAAGGCAGTTGTTACTCTCAGTCCATCTAGTGTTTGTTATCCTTGAAGCGTCTTGTCTAAGTAGGAGTTTACATGCAGCGATAGGTACACCTATGTTGTTCCATTCTGAGCGTAGGGAAGTGGTCGTGCCCTTTTTGGCTAGTTCGTCTGACACAGTTGCCTGGTATGTCCCTGTGCCCTGGCACCCATGAAAGGTGAATGTTAAACTGATTTGACATCTCCCTCAGAGACATCTGACAATTTTGGACCGTGATGGATTTTGTAGAGACAGAGGCAAGAGATTTAAGGGCAGCTTGGCTGTCTGAGAAGATTCGAATATCCGTGGAGCATATGACGTTTTCTTTGAGCCAAGACAGCACTTCCTTAATCGCCAGAATTTCCGCTTGGAACACACTACAATGATCGGGTAGGCGGAAGAAAAGACTGAGATTCAGTTTTTCTGAGTAGATTCCACTTTCCACACATTCGCTGGTTTTTGAACCATCGGTGTAAAAGTGTATTGCTTCATTTTCCAAAAGAGTGCCATTTTCCAAAGCTTCTCTTGAAGGTATGGTTACTTGGAAATTATTGTCAAACACCAACTTGGGGGTGGTGTAGTCGGATCGATTCGGTAAGAATCTAAAGTTATCTAGAATGTTAGTGTGGCCGATTTGATTACTGGTCCACTGTGATGTAGCGCTGAGTCGAGTAGCTGAGCTAGCTGCGACTTGTTTGCTGAAGATATCTAGGGGTGTGAGATCTAGTAGTATACATTGAGGGCGTCCGATGGGGTTGTCCTCAGTGCGCCACTAATACACAGACTAGCCGTTCTTTGAACTTTGGCCAGCTTGTTGTAGTTGATCATCTTGTCTAGTATAGTGCTGTCCACCAGACTATCACCCCGTATGTGAGTATCGGTCTAATTACCGAGGTAAACAGCCAATGGGTGATTTGGGGGGAGAAACCCCATTTCCCGCCAATGGCTTTTTTACAGGAGAATGATGCCACGTTGGCTTTATTTACTCTTTCCTCAATATTGGTTTTCCAGGTCAGTTTTTTGTCAAAAATGAGACCTAGATATTTAGCCTGATTTGACAGTGTGAGAGTTACCCCTTTAATAGTTGAGGGTCTGAAGTCCGGAATTTTGTATTTCCTCGTAAAGAGAACTAATTCCGTTTTGTGTGGATTGATGTTCAGACCACAATCTACAGCCCAATTGTTAAGCTTGTTAAGTGCTGTTTGTAGCAGCTCAGCTAGGGTTTGTGGGTGCTTGCCTGAAACGGCAATTGCTACATCATCGGCATAGGCTATGGTTTTGAAAACTTCGTCCTCTAGGTCGATTAACAATTTGTTAACGACCAGGTTCCACAGTAGGGGAGATAAAACTCCTCCCTGCGGGGTTCCTCTATTGGCCATTCTGCTTGTTTTGTAGTTCCCCATTTCAGAACTAATGCTTCTGCTGCTGAGCATTGTTGTTATCATGTTCTTGATGTGTTCCTCTATGAGCAGGCCATCAAGAGCATTAGTGATTGCTGTATAGTTAACATTGTTAAATGCACCCTCTATGTCTAGGAATGAGACGAGAGAGTATTCTTTGTAGTGCAGGGATTTTTCAATGGTGCAAACCAGAGAGTGAAGTGCAGTTTCCAATGATTTACCTTTTGTATAGGCATGTTGCGCCGTTGAGATCAGACTAGGTTTAATTTCTTGTCTTAAGTGTATGTCAATCATTATTTCCAGTGTTTTAAGGAGGAACGATGATAGACTAATAGGTCTTAAATCTTTTGGATTTACATGGGAGCTTTTGCCGGCTTTAGGTATGAAGACGACCCTAGCTTCTCTCCAGGCCTTGGGAATATAGGCATAGCTGATGCATCCTTTCATGATCATCTCTAAGTTATAGATGATGATGTCTGAAACCTGCTGCAGCTCCGCAGGGATGATTCCGTCAGGCCCTGGTGATTTATAAGGGTCAAAGCTGTTTATTGCCCATAACAGTATATCTCTAGAGATAAGCATTCACAAGCATAAAAATTCAATATGCCCGTTTCCAGCATATTATAAAAACCAAAAAAGTTATGTACATATGCATTTGATCATAAATCGTCAAGGCCGTTTTTAGACAGATTAAAAACAAATTTTATTAACAAAACATTAAAAAAAAACTGGTCGTTTTTATCCTTGTCCTCTTAACTGCGCGCCATTTTGTAAAAAAAAAAAAAAAAATTTATTTTTCATTCTAGTTCCTGCGATAGCTGTACTAATGAAAAATTCGTCAACATTTTTTATTTCAGATCAGAAGGAGAGAAAAGTCACATCTCAGCAGCCTATTCCATTTTTTTTTTTTGAAAGGGAGATTTCAGAACCATTTTTTTAATTAAAAAATATATTTTTCTTGTCTGAAGTTTCATTTTTGTGTAGTTGATAAGTAATTAGATAAATAAATGTAAAAAAATTTGGAAGCATTATTCATTACCCTCATACACAAAAAAGATATTATTTAATTGCTTAAAATTTAGGTCGCTAAACTACCAACCTAGTACTGTGTTGAACATGTGTTAGCCGTGTTTCTCTTCAAAAATAAAGAAAAACATACTAATGTTCGTTTTTGGCTTATGTTAACAGTGAGAAAGGATCGGTTGCATTGCTGGAGGATAAAATATTTGGATGTGTGATTACAAACATGGTTGTATTCATAAAATATAAAAAAGGGTGGATTGATAAATGAGTTAAGAAAAAAAATTACCCATTTTAAAAATTTTCTCAATTTGTTACTCTTTTCCTGGTATGGAAATAGAAATAGGTTTTGAAAAGAAGTTTTTGCAAGATAATAAAATTATTTTGTTAGTCCTTTTGTTTTACGCTTGATAACAAGCAAAAATGTGTGTGTAGGCTTAGTTAAGTACAGAAATAAAATAAGTTTGAAAGATTCTTTTTTCTCATTTGTGCATAACGAAAATACCCAAATTTAAGAATTAATAAAAAAAAAATTTTCATTTTTTTTATCCAAAAAGAAGAAGAAAAACAAGCCAATACCCAGATTTTTACTTTACTCAAATCGAGCACCATAAACATCTCTTTTTGGTATGACCACATAACTTGTTCATGAACACATTGCTTGTGAAGCAGTTTGGTTTTGTCAATTGTTTGGTTGGTTTGAGTCGTTCAGAGTTGCTTGAATTTCAAATAAGAATGTTCAAACTTACTTGCTTGTGTCTTGACTTAGTTCATTCAAACTTGTTTTTTCTTTTTTGTTGGTTCATTCTAATCTCTCATCTGGACCTCTGTCATTTTCCATTCGTAAGGGTTAAGTGAAACGCTACCATAGGCGTTTCACTTAACCCTTACGAATGGAATAAGGGTGTTTGTTGCTTCATTTTTTTTTTTTTTTTTTCATTTTGTTATAGTTTTGAGATATTTATTAGCTCCCATTTTTGCGCTTTTTTCGAGTTCATGGTTGCCGTTTACTTTTTTTACAGTCGGGATTAGTTTAGCAGTTTAAGCATACACAAAAGCCAATGTACATTAACACTAATAAAAAACCATTGCCCATTCAAAGACAAGCCACAAAGTTTTGGCACCTACTCGGCTTTTTGTTCATCGTGTTTTTCAGATCAAAATGAATACCTATTAAAAGTTTTTATTCAACTGGTTTTGTATCCTACGATTAAATTCCCAAATTCTTTCGATACTTGTTTTTAAGTGATATTCATAAGAATAGTTACCTTTACATACCACTTGGCGTTCGAATTGGTGTCTTTTATTATTCTAGAGATATTCCGAAGTGTCCCGCTAGTGCAATCACACAAATACTTTAAAGTACCTTTCGATTCTGCACCTTGATGTTCTTTTTGTTGTAATTGATTAGGATTATTTGATGACTTTTGCTGCTGTATGTGTTGGGAGCATTTTTGAGCGATTTGCTTGGTTTTTTCTGTCAGACTTTGAACTCTCTCATTAGTTCCACGAAGCATTGGCAATGGTCGGATATTGATAATGGCAGATACCTATGTATACAAAGTAATAAAAATACTTATCCCTTAGTTTTAAACATACATACGTACATACATGCATTGATTTTTTTCTTTTTTTTTTCAATTCTGTTTGTGTACAAAAAAGAGTGGCGACGGTAGTTGTTAGTGAGCCTTATAGTAATAAAGAAGTGAATGAAGTATACCTATGTCTCTTTCATTACACCACAATGAGCATGATAGTTTTTTGTCCCGATGTGAATAGGCTATGCCCAGAATATTGTCAAAAGATCCCCGTCAAAACTGAACTGCAGCTTCTTATGTCAGTCAAGTTAGCACTACCACTTCAATATTTTTTAAGTTTATTGATTGGATTAATTGTCGCTCTTCGTTAAAAAAAAAACCTTTTTAGTGTCAGCTTAAGGGTAGCGACAAAAAAAAAACAGAAAAACATTCAAAACATCTTTGCTAAACGATTATTATTTATTTTTTTAGATTTCCCATGCGTTTTAAAAACCCTAACGCTGAAATAAATGCACACAAAAAAAATTAACATGAAAAGAAATAAAAACAAAATTTCTATCAGCTGATCCCTTGAATAGAAAAGTATACCAAAAATACTCGGGTACCTTTAGATAGCTTTTTAGTAGAAATGGGTTGGTGACTCTGCTAAACGTTTTAACACGTAAACAACAACAACAAGCTATCCGGATACGATTGTTTAACGCCCCCATTGTGTGACGCACGTTTTGCCTCATGTCAAAATATCAAAAATATATCGATATAAAGAAATATCGATATATTTCGTTCGTGTATCGATATATATCGACGATATTTTTTTCACCGATATATCGATATATCGATATAAAACGATACTTTTTTCGGGTGCTAGAAACTAACCAGCAAACATACCAAATTTATTGCAAAAAAAAACTTTTCTATACCTTTCGCTATATTATCTTAGACAGGAAAATACCCATATAATGTGTGCAACCTTTCATTGACCACTTAGCAAATCATTTTGTGAGTTTTGATAATTTCACAGTGTACAGTAATAAACCAAAATATCGAACACAAATAAAAAGGATTTGTAACCTTAGTCTTTGTATGGGCCTTTTCCTGTATGATGTAACTAATATTCCTTGCATACATTTCTCATAGTTGGAAAACTCTTTTCTATACCTGTCGCTGTTAGTTTTGTTTTATAGGAACAACCCATAAAAATTCATGCAACGTTCATTGATCACTGGGCACTGGGGTTGAAAATCATTAATTTTAAATTTGATTTAATTAATAAAAATACAGAAAAAAAATTAATTCTTTATGTTTGTTTTTCTTACTACTTTTTTTTATTATTTTTTCTCATTTTTAAGGTCGCACATTTCATTATTTAAAATATATCGATATATCGATATTTTTCTGATTCGATATATCGATACTTGATATTTTTTTTGATATATATCGATACGATATATATCGATACGATATATATCGATACGATATATATCGATACGATATATATCGATACGATATATATCGATACGATATATATATCGATATATTTTTCTATTTCCAACATCCCTACTTCTGCTTGCATCAAATAATGGTGACTTGGGTCATCGTAGGACCCTAGCTACGCCTGGTGGGTAGAATATTACAAATAAATAACCAACAAATGAAAATATTACCACTAAAAGAAATAAAAGTAAATTTTCTATCAGCTGATTAATGAGAAAGGTTTAAAAAGAACTTTCGGATATACATATTCAGCCTTATTTATAAACCCATAATAGGGAGTGAATAGCGCTATGTTCCTCTTATAATATCTCTGAACAGAAAAACCTATTTATAAAACTTTTTGAACGTAACATAGGCTGAACGCCGATTTAGGTAGTATAGTGACTGAATAAATTTGTGTCTTCGCTATTTTGAAATGACAGGGGAATGTTAGTACGCCGGCGGATACATAGATGGCTTTCAGAGACCGGTTTGTTTTCGATAGTGAAGTACACCAGTGTATTACCGCTCAATGCTATAAATTATATTATAGATTATAGATAGGTAAGATATACACATCATAACTATAATGGTTTATAAATAAGAATTTATTCAATGTGCTATTCACTACATAACTATTCATCTGTTCAGAGCTATTTAGGGAAATCTAATAAATACGGCTGATTATATATATACATATATACAGGGTGTCCCGTAATTCGTTTTACATACTTTGGGATATGATTCTTGGTCATATTCTAAGAAAAAAATTGTTCTACAGTAAAGTCAGTTTCTCAAGTTTGACATCACTTTTTGACAATTTAAAAAAAGTCTAACTTTGGTGTACCCTAACCTGTGTTAAATTCGATATCTCTGTCAATACAGATGATAGAGACCTTATCTTAGACTTAATTTTTTATAGAAATAACAATCTTTAAGACTGTATTTAAGTTGAGCTTTCATAGGTTAAGGGTTGCCAGATTTTCAATTTTAAGTGGTGTCCAAATTTTCTTCCCCAAACAAAGTTTTGACTTTGAGGTCATTTTTTCGCAGAAAATACCTGATAAACATAGAGTTTTTTTATTTTTTACAGATGAACAAAACAATAATAAAAAAAAAACTTAATAATAAGTGCACTCAAAAACCCATACATTTTATGATACTTGGTAAAAATTCTAATTTTGTCTTTTTTACGGTTTTTTATTGCAACAATTTGCAAAGGGAGCAGTTTTCCAAGAACTTTTAGTAGTTTCTTATGTATTTTATACAAATACAATTATAAGAAGTGCTCGAAGTGCCCTCCTTCGTTTTGAACGCATGCCAGAGCCCGTTTTTGGATTTCATTGTGGATGTTTGCTCTCGATAGCTCTTGTCTTGCTTGTAGTGATCCTTCGGAAATACGTTGTTCTAATTCGGTTAAAGTTGTTATTTCAGAAGAGTAAACAATTTCTTTCATTCGTCCCCATATAAAAAAATCCAGTACAGTGAGATCGGGAGATCTTGCAGGCCAGTGAATTGGTCCATTTCTGCCTATCCATCTACCACCGTATTTTTCATCCAGCCAATCCTTAACTTCACGACCATAGTGGGCTTGAGCACCATCTTGTTGGAAATATGATGAAACTCGCTGATGCAGTGGAACATCCTCCAATAGGCCTGGTAGATCATTTTGTAAAAACTCCAGGTAATTAGTAGAATTAAGTCGGGGTGGTAATTTGAAAGGTCCGATTAATCTATTACCAATTACACCTGCCCACATATTGACAAAAAATCTGCACTGAAACGATCTTTGCCGTCTTGAATGTGGATTGCTTGAGGCCCATGTATGGAGGTTATGAAAATTCGTGATAACGTCTCTTGTGAACTGGGATTCGTCTGTCCAAAGAATTCTGTTTATAAAGTGGTTGTCATCCAAGCTTCTCTCTAGCAACCAGTTACAAAATTCGATTCTCATTACAAAATCATTCGGAAGTAGTTCCTGTACAGGTGTATGGTGATATGGATGCATATTTTCGCCATGCAGTATTCTGAAGATTCTTTGTCTGGAAACATTATACTGTAGAGCCAAGCGTCTTATGCTAGTGGAAGGATCGATTTCAACAGCTGCCAGTATTCTTTCATCAACCGAAACTCTTCTTATGACTCCAGCTCCTGCGTTAGGTCTTTCAGTTAATACTGATCCAGTTTCTCGAAGCCTCCGAAAGGTATTTCCAAAAACATATGGAGAAGGAAGTCGTCTGTTGGGATAAAGTTCCTGGTATCTTCGTTGTGCTCTTCTTGAATTTCCATTGCAAAACCCGTATACGAATAAAATGTCTGCGTATTCTTCTTTCGTAAATGAAGGCATTTCAAAAAATTCTCTGGTCAAACTGCAATCGTGACTTGTTTTATAAACTGATGAACAAATTTGTTTTCTTATCCTTTTATACGACCCATTGAACATTCATGCCCCAAAAATTTCCCTGAGAAGAGGTAAGTTAATTAGTGTTTTGGTAGCAGGTCAAATACACTTTCAACCCATTTCATCAGTGCAAAGTCATAAAAATTGTCTTAAAACAATCAATTCTTGGAAAACTGCCCCCTTAGCAAGTTGTTGCAATAAAAAACCGTAAAAATTGTCTTAAAACAATCAATTCTTGGAAAACTGCTCCCTTTGCAAATTGTTGCAATGAAAAACCGTAAAAAAGACAAATTAGAATTTTTACCTGTTTTAGTTTTTTCCAAGTATCATAAAATGTATGGGTTTTTGAGTGCACTTATTACTAAGTTTTTTTTTATTATTGTTTTGTTCATCTGTAAAAAATAAAGAAACTCTATGTTTATCAGGTATTTTCTGCGAAAAAATTACCTCAAAGTCAAAACTTTGTTTGGGGAAGAAAATTTGGACACCACTTAAAATTGAAAATCTGGCAACCCTTAACCTATGAAAGCTCAACTTAAATACAGTCTTAAAGATTGTTTTTTCTACAAAAAATTAAGTTTAAGATAAGGTCTCTATCATCTGTATTGACAGAGATATCGAATTTAACACAGGTTAGGGTACACCAAAGTTAGACTTTTTTTAAATTGTCAAAACAGTGATGTCAAACTTGAGAAACGGACTTTACTGTAGAACAATTTTTTTCTTAGAATATGACCAAGAATCATATCCCAAAGTATGTAAAACGAATTACGGGACACCCTGTATACTTCACAAAGCTTTCTGGTAGAAATGGGTTTGGTTTCCGTTAAATTCTTAACACGTAAACACCAACAAAAGGTCCCATTGAATTCATCAGAGCAATATTCTGACAAATGTGTCGTATGCTGTTGCTTTAACGATACCATTAGGTTCAGTTTATAGTAAGCTAGTTCTTTCAGACTTGCCTTTTTGTCGATGCAAGGGGTTTTTTTTTCAAAAGCTTTAGCTGAATGTCAAATTGCGTGTTAACTTAAGTGAGACAAAAGTCCTAACTTCCTTTTGAGAATCATGTTATGTCCTACACCATCGGGACATAACTGCCGACTTTTTTGGGAAGATGGGACTTAAGTACTTAAGCTACGTGTACACGATTGCCTGGTCTGCAAATATTGCCGGATCTGTCAGTATAAAAAATTTGTTTCGAATCGTGTACACACCAAATAAATTTGCAGAAAAATTTGTTTATCAATCATTTTGAAGACAAATTAATTTGTATATGTGGCAATCGTGTGTACACAAATTTTTTTCATTTTCTAACGTTTCTGCAAATGTCAAGCAATAATAAATTTGCAGATCCAGTTTAAAGAACATTTGCAAATTTATTCATTGGCAGACAAGTTTGGCACAAGGCACATTTTAAGGTGATTTTTGTATTTCAAGGAAAATGTGGAAATGCGTGAAGATTTATTTTCAAATTTTAGATATGGATGCCAGTGCCGTCTTATTTATGCATTTACTTTGGCAATAAAAAACATTTTTGAAAGAAGACTTTTTTAAATTTATTTAATTTTCAAAGCACAAAATATTTTGATTTGTTTTTGGTGGTTGCTTTGTTTTGGTTGATTTGTTTGTGAAAAAGAAATTTTTAATGCAGCTTTAAAATTTTTTTGACAAATGCAATATGTGACAATGAACTGAGAATGAATTTGCAGATCTAAAATCTAATTTGTGTGTACACGGTTTGCAGAAATCTACAAATGTCTGCAAATCTATTGCCAGCTATTTGCCGAAATTAGTTTGTCGACATTATAGATTTCTGCAAACCGTGTACACAGAAATTCAATTTTCACCCTCATTAGGTCTGTTCGTTGAACTTTCCCCAGGGTTGACCCAGGTTTTCTTGACAACCCCATGAGTTGTCAAAAAAACCTGGGTTTTCCAGTCCTCAAAAAACGCTAAACCACAAATCGCCACACATCCCTGTCATTCAAAAAAATATACATGCCATTTGATAGCCCTCAAATCGCCACAGCAAAAAGGTAGATCGAGTTTGGGGAAAACCTATGGCAAACCTATGGCTCAAAAAACACTAAATTTGACATTCAGGGTGAATTTAGGTTTCTCAAAAAACGCTTTGTGGCGACCCTAGGCAACCCCAGGGCTTCAACGAACAAACCTATTGTCAGCTCAGTTTCACACATTGTCAGACGTTTGCAGATCTGACAATGATTGTCAGACGTTTGCAGATCTGACAATGATTGTCAGACCTACCAATCGTGTACACTTTATTAGCATAACCTTGTGGATTTGCATTAGGCATCTAAAAATTTTTTTCTTGCCATAAAACCCCTTGATGTCGCAACCAACAACCTCCAATCTCGCATCAGGGTAGGTATACTTTCTGAATTCCTTTCGAAATTGATTGTAAAGAAATCGGGCGGAACTTTTTTCAACAAAATTTTCTAACCTTATACAAAAAAAATATTCGGTGGAACATAAGTCTCAAATTTTAGTTTTGGGACTTATGTCTCTCCACCGTCTAGCATTTCTGGATAAAAAATTTTTATTTTGTTATTCTCATTTGCAACAACTGTTCCAATAAGCATTTTATATTGGGTATGTAGGTTAGGTACCTAAGTGCGTCTTAAAAGCAAGCATTGGCAATTGAAATGAAACAAACGAATGTTTGAAATTTTGACAATTAGTGAAGGTCACAACTTGATCATGAACTAACTAAAAAAAAAACAAGCAATGGATTATCAAAAAAGTATTTACATACCTGAAGCACAAATATTTATAAATATTCCTTCCAATATAAATTAGAGACGAAAATAATCAAACGAATACAAAATTGATACGAATTGAATACAATCGATTGTTTTATACACTAAAAAAGATAATTTTTTTAATTCACTCCCAGCGATATAGAACCATTAGCACGCGTGCCATTGTTTGCTTACGACACAACATAGTGGGTATGTCAACTGCTGTTTTTACCAAATTCAGTTAACTTTTTATCTTTTTTGCCTCTTAATAAGATATTTTACAAAAGGAACATGTAAGTAAACAAGACACAATTTGAATCCCTTTACTTCCTTAACTTCAAAAACCAATACTAAATACAACCAACCAACCACATCCAACACATTGCATAATTGGTATACCGAAAATAGAAAATTGATCCGTTATCAGTTTACTTTCAGCCGTATTTATAAAATTTGCTTAGAACACTCTTAGATAGTTTAGACGGTGTCTTAAATTTGGGCAAGGCTTAGCCAACTTCGTATTTATAAACGCATTCCAACAGTTGTCTAAATATACCCTCAAATACTCACAGACGCAGACGTACCTCGATTCTGTCGAATTTGAATGAAAAACAGAATGGTGTCATTCACGATGTATCCGTGTAGTACCATTAGTTGTGTTTTGATATGCGAGTACGACAACTGAAACCTTTTGATACAGTGTGACACAAGACTTAAACTAGACCAACGAAAGACAGCTGATTTGACTTCATTGTAGTAACTTTTCCAAGTTTCATAAAATGATCCTATTTGGGTAGATGTCAAGACAGACAATTTCGGAGTCTCGTGCCCCTGTTCTGTAACTATCGCCTCGGCGATAAACGGTTGAAAATGGAACGAAATTCTATGAATTTAGTAGGATTTCGTTCCATTTTCCACCACTTATCGCCTGCTTTTATCGAGGCGATACTTACAGAACAGGGTCATCGGTGTCTAACGTTAGATATTTCTAAGGTAGCGATGGAAGAGTTTATAAATACGATTTGTCTGAAGTTAGACATACTTTGGAATGGGATTTTAAATACGACTGTCTATGTTTTCAAATGAAGGTAAACTAAGTTTCTTTCAGGATCGTTTCCAACTGAAAAAATAAGTTTTGAGTCGGCGTTTTAGTTTTTGTCTTTCGTCAAGTAGAAAAAAGTGATCATAAAATGTAAGCGAACTGTCATCGACCTGTGAAAGATTCCACTCTCTTAAACATCAAACTCACTGGAATATTGGAAATAGTGTCAGCACAAGCAATTAAATCATTTAAAAAACTGTGGAAAACGCTCGAGTTAATAATGTACGACGATATTACATCTATTGATTTATGTGTACACATAAACTTGTCCAAGCTAGAATGGTTGGAAATTGAAAATTTTGATATGCAGCTCAACAAATTCCAGAATTGCTCTGCCTGGATTCAAAAATTTTGTCGAAAGTTGAAACGAAGAATGAGTTAGAATCAATTAAGGTTAAAGTTAGGGAAGAAATCCAATTCTTCTCTTGAAGTTCAATAGAAGATCCGCAAAGTTGTTCGAAAAGCTGACCTTTGCTATCTAGACAATATTTTCACCTACCTCGTGTTTTACTTATTAAGCCTAGTACTCACTTGTGAACGATGTCGTAAACCCTAACAAATTTATCATTTTCATTCAGTAGTAAATTTGCTCGTGAAGCTGTGTGGAGACCAAAGTGTAGAGATTTCGTTCACGAGCCGTGAACGTCATTCACAAATCACAACACAACAGAAGTCTCACTGGGATTAATTCTTTTCTGTTTCGGTGTCTTTCTTTGTCTAAACTTTTAATTTTAAAAATAAACAGTTTGTTTTCACAATCAAGAAAACTAAACCAAGAATATTGGCTAAAGGCATTTCAAATTATTTATTCTTTTACGACGGCACGAAGTTCTAAAAAGGTTCGCCGCCCCTGTTATAGACATTTACTTTGTTTATGAATCACCTCACGAGAAATAAAGAAAACTAAGTGTTCTTGATCAAAACAGGTATGCTCTTACATAAAAAATGCACAACAAAGTTCAGCTAATGCATTGGCAATCCCAGAAAAAAAACACGTTTGTATATTACCTACTTATATTTAAAAGAAACGAAACACTATTGTTTTTGTATTTACCACCATTCAACTCAAATGTTGTTTTTATTTTTTTAACGACTCAACATTTATAAAGATGCTACAGGACGGAAAAATCGATATTTCAAATCACCCGAGAAATCTTTTCCTATACATATTTTCGAGCGTTGCGAAAAAACTCTTTTATGAATTGCTGTTTTTTTTTAACTGAGTAATGAGTTCAACTTTGTGCTTTAAGAAACAAGAATTGAAATAATATTAGTTTCGTAAAAATTAAAATTTATTCACTTGCTCATTTGCGCATGTATAGTCTTACGTCTTACCTAACGGAGAGTACGCGCTAAACTAACTTAACTAAACTAAACTGATGAATGAATAATGAAAACGAGAATGATTGAAAAAAGGCTACAGGGATGGAAGATTCGATACACTTGTATAGAATTCGATGCAATTGAGTTCTTACAAGTATAGTACAAAAGTACAATTCGTCAGGATTAAGTACCTACAATATGCATATTTCTGCCTTTTATGTTACATTATCATGAAGAAAGAAAAGGCAATTAAACTGATTGGAAACGAAATTCACAATTTGATTTGAGATTAACTCATTGAAGTCTTAACTTCTAAAAGATGTGTGCCATCCAGTTTGTTTTTAAGTTCATCATCTATTTTGAAACTGACATTATATGCCTCCCTCTCTAAATTTTGACAGAAAGTCGAGATCACACGCAAGGACGCAACACTCATGGTTTTCAACTTCGTTCCACGCTTACAAACGAGAATGTGGTTGGTCGCTGTACCCGAGAGTATAAGACCCGATTTGTCAACAGTGGGCGTTAAAGAGCCATACTTACCGAGCTTGACAGACAAGGACTTGAAGACAGCGCCAGTGCCATGTTACAATCGATAAAACTGGTATTTGGAAAACCCTTTATATCGTAGCTTTCTATTTGTTGTCAATGTTCGACTTTTTTTATATAAAACTGGTTTTTGGTACCATTTCAGTACAATTTTAGAACTGTTTTGAGGACATTCATTTTTCATCCCTACTGCGGCATTGTTTATACAAAATGTATTTGCATCTTTTATCATTGTAAATATTAAAGTAACATCATGATTCAAAAACAACAGCGGACTAGCCGTGCCAAAAAGCCATCTATATTTTTGCCGTATTAGCAATTAATAGCAAATTTTGGTGTGGCGACAGAAATACATATAGATGGTTTTTTTGCATGTATGAGCCAAACACAAGTTTCTTTAGAAATATATTAAAAAGAACAAAATTGAATTTATCCCTCGCTTTTTTAGTAAGAGCAATAACATTCCCATTAATTTTGGAACACCCCGGGGCTTAAGTGGCTGCCTCGGCTGCATTCGCGTGGCGAATTCTGACTGCAATCAATATTTTGTTTTTATGTAAAGAAGGTTCAATTGCAAAATAGAATAGTGAGAAACATTTTAAAATCTATTAGATACTCAGCAATTAGTTTTGTGTTAACCGAAAAAAAAGAATTGCACCCTACTCAAAGTAAAGAGTACAGTGCCGAACTATAAGAAATTTCTGCACCACCTGCTGATACAAAGCAATCTAATAAAAAAATACGACAAAACAACTTAAGGAAGGGGCAACATTCTTATCAAAATGGTCGATTAAAGAAGGAGAAATTTTCAGGAGATTCGTTCGCCCAAGCTTAAAGTTAGTGAGGAAATTAGCAAAGGTGCTGGAACAAACGAGATTCCATATGAATTTTGGAAAAATATGGGATTTAGATGACTTTGCGATTCTAATCTCAAATAGGAGGTGGTGGTCTGCCTAAGCAAGGAGGGAAGTTAACGTCTACCAATTTACAAAGATGTCCCAAACTAAGAAGATCATTGAGAGGGTATTGGGGACTGGGAAAATAATAAAACTACGCTCGAAGAAACAAAAGGAAGACAACCGAAAATTGTCCCGGTACAGGCAAATGCAACGACATCTGCATTTGGTTGGCCTCAGGCAGGGAACAAATCCAAAACATGGAGACTTCCCGAAGCTTTCAGTTAATTCGGAGATGTGAACCTTTCGATATCACAATGCTCGTAACGCTAAAAAAGGAAAATGGAGTTTTTTTCTCCTTTTTCCTTTGTCAGCCTTAAGTTGTTTCAGTAAATATTTTTTCTATCTATCTATCTGTCTATCTAAATGTTGCAGCTTTTTACTACCTTTTTACCTATTAGGCTCGTTCGTTGAGCTTTGTTCAGGGTTGACCCAGGTGTCCTTGACAACCCTATGAGTTCTCAAAAACACACATCCCTGTCATTTGAAGAAAAATATATGCCATTTGACAACCCCCGAAATCACCCCAGAAAAAATCTGAGTGGTTTAAAAACACTCAGTTTGACATTGAAAGCGAGTTTAGGTTTTAAAAAAAAAACGCTTTGTGGCGAACACAGGGCAAGCCCAGGGCTTCAACGGACAAACCTATTGTATTGCACCGGGTTGGTATAAAAATCGCTTTTTCGGTTTTTCAATTAAAATAGTTATTATTTATCTGAAACTCTTGAATGCGGTAGAAAAAAATTGTATATTTGATGGGACCTACGGCCTACCGCGAAAGCCTCCGTTCTGGCGAAAGACTTTTAAAAAAATGCATTACTATTAAAACTAAAAATAAATTTGGTATCTACTAAAGATAACTTCTAGTTTAAGCCAGCAGTAAGGATGGTCCTCGACTAAGAAATGTATAAAGTTGTAGGTTTTCTCTGTATTAGGTGTCGTAGGTTTTATTGCTATTGTCGACATCTTAATAGGTTCAAATAAATGTTCAACGTTTTGGAAAAGTATATTTAATAACAATTGTTGTTTTATTTACATGTAATTATACATATGTATGTATAGTTATTATGAAAAAAAAAAAGCAAAAGCAATTATATCTCACCAAACTTTCAGCAGCATTTTCATTCATTATTGATCCACCACTGAGCCATAAAATTTACTTCATCACATTTTATACAGTAGAAAGTTAAACATCCGAAATCACTTTTATTTTCAATCCTCATTTTTGCCAATTATAACTTTTAGCAATAAACACCAATTTTTCGAAAAATTTTAATAAAATCAATTATTTACTAGATCTTGCACTTTTCACATTTAACAGGTTTTCCGCTTAGATACATATTTTTTAAAACACATTCAACACATAAATATATAAAACAACACAAAAGCCTACGTCAACAATTCATTATTTTACAACATGGGCCGATATAACCATCAAACTAAACTATTTTGCGATCGTCTCTCGTGTAGGTACATATGTATGGGTAGGAAACAATATATAAGGGTAAAAAGAAAAATAAATTCAGGAAAAATTAAATTAAATCGCACTGAGTGTCCGCAGACATAACTAGATAATTTTTTAATAAGAAAACAATCTTTATTCGGGATTGCAGATATCGATCACTGGGAATTTAACACCGCCACGGAAAATTGTTGATCTTTATTTCTCATTGAATATTTCATTGAATTCTGTATCTGTATTCTGAATCTCGAAGAAAGTAGATATTTATTTGTTATGGTCGTAAGAGAAACTTAATTATGCTAGTTTGAATTTTTTGTGTTGTGAATGTATCTTCTTTTTATTAGTTAAACCACAGCTCTAGTTAGTGTTGGTATAGTAATCATTTTATCAACTTAAGAGAAACTCATTTGAAGATGGAACATATTTTAAGTTAAATGGTCGCACACATTTATATTGACGCACACTAGCTTATACGTATGTATACATACATACATTTATTTTCTAACAAATTAATGTAGACAATGGTACTTTTTGAGTATATTTTTTGCCAACACGATCGCTTTTCATTTTCACTTTTAATAGCAAAGGACTTCCAAGATTTTTACAATGTAGCTATTAATATCAATACAATATTAATATCAATACAATATTAATGTTTAACAAAAATTCAATGCAGGAAAGATATTTTTATTAATTTCTATTTGAATGGAAAATAAATGCCAACTATTATCGGCTGTAGTCGCTACTCGCTAGTCGGACTCAAACCTACTCGCTTAAGCGCTCGTTTGACAAATTGACAATAATAAAGTCTCTTACAACAATGGTTAACCAACCAAGCAAGCGTACAAGAGTTAAGGAAGGTAAAGTACCTATTGTGTTTGTATTTCGCTTTGACTTTGAGTTTGAGTTGAGCACAAATGAAAGAGAATGGTTAACAACAGGGCTGCCAATGCTAAAACCAGAAAAAAAAGAGAAGTAATGGTTTCCCCTCTTGCAGTTGTGAAAATTAAGTTACACAAAGTTACACAGCGACATATGTTGGAGCAAGGTTTTAAGTATTTAAAATGGGGTTTGTCTGATTTTAAATTTAACATTAAAAAAGTGTGAGGTTAAAGTCAATTATAAATTGATTAAAGTGATTCGAAAGCTAGTTTGGTAATGAGACTCATTTTAAGGCGATTTTAAATGACTATTACGGCCATATTATTCACCCAATAAACCCGGGTTTAAATTTACATCCGGATGTAAAGTCGCATAAGCCCAATTGTCAAATGCCAATTCATATTATTCACTCCTAATAAACCCAATGGATTTAAACCGCATTGTGCTGTTGGGTTTATGTATTTGTTTCGTATTACATTCAGACTGTTTTGCCAAGACGGAAATGAGTGCGAAAGAGAAAGCAGATGAAATAGAAATACTTTAAAAAATCTCAACCCGCAAAGTTTTGGGTTGAGGATTGTCCAGTTGTCTTGGATGGTTTTTGACGTTTCTTTTTCTTGTCTTTCTTTGTTTCTTGTCGTTGCTTTATTGTATCTTCTAATGTTCATGAGTAATGGTGGATTTACATGCATCTGCAAGTGCAGATGAAAATCGGAAAAAGACACAAGATGTAAAATTCATACTTGTCTGATAGAGAGGGAACGAACTTCCTAGTTATGGTTGCAGATGAAAAATTATTGGTGCAGATGAACATGTCCATCTGCAACCATAATTTTTCATCTGCAACCATAATCCTATTCGTCTCTCTTTTTAACCTTTGTGCTTTGTAATCTTCATCCGTCTCGCTTTACTTTTCTGCACTTCCGCAGTTGCGGATGCATGTAAACCCAGCATAAAGAAGTAGTATGTCTTCGGACAATTTCTTTAATTTTTCATATATTTTCATGTATTTTCCATATCCATGATGTCAATAATCATTGCTGCAAAATCTAATTAAATTATTTACCACTTCAAATTACATTTTGCTCTTTATGAGATTTTATTTTGTGGATTTATAAATAATGCAGCTGAGCTTCTTTGATTATTTTCACACTTTGACTCTGTGGGTGAGAACAAAAAATGAAAGAGAAGTGCCAAAAAACCCGCAGCCGCAAAACGTCTGAGTGTAATAATGAGAGACTGTCGGAATGAGGGTTCAAAAGAAAATATACGAAACACGCAGTAGGCAAACAGTCTGAATGTAATACGACACTTTACATCCGGTTGTATTTTGGGTCCGTTCGTGCACTATAAAAAACAAAAAAAAATTGACAACTGGGTTTATTTCTATTGGGTTTAAATTTAAAGAGTGAATAATATGGCCGTTAGTTTGCGCTATGGAATTAAAAAATAATGTAATGAACACCCAACATTTATACCAATTTCCTAATCGAAAACGTTCAACCTAAAACACAGCTGGCAACACTATAATGGAATGGTATAAAATGACAGGCATTGCTTGTAAGCCAGTGTGTGTGAGTGTAGAGATTTTTGACAGCAAATGTGGAAACCATGGAGAAGAAACTGGAACGCTCTAGATGAGTGTTGTTCTATATAATTAGGACCGCTGACGCAACGAGCAGTCAGTTCTGATTATAGAGTGATAAAGTTAAGAGTGAAACGTTGTTAACCAGTGATAGTCCAATAGTCGAGTTGAGTTCGAATAAAGTATAGATACTGAATAAAGTGGTAGAAATAAAATAAAAGTGAAGTTTTATTTTGCGAACTAAGCGCACGTTACAATAAGTTAAAGTCACATCCCAGTAAAAATTTCGAGATGTGATTGGAGAGGCAAATATGGGTTTTGGCATTCAGATACAGCGTGATCGGGCAAAACGTTCAATTGTCAAAAACAATAAATCACTGAAATGTTAGCATAGATGGTAGGAAGTCAGTTACTGGCTACATTTTTACATGTGGATCACCAGTTTCCTGGAATACTAAAAAGCAGCCCATTGATGCCTTCAACTGAGTAAAAGCCTGTCTCTTCAGTCGCTCAGGCTGTTTTATGACTAAAGAGTATCCGCCGTATTGCGGAATAGCTCGGTTAAGCCTTATTCCATGGATTAAGTGCAAAATGGTATAATGGTGGCTTTAATTAAGTGGAAAATGGTATAATGGTAACTTAATCCATGGAATAAGGAAAACCCAGCAATTCCGCGTTTATTAATACGGCGTTATATAATTAGGACTCATGCTTTATATTCCGAGGTCTGTTGTCATTCATTGTGACAATAAAGGTGCATTAGTTTTGCCCATGCAAGCTTTTATCTACGCCGTACAAAACATATTGATTTATGACACCATTTTGTTGGAGACAAGTTGATGAAGGTTTAAAAGTGAATACTAAAACACTTGTTGCAAAGCAAACACTGTTCCAAAAGTGCTTAAAATCAATTTACATTTGTTGTTTTGTAAAAAATAAATTACATTTTTCTTTTTCTTTTTTTTGCTATTTTTTTTTTTTTTTTTGTTGGAGGTTTTTAAAATACCTGCTGGAGCACACAGACCTAATTACCGGTCCATTGTAAAGGGTGATTTTTTTGAGGTTAGGATTTTCATGCATTAGTATTTGACAGATCACGCGGGATTTCAGACATGGTGTCAAAGAGAAAGATGCTCAGTATGCTTTGACATTTCATCCAAACATGCCAAACGATCTGCCACAACGTCGAATTTTCAGTGAATGGGCCCTAGAAAAGTTGGCAGAAAATCCGCTTTTTTATCGACAAATTTTGTTCAGCGATGAGGCTCATTTCTGGTTGAATGGCTACGTAAATAAGCAAAATTGCCGCATTTGGAGTGAAGAGCAACCAGAAGCCGTTCAAGAACTGCCCATGCATCCCGAAAAATGCACTGTTTGGTGTGGTTTCTACGCTGGTGGAATCATTGGACCGTATTTTTTCAAAGATGCTGTTGGACGCAACGTTACGGTTAATGGCGATCGCTATCGTTCGATGCTAACAAACTTTTTGTTGCCAAAAATGGAAGAACTGAACTTGGTTGACATGTGGTTTCAACAAGATGGCGCTACATGCCACACAGCTCGCGGTTCTATGGCCATTTTGAGGGAAAACTTCGGAGAACAATTCATCTCAAGAAATGGACCGGTAAGTTGGCCACCAAGATCATGCGATTTGACGCCTTTAGACTATTTTTTGTGGGGCTACGTCAAGTCTAAAGTCTACAGAGATAAGCCAGCAACTATTCCAGCTTTGGAAGACAACATTTCCGAAGAAATTCGGGCTATTCCGGCCGAAATGCTCGAAAAAGTTGCCCAAAATTGGACTTTACGAATGGACCACCTAAGACGCAGCTGCGGTCAACATTTAAATGAAATTATCTTCAAAAAGTAAATGTCATGGACCAATCTAACGTTTCAAATAAAGAACCGATCAGATTTTGCAAATTTTATGCGTTTTTTTTTAAAAAAAAGTTCTCAAGCTCTTAAAAAATCACCCTTTACTACCAGTTAATAACCTTCTATTTGTTATAGCTTCCAGATGTTCGGAGAAAAGCCAAAAGACGCTACCATGATAAGGAGCCTAAGTTACCAGCTCTCACCATGTCTGCGCCGAGTATCTGTAACCTCATGCGAGAAAAAGCAGGACATTCACAGAGGAAGTGCTCTGCGGTGTCCTCATCTTCTCCACAAGATTCACAGAGTGTGGTATCACTTAACCCTAACACGTTTAATGGTTGGCAAATCTTCTTATTGACGTTAGGGAGCTTAAGTTTGGTCTGTCTGCATCCAATGGAGGCATGCCATCTACGGTTGTGCTCTTCACAGATCCAATCGTTGATTGAAGCGCTCACTGCGGACGCTAGCAGACCAAGCGACGGTTTAGGTCCTGAGAAAGCTGTTTGAGATCCTTGCCTAGCAAGTTCATCGGTGATTTTATTTCCAGCTATTCCGTGATGGAACCCAAATGAGACTCAACGAAATTAATCTTCCGATCACATTCAGAGAGCTCTTGCATTCCTGGATCACTTTCGAAGTGGTAAGAGGGTTTAGAAGGGCCTTAGGCACAGCTTGGCTGTCGCTGCAAATAAAGATTCTCCTCCCCGTCCATTCATTGTTCGTAACGTGGCTCAAGGCCATTAGAATAGCATAAGCCTCCGCTTGGAAAACGGATGCGTATGATCCCAAAGATGTGTGCAGTCGTATGTCGTCGTTCTCCACAAAGGCACCAGCACCAGAACCCTCGTCGGTTTTGGAGCCATCTGTGAAGATACGATAATAGCTCTTTCCAGGCTCAGATTCTGGAGCGAACCACTCCTGAACCGAAGGAAAGTTGACTGAGTAATTTTGACGCCTTGGGGCTTAGGATCATCGTGTCAGACGGCATATCCATTAGACGTGAGTCAAAAGATATACTGCTTGCGAGCTTCTGAAAGCTCCAGTGCAAATTGTGCCAGGGACCACATCTCTTTAAACGAGAAATAGTCTTGAGAGTACACCCCATGATGTAGGTATCAAGGGAAGGAAGATTCAGCAGTGCGTCGATAGCAGCTCCCGGTGTGCTAGGGAAGGCCCCAGTAACACCAAGAAAAATTGTTCTTTGAAGTTTGGCAATCGAGGCAATAACGTATTTACGCGAGAGCTTATTCCCCTAAACAACTGACGCATAGGAGATGATTGGTCTTATCATAGCCGTATGGATCACTTTTCGGTGAAAGACCCCATGTCTTGCCAAAGGCTCCCTTACATTGCCAGAAGACTGACAGTCACTCCAAGATGTTTGACTTCATTTGAAAAGGGGATGTTGACGCCTTTAAGCGTAAATTGGGTCAGACCAGTAAACTTTCTACGTCTCGTGAAGAGGACAACCTTGGTTTTAAGAGGATTGACGGAGAGACCGTTTCTACTAATAGGTTTGTTCGTTGAAGCCCTAGGGTCGCCCTGGGGTCGCCATAAAGCGTTTTTTGAGAAACCCAAAGTCGCCCTGAATGTCAAATTGAGTGTTTTTTGAGCCCTAGGGTTGACCTAGGTTTTCCATAAACTCGCCTTAGCTTTTTGCTGTGGCGAGTTGAGAGCTGTCAAATGGCATGTATTTTTTTTGTAATGACAGGGATGTGTGGTGATTTGTGGTAGGGCGTTTTTTGAGGACTAGAAAACCGAGGTTTTTTGGCAACTCATAAGGGTTGTCAAGAAAACCTGGGTCAACCCTGGGGAAAGTTCAACGAACAGACCTACTATTGTTAGTTGTTTTGTAATTGAAATGCAAGGTTTAAGATTATAAAGCACAAAATTTAAGAAAGAAACGAATAAAATTATGGATGCATATGAAAAATTATAGGTGCGGATGAACATGTTCATAACGACTTCTGCACTCGGTGTCCTCCATCTCTATCAGACAAATCTGTGGCCACAAGCCTTAGCCACTTAATGGTGGAATTACATGCATCAGCAAGTGCAGATGAAGAAGGGAATTCATACCTGTCTGATAGAGAGGGAAGACGCTTTAAGTTATAGAATGCGGATGAAAAATTATGGGTGCAGCCATAATTCTATTCGTTTCTCTTTTCCATACACGTATTAAGCTGAATATAAAGCTGGGCCAGTGGATTTACTAACACCACTTTATTTTCGGATTTCAAACTGGTTTTGAAAGCCCTCTTGTTCTTTATTCCTCTATGGTTTATATCAAGAGAAGTAAGCGGATTCCCTCTTGTCTTTATAACTCTATGGATCAAACCAAGTCTGTGCAACTAGTCGTACAGTGTAAACTGTGCTAAAAAAATTCTAATACGTCAATTGAAAATAAACTCACCTCAAATATACTTCTTTCATACATTTTTCACCCCGTTCTGTTTCAGATCGCACGTAAAAAGTGCGGCAAGAGAAGTTTGCCCTCAAAGAATTGCTCCTCTGTGATAGACAGCAAAAGTGACGTTTGTATTTTGATTGTGTGTCTCGTGTAAGTCAGAGTTCAAAACTTCATTATTTTCCCGCCTAATTACTAGTAACTTTAATTTCATGATTTTTCTTCGAAAAACTGTTTTTAATTTGTAATCGAACGAACAAGTAAAATGAAAACTTCTCAAAACCTACCTGATTTAGAAGAGTTTTTGCGTGATGAGAGTTATTACATTAAATTGTTGGAAAATACAGAGTTATGGCGAAATATACCTCTCATAAACTACACACCCTTGCACGAGCTGAAAGATTTATCACTGGTGCGGTTCCGTGGCATGATACAGGACATGTTGGACCCAGAAATTTACTTGGAACAATATGAGGTTACAACAGGACATAGTGATGGCAACGGTAGATTACAAAATGGAAAGTACAGAGACTGCTTAGTGTTACAGCAAAACGAAAGTGTAAATTTTGATTCCAAAGACAACGTGCAGACCGAACGAAGAACAATATTTGTTGTATCTCTGCCTGGAATTAATGAATGGGCTTCTATATTTGAGAAATCCAATTGTTGCAAAGAATACTCTTTCGATTTAGCGACAAGCTCGACAAAAAATATGAAACGTTCAGTGCCTTCAGATACTGATTGCGAAATGATGGATGTAGATTCAAATTCATTTGAGGTAAAACACAATAAACGTCAGTGTAAATCGATTTCCACAGATAAACGCACATCATCGTTGTCTCCAGAATATCTTAACTCTCCTATTCCTGACCGACCAAGTAAAGCTTGCTTAGTAAAACTATACAACAACTTTGATTGTCATACACTGAACTCAATCATCGATGTAGTTGGCTTCTTGTCTGTTGATCCAGCTTTATGCTATGTCCGCACCTGAAGATAACCTGGGTTTCGTTCCAGGATGGTTTGATTTAACCAAGTAGTGTCCGCATATGCAAAAAAGTTTTGAGTTTATCTTTTCGTCTTAAGTTAGAAAGAGACAGATATAAAGTGTGAGCAGAACGTCAACAACGTATGAGAGAATTCATTCTCTCTCCACTCACTTCCACTCTCTTAAATGTCAAATTCAATGGAATATTGGAAATAGTGCATTCAGCGCCTTTGGTTTCGAGTAGGTTATCTCGAAACCCAGTGACTAAAAAGGTTTCATTTTGTATGGCAAACCACTTGGTTATCATGTTGGTTTGGGATTGTTTTCAGTTAAACAAGTTTAACTCTCAGGTGCGGACATAGCATTATGCTATGTCCGCACCTGAAGATAACCTGGGTTTCGTTCCAGGATGGTTTGAGTTAACCAAGTAGTGTCCGCATATGCAGAAAAGTTTTGAGTTTATCTTTTTGTCTTAAGTTAAAAAGAGACAGACATACAAGTGTGAGCAGAACGTCAACGACGTATGAGAGAATTCATTCTCTCTCCACTCACTTCCATTCTCTTAAATGTCAAATTCAATGGAATATTGGAAATAGTGCATTCAGCGCCTTTGGTTTCGAGTAGGTTATCTCGAAACCCAGTGACTAAAAAGGTTTCATTTTGTATGGCAAACCACTTGGTTATCATGTTGGTTTGGGATTGTTTTGAGTTAAACAAGTTTAACTCTCAGGTGCGGACATAGCATTAGATGCATCCACATGTGACCTAAATCTTGATGAGTTTCATCAAAATTTTGGGGAGCACCATGCACAAAATCCTCCGCCGTCGCTCATACCTCGTCTACATGCAGTGGTTTTACGCAAATTAGAACACAATAATCCACTACTTGATGTATCGATATGTGGATCACCACTGCCAACGTTTAATTTTGAGTCTGTTTACAAAGATCTAAAGATTCTTCTCACTCAATGCCTCCTTGGTGATGATTTGGCAGCAGAATATCTTCTAGCTCACCTGATATCAACAGTGTAAGTAAAGTATAAATTATGACTAATTCAGTTTAATAATTATTTGACTGAATAAAATTATAAACCAAGGGCTTGTATGGTCATGCATATCCTCACCAAGTACAAGCAACCGTCTCCTCACTTTTGAAAATATATTTACTTGTTATTATATTACCAAATAAACGTTTTTGCAAAAAAGAGAAGTCCAGTCGTTCAAATATCAAGTAATTAAATAAAATAATTTTAGGTACATTCGATCAGATCTTCATAGTCTAGGTAAATTCTCCCTTAACATTTGTAATCTACCGCAACAACTGCTACCCAGCTACACTCAAGAGCTTTACGAAATTCTGGAACTATTTCTGCCAGCCAGCCATTACTTACCAATGACACTAGACAACATGAACAATCTTCAATTTTTTCCGAAGTAAGTTTTTGACATCAATTTGTATACCCATTTATATTTATGTATGTATGTTTGTGGTGTTTTTAAAGGAAAGACTATCAAACAAGTAAACTTACATCAGGTATTCTCCAATTAGCCCCACATACACACATTGTGTTAGATGAGACCCGCTTGCAGCCTGGTAAGTTGGAAAACAATGGAGTGCAAGGAGTTCAATGTCTATCGCATTTCATTAAAACTCAACAAATTAAATGCAATTTCCAATTCTACGAAATCGATTACAACACAGATATTCCTGTGTTGACATTAAGCGAAGGCAGGAGTATGCTTCCGGTTGTTTAGTAAAACTTGTCTTGTAGTTTTCGTAACTAACTTCCTTTTCTTTACAGAGTGATTTTCTACTTCCTATAAAAGCTGATTCCGATTGCCTTCCTTTGATTGGAGAAACGTTGAAAGCAGCAAAACACTATGCTCAACCAAAACTGGATGCCATCCGACGGTACCTTACCGCTTCAAAAATATGTAAATTTGATATGAATGCAGATGATAGTGAGATGATTCAAACTGACTTTGTTGAAATGCGCAAGGCTAACCAGAAAGTCGGAGCAGAAGAGCTTCATCAACTTCTCGTACTCTCGCGACTACTAGGCATAGCCAATGGCAAGACTACATTAGACAAGAATATCTGGGAAAATGCTAAAAAAATGGAAGCAGTTCGAAGAAGTCGTTTAGAAGAAATGCCTAAGTCGAAAAGAAACTAATTTAACAACGTAAAATGTTAATTTTGAATGTAATAAAATATTTATTTATATAAAAAAAGAAATTCCAACATTTTTGAATCAGCTGATTTCTGGTAGAAATTTGGATTTGATTAAGGGGAGATATAGGTACAGTTTTTGGACAAAATAGTTGCCCTATCGGCGTAATTTATTGAAGAAACCTTTGCTGTTCGATTGGATAAAATTCCGATAGTAAGATTACGTGGTATTCGCAAATCTTTCGAGGATACCACGTCAAAATGGTTATTGTGATACAAATGTTGTAGGAATATTTTCTAAAATAATATTTTTATGTTCTGCCCATGTGCATAGTTCTCTACTATGAACCTTTTCGTATTCCTTGCTGATATTTGAAAAAAGACTCGAGATTTTCTAGATTTACATTATTTTCTTTTTCTCAAGATAAAGGACAATTGTTAAACAACGTGAATTAAATGGTCAATAATTGTGTCCGGTTAGCTTTTTGTTGTTGTTTACAAAACAAACCCAGTTATAGCTTACCAAAGGTATTACTAGGTATGGTATACATTTCCATCAAAGTTTTATGTTGGCTTTTTATTTTCATGTTCAAAAATTTCAGTATTACATTTAGTTGCAAGGAAAATCGAAAGTAATGAATTCCAATCGTTTGGAAACGGTAATTTAAATGTTTTCTGTTTTTAAAAAGTTGAAATTTTATATTTCACAGCTCTTGTCGAATGAATTTTTGTTACGTTATTGATTTATGGTTTTGTGGAGTTTTTTTTTTCAATCTGTTGAAACGAACCAAAAAAATGTTGGTCGCGACTATCAGACAGTTCGAGAGCTGTTGCAAAAGACGACCACCAACGTTTTAATTTCACTCCCAAACAGAAAACAAAAACAGTACTTTTGAAAGAGATAGAGCATGTCTCTGACCTAGAGGAACTCTTTTTTATTAATATTGCTTAAATTATTGTTATCTTATCAACTTTATAAGAGAAAAAATAAACTGTATCTATCTATCTATCTATCTATCTTAGCGGAACTCAAAAGGGTATCAGTGACGACATTAAGCAAGACGGGAAAAGCTATTGCTAATGTTCTTAGTCACGCCTCAACCCAGGAGTCGTCTGGAAATTCGAGAAGTAACTTCGTTCTGAAGAGTCGTCTGGAAATTCTAAGGAGTAACTACGTTCTGGACCACCAGATTGTAAAATTGTATAAACTAAATAGGTTCGGGGACATACTTCACATAGTCGATCGGAAAAGCAAGGGTCGAATACAAGACCTTGTTGTTTTGTGTTTTGTGCGGTAGAAGCAGGCACTCTGCTAATTATCGGACTGCTTGCGATACCAAACCATGAAAGAAAAAGTAAAAAAGTGCCTGAAGCGCGAAGACAACTAGCAAGACCGATTTCAAGGGTCGCCATTCCACAGGTCTCCTACGCCCAAATGGCATGCGAGCCGGTACAACCTGCGTCAAAGGCTGCTGCTGGAGAGTCAGAGATTATGGTCGCTCTGCGTGTCCTTCAGACAACAATCAGCGAATGGTCTCTTCAAATAAGTGAACAGACGCATAGATTTTGGATTGACGGGCGGAAATTATAGCTGTGAATGTAAATTCGCTTAATAGGGTTAAAAGAGCTACGTCCCGATGTATATATGGTAAGCGAAGCTATACTAAACCAGTATCACAAACTCGAATAACAATTGCATTATCGAAAGGAGTGACCGACCCAACTTGACTTTCATGGCTGGAGTTCCGATCTTCGACTTAAAATAAAAAATAAATAGGATGGCGCAACAGAACTTGGAGCCCCAGGGCCAAGCGCATTCCTCACAACCATACCTTGTGAGGGAATGAAGGGGACCTTTAATTTTCTGACGGTTCCGAACGGCTAATCGAAAAAGCGCTTTTGATGCCAATGAATTTACTAATGAAGGACTTGCCAATTCCTCGCGAAAGGCGATACAAATATTTTCGCCTCTGTTGGGATTCGATCCACGAACCTCTGGGTTAATAGCACACATGCTAACCATTACTCCACGGGTACCACAACGACTTGCATGAATTAATAGATTGGGGTTTTGTATTGATCTTTGACTTTGCATATCTATTGTACCCTCTGCTTCTTATTGGATGTCCTCAATTAAAGTTCTTGATCCAGATTAGTCTTTTTGGTAAAACTAAAGAACTAGGCTACGTTTAGGGATTTTAGTTCCCTTTCTTCTATGCAGTATGATCCTAGGCACTTTTTCCTTTGGTGTTTGAGAGCTTCGCAGTCTCCTAAGAAGTGGTCCGGTAATTTTTCCTGTTCGTTGCAGTGCCTGCATTGCTTATCGCCGTCTACTCCTAGTATTTCCTTTGCCTGCAATGTTTAGTTAGGAAACCAGCTAGTATTTTTACATTGTTCTTACTTAGGTTACAAAACATGATCATGGGATGCATATAATCATGTTTCGTAACAGAGCTCGAAACACTTTTTCGATGTCTAAGGATGAAGACAGTAGAAAACTATTTCCTTGTGGCTGGTGATAACAGTGCTCGACATAAAGATTTTGGAGATGATTAATCAAACCCAAGGGTTTTTTCGGTTTAAATCTCATGGGAACTTCGTTCAAACGGTATTGCAACTACATCCAACAAGAATTTGTCGAAAGTTGAGATCGACGGATACCTGCAACGTATGGAGGATGCGATCCGTAGTGCGAAGGACAGGACTATTCTTTAATATAAACAAAATGACACACCAAACATGTACAGAAATGCAACAACAGGAGCGTCCAAGATCGCTTCTCATGATTCTGAGAAGTGATAGCCACTTCTCGATTTGAAGTGAGAATCCACTGAAGAAGCACTAATACATGTTACTCAAATGTCTAATTCAAAATTTTCTCCAAGGAATATTTTTCGGTCCAACAGCACGAGTTTCCGGAATAAATAAAGGCCCTTATTGCATGTGTCGTTTGGCATCGAACATCGAAAATGAAATTTGGTATGCGTATTCTTATTGTTCGATACTTTCAATTTTGAATTCGGTCGTTATCGTCTGTATTTTTGCGTTCGACTATCACTGAAACTAGCTCAAATGTCAAGTTAAAGGATTTATTCACAATTAGTACTTTCTATATTCACAGTAACAGGAATCCTTGTCGATAGAGATACGCAATACCAAAAGGAAAAAATATCGAAGCTTTCGACCCTTGTCGCATCGAATGTTAGGCGACACTCGCAATAAGGGCCAAAATCTTTAGAAGAAGAGATACGATGCAGCAATTTGATTCCAAAACCAAACCGATTCTTATTCTGCTGAGCCAGTTAAACAATTAAAGTAAATAAGTAGAATCAAATTATATTACATCACTCGAATCAAAACAAATATTTTTTTTAAGTTCCAGTTGTAGAGCAAATCAACAGAAAACCTCGAAGGTTGTAAAAAAAAACAAAGACATTTATTAATCACAAAGAAAAAAAGATCAGTCAATTTGTAGCTAGGAAGGGAGAACTTCTCAAACCTACTCGTATTCCAAGATATTTTTATGGTAAAACAGAAGATATCTAAAAAAAAAAAAAAACCACATAAACAATGAAGATGTTAAAAATCTGTTAATGCATACCCTTCACTGTCCAGCACTTGATTCAGTGTAGCTGTGGTAATTATGTGATCGTCACATTTTACCCAAGTATCTTTGTGATGGCGCACATAGGCTGTGTAGTGCCCGGTGTCAATAGTCCCTACGTGGTTTACAACAGCATAGAGAGAATACCGGTAATCACCGTAAGGGTTATTCTTTTCTGACATAAAAGGTTTCATATCAAATTCGGCCGGAAATGAGATAAAAGTTGAAATTTTCTTGTCGAATAAACTGGAGTGCTCAAATCGCTTTAAATGAAAGCTAGCCACACTGGGCAACATTCGCAGTGAAAGTTGTTTAGTTGATTCTTGATAGCTTTTGCAGGTTGAACACTTAATTTTTGCATTTGAACCGAGATGTTCAGCACGCGTATAGCGTTCCAAGCAGTCAATTAAGTTCTTTGGGGATGTTCCTCCTTGAACTTCTCCTAGGTCTAGAGATATATCCCAAAAAGGATCAATAGTTGTTGAGACATTTTTGCATGCTTGACAAACAACGTCACTCTGCAACATTCCCGTGAATATTTGGTCTATAATGCACTTGCATTGAGTAGGACCCGTTTCATTACTATTAAACGTAGGGACTTTGTTTTTTTCTTCACTTTTTGAGCTAATGCAATGCAAGTGTAAGATCTCTAGTGTTGCGATAAAGAATTCGTGGGCGTCTTGTTGCTCATAGCCAGCCAAATGCTTAGCATGGTTCCAAATTAGATGTAACAAACGATGTAATGAAAGAGGTCCTCGAGATCCAGAATAAAACTCCTGTCGTTGTTAAATTAGTCACTCAGTACTTAAAATATGCCTGCATGACGCTTACCTGAAATAAGCGTGAAACCTCGCAAACCAAACACTTAAGTGAAGATTTAAGGTTACATTCATGTCGTTCGGATAAAAAATAATCACTCAACAAAGGAGTATGGATTAGAGCCTAAGAATGTGAGATTATTTACCGGATTCTAACCAGGTATGTAGGTACACCGGAAAACACTTACCTGGACTATGCAATTCATGAAACACGTTGAACCCAGGTTCATTAGGCCCCTTAAGCCGATTGTTTGATTGGCCTTGATCATTCTCCTTCTGGGATTACTTAATAACAGACTTATTTCAGTGGGAGTTGGTCTCCAAGATCTGTAGGTCAAGCTTTTTTGTAAATCTTTAGATTCGAGACGTCGGTTTTTGTCTTGAATTTCTCGATATCGCTGATCGTAAGTATAGTCTCTACAAGAATTGCAATACACTGCCCCATGTGATAATTCTAAAGCAAGGGAATGCTTAGAAGCTTTTAGATGGTCAGAAATGTGTGGACCTTTGCAACCAAAATAAATACAATGTAGACAGGCATAAATCTGCAATCCGAAACTGCCACATTCAAAGCAGGAACACGATAATGCCTTGAACAAATTTATATAAAAAAGTCAGTGTTTAAGGTTTAAAGATACCTTTTTATTTCGAGCGTCTTTAGAAATGCACGAAGAAAAGAAGGCGTCCACTACGCTAAATGTATCCAGTCCGCATTCTTTGACGTACAATTGAAAGTGTCGGCATCCCGTTTCCGACATTTTGCGTGTTTTCAATAGTGATTATTTTTTGATTTTTGATAGAATTTGTTAGGAAATTAATTACATTTATCATTAGATTGTAGATTTTTAATTTGGTAATTGTGTAGGTCACAGAGGAAATACAACAAGAGAGTAAACCACACACACACAACGGCATCTGTCATTAAGCTGATTTTACAAACCCCACTTTATTTTCAGATTTCAAAAGCCAGTTATAATACGGTGCACTGCGCATTGGTAGAACACCATAAGTGAAAAAGGGAATGAAAGCTCCAAAAGCTGAGACAGACAATCATTGAGCCGTAAAACATTCAGACTTTCTGTATGCTGCGTGTTTCGTATATTTTCTTTTGAACCCTCATCCCGTCAGTCTCGCATTTACAGTCAGATGTTTTTCGGTTGCGTGTTTCTTAACACTTCTCTTTCATTTTTTGTTCTCACCCACAGAGTCAAAGTGTGAAAATAATCAAAGAAGCTCAGCTGCATTATTTATAAATCCATAAAAAAAAAAATTACTAATTTTTCTTCCGCATCCCATAACTAGACGTACGCACTTGGTGTCTTACCTCTCTATCGGACAAGTATGAATTTTACATGTTGTGACTATTTACTTTTTTCATTTGCACATGCAGATGCATGTAAATCCACCATTAAGAGCTATGACGAATAAAGAACATGATTGAAAATCATTACTTCTCTTGTTCGCAACTTTTATTTGCTTACATTGTTGTTTTTGTAACACGAGAATTATCAGTGATACACGTATTCGGCTGAATATAAAGTTGTTTCAATAAATTCACTAAACCACTTTATTTTCGGATTTCCAATGATTTTGAATAAAGTGAAGTTTGTAGAATCGGTTTAAGGACAGATGCCGTTGTGTGTGTGGTTTGCCCTCTTGTTGTGTTTCCTCTGTGATTAAAAGGTTGATCCTTTTGAAAATTTGAATCTGCTAATTGATCCAAAAATTGTACAGTGTGAACTCCACTAATCGCAAGTAGTCGAAAAGACCATTTTAACAGATTTGGATCCAAAAAGATTGATTTTTTTTTACCAATGGAAAATCACATTAATTGATTTTTAAGTAATTTGTAAAAAAGGACAATTCTTAATTTTTGACATTTCAGGCCGTTGTTGCGTTGTGCCCGAGTTTAAAGTTTTGAACTGATCCTTCCTTCAAAATTCAAATTTAACTAGCAAATTTTTCTCAGGTGGATAGTGCTTTTAGTTTTTATGAGTTTCTATTTTCCTAACATAATATTATTTGTTTTTGAAGCATAATGAATTCATTAGACAACGATTCTCGCACAACACCACTTCGCTACAAACATCGTTCGCCCGTAATAAATTTTTTTAGTAAAAACAGAAAGACGCTTCTTAGCAAAAGTAACAATGGGCTAAGTGCAAATTTGATGACCCATGGATACCACTCCAAGAAACTTAAGGAAACAAACAGTTTTGATGTATTCCCTGTTGTTACAACTCCTCCAGCTAAACGTTTTTCCAAAATTGTGAATCCATTCGAAGCTGCCCTGACAGATCGGCTGCATTTGCCACTTATAGAAAGGTAATTTGTAAGAGTGGCTTTGTTCATAATATAATAATAATTTTCTTTTAGTAGTCCGACATTATTCCAGCGTCCATCGACGCCGCAGCATTCTTCAACACAATTTACTTGGACCATTGACGACGTTTCTTCTCTTCAACCAGCGAATGTCGAACCATACGAAACACAATTTCAAGATTCTCCGGATCCCGAGCTTGAGGCTAAAGCCCAATCAGCTATTAGCTCATACTTCAAAGAGCAACAAATAGTTCCTAGTCCAATTGATTGTTCATTGCGAAACCAACGCATCATTTTATCCGAAACTAACACTCCAATTTGTAAGCCCGGCCGCAGAATACGGAATAATGCTACACAAACAGTTTTGTCGCTACCACATACTTTACCAAAAGACTTGGAAGATGCCTTAGCACCGTACTTTACATTTAACGAATGCCAGCAGAGCACAAGTAACTTTGCAGATTCTTATATTAGCGCTATAGAACACGATCTCAGAGATGCTTCACTAAGGCGCAAATTGTTTGACCACCAAGGCGTTTCCTGCATGGGTGATGAAACGTTCGGAGATGCAGAAAGTGGTTTACTTACAGTAGCAAGTCCGCCACCGCAATCTCCAGAACTGGTCAAATCTAAAATATCAATACCTGATGAAGCCTTTTTTAAGTCAAGACTGTCTGGTCCATTGGACAAAAGCTCTTTTGGTTCCCTTTCACCGATTGCTCAAAATTCATCTTCAACAAATAGTGAACGGAATTCTTGTACTATCAATTGTAAAAGTGGTGGTGTTTCATCGGTCTCACCTCCTTTGAATCGCTTATATAATAGCTACAGATTGCCAAAAGTCGATGATTATGCCAGTCCTTTGTACAAAAAGTCACCAATGTGTCGTTTCGTGACACCTGAGCGTAGTAGCTTAACACAAAGAAGTTCTTCACCTTATCGTGCTGTAAAAGAAATGTCGAGCGACTGTGTTTGTAACATTCAAATAAGTGGACTACTCGTTGATACCGCAAAAAGATCGCGCACATCTGCTGAGTTTGATTTGTTCGCTGACGATACCCAAGACGTCGAGGAAGACGAAATGCAAGTTAGCCAATTATCTGCAATAAGCAACATCTCATCAGAATCGGACACACCGCGCTGCAAACGCCGTTTGGCCAGCCGCAAAAACCTTTCACAATCATTTTCAAATCAATATGCGTCAAACAATGATGAAAATGCGAGTGACTATGAGCAAGATGGTTTCAACGATGGTAATAAAATTTATGTTCCAATTCAAAACAGCTGCAATGTGGATACTAAAACTACAGCAAAAATCTCTAATAATTCTGTGCTTTATCGCACCGATAGTGGATTCAATGAAATGACGACGAGCAGTTCGCAATTTGATATTAAACCCAGGTTTATGCTAACAGGAGAGGAGGAGACTGCCAACACGAACGCATTGAACGTTTCAAGAGGTGATGCAGATGTAAGCATGATTTGCTGCTCAACGCCATCCAAACACACTGTCATTTCTTTATAAGACGTCATTAGACTTAATTTAGAACAATGTTTTGAGTTATTGATTGCAATATTCAATTTTAACATGTGTCATATATACAATAAAAATTTTACACGTTGGAAAACTTACAATGCACACTTTTTTTTATTAAATTTATAATCATTACATAGTACGAAAGAAAGTCGGTTGGGCTGTGTGTCTGTATGCTTAGATCTTTTAAGCCACGCAACGGATATAGATGGGTTTTTTTAATAGAAAGATTGATCCAGGAGGAAGGTTTATATTTATGTCATTCCCATATTCCTACGGAACCGGGAATATACACGATTTTAAAATTCAAAATCAGATTGCTATTCATTCCCATGTTCCAAAGGGAACGGGAACGGCAACGTTAACCACAACTAAGTGTTTGTATTATAAATGCTCCATAGCTGATTAACTATCAGCTATGGATCAGGATCAGTTACAGAAATGTACGTAATAATTACAAAAATAAATTATTTCAAACAAAGAGGAACTACATATATATGTAACAAAATTGAATCTTGTCATAATCAAAAAGAGATGTGGAAAACAATCAAAAAATTTGTCTTAAACGAAAAAGTCAGTGAAATTGGTGAAGTGTACTTCGGTGATAAATTGGAATCTGAAAACTCTGTGATCGCTAATGAATTCAATTCATACTTTGTTGAAAGTATAAATGCGATAAATAACTCTATACCCGTTGTAAATCAGGCACAAGTCGACTTACCTGAATCACAAAATGTTTTTAAATTTCGTGAAATAAATTTTGGTGAGTTAAGAACAATATGTAAAAAAATCAATACTAAAAATGCTTTGAAACTGAACATTAACATAATACTAGATTGTTTTGATATAATTGGTCCAATAATATTAAAAATTGTGAATGAGTCCTTTAAGAAGGGCATGTTTCCTAACAACTTAAAGGAGTCTATTGTAATCCCAATTCCTAAACAGCCCGATGCGAAGGAGTGTGATAAATTCCGTCCAATAAATATGATGCCAATATTAGAAAAAATAGTTGAAAAGTGCGCCTACGAACAGTTTTATAAATACGTTTGTGATACTAACTTATTGATGGAAAATCAGTCCGGTTTCCGACAAAATCATTCCTGTGAAACATCATTAAACTGGTTGATACTAAACATGAAAGAAGAAATACACGGTGGCAACAAAATTATTGCAATGTTCTTAGATTTCCAAAGGGCATTTGAAACAGTGGATCGCAATATACTGTTAAGTAAATTATGTAAATACGGTGTGAAAGGTATTGAATTCGATTAGTTCAAATCTTACTTATCTGAAAGAACCCAAAAAACCTGTGTTAATAATTCAAAATCGCACGCGATTGAAACTTGTTTTGGTGTACCGCAAGGCACTATACTTGGCCCCTTATTGTTTTTAATATATATAAACGATATCTGTAAAGTTTTAAAAACTTCCAAAATATCTTTGTTTGCCGATGACGCTCTATTGTTCGTAAGTGGAAAAACTATATTTGAACTATTGAACCATATCAACGAAGATTTGCTGAACCTGTGTACGTGGTTAAAATTGAACAAACTGAAGATCAATGTTAGTAAAACTAAATGCATGGTGTTAAACAGCGATGACACGATCAATATAACAATTGAGGGTAACATTATTGAACAAGTAAATGAAATTAAGTATTTAGGAGTTATATTAGACAGTAAACTAAATTTTAAAACCCATATGAACTATGTAACAAAGAAAGTGTCGAAAAAAATTGGTTTTCTCAAAAGAATACGCAAAAATATAACAACAATTTGTGCTGTGAATATTTACAATACAATTATAAAGCCTCACTTTGAATTTTGTTCAACGATTCTATTTTTAGGTAATAATGAGCAAATAAACCAAATGCAAGTATTACAAAACAAAGCTATGCGAACTATTCTTAAATGTAATATTTATACACCAATTAGATGGATGCTGTCGTGTTTGAAATGGTTAAACATTAAGCAAAGAATAATGTTCAACACACTTATGTTTGTGTTTAAAATGAAAAACAATTTAGTACCTGAATATTTAACTTCAAATTTAACGTATGTAGGTGAAAGTCAGCCTTACAACTTAAGATCAAATAATGATTTTAGACTCCAATTGTATAGAAACTCAAGAACTCAAAATATGATTAATTATCGTGGACTTAGATTGTTTAATGAATTGCCTAGTGAAATAAAGAATGAAAGTTCCTTAACTAGATTTAAAAAGCTACTAATAGCGCATATAAGAAACACAATAATTGTTTAAATATTGTATCTATTATACATATTAGTTTTCGAGAATTGTACATTTGTAAACTTATTTATATATTTATATATTAATTTAAATGAATTATAATAGTAAAAATCTACTAAATAAAATTTACATACAACTGTAGTCAGTTCCGTATGTTACTATTCAACTCTATCAGTTTTAACATCATTCTGAACCACTTTCAGTTTTTGGCTAGTTTTTCTGATACATATCTGATAATTGGCCATGGAACATAGAACAATCCAAAACCGGGAAGTTTGCAGACGCATTCTGAGGTCAACGTGGCATAGCGGATCAATAGTGTGAAGTATAGTTAAGTGGGAGAGCTGCGATCCCTTCGAGATCACTTGCTCGTAACGTCAAAAAGGAGAACGAAAAGGACATAATCTGGGTTAATTTCTTTAATTAAAAAAAAAAAAAAAATTCACGTTTTTAAAATGGCTGTTGCAGTATTTTCGAAATGCGAAATGATTGTTATTCCTTTCTTCTTCATGTAAACAAGGGCCCTTATTGCGAGTGTCGTCTAACATTCGATGCGACAAGGGTCGAAAGCTTCGATAAATGTTCCTTTTGGTATTGGGTATCTCTATCGCCAAGGATTCCTGTTACTGTGAATAATGAAAGTTGTCATTGTGAATAAATCCTATAATTTAACATTTGAGTTAGTTCCGTGATAGTCGAAAGCAAAAATACAGACGACAACGACCGAATTTAAACTTGAAAGTATCGAACAATAAGAATACGCAATACCAAATTTCATTTTCGACGGTCGACTATCGACAACCGTCGTTTATCGGCAACCAAACGACACTCGCAATAAAGGCCAAGGTCTTTAACTTTCCGGAATTCTGAGTGCGAAATAATCGTTTTCCTGTTTTGAAAGTTATACACTATCAGTATTTACATATATTTTGCCCTAAATGAAAGATATTTGTAAACATACATAATATGGGCAATGTGTCCTCACCGATTGTCTCTGAAAGCAAAGTAGTTGAAACAGCAAATAAATCTCACCATCGGAATTCTGTCATATAGAATTTTTTTCCGATCGGTTCAACTCTCTGTTCCAACTCTCCCATAGGCGACCAGCCTATATGGTACGAG
Source organism: Melanostoma scalare (assembly GCA_949752695.1). Classification (NCBI taxonomy): domain Eukaryota; kingdom Metazoa; phylum Arthropoda; class Insecta; order Diptera; family Syrphidae; genus Melanostoma; species Melanostoma scalare. The sequence goes on from OX456984.1 coordinate 281,312,797, forward strand.
GTGTTATTTTTTATTTTTGTTATTCAGCCTTATTATGAGTTTCATGTGAAGAGCATTCCCCTCGAAAAGATCCCATTTCACTTTTCCCTTATTATGAGTTTCGGGGGAACATTTTTCCATGTTCGAAAAAATTCCCTTATTATGTGCTGTTTTTCACCGTGTAATGTGAAAACGTTGAGAGCAATTTATTTCACTTATTTTTGTGAGGCGAATAAGTGAACAACAAAAGCGGAAAAAAGTATAGTGGAATTTTGTAGAAGGGAAACTCATAATAGCATTTAAAATTCCGGGCGAACAAAAATGTTCCTGGCGAAAAGCTGTTCACGTGGAACTCATAATAGGGCTGATTATTTATACGGTACCCACTCTCTTTTCAAACTTCTATCCATAACCCGAAATTGGCACGTTAAAACATTAAAGACCATTTCTCGTTCGTTTTAAATGGTCTCCCCATTTTTAAGTTGTTTGTTGTATTTCATGAATAGCCAGGTGCATCAGCAGCTGGACAGAAATTTCTTGCAACTCTTTACACATGGCGTCGGTGCTTTTTACTTAGATTTGAGGGCACTTCTTTTTCGACTTCCTTCTTGCCAATTCTCTATTCCGCTTCGGGGTGAGTCACACTCATTTTAAAAGGTACTATGACCATGCTCTAAAAGCCGCTTCTTATTATATCGTTTCCATTTAACGAAAAGAAGCGTTCAGAAGCGTTTGAGAGCGTTCTCAAACAGTGCCATTTCCTCAATAAACATTTTTATTGAGCGTTAGGGGTTTCACTGAAACAACGACAGCTAGTTAAACTAAGCAGAAACCTGTGTGTTCCATTGGTTTTGAAAATGAATGCTACACGGAGTTAAAAAAATGGAAACCTATCTTTTATGTTGTCATTCCTCCGCCATGTTTTTGTGTACCTTTGAAACCCTGAGCAATGATTTGGCCTTTTCTAAGTAAGTTTATTGTAGGCAATCCATTGTGCTGTACTGCAGATCTTTCAGACTCTTTTAATGGTGTTACACAGATATATCTGCATACTAAAAAATTATACCATTTGATTCTTCTAGCAGCCCTTTTTTCAATCTATTTTTCAAAACCAATACAACTCCTTTTATTTAAATCAACGCTGAACTGTTAGTCGAACAAGATTTCCAAGTCTTTCAACTTCTAATTCTGTTTGGGTTACCAGGCATGGTTTAGCAAGTTTAATAAATTCAATCACGAATATTTTACATAGTTTAAAGTTAAATACCTCCACGAAAGCCAAAACCTATCACTCGCAATTGAAATAATACAGATAGCAAGGTTTTTTTAATTTGTTTGTCGGTGTAAATAAAAGATCTATCAATATATCATGTACATATGTTTGATTTGTTTACTTTTTATTTTATATAATTTTTAATATATATGTGTTTCTATACACATATATATACGGCTAAATAAAATTTATGATTCTAGATTTATAACTTAATTAGCACGGATAATTGCATCTTTTTGCACAACTCTTCTTTGGATGATAAAATAATAATAAAAAAAAAAGAAGACACAAAATGTTTTGTTTGTTTAAAGCAAAAATCCGCTTATTTAGAAGAATATATCATGAATGTGTTATGAGACTCGATAGCAAATCACGTTGTTGCATTATTATTTTCGGCGTTGTTCTCATGAAAATTAGCTCCGTTAACAATAAAAGATGTACCCAACCCGTAAAGGTGGCCACAGTATTTAGCGTTGTCAATGTTATCCTCGAAAAACATCTACAGAAATAGAAAAAAAAAAAAAAACAAATATGAAGAATCGGATAGTGCCATTAGAGTATGAATCGGATTATGAGAAATAGAGGAAAAAAAATGAAAATCAAATTATTATTGGGTTCATTTTGTTTAATTTAATAAATTCATTATTAACTCAATGAACAAGAAGTATGTTCGTATAACAAATAACAAATGGGGTGAATGCTTAAGAATTCAAAATTCACCAGTAACAATGAAATAAAATCACAATGAGAATAAAAGGATACAAAATAAGAAGAAAGTTAGTATGATATATGAGTATCTGTGATGGATGATCTCTCATTATGCTTCGAAAACAACAGAAACAAATTCGATAACATGATCAAAATATGGTGGAGTGAGTTCAATACTAAAGTTTTTATCATTTGATGATAGTTTTTGTACCTCGCGCATTTTAAAGAATGCCATTCCGGTCAGGAGTGCATCAGACCCTGCCTGATGCTGTGGTCCAACGCGTCGCAGTTCAAGTTGATCAGCAACTTCTTGCAAACCACCCTTGAGGTTTTTGCAAGATTTCATTAGATATTTGATGTCGTAAATATTTGGGAAATAAAGGCGCAAGAGTTCAAAAAATTCGCTTTCATCAGCTGGCAAGTTTTGGTCTGTAAGAAGTTTGAGCAGGTAGCCAAAATCGTAACCAGAATGGAAACATAACCACTTGATGTTATCCACTAAAACAATGCCTGACGACATAAGAAGCTCGGCAAAGTCTAACGGATCAATGCCATCTTCCTCATGTTTTTTAAATTGAATTCCAGAGTTCTGCAACAAATCGATCGAGTCTTGAGCATACATGTCTTCTCTGGAAAAAAGAAGCGGCTACTTTTTTGTATATGTAAGTAATAAAAAATTTCGAACTTACGATAGATTAAATTTAAAGTTGAACTGCCAAGTTGAATATCCTGGTGGTGTTTTACCCTCGTCGTCCATAAAAGTAAGACCAAGTTGAATAATGCGGAGCAGATCGACGTTACATCGTAGGAGCTGATAGTGGTAATCGGCTGTAGAGCGAAATTCCCCTACCGGACGTGCAACAACTCCTGGAAACTCAGTGTCCATGGCTACATAATGATACTTTTGCACAACTTTCCGTATGGTGCGGAATTCATCTTCAAGATTGTGCTTCCAAACATCCCGAATGCCGCACTCTTCATTACTTGGTATACTAACCGTGTGTGAAGAATGTCCGCTGCCACCACTTATTGCTGAAGGCATTGCCTGTAAACAAATAATCAAACATTCAGACTTTCAGCAAATTTCTAGTGAGCATTCGCTAAGCTTTTAAACATTTCGTGCTTGGGAAGTAGTGTTCATGATCTAAAATATCTCCATTAACTTTTCGGAATTATGGAATTTCGGATTGTAATAAAAATAACTAAACCGCAGAAAGGTGTTCATTGTTTGCCAATTAGTGGTAAAAAAAAAACTATACAAACAAAAAATGTTTAACATCAAAAAGTTCTTTCATCACAGTCTTGTAGGTATTAGGCTAAGATTTAACTCAGCTATTTCATACAATTAACTTTTTACGTTTCATTTTAAAACTGAATTGTATTACTATTATGTATTAATTAAAAGCGTTTGAAGATATTGTTGAAATAAAGATTTAAAAAAAAAAATCAAAACTCTTTAAAAAAAAATGAAACTGAACTGTGTTTGCAAGGAATTGTAGCGGCAATGGTACAACAACAAATCAAGAATAATACAAAATTATTTACTTACATCAGTTGTTGAATTAGTGGTTACTTCACTGGCTTCAGCCACGGTGCTGTCAGCCGCTGAGTAGTCAGATTTTCTTTTCAGAAAATGAGCACGCAATCGAATGAGATTCTTTTATTTTTATTGTTTAATTGAAATTTGTATGTACAATGCAAATTCATACAGAAGAATTACAGTGCTACACGCTTTACTGATAGTGTGTGCCTGAGTAAAGTATACTTTATCTTATTATTTTCCAAATTTCCTTTATAATGTTTCGAATGCAGCAGCTATTTGCTATCAATTCATTTGTCGTTTAAGTCCTGTGGATAGTTTCAATTTATTGCAAAAAGCAATATTCTTAAAATGATTCCAAAGAGGAGTATAAATAAAGTTTTCTCTTAAGCATACGAAAAACGAAAATGCAGATTTTTTTGTTTCTTCTTACCCATTTCATATTGTTGTTGAATTTTAGAGGCTTTTTGCTGCTAAATAACTTCTTTTGTTAGAAAATTACTTATAAGCAGCTTTTCGAAGGTGAAGTAATATATCCTAACACAATTATTTTGACTTAACGCTACCACAAAAATGATTCTCAAAATTTAGATCTTTCTGCATCGCTACCCCTACACCCTTCACCAAGTATTTTACAATGTTCTTTAATGCAAAATAGAACGTCAGAAACTCGAAATACTTTTGGCGTAACCAGAAAAAGCAAACGAAAATATCATGAGATATTTCATATCACACAGGAGAAGCCTCACACACACAATTGGGACTCATCAAATAGTGTCTCGCTCTATCTGCCGGGGTGATTTGGAACTATACTCAGAACATAACGTTGTTTTCAAGTCAAGGTTCTTTTCAATGACATACTAAATAGATATGGACTGCCAGTTGGCCATTTCAAAGTGAAGCTCGTTCAGCTAGCGCCTTTGGTGCGTTATGGGATGTTCTTGAACTAAAATTTGAGACCAGCCGCCTCCGCCCAGCTTTGAATAAACAACAAAAAGTCATAAACCTGAAACAAATGTGACTGTGGCCACTGCTTCTATGTGCTAAAAAGAGGCGTCTATTAGAACTGATAAACTTTTTGGCTACGTTGGAACTTACAATTTTGGCCGCTAGTTTACACCAATGGCGCTGTGTAACCGGCTTCAAAAACCTTACCAGTCATTGACGTAATAGGTATGGACTCTGTTTAGACTGGCGCAAGTCAACCGAGCAATTTTGATATTCCGCCACCCCGTCGTGCTCAGACTGAAACTAATGTCGATTTCCACTGGTAATCCGGAAAAACTCTCCGATCCGGGATCCCAAAGTAAACACTTTTATTTGTTTTGAAGTTTCGTTGCTTGTTTTGTGTATCGGTGTGAAACGTCAAGCGCTATTTTCAGTGCGCAGTTTCAGTGTGTGAGTGCTTCTGGCTTCGCTTCCTTCTTCAAATCAAGAATCAAATTTCTCTTCTTGCGAGGAGAGGAACTGTGATGCCAATGGAATGGTTTGAAAAGCGTTCAGAAGGCTTCCCAACGACCAATGGAAATCGACATAAATGTGAACGCGATGGATTTATTTTGACGGTTATTTTGCCTTCAGATTTGGGAAAAAAAACTGAAAAAATAATTTATTTTTTTTTGTATTTTTGCTTCAGGAACAAGAAAAAGAACATTAGGTTTGTTCGTTGAAGCCCTGGGGTTGCCATAGGGTCGCCACAAAGCGTTTTTTGAGAAACCTCAATTCGCCCTAAATGTCAAATTGAGTGTTTTTTGAGCCATAGGTTTTCCCCAAACTCGCCCTAGCTTTTTGCTGTGGCGATTTGAGGGCTGTCAAATGGCATGTATTTTTTTTTTAATGACAGGGATGTGTGGTGATTTGTGGTGTAGTGTTTTTTGAGGACTGCAAAACCCAGGTTTTTTTGACAACTCATAGGGTTGTCAAGAAAACCTGGTTCAGCCCTGGGGAAAGTTCAACGAACAAACCTATTTATTTTCCAAACAACAGCGTCTTTACTCGGGGGAAAAAAACACAAGTGTCACAACAAAGAAATGTCAAAACTCAATCAAGAAAATTTTAAATTTTTTAAAAACTCCGGCGCGAAACCACGCTAGTAACCAACTTTATGAAGGGTTCATTCGACAGTGGCGCTTTAGTTTTGAGTGGTATTTTTATGTAGCTACCAATTTGACAGTAAACGTCACGCTTTATTTGAGAAGAAAGCACCTTTTTCAGATGGAGTTTTCTTAATTTTTTCACAGCTTCAGCTAATTTTTCTATTTTACATGCGGAATGATAATAATCTTTGCCCTTTCAACTCATAATACCATAACTGCCCTGACTAAACTAGTGTCAGATATTCAATGGAACAAAGCTTAAAGCAGTGTACAGGTGCATGTCTGGTTGACTTGGGGAAGGCACTCGATACCGTTTGCTTTGACGGTCTTTTCTATAAGTTGTGCCCCTGTTCTGTAACTATCGCCTCGATAAAAGCAGGCGATAAACGGTGGAAAATGGAACAAAATCCTACTAAATTCATAGAATTTCGTTCCATTTTCCACCGTTTATCGCCAAGGCGATAGTTACAGAACAGGGGCATTGGTCAGATATTATGTACACTAGCGTACTAGGTCAGATCATTGACATATTATATATGGACTGCTAGTTGGCTCCTTAAAAGTGAAGCCAGCGATAAGCGACAGTGCTGCATCTTGGTTCAACTGGTTGTCGAATCTAGAACTAAACTAACACTTGTGTTTTTCGAGTTGTCAAACTGGCAGATGTTGTTTTGTCTTTTTTTGTTATTCTCGTGAAAGCATAAGTGTTTTTATTGTTGTTTGCACAGCAAACTTTTAGATGGCACCTAATTCTTGGGAAAAAATTGTAATGTTGCCGTAAATGGCGGACAGGGGAACCAAGAGGGCTAGTGTCGCTTGGCTTCAAAATCTTTGCCAGTCTTATATGGAGATTACACTCAACTAGCAGTCCATATATAATATGTCAATGGGTCAGATATTATGTACACTAGTGTACCTATAGCGAATAGCGTACGCCAACTATCTTATTATGTACAGAACAGGTCCAAAGATCGAAGTCATCAGAATTCTCCTGCAGCGTGACTTTGATCAGATTCAGCAACATAGTGATGAATAGCCCTGTTCACACTGTACAATTAGTTGGACAGACTTAGGTTTGAACGAACAATGCTTGATAGTGTGAACCCTTCATACGACCGCTTGTCCAACTTGTTGGATGGTTCTCAAAAATTTTTGAAAATCTAGAAGTTGGACGGATTGGAAGGGTATGTGACATAAAGTTGGACGACAAGCTTGATAAGTGTGAACGAAAACTACATCAGACCATCCTCTTCTTCAAACGAAGTCTGTCCAACTAATTGTACAGTGTGAACAGGGCTATTCATAAGCTCTAATAGAAGTTGAAAATCAACATTCAGATATCGGTAACAATTGCGTTTAGAACCCTGCTCGCTATTGTCTCCTGAGATACGAGAACTGGCGAAGTCTGGTGTTCGTTGGTCTACATGGCCACCCACTGCCAAACAAAGTAGTAGTCAAATACCTTGGCACTTGGCCAGATTAGTATCTATATACTTTAACAAACATAAGGATGTGATTCTGGCCAGTGCTGTTTTAGAGCAGACAACTTGATAGCAGATGAAAGTGATATGCTACATGGGCCTCAAAAGGCCAATGATTGTCTACGGCTGATCGGTGTGGTTCGGGTGCTTGAGAGACAGTGTCTGCATAACTGTCTTGGACTGATGATTGACTCGAAGTAACACTGCAAGAGCGAAGACTTCGACCAATAGCTTGATATTTTGGGCTTTATACTCCAATTCGGAATACATTGATAAATCGCGTGAATATTTCCCACCGGAAGCTTGCTCTATTTCGATATGGAAGAGATATGAAATGATGACTTTTGGTGGTTGTCTAAGGCACACAGCTCTGAAAACGTAGTCATGATGTTGATGGCCCGTCCTTAATGACTGGCTTACACAGTTTTAGTGTGCAAGGCTTAGGCAGTGTGCCTAACAGGACAAAACAAAACACTAAAAATTGAAAAATACAAAAATAAAAAAACACAAAAACTTAAAAAAAATTACAACAATAAAAAAAACTCTTGTGGCTGCTTCAGTTTCAATAGCGCAAATTTATAGTCATCGCATTTTTAAGAGAAAGTGCCAGTTCTGGCTAACATCACTCTAACTTTAAAATGGGGTTGTTAAATACAAACAATTTATAAACACCACTCTAACGAGTGACAACTATCAAATGAACTTCATTAAAGTGAATGTGAACAGTACCAAAAATTTGACAGCTTAGTAATTTAAGTGAAGTAACAGACCTACAAAGCAAAAAAAAAATGATTACACGAAAATGTGTATTGAAAGCTTTGTTTTACGACCAGCACGAACTAACGCTGTGAAGAGATATGACGTTGGAAAGCTACAATCGCAAGAGATTGCCAATGCCTTTTCCAATCGAGTGTCCCTTCAAATATCCTTGAATCCCATGCCACCAGCATTAAGCATTGAAGACCAGTGGCCAAGAAGCCATCAGAACCGCTGCCTCTGAGGTTCTGGGTTTCACTCGGTCACCAAAACGAAACCCATGGTTCGATGAAGAATGCAGGCAGGCAAATGCAGCCAAACACAAAGCATGACAAATGCTGATGCAACAACGAACAAGGGCTGCTTACGATCAGTATAACGAGATCTACAAGCAGAAAAGAAGGGAAGAACACCGACTTCTCAAAAAGAAAAAGAAGCAGCATGAGAAGCGCTCGTTTGAGGAAATAGAGAGGTGCCATGACAGGAACGAGATTCGGAAGTTTTACGAAAAGGTAAAAAGATCCTGCCAGGGTGGCAAACCACGAACTCAAGCCTGTAAAGACCAGCAGGGAAACATAGTTAAAGAGTCACAGTCGCTACTGAGGATCTGGAAAGATCATTTCTGCAGACTGCTTAACGGCGAAAAGAACACAAATTCCGCTGTCAGGCAGATTGCCCCATTCAGCTTGGACGATGATAAAGAATACCGTCCTCCCAACCTAGAGGAAGTTAAGCTTGCCATTGGCAAACTTAAATCAAATAAGACTGCAGGTGCAGATGGCCTTGATGCCGAACTCTTCAAGGCAGCTGGAGACCAGTTGGAATGGAGCATGCACCAGCTGATCTGCATGATATGGTCGGAAGAAAGCATACCCGATGAATGGAACCTCAGTATCGTATGCCCGATCCTAAAGAAGGGAGACCTTCACAATTGCGCCAATTACAGAGGGATAAGCCTCCTTAACGTCGCTTATAAGATCTTGTCTGCTGTAATATGTGAACGTCTGAAACCCCACGTCAACAACTTGATAGGTCCTTATCAATGTGGTTTTAGACCAGAGAAGTCCACAATAGACCCAATTTTCCCAAAAGTCTGTACAATTACTCGCCAAAGCAGACGATAAAGACGTAATGGGAAGAAAAAAGCGTGATGTCATAGGTGCTTTTGCGAGTATTGAAACAGAAGCGGCAAAAATGGGTTTGATGGTTAATGAGGGCAAAACGAAGTATATGCTGTCATCAAACAGGGACACAGAACATCGACGAATTGGACAAATCGTCACAATAGACAGACATAACTTCGAGGTAGTACAGGACTTCGTCTACCTAGGATCCGCTGTAGACACGGACAACAACATCAGTGCGGAGATCAAACGGAGAATAACTCTTGCCAACCGTTGCTTCTTTGGGTTAAGAAGGCAATTGAGAAACAAAACCCTCTCTAGAAAAACCAAGGTGACCTTGTATAAGACCTTGATCATCCCAGTCCTGCTTTACGGAGCGGAAGCATGGACTTTACCGAAAGCGGATGAGGAAACCCTTGGTCGTTTCGAAAGAAAAATTCTCCGAATGATCTTTGGTCCCGTATGCGAAGACAATGTGTGGAGAAGAAGATACAACAACGAGCTGTATGAGCTGTACCGCGACATGGGCATAGCCAGAAGAGTACGCATCGCGAGGCTACGATGGTTGGGTCATGTAGAGCGGATGGACCCAAACGCTCCGGCTCGACGGGTTTTCGAAAGCACATTGCAGGGAAATCGCGGAAGGGAAAGACTTCGTGTTAGGTGGCGCAATCAAGTGGAAGAAGACCTTAACCGACTTAGAGTGCAAAACCGGAGAGAGCTCGTCCGAAATCGAAGTCGTTGCAGAAAGATGTTGGTTGAGGCCCAGGTTCAACCCGTAAGTAACAAGTAAGTAAGTTCACTCACAAAGTGACACTGACTCGAACGAAAGGCGCCATCTTTAAACGGCCGTAACTCGGAGACTTTAAATTTCAGGAGATATTTTTTAGATGATGTACTTTAGTATATATATTTAAAAAAAAATTTTTTTTCGACACTCCGGAAGCGACAGTGCACTTAATTTTTATCAATCAACTGTAATCAATAAAAATATTAATAAATCGTAGTTTCATTTTAAGGAAGGATTTTTATTTGCAGAACATGACCCCAATTTTGCTCAAATCACCCCCAAAAAGTGTCAAATATTCTCTCATTGTTTTTTCTTGCAACAACGCTGGATGGTCACTTCCAAACAAACATGCTCTTTTTTAAACACACCTCTGAGAAACAATTCATGTACCCAAGGCCTAAGGCGCTTCTGTTAGTTAAAGGAATGTTAGTCTATTCATTCTCTAAAATTTATTTATAAACACCAAATACGCAACCAACGCACAGTGTGGTATTTGGGTGTAAAAGCTGGCCAAAAATATTTTATATCACCATGTATTAAATATTGCTTATACTTTCATGTTTAAAATGAAAAATAATAAAAAGAAATAACTTTCATGAAGATACAAATATTTAATTTTTCTTCAGAAATATTTTCACCACAAACAGCACTTTCTGAAAGCAAAAGCAAAGCATTATGACATCGTGGACCATGATTTTTTTTATCCTTTTAAGATCTCATACTTGTAATAAATGGATCTGATGCTAAGAAAGCCTGTTCAAAACATCTGTGTTACAAGAAAACAGCTTGCAAAAATTATATGTACTAACACAAAAAACACAAAGCATTTTACAGGGGGCGCATTGTGGCGTCTAAATTTTTTTGTACACAGTTCAGAAAATATAACAGTACATAACAACACAAATTTCACTGCTTAGAAACACTTAGAAACAAATTAAAATGCTTTTTAAACAAAAAAAAAAAAAACAAAGGATATTTTCATACGTTTCATGTTAGGGTAAGTTATAGCCATTAGATAAGTCTCAAAAAATAGAAATGATAAATATATATATCACGAAATAATTACCTGGTCTGTAGCCATCCATACCAACTTTTATTAAAACAAAAAAAAAATCAAAAACATACAAAGTTCAATGCCTAGATCGTGGTGACAGTTGACAGTATAAAGCTTTGATGGTTTTGAAATATGACTCTTAATATTAAGCTTTTCAAAAAATAAAATATCAGTGTTACCAGTTTGAAATTAAAAAATACCATTTTGGCAAGCTTTTACACCCAAATACCAACGGTTGCAACGGTTGCAAATCTCAAACATTATTTCCCATAGTGAAGACATAAAAGTTGAGCAATATACAATACAATACAATATTTTTATGTTGCACTGCACGTTTTTAACGGTCGCCATGGCTATCGCACTATCGCAGATGGGACCACATTTTTTTTAGCACAAGTAAGGTAGGAATAAGACTGATATAATTGTGATTTTTTCTTTAAGCAAAACAAAGTCACTGCGCAAAATCCGAATCTCTCATTTAAGAGATACAGAACTTTCATAAAAAAAATTATACTGCTTCGTGTTGTGATTGTGATTTGTGAAGTTACAAAAATAGCACCTAAGAGTGTAAGTCTCGAAAGGCAGGAAACTTGTCTAAACTTTGTAGATACAAACGGATTTGACTTCCAAAGTGCAGTGCGAATGGAGAAACCGAATAACTTCCACCGTATTTTGGTACCGTGAAGAGTGATGAGTTCATTAGTTTCGTAGACCAAAGACCAAACAAATTCCTCTGCATTCAATATAAAAAATAGTTGCTAAAATGTCCTTTCGGGAGTTTTTTTTTAGTTATTCTATAAGCAATTAAGTGTGATAAAGCAATAACGTATCTTCACTTAGTGATATAATTTCTTCCAAACATACATATATCATATTCCACCAAAGAGTACAACTTTAAATCGTATTGTACGGGCAATGTTCATATATAGAGACAGATATTTGTAATCGGGAAGAAAATACAATAAGTTTAAAGTAAATTTGCGTGAATTGCTAAATATATGACATATATACATATATATCTATGTAGTTATGTAGATGTGTAATAATGTGTAATATATTCATTTAAATTTTAAAATAAACTAACAAGTCGTAAGTACGATGAAATATTTTCTAATTCTAACGTTTTTCAGTTTTTGCATGCTGTTGAAATTGGCTTAAAAAGTGAAGTGGTCAACAAATCATAATATTTGGCTTAGAATATATTGGAAGGATGTTTAAATCTTCAAAGGGGTTTATTTCTTATCATTCAGAAAACGTCTTATGTTTTGAGAAAAAGAATACACATCTGATATTCTGACTTATTTATTATCGCTGTCAGAAAAAGAGCTTCAAGTACCTACCTACCGAAACTTACGTTCTTGTTTGATATTGTTTCCTTTTTTACTTCTTATTATTAAAAACTGCTCAATCAAAAAATATTTTCGTTAATGTTAGATTAACTTACTACCCCTTTACGCTTAATTATTTCAGTAGTCAGAATGTGAAATTAACCATATTAGTGCTTTAAACTTAAAATCAATGTTGGAACCTTATTCAATAGACAAATAATAAAAGGACAACATCAGAACAGAAAAATGCATAGGTATATACGAATAACCCCAGAACCCAGCACAGGATATTTGAAAAGAATTATTACAATATTAAATTTCTTCCCTTAAGAGTCCTTATGGATCACGATTATCGACGATGTCCAAAAATTACAATAGAGTATGGAAAAACTAAAAAAATTGTAATATGAACTATAATATTTCAACTAGCATTACGACACGTAAGATGAATTTGTGATGCGTAGGTACTCGTATTGAAGCACTGCCAGTTGTTGTTTTTGGTTTTCAATAGTAACATTAATTGTTGTATGTTCAGATTTTTTGACGGTTCATTTTCTCCTGGTTTAAATAAATTTTCAAAAGGCATTTGCATTTGTTTGCGTAGCTAATTTGATATTTGCGTATAACACCGTAATGAATGTATGACAAAAGTTTTTTCTATTAACTTAACAGTACTAAAGCCCTTTCAACGATCACTCGTTAACAGAAACAAAAAGACATTTGTTTTCGGTTTCGTTTTTAAAGTGATTTTAATGAAAAAATAAAATGCCGTGAAATAAAGAACATAGATATTAACTGTCGAATGAAGCATTGTCTTCAGAAACGTCTTTTTGTTGGTCGATTTTTCTTCCAAATTGAATTTGATTTTACTGCCAGCAATATTCGACTTAAGTTATTTCCCAGAATAACTTCTTTCTTACAGTTATAAGTTATTTATTATTAACAGATTTCTTTGATTAGAGAAGTCAACTAATGAAATTATCCTTTATTCTAAATTATGAATTATGATACTTATTCTTTTCATTGGATACTCGTAAGCTTGCACACATCCGCCCAAGGATTATAAGAAAAACCACATCAAGGAATTTAATAAAATTTCTTGTTTGGCTAGTTTTCTCGATAAGAGCGATAACGAGCTAGTATTTCTTTAGTTTAGGTACATTTATCTTCTCATTATTTTAGTTAAAGAAGAGGAGGAACGTTTAAGTAGCCATTGAGGGTTAAACTCGAATTACTTAAAGAATTGAAAGAAAAAGTGACCCTAAAAGATGTAAAATGTGGTAGAAATGTTATTTGAAGAAAAACAAATTTTTTTTCTTTAAAAATTTGACTTAAAATTGCCCCTCTCGAGATAAACTCATCCCTCCCATACGATATTTTTCTTACCTTGACCCAAATTTACAATCCTAAGCTTTTGTCACATATTATGCACAACACCCGCTTGTAGACATGTGTACATAGTTACAATACTAGCTACTACTACTAGCGTAGTTTTAGAGTTTTAGTTTTCATTCTTCCTTTCCCGTGGGAAAATAAATAGTGAAATATACAGTCTTTGATACTGAGGGATAATGTAGCATCCTAATAAAATAAATAAATAAATAGTTCCTGGGCCTAGCGCATTTCTCACAACCATTCCTTTTGAGGGAATGGAGGGGACCTACAATTTTCTGCCGGTTCCGAACGGCTAATCGAGAAAGCGCTTTTCATGGCAATGAATTTAGTATCAGAGGACTTGCCAGTTCTTTGTGAAAGGCGATACCTGTGGAAAAACATTTTCCCCTTTGTTGGGATTCGAACCACGAACCTCTGGGTTAACAGGCGAACATGCTAAACATCACGCCACGGGTACCACCATCCTAATGCCGAAAGAATTTGCAATTCTGTATAGTAGTAGTTGAGTGAGAAAAATTTCGAAATCGGTCGTTTAGTAATTGAATTGACTAGATGAAATTTTCTTTAAAAAAATTTGTAATTTGAAAATTTTCCGGCCTGATACATAGTTACTCATTCATAATACTAACAAACTTAACATAATATTAACAAGAAAATCCGGGAAAGCTTTTTGAAGTGTGTTGACTGCAGCGGTGTGTTTCTGGAGTGCCGATTTGACAATACTCCAGCATCTAGGCTAACGCCATGTAATTGAAAAGGGGTCCACATTTCTTTTGTTAAGGACTACCCCAGGATACGTAAATGTAGATATGTTTATTGGAATAGTAAAACAGGACGTTGTGGTAGCCTATATTTGTAAATAGCATTTGAAACTCTTTGTAACTCATTTGCAAATATTGAAGAAGAATTTTATTATTTTTTATTATTCAAGAACTTTATTTATTATTATTAGACTTGATCAATTTCAGAACTTTATTGAGTATCGCATTCAAATTTTCTGTAAAAGCCATTAAAAAAAATTCATAGGAAATCTTGAAAAATTGCGGTCGAAGCCATGTTAAGAAGTTGTGTTTGCTTTCGTCGTGATAAACGTCGCAGTTCGAGTTTCGAAGATTCATCATCGTGCCGGTCTTCAGAAATAGAAAGAGGTGGTGGGGAAGAAAATGGTGACTCTTACGGTAGTTCCAGCCTGTTAAGGCTCCTTAATTCAAAGGGCTGGTATAGAAAGTGGCGCAAACCTGGCAGAGGAATGAGCATGACGAAACTAGAAAGAAGTGAGTAATTTGATGTTATTTTACATAAATTTATGTACCTATTTTCTGTATACATACACTACACTACATACATATCTAAAAATAAATACTATCTCTTAATTTTTAACCAACTTAAATGTTAAAACTAAAACAAATCAGGTTTTATCTCAACTTCAATCCATTTGCTATCACCTGCCCTCAATGCAGGTGGATTTAGGATCCAAAAATACGGCAATTTTCACATTAAAAGATTAAAAAAAAATATATTTAGGTATACAATTTATATTATTATAACCTTCAGATGAAAAGCTATTTGATTCTAGAATATATACATATACAACGATATATAATTAAAGTTAAATTAAATGTTTTGTGAGCCAGAAAGAATATTCATAACGAAGTAAGTAATCATTTCCGTAACTCCGAATTGATTGAAAAACTATTGAAAACTTAAATCTGATAGAAAATCTGACGTGAACGCCATTGTCACATCCGACCATCTAATATTCATGAGACCAAGCCTGTCCAACAATTTGTACAGTGTGAACCACCTCTTTCTGCCTAAAACAGCTTTTTTTGAAAAACAACAAAAAATTAATGGAGTCTAAAATGAAATTGATTATTTAACCATGAAAACATGGTACACATTCTGAGATGTAATTAATAAATAAATAAAATAAATAGGGTGGCACAACAGAGCGAGGAGCCTCAGGGCCTAGCGAATTTCTCACATCCATCGCCTTGTGAGGGAATGGAGGGGACCTACAACTTTCTGCCGGTTCCGAAGGGCTTATCTAGAAAGCGCTTTTCATGGTAATGAATTTACAATCGGAGGAGTTACCAGTTCCTCACGAAAGGCGAAAAACATTTTTGCTTCTGTTGGGATTCGAACCACGAACCTCCCGGTAGACATGCTGACCATCACGCCATGGGTTAATTCCGGGTCGATTTTGGAAAAATTAGGGGGTTGTGATCACTTCACCAAGTGAAAGCCAGGTGTTGATTCTGATCCCTCAGACTTTTTCCTGTCCGGTATAGTTTGGTGCGGTGGTCTCGCTGTATATATTCAGAATGATGTTGCTTACTAACTTCAACCACAGTATGGCCCTTGTTCTACAGTGAGCTTCAACTTCATATAGTTTAAATTCTCCGTCCATAGCCACCTCATTCAATTTTGTTTCATTTATAAAAGCCCCAATTTGATGGCATATCTCACTGAAAAGTGAAACCAATCTTTACACTGTTTTGGAGAAAGTTAGATTATTGCTGACGATTCAACCCACAGCTTTTTATATTCGTTTCCAAATTCACGTCCCTACTTTTCGGATGTGGAACTGGGACGGTCGCGTATGATTATAATAAATAAATAGGGTGGCGCAACAGAGCGAGGAGCCCTTAGGCCTAGCGCATTTCTCACAACCATCCCTTGTGAGGTGATACAACAACGAGCTGTATGAGCTGTACCGCGACATGGGCATAGCCAGAAGAGTACGCATCGCGAGGCTACGATGGTTGGGCCATGTAGAGCGGATGGACCCAAACGCTCCGGCTCGTCGGGTTTTCGAAAGCACATTGCAGGGAAATCGCGGAAGGGGAAGACCTCGTCTTAGGTGGCGCAATCAAGTGGATGAAGACCTCAACCGACTTGGAGTGCGAAACTGGAGAGAGCTCGCCCGAGATCGAAATCGTTATAGAAGGATGTTGGTTGAGGCCCAGGTTCACCCCGAACTGTAATGCCCACCTAAGTAAGTATCCCTTGTGAGGGAATGGAGGGGACCTACAATTTTCTGCCGGTTCCGAACGGCTAATCGAGAAAGCTCTTTTCATGGCAATGAATACTAACGGAGGACTTGCCAATTCCTCGCGAAAGGCGAAACCCGTAGAAAAAACATTTTTACCCCTGGTGGGATTCGAACTCGAACCTCTGGATTAACAGGCGGAAATGCTATCCATCACCCCACGGGTACCACGCGTATGATTAGCTCATAATAGTAAAAACAAAGTTAAATTCGATGCTTCGAAAACAAAATACATATTGTCATTTGCTGTGAATGATTCCTGCATCCAAGACACCGCAAAGCTGTCAGTACTTGATTTGTGTAAACGATGACCTTCGTTGAAATGACCACAAATGTAAAGTAAAAAGAAAAATGCTGCAAAATACTAAGTTTCTTAAGACGATGCAGGAAAATTTTCACCCCTTTCGACCTGGCTTCAATTTATAAAGCCTACACCCAACATCCATCCGTTCAAAACTACAGTATAACTCTCATTTTTGGTCATCTTTGCGCCTACTTGATAAGGCACAAACCAGAGCGCTTAGACTGATAGGTGATAGAAACGTTACCTGTCTCATCAGTTTTACCTTGAGCCTATAATTTCAGGCGTGCAATCAATTAAAGATATTAAGTTTTTAGTCGCTCAACCCGTATGTAGAAAGCTTTACCTGACTCTGCTTTTTCCCAACATTACGACTCAACAACTTTCAAATACCTACAATGTGCACCAGTTTCTAAAAAAAACACAAATAAATACAACAGATTGTTTAAATCTTATTTAAATAGTTCAAACCGTTTTTTCGATCATATACAAAAATTGAAAAAAAAGTTATATTTTCAACAAATTTTGTATTCTGTCACGGTTCTACATAGGTCGTAATAAGGACGACGGCGTTGGGTCTTCTACCACTTGTTTTTTCTCTCTTTTTATTTTTTATAAAAATCTACCACCAAATCAAATTCTTCACTGCAAAAAAAATCCCAAATAGAGTCTGCCATGCAATTAAAAGTATGCAAGTGTTTATTGATAGTTGCACAAATTCACTTACAATTGCGGAAAAAAGCAATATATCACATATGTACTACGTTTTGGGACATTCTGCTTTGAAGGGATTTTTTTGTCGGCATTTAGGAACTTCTTGTTTTGTTTAGGAATTCGCCCATGTACATTGTACATATACCACTACATATCAAAAGTTATTTAATAAATGATTGTACAAACTAGAGAGGCCTACGTTTGCGATCTATGGAAATACTTGATTCCAAACTAAGATAAGTTCAAGAATAAATAACTCAAAATGTCGAACAATTGACAAACGCCAGAAGAAGTGACTCTTAGGAAAGTATGAGGCTTAAATAAATAATAAATGATTCAGGACTTCTTTCAAGGTACTAAGGCTAATTTTTATGCAATTTTTTTTGAACTAGAATTGAAATGCATTTTTGTATAAAAAGCGCTAGTGTCTATAAGAAATACTATGTATGTATAATTTGACTTGCTTCCAAATCATCAAAATCAGCCTGAAAATAGATACATAAAGAACTGTGTGGTCGTTAGTCGTTAGTGGTTAGTGGTTAGTGGTTAATGGTTTGTGGTTAGTCGTTAGTCGTTAGTCGTCAGTCGTCACTCGTCAGTAGTCAGTAGTCACATTTTCAACTGATCATAGTTGCTGTTATGATTGTTATTTGCTATGAATTTAGGAAAACATCCAAACATGTGTATATTAAAATAATTTTATTAATCACTCGGTAAAATGAAAAGGGGTTTTTCATACGTTTATACAATATACATACCTGCACAATATTACTCATATAAAATGTATTTATAGACCACTAAAGGGTAAATCATGCTCTCATATACCTATTCTCATATTTTTAAGCACTTAAGAACGCTTCCATCAAAAAAACGCTCTACTTTCAGTAATTGTTCACTTTTAACAAATTTTTTTTCGACCATCACTCGAATGAATCACATACCGGCAATAAATTTTCTACTCATGCAGAAAATTTGCACAAGAGAAAATACTTTGATGGTAATTGGTGACAAAGTTAAAAGAAAAAAGGTTCATCAGGGTTTGTTTTAAAATAGGAGTTTTTCAGCCATTGAATGTTAAGACAATAGTACGAGTATGTACATTGTACATAGGTACCTATACAGTTTAGAAAAACAATTTTTTTCAAATTATATGTAATGCATAGATATCAGGTATAGGTACATAATTTGCATCTAGAATATTTTGGAATCTTACAATAATTGTGGTATTGCATTTGAGCACGTTTAGTTTGCTCGTATTCAAGTGAAGGCAGATTGTAATTATATGGTTAGGTGGGAGTGAGTCTCTGCAATAAAACTCATTGCAAGACTCAGCTTTGAAATCGATAAAACAAAACATTAACAAGCTTACTTTTTTAAAGCACGAAATCAGTGCATGCATTAATAAACGAATATTTAAACTTAAATATTGCTTAAAGCTAGTTTAATATATAAACCTTAAGTTTGAATTTAATAAGAGATGTTCAGAAAAAAGTACAGAAATGAAATTTTGTTTTTAATTAGCAGTCTTTTGCACGCCCCATTTCAGCTAATAAAATATCTGTCATGATATAAATCCTCAGGGGTTGCTATTGCTACTTGTACCTACATAAGTAAATTTGAAACTGGTAGGTGTGGTTTTGAGTATGGGGAAACTCTTTTCACGGCCAAGATAATTCAATTATAAACCCCCACTGTACAGTTGTACACCTCTTTCTCTGTAGGGGGTAAAGGAATCTTTAGACCTAATTTAAAAGTATCCCAGTTATACTAGCTCTTTCCACTCTTTCGACCCCTACAAAGACTGAACAAAAGAGTAAATGGCACCACGTAAAATAAATAAAGCACCAGTGTAGCTAGGTCGAAAGCAAACTGGTTAACTTTAAACTGTTTTTGCTTTTTCTTTTTAATGATTCAAAACACTGTAGACGGTTAGTTCATCCGATGAACTATGTATAAATGTCTCTTTTGACGTAGGCAACAGTAGGAAGTCTGCAATTATAAAGTATGTATACCTACAATGAGTGTGAAAACCTATTGTGACTTCTAGTTTCAATATGACTTTCATTGACTAAACGTTGTCGCCGTATATCGTCGAGACATTGCTAACTGAACATTTCTATTTGAGTTAATAGTATATAGAGCTGTCATTAAAATAAAAATGGATCCACAGTGCAGCATGATATCAAAGTTTAAGACAAATTTGAAAATGATGGGTTGTTTGCCAATAAAACATGAAAAACCAGCTGCAGCTAAATGTAATCAGAACATATTTATTTGAAGCATGTTGTTATTTTGTTTTAATTTAAGCAATGAAAGCCGCTTTGCTGATTCAGCGTTGGTATCGCCGTTATTTAGCACGGATGGAAGTTCGTCGTAGATATACTTGGACTATTTTTCAAAGCATAGAATATGCTGGTGAACAGGATCAAGTCAAGGTGAGCTACCTTTTTATGTTTGAAATATATGTCTACATATTACTGCATTAGACCTCACTTACGCAAAAATATCAAATATGTACTCATAAGTCATAACAATATAAGATATTGATTAAATTCACTTTTATGGTTTCAAAACGTGTTGAACTCTTCCCTTCTGAACTTTGATATTTAAGTAATATTGAATGTTTTCATATGGCCTATTCTTGTAAAAAAAAATGTTGATGGGTAATGTGAAATAACTTGAGTTCATTTTTCGCCTTAAAAATATTTTGAAAGAAATATTTTCTTTTAATTTGGGCTGAGAATTTCAAAGAAAAGGAAATTGGTATGAATTCTGATACTGTTAGAAAACGGTTTGGATATAAGCATAAGGCACCTATTTATATTTGGATAAATATTATCCTTACACAAGATGCATTCAATTAAATAAAAATTAATAATAGTTAATTGAAAATAATTAATAATATTTATTTATGCAATCAAAATGTAGAGTTTATAGAAATTCATCATTTAATTTTGGATTTGCCTTTTTTTACACATTTTAAACTATATGAGATCAACACTAACATTTTATATTTTAATTGTTTTTTATTTAACAAGTACGTATAGGTATAGATATTACGATTTATTTGCATTCTTAGTTATGTATTGTTCAATTATTTTGTAAGTATTCATGTGTTGAACACGATGGGGTTTCGGCTTAAGTGAAAATTCAGCTTTTAAATTAAAGTTTTAGAGTTGTTATAACTTAACAAAATGTTTTCTGTATTTCAAAATGTCCATGCAGTAAATAACATTTTTTTTTTTTAGAGCATGGCCTAAGCCGTCTGCCAGTTGACAATATAAACTTTAAAGTAAATTTTAAGTAATTTTTGACTCAAAAAGTTTAAAAAAGTTCAGCTATAATTTTTTTCCTGTATGAAAGAGCAAGCTTGACAAATTGAAACAGAACTTTCCAATCAGCTCCATTGAGAATGGTTATCATATTTCATCTTCACTGAGTAAACTCTTCCCGAAAACACTCCTCCGAGATTCCATTAAGATCGGGCATCTGCAAAGGAAGTGGTAGTTGTTTTCCCTTTCTCCTTGGTTGCACACATTGCAGATTTCCGGGCGTTCCTCTCTGTGCGGTATAAAGTTGAGTGGCAGCAACTCTCCTCTTGTTTTTAAATTAGTAAATTAGCAGTAAATATTGAGCTAAACCTTTCCAATTTTGTTTATTAAATAGGTATGCTTTTAAGCTCTTCTTTATTCTGTGTCGATTTTTGAAAAGATAAACATCCAAGTTCTTTTAAAATAGGACATACACTAATACAGATAGAAAATGTGAAGATGTTTCTTGTCCACTAAATTAACTTGAACTATAATGTTAATTAAAGACCAAAATATTAGCTTCAAGAAATTTTAGTTTGTGGAAGTTGGTGGCTAAGTTCGTTTTTTATATTTTTTATAAAACTGCCCCTTCTGCCTGAACGGAGAGAGGGAGAACATCCGACCTTCACCTCTCATACGATTTTTTCTTGTTTTGACCCTACCTATCCGTCCTGGGCTTTTTATGCAAAATACCTAACAGTCGTATTTATAAAATTTGCTTAGAACATCCTTAGACAACTGTCCAGCTAGACGGTGTCTAAAGAGTTGGAAAAGCCTTAGCAAATTTCGTATTTATAAATGCATTCCAACAATTGCCTAGAAACTCAAACTGTCAACTTTGAACGAAAAACTAAATGCAGTACCATTGTTTGTGTTCTGATATACGAGTACAACAACTAAAAGGCTCTGAAAGAGTGTGGTGTAGGACTTAAACTAGACCAAAAAAACAGCTGATTTGACTTTGTGTTACAGCTTTTCCAAGTCTCATAAAATGATGAAATTTGTGCAATTTATAAATGAAATTGTTGAAAGTTGTATTTTTGCACCTCAAACTACTTACATATGTAATTTTTCCGATCGTATCAGTTTCAAAAGTGTTTTTATAACATGTACAGCAAAATTGTTTTTTGCTGTATCAAATGTCACTTCAGCCACAGTTTAGACAGCCAATTTCGGTGTCTAAAGTTAGACATTACTAGACAGCGATGAAAGTGTTTATAAATACGATTTGGAGTTGGACACTGTTCTAAGAGCTGTTCAAAGTTAGAGATACTTTGGAATGGGATTATAAATACGACTGCTTGTATATACAAAAACGTGTTAACAAGAGAAGAAAACTAAATTTTTTTTTTTAAGAATAAAAACTTTTTTGTGTAGATATAAATATATACAAATAAAACAATATTGTAAAGGGTAAGGTTAGTTAGTCTCTACTTCTTTTCTCTTATCTAGGCTATAAGTAGGTACTCTTATCTCGAAAAAAGATCACAACTATTTATAATTTTTTGGGCTATGCTTTAAATTTATACATTTTAATTGTAAATAGAATCTTTTAGCCATTCCAGACAAATATTTGATTTCTTACAATTTTTAAGAACCAAACATTATCAATATGCAACAGTAACCTTGTTTTCTCGTCAGCTTTATAATTTTTTCAATGCTCTTCTAACCCATATACCGGATGCATCTGGGAGAGCAACAGAATCGCAGCCAACATCAAGAGCTTCATCATCAGGTATGTTATGAAGTTTTATGAATGACTTATAATCTTATACTGTTGTTAAAGAAAACCTTGATACAAAATATTCGGATGAGTCCGACGATCACGGAGACGGCGGAGCTGCTTCTGAAAAGACTTACCGTGGTCCTCATTTGAAGTTTCCTCTGGAAAAAAAAGATGTTCATACTTTAATTGATTTGTTTCGCAAGAAAAAAGTAATCAAAACATGAGAATACATACCAAAAATTGTTTGGGTTGATGATTTTATTTCAGTATAATCGCTTGCATGCTAAGTATGTAGCTGGTATTTTAAGGGAGGCTTCATATCGTCTTAAGCGTCTTCCAAACCTAAACCCAGCATCAACGGCTATATCTAAACAAGTTACAATATGTGGGGATCTGCATGGAAAATTAGATGACCTTTTGGTGGTATTTCATAAGGTAACTTGTTAAAATTTGTC
The DNA here is from genome assembly GCA_949752695.1 of Melanostoma scalare. Lineage (NCBI taxonomy): Eukaryota > Metazoa > Arthropoda > Insecta > Diptera > Syrphidae > Melanostoma > Melanostoma scalare. The sequence continues at coordinate 281,335,880 of OX456984.1, forward strand.
TTTGAAATTTCTTTCAATCAGTTTTTGTTTAGAATGGTCTTCCTTCAACTGAAAATCCATATGTTTTCAATGGAGACTTCGTTGATCGTGGGAAAAAAGGACTCGAGGTATTTCTCTTGCTGTTGTCCTGTTTCCTAGTCTTCCCAGGTGGAGTTTTTTTAAACCGAGGTAATCACGAAGACACAGTTATGAATGCCAGATACGGTTTCATAAAAGAAATACAACAAAAATATAAGGTATATTAACTCCAAATAATAATTTAAGACACTATTTGAAAAAAACTAATTGATAACTACAGCATAATTCTGAGAAGCTTTTAAAACTTATTGAAGAAGTCTATCGATGGTTGCCCTTAGGTACGATTGTGAACAACAGAGTTCTTATCGTGCATGGTGGTATCTCAGACACCACTAATTTAGATCTTATTAAAAGTCTAGACAGGGGCAAGGTAAGTCTTAATAACTGTTTGTAGTATTATTTATTTAAAGAACTTAATGCTTACAGTATGTGTCTATACTTCGACCACCTATTACTGAAGGAGGTGCAGCTTCCGGCGAGGGTATAGATAAAGTAGAGTGGAAACAGGTAAGGCAGCACATACAAATTAAAATTTGCTTATTTGAATGTTGATGTGGGGGAGGTAAAAGGAGAGAGTCTTAGGAATTGGATAGTAAATTGAAAGGAAACGGTAGTTAGGAACATGAAATTGTAGATAGGATGAGGAAAAGGTCGGGAGACGGAACCAATTTGCGTCGGCCATCTCTGGGGTTTTTAAAAGAGGGTCTCCTTGATTTCGAATGTGAAACGGTCTATCTCTATACACGGCTTCAAAATCTCACACCACAACTATGATTGCCTACCTAGAAAGATCTCTTTTCAGGTGCGTCCAAAAGGTATCTTCCCCATAGAGTCTTTCTCGCCCCATCAAACAAAACCTCCACGGAAGACAATTGCAGGGCCCACTTTTTTCGTATTCTCTATCATCGTAATGTCATGTTTAATTGTTATCTCAATTTTTTTTCCTGCACGAATGCAAAACTTTCTTTATAGTACCTATGTATAATCGCAAATAAAAAACAAAGGCTGCTACACTATAGGTAGTACAATAAATAGACCGGCAATTAGTCTGCCTCATTAAAAAAGAAATTACAAAATGTAATCTTCATGTTTGAACTTTTTTCTTGTTTTTATCTCAGTTCAAGGCATGGTTACTATACAGGAACGGGAACTGTTGGAATGCTTTCCATCCATATTCTCATTGGAACGGGAACCGGATCACCGATTGCAAAATTCTTTCAAAGTTAGAATGCTACGTTATCCCCCAGCAACATAGTCTACATCTCATCCCCATATGTCCACGGGAAAGGGAATTCAAAAAGTACACTTTCGTTGTCTTTGAATCTAATTTCATCCTCATATTCTCAAGGCAATTGAAGCGGGAGGCTTAAAATTTTCCGGTAACTTTCAGCTTAACCCAGCGGGTGTTCCTGACAATTTGTAGTTTTTTGGAAATTTCGTGTGAACAACGCTTTTGAATAATTTAGACCCGAACGCAGGGTGGGTCTGCTAGTATTGAAATAAAAAAGAAAATACATAAATCCTAAACATTTTTATGAGTTTAAAATACTCTAAAATGAAATATAATCCAAAATAAAATAAAAACTTTATAGGATGAATATAGAGAATGGTTGAGGTATTTTGGTGTTCTGTACTTTATCTTACAGCAGATATTCAAAGACTGTAATAAAGAGCAGGGGACTCAAAATGCTTCCTCTGGCTTGGAATCTTTTACTGACCACAGCTGGAGATCGTACCTTCTTCACTGATTCCTTCCAACTAATCCTTGATCATTCATTGACTGGCCCTGTACCTTCTCGTTGTTTAAAAAGATCTTGCAGTTGCAGTTGTCCATCTGATGCTTTTTCGAAGTCAACCAGCACAACATGCCAGTCCTCTAAAAAATCACGTTTCCATAAGAATTTTTAGATTTTATACAATTCTGACTTATCCGAAAAAAGGTTTATTTTTTTCGTTTGCAGTCGAAGTGCCTAGACAGATCTCCATTGACTGTCGGGTATTTCCGTTAAGTTAGATTCAGGTTTTGGTGAGTGCTCTCGAGGAAACTACAAGAAGCTTTCCCTAAGCATAGTTAATGAACTTCGGTGAAAGAATTTTCTGAGCTTTTCTCCTTCTTTAATTGGTTATTTGAGTTGTCTTGTATTCCTGGAATAGATTCGTTTTTATCAGCAGATATTTCTTTTTTTTTAATTTAAAATTTTCATTTGAATTTAAATTTTTATTCCTTTTTACTTAAATTTCCTTAGATGCTAACAAAAATGTATGAAACTATAGCTCATATAATAATTTATCTAATTCATTGATCCTAAGTGGGTACTCTAACTTAAGCAATATCTTATTGCTAATGCTTACTTAAGAATAAATTTAAAGCTAAAATTAGAACTAGAATTAAAACTAAAAAGTTGAAAAACGTAGTTTTCTTAGTCCACTTTTTATTTGGTATTGAAATTATTTCAATCTAATTAAAACTACTAAAATCTGCTAAAATCTGCTAAAATCACATCACGACGCCGACGTGTCCTACTAAACCGCAGGAGCTCTTCAACCCCTCCGCCTACTGTGAAGTCCCACTGCAAAATAAATCAGATGAACTTGATCTTTGGACCTGTTCTGTGCACAATAAGGTAGTCGGCGTACGCTATAACATGGCGAAGAGAACCAATTAGACCAACCAAATACTTTGTTGATACTCGAGAGAAACGAGAGTCGGTCGTTATTAAACCAAGTGTGAAACCAGGATTCTCGGATCGATCGTTTGAGATTTCATCTCTAATATAGAAATGTCCGGCAGAAGCACTGTTCTCAAGTTCTTAATTCTTGCGGGTGTATCACGAAATTTCACAATAATCCTGGAAATCTCAAAAGCTAGAAAATCAAACACAAAAATTAGAAAAAAAAACCTCGAAATTTTGTTCTCGAAAAAAAATTTCAAATGCAAAAATCTAGAATAAATTAATTAATTCTTTACTATTAACAACCTGCCCTGCACAGCCTATGCAACTGTAAGAAGGAATACCTGAACTTAGTTTCTATTGTTTAAAATTGTTTTACAGTAAAGTCCGTTTCTCAAATTTGACATCACTTTTTGACAATTTAAAATAAGGCTAACTTTGGTGTACCCTAACCTGTGTTAAATTCGATTTCTCTGTCAATACTGATGGTAGAGACTTAATTTTATACTTAGTTTTTTGTAAAAATAATAATCTCTAAAACTATATTTAAATTGGGCTTCTTTAGGCTTAGGGTTGCCAGATTAAATCTCCCTGAGAAGAGGTAAGCCAATTAGGATTTTGGTAGCAGGTCAAATACACTTTTTACCCTTTTCAATAGTACACAGTCATAAAAATTACCTTAAAACAATCAATTCTTGGGAAACTATTACCAATGGGAGCTGTTGCAATAAAAGTTCGTAAAAAACCTAAAATTAGTTTTTTAACCTGTTCTAAATTTTTCCAAGTATCATAAAATGTATGAGTTTTTGAGTGCTCTGATCAATGAGAACCTTCCAGCAGTTTCGAGCAGTTTGTATTCTAGCTCCTCCCCAATTATTCCATATGTGTTCCGATTGATATACGCACACTGTCTCCTTTTGGTATTCTCTCCTCAGTTATATTTCTGTGCGCACACACACTGACTCACAAGCAACGCATTCCATTGGATGTAAACTACAATATTTAAACAAACTGTAATGATGTTTTTGATCAGATTTGAAAACTACCGAATGAAGTCAACACCAATAAAGTATTTTTTTTTTAAATACCACATTTTTAGGTGTTTGATATCATGTGGAGCGACCCACAACATTTAGAGGGATGTGAACCCAACAGTCTGCGCGGTGCCGGAACGTACTTTGGACCTGACGTTACGCAAACTTTTTTACAGAAGTATAAATTGTCTTTTTTGGTTCGCTCCCATGAATGCAAACCCGATGGACATGAGCTTACACATTCGGGTAAGGTGAGTTGAGCTTATTGTAGAATAACTAAAACAGTCTTCATACCCAAAAATATTAAACCTTTGCACCCTAAAACAATGAAAACAATAGGTCATAACGATTTTTTCGGCATCGAATTACTACGCTATTGGTTCCAACAAAGGTGCTTACTTAAAACTGAATCCACAACTGGATACACATTTTGTGCAATATACAGCAGCTGCGTCTAAGACTAGGAAACTTACTTTTCGTCAAAGGGTTGGACTCATTGAAAGTTCTGCTTTACAAGAGCTTGGAGCAAGATTGTTGGATAAGCGCGTTGAATTAGAAAAGGAGTTTAAAAAAAGAGATCCAAAAGGGACCGGTAAGTATAGTTTATCTTCGAAGAACTATAAAGTACAAGTCCTGCAACTGTGTAAAAAGAAAATATTGTATTAAATATTTTTATAACGTTAAAGCCCATAACTTTATTAATGTTTTGGAATATTTTCAAACGTTTTTATTCCCAAAACCCCCAAAACATAATTTAACAATATTTAAAGGTAAACTTAGCCTTTCGAAATGGTGTGAGGCAATGGAAGAAGCAACTCATCTGGGTTTGCCTTGGAGATTGCTACGTGATAAACTCGCACCTTCTACAGTAGATACTAGTACAGCTTATGTGTCAGGCCAAACGACAAACGTAACTGAAATTAACTATAGGAATACTCTAGAATTGTTGGATACTGATATTATAGTTAGTTTGACCAAAAAGTATTTTGGTCGGGAATTTTTAATTGGGATTAATCTCCTGCTTTTAGAAAACTGCACAAGCTGGGAGCACATCAGTAGCAGATTCCTTATACAAGAACAAAAGCAGTCTAGAAACCATTTTCAGAATTTTGGATAAAGACAATTCTGGTATTTTGTTCATAAATAAAATTAAAAGATTAATTACTAACTAATGACTTTATATTAAAGGGTACATCTCTTTGGAAGAATTCGGCGAAGCATGTGATTTACTCGAACACCATTTGCCAGGCACTGATACTCGGGAGCAACTGCTAGAAATGTGCAAAATGATGGACATAAATAAAGACGGATCTGTCGACTTGAATGAGTTTCTTGAGGCGTTTAGGTTATGCGAACAAGCACGACGTGGTGAAGTGCAAAGTTCAGTTAATTCGCCCAGTGAAGGGAAAACTATCAACGGTGCATTACATAGCGGTGGAGACGAAAGTAAGATTAATTATGAAATTCAATTAATGCTTTTGTTTAGAAAGCTGTAAATAAGTAAATAAAATAAATAATTAGGGTGGTGCAATAGAGCAAGAAGCCCTAGGGTCTAGCATAAGTAAGTTATGTAGCCTTATGAACTGGCCGCACTAGTTTGCACAGGGCTAAAGGCGAATAATGCGACTGATTTCCTTCTTTGTAACCCCAATTTGTAGGTATTGACATCATATCTTGTTTAATGAAAGTCAGACAAGAATAATAATTATTACACTTTTTAACAAATCATTTTGGTAGATTTGTTGAAGCAACAGCGTAAACTTGGTTTATGTTGTATTGTTGTTCTGATTAGCTCAATCCATATTAACTGCGGCTGCTCCGCACAATTCCAATATACCAAACCTCTTTAAAACATTCGAGTAAATATGTGGCGCTGCCGCAGGCACAAAGTTTTGGTTTGCAATAGTGAAACTAAATTGTAGAATTTTTTGGATTTATCTCTGAATTGTCTAGCTCAACCGAATCTATTTGGTTGATATGAGGTTCGTTCGTTGAACTTTACTAAGGGTTGACCCAGGTGTCCTTGACAACCCTATGAGTTGCAAAAAAACCTGGGTTTTCAAGTCCTCAAAAAACGCTAAGCCACAAAATCGCGCAAATCCATATCATTTGAATAAAAATACATGGCATTTGACAGCCTCAACTCACCCAGCAAAAACCTAGGGCGAGTTGAGGGCAAATCCAGGTCTACCCAAGGGCTCAAAAAACACTCAGTTTGACATTCAGGGCGAGTTCAGGTTTTACAAAAAACGCTTTGTGGAGACCACAGGGCAGCCCTAGGGCTTCAACGAACAAACCTAATGCCATTGTTCCAGCAGATCTGACAACGCTTTCAGTGAAACTAATGCTAGAGAATAGTATAACTGATGTATACATAGATGTATGTTGATTATTGAGCTTTTTACATGCCTATGAAATTTCGCTAAATTACTGCTCTAATATATTTTCAAGGAAATCAATACCTTAATTTTACTTTTTTCTTAGATACTGGCAAAACTATTTGTGCTCGAATAGCTTCAGAAGATGATGAGTGTGACATTGATCCTTCTGACCACGACGCTAAAATGCTTGTTCCGAAAACAATAAAAAGAAACGCACTGCCCATCACCAAGTCTAAAGCAGAGTAAAAAAAAAAATTGGAGTATTCAAACTTTTGTAGAGGGCTACAAAGCTTCATAACTAAATTACGCTCTGCAATTTATGATGAGCTGCTGAATGTCGTAAATTTTATTCTAAACTACATAACATGTATGTGAAAAGAGTATATTCGAGAAATCACAAAAACATGCTTTTCTACCCGTTGTCAAATAAAAGCATTGGATTTGAAAGTAAAATAGATACATCCGAGTGTTAATTTGTACTTCTGGAACCTAGCAATAGAATTTTTTTCACTTTATAGCATAACATCTTTTTGAAGTGAAGCAAGCAGTTTTTTGTCTTTCAAAAAAAAACTTCTTTGCCTATGAATACTCTTTAGATATTATTTCATAATTTTATTTTAAATTGTGATATGCTTAACTGTTGTTTTTAAGTTCATATATCTGTTTATCAGTTTACTTTACTTCAAAGTGCTGTGAATTAATTTATAGTAACATATGTATGTGTATAAATTAAACTTAATTCTGATTTTAGTTGTTAGGTAAGATCATAGTTTTGCGTTACAATTTTGACCCGTGCTTAGTTCCTTTTTCTCTCTAGATAAATAATTTTTTATTTACATATTTTAGTATGGATTGTGGATCGTGGATGTTTCGATAGTTCGAATTCTTTTACTTCTTTTGCTTGCTACGGGCCATTTCGAAATATTTTTCATGCCAATGCATTGGCTCCAAAAAGCTTTATTATCAGCCCTATTGCGAACATAAACTATCAACTGACTGACTATTGACAAAATTTATCAATTGAAATCGAAATTCGTATCGCGAAAACTGTTTGATAAAATCTTGTGCTAATTTGAATGCCCATCAGCACGAATTATCTTTCAGGTCGACGTGCTAGTAAAAGTGATATACCTTAACCCTTTATAGTTGAAAAAAAATGTGAATGCCCACGAAACACTTGTAGATTTGGGAATTAGATATAAACAAAATTGACACATTTGTTTTGTTTAGCGAAGTTCACACTGTAAAATTAGTTGGACAGATTAGTTGGTTTATACGACCAATATTGGAAAAAGTGAATCCTCAGACGACCAACTTGTTGGATGGTTTTCAAATATTTTTGAAAATTTAGAAGTTGGACGGAGCGGAGCGATATGTCATAATGTTGGCGACAAGTCTGATAAGTCGGAACGCAAACTACATCCCACCATCCACCATCCATCAAACAAAGTCTGTCCATCTAATTGCACTGACGACTTAAACGACAGCGGTGGTAGTAGGTACAAAAGTTTTAGAGATTCTTCCACCAATAACAGCTGCAGCAAGTTGGTGACAACATAATATTTATACAATAATAAAGAGAGATTTGGCTGCTCCTTGGTAAAAGCCCAGAGCCCAGCGTAACCGCCAAGATATAGTCAAAATTGTATATTCAAAAATTATTTGTTAGTGGGAAAAGTCCTTGCTGGGGATGAGTCCTGAACTGATCAGATCGATATCAATGTTTTTACTCCGGACTAAGAACAAAATACTTGATCAATGTAAATGTTTTGCTCTTTTAACTTTACACATTTGTAAGGTATCTCCTCTGTGATATAAGGGAAGGTAAAAATATCAAACTTACAATTAAAGCACGTAAAAACTTACACTTCAGTCACTTATGGTAATGAAGAACAACATGTCGACTTAAAATTTCCTGTTGAAAAAATTGTTGACAAAATGACAAGAAGATTGGAAACAATTGATTTTCATATCTAGGTATACCAATTTTTCATTCACAATAGATGATTGATACGAATTGAAAATATATCAATAAATTCAATGACAATTGATAGTCACAATTCCATTTAATAAAACTGATTAATAATTTTCTCTTTTAGATAAAAAATGTTGATCTTCGTAATAAGGCTGTATATAAAATTAGTGCATCGAAAATTGCCTGTTATTACTTTGAAAACTATACTAAGATTTTCCCATCCCGGTTCACCTTGTAATTATCTGCATTTAAAGTAAATATTGAAAAACTCTTGAGATTCCTTAAAACGTTTTCAAAAATTTTCAATGAATAGTTTCAAATTTGGAATCGTTTTCTTTTTCTACTAGCTCTGTTGACATACCTACATACACCAACACCTTTACTAGAATTAAGTGCACACTCAACTTCGTCAGAAAATTTAAATCCTGTTTCTATATTCAAAAGGGCAAAGGAACCAAAAGAAGCCACGGCACAGCATCTACTAAAGCTAAGAAGAATTTCAGCCCCCTTGAGGCAAACTATTCCAGTTGCTAATAGTTCACCAAATGAGGCTTGGAAGACCTATTTACTTGAACTGTGTTGTTCTTTAAAAAATAACCCAAAAAGCTTATAATCCTCTATTAACTCAAAAAGAAATCAGACGTCTATCCAGCCAATCACTAAATAGCAGGTTTGGTCTTTGAAGAATACTCTCGACATATAAAAATCATTTTTGTGGCTCTGTTTGAAGTACATATACGTACACTCACTCGCAATTAGGTTTTAATAGCATATGTAATGTATCCCTATTTACAGGTAATGAGTTATAGCCCAGTTCATAGACTTCGTTTGATGGAAGTTGGATGGTCTGATGTAGTTTTCGTTCACACCTATCAAGCTTGTCGTCCAACTTTATGTCACATACCCTTCCACTCCATCCAGCTTCTAGATTTTCAAAATTTTTTGAAAACCATCCAACAAATTGGACAAGCGGTCGTATGAAGAGTTCACACTATCAAGCATTGGTTTGTCCAACCTAGGTTTGTCCAACTAATTGTACAGTGTGAACAGGGCTATTCACTTCCATAACTTCTCTGGCTTCCTCTGGTCCTATTATGATTACACCTATTGGTTTAATAATAATTATTCTTCACGCTTAGCCTATCCATTTGTGTCTTCTTTTTTTTTAAGATTTCTATATAGTCTGTAAAATTTTTAAGTCTTTGGGAAAAGTTTTTAGTGCACGTGTTTTCAAGAAGGTTAAAAATAATTGACATAAAAAACTACAGGCCAATGCAAAATTTTCATGCATTCCTGTTTGAACAAGTAGTCTACGAAGATTCATCCTTCTTGGCAGGGAATATAATAATCTGTAATCAGAACACAGATCCAGCACGGCTACTAACCTTCTTTCTTTTTATTATAATACGACTAAAAAGAGGTATGGACGAGACTGCATTTGCAATGACTTCTTTAAGGCCTTCGACCAACTTTCTCGTAATATTATATTATAAGCTTTAAGTATTTGGAATTCATTTAGTTTTCACAGTTTGGATAAGTTCCTATGCTTAAGTATGTAGTTCTAAACAGGTCTTTTCAAGTCAAATTAAGCATCGTAACGTTTCAATGGTTTATGGTTTGTCTACAGTACAGATTGCTATTTCTTACAAATGGTTACTGACAGTTTTATTATATCTAATTATAGTGTTCTAAATACGACCATAGTATATGTAAACCTTTCCAAGTGGCATAGTATCGTAATATTACCGCAAAAGGATTCCTGATTTTACAACAATCCTTATCTAAAGTTTCGAGATTTCGTGACATTGGTGTCCTTTTTTTGTTAACTTCGAATTCAATGAACAAATCAACTTCATTTTATAAGCAAAGTAAATTTTTTTTTGCTTAGCATGGATGAGTTCTATTTTGTATTTATTAATTCATTATTATATAAACTTACATATGTTATTTTTACGTTTTTCCATGTGTTCAATAAAGCTTCTGTAGCTTAGTTTTGTTTTATCAAAGTACTTAATTTATTGTGTGTTGCCGTTATTAACTTACCGCTAACACTTGTATTAATGATGAAGTGCGTACAAATGAGCTTGCTCTACTCTCAATAGTACCTACTTATTATTACTTGAGTCTCTACGATTTAAAAAAAATATATTAATAATAGTTTTTATCTTATTGACAGCGTTTTTCATTGACGAAAAGAGTTATTCTTTTTGAGAAAAGATTCAATTATTAAATTAAAAGATTAGTAAAAAATTTTAACAGTTAAAAGTGTTTACTAATCTTTTCATTTATTAGATAAAAAAACACGTGGATTATCTCAACTACAAAACTTATTTAATTATTTTCAATTTCCAATGTTTGGAGTAACTCTAAACTTTTATAGCGGAGAATCTACTATACCATTCGATTGTTACTCTAAATAAACTCAAACACGAAAACATCTGGGCCCAAACTCCGTAACTTCTAAGAAGACAGACGGTATAAAAACCTGAAAAAGGTACCAATATTTATAAGACGATAGTAAAGTAGCTTTCCTTCAATCGCTGAAGGCGAAGTTACATGAAACAATCTTTTGACGATACAATCGTTTATATGTAGACGATTTGACGATAATCGTCTAAACTGTTACGGTAAAAGGTCCATGTTCTATCAAATTTTTAACGGCAAATAGTTTTCTTATTGTAAATTCGTTATGCCAACGTTAGGTTGAAAGAAATCGTTGTAAATTGTGAATACGTTAATACAAGTACCCAAATTGGTTTTGAATGGTAATGCTGAAGAAAACTTTTCTTATGTGAACATCAATTTTATCACCAATACTAAGAAAAAACTTCAAAACGTTTGTGGTTCTCGATTTAAAGGTACATCTTTCAAATTTCAATGAAAAATGCTATAAGTATATAATGTGCTTTTTTACTGCTCTCGCAATGAAATGATTTTTTCTATAATTTCTTGTTATTTTCTAGCATAACAATTCTCATTTTCATTAAAATAAATAGAAAGACTGTTATTGTTTCTATTTTTACATTGCCTATCCGTCCATTGGCATGGACTTTTATGTATTATTTGTATATATGTATTACAATGCTAGTTAGAATAATAACGGCTTTGTTAGCTGAAAAATTAAGTAGAACAATTTTACTACTTTTTAAGATTGAACAAAAGTCAACGATGCTTTAAAAAAATAATATTGCAACTGCAAACTCAAGCTTTAAATAATTAAATTTAAAAAATCTAAAGAGAAATATATCGACAAAATAAGATTAAGGCCAGTGTACCTTTGGAGTACCTGGTTATTAATGCAATTATCAACATAAAAGGGATCAAATTACTTATTAATAAAATTATATTATATTATAAAATTATATATTGTAAACATCTTAAAACTTCAAAAATGTATTTCGCTAAATCAAGTCGTATAATATGCAATCGTTAGAGATATTGTTATAAGCAATCTAACTACGTTATCATGTCGCATGTCGTAAAATATTTAACAAATAACTTCTTTTAATTGAAACTTAAAAAAAAATGTTTTTATTTATACAAATTTGAAAATATTGTAATTGAATGGCATCAATTATTTTGGTACAAATTTATAACTGCTGTAAATTGGTATTGCCAATGAAAATAGAAAATTCATTAATATACTAAAACATTTTACAATTTTTTTCTGATATATTTTGTGAAAACTTAGTTTATAATACTACATTCCTTCTTAAAAAAGTCTTTATATAAACTTATTACATATTGAAAGCTTATAACGAAACCTTTGGACATTTTTGTAGATTGTAAAATCGTTTCTTTAAATAAAAAGCAATATTTACTGAGTTTTTATTATTTGTGTTTATTTAATATTTTTTCGGCGGTAGAAAAATAAACTTTCTGAAACTTTACCCCAGTGACTACCCTTATTTGCTATAATTGATACTTATACTAGGTAATCTTAAAATTAAAAAATTATAATACCAGCCAACGACGAAGCCACCAATTTCTACGCTGACCCTGGGTCAGCATATTTCCGTGGCTAATGCCAACCCCTACCTCCTCCCCATGCAGAGGGACGCCAGCGACAACCGGGTCGGAACATCCCAAGATCACCCAAGTCAACCGACTTATAATTAAGATTTTTCTTTTCTTTTCAGCTATATAATATTAAGTTATTATTTCAATTCTAGACAATGTATTTGGTTAGGCCCCCTATGTGCCAACATTCTAACATCATTTTTAAATACTAAAATTATCTAGTATAAGTATCAATTGTATATATATAACGTTCAATAAAATAATTATTATTAAAAACGATAATGTAGTAATTTTGGCACATAGGGAGCCTAACCAAATTCATTGTCTAAAATTAAAATAAACTTAGTACTATATAGCAGAAAAGAAAAGAAAATTCTGAATTATAAGTGTCGGCTGACTTGTGTTATCTCGGGACGTTCCTTCCCGGTTGTCGCTGTGACGCTCTGGTCACATCGGCAGCCTCTTTATACAGGGTGTTCCGTAATTCGTTTAACATACCTTGGGGTGTAATTCTTGGTCATATTCTAAGAAAAAAATTGTTATGCAGTAAAGTCCGTTTCCTAACTTTGACATCACTTTTTGACAATTTGACAATTGCAGACACAGCGTTACTATAGTTTCTATATACAATGTAAAAATGTCTGATTTTGTATGGCAAATCGTTAAGTTTTCGTGTAGGTTTGGGATAGGTTTGAGTCAAACAAGTTTAAGTGCCAGGTGGGAACAAAGCATATGAAAGTGGAAGTGAGTAGACAGAGAATGGTATCTCTCATACTTCGATAATGCTATTTCCCGACTTGAAATTAAACCATTGTATATAGAAACCACAGAGTAGAACAGAGAGTCCACTTCCACCATCTCCACCCGCAAAACCCGCAAATTTTGAAAAAATTAACTTGAGTGAACAGGAAATAGTTCATTGAAAAGTTCATTGCTGAGGTGAGATATACAGAAAAAAGAACTTTGACTAAAGCTTTGCGGGATCTCCTAGAACTATACCTCATTGAATCGTGCTTCAATTAAATTGGGGATTTCCTTTTGGTAACAAGAACTCAACCTTTTTGTAAGATATAATCTTGAAAACACTGTAGGGTTAAGTAATAATTGGGTTTAAGTGCACTTGGGAGATGTAGAAGAAGAAGAAATAAAATTTTGTATCTTTTTTTATACCGACTCCTAAATGTATGTTCTTTTTTATTCTTTCGTAAGCCTAACACACCAGTTGCTTTCGAGTGGTGAGCTTAAGGCTATTTGTTGTAAAGTTTAATAGAACGTCTGCGTCGGAATGCAGTTAAGGTTATTTTTTTCTCTTTTTGTGCAAAATACTGGCTGCAATGGAAAATAAAGTTTATATATGACACATAAATCAGTTTTTCAACATTCTAGACTGTAAGGAACCTTTAAAATACCAACTTTTATGAAACAAAATAAAAAACGTTAAATTTTCGGAATCGATCTCACCTCAACCGTCTTTTTCCACTGACCTCACTTTCCGGCCCGGGGGCTTCCGCTATTTTAGCTTGTAGGCAAAATGAACTTTTTGGATGAAGTTGACCTTCTGTATATTCCTTTTTCTGTGATAGAAACTATAGTATTGTAATGCAAACCCAACATTTAATACCGATTTCCAAATCGAAAACGTTCAACCGAAAACACAGCGGCAACACTAGTGTAAGTGTAGAAACATACCAGGAGGAGAAATGTGACAGGAGTGGAGAGTGGAGACCATGTGGAAATTACTGGGATGTTCTAGATGTAATGTCATTCGATATAAATAGGCCGCCGAAGCAACCAGATGTCAGTTTTGATTATAGAGTGATAATGTTAAGACTTAAAAGTGAGTTAATGTGATTATTGGTAGAGTTGAAATCGAATAAAGTAGATACAGAATAAAAGTGGTAGAATTAAATGGAAATGTAAAGTTTTATTTTTGCGAACTAAGCGCACGTTACAGTATTATTATGTAGACTTTTGGACTTGTGGCGAACCTTTTGTCTCCGGTTCAACTTTGCTGTCTTCGTTCCAACTTCCAAACTATTGGTTTCAGCATTGTTTGTAGAAAAGCGAATGCTACGCCACTGCGTACCTCCGGTCCATAACATTGTTAAATCGCGTTTGAACTAAACTGAGATGAAACCCAGTAACTGAAAGGGTTTCATTTTGTATGGCAAACCACTAAATTTTTAATGTAGGTTTGGGACAGTTTTATGTTGAACAAGTTTAAGTACCAGCTGGGAACATAAGCGTGGTACCCGTGGTGTGATGGATAGCATGTCCGCCTGTTAATCCAGAGGTTCGAGTTCGAATCCCACCAGAGGCAAAAATGTTTTTTCTACGGGTATCGCCTTTCGCGAGGAATTGGCAAGTCCTCCGTTAGTATTCACTGCCATGAAAAGCGCTTTCTCGATTAGCCGTTCGGAACCGGCAGAAAATTGTAGGTCCCCTCCATTCCCTCACAAGGGATGGTTGTGAGAAATGCGCTAGGCCCAGGGGCTCCTTGCTCTGTTACGCCACCCTATTTATTTATTTATTTTATGGGAACATAAGCATAATGTTCTGGTTACATTTAACGCCTGTCTTTTTAAGGGCTATTCACATGAGCACGACCAAAGAACGACGAATAAATCAAGAAAAGAGATTTTAAGTACCTTACTAGCATAAATTCCTCACGAATTTTTTAGGAAACGATGCAAATATAGTTCATACTTACTTTTAGGTGGATACACTTTTATTTTTGTGCCTAAAATTAAAAAAATTGCGAAAAAAAATTTATTCGTTACGAATAAATATCTAGTAGGTACGAACTGTCAGACTTTGTTCTCGTTCCACATACAATCCACACTACAACGACTAAATTTTTCGCGCTTGTTTAACCTTAAAATCATTCTTCATTTTTGTTTTGGATGTAAACACAAATGTGAACGAAATGTCAAAATAAACAAATATTCGTTCATTCGTCGTTCAAACACTGTCAGCCGTATTTATAATCGCATTTTAAACTCCGCGAAACTTTAAAACACGCTTATTCGTTGATTAAAACAAAAATCGTATTTATAATAATTTTTCGTCAGTGAATAATGGCTGATTAGCTTAAACGCAGAAAGGCGTGTTTTAAGCATGTTTTGCGCATAAATGTCATTTGATTTTGAGTATTGAGTTGTCATTCAGGGGTTTATTTACAACTTTGAGAATCTTAAAAATAACTAAAATGGAAATGTACTCAAATTACATTAACTTTATAAATAATTTGGATGTAGTAAATGTGTTTTCAATTGACAGAAATATGCATTGTTTTCTTTTTTTGTAAATTGGTTTCTTACAAGTTTTCCAGTTCGGAAACGTTTTTGATTTTCCCTTTTTGGACAAAACAACAAAAATTAAAGCCAAAGAATAATAGGATATATGTATACATATATATAGAACAACGTATATTGCGTGACCTACATTTCATCTTCCATAGGTAAGAAAATATAAACAAAAACAAATTTCTGTCGTCAGTTTTAACCATTGAGAAACCAAATAAGAGAGTTTCTTTATGATTTTGACATAAGGGATGATTAACTAGTATGGGCGAAAAAGAGGATTATAAATAAGGATTTTTTATTCACTGATTAAAGTCTTAAGCCTTGCGCAAACCAACGCGGTGAGTGCGTGCGATGCGGTTGCGTTAAGTCAAGTACATATGCATTAAGTCGAACGTCCATAAGATTACATAGGGATTTGACTTAATGCATATGGACTTGACTTAACGCAACCGCATCGCACGCACTCACCGCATTGGTTGGGCAAGGCTTTAATAAGTTCTTATTCACTGCATAACTAATATGCGTTTTAGGCGTGTTTTAGCGAAATGTAATAAATACGGCTGTGTACAATTAGTTGGACAGACCTCGCATTTTGCTTAGAGGAATAAAGAACAAGAGGGAAAACCATTACTTCTCTTGCCCCGCAACTTCCATTTGCTTAAATTGTTGTTTTTGCAACACGAGATCCTTCTGTGATGCACGTATTAAGCTGAATATAAAGCTGTGTCAGTGAATTTACTAACACCAATTTATTTTCGGATTTCAAACTGGTTTTGAAAGCTGAAAATAAAGTGGTGTTTGTAAGGTTTGTGGACGGATACATTAGTGTTTGTGGGGATTGCCCTCTTGTTCTTTATTTCTCTAAAGGACTATTTACATGAGCACGACCAACGAACGACGAATAAATCAAGAAATGTGATTTAAGTAGTATTCACATGAGAACGACCAACGAACGACGAATGAACGAAAATTCGTTAATTTTGACATTTCATTCACATGAGTGTTTTACATTCGTCACGAATAACGAACAAAATTTACATGCAAAACAAAAATGCGGAATGATTTTGAGGTTAAGCACGCGCGAAAAATTTATTCGTTGGAGTGTGGATTGTATGTGGAACGAGAATAAAGTCTGACAGTTCGTACCTACTAGATGTTTATTCGGAACGAATAAACTTTTTTTCTCAATTTTTTTAATTTTAGGCACAAACATAAAAGTTTATCCACCTAAAAATAAATATGAACTATGTTTCTATCGTTTCCAAACAAATTCGTGAGGAATTTATGCTAGTAAGGTACTTAAAATCTAATTTCTTGATTTATTCGTCGTTCGTTGGTCGTGCTCATGTGAATAGTCCTTTAAAGTACATTACAAGCATAAATTCCTCACGAATTTTTAAGGAAACGATGGAAACATAGCTCATACTTATTTTTAGGTGGCTAAACTTTTTTTTTGTGCCTAAAATTAAAAAAATAGAAATAAACCGCCGTATTAATAAACGCGGAATAGCTGGGTTAGTCCCTGTCCACACGTGTTATTCCAATAACGTTATATCGGTCGTTTCTGGGCAAAAGGGGTGAGAAAGAAAGAAGCTGGATGCGCAAAATGAAATTTGATTTATCTGCCTAAGCAGTACACTTGGCGTGTCCAGACGGGTTATGCTCATAACGTTATGCTTTTTTCAATACAATTTCCAACACAAAATGGAGAATTTGTGTGAGGAATTATAACAACGTCTGGACACTAGGTGTTAACAGCATAACGTTAACAGCATAACCCGTGTGGACAGGCACTTAAGCCTTATTCCATGGATTAAGTGCAAAATGGTATAAAGGTAGCTTTAATTAAGTGGAAAATGGTATAATGGTAACTTAATCCATGGAATAATAATAACCCAGCTATTCCGCGTTTATTAATACGGGGGAAAATGTTTATTCGTTACGAATAAATATCTAGTAGGTACGAACTGTCAGACATTATTCTCGTTCCTCATACAATCCACACTCCAACGAATAAATTTTTCGCACGTGCTTAACCTCAAAATCATTCTCCATTTTTCTTTTGGATGTAAATTGTGTTCGTTATTCGTGACGAATGTAATGCTGGGTTCAATGCATCTGCAACTGCAGAAGTGCAGAAAAGTAAAGCGGGACGGATGAAGATTACAAAACACAAAAAGTTAAAAAGAGAGACGAATAGGATTACGGCTGCGGATGAGGGATTGTGGGTGCAGATGAACATGTTAATCTGCACCCATAATTTTTCATTTGCAGCCATAACTAAGGAAGTGCAGATGGTGCGTTCCCTCTCTATCAGACAAGTATGAAATTTACATCTTGTGTCTTTTTCCGTTTTTCATCTGCACTTGCAGAAGCGTGTAAATCCACCATAAAAGTGCCTGTCCAGACGGGTTATGCTGTTAACGTTATGCTGTTAACACCTAGTGTCCAGACGTTGTTATAATTCCTCACACAAATTCTCCATTTTGTGTTGGAAATTGTATTGAAAAAAGCATAACGTTATGAGCATAACCCGTCTGGACACGCCAAGTGTACTGCTTAGGCAGATAAATCAAATTTCATTTTGCGCATCCAGCTTCTTTCTTCCTCACCCCTTTTACCCAGAAACGACCGATATAACGTTATTGGAATAACACGTGTGGACAGGGACAAACACAAATGTGAATGAAATGTCAAAATGAACGAATATTCGTTCAATAGATATATTCTATTATATTTATAGATATATTGCTCACCTAAAGTGATACATTCCACCATGAGCATAACAGCTGATTCCTTTTTCTCCGCCGGTGTTGGCGCACCCTAGTGACGAACAATGTTAATAAAAAATTTTGGAAAGTGATATTACTATAGGATATATATACAAAGGTCTGTCCAACTAATTGTACAGTGTGAACTCAGCTATTTTAACTAAATATAATGCGGCATATACACTGTTTAAATGCTTGACCAGCATGTAAGAGTGTATTAGTGAAAATAACTCACGTATGAATTGTGTGTATGCCGGAAATAAAATCAAATCGTTTTGATTTTCTTTCAATCAGGCTTCAATCATTGAAGAGTGTATATGCGAGATTGAATGCTTGATCCATCATTAACTTCATAAAGACACTGCAAAGCGAACATTCATCGTCACCGACAGACGCTTGAATCAATGCTTTCCGTAACATATTCAACTGTCACATTGTGGCGATCGGTCGAATCGTTCGATAGCTATTTTGCTGTCGTCTCATAAATTTCATTGACGAAAAAACAACTTTTAGAATTAAATTATTGTGTTTGTAGCTAAAACGGAAATTATGGTTCAAGTCAAGGGTCGCATTTTTGTCAGCACATAATAGGTTTGTTTGTTGAAGCCCCAGGGTCGCCACAAAGCGTTTTTTGAGAAGCCTAAAGTCACCCTGAATGTCAAATTGAGTGTTTTTTGAGCACTAGGGTTGACCTAGGTTTTCCATAAACTCGCCTTAGCTTTTTGCTGTGTCGAGCTGAGGGCTGTCAAATGGCATGTATTTTTTTTTAATGACAGGGATGTGTGGTGATTTGCGTTTCAGCGTTTTTTGAGGACTGGAAAACCCAGGTTTTTTGACATCTCATAGGGTTGTCAAAAAAACCTGGGTCAACCCTGGGGAAAGTTCAACGAACGGACCTAATATTAACAGGTACATGAATTCATTTGTTTTGTTTTATTACTGGTGAAAAAAATGAAGAACTGTAATATAATGGTGGATTTACATGCATCTGCAAGTGCAGATGAAAATCGGAAAAAGACACAAGATGTATAATTCATACTTTTCTGATAGAGAGGGAACGAACTTCCTAGTTATTGTTGCAGATGAAAAATTATGGGTGCAGATGAACATCTGCAACCATAATCCTATTCGTCTCTCTTTTTAACTTTTGAGCTTTGTAATCTTCATCCGTCTCGCTTTACTTTTCTGCACTTCCACAGTTGCAGATGCATGTAAACCCAGCATAATTCATCGCCATGATTCAATGCTCCCCCAAAAAATTCACCACATGCTTTGGCGTTGCTGCCTTTAAAGTATTTATTTAATTTTTTTTTTTACATTTTGGAAATGAATCCAATTGGAATTTGCCGTTTTTAGACAGAAATATCATCTTTGGTGCCATCTTTCATGACACAATAGGTTTGTTCGTTGAAGCCCTAGGGTCACCCTGGGGTCGCCATAAAGCGCTTTTTGAGAAACCCAAAGTCGCCCTGAATGTCAAATTGAGTGTTTTTTGAGCCCTAGGGTTAACCTAGGTTTTCCATCAAATCGCCCTAGCTTTTTGCTGTGGCGAGTTGAGAGCTGTCAAATGACATGTATTTTTTAAAATGACAGGGATGTGTGGTGACTTGTGTTTTAGCGTTTTTTGAGGACTGGAAAACCCAGGTTTTTTTGACAACTCATAGGGTTATTTATTATGATGTGTATTTTCTACCATCTATGTATCCGCCCGCTGGCGTACTAACAGTCCCCTGTCATTTCAAAATATTGAAGACACAAATTTATTCAGTCTCTAGTAGTAGTAGTAGTAGTAAAGTGTGATTTTATTGAGATAAAAATAAAAATAGTTTTATAGTTACAAAGTTCATTTTTAACAATTTTCACAAAAAGACATTGGCTTATGCCGTCAGCCGAAAAAAGGAGTTATTTTATAAAGCAATAAAGTTTTTTGTTGATTTAGTTATCGTGAAATAAGAATACATAACTATATATACAAAAGTACAATTTCAAAAAGATTCGTTCATAATTTGCTGTCGATATTTTAGAGCGGTTTTCAGGTAGTTGTAGAGGATTGTCCAATTTTCTCCATTTAATATGTTAATGATTTCATTTGATGAAAGATTATTTTTTCCCCAAGATAACCTTCGGATCGAATTCAAGATGGGGCAGATACCAATGAAGTGACATATATCTTCTCTGCATCGCAGGTTGCACAGAGTACATTCTGGAGCTCTGTCATCTCTATATGGCAAGTAGTTAAGGTTGATGAGTTCTCCCCTGGCCTTAAAGATTGTTGATATCAAATCAAGACTGTTTCGGTCGTCGAAATAATTTCTATCACCTAGGTTATGACTTAGTAGTCTATAGGTACTTCTTGTTTGGCTTTGCTGACTTTGTTCTTTGAAAGCATTCCACATTGATTCTTCAATTTTTCCTAAAAGTATTTGCAGGGAGCCACCGAAAGATCTTCCATTGTGTTGGAGAAGTTGAACATCATGGATGTCACTCAATCTCGTCCATTCCGTAAAGCATTGGAGATTTCTGTCTTTTAAAAACAAAACTATCTTATTGGTGAGTCGATGATTTGGTTGATTCATGATTTTCCAAATATATGAGAAATGCAGCTTAAGTGTGTGTATATATAACGTGGGTAGACCAGTTTCGAGGTGCAACATGTAGGTTGGTGTATTTTCCGGTAGTCTGAAGGTTTTCTTGATGAAATATCTAAGAAGCTTTTCTACTTCTTCAAACTCGAAGATACCCCAAACTTGTGCTGCGTAACACATAATAGATCTTACGACTGCTTCGAAGACTATATACTTTGCACTAGGTGCAATGTTTTGTTTGCTTAAAACGTTTTTCCAGGTGCTGTTTATTGCTCGCTTTGACTCTCTTAGTTTTTCTTGTAGATGTTTCTTAAAGGATAACGTTGAAGTGATTGTGACTCCGAGGTACCTATATTCTTTCACCGTTTCAAGGGTTTCATTTTGCCATGTCCAACTTTCGTCTCTTGCGTAGCGTCCTCTTCCATTCCGGAAAATCATGATTTTGGATTTATTTGTGTTTAGTTGCAGGTTCCAGATTGAACAATAATGTTGTAGTCTATTTATCATTATCTGTAGCATGTTTGGGGTTTCAGCCAGCATGACAATGTCATCGGCATAAAGTAAGAGCTTTATTTGGAGTCCGTCAAATGATATTCCTCCTGGCAGGTATGTAGTCAGATCATCCAAATAAATTGAAAAGAGAAGCGGGCTCAAGAGACAACCTTGCTTTACGCCAGTTGTTGATTCGAACCAGTTGGATA
This sequence comes from Melanostoma scalare, assembly GCA_949752695.1. Taxonomy (NCBI): domain Eukaryota; kingdom Metazoa; phylum Arthropoda; class Insecta; order Diptera; family Syrphidae; genus Melanostoma; species Melanostoma scalare. The sequence goes on from OX456984.1 coordinate 281,357,402, forward strand.
AAATATTTCCATCCCAAACTGCCGATTTGTTTTCTTCGTAAAGTTTTTGCAAAATATTTAACATTTTAGTTGAAACTCCAAGGTTGCTCACTTTGTAAAACAGGGCTTTTCTGTCAACACAATCGAAGGCTGCTTTGAAATCTACGAAAAACGCATAAAGTTTTTTTCCTCTATCCAGATACGTTCGAGCGATGCTCGTCAGAGAAAAGATGTTATCCACTGTGCTATAATCCTTTCGGAACCCCGCTTGGAATTCACTCAAGAGGTTGTTTTCGTTTACCCATTCTGCAAGGCGTTCCAATAAAATTCCTGTGAATATTTTAGTTATAGCGTTAAGAAATGATATGCCTCTGTAGTTGCTGGGCTCATTCGGGTCTCCTTTCTTGAAGATTGGCAGAATGACACTTCTCTTGAAGCTTGCTGGTACTTCTCCGGTGTCCCATATAAAATTATAAGCTAGTGTTAGTTTTTGAAGATAGTCATCTGTAGCGTTTTTGAAAAATTCATATGAGATTCGATCCTCTCCTGGAGCTTTATTTGGTCCACATCGATTTAACACTCTTTTAACATCTTGAATTTCTATGGGTCGGTCCAATGTCATAACTTCTTGGTATGGGAGAGCATATGGGATTGCATTTTGATTTAGCTGTTCAGTCTCTATACTACCTAAATCGGTGTTCAGCCTATGTTACGTTCAGAAAGTTTTATAAATAAGGTTTTCTTGTTCAGACATATTATAAGAGGAACATAGCGCTATTCACTCCCTATTATTGGTTTATAAATAAGGCTGCTAATGTATACAAGCACTGTGAAGATCATCTGTGGGAGCTGGCTATGGCAGAGAGTACGCAGATCCAGTCTGAGGGATGTTGTTTGGAGGACGGAACCTTTTTGTTCGAGTGTTCTAATCAGCAGACCGCTGACTGGCTACGTGCCTCTGTGCCTAAAATTCCACCCCTCCTAAATTCCTCTTTTGAAATTTACAGGGTGCCAGTTTTGGAGAAAGCCATCTGTTTTATCCCGGGGCAACTCAGGAAAACTGAAGATGTGCTTCAACGCCTCGTTACCCAGAATTATGGTATCGACACTACGAAGTGGAAAGTCTATTACCACAAGAAGGCTAGGAATCGGGATGGTGAAGACGGTTCTTACCTTGTTATGGGAGTAGATCAAGCTTCTGTGGCTATCATCAAGGCTAGGTACGACTCCCGTCTGCATTTTCATCTTGGAAGGATTTATTTCCAACTTAATTCCAATCGGTGAAAATGATGGATGGATTACTAGTATTTATCAATGATAATAACTCAGATAAACCTTCAACATTCTAAGGCTGCTACTGCACTCCTATGTAGCAGGCTTTCCGTGTTGAATACAAAAACTCACCTCGTAGCAATCCAAGAGCCATGGGCCTGGAAGGGCCGAGTTCTTGGTCTTGGAGGGCTACGAGGGTTTAATATTCTCTATGACGAACGGTCTGACTTACCCCGGACCTGTCTCATCATACCGAGCTCTTTTGCAGCAACTAAACTTGATCCCTTCTGTGGTCAAGACCTGGTTGCGGCTACGATAAACTACGAAACGAACGGTGAGTGAAAAACTTTCGTCGTTGCGTCAGTTTACTTTCCCTGGAACTCCATTCTACCCCCTCCCTCAAGACAGGTTGTTGATTTGGTGGAGTTTTGTGAAAACCGGAAGTTGGGGCTTATCATGTGCTGTGATGTTAACGCTCAAAACTTAGTTTGGGGTAGCGTCAAATGCAACATGAGAGGCAACCATCTTCATAATTACATTCTGTCTTCTGACTTGAACATTAACAGCCTTATTTATTAGATTTCGCTAATACTCGGTTCAACCTGGTATTAGTTAATACTAGTATTAGCACTTAATACTCCCTTACGCCAGGTCGAGCGAATCCTTATTTATAAAACATTTTCCAACCCGTATTAGTTAATACTTGCTTATGTCAAATTTTTCATCAAAAAAATGACCCATCTATAGCTCTGGTTACTATAAACGTAAACAAATCCCAGCTGACTTCATTTTGCACGTTCAATGCATTAAGTTTTTTCAGATAATCTAACTTCTTTCGGGCTCTGATTGGCCAAAGTTTTAGATTTTCTTTTGATGCGTGATTTTTGACCAATCAGAGGCCAAAAAATGTTAGATTATCTGAAAAACTTTATTGCGTTGAACCCGAGCATTATGATTATTTTTTTTTGGGGTTGGCGGAAATTTTTCCAAAATGGATATTAAACAAAACAAAACAAGAAATATTAGTTTTCATTTATTAATTTATTTATCTCGTAGTTAAGGCGGAAAAAGAATTAAAATTATTCACAAAACCAAAATAATTTTCCACTTTTCCTCCAAAAATTTGAACAAAATGACATTTAGACCTTAATACGACCTTAATACTCCCTTAAAACTCCTATGAACCAGTATTAGCTTAATCCGCCGCTAATACTGGTGTATTTTTTTTATAAATAAGGTTTGGAGTATTAGTGGAGTATTAAGTTCGTAGTAACCTTAATCCGCCGATAATACGGGTTTATAAATAAGGCTGTAACAATGTTGGTAACTTTTGTTACGGCTATACGACAGGACGTAATCGACTTGACACTATCTAACAGAAATGCCAAGGAGAATACCAACTGGAAAGTGTTGCTGGACGTGTCACTCTCAGACCACAGATACATTCAATTCCATGTAGCAAATGTGATTCCCACTCCTTTAGTTACAAGAAATCCCAGAAAAACTAACTGGACACTTTTCAACGATGAGCTCGGTAATCTCGTCAAAACCCTACCTAAGCTCTCAACATCACAAAAAGTGGAAGATGCAGTTCTAGAAGTGAATTGTGCCCTTACAAGTAGCTTCGAGCTGGCATGTCCAGCTAGACAATTACCTAGTAGATCTATGGTTCCGTGGTGGAACAATGAACTACAGAAACTTCGCAGGGAAACCAGAAGTATTCTGAATAGGTCCCTCAAGACCAAATCAGATGTCGACTGGAACCTGTATCGATCTAAACAGAAGGACTTTAAAAGGTTAATTCGAAGATCAAAGAATGCCTCTTACAAAGAATTCTGTGAAAGTATAGAAACACTCAGTGAAACTAGTCGACTTACTAAAGCCCTTAAAAGGAGCAAGGTAAACAAACTAGAAACGCTCAGGAAATCAGACGGTTCCTATACCGAGTCCAAAGCAGAGACACTCAGTCTTATGCTGGAAACTCATTTTCCAGGAAACCAGATATCAATCGGACCACAGCAATCTATTTCCCTTAGATCAGGTGAATCCGATAAATCCACTCGACTTAGCTGGTACACGTCATCGTTAGTTGTTACCGACGAAGCCATCAAATATGCCGTGGCATCTTTTGACAGTTTCAAGTCACCTGGCACTGACGGTGTTTACCCAGCTATGTTGCAGGAAAGTATAAACCTTTTGCTTCCTACTTTGAAAAATATTTTCACTGGTAGTTTAGCCCTAGCGTATATACCAACTCCATGGCAGAGTGTTAGAGTCGCCTTCATACCAAAAATTGGTAAACAAGACTACTCACTCGCCAAGAGCTTTAGACCCATTAGTCTTACCTCCTTCCTGCTTAAGACGCTGGAAAGAATGGTTGAGATTTACATTCGTAAAACCTCACTCCAATTACACCCTCTGTCTCAGATGCAACATGCTTACCAAAGAGGAAAATCTTGCGAGACCGCACTTCAAAATCTTGTTAGCAGGATTGAATGCGCGCTTGACAGGAAAGAATTTGCTTTAGGCATTTTCATCGACATTCAAGGTGCTTTTGACAATGCTAGCTTCTATGGTATGTGCAATGCTGCCAGAGAACACGGTGTGGACGAGTCATTAGTGTTGTGGATTAAAGCAATGCTAATGAAGAGAACCGTAATCGCTGAGGCAGACTGTGGACAATGTGTTGCAACGGGACTAAATAAGGGCTGTCCACAAGGTGGCGTTTTATCTTCTCTTCTGTGGTGCATGTTGATCGACTCTCTTCTTGTAATGCTCAATGGTTCTAACGTTCATGCCCAAGCATATGCAGACGACGTCGCCGTGCTCTCGGTTGGTTCTAGCCTCCAAGCTGTCTGTTCCCGAGCACAGGCTGCGCCTGGTGTGTTAGAAACGGTCTCTCCGTCAATCCTCTTAAAACTGAGGTTGTCCTCTTCACGAGACGTAGAAAATTGACTGGTCTGACCCAACTTACGCTTAAAGGCGTCAACATTCCCTTTTCAAAAGAAGTCAAGCATCTTGGAGTAATCCTGGATAACAAACTTCTGTGGTCTAAACATGTCGAGTCTAAAACTACTAAAGCACTGTCAGTTTTCTGGCAATGTAAAGGAGCTTTTGGCAAGACATGGGGTCTTTCATCGAAAAGGGTCCTTTGGATCTATACGGCTATGATAAGACCAATCATCTCCTATGCGTCAGTTGTTTGGTGGAATAAGCTCTCGCGTAAATACGTTATATTGCCTCGTTTGCCAAACTTCAAAGAACAATTTGTCTGGGTGTTACGGGGGCCTTCCCCAGCACACCGGGCGCTGCTCTCGACGCACTGTTGAACCTTCCTCCCCTTGATACCTTCATCATGGGGTGTACTCTCAAGACCATTTCTCGTTTAAAACGATGTGGTCTCTGGCACAATTCGCACTGGTGCTTTGAGGAACTCGCAAGCAGCATATCTTTTGACCCACGTCTAATGGATATGCCGTCTGACACGATGATCCCAAGGCTCAAACTGCGTCAAAATTACTCAGTCAGCTTTCCTTCGGTTCAGGACTGGTTCGCTCCAGAATCTGAGCCTGGAAAGAACTGTTATCGTATCTTCACAGATGGCTCCAAAACCGACGAGGGTTCTGGTGCTGGTGCCTTTGTTGAGAACGACGACATACGACTGCACTCATCTTTGGGATCATACGCATCCGTTTTCCAAGCGGAGGCTTATGCTATCCTAATGGCCTTGAGCCACGTAACGAACAATGGATGGACGGGGAGAAGTATCTTTGTTTGCAGTGATAGCCAAGCTGTGCTTAAGGCCCTTCTCAACCCTCTAACCACTTGGAAAGTGATCCAGGAATGCAAGAGCTCTCTGAATGCGATCGGAAGATTAAATTCCTTGAGTCTCATTTGGGTTCCAGGCCATCACGGCATAACTGGAAATGAGATCGCCGATGAACTCGCTAGGCAGGGATCTCAGACAGCTTTCTCAGGACCTGAACCATCGCTAGGTCTGCCAGCGTCCTCAGTGAGGGCTTCAATCAACGATTGGATCTGTGGAGAGCACAACCGTAGATGGCATGCCTCCATTGGATGCAGACAAACCAAGCGTATGCTCCCCAACGTTAGTAAGAAGACTGCAACATTTTTGCTAGCTCGTAGCAGAAAAGACTGTAGGAAGCTTATTGGCGTTGCCAGCGGGCACTTCTCTTTTGTCAAGCATTTAAACGTGTTAAGCTACGTGCAGACGGCATATAAAAGCCGCACATATGTGCGGATCTGACGTCATTGTTACGTCATAATTTGCGAGTATTGACGCATATCGTCTGAACACCCTTTTGGGACAGTCCGCACATGCACGCAAATGGTTTGCGGACGATGTGCGACAGCAAAACCGCACATAAATGTGCGACTTTTTCGCAAATCGTCTGAACACCCTCGCACATTTTTTGTGACAGTTTGCGTGCATGTGCGTGGATGTGCGGTCGTCATAATCATATGCGTTGACACGAAAATAGGACAACGCAAATGTGCATATTTTTACGCAAATCAGTAGTGATTGTGAAGTGTAGTTGTGATCAATATTCAATTGCAGAAGGAAAAAAATAATAAATGAGCGAGAACAAAATAGATTTCGAGGGCTCACAGTACAATAAATCACACAGCACAAGGAAATCAGAACCCGGTATTCGGATAGTGCAGCAGAATTTGACGCCCAATGGAATTAAAACCTTAATTACTACGGTGGAGAAGCGCGGCTTTGGGATGCGGGTTCGGCAGAGTACAAGCTTGAAAATTTTTGGCGTGAGATGGTTGACGAAATCGGCTGACGTTACTGTTAAGGAAGACAAGTGCTAGTGGGGCTGTTTGCGTATAATGTTCAAGGCAAATTTGGAAAAACTTCGCACCAAAAAGTCAGTGCAGGGCACAAAACCATCCTCCGTGCATTGGCAGTTTTCAATCAAATGATGTTTTTGGAGGCCGACGATGTAAAAAGATCCACTTCATATGTTTCGTCAATTGACCATGTAAGTTTTTCTGAAATGCTGGCTTTTCGTTTTAGATAAACAATTTACTTCTATTTTACAGGACTTTGTTGCAATCGTTGATGAAGCAGTTACAGATGATTTACTACTGTCAGAACCTGCCAGAAACTGCAGTCGGCCAGCCCCAGCAGCACAAACGTAGGTTTGTGACAAAAACCTTAATACCGCAACGTCGCCGTGGCCATCATGTTCAACAAACGCTCGATTGACCATTTTAAGTTCAGCAGTCTCCGCTTTGCAATCAAGCGACAAGAATTCAACATTCTGCGACTATTTACTGTGCCATTCAAGACATCTTCCTGAAGACCAAGCTGGCTGTTTCTATGTTTTTGTTCCTATATACAATACCTGCTTATGTACTCAAATATTAGTAGATCTTTTTTTCTGTTAACTTGAGTATTTATTTTTCAATCTATGTTTTTTTTAATTCAAATGAAAGCAATAAACAAATTGAACTTAATAATAAATATAAAATTTTTTGTTATGTTTACTAGTGAGTTGTCAATTCAATATGGCCTTCTTCGGTGAAGTAGTGCGTGAACTCTTTTCGAATGCCTTTACTATCAGATCCATGGTCTCGCGATCGTAGTTCCTCAAGTGGATACATTGTTGAGCATTGAAGATCAGCACGCCATTCACCAGGACTCACTATATTGCCTTCAGCATCGTATTGGTCAAACGATATTATTCAGTGCGTTTTTCGATTTATTTGTAGAAATAAAGTAGTTGTGAAGCACGACGCAGAAGCCAGTCCTTTGTCCACACACTACGTTCGTTCCACGCCCGATTCTTCGCGAAATTCACTTTTCTCATCTTTTTCAATTATATCCAATGCCAAAACAGCAATAGCAACCTACTTTCATTTTAACATTTTCAATTTAATGTAGTAAACAATGAAAAAAAATGAGCTAAACACAAAAGTCAAACAATCGATTAAATTAACGCAAACTTGCATATGAACGCAAATGGTTGATGTGCGTATTTTTCTGCATATCGTGTGAACACGTCGCACATCGACCGAAAAATGTGCGTATTCATTTGCGTACATTTGATGTGTGAGCAAATCAACGCAAACTAATGTGCGGCTTTTGGGACAGATTCCGCACATCGTCTGAACACCCTTATATGCGAGTTTGCGTACACTGATTTACGTATAGCATTTGCGTTGAATTTACAACTTTTAATGTGACGTCAGAACCGCACATTTGTGCGGCTTTTTATATGCCGTCTGCACGTAGCTTAGGCTTAAGTGATACCACACTCTGTGAATCTTGTGGAGAAGATGAGGACACCGCAGAGCACTTCCTCTGTGAATGTCCTGCTATTTCTCGCATGAGGTTACAGATACTCGGCGCAGACATGGTGAGAGCTGGTAACTTAGGCTCCTTACCATGGCAGCGTCTTTTGGCTTTTCTCCGAACATCTGGAAAGCTATAACAAATAGAAGGTTGCTATCTGGTAGTACAATGGACCGGTATTTAGGTCTGAGTGCTCCAGCTGGTATTTTAAAAACCTCCAACAAAAAAAAAAAAAAAATACAAAAAATATATAAAAATTAAAGACTTTGTATTAAGCAAGGCCCCTTCTGTGCCAACTAAATATTAAGACGAAGTATATTCTTTTATTATAACTTAAGTTAAGAAAAATTGTAAATATTAATATTCAATAAAAATTCTTAAAAAAACCCCTGGCTTATGACACTTAACTAGGCCCATATCAGGTATGTCAGTGGACACAACCAACACTAACGGCAATCAAGATTTTATGAACACATCCTCAGATAAATACCTACAAAATCTACGAAAGTCAAATTGAACCGATTTGTTTTTCATCGGCCATTTTTGTCTCTTCTTGTGAATACAAAAACAACAATAAGGGAAATAGCAAAGAAGAAGTGTTTTTGTCAAATTGTTTGCAATCCATCCGTGAAGCTTAGTGGAAAAATGTTCAAAAGAGATATTTAGAATTCTTTCCTAGATTTATTATTATGGTGAGTGTTTTCTAAACTTTCCATTGTGTCTACTCAAACACAAATTTTATTGAAAAATTCATTTTTAATGCTTTAAAACAAAATCTTTACACAACAAAAATTTATGATTGCAAATGACAGCTGTGTGGCACAGTTGCACAAATTTACCGATGAATATAGGAAACTGTTGACAGTTGAGTATTTTTAACCTTACTTTGATGGCAAACCAATTTGTTGCAGTTTTCGTTGAAATAAAAATAGATGTCTTCTAAAATTATTATCTGAAATTTTAAATTTGGTATTGGTCAAATCAAATTGGAAATTTCATAAATTGCATCGGCTGTACAGAATCAATGAAATTAGGAAATTTACATGAGACTACTGAGTAGGTGCCATGACATCCTTGTAGACAGTATACATTTTAGCTGAAAAAAAAAATTGTGCTTTAACAATTAACAGCCTTAAATTGATTATAATATACGTTTCTAAGTTTGTTTTGATTTTTTCATAAAATAAAATGTCCCGCTTTTTATGTTCTAATAATATTTACAATACAGGAGCTTTTATGAGAAGGCTTTTGAATCCTAAGGCATTAAAATTGAAAATAGTATTTTGCAAACTTTTGATTAATTGTACTTTCTTTTTACTTTTGCTGACCTTTTCTATATTTGTAAGATTATTTCTACGTAGATCTGCAATTTAATGAGTTATTAGAAAGTAAGAATTCTTCACATAACCTTTGCGCTGTTCCCAGACGTAAGTTTGTCTAAGGAAAAATTACTTATAGGTACTATAATAATTGAATATATATAAAACAGTTCCTTGCTGCAACCAACAACCAAAATAAAAATGGCTGAGAAGGAAATGCAAGCACATGATATGGTGCGCCGCCGCAATTGGTCGCGGGCAATAGCCTTATATGATCAAATACTAGCGCAAATATCACATTCTTCAGCTGCTTTACCGAAGTCTCAAAAAGACAGACAAATAGCGTGCCTTCTTGGCCGCTGTGAATGTCTACTGGAGCTATCGAAATATGAAAATTGTTTAACAGATGCTCGAAGGGTACTATCATTGCTTGCTGCCGATCAGAATGATTGCATAGCCAGTATATCCAGGACTCGAAGGTGGTTAATTCATTCCTTGTGCAAGCTCAGAAAATTCACGGTGAGTAAAAAAGCATTTCACCATCGAGTGAAACTAACAAATCATTTTGAAATTTCAGGAAGCTGAGCAAATTGCTAAAGAATGGATCGGTGAAATATCAGGTCAGCCAAGCTTTGCAGATATATCTAAAACTATAGAGCGATATAGAACCATAATACAAATGGTCAGTGGACAAAAGGCTAATCAAAAAATTCCATCATCTCGTCTTGACGACGAAATGTCTATGCTAGACACCAAACTTGACCATTGGGCTACAAACAACCTGCCCCTTGATAAGTTTAGCAAGCTTCTAAGCAATAAAGGGCTTAAGAAGCGTGAATCAATTGGTCATAATGGAATTGTCAATAATAGCAGTAGTAGTTGTAGCAGCAACAGCAGCAACAACAATGGAAGTAACTCTGGCAATACTGTGGCCAACGCCAATAGCACTATCGTAGTGCAAAAGACAACGGAAATGTTGGATAACATTAAAATTGAAAACAGCGATGGTACTATCTCATGCTCGTATTGTGCAATAACATGTATGAGTAAAAATGAGTTGCGCCAACATTGTCAAACAGAAAACCATCAAAATGTTATCATGTCCGACCAAGGTAAGAACACTTCCTTTTTTATTTGACTGTTTTGTTTTAATTTAAATACATATGTTAGGTCGCGATTGGAAGTGGAGACCACCTCCTCGTGGTTTTACCCTTGACACCTACATTTTATGTGAAAGTTTTTCTGAATCGCAGTCCTGTCACTATGGTAATCAGTGCGTTGAAGCTCATGGCTTGGAAGAGCTTAACGAGTGGAAGGAAAGATTCGAATATCGCAGAATGCGATTGCAGAGAGCCTGCGAAAAAGAACTTTATGGCAAAAGTTACACCGAAGAAATACTCGAAAAATGGATACAAGCGACTAGTCCAGATCGTATAATGAGAGAAAAAATTGACGACGTTGAAGATATCTGTAACAATGAACTTGTCACAAGTATAAGTTCCAAATCATCAAAACGTGAATGGGTTTTTGTATTGAAAGCACCGAAACCATTGAAGGCGATTGCCCTTCTACAAGATGCTCATCGCAACCACTTTACAATAAAGTCCATTACTTTGCCTGATAGAAAATCTGTAGAATTAAAATCCGATCAGGAATGGGTATCTTCTACGTTAAATGATAAAAACATAAACAATTCTGTCGATTATTCAAGTCGTTTAGAGCAGAAAATAGTAATTGAATTTAATACAGACATTTATGGTACGTTTCGGCAGTCTGTTTGTTTTGACTATGGCGCAGAGCCTCTTTTAGTAAAGCATCTATGCGTAGATGTAGTTCCAGTTGGCGATGCAGAGAAAATCGAAGAAATCAAAAAGGATATAATTAATTCTTCTTCAACTAGGTGGGATGATTCTAATGCGAATTTAGTAAAATTCGAAACAACTATAGGAACTCATCTCAAGACTGAAGCTTTTCTTAGTGATCTTAAACATGAAAAAGATATGCTAGAACGATACCCATGCCCTCGTGCGGCTACTTTTACGCTAACACAGTCAACTATTGTAGAAAGGCGCCTTACCCAAAACAACTATAGTTCTCGAATCCACGAATTGTTGTACGTCGAAGAAATTGCTCGGTATGAACAGATTGCCCGATACAATCTTACAACAAAATTGAAAATTACTTCGAACTACATTCTTACACCCGCTGGAATGGCCACAAGTACAGCAAAATACTCGCTGTCTGGAGAGCTTTTTGCTCTGATGACCTTAGGCAAAGATATTTCCGAAGATACATCCGCTGGGCGTTTAATTCTATCAAACTGTTCCAGCGTCTACGTTTCGGGTATGCAAATTCAAAGTAATGAAAAAGAAAATGACAAAAAACGTGACGTCTATGAGGCAGTTATTGAAGACAAAGGAAAGAACATTATATATCTCAAGCTATCTGCAAAATGTGTAGAAAACATGGGACTTAAAGCTGAAACTGAAGCTGAAGTAGATATTCAATTCCAGTTAAACCGTCTACCATATTGCGAATGGCACAACGCAGTAGATAAAATAACCGACTTCAAAATAATCTTCCCCGAAACGGAAATTGAGCCTAATATTCCGTGGACGCCCAAAAAGCAATGGTCCGAAACTAGTGACCTAAAACTAAATGCGAAACAGAGAGAAGCTGTTAATGCAATCACTACTCAATTAGGAGTGAAACTACCTCCCATACTGCTCATTGGTCCTTTTGGAACAGGAAAAACGTATACGCTTGCGCAAGCTATTAAGCAGCTTTTAATACAACCTGAGGCAAAGATTTTAATTTGTACACATTCTAATTCGGCTGCTGATTTATACATAAAAGAATATTTACATCCTTGGATTGAGAACGGGATGGAAGAAGCTAAACCTCTGAGAGTGTACTACCACAAGCGTTGGGTGGCCACTGTCAATAGTGTTGTACAAAAGGTAAGCTTTCCACTTATTTATTTTATTTTTTATCCAAAACTTTTTTTTCTTGTAAAAGTATTGCATTACTGACGGCGTCGGTAACTTCAGACGTCCAACAGTAGAAGACATAATGAAACATCGCATCGTAGTTGTTACATTGAGTATATCGATGGAACTTTCAACATTGGGGCTCCCGAAAGGTTACTTTACGCATATATTTCTTGACGAAGCAGCTCAAGCAATGGAATGCGAAGCAATAATGCCTCTGGCATTAGCTAATGAAAGTACACGTATTGTTCTAGCTGGAGACCATATGCAAATGAGTCCGGAACTATTTTCAAATTTTGCAAAAGAACGGAAACTGCATATATCGCTCCTAGAACGATTGTACGATCACTATCCTTCAAATTTTCCGTGTAAAATTCTCCTCTGTGAAAATTACAGAGCACACGAAGCAATTATTAAATTCACATCGGAGCTTTTTTATGAACAAAAATTGATAGCATCTGGGAAACAACCGCGCCATGATCGCTTTTATCCACTGACATTCTTCACAACCCGAGGAGAAGATGTTCAGGATAAAAACTCGACGGCTTTCTACAACAACTCTGAGGTATATGAAGTGGTGGAACGTGTTTGCGAATTACGAAAAAAGTGGCCGTTATCTTGGGGGAAAATGAATGATGCCAGCATTGGCATCATGACACCATACGCTGACCAAGTCTTTCGAATACGTTCCGAGCTGCGAAAACGTCGCATGGGTGGGATATCAGTTGAACGTGTTTTGAATGTGCAGGGAAAACAGTTTCGTGCAATATTTCTATCTACTGTACGAACTCGTCGCACATGTCTTCCCAACAATTCTTCTAGCACTTCAGTTAGTGATGACGCTGATTATGGATTTCTTAGCAATTCCAAACTTTTAAACACTGCTATTACTCGAGCGCAAAGTCTTGTGGCTGTAGTGGGAGATCCAGTGGCGTTATGTTCTATTGGGCGATGCCGAAAGGTTTGGGAGCGTTTTATAGAGATTTGCAACGAAAACAAATCTCTTTTTGGTATAACCTGGTCTTATTTACGTTCCCAATTAGACGGAGTCGAACTAAAACGCAGCTACGTACTTAATCCATTGGCACCAGAATTTATACCACGTGCTCTGCAACCGGAAGCTTATTTGCGCGACCAAACTGCAATGTATATGCTTACTGCAGGCAACCAACATAATTTACCTGGTACTCACCATCAACCTAACAACCAAATTCCATCCGTATATAATAATTTAGGTGGATCATATGCCATGTTAAACCAATCTCAAATGGCCCAAGTAGCAAAATCTGCACACCACTCCCAGTTTCATCATGGAAACATTCCTATGCGACCAATAGGTCCGCCACAACACAATCCGACTTTTGGCATTCAAGCTCCAAATCGTCCACCAACGCACATACCACAGTCACAACAACAATTTCCTCCCTATATGATTTGGCCACAGCAGCAGCCGCCACCGCAACAACAATCAAATGCGAATGTACCTAGCCAAATGATGCGTCCTAGCTATCCTGGACAGCAGCCTCCCATTCAGCCACCACAAACGCAGAATCCAAATGCGAGTTTATGGGGACCGCCACCACAAAACAATCCTTGGGGCGTGATCCCTAAATCAGGTATTCCAAATCCAAACCATCGCCCACCAGGGCAAATGACAAACCCCGTATTGTCACAACAGAATTCGTCCCATAATATGAACATGACTGGAGCGTCTCGTAGTCAGTTAGGAGTTCAGTCATTGCCACAGCATCAATTGGCAAGTGCCGGACCATTGTCAGTTCAAAATCAATCGCAACCTCAAATACGAGGACCCAATGCTGATATGAATTTCGTTAAAAAATCTTTATATCAACATCCTAATCCGCCTGCAAACATGGCCGCATATAACAATTCTTCAAATCAACCAATGGTTTTAAATAATCGAATAAATAATTCTTTTTCAAACGGACCCATTAGCCCTGCAACAGGTGCACCTATACTTGAACCTTTTTTGAGACAGAACCAAAATGTCGGAATTAATATGCATCATCAGAACAGCCTCATTGCCGCTAGCAATAGTGCTATCAAGGAAAAAGACTTCCAGTTCTTAAACAATGTGCATATTCCTGTTAATATTGGAGGATCCTTATTTCAAGCGCCACCAACTGCTGCGCCGGTGCAAAATCCACCTCCCCACCTGCCAACATTTCAGGAGTACAGTTCTCTTTTACCACCCAATATGACTATTTATGAAATGGCCTTTGAACCTAAGGAATCCCAATACAAATGGTACTTAAAACTTCTAACGTCAAATGGGGAGGAGTCGGCAAGCAAATTTACTGAAATTTTACGTCAGGCAATGGGAATCATGCATAATTCAAAAGCCAACAGTGCCTCTTCTATGCAGACCAACCAACAACAACAATTGCCACCTCAAATGCCACAACTCCAACCACATACACATCATCACCAACAACAACAACAACCAGTTTCTATGTCCAGATCGTCAGGTTGTTTTGCTGGACCGGCTTCAAATCTTTTGGTGCCGATCCGCGGTGGCACTCCACCACCCTCAAGCGAGCCTTCAATGAATTTTAATCAACAAATTGATATGGTGTTCAACTCATTGATGAATGGTAATGATATAAGTCAACCAATTCTTAGAGAAATTTTAGGTATGGTAGGTAGTGCCAGCGGTGCTAGTGACATTAGAAACAATAGTATTGGGACAAGCGGAAACATAAATCCAGTCGTGAATATGCCACCTCCCGTGAATATTATTGGAAAAGAATTTCCAATTCCTTTACAGCAAAAGACAACGGCTTCGCCTCTTTTTCCAAATCAACAAAATGTCATGGCTGGCAATAATGGTAAGTTTAGTTTATAAACAATATTATTTTCTTACTTACTTACTATTCGTTCAGATTTTTTGTTGGGCAATGATCTCCCTGGCACATCGACAACACGGGTTGAGTCAGTACCTCTGTACCGTAGGCAAGTAATGAATAATAATGGCAATTCAAGCTACCACGGTTCCAACTCGTCCTCTTCAACCGCTCACTCCATCGCATCGTCGACTCCGGACAATCTACTGGACAGTAGTATCGGCAGCAGCAATCAAATCCACTCAACGGGAAATCTCATTGACACTATTTTTAATACAACATCCAACGATTTGTCAGCTGCAGCTGCAGCTGCTGCTTATCAAAACAGTTCTTTTCAAAAACTTTTCTATAACAACTTCCCAATAAAACTAAATGATTTAGACATGAGAAATGAGCGGACGGTAAGTCAGCAGCCACGGCAACATCATATCTCAGTAATGCATCCACAGCAGCAACAGCAGCAAGCTCAAATGCAACTGCATAACCACGGAGAATCGCGCAACACTACCTATGCAGCTGTGCTGAGTCAGGGAAATGTCGTTCAAAACTCCCAACTACAGCAGCTACATCATCATGCCTCTCAGGGACATGCAGTCAGCGATGAAAAGGATCCATTTGCTGCAATCAGAGAGCTTGGTCAAGGCACTAACGGGTTCTATAATTATTTTCAGTAAACTTTATTTTTACTTTTATGTTATCATAAAAAGTAACACTAGGTTTAAAATTAGAATAACTTTCAAACAAAACAAAAAAAAAAACACCGTCAAGGTGATAAAAAATCAAAAAAAAGAAAAAAAAAAAAAAGAAATTGAAAAAAAAATATTGTGAATATTTTAAAACTAACTATGCATTTCGCTTATGTTTTTCTCAATAAATTCAACAGGAAAAGCAGACATACATAAATACATAAGATAATAGTTCATATAAAGTGATTTTAAATCATTAATTGGCATAACAACATATTTTATGTACTTCAGATTGTAGTTATAGTTTTTTGGTTAAATAAAAATAATATAGTTTATAAAAACGAACATTTAAATATTTATATGTGTAGTGTTTAAAACATAAGCCAACCCTTACTATATATAATCATGCAAATATACATATTAAAACATTCAATAAATATATATACATATATATATATATATAGTAACCAAAACCAACACAAAACGAACACATTATTATTTTAACTATATTGGATACGCGCACTTCAACTTGTTGAAATTTTGTATTTAATAGACTTGATTAAATATTAAAAATGTGTATTCAAAAATTACAGTAACAACTAAAAGAAATAAATCATGTTTCAATTTCGAGGTTATAAAAACAATATACATATATGATTATATATGTATATATATATATATATATATGTATATATATATATATGAATATATATATGTGCATATAAATACGAATATATATATGTGTATGTATATATATTTGGATATATATATATGTATGTATATATATGTATTAGTAAAAAAGTGGATGAGTATTTCTTAGGTAAGGTGTTCAAAATATAACATTTCTAATTGTAAAAAGATACATTTAAATATATTTAACCATACATAGTGATCTAAAACGTTTTAATTTTACTACTTTTGATCTAGCTAATGAAGTTTATGCTGTCTGTTTGCTTTCAATTCAATACTTTACAAGAAAGAACTAAGGAGCACAAACGTTTTGTGCTGCAAGTTTTATCAGAAATATGTGTCATTTGAGATATGAATTTTAAATAAATTTTGGGAAATTTATTTTGCAAAGCAAACTGTTGTGTGCATGAAACTCAAAGTTTGATGATAGTTTGAGATCTTGTTAGAACAAACCTAAAATCTAATTCACAAACAATAATACCATGAATACAAAGACTATTATTTAAAAAATGCAACAACTTTTTATAGCTTTGTTCAATGAGAATGAATGAATGAGTGTTCTTTATTTAGCTTTGCATATATAAGTCATTAAATTTACAATTTTCGAGTTTTAAATTTTATTTATCCATCAAACTTTATAATTTAAACATTTTTGTAACAATAATTGTATTACATTGTCTTTATAATAATTCACAAGTTTTCTTTTGAAATCGGAGGAAAAATTATTTTTGGTTTTGTGTTCTCTCGGTAGAGAGGTTGTTAAAACCATAACGAAATTAGTATTCTATTATATTATTCTCTCTTTATGGTTAAAACTAATGAAATCCAAGTACATTGTTCTTTTACATCTCATAGTCCTCAATTTTCCTTTTATTATATGGTCATTATTTCTGGGATTATATTCTACTCCTGCATAGGTACCTGGTACCTACCTATATTTTTGACAAAAATAACCAGGAAGGATATTGTTTTTAATTTTATACATAAATCACATCACAACATAAAAAGTTTTTTGTTTAAATTTAGCCATTTTAACGATAAATATCCTGTCATACGCCGTCTGCCAAAGTGACATTTTTAGTAGTAAAGTAAAAAACAACTGAAAAAAAAAACATTTAAAATAATTTTATAAAGCATAATATCCGCAAACACCTATTTTATGTATTTAGACAATTTTTTCTCGGCCGACATTGCTGTTTCCTCGAAATACTTATGATATCTTCCAAGAAAGTAGTATATGTATGTTTGTATGTATGTACGTCTTCTCTCGCCTCCGTGTACACAGCCCACATACATGTATGTAAATCTACAAGATCACTTCTGTAATGAATGAAAAACAAGAATTTGATGTTGTTGAAGTTTTGAAATTAGATTTTCAAAGTGCTGATGTTTTAAAAATTAGTTTCAAATTCAATCAGACACTTTTCGTCATATTGTGTGTTTATAGGCTTCATTTGTTTAGCTTTGGAGTTTTTTTGGAGGAATTTTCAACATTTTTGAATAGTGAAAAATCAGAAAATCTGTTAATTGTTGGTGATTTTAATTTGGACATTCTAGAAAGCAATGAACAAGTTGGAACTTTCTTGGATCTATTAGCTTCTAATGGACTTATTTCCTTTATTAAAGAAATTACTAGACCGAGATCTTAATTCATGTGAAAAATGTGTTTTTGAACTAAGAATCACTGATCATTCCATGACTGGTATTTTGATTGATATTGGTTTCAATACAATTAATTTCGATTCTGAAGGTTCTGAAAAAGTAGCTACTAATATTGACTTTGATAGGCTCAAACATTGGTTAAATTTTTAACTGTGGGAAGAAGTTTGTGCGGAAATTGATCCATCAAAATCATACGACACTTTTTCTAGCACTTTGAGCAGATATATATCTGAATGTTCTTCTTCAGTTTCCTCAAAAAAGATTGAAAAGCGACTTAAGCCTTGGATAACTCATAATCTTCTTAAAAAAGTAAAATGTAAGAACAAAATTAGAAAAAAGTTTTCAAAGCATGAAAACAATGAGTACTTGAAAAATAAATAAAGAGTATGTATAGAACTAAAGAAAGAAATCCCTATCTGCCGTGACAACTACTACATAAACAAATTTAATCAAGCTAAGGGCAACGTTAAAGATGAATGGCAAATTGTTAATAGTATTCTCAACAAGAAAACAGAAAGGAAAATACCTTCTGCTATTAAAAATGGTGATTGTGTTGTTTCAGATAAAAAAGGGATTGCAAATGCTTTCAATGACTATTTTCAACAATTTCACACAATTTACAAAACATGTCATCTGGCTATTGAATGAATGAATGAATGAATGAATGAATGAATGAATGAATGAATGAATGAATGAATGAATGAATGAATGTTCTTTATTTAGCTTCAGAAAAGCCTTTTAGTTTTACGTTTTACATTTGAACTTATAATAAATAATTAATATAATATAATATGTATAGTATATAAGTGTATAAATTATTTTACTTTAAAAGATTTTTATACTTATATAATTTACTTTGTACATTTAGATATTTATATATTTGAGCGTATATGCTCAATTAATTTTCTTTTAAAATCATTTAAGTTTGTGCAACATTTGACTTCTCTAGGAAGGTTATTAAAACCATGAAACCCCATGTAAAAAATTGTTCTTTGACCCCTTGATGTTCTAGATCTCTCAATTCTTAAGTCATCATTATTTCTGAGATTTTGCTGCATTACTGAATTTGCTTGAATGTTTTCACATAAGTACCCAGGTAACATATTGTTTTTAATTTTAAACACAAATATCATAGTACGCATAAACAGTCTTTGGTTAACATTCAGCCATTTCAAAACATTTAACATAGATCTTATAGGTGTATAAACACTACATTTAATTATTATTCGCATAATTTTGTTTTGCAATAACTGTAATCTATCCTTATGGCTTTGAGGACACACATAAATAATACTAGAGCAGTAATCAAAATGAGGTTTGATTAAGACATTACATACATTAATAGCGGTACTCATTGATATATTTTTTCTTATTTTTCTTAATACACCTATTTTTTTTAGACACTTTTTTACATATATAGTCAATGTGATCATTGAAATTTAGCTTTTCATCTAAAACAATACCAAGATACTTCATTTGCGTTACAATTTCAAATGTTTCATTGTTTATTTTAACATTAATATTTGCAGGCGTACTTACAGAATTACATTTAAAGATCATACATTTAGTTTTGTTTACATTTAGCACCAGTTTGTTCATTTTTAGCCACGCGTTCACCCTTTCTAGGTCTTGGTTTAGTTCCTCCATGCAATCTGCAGTGTTTTTTCCAGTGATGTATAATAATCCGTCATCAGCAAACAGAACAAGTTTTGCGGCACATACTACCTTGCTCATATCATATATATAAAATTCTCGTGTCACGGTGTTCGAACTTGAACTCCTCCGAAACGGCTCGACCGATTTTTACCAAATTTTATATGCGTATTCAGTAGGTCTGAGAATCGACCAACATCTATTTTTCATCCCCCTAAATGTTAAGGGTAGTTCACCCCTAAATTTTTTTTTTTGTTTTTATTTTTTTATGACACAGCATACAAAAATACATACAACCCTAAATTTTCACCCGTCTGAGATCAACCCTTATTTATTATTTGTTAATTAAAAACTTTAATTTTTGGCAAATTTTTTTTTTTATTTTTTGATGACTTACAATAAAAAATATCATATTACTCTAAATTTTTCACCCCTCTACGACCAATCCCTATTTTTTATTTGTTAATTTCTATCCAGATATTATAATTTCAAGTTAATTTAATTATGATTTTTTTTTAAATTCAATTTGATCTCCCGCCCTCACCGTTCGACTACTGATAAACTATCAATCGATCAGTTATCCCCACCAGGTGTCACCACTTATCCAGCAAACATTACGTAGTAGGGATGAGGACGAAGCCGGTCTCCTACTATACATTTTTCAGCCATGTATCAATCGTAGCAGTCACTGTTATATCTATTATTTTAATTTTCCTTTGCAACTCTCATATTAATTTTACTGTCATGATAAAATTATCATTAATTTCCATTGCAATAATTTATTTAAAACACGTGTTGTAAGCTCCCGCCAACCACGGCCATTACCGTACCTGTATATATTGTACTTAGCATTTTTTGGGAATTGTTATAAATCAAAACGAAAAAGTGTACGTGGTTAATAAATTAAAACGAAGACGTATACATACGTGGTCAATAAATATACCTGTTTTATTATTGTGAAAGGTAAGTCAAATAATAAGCAAATGAAAACTGTTTAAATTAAGTCACTGTTTTCTATCAATACACTGATAAAAGGATTTATTAACTACAATGCCAACAAAACGCAAAGGGGCCAATTTGAGTAGTCGAACGATCAATTCTAGAGCCAGGCTAAATGAAAGAGTACAAAGATCAAGCGAACAAATTCAAGAAGTCAATGCTGATGCGCGTAGGAGAATGTCGCAGTTACGTGAATTACGATCACAAGAAGCACGAGATGTACAAAATCAACAAAGACAACTAGAACGAAGAGAAAATCGCAGATTCATAGTCGATGGACGTAGAGGAATTAACCAACAACGCCAACAAGTTCATCGAGCATTTACGTCAAATTTATTTCTTCGACTAGCGTTCCAGTACGAGCCGGATGTTGAATACTATAATCATTCTAAAGTGGTTATTGGTACTTTGGAAAAGGAATGCCCGCATTGTCATGCACTTAAATTTAAAAATGAGCCAGTTGGGATGTGTTGCTCATCAGGAAAAATACAACTAACCGAAATTGAAACACCACCTGAACCATTGCACGGTTTACTTATCGGTACAGATCCAGATTCTAGCCTATTCCTGAAGTCAATTCGCAAATTCAATTCATGTTTCCAAATGACATCATTTGGAGCAACAGAAATAGTTAACAATACTGCTGCAAACGGTCAACAATTTAATTCCACGTTCAAAATCAAAGGCCAAGTTTATCACAAAGTGGGCTCATTGCTACCAATGCCAAACGAACCTCATAAATTTTTACAAATATACTTTATGGGTGGCGAGGATTCCGAACGTGCACTCGCCAATCGCGTGGATGCACGTTGCGACTACCATAATCTTAATTCACCTTTTGCCAGGCGTATCGTCAGTGAGCTGGACGCTCTGTTAAATGAGCACAATGAATTATTAAAATTCTTCAAATCACACATGCCGAAGCTACAAAATGATAATCACGCTATTGTCATCAATCCTGATAGAACACCAGCTGGAGAGCATGTACGTAGATTCAACGCACCTGTTGTTGACGACGTTGCTGGAATTATGGTTGGCGACCGTACAGCTACGCGACAAATCGTGATTCGAAGAAGAAATAATGATCTTCAGTTCATCAGTGATGCCCATCGTTCATATGACGCTCTCCAATATCCACTAATTTTCTGGAAGGGACAAGATGGATATTGCGTAAACATTAAACAACGGGATCCTGTAACAGGTAATTCTTTCATTATTAAGAACACAACTATTTTATTATTAAAGAATAAATTTTCAATTAATTTAAATATATATGATTACAGGAGCTGAAACAAATAAGAACGTTAGCTCGAAGGATTTTTATTCATATCGTTTGATGATTAAACGTGGCCGTGATAATATCATTTTACGATGTCGTGAGCTTTGCCAACAATTTATGGTCGACATGTATGCGAAGATAGAGAGTGAACGACTACGATACTTGCGATATAATCAACAGAAGCTGCGTGCAGAAGAATATATTCACTTGCGAGATGCTATTGCGAACAACGCTGACACTGCCGAAATTGGTAACTCTGTTATCTTACCATCATCGTACGTAGGTAGTCCACGTCACATGCAAGAATACATTCAGGATGCTATGACTTTCGTGCGTGAATATGGACGACCGTATCTTTTCATTACTTTTACATGTAATCCAAAATGGCAGGAAATTACATCATTGCTATTGCCAGGACAAAATGCAATACATCGTCATGACATTACAGCACGTGTGTTTAAACAAAAATTAAAGTCTTTAATCAGCTTCATTACCAAATTGCATGTATTTGGCCCCACACGTTGTTGGATGTATTCAGTTGAGTGGCAAAAGCGTGGATTACCTCATGCACACATTTTAATATGGTTCGTCGACAAAATACGTGCAGAAGACATCGATAGTTTGATTTCTGCAGAGATTCCAGATCCGTCTACTGATCAATTACTGTTTGATATCGTCACTACAAACATGATTCATGGTCCATGCGGAAATCTGAATCGTTCATCACCTTGCATGGTAGATGGAAAATGTACAAAGCGTTTTCCTAAAGATTTCGCTAACGATACGGTCACACATGTTGACGGATATCCAATATATCGTCGAAGAAGTACCGAAAATGGCGGACAATCTTTCATTAAAACTATCAACAACGCAGACATCGACATTGATAATCGTTGGTTGGTACCATATTCTCCTCTGCTGAGCAAAACATTTAATGCTCATATTAATGTTGAGTCATGCAGTTCGGTGAAGAGTATCAAATATATTTGCAAGTATGTGAATAAAGGAAGTGATATGGCTGTATTTCGGATTGAAAATAATAATGTTCATTCTCCTCCGTTGAATCAAAATGATGAAATTACGAATTACCAAATTGGCCGGTATATCAGTTCCAATGAAGCTGCCTGGCGTATTTTCGGTTTCCCAATTCATGAACGGGATCCAGCAGTTATCCATTTAGCTGTCCATCTTGAAAATGGCCAGCGCGTATATTTCACGAACGATACAGCGCTTGATCGTGCTATAAATCCACCGAAAACTACGCTCACAGAATTTTTTAAACTGTGCAATCGTGCGGATGCTTTTGGTGCCTTCGCACAAACAATGCTCTATTCTGAAGTTCCGCGGTATTTTACATGGGCACAATCGAAAAAATGGATACCCCGCAAGCAAGGGATACCAGTTGATGCGTGCCCCGGTTTATTCAAATCAAATAGTTTGGGTCGTGTATATACCGTCAATCCAAGGCAGACTGAGTGCTTTTATCTGCGACTATTGTTGGTTTATGTCACCGGACCATTGTCATTTCAAGATATACGGAAGGTAGATGGACAACAATATCCTACGTATAAAGATGCATGCCTTGCTCTAGGCTTGCTAGAAGACGACAATCATTGGGACAGCATGCTTGCTGAAGCAGCATTAAACTGCACAGGAACACAAATTCGTCTACTATTTGCTATAGTACTGACTACATGTTTCCCGGCCCGAGCACAAATGTTGTGGGATAATCACAAAGATTCAATGACTGATGATATATTGTATCGACATCGTACAAGGTGCAACGATCTAACAATATCATTCAGTGAAGCAATGTACAATGAAGCATTGATTGCTATCGAGGATCTTTGCATTGCTATTGCGAATTTACAAATCAGTCATTTCGGTATGAGCTCACCGAATCGAAGTGCATCTGATTTACTCAACACAGATATGAATCGTGAACTACAGTACGATATTGTACAAATGGCGAGCATTGTTAGCCGCAATGTTCCACTACTTAATGATGAACAAAAAATTATCTACGACCGCATCATGCTGGCAGTTTCAGCAGGACAAGGAGGATTCTTTTTTTTAGATGCACCAGGTGGGACTGGCAAAACATTTCTTATTTCGCTACTTCTGGCCGAGATACGATCAAAAAATGGCATCGCATTGGCCGTTGCATCTTCTGGCATTGCAGCAACTTTATTAGATGGAGGCAGAACAGCTCATTCAGCATTTAAGCTGCCGTTAAACATTCAAAATAATCCAGATGCAATGTGCAACATAAAAAAACAATCGTCTATGGCCACAGTGCTGAAACAATCTAAAATTATTATCTGGGATGAATGCACTATGGCACACAAACATTGTGTGAGGCATTGGATAGGACATTAAAGGATATAAAAAACAACGATAAACTATTTGGCGGCACTTTGTTACTCCTTTCAGGTGATTTCAGACAAACACTTCCCGTTATTCCGCGTTCAACCTACGTTGATGAAATAAACGCATGCTTAAAATCATCGCGACTATGGCGTAATGTTGAAAAAGTACAACTGACGGTGAACATGCGCGTTCAAATGCTTCAGGATCCATCCGCCGAAACTTTCTCTAAACAACTGTTAGATATTGGCGATGGGAAAGTTACTGTACATGAAAATACTGGTTGCATAAAATTACAGACGGACTTCTGCACAATCATCGACTCGCAAAATAGTCTCATCGATCACATATTTCCCGACGTACACACACAATATGCAAATCATAAGTGGCTGGCAGAAAGAGCGATCTTGGCAGCTAAAAATGTGGACGTCAATGGGTTAAATTTAAAGATACAACAGCTGTTGCCTGGGGACTTGGTGTCATATAAATCTATCGATGCAGTTTGCGATACCAACGAGACTGTGAATTATCCAATTGAGTTCTTAAATTCATTGGATTTGCCAGGCATGCCACCGCATCATTTACAATTGAAGGTTGGATCTCCGATTATTCTACTTCGAAACTTAAACCCACCACGGCTATGTAATGGCACACGATTAGTCATTAAAAAATTAATGAAAAACGTTATTGAAGCCATCATCTTGAATGGCAAGTTTCAAGGCGAAAATGTGTTGCTGCCACGAATCCCTATGATTCATACAGATGTGCCAATTGAATTCAAACGCACTCAATTCCCAATTAGATTGGCATTCGCTATGACAATCAATAAGTCACAAGGACAAACATTGTCTGTATGTGGCTTAGATTTGGAAACACCATGCTTCTCCCACGGACAACTATATGTGGGATGTTCTCGCGTGGGAAAACCATCCAGTTTGTTTGTGTTGGCTAAACACGGACTAACCAAAAATATTGTACACTCTATTGCGCTAAGAGATTAATTTTTTTTTTTAACTGCCATAATTGATAGTAAAAATATAAATATTTATTTTTGATGTTTAGATAGCTATCAAAGACTGTTATTTAAAATATATTCGTTACTCTAATAAAGATTTATTT
This sequence comes from Melanostoma scalare, assembly GCA_949752695.1. Taxonomy (NCBI): domain Eukaryota; kingdom Metazoa; phylum Arthropoda; class Insecta; order Diptera; family Syrphidae; genus Melanostoma; species Melanostoma scalare. Next base: position 281,382,609 of record OX456984.1, read on the forward strand.
ATTAACCTAAATAAAACATACTTTTATTCTTTATAATGCATTCGATTATAAATACTTCCCCGCACGCTTATAGTAGATAATTATTTTTATTTACATGGCAAAACAACGTTTGCCGGGTCAGCTAGTCGTTTATAAACATTAGGAATAGCCACACTCCGAGAATTGTACCTTGCGGAATTCCTACGTTCACAGGCACTGGTGTTGATAATGAACCGTTTACGTTCGTTGTGTTCTCCCCGATATAAATGATTTAAACCACTTGAGTTCATTTGCCTTTATACCAAAGCACTTTAATTTATTAATTAATATTTGGTGGTTTACAGTCTCAAATGCTCGTTTCAAGTCAAGAAACACTTGTTAACCGACAACACGTAATAATAGTAATAAGTTACACGAATAGGGAAATCCCTCCTATTCGTTAGTTAGTGTTAGTCAGGACTGCATATTGCAGCTCGGTGGATGTGGCAGGCATATTGAGTTCAGTTCTCTTTGTGTATCTGACCAGCAAGGGCGTCTAGCCGAGTTCGCGTTTGCGCAGTTCTTTGTTCTTATATTAATATGTATAATTTAGTGTTTTAACAATTCAGAAGTGGGATACGTGCGCAAAAAAAAAAAAAGTCCTACAAGTGAAAACAAACGCACACTCAATAGTCAATATTGTTTGTATACAATATACATTTATTGTATAGCGACGAACGCTTTGCTAAAAGCGTCGTCGAGTGGTAAGAATGTGTCTGTATATATATTCTTGGTACATTATTATTTGAATTCTTAACCGTCAAAAAAGCGAGTTTTGTTATATCAAGCCACAAATATTTATCAACCAAAAGATATATATATGTGCACGGATACAAACATGCAAATGTAACTCTTTCAGTGCGTTTTGGTCATTAAAACTACCCCGCATTCTAGGTGAACGCACGCATGTGTATTGTGTTATTGTGTATAACATAACCTGTTGTAGCTAAATGTATTCTTGCACGCTGAGTGGACGCGCGAAAAGGATTATCACTTTCGTAAATGCCAATTGTGTTTGTGTGGAACTTTCTCTGTGCGTTCCTCTTCTACTTTCTCAAAACCGTCCCTCCCTACTGTGTGGTGGGAGGAATTTTAATTTTTCACCCAAAACAAATATCTGGAGGTGAGGGAGAGCGCGGAACTTGGCATCATCCTCCATCCCTTTCCTTCTTTTGAAGAATCTTCAGTTCCTTTTCCTTTTAGAGATGATTTTCAGTGTTTCTATGTGGAAGTGTCTGTAAATCTGTATAGCTTGTTTGCTTTAAGAGTGGTTAATGGGTTCTGATTGGTTCTCTCTCTTATTCTGCTTATCTACTTATAATATATACTGGCTGTGTGCGTACATTGAAATTTGAAAAGATACGTTAGCGGTTATTTTTTTTTGTTTATTTACCATATTTTAAATCGGTTGCAAGTACAGCGCCATCGAGTAAATTTATCATTCGGGAACAATACATCAATGCGTTAGTTTCAGAAGTGCACTAGTTTCAACACATTTTTTGCAAAAAAGTTAAAAATAAAAAAGTATTATGGCGAGTGGTCGAAAAAACTCAGAAAATAATTTACTATCGCAGATCATACTGCTAAAAAAAGAAAATGATCTTTTGCGTCGTGAGAAGGAACTTATCCAACGCGAAAGTGCTTTGAACGAACGCTCATCCGAGAATAATAATCAATCTGTGTCGCCGTCTTCGTTGAAATCGGTAAGGTTGTCGGCAGACGAAGTGGCAAAGCTGATTCCTGTCTTGGATCCATCCAAGCGAGAATCGAGCCTTAGTGTGCGCGAGTGGATCTCAGTTGTTGAGAACATTAAGTGTTTATATAACTGGGATGATCGGAGTACGCTTTTTTATGCATCCCTTCGGTTGGAAGAAGCCGCGCGTAAATGGTTTATTGGGCAGGGATCACAATTCGCGTCGTGGTGCTTATTTAAAGAGGGACTCGCAGAAGCTTTCCCAGACGAGGATGACGAAGCGAAAATTCATTTTCAACTGATGTCGCGTCGTAAGCTGGACACCGAATCAATTGAAAACTACGTTTATAGCGTAATAGCGTTAGCAAAGAATAAAATGAACGATTTCACCATGATTAAATATATTATTTCCGGGCTGAACGACAGACGTTTAATAAATATTCTTACCGCATCCGATTGCACCACTGTTAAACAACTTCTGGCAAAAGTCAAAGCTTTCGAAGGTATTAACGAACAAGAAAATTCAAGGGGTAAGTTTTTGAACAACATAAGGGACAGGGGAACAGAAACTTATACCAAACCAAATCCTTTCGAACCGGAAACTCCGTATCTGCAGCGCCAAGACATGCCAATGGCAAAACCAAACGCCAGAATCTGTTACAATTGTCGTTCGTCGGGACATCTTGCCCGAAACTGTCCTAAGCCGAATAGAGCTCCATATCCATATATATCCAATAAAAATCCCACAACAAGACCCGTAGTTGAGTCAGTACGCAACATGCGGCGCTTGCTTAACACGAGCGAAAACGGTCTTCTTAAATCCGTTTTGGTGGACGGTCATACTATTCAAGCATTTTTGGACTTGGGAAGCGATGCTTCTACTATAAAAATCAGTGAAGTTCATAAATATGGATGGCAAATTCAACCATCGGCAGTAACATTGCAAGGATTTGGGACTGGATCCGTAAAGTCTCTTGGAAAGCTTTTTAAAATGGTGAACGTTGGTGAGGTTAGCTTGGAAATAGAATTGCTTGTCGTCGAAAACACTGTGCAGAGTACTCCCATGATTTTGGGGAGGAACTTTTTAGACTCTCCTCAAGTTTGTTTGATAAAAAGTTTTGGTAGTTGGGAAGTTAAAAATGCTGCAGAAAGATCGTGACATGATTTGTTGGTCTCGGATGAAAATAATAAGTTTAGAGTTTGTGTTGCACTAAATTTGTCAGAACTTGGTAAAACAAATAAAGTCTCTATGAAAATTAAACTGAAGGTAGTACTACAAGAAGATGACACCGATGATGAAGAAAATATACCACTTGCCGAACTTCGCGAGAAAGCTAGTCAAAGAAACGCATCACAACAAACCGCACTAGCAACAAAGTTCAACGAGCAGCATCGCAAGCCAATGACTTACCAAGAAGGTGACATTGTTCTTATTCGCGCTGAACACGGATCGACTGGTCAATCAAAAAAACTACTCCCAAGGTTCAAAGGCCCTTATGAAGTCAAAAAGGTCTTACAAAATGATCGCTATGTTGTTGGAGATTCCAAAGAACTGCAGAATTCTCAAAAGCCTTATTCATCAGTCCATTCGGCAGATCATATGAAGCCGTTCGGACAACTGGATGATTTTGATTGGGAAGGACTTGATGATCTCAACGATGAAGACGATTAAGTTATATGTTAAACAATACTAAAAAAAAAAAAAATTTTCTTAACAAACAAAATATAATAATAGATCCTTAAATATAGATAACAGATAACATATATATAGTTGTTCTTAATTTCATTAAAGAAAAATAGTTAAAGATATTGATTTACAGATGCTTAGGTATGTACGCCTAGACAAGCTGATTGGTAAAAGATTATAGCGTGAGTATATGCTTTACGAAGTACCACTTTTGAAGTAAGTATGACATGTACTCATATTATTTATTGCTGTGTGAATGACTATTATTATAATGCCTGTGTGACATTACAACATAATATTGCTGTGTGAAATTGAAAACATATTACTGTGTGAATAGCTATTATTATTAAAGCCTGTGTGGCATCACAATATAATATTGCTGTGTGATATTGAAAACATATTACTGTGTGAATAGCTATTATTATTAAGTCTGTGTGGCATTATGATACACTGTTGCTGTGTATTACTATATTACTGTGTGATAGAATACTTTTATTTTTGCTGTGTGACATTATTGTGTGTAGACAAAAAAGAAACATTATTTATCATAAAGGACGATATTATATTTAGTCTGTGTGTCTTCGAATATGTAAAAGAGTTAGTTCCACTGAGGACAGTGTAATGTCGGATGGCCGAATGTTAACCGACAACACGTAATAATAGTAATAAGTTACACGAATAGGGAAATCCCTCCTATTCGTTAGTTAGTGTTAGTCAGGACTGCATATTGCAGCTCGGTGGATGTGGCAGGCATATTGAGTTCAGTTCTCTTTGTGTATCTGACCAGCAAGGGCGTCTAGCCGAGTTCGCGTTTGCGCAGTTCTTTGTTCTTATATTAATATGTATAATTTAGTGTTTTAACACACTGCTACAACTACATTTTTTGAATCGATTTCTTTTCGCCAGTTATTTATCACAAAATTTAAACAAGTTTCGCACGAGTGATTTGCACGGAAACCCGACTGATATCTGTCCAAAAGACCTTGCCCGTCTAGATGTTCTTGTAATTGAATTGCAACAGTTTTTTCTATAATTTTTTCGTATAAAGGCATCATATTTACTGGTCTGTATTCACTAAGACTTTTTGCGTTAGGTATTTTTTTTATTGGTATTATAAAAGATTCTTTCCATGAATCTGGGAAAACACCTGCACTTAGGGATATATTTATAATTCTTTCTAATACTGGACCGACAAAACACAGAGAATCTTTGAACATCTTAACACTCATAAAATTAAAGTCACTCTTTTTGCTAATCATATCTATTGCACATCTTATATTTTCTATGTTCTATTTCACTAATATACTTCGTTGTCCTGTTTGTAATTTAAATGAACCTTCCCAAATGCAGAGTTTTGTATTTGAGCCTATTACTGGGTTTGAAATTCTAAAAATAATTGGTACTTTGAAAAATTCAAATTCTTCTGGTAACGAGTGTATATCTAATCTTTGTTTGAAAAATTTAGCTTATTTTCTGTCTGATATCTTGGCAAACATTTTTAATAAATGTATTTTTGGTGGTGTTTTTCCGAATGCCCTCAAATGTGCTAATGTCTTACCCCTTTTTAAAAATTGCGCAAATAGTGATCTATCTAATTATAGGCCGATCTCTTTGTTCCCATCGAAGTAAGGTATTTGAAAAAGCTGTTAAGAATAGAATGATGAGTTTCTAAGATAAAACAAAATTCTTTCGCAATTTTCAGTTCGGGTTTCAAAGTGAAAAGTCAACTGAGGATGCCTTGTTGCGCTTCTGCTCTCAAATATTCACTAGCCTCGATAGTAAGATGTATACTGCTGCTTTATTTGTCGATATTTCAAAAGCCTTTGATATGGTGGATCACACTATACTCATCAGTAAAATGGAAAAAGCAGGTTTACGAGGTTTTATATGCAAATGGTTCGAATCATATTTAAAAAACAGAAGACAACGAGTGAAAATTGATGATGTTATGAGCGACATGGTATTAATGAAAATAGGAATTCCACAAGGCTCAGTTTTGGGGCCAATCCTCTTTCTAATTTATATCAATTCACTATTTAGACTTCCTTTCAAATGTAAATTGACTGCTTTTGCTGATGATGCTGGTTTCAGTTTTTGTGCGAATAGCTACCTTAATTTTATAGCTGACATGAATTGGGATTTAAGCTTGTTAAGAATTTGGTTTGCTGAGCACAAATTAGTTATCAGTCCTAAAATCAAGGTTATGTTTTTTAGCTTTTTACAAAATATTAAGTCTGTTCGTTGAACTTTCCCCAGGGTTGACCCAGGTTTTCTTGACAACCCCATGAGTTGTCAAAAAAAACTGGGTTTTCCAGTCCTCAAAAAACGCTAAACCACAAATCGCCACACACCCCTGTCATTTAAATAAAAACACATGCCATTTGACAGCCCTCAAATCGCCACAGCAAAAAGCTAGGGCGAGTTTGGGGAAAACCTGTGGCAAACCTATGGCTCAAAAAACACTCAATTTGACATTCAGTGCGAATTTAGGTTTCTCAAAAAACGCTTTGTGGCGACCCCATGGCGACCCTAGGGCTTCAACGAACAAACCTATTAATGTTGATAATGATCTCTTTTTCCATGCTACAGATTGCCAAACATTTAAACTCTTGAAATGTTTTTGTGTCTCCAACTGCTCTTTTTGCACCTTTTCTAGTTCTTCAAGTTGCAGTGATAGATGCTTCCGGTTAGAAAATGTCAATGAGTTCAAATATTTGGGTTTTATTATTGACTCCAAAATGAGTTTCTTCAAACATAAAGAAAATTTGAGGCAGTACTTTCGAGGCACTTTACGATATATTCTGCCCTAGCGAGGTATCCGTTCGGAGAGGAAAATTCTCCGATTTGTACGATTCGGAGGTTTTTGCTTTGAAGTATTCTTCCGAACTGCTTTTTGGAATTTTTCTCTTTGCAGAGAAATCTCCCAGTGTTGAGTTGATTCTTCTGCTTTTTAGCATAAGATTTATCAATTCCACTAGGGATTTGTCTACTTTGAGCTTCGTCAGCGCCTTTGTAATTGCAGAGTTGCTGACGTTATTGAAGGCCCCCTCTATATCGAGGAAGGCGGCCAAAGTGAATTCTTTGTGATGGAGGGAATATTCTATAGTACGTACCAGGGTGTGTAGGGCCGTTTCTACAGATTTTCCCTTGCAGTAGGCGTGTTGTGCTGTAGATAACAATTTTGGATCTATAGCTGTACGCAGGTGGATATCAATCAGTCGTTCTAAAGTTTTAAGAAGGAAAGATGATAGACTTATTGGTCGGAGATCTTTTGGGTTTACGTGGGATGATTTCCCAGCCTTAGGTATAAACACCACCTTGACTTCTCTCCACTGAGTGGGGATATAGTTCAATGTGGTACAGCCGATGAGAATTACTTCAAGGACAGGGATAATAATGTCCGCGGCCTTTTGAAGTTCGGCTGGAATTATACCATCAGGTCCAGGGGATTTGTATGGGTCAAAGCTGTTAATGGCCCAAACTAATTTTTCCCTTGTAATCAGATCGGGGTTGTTTGTTATTATGCTACCTGGTTCTGTGGAATCATATGGCACTTTCCATTGGTTTCACTCGGGGAAGCACTCATTTTAAAAACCAATGGAACACCCAAAATAATTTCTGTTCAGTTTAACGTAATTGCCTTTGTGTGAGTGAAACACCTATGGCTCTTAAAAAATATTCCTTGAAGAAAATTTTCTATTTGACATTTCAGTAACATGTGTTAGTGCTTCTTGAGTCGATTCTCATTTCAAATCGAGAAGCGGCTGTCACTCCTCAGAATCATGAGAAGCGATCTTTTTGCACCAATGGAACGGTTTGAGAATGCTTCTGGACGCTCCTGGACGGTTCTTTTCGTCCAATGGAAAGTGCCAATAGTTGCATAAGTTCTTAGAGCTTCCTGGAAAGTGAGTGTCCAGAAGCAAATTGAGCGTTTCTTCGCAGGATTTTGTCCAGCCGTCAGCTGTTTTCAAACTGCTAGGCATGGTCTCTTTGAGAGGATTTTTCTTAATCTAGAAGCTTCTGAAGTATCTTCTATTTTTCCACAGAAGTTTCTCCAGGAAGTTCTTTTATTTTTCCTCAGTTGATATTTATAAGTTTTGAGGGATTCCTTGTAGGAGTCCCAGTCTATTAAAGTTTTAGATTGTTTAGCTCGGTTGAAAAGTTTTCTACATTCCTTCCTGAGCGGTTCTAGCCCCGAGCTCCACCACAGTGGTTTCTGTTTTCCTCTTATTTTTATAAGAGGACAGGATTTCTGCAGTGATTGGTTAAGGGCAGTGGTAAGATCATTGACTTTTTTGTCTAGATCATGTTTGTTTGTAGGGTTTTGTAAAAGTTCAGGTTTAATAAACTTTTTCAAAATTACCCGATATTTTTGCCAGTCAGTTTTCCGATAGTTTCGGAAGACTGGTTGCTTGAGAGGTTCCTCATTTAGATCAAATTGAATGTATCTATGATCAGCAAAGGAGTGTTCAGTAGATACTTTCCAATTAGTAATCCTATGATGAACCGAATCGGAGACAAGAGTGATATCTAAGACTTCTTGTCTGTTTCTGGTAATGAATGTAGGTTCATTGCCAATATTACTTATTGTAAGGTTAGTACTTAAAATAAAATCAAAAAGTGACTCACCCCTTTCATTTATGTCAGTACTCCCCCATACTGTGTGATGCGCGTTTGCATCGCATCCAATGATGAGGCAGATCTTCTGCCGTTCTGCTGCAGCGACAATCTTTTTCATCAGGTCGCCTGGAGTAGGGCCAGGATGGTCGTGGCCGAGATAAGCTGATACCAGCCAGTAGGTGTTGTTACTGGTTTGGTAACTAGCAGTAGTTACATCACAATTGCTGTAATCAGGGAGTAAAAATACATTAGTGCTACTTCTTACCAATATGCAGGATCTGGGTTCACCTTTGTCCTTTACATATAGCTGAGTACCTATATCCAGGAGTCCTTAATCCATGAATGCAGGATTTGTTGATCCATGGTTCCTGGATAAGGACAACATCTTCCCCTCTTTTGTTCAGGCGGAGAAGAAGGGAGGCCGAGGCCTGTTTGGAGTGTTGGAGATTAATCTGCGTTAACTTCACCATCTTGGTTGCAGCTAAGCAGACTAACCCCCACCACTGTTTGGTTAAGGTCGTCTTCAGACTCACTACCTGAAGTTGACCGTAACAGGTCATCTTCCTTCAGGCCGTTTTCGGACATTGAGTCGTCTGTTTCACCCTCTTCTGATGTTACGGATCTGCCACAATGTGCTTCCATAATTATTTCTCTTGACATATAGGGAATAGCTGCACTGTTGTGCTAATATCCTCCCCTGAACATACCATGAGATTTCATTTCTTTATGGCTACCTTTTTTCATATTCAGCCTTATTATGAGTTTTAAAAGCTAGTATGAGTTTCCCCTGAACAAAATTCCAAACTTACACTTTTTCCGCTTTTGTTGTTCACTTGTTCGCCTCCCAAAAATAAGTGAAATTAATTGCTCTCAACTTTTTCACATTTCACGGGGAAAAATAGCTCATAATAAGGGAAATTTTTCGAACATGGAAAATTTTTCCCCTGAAACTCATAATAAGGGAAAAGTGAAATGGGATCTTTTTCGAGGGAAATTAGTTCACGTGAACTCATAAGGCTGGTTATTTTTTTTTGTGGTATGATATATACAAAAAAAAATCAATTTCAAGAAGAATAACATTTGGGTTGAAAGAGGCAATTTAAAAATTTTCTAAAAACGAGTCGCAGTCCTTCAATTTTGGAATGGCCCCAATTTTGTACACCATAACGAGTTATGGCTTAGCTGTTGCCCCAAAAACTCAGTATTGTGGTGCTGAATCCTCATCTAAATTACTGCATATGACAGCTCTCTATGTGGTATTTTATTTATTTTGCTCTTTTTGATTTTCTTATCTCTTTTTAGTTTTTTGTTTTTTTGTAACGAAAACATGTATGTATATATTTATATAATTGTATTCTATGTGGTGTTTAATAACCGTATTCGAACAGCTTTTCGGTATTACTTAATAGTAGAGGCCCAAAACCATTACATACTACCGAAAATCTAAGGTATCCGAGAATTTTTGATATACCTTTCTAGCCTGGTGTCCGTCGCTTAATGGTTAGCTGATAGAGATCAGTTGATCATTTAAGAAAAAATAACTGCACATTTTAAAGCGATTGGTCCAGTAGATTTTGAGTTATCGTGCACACGGACTTCAAATATGACAAGTCTCAGAAAAACGGTTTGAAAAACGCAGAAGAGTTTCTCATACAGAGGTCAACTGATCAGACTAATGTGTATTATTAACATACACCATGCCTCGATTATAAATAACAAGACCGGAACAGGGCCGTTAATGAAGAAATTTATTCGGGGTCGAAAAGTACAATAGGACGCCCAGGTTTAAGACCCGTCATAAACCAATAGACGCTCAAATACTCATAACTTCGTCAATTTTACTCCACACAATATGCATTCATTTAAACATTAAATACTTTACCCCCCTTTAACTGAAGTTCACATATAGGAATTCATGTTTTCATATATTGTAAATTGTTTTTACCAAAAATTTACTGAATTCTAACATATTTACTCGGTTTTTCATAACTAAAGTAATTGTGTCAACCTAAAGTTGGCACAACAAATTTACAAAATTTCCTTTAACTTTTGGCGAACTCAGAGTAGAGTTTTGTGTGAACTCAGAGTATAGAGACAATCCAGATTTACTCTATTTTTTTCAATGAAACATGGAATATGGAAAAAGAGCAAACCTTTTCACAAAAGGTCAATGGAAAACGATATTCGGCCTTATCGAGGTAACCGTCGGATCGGAGTTTTCTCGGCAACGCATCCTTTTTCGGAGATTCAGTTTTGCTTCAAAGTAGTTGTCATTTGTAAGAATTTTTTCACAAATGTGACAACGCATTGCATTCCCAAAACTAAAACCTTCCTCAGCAAAAACTTATCGGAGGACGTCGGATCGGCCGATCGGGAACTACCACGAAGCAAAATGTCTCCGAATCGTAGGAAATCGGAGAGAATTGCGCTCCGATGATTACCTCGATAGGGCCGAATATTATTTTTTTTTTTATATAAAAATCAAAATGTTGGCTCTAAGACTTTCAGTAAAATAACTTAAACTAAAATTTATTTTATAAAAGAACAAAGTATTAGCTTTCAAAAGCCTTGTGTTGAAGCAGGTGGCTTAGTAAATTTTTAATAATTTTTTTTTATTGAGTAGTTTTTTGTGTATAAAATTGTCCTTCTTGCTTAAATCCCTCCCATTTCCCATACGATTTTTCTTGTCTTAATCAACCTATCCGTCCCGGGTTTTTGTTGTATATAATTGATGTCACAATTTTAATAAAACTTTTGAGCCACATCAGTTAAGTTCCATGGGAACGATGCACACATCTTCTTTTGAAAAACATATTTTTATTCGGTATTAATTTTTTAAAAAGATAGAAAAACTTTGATACAAGTTCTAAACAATACAGCTCTGAATTGAAGGAGATGGGCAAATCATACGGGAATCGGAAGTGCAGCAAAGTCGGCTTTTAGTTCATCGTACAGGTCTTGGTATTCTGAATTTTCTCGCACTAATAACGCAACTGTTCCGCGCTTCACACCCATTGCAGCTCCTAAATCCGCACGACTAGGCGTATATGTATATGGGATTCCTTTTTCTTCGCATACCGCAGGTAAGTGACACATGATATCAATAGGCGTTACGTCTCCGGCGAAGATTACAAGTCTAAAGCCAAAAACTAACTGAAGAGTGTTTTAATATATTTAATAATTCATTTCCTTACCCGGTTTCGCCTTTCCTTATTCTCGTTTGGACATCCTTAAGTCCATTACGGATATATGTTTTATGTTTCATTGCCTTTTTGATGAGCTTGTAACATTTCTTTGCAAGCTTTTTTGTTGCCATTGGTTGAGATATAGCATTTACATACTTAAGTTTATCTTCATAAGTACCTTCTTCTTTAATTGAAATATTTTTGATATCTTCAACGTCTTCCGGTTCGGTTTTTATTTTTCCCATTTTTTACTTGATTCTTTGCGCTCCTTACTTTTATTACTTAAATTTCACTGTTTCATTCAATGCTTTTAAATTTAAAGTAGTAAACACGTGCAGTACTATCCTGGGAAGGGAACCACATAGGGGAAATAACTAGAGCCTAGAGCTAGAGTCACATAGGAGATACAAAAAGAGGTCAAACCACACACCACCGCATCTGTCATCAAACTGACTTCACAAACACCACTTTATTTTCAGAATTAAAATCCAGATTGAAATCCGAAAATAAATTGGTGTTAGTAATTTCACTGACCCATCTTTATATACAGCTTAGACTGCTATTATACGGTGAAATTTGTTGCACGAAACTCCTTCGAATTCTTCTTTGTTCTGTCATCCCGTGTCGCAAGTGTTATTACACGATGAAATCCAGTTTCATGAAACTAGTTTCACATTTCTCTTTATTTTTCATTCGGTGTTTTTATTTTTGGGGAAAAATAGTTATCTAGCAGTGCCTGGTTGCTTCAAAACCTCTTTTATTGGCAATTGAAAAACAAAAAAGTCATTATTATTGGTATTTTCACTTATTATTGAACTAAATGAAACAGAATAAACAAAAACACGAACAAAGACAAAGGGGCGTTCGAGAATCGTATCCGGATAGCTTGTTGTTGTTGCTTACGTGTTAAACTTTTAACAGAGTCACACACCCATTTCAACTAAAAAGCTATCTAAAGGTATCCGAGTATTTTTGGTATACTTTTCTAATCAAGTGATCAGCTGATAGAAAATTTATTTTTATTTCTTTTCTTGTTGATTTTCTGTTTTGGTGTGCATTTATTTCAACATAAGAGTCTTTTAAAACGCATGGGAAATCGAAAAAAATAAGTTATAATCGTCTAGCAATGATATTTTAAATGTTTTTCTATTTTCAAAAGTCGAATTTTAATATTTCACAGCTATTTTTAATATTTTTGCAATCTGGAAAAAGATATCTGGATCGTTCAAAAAGGTATCCAAGATACCTTTGTATATTGAAACTATAGTAACATCACGGAGAGGAAAACGTAGATGGACATAGCGGAAAGTCAAGATTGTTTTGCCACTATCCTTTCATTAGCGAAGTGCCGCGGGACCGCTTTGCTTTTAGGGTTTATATGGATATGACGTTTCACTAGCAGTCCATATCTATTACGTCAATTTTAAAATATGGTGCTCCTAATTAATCCAAACGACGTTGTTTACGAAGTAAACGATTGTGAAGAAGTTTGCAATCGAATAATAAGTGGTACGTGTTGTTTGCAATTTTTAAAACACATTTGGTTTGGTTTGTTTTCACTTCGATTTATCAGCTGTTTCTGATTTGACAGATACCTAATCTTATGCCGTTTTCGTTTGGGAAAAAAGAGTACCCTAAGGGTACTCTTTTTGCTGTCAGAGTGACTTTGTGTTCGTTTGGCTGCTCTCAGGGTAATCTGAAATTACCCTCAGAGCAAGTTTTGCTACTCTAGAAATTTTTTCAGAGTAAACTCACACCAACATAAATGACATTTCTCGTTTGTCATTCTTGACATCTCATTTCGAATTTTGCGTTCAACGGGCGAGTTTATATTATTGTAAATAAATTAAATTAAAGTTTAAAATGGATCCCAAATTAGTTTTCGTACTTAATGAACAAATCAAATTATGTAGTGAACATTGTATACACATAATCTACGGTTTGTAGTAACGGTATCAACGCGGGCGTTCACAAACCTATCGGTTTTGGTTTACATAACTTGTCCATGCTATTTTTCTCGTTATCCGAGCTCAAAAAAATTTCTTACTGCTTAAAATTACCTTTGTATAAAATCAATCTGGACATTTATGAAGCTTATTGCGTATCTTTTTCAGTTATAAGTTCTTTTTGTCAGTTTTTACTCCATACAAAAAATGTTTATTAATTGCTCATGAAATACGCAGAGATATGTTTCTGAACGTAGTCAATTGCATTGAAAGCAAACTATATGTCAAACGCACACATACATTGACAAAAACGGAGTACTCTGATTTCATGTTCGTTTGAGTTGTCAAAAATCAGGGTACTCTAAAAAAAAAAGGGTACTCTAGTTTTACCAAACGAAAACGGCATTAGTCGTTCGAAAACTTACCCGGATACAAAGGTATCCTAGTTATGCTACCCATTTTTTTTCGAACGCACCCAATGACTTAACTGTATGACTGCTATTATACGGTGAAATTTGTTGCACGAAACTACTTCGAATTCTTCTTTGTTCTGTCATCCCGTGTCGCAAGTGTTATTACACGATGAAATCCAGTTTCATGAAACTAGTTTCACATTTCTCTTTATTTTTCATTCGGTGTTTTTATTTTTGGGGAAAAATAGTTATCTAGCAGTGCCTGGTTGCTTCAAAACCTCTTTTATTGGCAATTGAAAAACAAAAAAGTCATTATTATTGGTATTTTCACTTATTATTGAACAGAATAAACAAAAACACGAACAAAGACAAAGGGGGCGTTCGAGAATCGTATCCGGATAGCTTGTTGTTGTTGTTTACGTGTTAAACTTTTAACAGAGTCACACACCCATTTCAACTAAAAAGCTATCTAAAGGTATCCGAGTATTTTTGGTATACTTTTCTAATCAAGTGATCAGCTGATAGAAAATTTATTTTTATTTCTTTTCATGTTGATTTTTTGTTTTGGTGTGCATTTATTTCAGCATAATTCAAAACGGATGGGAAAATGAAAAAAATAAGTTATAATCGTCTAGCAATGATATTTTAAATGTTTTTCTATTTTCAAAAGTCGAATTTTAATATTTCACAGCTGTTGTCTGCAGCAATCTGGAAAAAGATATCTGGATCGTTCAAAAAAGTATCCAAGATACGGCTATCCGAGATAGGCTATCCGATAGGTTCTCGAACGAGCCCAAAGAGAAACGTCAAAGCTGTTTCACAAAACCATAACCCATGCGACATACGGTAGCACATTGTCCATCTCTGTTTTTCGAACTTTCGTTCTCTTTTGCACTTATGGTGTTCGAACAGTTTCGTGCAACAAATTGCACCGTATAATAGCAGTCTGAGATCTTAAAGTGCAAAAGAGAACGAAAGTTCGAAAAACAGAGATGGACAATGTGCTACCGTGTGTCGCATGGGTTATGGTTTCGTGAAACAGCTTTGACGTTTCTCTTTGGGCGCGTTCGAGAGCCTATTGGATAGCCTATTTCGGATAGCCGTATCTTGGATACCTTTTTGAACGATCTGCTGTGAAATATTAAAATTCGACTTTTGAAAATAGAAAAACATTCAAAATATCATTGCAAGACGATTATAACTTATTTTTTTCGATTTCCCATGAGTTTAAAAAGACTTATGCTGAAATAAATGCACACCAAAACAAAAAATCAACATGAAAAGAAATAAAAATAAATTTTCTATCAGCTGATCACTTGAATAGAAAGGTATACCAAATATACTCGGATACCTTTAGATAGCTTTTTAGTTGAAATGGGTGTGACTCTGCTAAAAGTTTAACAAGTAAACAACAACAACAAGCTATCCGGATACGATTCTCGAACGCCCCCTTTGTCTTTGTTCGTGTTTTTGTTTATTCTGTTTCATTTGGTTCAAAAATAAGAAATAATACTAATAATAATGACTTTTTTGTTTTTCAATTGCCAATAAAAGAGGTTTTGAAGCAACCAGGCACTGCTAGATAACTATTTTTCCCCAAAAATAAAAACACCGAATGAGAAATAAAGAGAAATGTGAAACTAGTTTCATGAAACTGGATTTCATCGTGTAATTACACTTGCGACACGGAATGACAGAACAAAGAAGAATTCGAAGTTGTTTCGTGAAACAAATTTCACCGTATAATAGCAGTCTGAGATCTTAAAGGATGATTGACTTTTGACTGTATTTTTAGTTTTCTGTCTTAGCTCACGGACCTTCTCGATTTTCTTTTTTAATTCTTCAGCCAGTTCCATGTTTCCCATTATCTCTGCTTTAATAATTTTGGCTCCTATCTGCTGTTTTCCCGAATCTTCTTCATCTCATTACTGCCGCCGCTGTCATGTTCCATTAATTTTACCTGCAAATATTCCGAAGTTAGGTATTTTCAGAAAAAACAAGATATTTACTAAAACATACTCTTTTAGAATGCTTTGGTTGTTCTTGTTCGACCGATGAATCATCTTCCTTTGTATTACTGCCATTACCAGTGATCTGTAAACATATTTTAGAATTTAAAAAACAAATACACCAGCGTATAGTAACAGTAAAGTTGTTAAGTCTTAACTTAAAAATCCTTGGCTTCATAGGATTGATTAACGACAATTCTAAGATGCTCATCTTACAAAAATTGCATACGATGATTTGACCATGGTTGAGGACTGTTTCAAAACACCAACCAAACAACGACTACGTTGTGATATCACTGGTCGCTGCATTCCTTCAGAGAAAGAAGAAACAAATGGAAGATTATTCACACAAGCTTAGACTAGAGGAAAAAATGATAGCCTTACCATTTTAAACGGCTTGCAAGACGAATATCTGCATTGGTACCAACAATTGCATTGGTATCCAACAAATTAAGAACCTCTGGACTCTGGAAACCCTTTTTCCTTAACTTTTTCCGTGTTGGACTTAATGCGATCTAATTCGAAAAATTGAAATGGAAAATTTTGCTTCAATTTGGAATTTGAGATTTGAAAACATATGACTTTGCAAGCTGTCAGTAGAGTTATAGCAACTCAAAAAAGGAATATCGGTTATATCTTTCTGTCTATTGTACACACAGTCTATATCCGTCCTGCTTTACTTTTCTGCACTTAGCACTTGCAGATGCATGTAAATCCACCATAAATCTCACAGGGGATAGACAACCAATCATCCAACCATCAAACATAAAAACGCAAACCGGTTTTTTTTATTTACAATACAAGGCACCGGACTTCTTCCCAAAAAAACAGCCCTACTATCAAGCATTGGTCGTTCAAGTCCAAGTCTGTCCTACTAATTGTACAGTGTGAACGGGGCTTATCACAGATAGATCTCGTGTTTCAAAAGCAACAATGGGGCATTCAGGATTCTAGTCACTACGTAATGGAAAGTCAACTAGCTTTGTGAATGCAAAATGCACTAAAAATGTAGTCAACCATGAACTGTCAAAATTAGCACACAAAAACACGAAACAATTGCGTTTTGGGATCTTTAAATAATCTCATCTTTTAAATTAAGTAGCTTTAATTACATATCTCTTCACTGCTTTCAATTTGATGAAAGTTGTTGAAAAAATTTCATTTTCCACTTTGTAATTTTCAGCTGATTCTCAAACGTCAGACTAACTTTGTAGCTGTAATTTTTCAACTACGTTGAAGGGGAAATTCATTCCAATCGTTTCTAACCAATCAGAAGAGTTCACTACGTAGTGACTAGATTTCTGAATGCCACCAATGAGCAGGAATAGAAGTTGCGGGGCAAAAGAAGTAATGGTTTTCCCTCTTCCTTATTATTCCTCTATGGTAGGGAAACGGATATTTCCATTGGTATAAAGAAGTCAAAATTTTGACACTTTATGTGATCCATTAGCATTCAATTCGATCCATTAGCAAAAAATAATTGAATTTTTTTTCAATTGGAGATTTCGATCATTCAAACTATTGACACTTATCCACAGCTACACGTGGCTATTCGAAGAAGCTGATTAGGTATACTACAACTGGCAAATTGATATCACAACTGATGAAGACCTGGGTAGTTTGCTCACATTTTTCAAAAGCAAAGGATCAGTAATAAGGCACCCATACTAATTTTTTTTTATTCAAGCTAAAACATTTTCTAATGCATAATTTGATAAGTTATCTATTTTTAAACAAATTTTAAAGGAAACACGAATTAATCAATCTGCAATACAAATTTTATGGGAGGTCAAAACAGCTATTTCACTATTTATCTAATAGAGTTCCTAATCACCCCGGCAGGGAGAGCAAATCATAATAATTAATCCCTTGCTTTAGACTGAAGGTGGCGATACCAGCAGATTTCAATATTCAAAGCTGCTGTCTCCATTTAGTGGTTTTGAAAATTGAACTTTGGTGGGTCATTCCGTAACTTTTCAGACAATTGTCGATTGTTTTGCGTTTAGCGTATCGTCAAATTGTTTGAAAAGCTTTTAAACACATTTAAAGCACAGAAGAGAAATTTGATTGTTTTCGGATTTAATTTAGATTTTGTCGATCTGTCAAAAAAAGAATAAAGTATTTCTTAAAATATAAACCCAGCTAAAATAAATTCGTTTTTGAAGAAGGAAAAAAGTTCCTAAATTAATAAGATTGAAAGTGACTGTATAGCGAATTTTGAGGGATTACTGCGTGAACACAATGAACTGCATACGCAGACGAAGCCGGAGCCAGTGCCCCTGTTCTGTAACTATCGCCTTGGCGATAAACGGTGGAAAATGGAACGAGATTCTATGAATTTAGTAGGATTTTGTTCCATTTTCCACCGTTTATCGCCTGCTTTTATCGAGGCGATAGTTACAGAACAGGGGCACAGAAGAGTTAAAATCAAATTAACTTCTACGGCTCCGTCTTGCGTTGTTTTTGTATTCACTTGTATTTAATGTTTTGACATTTCTTGCGGCTGCGTCTTTGCAGCCACGTTCACACAGTTCACGCAGTTAATCAAGGAATATCCTAAACCTGAGCAACAATAATTTTAGATCGTTTTGGCAAATTAACATCGAAACCCAAGTCCCAGAGTTAAGTTGGAATAAGTTACAAAACGTAACATTCTGGCAGCTCAACATTGCTTTCAGGAACGACATCTATGTTACAAATCGTAAATGCAAAAAATTTTGGAAGGGCAAAAAATGTCAACAAATGTTACATAGCGTAAGATCGAAACCAAAAAGAACGCACTACTGTCAAAAATTTGATTGGTACTTTCTACTGTGGCGTTTCTTCTTTCTTGCTTTTGTAGTAAAGTTTCATTGTGCTTCATTTCGTGGTGTTTATAAAATTAATATGATGTGGGTGGTGGCACTTCGAAAATAGATGAAATAAGTTGTCTAATGAATCTCTTTGTTGCAATATTTACAAAATTTGGGGCATTGAATTTGTGCTCAAATTAAGTGGTAGGTTCGTTGGAGAGGTATATTAACCTAAGGAATACTATGTTTTCTCGAAATTTTTAATTTAGATTGGTCATGGAGTACCATTTATTTCGTGTGTTTTTTTGGAAGAACCTTTTGTTCCTAAAGTTTAGCTGGCTATCTTCGTGCATAATAAACTTTGCGTTTTTTACCATTCTTTGCGTTTATTTGAAATCAACTTGGAGAGAACAATTAACAGGGCCAAATTACCATTATGAAGCCAAAGATACTGTATGTAAATTTTTTCAATGAAAGTGTTTATGTACATAGCTTCCTTTAATGCTATGAAAACAACCTTTGCATCCCAAAACAGGAGACGCTAAAAGATAACATACCACGGAACAACGACGATTTCATTTTTTACAGTCCCACAAACATTTTCCTTGATGAACTGATGGAAAAAGTTCGAATTGATCTATCTCTCCCTTCTGAAAGTAAGCTATAACTTATTAACAACGTTTGAATAGGTATGTGTTTCTACATTTCACTTTTTTTTACAGAAATAAAAACATTTACAAATGCATCTATTATGATTTCCACTCTTGAAAATAAGCAGAAATCTAACTGCTTTGCTATTCTTTTCGAAGAATGGCCGACTTCATCAACCAAAAGATCTTTGCGATATTCAATAAGTTCAACTATGACAAAGGTATATCCGAAAAAACAATTTATCAATGATGAAGACGCGAATGGAGTTATAAGTAAGTTGCACTTAGCTAAACTAAACTCCACTGAAAACAAAATATTGAATCGTAAAATTCTTACTCTTATTCTACTACATCTTTAGGTAACGAAGAATACACACGCACAGGTTTTTTAACACTTCAGCACATAGTTGATTTGAACTTCATAAGATCTCTGGCTGAAACCAAAATGGAATTCGGAGTAAGATAATAAATATTTG
Source organism: Melanostoma scalare (assembly GCA_949752695.1). Classification (NCBI taxonomy): domain Eukaryota; kingdom Metazoa; phylum Arthropoda; class Insecta; order Diptera; family Syrphidae; genus Melanostoma; species Melanostoma scalare. The sequence goes on from OX456984.1 coordinate 281,402,098, forward strand.
TTTGAACAAATGACACATATAGGTATATGTATTTTGAATCATTTAGATCGAACTCTCTCCTCTTCCCTTCATATCATCGGAGTCTAATGATGGACAGCGTGTCAACACATATGGTGCACTGTTTGCTGTTCTTTTTAATGTTCTTTTGCTTAGTACTACTTTAATTCCACTTGTTGAGGAAAAACATGATGGCATCAAGGTGATGACTTAACTTTAAGTAAAGTTATTTTATTCTTAAATTTTTTCCAGGAGTTTCTGGTTTTAGCTACACCTCAAAACTATTTAAATGGGCTGACCTTCTTCTGTATTCGTTTTGTGGCATATTTACCTTTTATCATGGCATGTAATTCAGCAGCTTACTTTTATCAAGCTATGGGACTCATTCCGTTGACGTATTTTATCGTATTGTTCGTTTTGTATAGTTCTGCTGTTTTGTGTTACACGTTTTTGATATCTGTTTGCTTTAATACAGGTATTATTGATTCCTTTTCAATTTGAGCTTAAGCAAAGCATAAATTATTTATTTTGTATATTTTAGTTTTTTATGCTAAAGTTGGAGGCTTTCTTCTAATGATAATTCCCTACTTGTTTTACTTGATCGATGGCAAATTATCAAAAGTTGCGACCTATTTCTTTTGTACTCCAACATTCTTAGAAGGACTTAGTATTTTCCAATTGTTTTCCAACAAGCGTAAGTATTTTTTTTCTTTTTGTTTTCTATGCAATTTTTTATAATTAATTTTTTTGTGTTCTGATTTAGATCGGTCGTTCTCATCAACTGATTTGTTTTTTAACATTTCAAAATCGAACCCCAATATATTTACAATTCTGATTACTTTATTAATTCAGTGCGGGTTTTATACTGTTTTGTATAATTATTTTTCAAGAATTTGTCCGGGAAAAGGAGGCCTTAAACAACCGTTATTGTTTTTTCTAAATGTATGTTCTTGTATGAAAAAGAAAATAGAAGTGTTCATTTAACGAGATTTCTGCAAACAGCCTTTATTTTATAGGAAAAAACATCGCAATGAGTTTGTTGCTGCTTCTTCTGATGGATATGAAACGGCTATTACGATACAAGATCTTGTGAAAACTTTTTCCTCAAAAAATCGGGTTATTAAAATTGCGGATCGTCTCAATATGGAAATAAAAGACCGCAGAATAACTGTTTTACTTGGGCACAACGGTGCCGGAAAAACAACAACTTTGAATATGATAATTGGTAAAATAATAAAAAAAATACAAATTAAAAGTGTGTATGTACTTATAACTTTATACCACAGGATGTGTTCCAAAAGACTCAGGCAAGATTATTGTATGCAGTGAACGAGACGTAAAATCTTACAGGCACTTGATTGGATTTTGTCCACAACACAGCGTTTTCATGCGGTATATGTCATGTTATCAACATTTAACTTTTTTTGCACAGGTTAGTTATTTTCTATATTGTAGATATTTTAAATAGCTTAACAATGTTTTAGTTAAGAGGCAAATCTTTTGAGGAAGCCGGCTCAATGGCTTCAGAATTGCTTACACAACTTCGACTAGTGGATAAAGCTAAGGAAATGGGAAAAAATCTTTCTGGGGGAATGAAGCGTCGTTTGTCACTCGGAATAGCTTTATCTGGAGAAACAAAGTAAGAATGCCGGTTAAATTATGTATTTGTTTCGTTTTAACATTTTATATTTACACAGAGTTGTTATATTGGATGAACCATCTTCTGGTCTAGACGTTGAATCGAGACGTGAACTATGGGATATACTAATAGAGTTGCGTAAATCTAAAGCTGTTCTCATAACTACTCACCACATGGAAGAAGCAGAAGTTCTTGGAGATACAATATCAATTTTGTCAAATGGAAAATTGGACCAAACTGGTTCTCCTATGGAGCTAAAACGTAAATTAGGAAGCGGATATATTCTAAAATTAAGAACGGATGGTAATTTTCATGAGCAAAGTACATTGGATATCATAAAGGCTATTATTCCCACTGCAAAGATAATGGTATAATCATTTTGCAAATAAATTTTTTTTTATAACCTTTCAATTTTTTTTTAGAATATTGTTCCTCCTACAGTACTTCTAAGTATGCCTTATTCTTACAAAGATAAATATACCGAAGTGTTGGAGAAACTTGAAAAAAATCGAACTAATCTTGGGATAAGCTCTATTTCTGTAACTGATACTTCCCTCGAAGACGTTTTCCTGAAGTTTGTTAAAATGTTTAATTCAATGTGTAGAGACATTAGCGGTTTTTTTTTTAGTTCCCAAAGCAGTGACAGCGTTGACTCTCCTAATCCTCACAATATGCAGGTTGTAAATATTCCTTACCGCAAAATTTTGTCTGATTCGATCAACTGGAAGCGACATGTGTATGCAATTTTTTATAAAAAAATTATTTTTATCAAAACGCAGTTTGTTTACTCCATCTTTATGGTAAGTTGGAATTTCATATGGTATTTTAGGAATGACGCATTTCTGTTCTTTTTTTCAGTTTTCTCTCCCTTTTTTGGCAATTGCCGTTGCAATTTTCGTTATGAATTCTTTAGTTTCAAAAGTTAAAGATGAAAATATGCAAATAGACCTTCAACACTTGGAGGGTGGTTACATATACTTGAACATTTCTACTGAATTCGCAGCTATAGAAAATTTTTTGAAAACTGAAATCGAGAGTAAAGGACTTGAAACCAGATATTTAACTAAAATGGAATACATTGAAGATGGCATGTAAAAACTTTTTTTTCATTTTCAAAAGTTTAACTTTTTTTCTCACAAAAGGATTTGTTTCCATGCATTCGAAAAATCTGTATGATTTTTATGAACACGCTGTTGGTGCAGTTATCGTCACATCAACTGAAAACAATCCCACTTTTAGGGTATTCCATTCGGCAAATATCATTCATAGTTCAGTTATTATGGTTAATTTGATAGACAATGCTATTTTGAGACTAATGGTAGACTCCAGCGATTACATAGAAACGTCATATGCGCCCATTAAAAGGTTACCAAATTAAATTTTTTCATTTTTATCAACAAATAACAAATCTAATTTTTTATATAAATAATTGCAGAATTATTGATATCAATCCAAGCAGTCTAGAGTACTTTGCAACAATTGTACCTATAGGTAAGTGTTATACTGTTAACTTTTTCTTTTTTAATATTTCAATTTTCATTGCACAGGTTTTTTCTTCTATATGTTGTACTATGTTGCTCTGCCGTACCATGAAAACAAAACTAACTTCAACAATCTCCAAGCTATTCCACGTGCAACTTATTGGATTTCTTATGTAGCATTTGATGTGCTTGTTCATGCATTAATCTGTCTTGGTTGTTATGCATTTCAATATGCTATTATGCCGAATGTATTGTTCAGCAACTCTGATCAAGTCTTGTTGGGCTTCTCTTACTTCTTCTATGGATTTTCTTATCTTCCAGTGATTTATTGTATTTCTATTGGTTTTCGATCACTGTCGCCAATATCTACTTATCTGTTTTTTATGTTTATCCTTTCCGGTAATATTTTTGTTTTTGAGATGGAACACATATAAAACTTTTCTTTTTTGTAGCAATTATACCTTTCATAACGTCTGATAGCGTACAATCAATGCAGCATTTCGAATTAACAATAATAGTAATGTCGCTGCTGCCAGATTTCTCTTTGAATCACCAGTTACGAGTCATTAACGAAAATTTGTTCGCAGAACGCAGTCAATCCAAAAAATATTTAAGTTTGCCTAGTTCTTCGACTTTTTTTGTTTTTGCAGCGGTGGTATTCAGTTGTTCTATGGTAATTTGAATAATGAACGTAATGTGTGTTTACTAAATATTTCCAAAGATTTTTCTTATATGTGTTTGGGACAATATACGAAGGAGACAACGTCTAAAGGAATATATTATGTGCTATAGTTGTAAACGTACGAGCAAACTAAATGATCCACTTGAAGATGTAGATGAAGCTCTTGTGCGAAATGAGAAAGGCAATGTTGAAGAGATTTTCCGATGTAATTAAATTAATAGCGTTTTTCATTGACGACGAGTTACTCTTTTTGTGTGAAGACACCTTTCCCATTTCCCATGTTTCATTGAAAGAGTAAACCTGGAGTTACTTTCAAGTTTAAACGCGAAAGATTTACTCCTTGTTTTGGGAGATATACTCTGAATTAACAATTAACTCAGCCATGTAGTGTTTTTTGTTCTAAATTTGTTTAAAAAAGATTCTATAAATTATGAGGAAACAAGTGTTACGATAGAATTCATTAATCAATCACTAATATATAGAAAAAAATCTGGAAAACATGTAGCATTGAAAGGAATAATTCTAAGTAAATCTTTGAATTTCAATGAAAAACGCTATAAGATTGTATGGTCTAGAAAATTATCAAACACTTCACTTCAACAGCTAACACCGAAAGTACATATCCACTTTTAGTGCAAAATTTGCACAAATTCTATGGAAGGGCTCACAAAGTTCGCGGTATTAGCTTTGCTGTTAAGAAACAAGAGTGCTTTGGGCTTTTAGGAGTGAATGGAGCAGGAAAAACTTCCACTTTCCAGATGATAACAGCAAACTCGCCAATATCTGGCGGACATATTATGATTGACGGAATAAGTATCATGAAAAATGAAGCTTTGGTAAATTGTGTGATTCAGTAAGAAAAGCCTCGAATTGCTCTAAAATTTTTTTTAATCGTTTCATAGTACCGTTTCGGCTATTGCCCACAAGGAGACTGTCTTAACAGCTTTATGACATCTTATCAAATTCTTAGATACATGGCTTTGTTAAGAAACGTCAGCTCGGCAGATTTACACACAGAAGTAATGTATTGGTTGTGTCAGCTAGACTTACTACAATATCAAAATGTTCCTATTCGTTATTATTCTGGAGGCACAAAAAGAAAATTAAATGCAGCTATGGCAATGGTAAATTCTTCTAAAAAAAAGTTTTTAAATATTTGTAATTTATACCATCAGCCGCTTTTTTTAGATCGGGGATCCTTCATTAGTCCTTTTAGATGAACCTACAACAGGAGTCGATCCAATTTCACGACGTTTCTTATGGAAATGTATCCAAGATTTCCAAAAGCGCGACAAGACCGTTGTTCTAACATCACACAGGTGGGTGAAAGTGTGTAATAAAAATAAAAAAAGTACTACTGTTCTGGGCTCGTCCGGGAATTGAACCCGGGACCTCTCGCACCCGAAGCGAGAATCATACCCCTAGACCAACGAGCCATATATATTTTGCTGCTCTTTGTTTATCATATTGGTTTTTATATTTTCTTATCAACATGCCTCTAAACATTTGTTTTTATGCAGTATGGACGAATGCGAGCATCTTTGCAACAGATTAGCCATAATGGCGAATGGAAAATTGCAGTGTATAGGGTTTATTCCTGATTTAAAAGTTCAATACGGATCTGGCTTTATAATACACATAAAACTTTTAAACAAATGGTCTGATAGTAAAATTCGCAGTGTTACATCGTCCCTTCAAGAAGAATTCAATTGCGAACTTCGGGAGCAACATGCTGTAAGAAGTGTTGATTAATTGGTTAAAAATTTTAAAAAATTTTCAATGTTTTAGGGAATGTTGACGTACTTTATAAAAGAGAAATCGGTAGAATGGTCTGAGGTTTTCAGAAGAACAGAACGTTTTATGATTTCGTGCAATAGCCTGGTTCAAGATTACTCCGTAAATGAGACAAAACTAGAAGACATATTTCTTAAGTTCGACAAAAAATGTCGAAAGCTCGAGGATTGCAACGGGGATTGCTGACTGATTCAATATGAGCCAAGATAAGTAAATAAGTTTAAATAGCAGGATATTTACTTAAACTAGTTTTTAAGTTGTATTTCTCACATTTGTATAAAAAATTTAAAAATGTTTAGTGTAAAATGTCTCCGATATAATTAAGTTATTTATTATTTAAATTTTTGGTGATACACTTTAACTTAATAAGATTATTAAAGTGTATTTTTATCAATAAAAAAGAAATAACAATAAAAAAGATTGTTTTTTGTATTAAGAAAAGATAAGATAATCGTGATAAGCATACTTCATTTTAGATTTCACTTTGTTGCTAAAGAGGGCGTTCAAGGATTACTGCGTAACGCAATTTGAGGGAAGGGTCTTTTAAAATATTGCGGTGTATTTCAGCCGATTTTCATTGGGCCTGAAAGAGTTATGAGATGACCCTAGTAGTCATGGTGATGACCCTAGTAGTCATAGGGTGCCATTTTGAATATATATAATGACATGTCGATTGAAAGCCATTTGCCTGGCAAATTGTAAGTCGCCTACGTCACAGCCGAAACACGAACAGGAATTTGACATAGTGTATATATAGGCTGATGGCTTACCATATCTTGATCGTGTATCTGCAGGGTTAATGAAAGCATTGTATATATAAAGAAGTGTAAACTCGAATTCTTTTTGACTGGTTGCGCACAATTTGGCTCAGTTCATAGCTCATAAATGTTCCTTTGACTGCTATTATACGGTGAAATTTGTTGCACGAAACTGTTCGAACACCATAAGTGCAAAAGAGAACGAAAGTTCGAAAAACAGAGACGGACAATGTGCTACCGTGTGTCGCATGGGTTATGGTTTCGTGAAACAGCTTTGACGTTTCTCCTTGGGCACGTTCGAGAGCCTTTCGGATAGCCTATCTCGTATAGCCGTATCTTGCTTTGTATATTAAAACTATAGTAACATCAGGGAGGGGAAATCGATGGTATCGCCTCCTGTCCTCACCATTAAACGTACTACCTTCTCAATCGGAACAAGTTAATCGTAGAACCCTGCCAACTTGATGTCAATACGTCATATATTATTGTTTTTTGTTAGGGCAGCTTTGCTTCGTAAATGTGTTAGCAATATAAAAGAGTGATGCGCAAGTGATATGCTTTTTGATTCTAAATGATAAAAATTTTGTTGTTTTGCATTTGGCGTATCATGACATAGTTTGAAAATCATTTAAGCACATTAAATTGTTTTTGAAAATACCATCCATTACCATTAAAGGACTAATCACATGAGCACGACCAACGAACGACGAATAAATCAAGAAATTAGATTTTAAGTACCTTACTAGCATAAATTCCTCACGAATTTTTTTGGAAACGATAGAAACATAGTTCATACTTATTTTTAGGTGGATAAACTTTTATGTTTGTGCCTAAAATTAAAAAAAATTGAGCAAAAAAGTTTATTCCTTACGAATAAACATCTAGTAGGTACGAACTGTCAGACTTTATTCTCGTTCCACATACAATCCACACTCCAACGAATAAATTTTTCGTGCGTGCTTAACCTCAAAATCATTCCCCATTTTTGTTTTGCATGTAAATTTTGTTCGTTGTTCGTGACGAATGTAAAACACTCATATGAATGAAATGTCAAAATTAACGAATTTTCGTTCATTCGTCGTTCGTTGGTCGTTCTCATGTGAATACTACTTAAAGCATTCATAAAAATACCATCCACATAACTAAGTGAACAATCAGCGTTAAATTTTCAGAACCGTTAAAACCTTTAATGGAGCCGTTGGTGGCGCTACCATCGATCTCCCCTCCGTGATGTTACTATAGTTTTAATATACAAAGGTATCTTGGATACCTTTTTGAACGATCCAGATATCTTTTTCCAGATTGCAAAAATATTAAAAACAGCTGTGAAATATTAAAATTCGACTTTTGAAAATAGAAAAACATTTAAAATATCATTGCTAGACGATTATAACTTATTTTTTTCGATTTCCCATGCGTTTTAAAAGACTCTTATGTTGAAATAAATGCACACCAAAACAAAAAATCAACATGAAAATAAATAAAAATAAATTTTCTATCAGCTTGATCACTTGAATAGAAAGGTATACCAAAAATTGAAATTTTTCAACAATTTTTATCAAATTGAAAGCAGTGAAGAGATATGTAATTAAAATTACTTAATTTAAGAGATAAGATTATTTAAAATTCCCAAAACGCAAATGTTTCGTGTTTTTGTGTGATTATTTTGACAGTTCAGGGTTGACTACATTTTTAGTGCATTTTGCATTCACAAAGCTAGTCGACTTTCCACTACGTAGTGACTACATTCCTGAATGGGCCCATTGTTCGTCACTAGGGTGCGCCAACACCGGCGGAGAAAAAGGAATCAGCTGTTATGCTCATGGTGGAATGTATCACTTTAGGTGAGCATTTCCTATGGGTTAGAAAGTAATGCATATATGATGAAATTAAAACGTTGTTATTTGCTTCCTACTCTTAACATATATGAACCTCCTGCTCTTGAAAAATAGGCTTGTGGAACACATTGGAAATTTTGTGGACCACTTTCGACTTCCAAGCTCCGAAAAAAATATTGGAAAGTGATACTACTATAGGATATATATACAAAGCCATTACCTCTCTTGCCCCGCAACTTCCATTTGTTTACATTGTTGTTTTTGTAACACGAGATCCATCTGTGATACACGTATTAAGTGAATTTACTAACCCCACTTTATTTTGGGATCCCGAAAGACTACTATTATACGGTGAAATTTGTTGCACGAAACTACTTCGAATTCTGCTTTGTTCTGTCATCCCGTGTCGCAAGTGTAATTACACGATGAAATCTAGTTTCATGAAACTAGTTTCACATTTCTCTTTATTTTTCATTCGGTGTTTTTATTTTTGGGGGAAAATAGTTAACTATTAGTGTCTGGTTGCTTCAAAACCTCTTTTATTGGCAATTGAAAAACAAAAAAGTCATTATTATTAGTATTTTTACTTATTATTGAACCAAATGAAACAGAATAAACAAAAACACGAACAAAGACAAAGGGGGCGTTCGAGAATCGTATCCGAATAGCTTGTTGTTGTTGTTTACGTGTTAAACTTTTAACAGAGTCACACACCCATTTCAACTAAAAAGCTATCTAAAGGTATTTGAGTATTTTTGGTATACCTTTCTAATCAAGTGATCAGCTGATAGAAAATTTATTTTTATTTCTTTTCATGTTGATTTTTTGTTTAGGTGTGCATTTATTTCAGCATAAGAGTCTTTTAAAGCGGATGGGAAATTGAAAAAAATAAGTTATAATCGTCTAGCAATGATATTTTGAATGTTTTTCTATTTTCAAAAGTCGCATTTTAATATTTCACAGCTGTTGTCTGCAGCAATCTGGAAAAAGATATCTGGATCGTTCAAAAAGGTATCCAAGATACGGCTATCCGGGATAGGCTATCCGATAGGTTCTCGAACCCACCCAAAGAGAAACGTCAAAGCTGTTTCACGAAACCATAACCCATGCGACACACGGTAGCACATTGTCCATCTCTGTTTTTCGAACTTTCGTTCTCTTTTGCTCTTATGGTGTTCGAACAGTTTCGTGCAACAAATTGCACCGTATAATAGCAGTCAAACTAACACCACTTTATTTTGGGATCCCGAAAACAGTTTCGGAATCCGAAAATAAAGTGGAGTTTGGGAAGTTAGTTCGTGGGCAGATGCCGTGGTGTGTGTGTGGTTTTTCCTCTTGTTCTTTATTCCTCAAAGAAGAAAAGTAAACGCTTCTTCTTGTTCTTTATTCCTCTATGATACCAGACAAGAGACAACAGATAAAATTTACGCCAAAGAGCTGGGTACCGTTATTGAAAAAGGCTACTTTTCGTTTAATTATAATTTCTTATTAATTAAGATTAAAAATATACATTGAAAGTGAAATATAACGATTTGATGACCCAAAAAATGCAAAAAGAAGAATCAGAGACTTGTATCTGCCTTCGTAAGCAGACTACACTTTTTTGTACAAAATGTGTCATGTTTTCGTTTGGACGCATTGTTCGTCCATGCAACAAACATAAGAAGGTTATTTTAGTAATTGAAGGGTAAAACATTTGTATCAAATGTATTATTTTTATTCTAGATAAAATTTTTGATGGATCTGGACATGTGTCCAAATTGCAAAGTTTCGAAAGAATTTCTTCGGGAAATCAATATGGATCAACTTAATGCAAGGTCATTAAATTCTCTCAAGCTTTAAGCGTTTCCAAATGCGCGTTAAGTTTTGTGGAAGACAGACGCAAAAGAAACTTTTAGGTTAGTTTATTCTATTAAGAACTTCCTTTTTTCTTTTCTGAAACAATTCATATAGAAATAAAACTTCAAAATTTAGATATAAGCATCGTATGGAATACGATCATAATAAAAACAACATTTGCTTCATTCGATCGAGTTTTTGTTTTTTACTTTATTGACGTCGTCGGAAGTTTCTACCTTTTAACCATTGAATTCAAATTGCAAAATTCATTGTGAGCTTGCAGCATACCATACCAATGAATTTAATATGTGTAGGTTATACATACTGAATCAAGAACATATTCCAAAATTGGTGGTCGATCTTAAATTTGTTTTTTATCTTAAGACCAAGTTTCAGACTATGGGATCAAGAGTGATTGCTTTCCGCTCGATTTCGTTTTATTCTTTTCTTGCTGTTTTACCCAAAGCCTTTTCAATTTTAGTAACAATAAACGTGAACTAATTGTTTTATATTCACTCTTTTATTAAAAAAAAAACTATGTGAAAATAAAATAAGAGATAACCATGTTATGTAGGTTAGGTTTACCGCAAGCCCAAATTGATTAGATCGTTTGCCTTATTATCAACCTATCAATGCATTTCGCTATTGGAATTGGAATGAAAAAAAAAATGTATAAAGTTCCTTCAAAACGGTTCTTCGATCATGTCAAAAAAAAAAAAAATTTTTATTTCACCCAAATGCACTGTTTAAGTCTTATCACATGCTTTGCTCAACCGCCCTGAAACTAGCTAGTATAAGAGCAAGCAAGAGAGTTGTTTAGTTCGACCAGCTTTTGGTCGCTGAAAACTGTCATGCAACTTATCTTATTCATACATTTTTTTAGTATTTAGCATCAGTATATCGAAGAAGTTCATTGTATTTAGACGTACGGTCTGAACTCTGAAGTTGTTTGACTTTTATTTTTTATACACCAAAAATTTTGTTCGTAAATCTTTTTTAAAAGTAAATAAAACAAAATGTCTGTGCTTCCATCAGTCCTCAGTCAACTGTTTAGGTAAAACATAAATTTATTAATATTTTTGCTATGAAATAACAACAAAAATGTACATTCATATTCATTACTACTTTTTATCTTTATCTGTTCCGCCTTTTGCATTTAGATATTGCTTGTACATACATGTATACTCATTTTAGTTCAAGAGTAGGTTTTTAATTTTCCTTAAAATCCAGCCAAGAGAAAATCTAACAAAAAATGTCATGATTAAAAAGATTTATTAAACTGTAAATAAAGAAGTACATATATAAGTAAAACATGGCAATCAGTATGACTATTGATATCAGGTTAAAAGTATTTGACTCTGATTGTGAAATCTACATCCTTCACTGCCAGCACACACCGGTCTAAAAGTAGGTTTCTTCTAGGTATGTCAATTAGAAAAGATACTGGTGTGGATAACGATGTGATTAAGTTAAGTCCCTATACTACAATTGATTTAAATTTAAAGGCAATAAAATTTTTCACTTGTATGGTGTTGGGTATTTCCCACAACTTGTTGCTATCTGTATGCACAATGTGAATTACACAAACGACGCAAACAGAATCGTTAAAATTGATGCAACATTTAATATTTTAATATATTTATTTATAATCGCAGCGAAATCGACAAAAACAAAGAACGCTACATTGAAAATCTTAAAATTGCTTGTGCTATAAAATCAGTATCAGCATGGCCCGAAACTAGGTCAGAAATTCAAAAAATGGTTAGTCACAACTATTTTAAAAATTTGAGACTTAAAAACCAAAAACCGATATAAATTTTAGGTCGAATGGACTTCCGAAAAACTTAAAGCTTTGGGGGCGGAAGTAAGGCTTGTAGATGTGGGAAAGCAAGTAATTCAGAATGGTACCGAAATTCCTCTACCTAATGTTATCTTTGGAACATTGGGAAAGGTAGTAATTTTAAATTTTCATTATATCATTTTGTGAGATGACTTTAAAATCTTCATAAATCTTTCAAAGGATACAAAAAAGAAAACTGTGGTGGTTTATGGACACTTAGATGTACAACCAGCTTTAAAGGATGATGGTTGGAATACTGAGCCGTTCGAACTAACAGAAGTCGATGGGAAATTATATGCCCGCGGTTCCACGGATGACAAGGGGCCTGTTCTTTGCTGGATTCATGCTATTGAAGCGTTTCAAAAACAAGGAATTGATATTCCTGTGAATGTTAAATTTGTATTTGAGGGAATGGAAGAGAGTGGAAGCGAAGGTTTAGATGAGCTACTTCTCGCCGAAAAAAGTAATTGACATGGGACTACTTTCTAGAAATTTTATTTATTCATTTTTGATTTTAGATGGTTTCCTTGCAGACGTCGATTTCGTTTGTATTTCAGACAATTATTGGCTAGGAAAAAATCGACCATGTCTAACCTACGGTTTGAGGGGCATTGCTTATTATAACATTGAAGTCCAATGTGCTGTTAAAGATCTGCACAGTGGAGTATTTGGTGGAACGGTGTAAGTTCTTCTTTTGCTTTTTCAAATAACGGTATCCTACTACCAATCTACTTTTTTAGTCACGAAGCTATGCCTGATTTAGTGTACCTCTTAAGTACCTTAACTGATAAAAATGGGAAGATTCTCATTCCCGGAATTTACAAAGATGTATGATTTTACCTGCTTGTCCGTGAAATACTCTAAATGTATGTTGTTATTTATAATTGAATAGGTTGCTCCTTTGTTGGCTAAGGAAGATGAGATTTACAAGAACATCGATTACGACGTAAACGACTACAGGTGAGCGCTACGTTGTTTAAAACCTTATCAATTTATTAATTTATGTTTATTTTGAGATTTTAGGAATGATATTGGTGCTTCAAAATTACCACACAATGAAGATAAGATACAACTTCTTATGCATAGGTGGCGTTACCCTAGCTTGTCGATACATGGCATCGAAGGAGCATTTTATGAGCATGGTCAAAAAACTGTGATTCCCGCAAAGGTAATAGGAAAATTCTCTATGCGTTTGGTTCCGAACCAAGAACCAGATCAAGTTACACAATGTGTTCTACATCATTTGAATGAGAAATGGGCTGAACGTGGGTCACCAAACAAAATGAAGGTTGAACTCGTTGGCGCCGGCAGGCCATGGACCGAGGACCCCACTCACCCTCATTACGAGGCAGCGAAAAAAGCTGTACAACATGTATTTAACATCGAACCCGATATGACACGGGAGGGTGGTTCTATTCCAGTCACATTGACTCTGCAGGAGGCTACTGGTAAAAATGTGATTTTAATTCCCGTAGGAGCAAGTGATGATGGGGCTCATTCTCAGAATGAAAAAATAGATGTTCGCAACTATATGGAAGGAGTACGCTGTTTTTTTTTTACTAACAACTTTATTTTAACTTTGTTCAATATTTTCAGACTAAACTTCTAGGTGCTTACCTTTACGAACTAGGGTCAATAAACTAGCCTTTACAAACCATGCACCAGACATAGAAATACATTTACTTCACAGGTCAAACTTTCAGTAGGCTATTGATAAATAAACATTATAAAAAAAGAACAGATTGTCTATTTTACTTTTTAGTCTGTCCAAGTATCTCCGTATTTGTTTTTTTGTCCTGCTGACCTTTGAATATCGGCATTGTCTACAATTTCGTTTGACCTTCGAACAATAGGAGCTTCAGTAGGCAATGGTCTCGAGTATGGATTTTGAGCTTTTTTCAAGTATTCCTCACGGTTTTTTAAGCGCAACTCATCATATGTCACTCCTTGCTTGGGTGCAATTAAGGGAAGCTCAGTTTCGAAATGAGGTGAAGGATCTAAAATTATTCTCAAAATATATCTGGTCGTTTTAGTAAAACGTGCAAGGTAATTACCATCTACTGAAGGTCGATAAATATCATCCAATCCTGATAGCAACGGGCGACTTTCAGTGTCTAGTTCCAATGAACTAGATTTTCCATATTTATAATGTTCATCAGAAAATATATCAGCGTTAGTTGGTGTAAAAGGGGACAGTGATATTCCAGCACCTAAGTTTTGATCAGTTGTCAGCACACCATACATGCCTTTGTTCTGTTTCTGCCGAAGTACTTCTGCCAATTTTGAATCTGGTAATCTCATTATTTTTTCCGCACACTTCTGCTGGTAGCTAAATTTTCCAAGAAAATAACCTACAACTATGCCAACAACAACTTTGGGCAGTGCGCCGTATTTCACATTAGGCTGAAATAAAAATTGATACATTATGTACATGTTTTCGGAACTGAATGATTTATAAGTTGCCACCTTTAGATAGCCATGCTTAACACCAAAATAGGAAGCGATCCCAAAACCAGTACCGAATGGCAAAGATCTTTGAAAAAATGATTCAACATCACACTCTTTGAGGACTCTCAATTCATCCGAGGAAAACTGGTAGTTAGCCTGTGAATAAAAGTTACGACTCAAGAATATATTCAATAATTACTAGTTTGTTTATACAAGCGGATGCTGGGATCGTTGCGGTGAAGTATGAACATTGTCTCGTTGCTGGGGTGAATTCATATTTTCTATTTTATTTAGATAGTTAAAGATGAAGTGATTTGTTTCAAAAATATGTAATATTTCTTTTCTATTTCTTCTTATCTGTGATTCAGGTCTCTGAGAAGAACTTCCTAAAATGGGACGACACCGGTACCAAGCAGAAACGTCGAAAACAGATGTTTCAAAAAAGTCTGTTCCCTAATTTGTGCAAACAAAAATTGTTGCACTCATCCCAGAGATAAGAAATTAATTAGATGGCAAACTTCACACACACATTGAAACTGCCTACAAGCTGATTTCACTACTACTACTTTGAGTACAGCTTTCACGATTGAGTTTACACAAAATCTCACTACTACCACTTTGAGTACAGCTTCCAACACATTCCCCCATTTTATTTCTATAACTTCCATCTTAAGGCCACGTCTGGCTGCCGTTTTGTATTTTGAAAACAAGAAACATTTAGTAAAAACTTTTCCACATATATTAAAATTGTGAAATTCAAAGCTCGGCCACGCATGGACTTCAACAGTCGTATTTATAATCCCATTCCAAAGTATGTCTAACTTTGGACAGCTCTTAGAACAGTGTCCAACTCCAAATCGTATTTATAAACACTTTCATCGCTGTCTAAGGAACGTCTAACTTTAGACACCGAAATTGGTTGTCTAAACTATGGCTAAAGTGGCATTTGCTACAGCAAAAAACAATTTTGTTGAACATGTTAAAAAACACTGTTGAGAGCTCTAAGATCGAAAAAAAAATAAGTAGTTTGAGGTGCAAAAATACTACTTTCAACTATTTAATTTATAAATTGCACAAATTTCATCGTTTTATGAGACTTGGAAAAGCTGTAACTCAAAGTCAAATCAGCTGCTTTTTTGGTCTGGTTCAAGTGCTACGCCACACTCTTTCAGAGCCATTTAGTTGTTGCACTCGTATATCAAAACACAAAAAATGGTACTGCACGGATACATCATGAACGCCACCAGTTAGTTTTTCATTCGAAGTTGACAGTTTGAGGGGTTATTTAGACAACTGTTGGAATGCATTTATAAATACGAGATTGGCTAAGGGTTGTCCAACTCTTTAGACACCGTCTAGTTGGACAGTTGTCTGAGGATGTTCTAAGCAAATTTTATAAATACGACTGCAAATGCATACGCACATGCCTAAAACCCGGTCCACCATCAGACCAAAACTGTGAGCATCAGAATAAACTTCTATATTGTTACAAAATCTCTTATTTTCAAAAAAACGTTTTTCAATTTATCAAACTTAAAGAAAAGAATATAGAAAAATTGTAGTGTGAAAATAAAAACAAAAGTTTTTACTAAATGTTTCTAGGATAGTAAAACGCTTTCAAAATACAAAACGGCAGCCAGACGTGGCCTTAAGATGGAATTTATAGAAATAAAATGGGGGAATGTGTTGGAAGCTGTACTCAAAGTGGTAGTAGTGAGATCTTGTGTAAAGTCAATTCACAGACAGAGGATGTGATTACAAAAACAACAATGTAAACAAATGGTTGTTGCGGGGCAAGAGAAGTAAAGGTTTGCCATCTAATTAATTTCTTATCTCTGACTCATCCCCACAGATGGCATAATACAGAGAGTCAACTCGTATTTCTCATTATATATATTGAAACTATAGGTCTGTTCGATGTGCAGTGCTCCAGTGCGCACTGGGGAATGTCAACGCACTGAAATTATCTGTCAATGCACTGAATACCTGCTCTGGATTTGATTTCACATCGAACACTTAAGAGCTAAAACTCACGTAGCACCTGACTTTCATAAATTAGTTTTCTCCATTTGGCAATAAATATGGTTTTACTTCTTTCATAGATGTATGAAAAGATATGCAATATTAAAATGAAACGCAAATAATCAGTTTATAACCCAATTGCCAACATAATATACTTTGCTTTGAAAATAATCTTTTTGGCGTAAACAGCTGATTTCCAATTGACAGCTCTGAAAACCTCAACCCTAGAAAAAACCTGGGGCATGGCAGTGCGCACTGAGTGCTTGCACCGGACCAGAGATAAGAAATTAATTAGATGGCAATCCTTTACTTCTCTTGCCCCGCAACAACCATTTGTTTACATTGTTGTTTTTGTAATCTCATCCTCTGTCTGTGAATACGTGAAAGCTGTACTCAAAGTGGTAGTAGTGAGATTTGCTGTACTCAAAGTGGTAGTAGTTAGATTTTGTGTGTGGACTGGAAGCTGTACTCAAAGTAGTAGAGGTGATTTTCGGTAAATCAGCTTGTAGGCAGTTTCAATGTGTGTGTGAAGTTTGCCATCTAATTAATTTCTTATGTCTGCACCGGACGAACATCGAACACAGTGCAAATGCACTGGGGCAAAAAAAGTTGTCACATCGAACGCATCAGTGCGATTTCAGTGCGCACTAGGGCGCCTCAGTGCGCACATCAAACAAACCTTATAGTAGCATCTTTGGCGTTTTGAACCAATAAAAACGCAAGATTTAATATTCACAACTTTTTAACTTTTAATAAACGTAAAGAAATAGGTATTAATGTTCACATGGAAAAATCTAGACATCGAATGAAAAATAAGCAGCTGCCAGTCGAGTAGAAAATCGTTGAATGCCAAATTTTGAATAATGACATTTTAAAGTCTAATACGCCACTAGCGAGTCGGCGGTGAATCATGAAGTAGTTGACAGAGTGCCCACAAGTCGCCACATCACTCCCCCTCTAGTACCGCAGGAACGATTAAGTTATATGTCAAATTGTACTTTTCGTTGACAATCAGTTTTTGTTTTGTTTTGCGAAAATTTCTTTAAAATTGGCTGAAGTTCAGTTGTAGGATTACCAGATGGATTTTCAGATCGAGTTTGCTGACCAATACTTGACGATGATGGTGTTTGATGTTCTCCCATGCTCTCGGAAAAAATATGTGCCGGTTTTAGACGTTCTGTAGAAACATTTAGAATTCTCCCGTTTGCGTTTATAGTAAATAGCCGATCATTGATTCGTTTCCTTATAGGATGAGGACCTGTGTATGGTTGTTCGAGTGGCTTTTTCACAGCATCGCATCGAAGAAAGACGTGAGAACATTTGTTGAGGTCGCGAGGAATGAATAACTTCAAGTTTGTGGCATGATTTGATGTCGCAGATGCACGGAACTTGCGCATGAACTCTCGATGTTTTTGGATGAATATCTGTGGGTCAGAGACAATTTGTTGGTCAACAAGAAACTCACCAGGTATCGTTAGATTTGTTCCGTAGAGCATTTCAGCCGCTGACGCTTTGATGTCTTCTTTATATGTCGTTCGAAGACCTATTAGCACAGTTGGAAGCGCTTCTACCCAGTTTGTTTCCTCATGGCACATGAGCGCAGTCTTCAAGGAACGGTGCCATCGTTCGACTAATCCGTTTGATGCAGGGTGGTAGGGTGAAGTTCGAATCCGCGTAGTACCGATCAACTTCATGAGTGCTGAGAACAGAGCAGACTCAAATTGAGTGCCTTGGTCTGTTGTGATGGTAACTGGTAAACCGAATCGAGCAACCCAATGGGTGTATAAGGCTGTTGCGACTGTTTCTGCACTCATGTCTTGGAGAGGTATTGCTTCCGGCCATCTGCTGAATTGGTCGATCATCGTAAGGCAGTATCGGTTTCCTTTGCACAGTGGAAGAACAATCAGGTCGATGTGTATGTGTGCGAAACGTTGGTCTGGAACATTGATTGACTCGGGTGGAAGTTTTGTGTGTCGATTTACCTTCGATCGTTGGCATTGTATGCACGACCGCGACCATTCCAATGCGTCTTTTCTTATGTTTGGCCAGATGTACTTTTGCCTGAGTATGTGACTCGTCGCTCTTCCGCTGGGATGAGACAGATTGTGTGTCGATTCGAAAACCTTTCGACGCAGAGATGAGGGAATATACGGTCGAATTACGTTGTTTGAAATGTCGCAATAAATTTTAATGCCCGGTTCCAATGTCAATTTGGTCAATTTAAGGGACGTGTTTCCTAGCCTTAAAAGTTCGTGAAGTTCAGGGTCTAAAAGTTGCGACAGATGTAATTCCCGTTGGTCGAACTGTGATGGCATTGTTATTTCATTCACTCGAGATAATGCATCTGCTACTGTGTTGTCTTTTCCGGGAAGGTAAATTATATCCGTTGTGAATTGGGATATAAAATCGAGTTGTCTCAATCGACGTTGCGGAGCTTTGTCAGAGCGTTGTTGAAAAGCGTAGATTAATGGCTTGTGGTCAGTTTGCACAACGAAACGACGACCATCGAGAATGTGCTTGAAGAATTGTATGGCGAGGTAGACAGCAAGCAACTCCCGGTCATAAGTGCTATACCGTGTCTGTGCACTTGAAAGCTTGGATGAAAAGAATCCGATGGGTTTGTTCTGGTCAGAATCCTTCTGCTCTAGCTTTGCACCGATTGCAGTGTCGGAAGCATCAGTTGTCAGTACCAGCGGTGCATCTTGGTTGAGGTGTGTCAGCAGAGTTGTTTCTTTGATGCTATTTCTGCACTCTTGAAAAGCGTTTTCTGCGAGAGGGTTCCAAGGAACTGGTCGTTTGTCATTCTTTTTAGAGTTCCTGATGAGTCCATTCAGTGGTGCTTGCATGTGCGCGCAGTTTGGTAAGTAACGACGATAATAATTAACGATTCCCAGGAAACGGCGTAGTTCTGCTATGGTGGTTGGCTTTGGATAGTTCGAAATGGCATCGATCCGGTCATCCGGTGGCTTGCAACCAAATTTGTTGATTGTGTGTCCAAGATATGTAACCTCAGATTTTGCAAATTGGCATTTTGAGATGTTAATTACCAAACCATACTCCTGGAGACGTTGCAGAACTTGAATGACATGCTGTTTATGTTCTCCTTCTGATTTTGAGGCGATCAGGATATCGTCGATATAACAAAAAACGAAGTCTAAGTTGCGAAGAACCATGTCCATAAACCGTTGGAATGTTTGAGTCGCATTCTTTAGTCCGAATGGCATTACCACAAACTCAAACAATCCAAAAGGAGTTGTAATAGCTGTCTTCTGGATGTCTTCGGGTTCCATTGGTATCTGGTAATACGCCTTGTCCAAGTCCAAGATGGAGAAAAAAGATTTGTTGTGAAGGTTCTCGGTGAAGTCCATGATGTGTGGTATCGGGTATCTGTCGGCTTGTGTTTGGGCATTTAAGCGACGATAGTCACCACAACATCTCCATCCACCCGTTTTCTTCTCCACGAGATGGATTGGGCTGGCCCATGGACTGCTGGATACGCGACAATAACCTTTTTTGATGAAAGCTTCAATGTCGGTTTTGGCCTGTTTCAACTTTTCTCCAGTGAGACGTCTTGGTCGTTCGGAGTTTGGCTGACCTGTAGTTATTATACGATGGTGCATCATGGAGTGTTTCGATTTGGGAGAGCTACTGTTGGCTTGCACAAATTGTTTCACCAGACTAATGTAGGTGTCAGGTCCATTAATGGAAAGTAGTCTGGTGACGTCGGTTGACTCAATTTTCCCAGGCGCCGTTAGTGCTGTAGTTTTGTCAATGACGCGTTTTGCCTTCAAATCGATTAACAGTCCATAGTGTGCCAATAAATCTGCTCCAATGATTGCTGTCTTGACGTCTGCAATAATAAAAGGCCAAGTGATGGCTCTTTTGCTACCGTACGTATGTATTGGCGAGTTGTTAGCAGCGAGAAGTGTTGTTTCTCCTCTCTGGTTGGAGCAATCACTAGAGCGAGGCAAAACGCATATTGTTGACCCGGAATCGAGCAAAAACTTCTGATGTGTGTCCTTGTCGTAGATGAAAAGGCGGCTTTCTTTGCTGAACGATGGGCTGTCGTCAACCGCCTTGGATGACAACAGGGTTGCTAGTTTTTTTGAGAAAAACTGCAAGGTTTGACACACCTTCTTGCCTCTTCACCAAACTTTTTGTGGTAAGAACACACCATCGAACTTCCTTCTTTTGCCGGGACCTTCATAGCTCTGGAAAAGGATCTGTTCCTTGACGTACCTCGAGTTTTGTTTTGATCCGCTTTTATGCTTTGAACTAGTGTAGTTAACTTAGTCAAAGCTGACTCTACCTCCGTGAGGCGTTGTTCAAAGGTGACGTTGTTTCGGCTTTCGTCGACCTTCGCCGCGAACACTTGGTCAGGTGCTGTTGCCATATTATCCATTATCCTGTCAGCTATTTCCGACAATGCCGTGAGGTCGATGTTTAAATTGGCAGAAAATATGCCACGGATATGATTCGGCATTCTGGACATCCAAATTGTAGAGAGCATTTCGTCCGGCACATTTTCTCCTGCCAGCCTTTTCATCTCTCGCAACAGACTTGACGGACGCTTGTCACCGAGTTCGAGTGATGTCATCAATTTGTTCAATTGCCGCTCCTTGGATTCCGTAAAACGCCCAATCAACTGCTTTTTGAAAGCCAGATATTTGTCTGCGGCTGGTGGCGTTTGAACCAGAACTGAAACCTCATTTAAAATTTCAGGGTCTAAGGCAGCGATGATGGCATTGAATTTGCTGTTGTCTGACGCAATCCTGTTGTTATGAAATTGCGCCTCAATTTGGACGAACCATAAGGCTGGATTTATTTTCCAGAACGGAGGAATTTTGAGGTTCTTCAAGGCAGAAATTTCTGCGAGCCCTGGTGCTTGTGCAGCAGCTGCAAGCATTGGTGCTTGTGCAGCAGCGTCTTGTGCTGGCAGAGCCGCTTGGTCATTAAACATTGGGGGACCCATATGTCTGTGGATGTAAAAAAAGAAAATTGTGAACTTGCGTTTGTGAATTGTAAGTATATCACGTCGGGGTCACCACTTTGGCGTTTTGAACCAATAAAAACGCAAGATTTAATATTCACAACTTTTTAACTTTTAATAAACGTAAAGAAATAGGTATTAATGTTCACATGGAAAAATCTAGACATCGAATGAAAAATAAGCAGCTGCCAGTCGAGTAGAAAATCGTTGAATGCCAAATTTTGAATAATGACATTTTAAAGTCTAATACGCCACTAGCGAGTCGGCGGTGAATCATGAAGTAGTTGACAGAGTGCCCACAAGTCGCCACACATCACCATCACAGGATAAGGAATATTCAGAAAGTCAGCTTCATCCAAAAAGTTCATTTTGCCTACAAGCTAAAACGAGCGGAGGCCCCCGGGCCGGAAAGTGTGGTCAGTGGAAAAAGACGGTTGAGGTGAGATCAATTCCGAAAATTTTAGGTTTTTTATTTTGTTGCATAAAAGTTGGTATTTTTAAGCTTTCTTACAGTCTAGAATGTTAAAAAACTGATTTATGTGTCAAATATAAACTTTATTTTCCATTTCAGTATTTTACACAAAAAGAGAAAAAAATAACCTTAACTGAAACTATAGTATTATTATGAAGACTTTTTGACTGGTAGCATACCTATTTTCTCCGGTCCAACTTAGCAGTCTCCGTTCCAAGCCATTTGTTTCACCATTGTGTGTAGAGAAGTGAATGCTGCGCCACCGTGCTCCTCCGGTCCAAAGCATTGTTAAATCGTGTTTTGAACTTACTATAGTTTCTCAGCCTTTCGTAAATTAATTAAATTAAATTTAATTTAATTTAATTAAAAATAAACAAAATAAAATTAAAATTTAATTTAATTTAATTAAATTTAACTCGTATTATTGGCGGACTCGCTTTAACAATGCTTTGGACCGGAGGAGCACTGGTGAAACAAATGACTTGGAACGGAGACTGCTAAGTTGGACCGGAGAAAATAGGTTCGTTACCAGTCAAAAAGTCTACATAATAATACTATAGTTTCTATATACAATGGTGTTAGCAAAAAACAATAATATATTATATAATTTGACACCAGCCGCCTCTGCCATTAGTTTATGAATAAACCACAAAAAGACAAAAACCTAAAAAAAAGTGAATAACGACAGATAACCACTGCTTCTGAGCTAAAAAAGAGACATCTATTGGAACTGATAAACTTTTTGGTTAACTAACTAACTGCAACAGCAGCAGATGGCAGCTAGTTCTACGTTGGAACTTACAATTTCTGCCGCTTGTTTGCACCTATGGCGCTGTGTAGCCTGCTTCAAAAGCCTTGCCAGTCTTATATGGAGATGACATTTGACTAGCAGTTCATACAAATACATATGGAAATTGGAAACCCCTATGGCCTATGAAATGAATCCGTCAAGATCGACATTCGGCCAGCAAAGAACGAAATCAAAAATCCAAATAAAAGTTTTTAATTAGATATTTAGTGTGAAATAAATTTTGAAAAAATTTTGGCATTGTAGCAAAATGGCGGATGCAGCAGCTAGACAACTGCAATATGAGTATAAAGCGGTAAGAAAAACAAATAAATTAACCCTCAAACACGATAGTCTTAAACGTTTACATTCATGTCTAGAATTCAAACCTTGTACTCCAAGCCGATGTTCGGCTCATCGAACGACCTCGACGCGATGAAGCTACTGGTGAAGTTGTGTCTTTGGTAGGTAAATTAGAGGGTACTCGAATGGGCGACCGATACCAAAGAACAAAACCTGAAAAAACAGAGGAGCGAAAAGCAAAGTTTGTTAAAAAAAATTCCACAAGCTTCATAATGTTAATTTTTTTCCTCTATTCACAGACGACAAAAACGCGATGAAGCGCAGTATGACTTTGAAAGAATGAAGGGTGCCACACTGCTTTCCGAAGGTATAGATGAGATGGTAGGTATTGTTTATCGGCCAAAAACTCAAGAAACTCGACAGACCTACGAAGTTCTGCTAAGTTTTATTCAAGAAGCTCTCGGAGATCAACCCAGAGATATTTTGTGCGGTGCTGCCGACGAGATATTGGCGGTTCTGAAAAATGATAAATTAAAGGATAGAGAGAGAAAGAGAGAAATCGACAGTCTACTGGGAAATGTAGCTGATGAGAGGTTAATAAATACAAATATTTTAAGCTTTTCGTTTATTTTTCAAAAATTAACAAATAATATTCTCCAAGGTTTGCTCTTTTGGTCAATTTGGGCAAGAAAATTACTGATTTTGGTTCAGATGCTTCTACAGCCCTAAATGTTACTAACAACGAAGAACAAATCGACGAAACTTATGGTATCAATGTGCAATTTGAAGAATCTGAAGAAGAAAGCGACGAAGACATGTATGGGGAAATTCGCGATGAAGATGGACAAGAAGAAGGAGAAGAAGCGCGCATTGATCATACACTTCACGCAGAAAATGTATGTATTTATTTAATTCTTCGGCAAACAATACATACAATTTTTATGTAATTTTTAGTTAGTAACTGAAGAAACTGTCAACGTAAAAAAAGAACGCGGATTGCATCCACTCGACATAGACGCATATTGGCTTCAACGTTGCCTAAGTAAATACTACAACGATGCAATGGTTTCTCAAAGTAAGGCCGGAGACGTTTTGAAGATTCTCAAGGACGCAGCAGATGATCGAGATTGTGAAAATCAGTTAGTTCTGCTTTTGGGCTACGATTGTTTCGATTTTATCAAACAACTTAAAAACAATCGCCAAATGATTCTATACTGTACAATGCTAGCATCGGCACAAACAGATTTGGAACGTCAAAAAATTCGCGATCGAATGAAAAACGACACTCATTTGTCGAGAATTCTTCGTCAGCTAGACACTGGCAAAAGCGAAGAAGATGAATATGGGAATTCTTTGCGTTCAAACAAGCGCAAAGAGGAAAATGATAGTGAGAACGGTCAAGGTGTTGCTGATCAAGTTGCGGGTGTACGTCAAGTATTAGAACTGGACGAACTTGCATTTACACAGGGCTCACATTTTATGGCTAATAAAAGATGTCAACTCCCCGATGGCTCTTTTAGAAAGCAACGAAAAGGCTACGAAGAGGTTCATGTACCTGCTCTAAAAGCAGCACCATTTGATAATAAAGAAGAGCTCCAACCAATCGACAAACTTCCAAAGTATGTTCAACCTGTGTTTGAAGGGTTCAAAACTTTAAATCGCATCCAAAGTCGTCTATGGCATGCAGCTTTGGAATCAGACGAAAATCTACTTTTATGTGCACCAACTGGAGCAGGAAAGACAAATGTAGCATTATTAACAATGATGCGCGAAATCGGCAAACACATCAATGAGGATGGAACAATCAATGCTGATGATTTTAAAATAATTTATGTGGCTCCAATGAAATCTTTGGTACAAGAAATGGTAGGCAATTTCGGGCGGCGACTAGCTTGCTACAATTTAACTGTTTCAGAGTTGACTGGAGATCACCAACTTACAAGAGAACAAATAGCAGCCACTCAAGTTATTGTTTGTACACCAGAAAAATGGGATATCATTACACGTAAAGGGGGTGAAAAGACTTTCACCAGTCTTGTACGTCTTGTGATTATCGACGAAATTCACCTACTGCATGATGAGCGCGGGCCCGTGTTGGAAGCTCTTGTAGCGAGGACAATTAGAAATATCGAAACAACGCAAGAAGAAGTTAGACTGGTAGGACTCTCTGCCACGTTACCTAACTATCAAGATGTTTCGACTTTTCTTCGCGTTAAGCCCGATAAAGGTCTTTTCTACTTTGACAATAGTTTTAGACCAGTAGCTCTTGAGCAGCAATATATCGGGGTAACTGAAAAAAAGGCTTTGAAACGATTCCAAGTGATGAATGAAATTGTTTATGAAAAAACTATGGAACATGCTGGCCGAAATCAAGTATTGGTGTTTGTTCATTCGCGTAAGGAAACTGGAAAAACAGCGCGAGCAGTTAGGGATATGTGCCTTGAAAAAGATACACTCGGAAGCTTTTTGCGAGAAGGTTCAGCTAGTATGGAAGTTTTACGAACCGAAGCCGAGCAAGTGAAAAACTCAGAATTAAGAGAGCTTCTCCCTTATGGGTTTGCAATACATCATGCTGGCATGACTCGAGTTGACAGGACTTTGGTTGAAGATCTATTTGCAGACAGACATATACAAGTATTAGTCTCAACCGCAACATTAGCCTGGGGTGTAAATTTGCCGGCTCATACCGTTATCATTAAAGGAACGCAGGTCTACAATCCTGAAAAGGGAAGATGGGTGGAACTCAGTGCGTTAGATGTTCTCCAAATGTTGGGTCGTGCTGGTCGACCACAATACGATACTAAAGGTGAAGGTATTCTTATTACAAATCATAGTGAGCTGCAGTTTTATTTATCACTGTTAAATCAACAATTGCCAATTGAATCACAATTTATATCTAAAATGCCAGACATGTTAAATGCTGAGATTGTTCTAGGAACAGTTCAAAACGTCAAAGATGCTGTAAACTGGCTTGGCTATACGTATTTATACATTAGAATGCTTCGTAATCCAACACTGTATGGAATCGGACATGAAAAAATATCGGAAGATCCGCTTTTGGAGCTCCATCGAGCAGATTTAGTTCATACCGCGGCGCTGCATTTAGACCGCAGTGGTTTGGTGAAGTACGACCGCAAAAGTGGACACTTTCAGGTCACAGAATTGGGACGAATTGCGTCTCATTTTTACTGCTCTCATGAAACAATTATGACTTACAATCAACTTCTTAAGCCCACACTAAGCGAGATTGAGTTGTTCCGAGTTTTTTCATTATCATCAGAATTTAAGCATATCGCTGTCCGTGAAGAAGAAAAACTCGAACTCCAGAAACTAATGGAACGTGTTCCAATACCAATTAAAGAATCCATGGAAGAAAACAGTGCCAAGGTGAACGTATTGTTACAGGCTTATATATCCCAATTGAAGCTAGAAGGATTTGCTTTGATGTCGGATATGGTGTTTATTACACAGTCGGCATCACGATTACTTCGAGCAATTTTTGAAATAGTTCTTCATCGCGGTTGGGCTCAGCTTTCAGATAAAGCTTTGACACTTTGTAAAATGATCGATCGTCGTATGTGGCAGTCTATGACCCCATTGAGACAGTTTAAAAAAATGCCCGATGAAATCGCGAAGAAACTTGAGAAAAAAAACTTTCCTTGGGAACGACTTTATGATTTAGAACCTAACGAGATTGGGGAATTAATTCGAGTCCCTAAACTTGGGAAAACTATTCATAAGTTTGTTCATCAATTCCCTAAGTTAGAGCTCTCGACGCACATTCAGCCAATCACAAGGTCAACTCTACGAGTAGAATTGACAATAACTCCTGACTTTCAATGGGATGAAAAGGTACATGGTCAATCGGAAGGATTTTGGATTTTAATAGAAGATGTCGACTCGGAGGTTATCTTGCACCACGAATTTTTTCTGCTTAAAGAGAAATACTCTTGCGATGAGCACTCAATCAAATTTTTTGTACCAGTTTTTGAACCTTTGCCTCCGCAATATTTTCTCAGAATTGTCTCTGATCGTTGGATTGGTGCTGAGACTCAACTACCAGTTTCCTTCCGTCATTTAATATTACCTGAAAAAAATATGCCTCCAACGGAATTACTAGACTTACAGCCACTTCCAATTACAGCTCTTAGAAATCCCAGCTACGAATCGTTTTATGTTGATCGTTATCCACAGTTTAATCCCATACAAACTCAGGTTTTTAATGCGGTTTACAACAGCGACGATAATGTTTTTGTTGGTGCTCCAACTGGTTCAGGAAAAATGACAATAGCTGAATTCGCCATTATGAGACTTTTATTGCAGAACCCAGAGGGAAGATGTGTTTATCTTATATCAAAAGATGCTCTTGCCGATTTAGTTTTTAACGATTGGCATACAAAGTTTGGTGGTCAATTGGCGCTCAAGATTGTTAAATTGACCGGTGAAACAGGAACAGATTTGAAACTTTTAGCCAAAGGACAGATTATAATCACAACAGCCGATAAGTGGGACGTTCTGTCTCGTCGCTGGAAGCAGAGAAAAAATGTACAAAACATACAGCTTTTTATAGTGGACGAGCTAGAGCTGGTAGGAGGAGAAGAAGGGCCTGTTCTAGAAATTGTTTGCTCTCGAATGAGATACATATCTTCGCAGATTGAAAAGCAAATTCGCATCGTAGCGTTATCTTCATCCTTGGCTGATGCGCGTGATATTGCTCAATGGTTAGGTTGCAATACAAATGCAACATTTAACTTCCATCCCAGCGTTCGTCCTATTCCATTGGAATTACATATCCAAGGATTCAATATAACGCACAATGCAACAAGAATTTCAGCAATGTCAAAGCCCGTATACAATGCAATTGTAAAATACAGCCCACACAAACCGGTAATTGTTTTTGTTTCATCCAGGAAACAAGCTCGTCTAACGGCTATTGACATTTTGACCTACTGTACTTCAGAAGTACAGCCAAATAGATTCTTCCACGCTGAAGAAGAGGATATTAAACCGTTCTTGGATCGCATGATGGACAAAACACTTAAAGAAACCCTTTCTCAAGGAGTTGCTTACATCCATGAAGGACTTTCAGTCTCTGATCACCGATTAGTGGAACAACTTTTCGATTCCGGCGCAGTGCAAGTGGCTGTTGTAACCCGTGATCTGTGCTGGGGAATGAGTATTTCGGCACATTTAGTTATAATTATGGATACTCAGTTTTATAATGGAAAAAATCATTCCTATGAAGATTATCCTGTTACTGATGTGCTCCAAATGGTTGGCAGGGCTAATCGCCCAATTGAAGATGCCGACGCCAAATGTGTACTCATGTGTCAAAGTTCTAAAAAGGACTTCTTCAAAAAGTTTCTTAACGAACCTTTGCCAATAGAAAGCCATTTAGACCATCGTTTGCATGATCATTTTAACGCAGAAGTAGTTACAAAGACAATTGAGAATAAACAGGATGCTGTTGATTATCTTACATGGACATTCCTCTATAGGCGCCTTACACAGAATCCCAATTATTACAACTTGCAAGGCGTTACACATCGTCATTTATCTGATCATCTTTCTGAATTGGTTGAAAATACACTCGCTGATTTGGAACAATCAAAGTGTATAAGCGTTGAGGATGATATGGATACCTTGCCTTTGAATCTTGGCATGATTGCGGCATATTATTACATAAACTACACAACAATAGGTAATGCTGTTCTTGTCTTAAATTATTCAGAACTAAAATTAAGAAAATTTTTCTAGAGCTTTTCAGCTTATCTCTAAATAGTAAAACAAAAATTCGAGGCCTGTTGGAGATTATATCATCAGCGGCTGAATACGAAGATATTGTTGTTCGTCATCATGAAGAAGGCATACTAAAAACTCTTTCACAGAGATTACCCAATAAAATTACAGGACCCAACGAATCAAGCCCCAAGTAAGTCCACATTTAGCTATAAAAATAATATCGTTTCATGAGTATTTTTTTATTTTCTTTTTATTTAGGTTTAATGATCCCCACATCAAAACAAATCTTTTGCTCCAGGCACACTTATCACGGTTACAATTAGGACCAGAACTTCAGGGCGATACTGAGATCATACTTGGAAAAGCTATTCGTCTTATTCAAGCGTGTGTTGATGTTCTTAGTTCAAATGGATGGCTTTCTCCTGCTGTTGCTGCGATGGAGTTAGCACAGATGGTAACTCAAGCCATGTGGAGTAAGGACTCATACTTAAAACAATTGCCGCATTTTAATACTGATATTATTAAGAGGTGCACGGAAAAAGTAAGTAAATTATTTTGTTGAACTGTATTGCCTGCCCTATATCAAATATTTTCTGTTTGTGTATTTAAAAGAAAATCGAAACTGTATTTGATATAATGGAACTTGAAGACGAAGACCGAACAAAGTTACTCCAACTATCCGATGTTCAAATGGCGGATGTGGCACGTTTTTGCAATAGGTATCCCAACATTGAAATGAACTTTGAGGTAGTTGACAACGAACGGATTCATTCAGGATCAGCTGTAAATGTTGTTGTTCAACTAGAGCGTGAGGATGAAGTAACTGGGCCAGTGATTGCCCCCTTCTTCCCACAAGTAGGACATTTATTTAATTTGTTTGTTTATATATAAAACGTTTTTTTTTTTTGTAGAAACGCGAGGAAGGATGGTGGGTTGTCATCGGTGATCCAAAAACAAATTCCTTGTTGTCAATCAAAAGGTTAACTTTGCAACAAAAAGCCAAAGTTAAATTAGATTTTGTTGCTCCCAGTCCTGGCCGACACGAGTACACTTTGTACTACATGAGTGATTCATATCTTGGATGTGATCAGGAATACCAGTTTTCTATAAATGTTGGTGATTTCCAATCGGAGAGCGAAAGTGATTCTGAATAATTTAAAAAATCCTCAAATAAAATCTTTTGAAAGCAAAATTAGTTATGTGCATAATTTTAATGTTTTCGGCGACTTCAATAATACTAAAAAACTGGTCTGCTCATTTTTAAGAAAAACACTGATCATTTTATAAAAAGAAAAACAGAATTTAGACATTATTAGATATTTTTTTATTTACAATCCGGTTTGAATCGTCAAAATGTTAAAACAGTTTAAGTAATTGTTATTCCATTAGCGTTGCTATTTGCTATTCCATCTGGACCTGTTGAAAATCCATTAGAAAAGGCTACATTAATTGTTTTACCATCGGGAAGGGTGTAAACTTGGCTGGTAGAACCCCCCGCAGAACCAGTAATTCCATTTGGACCGACTGAAAAGCTCTGCGTTTGTGTATTAGCTGCATTTGCCCCAAAGCCACCTAGTGCTCCTTGAGTGTGGAATCCCTGTGCTTGTCCATTTGCTGCCGCTGCTCCAAATCCATCCGGGCCAAAGTATTGGCTATTTGCGTCGGCATTAGCGCTTGACTGATCATACTGTGGGCGTCTTCTTCTGTGTTGCCTTTTTACTCGAAGACCTCTTGGTTCTTGAGGGACCAGAACCAACGCATCTCGAGTTCTTCTTACTTGGTTATTTTTGTTTTTGATGATCAATGATGATTCCACAACAACTTCATCTAACGGGGAACCCGGTTTAGCTATAATGGTTTTTATTTATCTAACTTACAATTGTGATACAATGAAGGCAATTCACGTGTCTTTTTTGCAGCTCAAAATATAAACAAAAAACAATCAACTGAATCGACATACGAAACAAACAGCTGTTTGAATTTGTAATAAAAAAAACTTACGTTGGGAAATAGAAGTCTCTAATGGATAGGTCGACGGTCTGCAATAAACAACTACAAGGAAAGTTAAGAATGTGCACAATACATTCAACGACTTCATTTTAAGTTCCGAAAAAGTTCTTTACTCTACTGTGGTACACTACCAACTGCTCATCTAAATCAGCAACGCTTAAATTTAACAAGAGCTAAACCTTTAAACAACACGCGCCGGGTAGATAGATATACCATTTGTATAGATTTGGATCTGTGTATCAAAATTTTCAAAGCACATTTTAAAGCCAGCATCGAACAAACTAGTTAGTAGATACTTGCTACCCTTTTCCTTAAAATTATTGCAAACACATGTATAGGGCGGATAAAAAAAATGTTTATTTTATGAACACACTATTTATTATAAGCGCATATTTGATTGATGCCACAAAAAACATTTAAATGTGCTTTGTAAGTAAAAACAGTCTCGTTTTTATAAACCTGTTGTCCTGTGCAAGAAACACTTGTAAGAAAAGACATAACTAGTTTGGTAAAACTTGTTTCATTGTTTGGCGTTGGGTGGAGGCTGGACATTGTACGCAACCATTCACACAAGTTAATATTTATGACTTTTCAGTTCAAACAATTATTTCTCTCATACGTCAGTAGGTAGTATGAGTGCAGCTTTTTTCTCTTTTGTACTTTCTGCATAGGTCGGAGTCGGACGTCGGACCTTTATACCTATGAAGTTTCTTTAATCTGCCCACAAACACAACAGAGTGTTGGCTAGCGTAGTACGCTTTCCGATGCTTCTTAGAACTTCAGCTACGTACATATGTACGTATTACACACATTTAAATTGTTTTTTAATAGCCTTTAATTTTTTTTAATAAATTCTAATTGATTCATGAGCAAGGTGAACATAAAAATATCTAAAATTCCTGTTTTTCTTAAGTAAATTCAGTCCATATTGTAGCCGATAGCGAGAGCGACATCGAGTTTGCCTCAGTCGTTCACTGACTACAAAAGTGCAAAGCGAACAGTTGGTCTTGGCGGTTTTTGCAATTTTAAAGTAAACTTCATGAATGTGCCTGTGCACTAACTCTTTTGTTGATTAAATTTTAACTGCCCTAGCCCCAGTAGCCCAAAGTATGAGTGTTTGACCAAGGAGGTTCTTACTATCCTAGCTCAGGACGGGGTTATGACTTCATGTCTAAACAACAACAAAAAAAAATGCGGCGACCCAAATGTCCATGTACTGGTTCCATAGCGGGGGAGGGTCTTTGATCCTTGATGTAGTTGACCCTCGGAGGTTTTGCCTTTGTATCCGCGGGATACCACCAACCTCCTATTTATGCGGTAGCTCCTTACTCACCCTTGCTCTCTATCCTTGGTCCTATCCAGGTAACCGTCGGAGCGAAATTTCTCCGCAATGCATCCTTTTTCGGAGAGTCAATTTTGCTTCGAAGTATTGTGATCGTATAAAGCTACGTGCAGACGGCATATAAAAGCCGCACATATGTGCGGTTCTGACGTCATTTTTACGTCATAATTTGCGAATATTGACGCATATAGTCTGAACACCCTTTTGGGACAGTCCGCACATGCACGCAAATGGTTTGCGGACGATGTGCGACAGCAAAACCGCACATAAATGTGCGGCATTTTCGCAAATCGTCTGAACACCCTCGCACATTTTTTGTGACACTTTGCGTGCATGTGCGTACATGTGCGGTCGTCGTAATCATATGCGTTGACACGAAAATAGGACAACGCAAATGTGCATATTTTACGCAAATCAATAGTGATTTTGAAGTGTAGTAGTGATCATTGTTCAAGTGAAGAGAGTAAAAAAAATTAAATGAGAGAACGCGAAATAGATTCCGAGGGTCCCCAGCAAAATAAATCACCCCGCAAAACAAAATCAGAATCCGGGATTCGAATTGTGCAGCACAACTGGACGCCTGATGTTGCTGTTAAAGAATCTAAGTGCAAGTGGGGCTTCTTTAATCAAATGATGTTTTTGGAGGCGAACGATATAAAAAGATCCTATTTATCTGTTTCGTCGACGGACCTTGTAGGTAAGTTTTTCTAAGATGCTGGTTTTTGTTTTTATAAAAACAATTTTCTTTTATTTTATAGGAATTTGCTACTCTCTTTAATAACGCCGTTAAAGATGATTTACCATTGTCATTTGTCAGAACCTATAGTCAGCCAGCAGCGCAAATGTAGATGTGTCACGAAAGCCTTTACAACGCTTGAATCACTATTTATTAGATTTCTTGAAAGATGATTCACGTTTGTCATTATTTCATTTGGTTCGTTTTCTCAAGAGTACTGAAGAGGAAGTCGATATAGACGTTTTAGAACCGATCATCGTTGATAATGATGAAGAGGAAAGAACGAGCTGATTGATTGAACTTTCAATTGATTGCAAAGGTTGTGGTTCGATCGAAGAATTGGAGGAGGAGCTGATTGAAATCTAATTTCATCCCATTTAATGGCTTCAATCACCAAAAATTTACTGTTTCTGTGTTTTTGTCTCTGTACTGTATGTACTTAAATAATAGTAGAACTGTGGAGTATTTGGTTTTTTGTTAATTTAAGTATTTATTTTTTAACATTTTTTTTTTTTTAATTCTAAAATAATAAACAAACTGAAACTGATTGTAAATCATAAACAAACAACTTTTTCTTATGTTTAAAGGTGAGCATATTGCCATTCAATATCGCCTTCTTCGGTGAAGAAGTGCGTGAGCTCTTTTCGAATATCTCTTGTTTCAGATCCTCGTCTCGTTTCTGATCGTCTCGTGATCGTATTTCTTCAAGGGTAGCTTCCGTCTGGCGATACAGAAGCAAGTCCTTCGTCCACACATCCGTAACTGTTCCACACCCGATTCTTCGCGAACTTCACTTTTCTCATCTTTTTCAATCATATCTAATGCCAAAACAGCAATAGCAGCCCACTTTCTTTTTAACATTTTCAATTTATTGTAGTAAACAATGACAAAAAATTAGCAAAACAAAAAAGTCAAACAATCGATTAAATTAACGCAAACTTGCATATGCACGCAAATGGTTGATGTGCGTATTTTTCTGCATATCGTGTGAACACGTCGTCATTTGCGTACATTTGATGTGCGAGCAAATCAACGCAAACTAATGTGCGGCTTTTGGGACAGATTCCGCACATCGTCTGAACACCCTTATATGCGAGTTTGCGTACACTGATTTACGTATAGCATTTGCGTTGAGTTTACAACTTTTTATGTGACGTCAGAACCGCACATATGTGCGGCTTTTTATATGCCGTCTGCACGTAGCTTAAGAATTTTTTCACAAATGCGCATTGCATTCCCAAAACTAAAACTTTCCGCAGCGAAATTTTATCGGAGGACGTCGATCGGAGAACTACCACGACCAGGAAGCAAAATGTCTCCGAATCGTAGGAAATCGGAGAGAATTCCGCTCCGACGGTCACCTATCGATAGGGCCGTGTATATTGAAACTATAGTAGCATCACGAAGAGAAATCGCTGGTATCGCCCCTTCAGTCTCCATTAAAGGATTTATAGGTTCAAAAAATTTAACTGTGGTTGTTCACTTAGCTACGTGTTGTTTTCGTATATACAATGTTCTATATACAAAGTGAACTCAAAGAGTAGACAACAATTTTAAAAAAGGGTTGCCAATGACATTAAGCATTTAACCAGTATTGCGATGACTGGAGGTTGAATCCTAATAAGGTTGAAAACTAATCGGAAAAAATTGTGTTTAGAACCTCGTCGGCTCGGGCCCAAAGGGATATGAGGAAAAACAAAGCAGTTGACCTACATAGTCACTCACTGCCAAGCAAAGTAGTAGACAGTTACAGCGGCCCGTCTTCACGTTGCAAAAATTGTAAGTGAGTTCTATTGGTTTTCTCATGCTTACAGTTCTGAAATCATAAGACTAAAGCCCTGCGCAAACCAGCGCGGTTGGTGCGGGCGATTTCTGTCAAAATGACACATGTAATCTCGCAATCGCATGTCGCATCGCACGCACTAAACGCACTGGTTTGCGCAGGACTTAAGAGCTAGAAGCTAATTTGGGGAGTGGAGTGATAACCAAAATTCATAAACATGTACATGCATGTGTAGTTGTACTTCTATCGCCTTTATGTTCTTCAACACATTAATTTTTTTTGTTAAAATGCAACGATTGATAAAAAAACAAATTATTTCCTATCGTCTTGATTTTAGTAGTAATACAAAGATCAAGATATTTTAAATAAGACACTTAACGGACTTACCGCGATTAAATATTTTTAATAAATTAATTGTTGATTTTTGTTTCCAGAAGTTTCGACTTGGTTGCATGTCGTGGTCACGAGTAGACTGATGGTTAGTAGGTGGGTGTTGTTATCACTCTATTCTTTGTTTTGTTTTTGTTCGTAGATTGTAGGTACCGGTGCAATTGTGCCTGCTTTGGACTTGGTTGCCGTAAGTCCGTTAAGTAAATTTTAAAATGTCTCTATTCCGCGATGAAAATAAAAATAGTTTACAATCTAAAAAAAGTGAGTATATTTTATTTAAATGTTAAAATTTTGAAATCAAAATTTGGTTTAATATAATTATTGTGTAAGCATGTAAGAAGATACCTTCAAAATAACAGTTTGGCTGCTTGCTACTAGGGAGTTCAAGTATCGCAACAGAAAGCTGCAGTTTTGGGTTTTGTATTTACATATATCTGGTAACCAACATATTTTTGAGGAAATAACTTAGGTCCACGTTCACGCACTGTATAGGTAGGTACTCCCTTCAATAAAATAACTAAGAATAATTTGTTTAGAACTTACTCTGCTAGAACACACTCAAAGAACATCAAAACATTAAACCTCAATAGAAAGCCCATTAAAACGAACGAGCTATTAACCCGTCACAGTTCTTTGAAAAAACACCTACACCTAATAAGGCATTAATATCATCCCCCCTAATGAACTTAAATTCATTCAAAAAAATCAAAAACTAAAAACATTACGGGCAACAAGTTTTGCAAGTAAGTTCTTCATTGGCTAAATGGAGTACCAACGACCATATTCAATTTATATCAGTGTCTTATTGGTTCTTGCCAAAGCCATATTAGTATCCTTTTTTTCGCGACCTTTTCCGTTCGAAAATATATATATATATATATATATATATATAACGTTTACTGCATTTTTACTTGCACCAGATAAAGTTGAAATAATTTTTCATTATTTTTATTTCCAAAATCTGCAGTAAAAAGTTTAGAAGCTGAAGAACTTAAAGGGTTCATAACCTGTATTACGCCGAACGTTTGGAGGTTGTCGACAACAATTCTATAAACAACTTACGCTAAAACATTCGTTTCCATTCGAACGTTCGATTAGCTGATTAGTTATTTATAATTAGGGCCTATACCTGCAAATTGTAGGTGTTCCACTATTTCTTAAAAGGTACATATCTCCTCACCTGCAATGCAATTTCAGAGCCTAAGGGATATACAGTCAAAATGTTTTACCACTTAACTGATACATCCTCAATATGTGGATGACTTTCATTCGTTTTAAGTATAGTAACTTCAAGGTAACAATGAGGCAAAGTTTTCAAATATGTCAATTTGTAAGTTCTTTTTTGAGATCGTATACTACAAATAGGATTTAAACTAAATATCCTTAATTTTTCATTAACGTTAATATAAAAAACAATGATATCATATGATGAAATTTTGAATCTTATTCTATTCCATGAGCGAATATCATGACTAAGCCAGGATCAACCATAACATCCTCGGACATGTGAGCATTATCGCAGCTGAGTACTAAAACGGCTTGCTTACCTAAAAACAAAAGTAACACTATCAAAATAAATTTAAGTTTTAGTTGTTATTTACCTGGAATTCTTCGGCAAATATAATTATCGTATATTCTTCTATTATTTTGCCGTGTTTCTAACGAACTTAGTCCTCGGGGCCATCGGCGCTCATGACAGTTTTCCATTAAGTTATCTAGAATATGCGGAGGACAACCTGATTCTGACAATGCTCG
The DNA here is from genome assembly GCA_949752695.1 of Melanostoma scalare. NCBI lineage: Eukaryota > Metazoa > Arthropoda > Insecta > Diptera > Syrphidae > Melanostoma > Melanostoma scalare. Next base: position 281,438,746 of record OX456984.1, read on the forward strand.
TTTTATCATCATCTAATATGCAGTAGTAAAAATAATAAATTTAAGAGCTATTTTTAACCTTAATAATTTAAAACTAACTTGTAAGGCGTCGTCTGGGGTCGATATCATACCACCCCAACGTGTGACCCTGGCACGAGCCAGGGTACTGCTCCAACGTATAACTTCATCGCGCTCCATTTGATCCGCAATAGCTCGCATTGCTGGGTTTGATACTCGCATAGCTCTCATGAAATCTTTAAATAATTGTAGTTCTCTTTTTAATTCGTTTATAGTTAAGTTCTGATCGGTTATGTCAGTTTTGAATTCCGTCAATTTTTGTTGTTGGGAATGAATAAGAGTTCGCAGTTCTCGCACGCAATTGTGGTCCTTCAGTTCGTCCTTGGGTATAACAAAGCCACATCCCTTTTCACAAGGCAAAGGCCTTTTTGGGTTGTGTTCACATTCTTCTAAATGTGAGTTCAGTGCATCTAATTTAAGCACAAGATTACAACCATATGCAGCGTTATCGCAAGTAATGGAAAGTCTAGAAATAAATTTATAAAAATTATTTATTTCAGTAAACTGGTGAGGCTTTTCAACTCACCGTGACAGAAGATTTCTCAAAATGCGTGGGACAGCCCGAAGATTTGCTGTCGTTAAAGCATTACGATCCACTGGACATGATGGCTGCCTTGATAACCACTCGTTGATGCACACCCTACAAAATGCATGTTCACACATAGCAGCCTGTAATAAGTTAAAACTTATTTTCTTATTGGAGAGCAATAGATTTGATTGTTTACTTGCAAGGGCTCTTCCAGTACTCCCGAGCATATGGGACATGTAAGTTCTTCGTCTACTTCGCCTTGGAACCTATGTAGGTCATATCCCATTTTTGTAATTTTCTTTTTTATTTTTATTTCCGAAAACTTTCTTTTGGCAAGCGATGGCACAAGTTACTTCTCAACTCACATATCTTTTTCTAAAAGTTTAATAAAATGTTCAAACTTTGTTACTTCCTTATATTTTTAAGCGAACTCGCAAAAAAATATACACATCAATGTTATAAGAATTTGTACACTCTTATCAATATTTCTTTCCTTTTTCAGCTAGTTTACTTTTGAATTGTTAAAAGATTTTATTTTTGTATAAGACTAAAGTTTTACAAATCTGTGGATAAGTGATTTTATAAGAATTAAAATCATTTTGCAAATAAAAATTAAGATATACTTGGCTCTGACTGGAATTGGAAATACCTTTGACTACACAACGACGAACTTTTGGCCAGGCAAGCGACATTTTTCACTTGTCAGAACAGTGGCGCTCAGAATAAACAAAAGCTGTGTTTAATGGGACTTTTTCGGAATAGAATAGAGTGTGGTCCACAGAGGAGATACCACAGAATAGAGAATATTCAGCGTTTTATGGTGGATTTACATACATCTGCAAGTGTTTATCTGCACTTAAAGGAAAAAGACACAAGATATAAAATTCATACTTGTCTGATAAAGAGGGAAGGCACCGTCTGCACTTCCTTATGGTGGATTTACATGCATCTGCAAGTGCAGATGAAAAACGGAAAAAGACACAAGATGTAAAACTCATACTTGTCTGATAGAGAGGGAGGGCACCATCTGCACTTTCTTAGGCCGGCCACTGGCTACACAATATAACTGCGCAAACTGACTTGAGCAAAAATCAAATCGTTTTGATTTTTACAGTCAACTGCACAAACAACCCCCTTCCACTAGTGTGAAGCAGAAAAGTGGGAGAGTTGTGATCGCTTCAAGATCACTACTCGTAACGCCGGAAATGAAAAGAAGAAGAAGAAGTGGCCGGCCTTAGGCGCAGATGAAAAATTATAGGTGCAGATGAACATGTTCACACAGCATTCATCTGCACCAGAGATAAGAAATTAATTAGATGGCAAACCTTTAACTTCTCTTGCCCCGCAACAGAGATAAGAAATTAATTAGATGGCAAACTTCACACACACATTGAAACTGCCTACAAGCTGATTTACCGAAAATCACCTCTACTACTTTGAGTACAGCTTCCAGTCCACACACAAAATCTAACTACTACCACTTTGAGTACAGCAAATCTCACTACTACCACTTTGAGTACAGCTCTCACTATCACAGACAGAGGATGAGATTACAAAAACAACTATGTAATCAAATGGTTGGTGCGGGGCAGAGATAAGAAATTAATTAGATGGCAAACCTTTACTTCTCTTGCCCCGCAACAACCATTTGTTTACATTGTTGTTTTTGTAATCACATCCTCTGTTTGTGAATACCACAGAGTAGATAATACAGAGTATCCACTTCCACTCCTTCAGCCCGAAACACCCGTAAAACTCAACTGACTGGCGGTTGTGGTTAGTGAAGGCCAGTGAGGGCATCCGGGTGCGGGCATCCGGTCTAGTTTAGCTTGTAGGCAAAACGCACTACCTTGCTAAAGTGGACTCTCTGGTTATACTCTGTGGTGAATACGTGGAAGCTGTACTCAAAGTGGTGGTAGTGAGATTTGCTGTACTCAAAGTGGTAGTGAGATTTTGTGTAAAGTAAAGGTGGAGTGGAAGCTGTACCCAAAGTATGTGACGTGCTTTGCTTTTCCAGCCAGGGTAAAAGCTCACGGCACGCCAGGGTTCTTCCTGAAGAAAGACACGTGAAACTTCAGTTTAATTTAACAACTCTTTATTTTAACAATCCTCTGAATATTAATAGTAACAAATAGTAACAATGTTTAGCCTACGTTTTAATAGACTCAGTATATATATATATCCTCGACGCTCTTTACACGTCGACTGTGACGGTATCTCAATTGCTTCTCGTGTAGCTTCGGCGGTACTCGTAATAGACCTCTCAGTTAGACTGCTCCTCGGAGTTACAGGTGGCTACAACGGTGGCGGCGGTCGGGGATATCAGCAGTCGGTCGGTAACAGGTACAGGCTTTGATCAATGTGATGGCCCGCGTAGTCTTCCTATAAAGAGAAACAGAACTTGGTAACCCCGAAGGGTTCTGGTTAGGAGGCTCACAGGTTTAGCGCCCACTGGCGGCGATCCAAAGTTTGACAGGTTTCTCTGAGGCCCTCTGTCAGGCGCTGGTTAGGATCCCAAGTATTAATCTATGCCCCGGGCGGCAATCGGCTCACAAGTAATAAATACTTGGCAGTAATTCAAAGTGACAGGTTTCTCTAAGGCCCTCTGTCAGGCGCTGGTAAATAGGAAGTACGTCCTATGGATCCCAGGTATTAGTCTATGCCCTTGGTGGCAATCGGCTCACAAGTATAAAATACTTGGCGGTAATTCAAAGGCGACAGGTTTCTCTAAGGCCCTCTGTCAGGCGCTGGTAAGGCTCCCAAGTATTAATCTATGCCCTGGGCGGCAATCGGCTCACAAGTAATAAATACTTGGCGGTAATTCAAAGTGACAGGTTTCTCTAAGGCCCTCTGTCAGGCGCTGGTAAATAGGAAGTATGTCCTATGGATCCCAAGTATTATTCTCTGCCCTTGGTGGCACAATACCTAAGAAACTATTATATTATAATATTATCCAAAGTGAATAATATTATTTTTCTTACCATCTTCTGCTGCTCTTGAAGAGATGATTGCGCTTTGCCTAGCGCCGGCGGACTGTGTCTTGCTGTGATGGCACATGCCCTTTTATACACCACCGTGTGTGCAGAAATGGTGTATAACTGCAGTGGTTGGTGTCGACTCACCTCACGGCTGTTTTCCCCACGACCACTTGCAGCCGAAACAGCTGTTCGCCTGGTTGGTGTCCTCGCTTATGGGTTGTGGCTCGCGCTTAGTAGATGTTATTATGGTAGATGGTGGACGGTGGATGGTAAATTGTGGGCCTTGGATGTTGGGGTTTGTATATCATATAAATAGAATGTACTGAAGCAAAACGCTTCGTTACATACCCCTCCCTTTTCGGAGACGGGATCCTTCTCGTCTTAACATCGGTTGTTTGATTTCAATAGTGGCCTCCGATGAAATCGGTGCCGCGGCGGTGACGGTGCTGGCTGGTCGACTGGACATCGAAAGGGTGCTGACTGGTCGGACGGTTAGAGGTGTTCGGTGAAAATTCTGCAGGCTCCTGGCGCCTAACTCACGCGCTATTGCGCGTAGGCGCGTACCGGCTGGGTGGCTCGGGACTCTGGGTTGGCTGACTTTGGTACTCACGGCTTGTACCTTCACTCGATTGGCGGCTATGGCTGGCCTGATAGCTTCCCGGACAGCGCTTCTTGGTGTTGGGGCCGTGCGCTGTCTTCTTAGCGCTGGTTGCGCTGGGCGTTCGTTACGGTTGAACAGCTTGTTTTCCATATCTGGCGGTGGTTCTTCATTTCCCTTAAAGGTGAGGGACAGGATGCCTGCCTTCGACGACCTCGGTTTTTGGTTTGCGAGGCGCGGAACGGGTAAGTTCGGTAGACAGGTCGCGCTTTTTTGCGTCGGTAACCTCGATGGTTGTGTCGGCGTACGTTTCCACGGTTGTGCCATCTCTCGGTCGGTTTCGTCCATATTGCGACTTTCTCGTTCGACGACTGACGACAGGCTTATCATGCCTGCCGGTTTCATAATATTATTTCTGCTCACTTGAGGTGGAGCGAAACCTTTTAGATCCTTTATATGTGTCCGCAATACGGGATTTCTCTTATTCCCTTTTGTCTGTTCCTTCTTTATTTCAACAATGACAGGACAAATGAACCGGATGACCACGTATGGTCCCTCATAGCGTGGTGCCAATTTTTCGGTAAAATGTTTTTGGGCGGAGGAGAGTACTCGCACTCTCTTATACACATGTTCGCCCAAACTAGGCTTCCATGCTCTCCTTCGAAGATTGTAGTGTCGCGCCTTTCGCTGTTCGGCGGTTTGCAAATTCGTTCGGACCAGAGGGTAGAGATGATCCCTTTTTTGCTCTGGCGACTTTGCCAGCCAATGGATTTCTTCGCCGTGTAGGGTCATCCGGAAATTCGCGTTCCTAAGTAGGTCCACGCCGATTACCATGTCCTCTGTGAGTTGCTTCATAAAGGTGAACTCACCATGGATCGTCTGGTTGGTGACGTTCAAAGTCGCCTTGTAGTGTTCTCGGCTGGTGACGGCGTCACCGTTGGCCAAATGTGTGAGATGACGGTAATATTGCACGGGCACTCTTAGTCGTCGCAACAACTGGCGTGTTCTACCATTGACATATGACTTAGTAGCGCCGGTATCAAGAAGTGCTCTAATTGGGTGTCCACAGATTTCTACGGTTATGAAGCATCTGGGGTCCGTCCATGGGTCTGACGGAAATTCTGGTTTCGGTAGCTTGGTCGGAACGTCAGTTCGCGCTATCGCTGCAGACTGCGCGATTGATGATGCTCTCCCGTTCCGAGAGTTAACGGGACGGATTCTTTTAGCGGCGTACGCTTGGCTGTTCATGATTGCTGCCCGGTGTTGATGACAGGTACAGTCGTCTGTCAGACGTCCGTCTTCCCCGCAGTATGAGCAGAAAAGATGGAAAGGGCGGCGGCAGTTGTCTTTGGTGTGACCACGCTGCTTACAGTTCCAACAGTGGGTATTCCGTTCGTAGGAACTAGCAGGCGGCGGTTGGTAACTGCAGTCTGGTTGGTTAAAAGGGTTCTGTGCGGCTGGCGGTGGTCGGTTGCTAGACTGTTGCCGTGCGGGCGGGACACGGTTGTTGGCAGGTAGGGTGCGGAGTGTACATTGGCGAGATCGGTCTTCGCTTTGAATGTACTCGTATTCTTCCACCAACTTCATTAATTCGTCGAGTGTTTCGAAGTCGCGCCTTCTTATGTAGAGATGGTACTCCGGGCGTAGACTATCGTAAATTCGGTCTACGTTGTCAGCTATATTCATGGTAGGGTGTCGGTGTATGAGGTACTGCGTGGTTTGCATAAATTCTTTGCCCTTCTCACGGGGGCCTTGCTTCCTACGCATAATCTCGTCTTCCAGCTTGCAAACGTAGCGAGCGGGTAAGAAGTGCTGGAGAAATGCGGACCGAAACTGGCTCCATTCTTTCAATCGCTCCCGGTTAATTCGGAACCACTCCAGGGCGGTACCTCTCAAAATTTCTGGCAGGGCCTTCACCATGTCGCTGGGGCGAATATGGTAGCACTCGACCAATTCCTCTACCCGTTCCAAGAACTCTACCGCGCTACCAGAAGAATCGAACTTTACGCCCCATTTCCTTATGGTGTTCATCACCTCAGCCTCGTAGCTAAGCTTGAACCTGCCAACTGGTCTTTCAATACTCTGTTGGTCAGAGCTTTCCACATAGCGTGAAGAAGTGGCGTTGTTCTGGCGAGCGTTTGTATCATTCTCCCTGGCGGTCAGGGCCGGGGATGTGTAAGGCGGTACCTGGAAATATATTTCGGTGCAAACTGGTGACTTCGGCGTCTCTTCCGTTTCGGTATTCGGTCTGGCGGTGTGCACGGGCAACTCTTTATATTCCCGCTCGATTCCGGTTCTCTCCAAATCTTTGCATAGTCCTTGCATGGATTTTCTTAACCTGGCTCCTTTGATGTGAGCACTAAAGCGGGTTCGCAGTGTAGCCATAGACCCTTCGGTGTCTAGCCCTTGCTGCTGCATTCGTTCTATGAGCTCTGGTTTGCTCAATAAATATATAGCGCCTATACTGGCGAAAACATCAAATCCTTCCTCGGATTCTGCCATTGTCGTATTTGCTGTTTACTTTTTCTTCAGGGGTGTTTAGAGTTTAAAACGGAGTGGACTTGTTAATAGTCCCTGCTCGGGCGCCAAATTGTGACGTGCTTTGCTTTTCCAGCCAGGGTAAAAGCTCACGGCACGCCAGGGTTCTTCCTGAAGAAAGACACGTGAAACTTCAGTTTAATTTAACAACTCTTTATTTTAACAATCCTCTGAATATTAATAGTAACAAATAGTAACAATGTTTAGCCTACGTTTTAATAGACTCAGTATATATATATATATCCTCGACGCTCTTTACACGTCGACTGTGACGGTATCTCAATTGCTTCTCGTGTAGCTTCGGTGGTACTCGTAATAGACCTCTCAGTTAGACTGCTCCTCGGAGTTACAGGTGGCTACAACGGTGGCGGCGGTCGGGGATATCAGCAGTCGGTCGGTAACAGGTACAGGCTTTGATCAATGTGATGGCCCGCGTAGTCTTCCTATAAAGAGAAACAGAACTTGGTAACCCCGAAGGGTTCTGGTTAGGAGGCTCACAGGTTTAGCGCCCACTGGCGGCGATCCAAAGTTTGACAGGTTTCTCTGAGGCCCTCTGTCAGGCGCTGGTTAGGATCCCAAGTATTAATCTATGCCCCGGGCGGCAATCGGCTCACAAGTAATAAATACTTGGCAGTAATTCAAAGTGACAGGTTTCTCTAAGGCCCTCTGTCAGGCGCTGGTAAATAGGAAGTACGTCCTATGGATCCCAGGTATTAGTCTATGCCCTTGGTGGCAATCGGCTCACAAGTATAAAATACTTGGCGGTAATTCAAAGGCGACAGGTTTCTCTAAGGCCCTCTGTCAGGCGCTGGTAAGGCTCCCAAGTATTAATCTATGCCCTGGGCGGCAATCGGCTCACAAGTAATAAATACTTGGCGGTAATTCAAAGTGACAGGTTTCTCTAAGGCCCTCTGTCAGGCGCTGGTAAATAGGAAGTATGTCCTATGGATCCCAAGTATTATTCTCTGCCCTTGGTGGCACAATACCTAAGAAACTATTATATTATAATATTATCCAAAGTGAATAATATTATTTTTCTTACCATCTTCTGCTGCTCTTGAAGAGATGATTGCGCTTTGCCTAGCGCCGGCGGACTGTGTCTTGCTGTGATGGCACATGCCCTTCGAAACAGCTGTTCGCCTGGTTGGTGTCCTCGCTTATGGGTTGTGGCTCGCGCTTAGTAGATGTTATTATGGTAGATGGTGGACGGTGGATGGTAAATTGTGGGCCTTGGATGTTGGGGTTTGTATATCATATAAATAGAATGTACTGAAGCAAAACGCTTCGTTACATACCCCTCCCTTTTCGGAGACGGGATCCTTCTCGTCTTAACATCGGTTGTTTGATTTCAATAGTGGCCTCCGATGAAATCGGTGCCGCGGCGGTGACGGTGCTGGCTGGTCGACTGGACATCGAAAGGGTGCTGACTGGTCGGACGGTTAGAGGTGTTCGGTGAAAATTCTGCAGGCTCCTGGCGCCTAACTCACGCGCTATTGCGCGTAGGCGCGTACCGGCTGGGTGGCTCGGGACTCTGGGTTGGCTGACTTTGGTACTCACGGCCTGTACCTTCACTCGATTGGCGGCTATGGCTGGCCTGATAGCTTCCCGGACAGCGCTTCTTGGTGTTGGGGCCGTGCGCTGTCTTCTTAGCGCTGGTTGCGCTGGGCGTTCGTTACGGTTGAACAGCTTGTTTTCCATATCTGGCGGTGGTTCTTCATTTCCCTTAAAGGTGAGGGACAGGATGCCTGCCTTCGACGACCTCGGTTTTTGGTTTGCGAGGCGCGGAACGGGTAAGTTCGGTAGACAGGTCGCGCTTTTTTGCGTCGGTAACCTCGATGGTTGTGTCGGCGTACGTTTCCACGGTTGTGCCATCTCTCGGTCGGTTTCGTCCATATTGCGACTTTCTCGTTCGACGACTGACGACAGGCTTATCATGCCTGCCGGTTTCATAATATTATTTCTGCTCACTTGAGGTGGAGCGAAACCTTTTAGATCCTTTATATGTGTCCGCAATACGGGATTTCTCTTATTCCCTTTTGTCTGTTCCTTCTTTATTTCAACAATGACAGGACAAATGAACCGGATGACCACGTATGGTCCCTCATAGCGTGGTGCCAATTTTTCGGTAAAATGTTTTTGGGCGGAGGAGAGTACTCGCACTCTCTTATACACATGTTCGCCCAAACTAGGCTTCCATGCTCTCCTTCGAAGATTGTAGTGTCGCGCCTTTCGCTGTTCGGCGGTTTGCAAATTCGTTCGGACCAGAGGGTAGAGATGATCCCTTTTTTGCTCTGGCGACTTTGCCAGCCAATGGATTTCTTCGCCGTGTAGGGTCATCCGGAAATTCGCGTTCCTAAGTAGGTCCACGCCGATTACCATGTCCTCTGTGAGTTGCTTCATAAAGGTGAACTCACCATGGATCGTCTGGTTGGTGACGTTCAAAGTCGCCTTGTAGTGTTCTCGGCTGGTGACGGCGTCACCGTTGGCCAAATGTGTGAGATGACGGTAATATTGCACGGGCACTCTTAGTCGTCGCAACAACTGGCGTGTTCTACCATTGACATATGACTTAGTAGCGCCGGTATCAAGAAGTGCTCTAATTGGGTGTCCACAGATTTCTACGGTTATGAAGCATCTGGGGTCCGTCCATGGGTCTGACGGAAATTCTGGTTTCGGTAGCTTGGTCGGAACGTCAGTTCGCGCTATCGCTGCAGACTGCGCGATTGATGATGCTCTCCCGTTCCGAGAGTTAACGGGACGGATTCTTTTAGCGGCGTACGCTCGGCTGTTCATGATTGCTGCCCGGTGTTGATGACAGGTACAGTCGTCTGTCAGACGTCCGTCTTCCCCGCAGTATGAGCAGAAAAGATGGAAAGGGCGGCGGCAGTTGTCTTTGGTGTGACCACGCTGCTTACAGTTCCAACAGTGGGTATTCCGTTCGTAGGAACTAGCAGGCGGCGGTTGGTAACTGCAGTCTGGTTGGTTAAAAGGGTTCTGTGCGGCTGGCGGTGGTCGGTTGCTAGACTGTTGCCGTGCGGGCGGGACACGGTTGTTGGCAGGTAGGGTGCGGAGTGTACATTGGCGAGATCGGTCTTCGCTTTGAATGTACTCGTATTCTTCCACCAACTTCATTAATTCGTCGAGTGTTTCGAAGTCGCGCCTTCTTATGTAGAGATGGTACTCCGGGCGTAGACTATCGTAAATTCGGTCTACGTTGTCAGCTATATTCATGGTAGGGTGTCGGTGTATGAGGTACTGCGTGGTTTGCATAAATTCTTTGCCCTTCTCACGGGGGCCTTGCTTCCTACGCATAATCTCGTCTTCCAGCTTGCAAACGTAGCGAGCGGGTAAGAAGTGCTGGAGAAATGCGGACCGAAACTGGCTCCATTCTTTCAATCGCTCCCGGTTAATTCGGAACCACTCCAGGGCGGTACCTCTCAAAATTTCTGGCAGGGCCTTCACCATGTCGCTGGGGCGAATATGGTAGCACTCGACCAATTCCTCTACCCGTTCCAAGAACTCTACCGCGCTACCAGAAGAATCGAACTTTACGCCCCATTTCCTTATGGTGTTCATCACCTCAGCCTCGTAGCTAAGCTTGAACCTGCCAACTGGTCTTTCAATACTCTGTTGGTCAGAGCTTTCCACATAGCGTGAAGAAGTGGCGTTGTTCTGGCGAGCGTTTGTATCATTCTCCCTGGCGGTCAGGGCCGGGGATGTGTAAGGCGGTACCTGGAAATATATTTCGGTGCAAACTGGTGACTTCGGCGTCTCTTCCGTTTCGGTATTCGGTCTGGCGGTGTGCACGGGCAACTCTTTATATTCCCGCTCGATTCCGGTTCTCTCCAAATCTTTGCATAGTCCTTGCATGGATTTTCTTAACCTGGCTCCTTTGATGTGAGCACTAAAGCGGGTTCGCAGTGTAGCCATAGACCCTTCGGTGTCTAGCCCTTGCTGCTGCATTCGTTCTATGAGCTCTGGTTTGCTCAATAAATATATAGCGCCTATACTGGCGAAAACATCAAATCCTTCCTCGGATTCTGCCATTGTCGTATTTGCTGTTTACTTTTTCTTCAGGGGTGTTTAGAGTTTAAAACGGAGTGGACTTGTTAATAGTCCCTGCTCGGGCGCCAAATTGTGACGTGCTTTGCTTTTCCAGCCAGGGTAAAAGCTCACGGCACGCCAGGGTTCTTCCTGAAGAAAGACACGTGAAACTTCAGTTTAATTTAACAACTCTTTATTTTAACAATCCTCTGAATATTAATAGTAACAAATAGTAACAATGTTTAGCCTACGTTTTAATAGACTCAGTATATATATATATATCCTCGACGCTCTTTACACGTCGACTGTGACGGTATCTCAATTGCTTCTCGTGTAGCTTCGGTGGTACTCGTAATAGACCTCTCAGTTAGACTGCTCCTCGGAGTTACAGGTGGCTACAACGGTGGCGGCGGTCGGGGATATCAGCAGTCGGTCGGTAACAGGTACAGGCTTTGATCAATGTGATGGCCCGCGTAGTCTTCCTATAAAGAGAAACAGAACTTGGTAACCCCGAAGGGTTCTGGTTAGGAGGCTCACAGGTTTAGCGCCCACTGGCGGCGATCCAAAGTTTGACAGGTTTCTCTGAGGCCCTCTGTCAGGCGCTGGTTAGGATCCCAAGTATTAATCTATGCCCCGGGCGGCAATCGGCTCACAAGTAATAAATACTTGGCAGTAATTCAAAGTGACAGGTTTCTCTAAGGCCCTCTGTCAGGCGCTGGTAAATAGGAAGTACGTCCTATGGATCCCAGGTATTAGTCTATGCCCTTGGTGGCAATCGGCTCACAAGTATAAAATACTTGGCGGTAATTCAAAGGCGACAGGTTTCTCTAAGGCCCTCTGTCAGGCGCTGGTAAGGCTCCCAAGTATTAATCTATGCCCTGGGCGGCAATCGGCTCACAAGTAATAAATACTTGGCGGTAATTCAAAGTGACAGGTTTCTCTAAGGCCCTCTGTCAGGCGCTGGTAAATAGGAAGTATGTCCTATGGATCCCAAGTATTATTCTCTGCCCTTGGTGGCACAATACCTAAGAAACTATTATATTATAATATTATCCAAAGTGAATAATATTATTTTTCTTACCATCTTCTGCTGCTCTTGAAGAGATGATTGCGCTTTGCCTAGCGCCGGCGGACTGTGTCTTGCTGTGATGGCACATGCCCTTTTATACACCACCGTGTGTGCAGAAATGGTGTATAACTGCAGTGGTTGGTGTCGACTCACCTCACGGCTGTTTTCCCCACGACCACTTGCAGCCGAAACAGCTGTTCGCCTGGTTGGTGTCCTCGCTTATGGGTTGTGGCTCGCGCTTAGTAGATGTTATTATGGTAGATGGTGGACGGTGGATGGTAAATTGTGGGCCTTGGATGTTGGGGTTTGTATATCATATAAATAGAATGTACTGAAGCAAAACGCTTCGTTACATACCCCTCCCTTTTCGGAGACGGGATCCTTCTCGTCTTAACATCGGTTGTTTGATTTCAATAGTGGCCTCCGATGAAATCGGTGCCGCGGCGGTGACGGTGCTGGCTGGTCGACTGGACATCGAAAGGGTGCTGACTGGTCGGACGGTTAGAGGTGTTCGGTGAAAATTCTGCAGGCTCCTGGCGCCTAACTCACGCGCTATTGCGCGTAGGCGCGTACCGGCTGGGTGGCTCGGGACTCTGGGTTGGCTGACTTTGGTACTCACGGCTTGTACCTTCACTCGATTGGCGGCTATGGCTGGCCTGATAGCTTCCCGGACAGCGCTTCTTGGTGTTGGGGCCGTGCGCTGTCTTCTTAGCGCTGGTTGCGCTGGGCGTTCGTTACGGTTGAACAGCTTGTTTTCCATATCTGGCGGTGGTTCTTCATTTCCCTTAAAGGTGAGGGACAGGATGCCTGCCTTCGACGACCTCGGTTTTTGGTTTGCGAGGCGCGGAACGGGTAAGTTCGGTAGACAGGTCGCGCTTTTTTGCGTCGGTAACCTCGATGGTTGTGTCGGCGTACGTTTCCACGGTTGTGCCATCTCTCGGTCGGTTTCGTCCATATTGCGACTTTCTCGTTCGACGACTGACGACAGGCTTATCATGCCTGCCGGTTTCATAATATTATTTCTGCTCACTTGAGGTGGAGCGAAACCTTTTAGATCCTTTATATGTGTCCGCAATACGGGATTTCTCTTATTCCCTTTTGTCTGTTCCTTCTTTATTTCAACAATGACAGGACAAATGAACCGGATGACCACGTATGGTCCCTCATAGCGTGGTGCCAATTTTTCGGTAAAATGTTTTTGGGCGGAGGAGAGTACTCGCACTCTCTTATACACATGTTCGCCCAAACTAGGCTTCCATGCTCTCCTTCGAAGATTGTAGTGTCGCGCCTTTCGCTGTTCGGCGGTTTGCAAATTCGTTCGGACCAGAGGGTAGAGATGATCCCTTTTTTGCTCTGGCGACTTTGCCAGCCAATGGATTTCTTCGCCGTGTAGGGTCATCCGGAAATTCGCGTTCCTAAGTAGGTCCACGCCGATTACCATGTCCTCTGTGAGTTGCTTCATAAAGGTGAACTCACCATGGATCGTCTGGTTGGTGACGTTCAAAGTCGCCTTGTAGTGTTCTCGGCTGGTGACGGCGTCACCGTTGGCCAAATGTGTGAGATGACGGTAATATTGCACGGGCACTCTTAGTCGTCGCAACAACTGGCGTGTTCTACCATTGACATATGACTTAGTAGCGCCGGTATCAAGAAGTGCTCTAATTGGGTGTCCACAGATTTCTACGGTTATGAAGCATCTGGGGTCCGTCCATGGGTCTGACGGAAATTCTGGTTTCGGTAGCTTGGTCGGAACGTCAGTTCGCGCTATCGCTGCAGACTGCGCGATTGATGATGCTCTCCCGTTCCGAGAGTTAACGGGACGGATTCTTTTAGCGGCGTACGCTCGGCTGTTCATGATTGCTGCCCGGTGTTGATGACAGGTACAGTCGTCTGTCAGACGTCCGTCTTCCCCGCAGTATGAGCAGAAAAGATGGAAAGGGCGGCGGCAGTTGTCTTTGGTGTGACCACGCTGCTTACAGTTCCAACAGTGGGTATTCCGTTCGTAGGAACTAGCAGGCGGCGGTTGGTAACTGCAGTCTGGTTGGTTAAAAGGGTTCTGTGCGGCTGGCGGTGGTCGGTTGCTAGACTGTTGCCGTGCGGGCGGGACACGGTTGTTGGCAGGTAGGGTGCGGAGTGTACATTGGCGAGATCGGTCTTCGCTTTGAATGTACTCGTATTCTTCCACCAACTTCATTAATTCGTCGAGTGTTTCGAAGTCGCGCCTTCTTATGTAGAGATGGTACTCCGGGCGTAGACTATCGTAAATTCGGTCTACGTTGTCAGCTATATTCATGGTAGGGTGTCGGTGTATGAGGTACTGCGTGGTTTGCATAAATTCTTTGCCCTTCTCACGGGGGCCTTGCTTCCTACGCATAATCTCGTCTTCCAGCTTGCAAACGTAGCGAGCGGGTAAGAAGTGCTGGAGAAATGCGGACCGAAACTGGCTCCATTCTTTCAATCGCTCCCGGTTAATTCGGAACCACTCCAGGGCGGTACCTCTCAAAATTTCTGGCAGGGCCTTCACCATGTCGCTGGGGCGAATATGGTAGCACTCGACCAATTCCTCTACCCGTTCCAAGAACTCTACCGCGCTACCAGAAGAATCGAACTTTACGCCCCATTTCCTTATGGTGTTCATCACCTCAGCCTCGTAGCTAAGCTTGAACCTGCCAACTGGTCTTTCAATACTCTGTTGGTCAGAGCTTTCCACATAGCGTGAAGAAGTGGCGTTGTTCTGGCGAGCGTTTGTATCATTCTCCCTGGCGGTCAGGGCCGGGGATGTGTAAGGCGGTACCTGGAAATATATTTCGGTGCAAACTGGTGACTTCGGCGTCTCTTCCGTTTCGGTATTCGGTCTGGCGGTGTGCACGGGCAACTCTTTATATTCCCGCTCGATTCCGGTTCTCTCCAAATCTTTGCATAGTCCTTGCATGGATTTTCTTAACCTGGCTCCTTTGATGTGAGCACTAAAGCGGGTTCGCAGTGTAGCCATAGACCCTTCGGTGTCTAGCCCTTGCTGCTGCATTCGTTCTATGAGCTCTGGTTTGCTCAATAAATATATAGCGCCTATACTGGCGAAAACATCAAATCCTTCCTCGGATTCTGCCATTGTCGTATTTGCTGTTTACTTTTTCTTCAGGGGTGTTTAGAGTTTAAAACGGAGTGGACTTGTTAATAGTCCCTGCTCGGGCGCCAAATTGTGACGTGCTTTGCTTTTCCAGCCAGGGTAAAAGCTCACGGCACGCCAGGGTTCTTCCTGAAGAAAGACACGTGAAACTTCAGTTTAATTTAACAACTCTTTATTTTAACAATCCTCTGAATATTAATAGTAACAAATAGTAACAATGTTTAGCCTACGTTTTAATAGACTCAGTATATATATATATATCCTCGACGCTCTTTACACGTCGACTGTGACGGTATCTCAATTGCTTCTCGTGTAGCTTCGGTGGTACTCGTAATAGACCTCTCAGTTAGACTGCTCCTCGGAGTTACAGGTGGCTACAACGGTGGCGGCGGTCGGGGATATCAGCAGTCGGTCGGTAACAGGTACAGGCTTTGATCAATGTGATGGCCCGCGTAGTCTTCCTATAAAGAGAAACAGAACTTGGTAACCCCGAAGGGTTCTGGTTAGGAGGCTCACAGGTTTAGCGCCCACTGGCGGCGATCCAAAGTTTGACAGGTTTCTCTGAGGCCCTCTGTCAGGCGCTGGTTAGGATCCCAAGTATTAATCTATGCCCCGGGCGGCAATCGGCTCACAAGTAATAAATACTTGGCAGTAATTCAAAGTGACAGGTTTCTCTAAGGCCCTCTGTCAGGCGCTGGTAAATAGGAAGTACGTCCTATGGATCCCAGGTATTAGTCTATGCCCTTGGTGGCAATCGGCTCACAAGTATAAAATACTTGGCGGTAATTCAAAGGCGACAGGTTTCTCTAAGGCCCTCTGTCAGGCGCTGGTAAGGCTCCCAAGTATTAATCTATGCCCTGGGCGGCAATCGGCTCACAAGTAATAAATACTTGGCGGTAATTCAAAGTGACAGGTTTCTCTAAGGCCCTCTGTCAGGCGCTGGTAAATAGGAAGTATGTCCTATGGATCCCAAGTATTATTCTCTGCCCTTGGTGGCACAATACCTAAGAAACTATTATATTATAATATTATCCAAAGTGAATAATATTATTTTTCTTACCATCTTCTGCTGCTCTTGAAGAGATGATTGCGCTTTGCCTAGCGCCGGCGGACTGTGTCTTGCTGTGATGGCACATGCCCTTTTATACACCACCGTGTGTGCAGAAATGGTGTATAACTGCAGTGGTTGGTGTCGACTCACCTCACGGCTGTTTTCCCCACGACCACTTGCAGCCGAAACAGCTGTTCGCCTGGTTGGTGTCCTCGCTTATGGGTTGTGGCTCGCGCTTAGTAGATGTTATTATGGTAGATGGTGGACGGTGGATGGTAAATTGTGGGCCTTGGATGTTGGGGTTTGTATATCATATAAATAGAATGTACTGAAGCAAAACGCTTCGTTACAAGTAGTAGAGGTGATTTTCGGTAAATCAGCTTGTAGGCAGTTTCAATGTGTGTGTGAAGTTTGCCATCTAATTAATTTCTTATCTCTGATCTGCACCCATAATTTTTCATCTGCAGCCATAATTCTATTCGTCTCTCTTTTTAACTTTTGTGCTTTATAATCTTTATCTGCACTTCTGCAGTTGCAGATGCATGTAAATCCAGCATAAGCGTGTTTGAGCGAAACCGGATTTAAAACTGGTTTTGAAATCCGAAAATAAAGTGGTGTTTGTGATGTCAGTTTGAGGACAGATGCCGTGGTGTGTGTGTGGTTTGCCCTCTTGCTGTATCCCCTCTGGTTATGATTAAACAACAAAAAGATAAAAACCTAAAAAAAGTGAATGACGATAGATGGCCACTGCTTCTATGAAATAAAAATGAAAACATCTATTGGTCCTTGTCCATACGTGTTATGCCCATAACGTTGTATCGGTCGTTTCTGGGCAAAAGGGGTGAGGAAGAAATGGACTCGATGCGCAAAATGAAATCTGATTTACTGCGTGAACACAATGGCTAGAAAAACGCAGCCGCAAGAGATGTCAAAACATTAAATACAAGGGAATACAAAAACAACGCAAGACGGAGCCGGACAAGTTAACTTGATTTTAACTCTTGCGGCTCCGGCTCCGTATGCGTATGCGTATGCATTGTGTTCAGCCAGTTATCTGCCTAAGCAGTACACTTGGCGTGTCCAGACGGGTTATGCTCATAACGTTATGCTTTTTTCAATCAATTTCCAACACAAAATGGAGAACTTGTGCGAGCAATTATAACAACGTCTGGACACTTATGGTGGATTTACATGCATCTGCAAGTGCAGATGAAAATCGGAAAAAGACACAAGATGTAAAATTCATACTTGTCTTATAGAGAGGGAACGAACTTCCTAGTTATGGTTGCAGATGAAAAATTATGGGTGCAGATGAACATGTTCATCTGCAACCATAATTTTTCATCTGCAACCATAATTTTATTCGTTCAGGTGCTTGTTTTTGACGAAAAAAAAACTTTTTGTTCCAAACACTAACTGCCTGAACTGCAGTGACGAAACTCGAAACGTCAAACTACATCGGCTTTTTTGTTTATTTCTATTTAGATATCGAAAAGGGCGGTAAGTGAATTCTTTTCTTAATTTTCTCTTTATAAATTTTTCATTAAAAGAAGGACAAATGGCCAAAAAGATGGAATGGGAATACATACATGCAAATGCAATGGGAATACATTGGCAATTTATTTCCTAATTGCACACGAAGTATTGAAGTGAATCCAATCAAGCGAGAGGTATAAGAATATCAAATTAAAGGTTTTTAAAATATTAACTATCTTTGTTATTAGGAAGAAGAAGAGTCACTCAACGCCAACCTGCTTGCAAGCTAGTTATCCGCCAAACAATCGAGGCGCAGAGATCCGTCGGGAGAAAGACCGAGTTGAGAATCAAAGCTCAGCTGAAAAATGATTTCATTAATTTCCAATTTAACTTGCATGTTAAGCAGATGGACGAAGATGATGCAATTTGTTACAAGTTACGAAACAAAACAAGTAGAAGATGTCGGAAGATGCTCCTCCTATAACCCTTGCCAATGGCGATGAACCACCAAAAACGACCAAGCAACTAGAAAAAGAAGCGAAAAAAGCAGCAAAATTGCAGAAACTCCAAGAAAAGCTCGACAAAAAAGCAACTGCTCCAGTTGTTGTGAAAGCGAAACCCGAGGTAACGTGTTCAAGGCTATCGATTTTTCTGCAACAAATTGTGGATTGCAACTAAATATAGCTCTGATGATGTACTTTGCTTTATATACTTGTTTCGATTTGGGATTGCGGATTATATCACTGTTTATGCCTTTCATATCCGAGGAACTATACCAGAGAATACCGCGGTTAGATCAAACGTCAAGCATGTGTGGCTTCTTATCCTGGTAAATGTAATTTTAATTATCTTTTTCTCTATTAAACTTTATTTAATGGTTTTCCGTAGAGAATACAAGCTTGCGCAACGAGCAAGTTGAGCACGCAGTGAATCCAACTTACCCAAATAAGACGAAAACTAAAGCCTAAATCGTGTGCACCGGCTCTCAGACTAATGGTTTTTCTTTTTTTTTTTTTTTTGTTCAAAAATACATTTTGATACGGAACTCTCACAAGGCTGTATTATTCTGACTGTCAGGCCATTGTGAGGTTCATTTGCTGCTAAAAGGATCAATCGAAGCTGATAAGGAAATCACCAACCTGGAGAAAAAGGAACTACAACTCGAACAGACCGTCCAGACCATAAATTAAACCAAGCAATGTTAGCTGCTGATTACAGCACCAAAGTTCCAACAGATGTACAAACTGCAGACACTGATAAACTAACCGAGTCGACCAGGTTTTACTGGAGCAATTGAAACCTTAAAATTGATGTATGTAGTTGAGTTAAGAGATTAACTTATTGAACCGTAATGAAAATGATATGACTTTTATGTTTTTCTATTAGCCAAGTTATTTGTATGTCAAGGCTTTTTGCAATAAAATCGACAGTAACAGAAACAAACGTACAATAAAATAGAATATTTTGTTTTTATTTGAATAAATAGGACAAATGGCAAAAACACTACAATAAAATGATTTCATTTACCATGTTAAACGTGTAACATGGTCGGTGTTCCGTTTGGAAGTTTTTATCTATCCGAGAAATTGTAACTGAGCTACGGTGCGTATGAAACGGGCTCTGATTGAGATTTTGACAGTCTTCTGATTTGCGGTTTAAGAACTGGCGGCACACCTAAGATCGAAATTGTTAGTTGTTTGTGTTTCACGTGTGCATGATGGTTGAGTTTGTATCCCACAGACTGTTCGAGATCCAGTTAGAGTTGATGTATCACATATCGACTCCATCGTCAAACTAATCGGACTATCTCAGTCATAGTATTCATTCCGAATGGTAATACTCCGATTAAAAATACTTCGAACATCCCATGAATACTCGTCTTCATCTAATTTATTGCCAGACATTGCTGAATATTCACGTTCGCGTACTCCTAACAAGAGTTCCCAATTTGAGTGTCCGCCTGGCCAGTTTGTAGAGTGATGACTTCTCGCTGTATAAAAAAAAAGCATGAAAATTTCAATACCATTTCGAACTTGCAACTACTAAGACTTGGTACATCAAAAAACAACGATGTGAGTGATGCACCCGTATAATATATCGATACAAACAAGAAGACACCAAGTACCTGCCACTTACACCCAATTGGATATCGCTTATGCCGCCAGTGAATCCTTGTAGTTGTGAACGAAGTCTTCATGCGACGGGCATCGAAAGCCTTCAAAGCTCCTATCGTGTAGATGTGTGTAGTTCTCTTTGGCCTCCAGAATTGCGAAACTCATGTATTCCTCATTAGAGAGTTTCTGCACTGGTCTTCTTTGAGCTCGTGTGTCATAAAATCTACATATGGTTATTTGGCACAAGTAGCAACGGTATTTGCATCTATGAACCCAACATCTGAGTCCCAAACAAGTACTTCCATCTGAATAAAATCTTTGGGAAGATTTTTCGATGTGAAAAATTTCTTCCAAACCAAACACATGACAGTTGATTTTTTCAGCTGTCACCAAGTTATAAAGATTATAGCAGCTTTGAAAAGAGATATCGGTTTTCTCTTTCTGTCTTTTGAGCACATGATCTATATCCGTCCCGCTTTACTTTTCTGCACTTCCGCACTTGCAGATGCATGTAAATCCACCATTAAGGTGTTATCAGCATAACCCATCTGGACAGGAACTTGGAACTGATAAGCTTTTTGGCTAATTGTTAATAGCGGAGTTCACACTGTACAATTAGTTGGACGACTTTGGCTGGAACGACCAATGTTTGATAATGTGAACCCTCAGACGACTGCTTGACCAACTTGTTGGATGATTTTGAAATATTTTTGATGGATCTTACAATTTTGGCCGTAAATATGGCGCTGTGTTCAAAAGCCTTGCCAGTCTTACCCCGGGGCTACACGATCAAGATATGGTAAGCCATTTACAATACATTCAAACTTTTTTACATACACAACCAAACTTTTCGAAATTGAAACCCAACTGGTATGGAATATTGAAAGCCACCTGAGAAGCAGTATCAGTAGCCATGAAATTTACAGCTTCTTCAAATACCATCAAAAAGAGAAAAGAGTGCCTGGAAAAAAACTTTGAATTTTAAATTTCTTGTTGGTGCCATTTTGAAAATATATAATGACATGTCGATTGAAAGCCAGTTGCCTGGCAAATTGTAAATCGCCTACGTCGCAACCGAAACACAAACAGGAATATGAAAGATTACACAGGTCTACAAAGAAAAAGCTGTCTGGATGCTTTCAACTGATTTCTATGTATTTAGGTGTTCTGAAAACTAAAAAAATACGGAAAAACTTCTAGAACGTCAGGTTACTTTGCTAAGCCCAAAATTTTCTTAAAAAATTGTTTTTTTTTAGCTAATTTGAAGTCATAAATAAATAAGTACATTTGTATTGTGTAATTACTATTATTACTTTTTGTGTCTATGGGATAGTAGAGACTGGACCAAAAAGTATTCGCGTTCGTGGGAGCTTAAGGTTGGCGAAAAGAACGCTCTGCATGTAGCTTTGGTGTCTCGTTATAAATTTTTTTTACTGCCGCTTCATATAAAGCTGGAACTGATGAAGCAAGTTGTAAAGTCACTTCTAAGAGATGGAAATTGCTTCAAATATGATATTAAAGTTTCCAGGCCTCTCGGAGGCAAAGTTGATAGAAGGTGTTTTCACTGCACCATATATTAGACGGATACCTATAAGGTGAATTCACATGAGTGCGACCAACGAACGACGAATAAATCAAGAAATGTGATTTTAAGTACCTTACAAGCATAAATTCGTCACGAATTTTTTAGGATGCGATGGAAATATAGTTCATACTTGTTTTAAGATGGATAAACTCTTCTTTTTGTGCCTAAAATTAAAGCAATAGAAAAAAGAAATTCATTCGTTACGAATAAATTTTGTTCGTAACGAATAAATTTATTTTCTCTATTCCCAAAAGCTTATGCACAAAAATAAGAGTTTTTTCTCCAAAAAATAAGTATGAACTATATTGCCATCGTCTCCTAAATAATTCGTGAGGAATTTATGCTTGTAAGGTACTTAAAATCACATTTCTTGATTTATTCGTCGTTCGTTGGTCGCGCTCATGTGAATTGGCCTTTATTGTCAGAAAACGTGACGTTCTACGTGCAAATGAAAGTCATTTTCAGATTCAGCACACCCAAAAACATAAGTGTGTCACAAAAAACCCAAAACAGCTCTCAACTTAATTTTTTTTGTAGACCTGTGTTATTTGTGTGAGCCGGCTTGCCATTCGTTGATCGTGTAGAACTAAGCTGGGGCACGACAAGTGAAATTTTGTATGGAAATTGCCACTTATCCAACAAAATTATTTAAAAATTAATGTTTTGCCGGTCAAATATTCGAAATTCTTATTGAAATAGATTAAGAAAAGAAAAAGTGTAAAGAAAAATTTAAAATTAAAACACAACCAAAAAGTTCATATTTTTCAACTTAAAATTTTGTTGCCAATCAGAGCTCGTTTTTGCATTGGCATTTTGGACACTTCTGGTCAACTTTTTGGTTGAACTTTAGTTTTATATTTTTCTTAACACTTATAACAATCGATTTCAATAAGAATTTCGAATGCTCGACCGGCAAAACATTCTATTTTTAAACAATTTTGTTGGAAAAGCGACAATTTCCATACAAAATGTCAATTGTTGTGCCCCAGCTCAGTTTTACTTTTGGCCGCTACGCGTCGTGATGGCCAGTCCGAATACGACTTTCGAACCCCAAATGTATGTTTTCCCTCTAGTTTTGCTCCTCTGTGGTATATAAAGTTTGCCCTCCTTTTTTTGGTGCTCTATGTTTGTCATCGTGAACGTCGTAAACCAAACCATAGATTTTTTTAAGTTTCTGTTGGTAAACAACAGTTTTTATTCAGTCGCCTTTGATTTATTTTTTCGAAAACACTTTGCTTCTGGTGTAGAAGATACTTATTCTAGCAAATATTTACCGGCGTATCGTTTTATACTTATTCATGACAATACTTGCTGGTGGTCACGGAGATCCAAATCCCAACAGGTCGTGGTTGGGAGCCAGAGGAATATGGTTAGCATATCTTCTTGGGGTTTTATCTGTCCATTTGATAATTTTGTCAATACCTTTTATGAGCATTTCAATGGCGTGGACCGTGACGAATATTCTCCACAATTCAGTGAGTTTTAAAGTTTCGAGAACAGTTTTCCAAACTAAACATTTATTTGACCTTAAAGGCCCACCTTTATTTTCTCCACATTATTAAGGGCACCCCATGGATTAGCACTGAAAGTGGCAATGCTGCTCGACAAACTCATTGGGAACAGATTGATGACGGCGAGCAGTTTACTGTAACCAGAAAATTTCTAACAATTTTTCCTATAGTACTGTGAGTACCGAAAAATAATACTACCCTACATACATAATAACAAAAAGAAATGTTTATATTCCAGATTTCTTTTAACGTGTTTATATACTAGAAACGACACTGATCACTTCATTACTAATTTTATATCTCTAGTTGTTGTAGTTCTACCCAAACTACCAAAATTTCATGGAGTCAGATTGTTTAACATCAACAAATACTAGGATAGTAATCTGTAAGACTATCAACAGATCCTGTTTTTTTTTATGTGATGTAAGACCTTGAAATAAAAAAAAAAAATATTTAAACTAATGTTTTTGAAGTTATTTTTTTCAAATAAAAGAATTTTGTTAACTCCAAATTCAGACATACAGTGGTGGCCGAAACTAGAGCACCAATAATTTTTATATTGAAAACATACGAAAAGGAGTGAAAACACCCGGTATACTTTCATAGTTTTTTTTTTTTTTATGGCGATATAGTATGGTAAATCTTACAAGTATTATCTAAAGTTTAAATGTTCACATATCAAATCAAAAAAGAATAGTTCAAAATTGATTACAATTAATACACAAAATAAGCCAGAAAAAAGTTCTAATTATAGTATTTGGTATAGCGTGCCCATTATTTCTGATGACTGCATTACATCGACGAGGCATAGAAGCAATAAGATTATCAATTATTTGCATTGGTATGTTTTTCCAGGCATTCTCTAACTGTTGTTGTAACGAGGGTAAATTGTTACATTCTGTTCGATCAATCCTCTGATCTACAATTTCCCATAGATTCTCTATAGGGTTGAGATCAGCGGATTTCGCTGGCCTATTCATGACCGTAATATTTTCTTGGTTAAGCCAATTCTTCACTAATTTAGTTTTGAGGGATAAAACAATCCATTATTTGACTTATTTTATGAAGCGGACCGACCCTTTGACTGGAAAAACATCCCCAGACCATAATATTCCTCCCTCCATGCTTTACAGTAGCTCTGGTAAACCGAGGTTAAATTTTGATTCGTCAGAAAATAGAACCGTCTTCCATTTTGCCAAGGTGTGTTTTGGCAAATTCCTGTCTTGCATGTCGGTTTTTAAATAAACGACTTTTTTACAGCATGACGAGCTTTCCAGCCGTTGAAGGTCCTTGTTACATTCACATGCATGATAAACCCCATATTCGCTGTTGTCCTTGTCGTTATTGCCTGTGACACACCAGCCAAGTCTGGTTTTGAAAGCAACAGGTTCATCCAGGGATCCCTCTCGTAACTTCTGAGCCAGCAATAGTCTTTGATTATTTATACCAATTAATATTCCACATTTTGCTTGGCTATATGACCTAATTGGAATTCCTCTTAGATGTTTGTACTTCTCTGCCAACGCAACTTGATCGACGGACTGTGATGGTAATGCTAGTTTTTTAACTGTTCGTACATCTCTAAGCCAGTGTCTTTCAGAATCAATTTTGTCGCAACCACTAGATATCTCCAAGGGAACAATCTTAGAGTCATCTTCAAGACGTACGGTATCTGCAGTCCACTTCAGACACAATGGCTTAGATATTCCGTCTAGTTCCAATTCATTCGCAATCTCCTCTTCAACCAAAGTCAATGAAGATCCGTTATCCAGAAAAGCAAAGGTTTTTAAAGACTTCCCTTTGTTATGAAAAACTACTGGAATAATGCTAAAAAGTATGTCATTGGCATTTGATGATTGATGCTCATAACAACCAACAACTGGTCCTGGCGGGTTCGATTCATTGGTATGCAAAAGCTGGTGGTGTTTTGATTGACATCCACTGATACCACAGACTGCATGCTTACGACATTTGAATATTCTTGGATGACCCAAACACACTTCACATATGCTCCGGTTGCTGATTAGATCCCATCTTTTCTTAACTGCTAGATCGGAAAATCGATTACATTTTACAAGTTTATGATCTTTACCACAGAGATAGCAACCACTAGATTTGTTTTGAGTCCAACTATTCTTTGGTAAAAACTGACTTTCTGAATGTGCATGCAAATGATGTCTTTTCTCAACTCTAGTGTCCGCACACGGAGTGACTTTACATGCAGCTTGTGCCATGTTATACAGCCAATCGCTGAAAGTACTCAAAGTCTCATCTCCATTTAGTGCCATCGCCCAGTTCAATTTTAGAGATGCTGGAAGTTTGTCTACCAATTCTTTTATCACTTTTCTGTTACTCAGATAGTGAGTTAAACCACATGCTTCGATCATAGAGTGCACACTACGGACAGATAGAGCGAATGTGACAAGAGTTTCTAAGCGTTCTGCCTTTGGGCCTGGATCTGCTCTTATCTTCTTCAAAATGTTGTCGATTATATACTCTGGTTGCCCATATAGCATTCGAAGGGTCTCAATAACATCTGGAACATTTGAAGGCATCATGAGACGAGTTCCAACAGCTTCCAGTGCTCTTCCTTTCAAAGCTCTTTGTAACCGAGACAAATTTTCTTGATTTGAAAATCCACAAAGTTTAGTGTCATTTTCAAAAGCACTAATAAAGAAGGGCCATTCTTCAGGTTTTCCGGAAAATAAAGGAAGGTCCTTTGCCATAACTTGACGTCATTACACCTCTTGCATGCCATACAATCATACCCTTCAGACATCTTAAGTCTTAGCAGCGTCCAATGTTATTTTTTAATTTCTAACAATTTTCTTAGAATACAGTTATCGGTTTACGTAAGCTAGAAATTAAAAAAGTCTTTTTTCTTCTCGACTTTGTTCTCAGCTTTGACCTCATTTAAAAAGTAAAACACATTAGACATTCAAAAGGGAAAAGGAAAATTCAAATTTTCTTCAAGGAAGACTTGATCTACAAACATTTAAAAACTGGCTGAGTTATTGAAACAAAGTAACAGTCGGTTTGCTTAACAGTGGTCTTGCGAGGTCTACCACCACTGTGCACTGTTTGAACACTTCCTCGATCACGAAATCGAGCTATTATGCAGGAAATAACCGTATGGCTAATTGCGTATTTTTTGGCATTAAGTGTCATTGATTCACCGGTTTAAAAAGCGGATACTATTTTTACTTTAATTTCATTAGAATATTTATTCCGGGCCATATTAGCGCTTTTATTTGAATTTTAAATGGTGATCGTTAGCAACACCAAATTAAGCCTTGCGCAAACCAACGCGGTGAGTGCGTGCGATGCGATTGCGTTAAGTCAAACCTCCATAAGGTTACATGGAAGTTTGACTTAACGCAATCGCATCGCTCGCGCTGGTTTGCGCAAGACTTTAACTTTTTTTGTTTTTGCTAAGAATATGCTTGACAAAATAACAGGTGAAGTTAGTAAGATTTAAGAAGTAAGCGGCAAAATTTGATAACTGCAGACAAAATAGGGTGCATGTGCTTTAGTTTTGCCCATCTACTTTATAGTCAATTTTGAACAATTTTTTTAAAATTTAATATGTGCAAATTTGTACTTGAATTAATAATTGTAAGATTTAACATAATATACCGCCATTAAGAAAAAGTTAGAATTATGATAGTATCCCGAGTTTTTTCACTTTGTTTTCAATATAAAAATTATTGGTGCTTTAGTTTCGGCCACCACTGTATCTTTCTCTGCTTGCTAATGAGAACTAAGTTATTTTTTCAAAGATTTATGTGTTTCAGAAAGCTTGGTGGATTTTCTAAGAAAGGCTGAGAAATATCTCTAAGCTCTTAAAAAATATATTCTCTCAGTCATAAGTGCCAAATTTTATTTTTGGGGCTTCTGTCCCTCCTAATGAAACCTAAAACGACTTATGTTCATGCGTCGAAAAAGTTATTCAGTTTTGAATTGGACGGTCGCCCCTCTTTTCAATACCTGTGCTTAAGGTAGTTTTACATATAGCAGTACTGACTAATTCTATGGTGGCATTCGCTATAGAAGCAGGTATTTTAAAAATGTTCTGTTAAATTACACAGGTCTACAAAAAAATTTAAGTTGAGAGCTGTTTTGGTTTTTTTGTGACACACTTATGTTTTTGGGTGTGCTGAATCTGAAAATGACTTTCATTTGCACGTAGAACGTCACGTTTTCTGACAATATAGGTATCCGTCTAATATATGGTGCAGTGAAAACACCTTCTATCAACTTTGCCTCCGAGAGGCCTGGAAACTTTAATATCATATTTGAAGCAATTTCCATATCTTAGAAGTGACTTTACAACTTGCTTCATCAGTTCCAGCTTTATATGAAGCGGCAGTAAAAAAAATTTATAACGAGACACCAAAGCTATATGCAGAGCGTTCTTTTCGCCAACCTTAAGCTCCCACGAACGCGAATACTTTTTGGTCCAGTCTCTACTATCCCATAGACACAAAAAGTAATAATAGTAACTACACAATACAAATGTACTTATTTATTTATGACTTCAAATTAGCTAAAAAAACAATTTTTTAAGAAAATTTTGGGCTTAGCAAAGTAACCTGACGTTCTAGAAGTTTTTCCGTATTTTTTTAGTTTTCAGAACACCTAAATACATAGAAATCAGTTGAAAGCATCCAGACAGCTTTTTCTTTGTAGACCTGTGTTATCTTTTAAGTGCGAAGTAAAAGTTTGAAGAACTCTTTTCTATAAAATGTTTCCCGATAGAATACAAATACGGTTTTAGAATTTTCTATATTCTCTTTGGTAACCGACGCGTTCTATGATTTAAAAAAAATCAATTTCGGGACTTATCTTTTTTTTTATTAAAGCATTGAATTAAATGCCATCATCATTCATTTCTTGAAATAATTCTGATGTGCTTTGAATCAGCAATGAAGCATCATTGGTCCGAATTTTTTTACTGTGAACCAATTTGGATGAAATTTTGGAATTAGGCTCATCTTACTCTTAGCTTCAAAAGTGAAAATGATTTGAACACCGCCACCACCCTGGGGGTGGTTGCCACCCCTTCTCGGGTTGTGAATTTTTTTTTTTAAATAGCCTCGGATATCGATAAAAGGCCTAATTTTAAGCAAAAAATTATATATAAAGAGTTTCATTAAGTCCAATACTTTTCAAGTTATTGGCAATTGAAAATTCGCAGTTTTTTCACTTTTTTCATCTATTTTTTGCAAATATCTCCAAAATTATACGTTTTATCGAACATTTTATAAAGAACAAAGTTGTATTGTTTCAAAGTTTATTTCAAGCACTACAAAACATACTCTTGTATTAGAATGCATAAAATGCATCTGCTCGCCGCTAGATGGCATTGACCACATCGATTAAATTTCAGACAAAATAAAAAATAGCTTTGATCTTTAATATCTAGCCTAATATTGCATGCTACAATTTTGTTCTTTATAAAATTTTCGATAAAACGTATAGTTTTGGAGATATTTGCAAAAAACAGATGAAAAACGTGAAAAAATTAACTACTACTAGCTACTTTATTAATTTCCTAAATACCCAAAAAAGAATCGAATTTAGTAGCGACTGCAGTCGACTGCAAATGGGTGAAAGGCAATCGACATAGGATTTTTTTTTAAAAACCCAGAAGCACTGGTAGACTTGTTATAAAAAGAACAACTGGCATCGATTTTTATTTCTTCTAAAATCTAAAGCTTTTACAATGCCTTGAAGAATTATCCACACAGCCTTTACACTGTTTCAGCTCTAGCACTCCATCTCAATTGCAAGGAGTTTTCAATGTTTTTGAATTTTTCTTGCATACATTGAAAAAGTTTTTTTCTACCCATAGAAAAATATTACCACTCATGTTATCGAATAATCTTTGATAAAGTTTTCACCAGGAATCAATTTCAATTTCTTTCTTTCTAAATAACGCAAAACATCATTCGGAAAGAGCTCATGTCTTAGCCGAGACACAAAAGAGGATCTAGGTTTGGCGACTGCTTCCATTCGAGTAAATGATTTTTAGGGAACAGCATCCAAATCGTTACTTACTGATGGTGAAATTTGGAACCATGTCAACTACATTAGTTTGTTCTAATGGGACTGAAAGGCTGTTAACCTTTTTCTTCTTCTTCTTTTCGAGTCCTTATTCAAAATGTTGGCATGGCTTAAATTAACTGACGATGTGGATTGATCATTTAATTCTAAAAGCTTGGGGTTTATCCAAAGTCAGTAGTCTTAAGTCATCAGTTGATGTAGATATGTCAAAATGCCCGAGATACAAAATGACGTTTAATTTGAAACCGCGATTCATTGAAACTTTAGGTTTGTTCGTTGAAGCCCTAGGGTCGCCCTGGGGTTGCCACAAAGCTTTTTTTGAGAAACCTAAAGTCGCCCTGAATGTCAAATTGAGTGTTTTTTGAGCCCTAGGGTTGACCTAGGTTTTCCATCAACTCGCCCTAGCTTTTGACTGTTGAGGGCTGACAAATGGCATGTATTTTTTTTTTAATGACAGGGATGTGTGGTGATTTGTGGTTTAGCGTTTTTTGAGGACTGGAAAACCCAGGTTTTTTTGACAACTCATAGGGTTGTCAAGAAAACCTACTACCCTAATAACCCTAAAGCGTTTCGAAGTATTTTGAGAGCTTCTCAATTTCAAATTTAATTTAGAAATTTTTAAGGCTAAATGGGGTAGGGACAACAAGCAATTTTCGATGCATTAATTTTAACTAATAAAGCATTGTTGGAGCCAACAGCCAATGCATTTGGAATGAAAACCATTTTCACATGGCCCATAGCAAACAAAAAGAGGTGAGTTTGAATTATCGAGGCGTTTACCCGCTGCACAATCCATGTTAAAACTTAAAAGATATAAACAAGATATTATATATGAAAAGAGAAAAAAGCTAAGCATGGGTAGGAGTTGAACCTGAGTATAAGAATAACACAAATATTGTTTTTGGGAATCATGAGATTTGAACTTGGAAACAGTGGATCAAACTCTGATACTTGGACGAAAAGAACCGTCCAGGTGCGTCGATGAGCATCCTCAATCCGTTCCATTGGTGCAAAAAGATCCCTTCTCATGATTCTGAGAAGTCACAGCCACTTCTCGATTTGAAGTGAGAATCCACTCAAGAAGCATTACACATCTTACACAAATTAGTGCAGTCAATGAAGCATTTTAGGTCCGAATTTTTTTACTGTGAACCGATTTGCATGAAATTTTGGAATTAGGCTCATCTTACCCTTAACTTCAAAAGTGAAAATGATTTGAACACCGCCACCACCCTGGGGGTGGTTGCCACGCCTTCTCGGGGGTGAATTTTTTTTTTTCAAAATAACCTCGGATATCGATAGAAGGCCTAATTTTAAGCAAAAAATCGAATATAAAGTTTTTCATTAAGTCCAATACTTTTCGAGTTATTGGCAATTGAAAATTCGCAATTTTTTTCACGTTTTTCATCTATTTATTGCAAATATCTCCAAAACTATACGTTTTATCGAAAATTTTATAAAGAACAAAATTGTAGCAGGTAAAACAATGAACAATCTGGTTTTTTATAAAGTATTCTAAGAACAATATTAAGCTATATATAAAAGATCAAAGCCATTTTTTATTTTGTCTGAAATTTAATCGTTGTGGTCAATGCCATTTAGCGGCGAGCAGATGCATTTTATGCATTCTAATACTAAAACATGGATTGCTGCATGATTTGTAAAAATGCATCCAATGATGTAACTGTTTCCTGTGCAGTGTGCTTGCAGTCATTCCATGCTAAATGCATTGGAATTAAAGGCAAAGACGCTGACAAGTTTATATCAGTTTCTGGTATACGTTTTTACTGTACTAAACACGAAAAACTCTCAGTTGATTATTTATATTGGAAAATTATTAAACTGCAAAAGCTTTTCAAAAATGTTTCAACGATCTTTTCAGAATTGCAAGCTACTTTTGATTTTGAAATACCAACTCAAATGACTTGTGCTTTTGATAGTATTGAGAGTACAATTCTGCCATTAAATGTTCCACAACAAAAACAAAAACAACAGCAACAGCCTTTAATAATGCTGACTCCTACACCCAAACCAACTGAGCGAGAATCTTTGAATCGAACTCAACCGCAGCAACACTTAAAACCAAATCAAAACCAGGTAACAAATAAGCAACAGATACAAGAAAAACCCCAACAACAACAAAAGAGGCAAGAAAGTTCTGAAAATCAACAAAAACAAGTGTCTATTCCTTCTGCAATGCAACAGCAGTCTAATAGAAAGCTACGCTCAGGTTCCGCTAAAAATCCCCAAACGGTAATAGCAACTACTTCTTCTCAAGATACTAGTCGATCTCCCAATCGATCCAACGGAGTTTCCATTACCGGGCCTCCAGGTTCCCCAATAGCTTCCGTTATGGATGAGGGGATTTCTGACCAGGGAGTGGACTTCACTATTGGGATTGATACCGGATCGAATGCTGTTGAAGAGCTTGTAGCCATACCTCCTGTCAAGAGCCTTTTTCTATCTCGTCTTTCGCCCAATACTACCGAAAGTATGATCCAGAATTATATATTCAAAAAATTTCCGTCCCACGACCTTAATTGTCTAAATATTAGAAAGTTTGCAATGGCTCATCAAAAGGACTATTCATCTTTTGAAATCAAAGTTGGTAGAGATTTGGAGCTCTTTAAACTTCTAAATAACAATAAATTGTGGCCTTTGCACACAGTCGTTCATGAGTTTTTTCGTGCCAGAAAGCGTGAAATCGCGGAACACTAACAAAAATCATCTTTATTGTTACTATCAAAATGTTGAAGGATTGAAAACTAAATTAATTTCTCTCCATACATTAAGTTTTTCTTTGGATTATGATATAATATTTTTCACTGAAACTAATCTGGATTCAACGGTTCTTAGCTCTGAAGTGATGAATGATGAGTACAAAATTTTCAAAGTAGATCGTTCGTTAGAAAGTAGAAATAAGAAATCAGGTGGTGGGGTTTTAATAGCGCTCAGATCTAATCTAGAAGCTAAATACATCAAGCTGCGTGACTTAAATGTTGAGATGGTTTGTGTGGAAGTTGATCTCAAATCCATCAATGCATATTTATTCAACGTTTATATTCCACCGAGATCCGATCCCTTATTGTACGAATCCTGTTTCAACAATATTGCAAATGTGATGGATCATGCGAAGCCATGTGATAAAATTATCATTTGTGGTGATTTCAACATGCCAGAGATCTCCTGGACGAAAAATGGAGACGAAAATATAAATTACTTTTTACCAACTTCGTTGATCTCAATTTATGTCGACTTTATGGACAAAGTAGCAACCCTCCCTTTGTTTCAGTTTAGTGGAATTCGGAACGAACTTCAAAGAAATCTGGATCTTATTTTATGTGATGATACAAATGGACTTCTTGTCCACCGAGCTGATCCAATTCTGAATGAAGTTAAATACCATTCAGCCCTCGAGTTTCAGTTCGAAATATCAGCTCCTAAGCATGACTTCACAATTAACAATTTTAAAATTAAATTTGATTTTAAATCAGCTGACTTCACAGGGTTAGACAATACACTTTCTGACATAGACTGGAACGTTAAGTTCCAAAATATGGACTTAAAATCCATGGTGGATACCTTTTATTCAACCTTGTTTGAGTGTTTTGCTTTACACATTCCACAAAAACGGATTAGACCGAAAAGATACTCTTTTAGCCCGTGGTTCGGAGCTGAATTGCGGAAACTAAAAAACTATAAAACCTCTCTACACAAAAAATTTAAAAGGAGATTCTGTATAAATACTTACAATAGCTTCACAGTAGCCAGGAAAGAGTTGGCAAGAAAAACATCGATTGCCTATGAAAGGTATATCTTCACGGTTAAATCAAATTTAAAAACGAATCCCTCATTGTTCTGGAACTTTATTAAAAGGAAACGGAAACAGACATCAGATCCTTCTTCCCTCTCTCACGAAAACAAATTATCAACGAGTGACTCCGAGATTTGCAACACGTTTGCAGAATACTTTAAAACAGTTTACGAATCCAGTGAGGATAATGAAGATGATATTTTCCTGACAACAATCAACACAAATATTTTACAAGCTCCGTCTTTTATTGAAAGTGATGTAGAAGCTGCGTGTCGGAAAGTCAAAGACTCTTTTTTACCTGGCTATGATGAAATTCCTGGATGCATACTACGAAGATGTTCCAAATCTTTGTGTGGAGTCTTATGCTCTCTTTTCAACAAATCCATGCATGATTCAATTTATCCCGATATTTGGAAGAAATCATTCATTTTACCCCTTTATAAATCTGGATCTCGATCTATTGCTTCCAACTATAGGGGGATTGCAAAACTGAGCTGTATTCCAAAACTCTTTGAATCACTCATGGTAAACTTTATGTTTTTTAATTTAAAAGCATATATTTCACCACATCAACATGGGTTTTTCGGTGGAAGATCCATTGTTTCAAATTTAATGGAGCTAACATCAAACATCTCTACAGGACTCGCGAATGGCCAACAAACTGATGTTGGTTACTTTGATTTCTCAAAAGCATTTGATCAACTGAATCATCGTATACTGATAAAAAAGTTGGATCAACATGGCTGTGTTGGTTCTCTTCAGAAATGGTTCCTTTCATACTTGAATGGCCGAACCCAATACGTGAAATTTAAAACTTGTTTTTCGACAGCGATATATGTTACATCTGGTGTACCACAAGGAAGTCATTTAGGACCTCTTCTTTTTTTGTTATACATAAATGACTTGCCTGATGTGCTCCAACACTCAAAGATTCTCCTTTACGCCGACGATGCCAAGATATTTTTATCGTATTCAAATCCTACGGATTCTTCGTACTTACAAAACGACTTTGATGCTCTTCTGAAATGGACTGCGATTAATAAATTGTCACTGAACAATTCAAAGTGCAGGATTATGACTTTCTCTCGTAAGTCTTTGGATCACCGAGTGGATTTTGTATTGAACGGGCAGTTACTAGAACGATGCGAAAAGTTCAATGATCTCGGAGTGCTCTTTGATCGAAAGCTTACTTTCAATGACCATATTGACTACGTAGTCAACAAAGCAAAATCAAGACTGGGAATGATTAAGCGTTGGTCGAAAGAACTTAACGACCCATATGTTACAAAGTCTCTTTATGTTGGACTCGTACGAAGCTGCTTAGAGTTCGCTTGTCAAATTTGGTCTCCTACATATGCTACCCATATTCAAAGGATAGAATCAGTCCAGAAACAATTTCTACTATTTGCACTTCGCGATTTAAACTGGAATGATCGCTTTTTGCTTCCACCATATCGTCATAGGTTGTTGTTATTACAAATGAACACACTAGAAGACAGGAGGAAGGTTTTCAATTACTTAACAACGTTAAAAATCATCAATGGAGAAATATCGTCACCGTATTTACTTTCCCTAATCAAATTTAATGTACCTGCCCGTCGGACTCAAAACTATACACCTTTACACGTCAGCTTCCAAAGATATAATTATTTAGCTAACGAGCCTCTGACAAGATGCTGCAGAACTTTTAATGATTACTACTCTGTTTGTGATGTTTCAACTAGTGATCTAACAAAATTACATTTGCTAAATTATTTCAAATTAAATTTCATATAGTTAGTTTAAGTTTAACCATGACTGTTAGTTTTTAAACTGTAGTTAATACAAAATAAAATAAAATAAAAAATAAAATAAAATAATACAAGAGCATGTTTTGTAGTGCTTGAAATAAGCCTTAAAATGAGCACTATTAAAAGTCTTTTGCACGTAAAATAAGTGAGCTGTAGTGCAATTCCAAAATTTCATGCAAATCGGTTCACAGTAAAAAAATTCGGAGGTAAGGCCCTATTTTTCGCTTCATTGACTGCACTAAATGTCAAAAAGAAAAGTTTCCTCAGGGAATATTTTTTATGTCTATACTCACACAAGGACAACACATCAAATTGAGCAGAAATAATTTTAGGTGTTCCATTAGTTTTCAAAATGAGTGTGTATTTATGATATTCAAGCCTTTTTGAATATTATTAGACTTAAGAACAATCTTTGGAATATAGTGAACAAATTGACTATAATAAAAAATGCAAAGATTATACTCAGTAAAAGTTTTAATTGATCTTTACTCTACGAGGTACAAGAAAAGAGAGAGCTAGGTTAAGAAGTTAACCTTACAGGAAATCTATTATGAATAAAAACGCATGGTTAATTTTGACAATTAGTGTGACACCATCCAATACTAAATTCTAGCGATTTGATATGAGCTGAATGTTTACATTGCTAATTCCTTTTCTTTATTTGACCTGATTAGATTTAATAGAATCGAAAGAACATACTCCCCCTCTTGAAGAGCTTAAGGCTCTTCGAAAATTTGTACTCTGCATATGACTGCAACTGCTCGCTTAGTGGTACCGGTGGACGTCTTTAAAGTAACCACTCGACATACTTTGTCTGCTCCGAGATGAACTTCAGTTACCCGTCCGAGTTTCCACTTCAAGGGAGGAAGATTATCATCTTTGATAATGACGATATCATCAACCTCGACTTGACGACAACCTTTTCGCCATTTGCTTCTTTGTTGAAGTGTTTGGAGATATTCCGTTTTCCATCGACGCCAAAATTGCTGCATTAGCTACTGGACTCGTTGCGCCAAGAAATGCAGCTGTAGTGAGATCACCTACCAACACCATATGAATTGCTTTTGTGCTTAAGCAAATAAAAACTGCTACATACGCCTTCACAGCGGCAGTTCCACGACGCCGAGAATGAACCATGAACGGCCCACAGAAATCTGTACCCACAGAGCTAAATGGGCGAGAAGGCGTAACTCGATAAGCAGGAAGCTGACCCATTTCGGGATTTGCGAACCGAGGATTTGCTCTAGCGCACAAGATACATCTACCTATGACACTCCGAACCAATTGCTTCGCATGGACTGGCCAGTACTTTTCACGAATTATTCCGATAAGTCCTTGAACTCCAATATGTTGATATTTATCGTGAAGATATTTTATAAATACCCTGACAAAGGGGTGCTTATTAGGAAGCAAAATTCCGTGCTTGGTATCATATGCTAATTCTGCGTTATTTAGTCTTCCACCTACGCGAAGTAGCCCTTCTGCGTCAACAAATGGGCTCAATGAAATAATATGAGATCTGGAGGGCATTGCTTTCCCATTCTTTAGTAGCTCGATTTCATTTGCGAATTGACCAGCTTGTACGAGTTTCCAAACTCGTTTGAGTGCCTTATCCATTTCTACCGTTGTTAGTTCTCCCGTAAATTTTTGTGTTTGCTTTTTCCTTGCTGATGCGTTGTAACAGAATCTGTAAAGCCAACCGGTCGTTCTCACAACGCTTAAAAAATTGAAATTGTGTTTGAGTGTGGAAATAAAATCATTTTTCTGTTGAATGGAATATGTGTGCTTGATTGATTTTCTTTCAAGTAAACTTTCATCCATTGTAAAAACAGGTTTTGCGTTGGGCCAGTTTTCTCGTGACAAGGTCAGAAAATCGGGACCAAAAAACCAGAGTTCTCTAGTACTTAACTCATATGGACTGGCCCCTCTAGAAACCATGTCTGCAGGATTGTCGTTCGTGCCAACGTGCTGCCAGTGCTCAATTGAGGAAAGTTTAAGAATAGCTGCCACCCGATTTGCCACAAATGTTTGATAGTGGTGAGACTCCGAGGATAACCATGCTATGACAATAGTAGAATCCGTCCAATAATGTACACTCTCAAATTTATCATTGAAAATGTCTCTGATACGCTTGACGAGATGGACCATCAAGTGTGCAGCACAAAGCTCAAGCCGTGGTAGGGTCATCTTTTTCACCGGTGCAACCTTCGACTTAGCACATAACAATCGCACAATTATTGAGCCATCTTGTTGAATGGATCTCAGATAAATGCAAGCACCATAAGCGCGTTCCGAGCTATCAGCAAATGCATGTAATTGAGCTTTGCGAATATCACCCACCACAACGTGTCTTTCAATTTTTAAGTTGCTTAAGTCCGATAGTTGTTTTCGAAACGTGATCCATCTTTGATAATGTGACTGTGGAAGTGCTTCATCCCAATTAAAATCTTCTTTCCATAAAGTCTGCATGAATATTTTGGCTGATACAATGACTGGGTTGATCAAGCCCAATGGGTCATATAATTTGGCAATGTCTGATAGCACAGTTCTTTTGGTGACCTTGTTGTTTTCTTCGTTATTGAGTGTATATAAAAACCGATCCTCCTTGGGGTCCCATAGTAAACCGAGCGTTTTCACTACATCATGCTCTTTAATCTGACAAAGAGGTTCTCTATCTTCAAGAGAAACGTCATGCAAAATCTCTGGGGAATTGGAGCACCATTTTCTTAATTCTAAACCAGCCTTGCCTAGAATTGATCTCACCTCCGTCTTGATTAATTCAAGCTCCCTTAGAGTATCAGCCCCCATCAAAATGTCATCAACATAAAAATCATTTTGTAATGCATTCGTTCCTATAGGAAAATTCTCCCGTTCCATTTCTGCGAGGAATTGAAGCGACTTGGTGGCTAAATACGAGGCCGGTGCCGTACCATATGTGACTGTGCAAAGGCGATAGACTTTAAGGTCATCCATTGGATTTTCTCTCCACAAAATATAGTGGAATTGGCGGTCACTCTCATTCAGTCGAAATTGCCTGTACATTTTTGTCACATCAGCAGTAAACACGTATTGATGTGATCTGAACTTGATGAGCAGTGAGAACAAGTCTGCCTGTACCACTGGTCCAACATGCAAAATTTCGTTAAGGCTGACACCGTTAGTACTCTTTGCACTGGCATCAAAGACAACTCTTAATTTGGTGGAAGAGCTCCCTGGTTTTGTGATGCAATGGTGAGGTATGAAATAATGTGGGCAGTTGAAATCAGGTTTTGGCGCAAGCTCCATGTGTTCTAGTGACAAGTATTCTCTAATGAAGGCTATGTACTGATCGGCGAGATCACGATCTTTATGCAGTTTTCTTTCTAAGCTAAGAAATCGTCGGAGAGTTAGTTCATATGATTTACCTAGACACTTCGGGTCGGTTTTAAACGGTAGTCTCACTTCAACGCGACCGTTAACTAATCGACGGACGTTTTTAGAAAAGTGATCTTCACAAATTTGCTCCATTTTTGTCAGCGCATGATGTTTGGTCTCATAATCCTCAACTTCCCAAAATAATTTCAATATGTGATCAAGGCTTTCAATTTGTTTTGTATCTCAAAATAGCGTATTGCATGATACTTTAGTGTTTGCATGCTTTTGGTCAAAGCTACCGGATACGATCCAACCAAGAGTGGTATTTTGCAATGTAGGAAGATGATTTCCAAGTTTTATTTGACCTACTGAAAGATAGTTGAAGAAGTGTTCCGCTCCAATCAACAAATCAATGGAACCTGGTGTGGCGAACATAGGATCAGCTAGATTAATGTTAGCCAGGAATGGGCCAATTTGATGTGTTTATGGGAACTTCGGGAAGAAAGTCGGATATACGGTTTATGACCAAAGCTTCGACATTGTCAGCATGTCCATTGAAGCGTGATTTTACAACAAGGCTGACTTGATGTCGGCAGTATAATTGAGTTGTACCAATGCCATAAACAGAAGTCATTACACTCTTTCGACGCATGCCAATTAGATTTGCACACCGCTCTGTAAGAAGACACACGTGGGACCCAGAGTCGAGTAATGCGCGGCAGGGCACTGGAGCATTGTGCTTATCCATGACGTGAACTATTACAGTGGCTAAAATGGTATTTGTTGAAACAAATGCATCATCACGAGAGTTTAAGGTTAGGCTATGAATGTGGTAGTTGTGTGAGCTTTGACTATGACCAGTGATATTAGCTGGGGTTGTGAAAACAGAAGAACTGGCAGGTGGCAAGGAGCTATTTTGATTACTATCATGGAGTAGTGTGTGATGAAGGCTGTTGCACCTTTTGCATTTAGTAGTTTGACAGTTATGCGTTGTACTATTGAGCTTAAGGCAGTTTCGGCATAGATTATTAGAAGTTACAAATAGTTCTTTCTGATTTATTGGCAAGCTAATAAATTGATAACACCTATGTAAAAAATGGCCGTTCTTTTTGCAGTACGTGCAGCTTAACCTGTCTGTTGTTGAGCTCTCACGTACTACGGCGAAACTTTTCGGTCGAGAATTTTTAATTGGTTTTGACAGCGTAATGGTACTTGCCTGTGGTAAACTGTCGTCGGTAAGTGTGTGGCTTCTCTTTGTGAGGAACTTCGACAATTCTTGGAAGCTGGCCATTCTGTCTGCGGGTCCTTCATCCCTCCATTTGCTGAGTGTTTCAGTATCAAGCTTAGGCAGGATTATCTGAATCAATAGGTCGTCCCAATGAGCAACAGGGCGTCCCAAGGTGGAGAGTGCACGGAGATGGCTATTTATTTCTTGCAGTAAATGACGAATGCTACTCGAAGACGGCTTGCGTAAGGCAGGGTACAGCATTATCTTCTTGATGTGCTCAGTTGCGATGAGTTTCTTATTGTCGTAGTTTTCGGTAAGAAGATTAATTGCGACTTCGTAATTTGCCTCAGTTATCTCCAGTGACTGAATCGTTTTAGCGGCTTGGCCAGATAGCGACGAAAGAAGGTAATGAAATTTGGAAACACTGTTTAGGTTAGGGTTGTTATGAATAAGGGAATTGAAGGTTTCATTAAAGGACAACCACTCTGTAACTTCACCTGTAAAGATAGGAACTTTGAGCTCTGGCAGTTTTATTCGATTAGTTTGCTTAGCTTGTGATGATGTAACCGCATCAGCTGAGAGTTGCGTGTGCTTGCGAGCTTGCATCTGATGCATGAATGACGAACGAAGTGTGTAGTACATCTCCTCATAGATTCCACGAAGAGCAACAGGATTCAATGATTCTTTAGGGTCTGCTTCTTCGATTTTAACCTGAAGTGCTTGGAAGGCTTTGAAGCTTGTTTCCAAGGCCTCTAAGCGTACCTCAAATTCCGACAGCATCGTGTGTTCGGTTACGTTTTTATTGAATTCGTTGATCCTATCAATTTGCTTTGTCGCAACGCTTCTCCGCATTTTGATTACTTCCAGTTTCTTTTCCTCTTTCGTGGTTAGCGTGGCAGTAGCGGTCAGAACATCAGCTGCAGCAGCAGCAGTTGCAGCAGCATCCTTAGTGATTTCAGCATCTTTCCCGCCAGCAGGCATCTTATGGTTTTAAGTAAATTTTGTGATTCGGTAATAGTGAAATTTGACAACGAATCACGTCGGGGTCACCATGTATTTATGATATTCAAGCCTTTTTGAATATTATTAGGTATATTAGACTTAAGAACAATCTTTGGAATATAGTGAACAAATTGACTATAATAAAAAATGCAAAGATTATACTCAGTAAAAGTTTTAATTGATCTTTACTCTACGAGGTACAAGAAAAGAGAGAGCTAGGTTAAGAAGTTAACCTTACAGGAAATCTATTATGAATAAAAACGCATGGTTAATTTTGACAATTAGTGTGACACCATCCAATACTAAATTCTAGCGATTTGCTATGAGCTGAATGTTTACATTGCTAATTCCTTTTCTTTATTTGACCTGATTAGATTTAATAGAATCGAAAGAACAGAGTGCTTCCCCGTGTGAAACCAATGGAAAGCGACATTAGAATGGTATAGACTCCTGCCAATTCAGCCAAGCATATCACAATTTAGAGTTCACGAAATTGTTAACTCTGAAGTAAAAAAAAAAACTGATAACTGCAGAAACAGTTTAAAATAAAAAGAACGAAATACACAGAATTTAAGGAAAGCTGGTCTATTGCGTTTTTCCACGGGTATCGCCTTTCGCGAGGCATTGGCAAGTCCTCCGTTAGTAAATTCATTGTCATGAAAAGCGCTTTCTCAATTAGCCGTTCGGAACCGGCAGAAAATTGTAGGTCCCCTCTATTCCCTCGCAAGGCATGGTTGTGAGAAATGCGCTAGGCCCAGGGGCTCCTCGCTCTGTTGCGCCACCCTATTTATTTATTTATTTTTATTTATTTGGTCTAGTGCGTGAAAAAATGGGCATATTTTATGAATTTTTTAGTGACAAAAAGATCAATCGAAAATCTGTGAAAGAGGTTTTGTAATTTAGGTTAATATACAAATACAAATTTTTTCGTGTCAATTAAATTCAAAATGGCGGCTGTCCAGCATTTCTTCGGAGGCGCCTCATTTTTTAGACGGGTCCATGGCCGAAGATGTAACCTCCTTAATTTTGGCCCTGGAACAAAATCCCGAAAATTTTTAGTTTCTTCATAACAACAGCAAGAGACCTACGTAGGATTTTTTTGATATTTTGTTTTTTCGCGAAATGGTGCACATTTGAACAAAACATTAAAATGACAAAATTGTTGATTAAAAAAAACTGCAATATAAAAAAAATCCTACGTACGGCTCTGGACTCTGGAGAAAGGTATGTCGAATGTACTGTCCAAATTTCGTATAGATCGGTGAAGATTTGCTCAAGTTATGTCTTCGACCAGTTTAAAAAAAGTGATTTCGAGAAAAACGCGTTTAAAGTTTTAAGTACTACGTTTAAAGTTTTAAGTACTATAAAATCTTATGGCATACCTGAGGGGCGCTGCCGCAGAATGGAAAGTTTGGAGATTTAGACATTTTTGCCGGCATCCATCCTTTGTTATGTAATTTTTAAGACCCCAAAGTACCTTTAAAGACAAAAAAAAAAAATTAGGTTTCTTCAAAATTCTAGACCAGCTTCCCCCTTTAATTAGTTTAAAATAGAGCTATGAAACACAAAACCATTAGACCAAGAGCTGGAATTTTTTTTATTTTTGGAGTGGATTCATAACCAAAAATCATGCATATGTATTTGTAGATATACATACGTACCACTATATCAAATTCAACCGTCTGGCAGGTTTTTTTTTATCAGCCGGGGGCGGGGTTGCGCGTACGAAAATGGTAAATTTTCCGATTTTGAGGTCGAAGTGCATTTATTTTACCATTTTTATTGGTGATTTGAAGCATTTAGACTCGGAAATATGGTTTTTTGCTTTTTCACAAAAGTAAAACACTGTTCAACAATTTCAAGGTCTAATTTTCACTTTTTGGAGCACTTTTTGGTTCGTGGTTCGAATCCCAACAGAGGCAAAAATGTTTTTCCACAGGTATCGCCTTTCGCGAGGAATTGGCAAGTCCTCCGTTAGTAAATTCATTGCCATGAAAAGCACTTTCTCGATTAGGCGTTCGGAACCGGCAGAAAATTGTAGGTCCCCTCCACTCCCTTACAATTTACAAGGCTTGGTTGTGAGAAATGCGCTAGGCCCTGGGGCTCCTCGCTTTGTTGCCCCACCCTATTTATTTATTTATTTTAGTCCCAAGTAACGTAAAATACTCAAAATGGATATTTAATGATAAGAACCGAATATTAATGGCACTCACTGCAGGTATTTTTCAAAACACATCAACACAAGCCGCTTAAAACATAGAGATGTTTAAAGTTCCTGTTATTTTCACATAAAAATGTTTTAACTATAAAAACTAGCTCTAATCAAATGTGTAACTGTATTTTCTTTTAAAACCTTAGATAGTTACGCAACAAAATAACAAGATACATTAAATACATTTCTCAACTGGTTTAATTCAAGGCTTAACAGTTATAATTCCTTTTATGTCAGCAGTACGTAAACAAAACCATAAAAGCGTAAAATGAATGAGTAAAACTTCCCGTTATTTTTAAAAAAAGTTGATGTCATAGATGCAAACTCTTGTTATAGCTTAAAATACATATTTTGACACATGTTTTGAGTCCCACTATTCCAGTAAAAAGCAATGATGTGCTTTATAGGAAATGAAATGGCTTTTTCGTAGATGAACCATGAGCTTTGTATTGATTATACTGTTTTGAAATTGAAGCAGATTTCTGCAGAAAGCTTTATATCCTCTCATACTTGTTAGTTTGCTTATACATATAATGCTGAATAGATAATACTTTTCCTTTAATGGATCCCTTCTGGAAGTTAGTGAATAGTCAGTCACTTGCTCTTTCTGTAATCAATCGCTACTACTGCTACTGGACAATGTTTCAAAAGAAATGTCCCGGTGAATCAAGATTCTTATGAAAGCAATAGCCATTGTTTATAAAAAAAAAAACAATGTGTTGCAAATCTATTCAGTTAAAAGTAAATTTATCAATTTTTAGAAGTGAAAAAGCCTGAAAAATATAAAACTAATTTTGAAAAAATTTTCTTGTGTCTACTTACAGCTAGGAGCATGCGTCATCTTACTCTCAGTTTTCAATATATATATATACATAAATAGCATGTAATAGTGTGTGTTTTTTGTGAGTCCTTAAAACACAAAAATATGAATTTATCGTCTCAGCAATAATAAGCTTAATCAACTTTTAAGTGAATAAAAAGTGGTATTATTTCTGCACTGCATGCAAAAAACAGAAGAATTAATCTTATAATGTGTGTGACCACACTTCCTAACAACGATGTTTTGTATCGTCGCGCGGGCATATGGTGTGTTTTAATTTTACGTTTTGGTTAATGGAGCGTTCTTTCATTCATGCATTTAGAGTTATCAAAGTGACGTAGTCAATGATATTATGAGAATTATATCTCGTATAACACTTATCGTACCTTTCAGCAATGCTATAAGTTACGTACTGGAAGAGTTTTAATTTGAATTGTTTACTCGATTGCGTACTACTGTTATCGTTCGTATGTTTGTGAAAAATAAAAACTGAAAATCACAGGGGAATATTATACAAAGGGATAATATACAAAATTATTAAAGACGAGTGTACAAAGGACTAAAACTCACGCTTCAGGATATTCATACTTAACAGGTATGTAAAATACAACTATATGCACTTGTTGTACAATATCATTACTTTAAGGACCGCTAACAAACTTATCTAGGTATTAGATTCTTTATACCTATTACCCTATTCGGAATTTAAGGAATTTTTTTCAACGGTAGGTATTCAAATTTGTGAACAAGAAAAATACGGTTTTTTGAATGGAAATTTGAAAGCTTTACAATGAAAGGTGTAACTAAATACCTTGTTTTTGCTTAGAAATCATTTATTTTTCTTTTTCTTTATTATTTTTTATTTCTTCTCGAGTAAAAAAAATCATCTAAAGTGGTATTACATACCTTCCTCAGCTACTTCTATTTACATATTAAAATTTATTTTCAACTAGCTTATGCCCCCGAATGCGCTCGGGTCTAGCTTACTCAAAGCTATAAAGGACTATTCTAAAGATTGCTTGAAAGTTTCATTGAAATCGGTTCTGCTGTTTTTGGAGTTCATACGGAACATACAAAAACGTTTTGACAATTCATCGATTATAGGTACCTACTATAAAACAACCCTTGCAACCCTGCATAAAATAATTTGATACATTACATCACGATAATAGAGAAAACGGACAACAATAAAGTGGGTTCTACAATTCTGTCTGTC
Organism: Melanostoma scalare; assembly: GCA_949752695.1. NCBI lineage: Eukaryota > Metazoa > Arthropoda > Insecta > Diptera > Syrphidae > Melanostoma > Melanostoma scalare. The sequence goes on from OX456984.1 coordinate 281,482,925, forward strand.
CGTGTAGGAATTTAATGCCTATACCGCTTGACGAATTTCCTTCAAAATTTGGATTTTAGGAATTGGGTTTCTAGGTTTTCAAATAACGATTTCAGCCATACAACCTAAATGAAAAAAACTATTTTTCTCAAATAAAATAGAACGATTTCGATAAAATTTCAATTTTTGGTTTTATTTCTTATGATGTTTTCCGTTAATGGCTTATACGATTTTAGCGAAACTTTATTTTATAAGAACACAATTACGAAGGAAAAAATAGAAGAACGGCAGACAAAAATACTAATGGTACAGACAAAAATCTGCATTTGGTTGGCCTTAATCCAATAGTGCTCTTCGCGATAGTGTCACTGTCAAGTAAGAGAGAGAGAAAAAAACCAGTCATAGTAGTTGAAGAGGAAGAGGAAAATATGCTTGGTAGCCAATCTGGATTTAGGGTCCCCGCAAATCACAAACTTTCTATTGGCCGATAGTTCGGTCGGGTTGGACTGTTAGCGCGCACACTACGCCAACTAAACAGTTAAATCGGTGGTGCTGGTGAGTGCGCAGGCTAGACAACAGTCGGCCAGCGATTCAGTAGAATTGGGCAGCGCCATAATAAAAAAAAAAAATAAAAAAAAAATAAAAAATTCACGACCATCCAGCGCCAAAACTCGGAGCGCTTGCGAGGAGTTCCATATTGATACAGCCGGTCAATAGTTCGACGATTGTTTAGTTTGAACGCAGTTGGCCATCAAACTTATTTATCGGCCGATACCAAATTGTTCTAGTGTGCGGACTTGCATACATCTTCGTCGTCAGGCTTCTACCGACCAAACTATTGGCCGATAGAAAGTTTGTGGTTTGCTTAGATTATCCTTAGATTATCCAAAAGTTTTGCGTTCTGGCCTGGAGTTCTTTTCATACCAGTCACTTGCCTACATATACATATCTAACTTTTAATCAGAGATATATGTATGCAGGTAAATACTTGAAATGTCTGGAACAGACACGAGCCGATTAAGTGTTCAGCGTTCCTTGATTGCAACTAATCACAGCCTGCGCCATTCCTCCGAGATATTTTTCAATCTAGGAGTTCTATTCCATACCCGTGAATAACTATAGAATCTGCAGTTTTCTGTGTTCTTTGAATGGTTTGAACATTGGTTTACACAACAATTCAGTGGCATTTTCCTTTTATTTTTAAAAGTTCACAGTTTTGATAAACACAAAATTTTTTTCTTTTGCTAGGAATTTACTTCTATAAATAACAAATTAAAAATTAATTTATATTAGGTCTGTTTCTTTACTTTCTGTGTAAAGTTTGGGAAAAAGCCCGGGAAAAAGTTTGGGAAGGAGCTTTTTTAATGTTGTTTTTGTAATCTCCATCCGAAAATTAAAAGTAAAGATACGCCTTTGGGATGTTTCTTGCTGAAAGACATTTATCATGCACTCTCAGCAGAGATACTAAAAAACATACAAACAATTTTGTTTCAGAAACATTTTTAACACGTTCATAGCAATGCTATATTGCATACTTAACATTATTAGGTTTGTTCGTTGAAGCCCTGGGGTTGCCCTAGGGTCGCCACAAAGCGTTTTTTGAGAAACCTAAATTCGCCCTGAATGTCAAATTGAGTGTTTTTTGAGCCATAGGTTTGCCATAGGTTTTCCCCAAACTCGCCCTAGCTTTTTGCTCTGGCGATTTGAGGGCTGTCAAATGGCATGTGTTTTTATTTAAATGGCAGAGATGTGTGGCGATTTGTGGTTTAGCGTTTTTTGAGGACTGGAAAACCCAGTTTTTTTGACAACTCATGGGGTTGTTAAGAAAACCTGGGTCAACCCTGGGGAAAGTTCAACGAACGGACCTATTTTGAATTTTCAAACTTACAAAGAGGGATTATGGTTTCCATTTTTCATTTAATTTCAATTATAAATTTTAGTTCAATCGAAATGTTTCGATCATCTGATTTCACAAATAGCCGATTTGACAAGCAAGAAAGTGCACGAGCAAATTGTTCGGGTAAATTCTTAAGGCCCCGGCCCATAGAACGCGTTGCGCGCGTGCGGCACCGCTTCCAACTGACAGCTCGATTAAATACACACGTTCTTATGAGAGGTGACCCATAAGCACCGCGAGTAACGCGCCGAACGCGCCGAGTAGCCCAACTTTCTACTTTGCCGCGGCTCTCACGCGGTGACAGAAGAGAGACATGCGCAGTCACAACCAATTTGAAGTTTTCTCTTATATGGAAAAAGTGACAATGGGCGCGTTCAAGAACCTATCGGATAGCCTATCTCGGATAGCCGTATCTTAGATACCTTTTTGAACGATCGACAACAGACAACAGCTGTGAAATATTAAAATTCGACTTTTGAAAACAGAAAAACATTCAAAATATCATTGCTAGACGATTATAACTTATTTTTTTCGATTTCCCACACGTAAACAACAACAACAAGCTATCCGGATACGATTTTTGAACGCCCCCATTTTGACTAAATTTATCTGTCAAAACACCGCAACGGATTCTATGGGTCACCCCTATCAGTTGCGTGCGGCAAAACCCACCGCATCAGTTGCCGCGCCGCTCCTACCGCGCGCAACGCGTTCTATGGGCCGGGGCCCTGGAGGGGAAGTGACAAAAAAGCAAAAGCTCTGCCACTTTTACGTCAAAAAAAAAGTATCTAAAGATACACGTTTTGGGATCCCGCGTGAGTAAAGATACAGACCTATTCTAACGTACTGCCACCAAGAATGTTTTCAATCAAAGATCAAAGTGTCATTTGACGTTTAAGAAATATAAGGTATAATTAGAAAGAGATAGCTTCGCGAAAAACCCTATCCACATCCGGGAGGTTTGACGACGCATTCTTAAATCAACGCGACGTACCCCACGTCCTGCAGTCCTGTATCCTAAAATATATTTTAAGTTTCTTGTTTCATAGCTGGATTGACAGCACAACGCGATTGATTTCATAATCAGAATTACAAATTAAATAAATAAGAAAAAGTTTGTACACAGCATTTAATGGGACAACAAACAACGCTACTGTTCGATGATGAATTTGTCCTTGAAACTGCAGAATTGAAGCAAAGTTTTAATTCTTATGAGCCTCGTTGAGATAATATACATATAAAATAAATGATGTTTATGTATATAACGTAAAGGGGAACGTTGCATTAATAAATGTTGGTTGCAATCTGGTTCTTCAATAATAATATAATAGGTTTGTTCGTTGAAGCCCTGGGGTTGCCCTAGGGTCGCCACAAAGCGTTTTTTGAGAAACCTAAATTCGTCCTGAATGTCAAATTGAGTGTTTTTTGAGCCATAGGTTTGCCATAGGTTTTCCCCAAACTCGCTCTAGCTTTTTGTTGTGGCGATTTGAGGGCTGTCAAATGGCATGTATTTTTTTTTTAATGACAGGGATGTGTGGTGATTTGTGGCGTAGTGTTTTTTGAGGACTGGAAAACCCAGGTTTTTTTGACAACTCATAGGGTTGTCAAGAAAACCTGGGTCAACCCTGGGTAAAGTTCAACGAACAGGAAAAACAGCAAGCAACAACAATACAAGGATATAGTTGCACTTATCAAAATTCAGTTTTTCATGTAGTCTAGCTTATAAGGCCTGTGATGATGGATAGGAATAAATTCCGTTTCTGTTGCTTAGTTAAATAGAATGGAGCAAAACAAAGTAATTGTTGGAGTCAACCCAACGTCATAGGTCAGCTCAATAGTTTTGGGCCAGAAGGCAGGTGGGTCACTACAGCTGTTTAGTACCGCGAAACCTCAATAAAACACTTCAGCGGGAAAACTATCTTATCAGCAATGTTGTTAGAACGATGTTCATCGATTTTCGGGAATGATAATATATTTTAAAGGATAACCATCTGTTGTCGCTTCTAATAGGCTAATATCCCGCACCGCTAACTTCTGCAGGTATCGTTTTTTTTTAAAGGTATGTACACACCAAAGAAACATTTTTGAAAAATTTCAGAAACATTTCAGAAACAAAAAAACATTTCTGAAATGTATCAGAAATGTTCCTGAATGTATCAGAAATGTTTCTGAAATATATCAGAAATGTTTCTGAAATGTATCAGAAATGTTTCTGAAATGTTTCAGAAATGTTTCTGAAATGTTTCAGAAATGTTTCTGAAATGTTTCTGAAATGTTTCTGAAATGTTTCAGAAATGTTTCTGAAATGTTTCAGAAATGTTTCTGAAATTTTTCTGAAATGTTTTTTACACAAATGGGAAACATTTTAGAAACGTTTTCGAAACAATGTTTCCTGAAATGTTTCTCTGGTGTGGACACACCTTAAGAAACTTAATTTAAATGAATGATTGTAGGATCTTCCAAAAAAAAGGATATCTTAGAGAAAAAATAAAGGGGAAGCAGAAAGATCTCTTCATCGAGCTATATACAATCGCCTCAATTATTTTCTCAAGGAAAACAACTACTTTAAAGATGAAAATAATATAAAGACAATTTCAATGATGTTCCGTTTACGAAGCGAATTGCAACAACTCAATTACATTCCATATACAAGTGGTTTGCTAATTTTATGCGATTTATGAAACCGAAGGGAACGTGAAGACATCATACATAAATAAGAAATAAGAATAAGAAATAAGAAAAAGCTTATTTGGATGCAATATCGTAACAGAATGTTATTTTATTTTCTTCTTAAACCAAATGAATGTTGAAGTACTGTATGAATTCCTAAAAATTGGTCTGAGGTATAGGAACTTAGGAACAGAATTGAAAATGGTGATTTTTGAAGCTAGTACTTAAAGTTGAAAAAAAAACAAATACAAAAAAAAATTACTATATTTAGGGGTATTACTAAGAAAGAAGTAATATTTACATAAATGCGTGCACTACAAGAATCACCAACAAGACTTGCAAAAATCAAACATTTTATGACCAGAAAAAAAATTTTCAAAAACTCTAAAGGGAAAATTGAGAGTACCTACAGATGGTGATACCAGCGTTTTCCCCCATTGTATTTATAAACTATAGTAGCATCACGAAAGGGAAAACGTTGGTATCGACGTCTATACTCTCAATCGTCTGAACTATATCGAAACAAAAAGTGAAAAGGTATAATTAAATAAAAGAAGTGAGAGCTTTAAAAATACACACATATTACTGCGTGACACCTATTTCATCAGAACACCTCTGAAAAGCTTTTTAGACGGTTAAGTATTTCCAAAACAAAACAATAAACAATTTGTCAAAAAAGAAAATTTTTTATAAAACAAAAAAAATCTTTAAATTTTTAAAAAAATTATCAAAAAAAAATCATCAATTTATCAAAAAATTTAATTCATTAACTTCAATTTACATACATACCTATGTACTTTGAAATTTGAAAACGAAATTATCATTTATTTTAATTTGATATTTTTAGAATTTGTTTGACACTTTGAAAGAGCTTTTGTTATGAAAACGACAGGAATTTAGGGATCTAACACTTTCTTTCAGAAAAAAGCACACAATATCATTTGATTGATTTTGTTAGGTAGAGATACATATTTGTTTTTAATAGAGCAGTTGGGAATATCATTTCAGTTTTTTAAGAAACTTTTTTTTGTATTGAGAAAATATAAAGAATTTTTTTGTTCAAGTAACATTTAATTTAAACTAAACTTTCATAACTGAACCCTACTTTTCTTTTTTTTATTCATTATCTGAATTTGAATAATATATATCGGAATCATCTGTGTTTAAAACATATCATCTGTATCTTCTTCCTCTCTATTAGAAGATAAATCATTTGAAGCCAGTAACATATCTTCAACTGTCGGGTCTCCAATAAACATGTTGGCATAACCTATCTTATGAAACCCAGCTAAATAATCGCAGTCAGTAAACGCAGGAAATGATCAAGACATGCATATGTAAAAGAGGACCCAACTCCACCGCTAAATGTGTACAGTTTATACACTTTCATCCAGTCAAATTTATATATTGAAGACCTTGTGCATTTTACCTAATAAAGTGATTAGAATATGAGTATCGTTATATTTGAAAGAGCTTTGTTTATACTCGTACTTATGTGTCAGCTTCTTCATGGTGACAATTCAACTCAATTCCGTCAGAAAAGCATCATCGGTCTGCATGAAAAGCATCATAAAAGTAAATTAATTTTTTACTAAAGCAACACAAAAACACGTCTTCATTTTCAAAAATTAACAATAAAAACAACAAAATCTTTGATAGCTAAAACCTGCTAAGTCGTGTCCTTCATTACAGCACGTAACAACTAACAGCAAGTGCAAGTGCATTACTTCTCTATCACTCACATTTATTTAGAGCGCGAATAATTCATTTAAATGACGGAAACCCCTGTTGGTGCCCGTTTTCTAAAAGCAACCATGAATTTTTGGATTCAGTAAAGATTAAACTTTAATTTGATGTAGAACCTTTATAAAAGACGAGTGACTATAATTTGGCGACAATGATGGTATCTGTTTACACCTGGGAACAATATTTTTTTCACATTCCTTCCATCACATTCTATCAAATAGTGTAGCATTTGTTAAAAAAACATATGGTTGCAATTTCTTATAAAAAATGTATTACAATAATATGAATTACAGGTAATTGAGGCAAATTTTTTCAAAGCAATGTCAGAAAGAGAAAACTCAGTTGGATAGTAAAAAAAAACCGCCGCCGCCGGATTAATAAAGCCGAGTCTTGCAAAATCACAACCAATGCTAAATACGGAAGTGAGATATGTAGTTGATTTAGAGTCAGTAATTCAATTTAATTCGCCGGAATAGAAGCAAAATAATATTTTTGGAGGGATAAACCTTCGCACACATATGAAAAACAACAATATACGAATTGGAATTGAACGTTTATGTGCTAGGCTAAAAAAATTTTAAAATCCGTTTAGTCTTAAAAGTTGATCGAAATTGGATTATATTTATTTTGCTTTTTTAATATAAACGGAACAAAATCTGATATATAAAGCAGAGACCGAAAAGTAATAAAATTTCGCACACATATGTACGAAGATTCGCGATATAAAAATTTGGGGAAAATTGAATAGATACATGATCAAGGAAAAAAGTAAAAAATATTTAAAAAAATTTACTGTTTTTTGTTTTTATAAGAATTGTTTTCTGAGAGCGTTGCTATAAACTTTTAATCTTTATTAAGATGCAACTAACAGATTAAAAGTTTTTTTCTTTATATTCAATATTAATAAATTGACAGTTAGAGACTGCCGCTTTTTACTATTATGTATATGTTTCTAGTTTTAGGATTCGAATACGAAATGCGTACCTTTTAATATAATATTACGCAAGAGTAAATTGTGTTTTAAGGCATCGTTGATTTTTTCCAGGTATACAATCAAAATCAAAATGGTAGAATCCTCAAGTCTTGGTAGGTCGTCAACAAACCAACAATACACAAGCTCTCACCACTCACCATCAGGCTTGCGGTGTGGAGTTCTTGAAACCCGTGTTCGAGGACTGTGGTATCGTGTTTTGGTAACGCTTCAAACTGATTTCCTGTCCATAAGTTTAGATGAATCGTATGAGTCATCTATGGGGGATCAGTCTACAACATTAAACGGCACTTTGGGGTAAGTAGAATGCAAGAATTATGCTTTCAAATTTGTAAACTTCTATTAATAAATAAATAGAAGCAATCATAGCAGTCAGAATGGTACATTTCCAAAGTCAACAATCACAGGCTGCTCTTCTGAAGAAAATAATATTGATAATGGAGATCATCTTTTCAATAATAATACTGTAGACAATGGAATTAATGAAGTTTGCGATGTACCGGATCATGTGGCCAACCAAAAGAGGCATGTATGTATACATATTTTCAGTCTTTTTCAACTTTATAACAAATAATGCTTTTAAAGTTCAATTTTGTTTATGTTTGAGTTTATTTCGAGATTCAGAGCTGCAAGTTTATATGACAAAGAGATTTGTTCCGGTTTCTATGAGAGTATTTGAAAATATAAAAGGGAGAATGAATGTTCCCAGGGAAGAGCTTTGAGAGCAAAACGTTTGAATCTGTGTTGTATTGCCTTGATTCGATAATTATGAACTTCATTTAGTGGTGATTTAACCTGAGATGCATACCTACTCCAGATGGGGACGAAGATAACAGTTGCAAAAAGAAAGTGTAACATTAGGGTCAACAAAATGCTTAACGATCTTGAAGACACAAATTTCGCTGCAGGTCCCATTCGACTTCGACGATAACCAAGAATGACGTCCTTCCAAGATTTGGGTTGGGTTGCGTTTCAGGATTTCCATTTCAACTCTCTTTAGTTTACATAGGTAGTTTGATTCTAAGCACTTATGTCTTTGATGTAAGAGAGCTTCGCAGTCTCTGAGAATATAGTTCGAAGATTCTTCCTGATCGTTTTAGTATGTCCATTGCTCGTTGGTGTATCTTTATCCTGCAATGTCCAGCTAGAAAACTAGGTAGTATTCTGTCATTGTTGGTTTATTATACATATGTCTTTATATATGGCAAACATCCACAGTGAAATCCAAAAACGGGCCCTGACATGCATTCAAAACGAAGGAACACTTGTTATAATTGTATTTGTATAAAATTCATAAAAAAACTACTAAAAGTGCCCATATTATTGTTTTATCCAAACAAACATCAAAGCTAAAATTTTTAAAATTTTTTTTTAAATTTTACCCGTTTGGTATTTTTTTAAGTATCATAAAATGTATGGGTTTTTGAGTTTATGTAAAACGAATTACGGAACACCCTGTATATCGCCTATGCATTCGCTTACAAGTTCTGAGGTAATTGTATACGAATTTATGTTTTAATTGCAGTCTTATGTCGTTTTCCAAAAACCAAATCCGGAGTGAATTGGAGAGTTTTTATGTCAGATCTGACATATAAAGTCTCCAAAACACTCCTAAACGTTTTCCAAAATGCGGTTTGGAGACAACTTTTGGAGTGATTTTTTTCACTCCCCTTTCTGTTTAGGTGCAAGGGAGTGAACACCAATACAAGAACAAACTGTCATCTGACTGCTTGTCAAAGCAAGCCACAGTTTCTATTTAATTTTTGTCGGCTCCAAAAGCCCGCGATAGTTATTAAATTTTCTTTAGGAAACCATTAAATAATTTTTAAAATTCAAGTGAACGATTTTTAGTCTTGTTTTCTGCTTTAAAATAAAAGTAAAAATCTAGCAAGTTTACCACTACCAATGCAAACGAATTCCAAAATAAACGAAAAAGGAGTGAAAAGAGTGAATTTGTTTTTGGAAAACGACATTATTGTCCGTTATTATTGCTATGTGTTTGTTTTTTTTTTATTTTGTAATCTGTGTCAATAAAATATAAGAGTTGTTCGTTGAAGCCCTGGGGTAGCCACAAAGGGTTTTTTGAAAAATGTTAACTCGCCCTGAAAATCCAACTGAGTGTTTTTTAAGTCCTGAGTTTGCCCTCAACTCGCCCTGAATTAGCACTAGGGGCGAGTTCAGTTAATGAACGGGACAGTCATAGCATGTATTTTATTCAAATATGGTCTGCGATGTATGGTAACTTTGTGGTTCAGGAGGTTTTTCTGAGAAATGAAAACGCAGGTTTTTTTGACAACTCAAAGGGTTGTTAAGAAAACCTGGGTCAATCCTGGGTGAAATTCAATGAACGGACCTATAATAAGAAGTAGCTTCTTCCATAATGATCGATAATGAATTCATTTAAATAAATGTAATATGTATACATATAAAGTTATAAAAATTGCACGCAAAGTTGGTACCATTGAGGAATTTGCTGATCGAATTAAAATATTGTAATGTACATTGTACATCCAATGGAAGGCGTTGCGCACAAACATATAATTGAAATGTAATACCCGAAGGAGACAGTGTGTAGACAAATAGGTTCACATACATATGATAATTGGAAGGAGCTTTTCTATAAACTTTTCGAAACTGATGGATTGCTTCGAAGCTGCTGGCGCAAGTAGAGTCAGTTTTTACTGTAAAGTGATATTCTAAGGATTGAATTAGTGTGATTATTAAATTGATTATTAATTGATAACGAATTGAATTGGATACCTTGGTTTTAAAGTAAACCGTTCTCTTTCTGCTAACGATCATGTCAATTCTTGTGTAGGTCGTATCTACGGCGGTCTCCGAAAACTATACCTATTTGCTAACTTGACCCCTGTAAACACCAAGTTGAGGTTAATAAAATTTTTGTTACTGCCCATTATTGAATATGCTGCAGTAGTTTACTGTTGGCCTGATACTCATTGTCGGTACAAGCTGACTGTTGCTTTTAATGATATGGTTAGGTACGTTTTTGGTCTTCGAAGGTTTGACCATGTTTCACAATATCATCATACCGTTCTTGGTTGTTCATTTGACCAGTTTCTAAACTCCCGTTGCTGCATGTTTTTGCATAAGATAATTAATGAAAAGACACCAATATATCTGTTCGATAAGTTGCGCTTCGTGCAGTCTTCACGCACCTTCAATCTCATTACGTACTCTTTTCGTTATTTAAATCATTGTATATGGAATTTATAGTACTATCGAAAACAAAAACGATCGCTCAAAGCCATCTATTGATCCGCCGGCGCTCTAGAAATTACATGGGAATGTTAGTACGCCGGCGGATCAATAGATGGCTTTGAGCGACCGATTTTGTTTTCGATGGTACTATAGATTCCATATACAATGTTTAAATTCATCAAGACTTTTTTTTGTCTACGCCATTAGACTCTGGAACTCTCTACCTGTGACAGTAAAGCGGATAATAGGAAAACAAAAATTTAAAAAGGCTTTATTCTTAAGCTTTCGCTAAATCGTTATTACAGCAATTTGAAAAATTTTGGTTGTTTCTTGCTTAGAACTTTTTCTTTTTTATTTGTTGTAAATAAAGTAACTTATTAATTTAAAAAAAAAAAAAAAAAAATGTATTTCTCCTTCTATTTACTTCCATTCTATATAATAGTTATCAAACTAACGTCGATTTGTTCTTTTGAATATGCCTAAATTGATTCAAACTAGTTGCTGTTATTTTTAAGATATTACTATTATTGTTATTTTTAACTTCCTTCTATATCATCATCATATATATAAAATTCTCGTGTCACGGTGTTCGAACTTGAACTCCTCCGAAACGGCTTTACCGATTTTTACCAAATTTTATATGCGTATTCAGTAAGTCTGAGAATCGGCTACTATCTATTTTTCATACCCGTAAGTGATAAGGGCCATCTACCCTTAACATTGTTTTTTTAATTTACACTGTGACACGAGAATTTTTTTTTTTTTTCTAGCTTTCTGTGGGAACAACGCTTTGAATAAGTTTGACCCGAGCAACGCCGGGCGGGTCAGCTAGTATAAATATAAAATTCTCGTGTCACGGTGTTCGAACTTGAACTCCTCCGAAACGGCTTGACCGATTTTTACCAAATTTTATACGCATATTCAGTAGGTCTGAGAATAGGCTACTATCTATTTTTCAAACCCCTTAGTGATAAGGGCCATCTACCATTAACATTTATATATTATATAGAAACTTTCCGGCTATTTTCAGCTTAGTCCAGCGGGTGTTCCTGACAATTTTTTTAAATAACTTAGATCCGAGCAACGCCGGGCGGGTCAGCTAGTTGTACTATAAAAGACTCATGTATGTCTTACTTGTACACCGCTATTTAATAAAAATTGAATTGAATTGAATTGAATTGAATTGAATTGAATCGAATAAAAGTGGTGTGATTATAGGTCGATAATAAGTGAAAGCAAAGTTTTGTTCTCGAACTCAGCGAACGTTACAATATGTTCTATCATATTGATATTTTTCATTATCATGACAAATTGTAGGGGTAAAATACGTATAAAATTCTAAATGAATATTAAAAGCAACATGATAAATTGTGTTTGAAAATAGCAAGACCATAGAGTTGTCGCTTCGAGAAAATTTTGTTTTCTATTTTTTTTTTATTGATTAAAGTGGTACTTTTATGTTTTTTTTTTAGGTTCGAATTATTAAATCTGATAACAACGGACTAGGAATCTCCATTAAAGGGGGTCGGGAAAACCGAATGCCAATCTTAATTTCCAAAATATTTCGTGGTATGGCTGCTGATCAGGCAAAAGGGCTTTATGTTGGTGACGCAATTCTGACAGTTAACGGAGAAGAGCTGAGGGATGCAACACACGACGAAGCTGTGCGTGCGCTTAAGCGGGCAGGACGCATTGTTGATTTGGAAGGTATGTGAAAAATAGTAACTTATAGTTACATAACAAGTTGTATGTTTGTACAAGCATAGTGCATGTAATCGAATAAATAGCATTATAACATTTTTAATTTCTTCCTCCTATTATGTTTACGCTTTGAGTTTCTAAAAAGCAAACTTATTCCATAATTTAACATTTTCTCATCATAAATTGAACGGATTTTGATTCGGAAAGATAGGCAGCAGACCGATATAATGTGATAGTCTGACTCCGTTTTTCCCTTACATTACGATTCCCAAAAGTTCAAAAACAACGTGCATCGGTGTGTCATTTTATGTCCTCTCCTATTTTCTAAACCCTCGCACTGTGTTCTAAACATTAAAGGTACCCCTTGATTATTTAAAAAAATTGTTTGTGTCATTCAGCTAAAATATTTCAGAAGTTTTGAAATATTGGAAGTTGATGAAAATAGGTATGTGGAATAATAGCTTATGACTTCTGATTTACAGGCAATAAAAATAAGATATTGGTACCAAATGAAAGATCGCAAAAATATGTTTTTAAACTTATGTAATATGTAATATGTGGATATACATTATGCATTGAGCGCATAGTCATATACAGTAAGACCCGCTTAAGAGAAACCCCTTTTAGAGAAAAACCCTCTTATCTGAAAGAATTTTTTAATTCCCTAGTATTTGTATACCAATCACCTTTTAAACACTCTGCTTAAGTGAAACTCGCTTAAGTGAAAAACCCGGATACCTAAAACATATTTTCAGTTAAATTTCATATTTTTCATTGAAAAAAAAACTATCTTAAGTGAAAAAAAAGTTTTATCGAACAGAACAATTTGAGCCAGCTTATGGATGGAGATCGGTGGAAAAAACTTGAAAATATTCATTTTAAAAAGCTTTTTGGTGAAAAGAATTCTGCTGACACTGTTGCTGCTAACCATTGGCTGGAAAATGTTTGGCCAAACATTCATCAAAGCTACAACCCAGATAACGTGCATAATGCTGATGAATCCGTGTTAATGTTTAAGGCTCTACCGAGGGGTTCATTGGTAAATAGATGTGAAAACCCTTCAGGAATGAAGCTACCAAAGAACCATATTAGTATCACTGTCCTTTTCATTTCCAATTCGGCTGGAACAGACAAAATGATTTTCTAATAATTTTTCTTCTAAATATGTGAATAGGTAGATCTCATAATCCGAGATACAGCACAATTCCTGTTAAATATTATGTCAACACCAAAGCTTGGATGACAAGTAAAATTTGGACGATGATCATGCATTAACAACATTTAAAGCAAATAAAAAAAGGTTTTTCTAATTGTGGCACATACTTGATTGTGATGCAATTTATTAGGGAAATATTGAAATTGATTTTTTACCCCCGAATGCCACTGAATGCGTCATGCAAGATGCAACCTATGGATCAGGGAATTTTACGCTGCTTTAAGGTCCAGAAGAAGATGTATGTATAACAAAGAAGCAACTTCTTCATTTGGATAGTGGAGAATCCTTATCGGATTAAAAAAAAAAATAATTTACTGATTGCGTTAAAAGTGATAAAAAGGGCCTGGTGGATGGTTAGCCCATTGACCATAAGGAACTGTTTCCGGAAAGCTGGTTTTTCATTTAATACTGATAAAGACTAAGAAGAAGTTGAACCTGACGACGAAGAAGAAAAAACTGATTTTACGACAGCAATAAGAGAAGAAATCGATTACCTTGCAAATATAGATCAAGAACTTCCTTGTTTTTGTGATATGACGGATGAAGACATTATCAATGAAGCAGCACTACAATTCGAAGAGTTTGATGCTTATCTGTATCTGACAATAATTCAGATGGAAATTTTGGGAACTCAGAAACCAAGAATCAAAGAAGCTTTTAAATCTCTCAATGTTCTTAAGCAGTTTTCTGATGGGGATAATAGACTAGATTTAATCTTAGATGAAATTGAGTATAAAATGATGAATTGCCATTTTTAGACTTTGTCATAAACGAAGATTGATGACTTTTTTTATTATTATATTTTTTAAAATAGGTCTTTTTCTTTACTGAAAATTGTGACGAAGTGCACCGAAATTCACCTAAAATCAGTCTAATCCTATTCCACCACAGCAATTTTTTAAAGTTGTGCACAGAAGTTTTGTTCACGAGAGGGTAAGCAATTTCCCCACCCTTCGAATCTTTGCCACAAAAATATCTGTGGAGAGCCAAAACTAATAAAACAAACAGACGTTTTTTCAAGCCGTTTTTGGAGACGTTTCTTTACTTTTCAGACAATTACGATCTTTCAGAGAGAATTCTACCCCCACTCCTTAAAATATGACAGATTGTGAATTTCTGTGCACAAAGAAAAGAAACAGATCTAATATGTCAAGTATTATTTTGAAATGTACTGCCAATGAAAATTTCACAAAAAGGGGTGTTTGAGGAATTGACCAGACGTAGACGGTATATTGTACTGCAGTAATTTTATATAGGTAGACACACACAATAATAACCTAAAGAACGTTGTTGATTGTTCTGCCCGTGGCTTGATGGTTAGCATAGCATACATGCCTGTACCGCGGGAGGTTCGTGGTTCAGGTCCCAATAGAAGCCAAAAATATTTGTCCACGGGTATCACCTTTCACGAGGAATTGGGAAGTCTTTCGATGGTATATTCATAGCCATGGAAAATCCTTTTTCTATAAGCTGTTCGGAATCGGCAGAAAACTGTAGGGCCCCTCCAGTCCCTCACAAATCACAAAGGCATTGTTGTGAGAAATGCTCTGTTGCGTCACCCTATTTATTATTTTTTAGTGAACGTTATAATATTCATCTTCGAATGCTATTCCTTGTTACAAAAAAAACTTACATATGCTTTTATTTCTTCTTTTTCTTTATATTTAAAAAAGTCAAATTTCTTCGTGAAGTAACGCCGTATTTTAGAAAAGCTAGTATTATATCAGAAGTTGGTTGGGAATTGCAGCGAGCCTTTCTATGTCCGTTGGGTTCTGGCATGCCCACATCGCCACCAGCCCCTAAAAGCCCACCTAGAGCAGATACTCGGTATATTCCCTTGCAGTTGACACACTTAGCAAGAAACTTAAAATATGTGGACCCAGGTAAGAAATAGATAGTAAAGAACCTATCTTTGAAACAATAGATTATTAAAATTTTGGAGTGGAAATTTGTAATAAGCCATTATAATTATGTTTTTCACTTTTTTTCTATTTATTCCTTTCAATATTGTGTTCTCCAATATTTAAGATATACCTAATCTCTTAGCAAAATACATGAAAATGTATTAAAACCGAAGCCAAACACGAACTTTTAATATCTTTTGATTCACTTAATCCAAATCTTGGCTCATGATAACTGTTAAGTTAACTTTTAAAACGGATTTTTTTACAATTTTCTGGTCACTTCCGTGTTTTACAACGTAAACAATTTTAATGCATAGCACTAAAATAAAATCCATAGTTGTGTCTGGTTTTTCGAAGTCAGGCTTTGTATTTTAATAAATATAGCTTTATTTAATGGTTTTGGAAAAGACCCTTGGTGAAAAGCAACTTCTTAGCTGAGATTTGAATGGCAAACCATTGCCATTTATTTTTCCATTTGTGTGAAAGCCCTGTTCGCGAAATTTATAGATAACTTCATTAAATGCAGGAAATATGTCACACATTATCTTTCTTACCGTATTTGGGTGCGAGAACGATCCTGAAAGTAAACTAAAGGCCATTGCAGATTAAAATCTGCGGCTGCGTTTGTTTCATTTCTTTGTTTTGGAATAATTACGGTTGAAACTAAAAAAAAAAAAAAGGAAATTCAGTAGGTCTCTTCAATATGCAATTTTAACGTTTTTATTTTTTCTCTATTGCGTTACTAAAGGGCTAAGCCCGGTGCCTAAAAACATTTAATTCAAATTTGAGGGCAAATACAGGCTCTGACAAAACGATTTGTACCCACCCACCTTAGGATGTTTTAATGCCTCTACAACACACCTTACATTCTTTGTCCTCGTAGCTACTTATTTGGAACAACTTTTTTTTGTAGAAAACCGCTGCATTGAATTACATTCTCCTGACAGTATCCATTCGTGTATTCTCCGGGCTACTGATTCACAGGAAGCACTCATGTGGTTTAATGCATTACATTCAGCAATGGCGTGTGGAACACAAAGAGCATTAAGCGATGCAAACAGGGCTTTGATAAACGTAATCGGCGAGCTCAAGCACATTGGCTGGCTAAGTCGAAGAATAAGCAACAATAGTGATCAGGTAAAATAGCAACATTTCTTTGTTATTAAACTAATGATTCTATTTAGAGTGGCAGATCTAGCTCTGAAAGTTCTGATGAAAATGATAAATGGCAACCAGTATTTGTAGCAGTTACAGAGAGAGAATTCAGGTAAACGATATTGTATGACTTAAAATATTTAAAAGTATTTCTAAAACTTCAACTGCATATTTATTTTAATAACTTATTACATATAATAAAGGGTATACGAGGGAGCACCATGGTCAATAGAGGCATGGAGCCGGCCCCTTGAGTGTTGTCCACTGGCTTCTACTCGCTTAGCAGGAGCTGGAAATAATTCTTCACTTAATGTAAATGAATTTGATATTTTGAAGCTTTGTGTTTCGTATTTATCTTAAGCTTTATATATAAAAAGGGTCAACAAACCACTGTTTTTTGTGTGCGTTGTGGCACTACTCGTGGCGTTCTTGTGTATTGGTTAAGATCGGAGACACATCGGGATATGGCGGCTTGGGCTCGTTTTTTAGTTCAGGGTAGTCACAACGCAGTTAGTTATCAGCGGGAGTTCTCTTTTCGCTGTTTATACCAAGGGAGGCAGAGTCAATTGATAGTACACTTAAACAGAGGATTTTCACTTCATGAGTGTGGTTTAAATTCGCCAGCTACAACAAAATCCCAAATGTGGCAATTTCCGTTCGATAAATTAAAGGGATCAGCAGACGATGGAAATCGACTACTATTTTTAGACTTTGGGGAGGATGGAGAAATTGTAAGCTCATATTTATTATTTTTAAGTTATATTTAGTTATTTATTCCAAAAAAATTGTGTCCGTATCCCAGAAACCCATTTACGTAATTTTAAAGAGGGATACCTTGAGCAATGACTTTATAGTGATTTCCTTATCTTTTTTATTATTTGCTTAAATTTTAGTTTTATAATCAAATACACTTATTGTTCTCTAGTTATTTATGATTCACGCAAGAAATTATAGTGGAGAGCTCATGTTAACGTGTGGCAGAAAGAATAAATTGTCTGCAGTGGCACTCTGTACATGTGCCAAAAAAAATTTTTCTGTCTCAAAAACCATATTGAAAATATTGTTTGGGATAACTAAAAAAAAATTCCAAAAAAGTTTGGGCTCAAAAAAAATTATTTACAGGTCTATTAATCTTGTTTTATATTTCTTAGACCTAACCTTACTTGAGCGTTAAAACTGTTTAATTATTTTGAGCCCAACAAATTTAACGACAAATATTTTTGTAGAAAATTAAATTTCCTTTAAAAATGGTCTTATTAAAAATTTTTGTCAGACAAACCGTTTCCGAGTAAGGGGCCAGTTATAGCGATAAGTAAAACGAATCAGGAAACATTTTCAAATGGAATAAAATCTAGTTTTTCTTTCGATTTGAAAGACAATAATTGTTAGATCAATCGATTGCAAATCACTCAAAGAATTTTTTACGACCAGAAAATGCATAATTGAACAAATATTTTCTGTTGAAATTGCATTTTTTCTATTTTCCTGATGCAATTTAATTTTTCGTGTCAGCTGATTGAAATTTCAGCCAATTTTCTATGATCTTGTATATCAGTTTGCTACATTTGTGTAAAAAAAAAGAATCAACAACGAAAAAAACGAAAACGTTCTATTATTTTTCAACTTTAATCGGGAATATTTTCTGAAGAAAGCACTTTCTGAAAAAATGTGAAAAGACCTTTTTTAACAAAATTTTATTTTCTTTAAAAAACATGTTTGTAATTTTTCACATATCGACTTGTACGTGAGTTGAGAAGCTTCAAAATAAAAGAGCAAAATCAAAAAAACATACCTTTTTCAAAGCTTGATTACTCGGAAACGGTTTGTCTGACAAAAATTTTTACAGACCATTTTTAAAGGAAATTTAATTTTCTACAAAAATATTTGTCGTTAAATTTGTTGGGCTCAAAAAAATTTAACAGTTTTAACGCTCAAGTAAGGTTAGGTCTAAGAAATATAAAACAAGATTGATAGACCTAATTTTTTTTTGAGCTCAAACTTTTTTAGAATTTTTTTTAGCTAAACAATATTTTCAATATGGTTTTTGAGACAAAAAAATTTTTTTTTGCCCAGTCTAATGTGCATAAGCATTTGTCGTTTGCATGAATACTCTTTTCGTGTTTTCGACTATTTTAAAAATTGCTTTTTACTTTTTCTTTTGATGGACACCTTAAAAAGCAGTGTGCGTTTCGGACAAAATTGGTAAGCCAGCCAGCTACAAGCCTTCACATAAAAAACATTTTGAAAAATATTACAAGACTTTCTACAGGTAATGGCTTAGGTTTGGGGTTTGTACTGATGTTCGAAAAGGGGTATGTGTTGAGAAACCTAATACCAGCATATCATATATTCAACCATTCGCGGTTTAAATGCTTAAGTTGCATAGAGTAGGTACTGGTCGCATAACCGGACTTTTTTTGCTCATATTTTTTCTCTCGGCACTCGTCATACGTGCATTTTTTTTCTTACTCGCACTTTTATACAAATTTTTGCTTTTTTCAATTGAATGCTTTGTCTTTTTGAATTTTAGTTAGTAAAGGGTTGGAAGGCTTTTATAGGGGGTCAACCAGCACTTTAATTAGAAAGGACGTACCTACGTTTGACAAGTCCTGGTTCTCCGGATTTATATTTTAAACATAACAATACCAACTTTTTTTATTTTAGTAATTTTTATTTTATTTTAATACCAACTGAGCCGGTCGTGATCTATTTTCTGCTAGATGGTACTTTTGACGTGAGAGTTTTTATGGATCGTCGTCGTTCTAATACGATAAAGATTTGTTACTCCTGCTGTCATACTAAGCACCTTCATCTCAGCTGCATTCAACGTACTCTCATATCTTGTATCTTGTTCAACATTGTGAACCGTATGTGATTGCTGGACGCACGCACGAAAGCGCTTCCCTGCTTGTCCTACGAGATCACTATAGGAGACATCATAACTAAACAATAAACAAGAAATGAGTCTAGCGACACCCGTAACACCTTAAAACAAGAAGTGTACGGTGCAACTGGAGATTAAACTTTAAAAAAAAAGTAGAACATGTACGGGTCACACACGTCTCTTTGCCAATGGCCAGTTGATAAGCTGCTACTGACAAGTGCGAAAATGAAACCATATTGGTCTTTAAAGACAGACAACATGCGTTGTCCCTTTTCTGATCCAGATATGCCTATTCCAGACACATTTTTGAACTCCAATGTGCTTCCCAAGTATGAAAAACTTGAATATTTGGAATATATGATGAATAGTAAAGCAACTCATTAACCGGAAAAGGACAGGGTGGATGAAGTTGCGGGAAATCTCCGAAAAAACTCTCACTTCACAAACTTCACAATGTTTGACAATGTACAATGTTTGGCCCAAGACATAGAACAATTCAAAACTGGGAGGTTTGCCGACGCATTCTGAGGTCGACGCGACGTACTCACGTGCGGATCACTAGTGTGAAGCAGATAAGTGGGAGAGCTGTGGATCGAGATCGCGATGCTCGTAACACCGAAAAAAGACAGAAGATTCAGATTCGTTGGCCTTAGACACGAAATAGTCAGAAACCGGTGGGTCTGCCGACGCTTCCTGAAGTCAACCCCATATGTGGATCAGTAATGTGAGGCAGATAAGAGGGAGACAAGTTGTAGAAAGTCTACATAACTGTTTTTTAATGTCTTATATTTTATTGTAACCGTGGCGTGGTACCCGTGGCGTGATGGTTAGCATTTCCTCCTGTTGACCCAGAGGTTCGTGGTTCGAATCTCAGCAAAGGCAAAAATGTACAATTGTACGTCCCCTCCATTCCCTCATAAGGCATGGTTGCCAGAAATACGCTAGGCCCTGGCGGTCCTCGCTCTGTTGTACCACCCTATTTATTTTATTTTAATTTATATTTTATTGTTGAGGTAGGTAGCGAATTTGACTGTGTGTCAATTATTGTTTAGTTTATTTTTGTCAGCATTTAACCGCGAAAGAGTCACTCAAGCCTTTTATGGCCAAATTGTATGCGACACTGAAATATTTTTGCACTCGTCGGTCGTCGCAATAAAATATTTAGTAGCGCGAGGATTCAGATACAGAATTGATTTTTCATGTGGTATGGAAATGATTTACACAATATATTTTCTGTAAAAGTGTATGTATCTAACAATATGTAGATTATACAAATATAAGATAGGAACGATACGTTTTGAAACGCATTTTAGTGTCCATCAATATTTTTAAATTCTTTCAAACCAAAAGAGTTAAAGCTTTAGTTTGATTTTTATTTGATTATTTTTTTAAATAAGTAAATTTTATTTATGCTTTGTGGTGAAAAATAAATGTCTATTTTCAGGAACTAGATATGGAATGCTGTCCCAAACCAGTCGTATTTGTTTTGCACAATTGTCTCTCTGCCAAAGTTCACTCTATAGCTTAATCCTAATTTTCAATGCTGTATTGGTTTGTATTAACATCGATTATTATTATCAGATCAGTTTAAAAATACATCTTTTTTTGTACAAAATATGAACAGAATTAAGAAAATGTATAAGAGACTTGTTCAATTCCAGTGAAAATGTGTTTGAACAGGCTCAAGATCAAACATAAATTTTATCAAATATGAACATATCGTAACCTGTAACAGGTGGACTTACAATCAATATTTGTCACTTTATAATTACCAGCATTTGTGTTTGTATATCTATATTGAGAACAACTGAGAAACAAAAACATACATTCAGAAAGAGTCTAGTGCATTATTATCAGATGTATTTGTATGAAATAAACATTGGAAATTATGATAAAAATATGTATGTACGTATGTAGTTCATTTAGTCTTTTTATTTTTAAAATTAAACTTTAAACTATATCGCAACGAAATATATTGTTTCTCTGAACTACGCATCATGACCTGTTCCACTTTGCTCAACTCAATGTTGCATTGTGATATAGTATAGTAGGAGGAACTTTAACTTTTTGTGATATATTTTAATGGTTAAAACAAAAGACCTAATATCTATGTACATATATATTGATGTAATAATTATAATTTACAAACCTTTACTTAGGGTGACCAGACGTCCTCTTTATAGAGGACAAAGCCTTTAATTTTGTGTCCGGTTTTTTAATTAGGCAAATACAAAAAAAAAAAAATTATGCGAGCATAGCTTTTAAATAGTTATGTATGAATTGAACTTACTATTTTTGAATCAACAACGCACACGTTAGGTTTTTTCTTTTTCATTTCAATGATTTTCAGAACTACGTTTTTCGTTCTTCCAAAAGCAAACAACCTAGGAAATGGCTTATTGTTTCTCTGCTTATGTTGTCCTCTTTTCTTTGAGAAATGATCTGGTCACCCTAATATTACTTCACTATAAAGAGACCGAAAACCCAAAACGATTATTCATAAGGATCCACAATATTTTTGTCTTTTAAGAGCTCAAATTAGAATACCGAATGTAATAGAAAGAAGTTTTTTAACTAAACAATTTTTGAGACGATAACAAACGAAGCTATAGCAGAATTATTATTTTCATTTTCTTTCAAATTGGAAAATAATTTTTCAAATGTCTTTTCTTATGATGAGCAGGAATTTCGTAAAAGAATGTTTTCGGATAACCACCTTACCTTCTATTTCAATGTTGGTGTGTTAAAATTTATAATTGCGGTTTTACACTTTAATCAATATTTTATAAATATGTAAAAGAAAAAACCATATCAATGATAAATAATAAGTTTCAAGAGGAAAACCCAGAGTGGCTATAAGGTGCATATTTTTTTAACATACTTTTCATTTTTTGAATTATATGTATATAAGCAGGTACACACCTATATACAGCACTTCAGAATAAGAATTTTTAAGTTATTTCAGTTAACATACATATTTACAAATTGCCATACACTGGATGATGTTGATTTGTTAGGTTATTTTTTAAATGAATTTCATAAAAAATGTATTTAAAACGTTAATTATCCCAGTATGAAAATCATGAATTTTATAAACTCAATTGTGTTTCCATAAATAATAGAAAATATTTTTACTTGTCGATACTTGATTAATTTATGAAAAATCACTCTAGTCTGATAAATAATGAAATCCCTTTAATGAGAGTTTGTGTTTTATCTTTTTGAATTTAATTGAACATGTGAGAAGGAATTTGCTATTCAAACACATTATGTACATTATATTTAAAAACCGTTTAAAATAAAAAAAAAGTTTACTATGCTACTAAAATAAATAAAAAAATAAGTCAACTCTTAGTTTGATTTAAGTTTGTCATATTTGGAAAAAGGAAAGTTCGTTATGAAACCCTTTGGGTTGGAATAAGAAACAAAAAAAATTATAACAGTGACGCGGTTAAATTTAATATTGCAAAATTCTTCTATTGGGTTGTATGGTATGACACCATAATTCCGAAGCGTTAAGGGCTCTTGAACATATCGAAATATGATTAGCCTGTCGTTTACTCACCCAACATTTTCTAAGAATGTTC
The DNA here is from genome assembly GCA_949752695.1 of Melanostoma scalare. Lineage (NCBI taxonomy): Eukaryota > Metazoa > Arthropoda > Insecta > Diptera > Syrphidae > Melanostoma > Melanostoma scalare. Next base: position 281,505,874 of record OX456984.1, read on the forward strand.
TTAGTACGTTACTGATGCAATTGCAAATGCTTTTCAATCTGGACCAAAAGTGACTGGTGATTTCATACAACAACTAGCAAAAGAAGTTTACAAGATTTTTATAATACAATATTTTTTGGCAACACTCTAATTATCCCGAAAGGTTAGACCTGTTTAATATGATATCTTTGTTTCAGCTATGCTAAAATCTTTAGAAAAATATGGATGCAGAAACACCAATCGTGAGGATTCAAAAATTTCATAATAATCCATTGATTGTAATATCTTATGTTCAGAATACTCTTATTCCAGAAAGGTAATATTGAGAATTGTGACTGAAAGTGCTTCAAAATTTATCTTTATACTCAAATAAACTTTATTTAAATTGATTGTTCAATAATGTGCCTAATTTCTGTGTTTGGTTTTTGGCTCTTTCTTGACTGTTATTTTGGCTTATATACTTTTTCTTTTGCGATAAATAATTGTTAATTGTTGAATGTTACACCGGCGAAATAGAATATGAAGATAAAAAAAAAATAATAGCACAACGCTTTATTTAATTATATGTCCTAATTAGACAGCGATTTATTAGAAAGTAACTACTCATTTTGATGATATAGTGTTGCATATTTAAACTGACATTCTTCCTCTTACTCATACAAATGTTATTGATATACAGGGAGCCCCGTAGTTCGTGTGCCACACTTTGGGATATGATTCTTGGTCATATTGGAAGAAATATATTTTTCTTGAGTCCGTTTTCCAACTTTGACATCACTTTTTCTTGATTTAAAAAAAGGCTAACTTTTATGTGCCCTGTCCCCCCTGAGCCCTGACCCATGTTACGTTCGATATCTCTGACAACACGGTTAGGATATTCGGATTTTCCATTTTAAATGGTGTTCAAATTTTCTTCCCCATGCAAAGTAAGAAACATAAAATCTTGTTGACTTTTTTCTCATGAGCAAGGTAATAATAAAAAAATCATAAGCAAATTAAATATTTACATGATTCATTTATTTATCATTTTCTTGTTTAACAATGACTTTAACACTGCTTATTATTATTGGTTTATTTTGTTTAATTTTTATTCGAGAAATTTTTATGCAAACTGGTCAAAGTGCTCTTTAAAAAAAACTCAAAAATAAGTGCACCCAAAAACCCTTTGGAAAAATTTAGAACAGGCATTGTATATCTAAACTAGAAACTAGAATTTATATACAATGGAACAGGTAAAAAAAATCCTAATTTTGGTTTTCTTCAGACTTTTATTGTAAGAGTTGGTAATTGGAGTAGTTTTCCAAGAAAAGAAAGCGTTGTATATAAACTATAGTATAATTGTGTACTCTTTAGACTGGTGGCATCAACGATGATGACATCATCTTCTACGCTGACCCAGGATCAGCACACCACCGTGGCTGAAACCAGCACAACCTTCCTCTCCCCCTACACCCAACCAAAAAAACATAATAGGTTTTTGTCGTTGAAGCCCTAGGGTCGCCATAAAACGTTTTTTGAGAAACCCAAAGTCGCCTGAATGCTTGACTGTCAAATTAAGTGTTTTTTGAGCCTTAGGGTTGACCTAGGTTTTCCACAAACTCGCCCTAGCCTTTTGATGTGGCGAGTTGAGAGCTGTCAAATGGCATGTTTTTTTTTTTAATGACAGGGATGTGTGGTGATTTGTGCTTTGGAGTTTTTTGAGGACTGGAAACCCCAGGATTTTTTGACAACACATAGGGTTGTCAAGAAAACCTGGGTCAACCCTGGGGAAAGTTCAACGAACAGACCTAATGTATACAAAAAATATATAACAATTAATGGCACTTTCCATTGGTTTCACTCGGGGAAGCACTCATTTTAAAAACCAATGGAACACCCAAAATAATTTCTGTTCAGTTTAACCACAGAGTATATAATATCAGCCGTATTTATTAGATTTCCCTAAATAGCTCTGAACGGATGAATAGTTATGTAGTGAATAGCACGTTGAAAAAATTCTTATTTATAAACCATTATAGTTAAGATGTGTATATCTTACCTATCCATAATCTATAATATAATTTATAGCATTGAGCGGTAATACACAGGTGTTCTTCACTATCGAAAACAAACCGGTCTCTGAAAGCCATCTATGTATCCGCCGGCGTACTAACAGTCCCCTGTCATTTCAAAATAGCGAAGACACAAATTTATTCAGTCACTATACTACCTAAATCGGCGTTCAGCCTATGTTACGTTCAAAAAGTTTTATAAATACGTTTTTCTGTTCAGAGATATTATAAGAGGAACATAGCGCTATTCACTCCCTATTATGGGTTTATAAATAAGGCTGTATATAAATAGTATATTATCTACTCTGTGAGTTTAACGTAATTACCTTTGTGTGAGTGAAACACCTATGGCTCTTAAAAAATATTCCTTGAAGAAAATTTTCTTTTTGACACTTGAGTAACATGTGTTAGTGCTTCTTGAGTCGATTCTCATTTCAAATCGGAAGCGGCTGTCACTCCTCAGAATCATGAGGAGCGATCTTTTTGCAACAATGGAACGGTTTGAGAATGCTTCTGGACGCTCCTGGACGGTTCTTTTCGTCCAATGGATAGTGCCATAAGACTTTGAATAACTAAGGCCCCTTATGTGCCAACTAAATATTGAGACAAAAGAAGTATATTCTTTTATTATAACTTAAGTTAAGAAAAATTGTAAATATTAATATTCAATAAAAATTAATTTTATTGAATAGAATTGGACTGGTTGCGAACTTGTTGTCCTAGCAGCATCGCAAGGAATTGACAAGTCCTCCGATAGTAGATTCATTGCCATGAAAAGCGCTTTCTCGTTTAGCCGTTTGGAACCGGCAAACAATTTTAGGTCCCCTCCATTCCCTCACAAGGCATGGTTGTGAGAAAAGCGCCAGGCCCAGGGGTTCCTGGCTCTGTTGCGCCACCATACCATTAGAAATATTAGCAACAAACTTTGAAACAAAAATTTACTAAATACTAAATGCTGCAGTATTTTTTGTTTTACCAGCCACTGGCTCACTGCTAGGAACTAAAAGTATTCAACTTTGCTATCCGTTGCTAAATACTCACCGGCTGGCAGTGAGTGCGGTAAATTTTGTGGTCACACAAAGCTGATCAACGGCTGACAGTAGTGACTTCTCGATTCGCTGTTATCAAGCAGCCGTGTGCGACCCGTGCTTTAACGAGATGAAAATTTCGCACGAAATGAAATAGGGAATGACCAGTGACATGAGTTTTTAAAAGCTATCAGGTGTGCACAGTATAATCCAAAAAACGCTCTTTATGTTTTCCGAAAACTAAGGTACACGAACCACGGCGGTCATAATCTTCGTCGCAATATATTCCGTCCAAACAGAAAGGTAAGATAGTCATAATCGAATGTTTATAAATCAGCAAACTTTTTTTAAATTTTATAATGTACTCTCACCTTCTCGTGGAAGGATTTTGAAAAACCTTTTGATCCATGTTAAGCTGCCAGTACCCCATTCTAGGAAGTGTATCATCTTGCTAATTTCTACTCAATTCTCAATAATGCCAAATAAAAGCAATAAATTGCACAATACAGTTCCATCCACGACGAAATGTGAGATGTAAGTAGGCAGTGGTACCGACTACCTCCTGCCTCATAAAAAATAATAATTAAAAAATATTAAAACCTAAAATTTAAAAGTCTTGCCTAGTTGAAAGGTGCAAAAAGAAAATGTAGGCTAGTGATCGAAGAAACATGTATCCATCCAAGAAAACAATTACTTCATTCCATAAAATATAAGTAAAACCATTGTATATCTAAAGTAGTAATTTTACTGGACACCCTTTTTCATCTCCTGTATTATGTATACGTGTGGGAAATCGAAAAAAATAAGTTATAATCGTCTAGCAATGATATTTTGAGGGTGGTATTCACCAAACAATCTTAAGAGCGCTCTTAAAGCTAAGAGGCTCTTAGTTTTAAATTTGGATGTGCTATTCACCAAGCAATAATAGGGTCTAGTCTAAGCTTATTCGAATATTCGAAAAATAAGGGTGTTGAGCCTGTGAACGCACACTTTTCGATCTACTTCGACAATTTCAGTGTCAATTGTCAAAATCAGCTGTTAAGCAAACCAAAAACAGAAAAAATTTTCGGAAATTTAAGAAAAGGTAGAACGTAAAATTAATTCATTCTCTGTATTGCAAACCATAATTCGAATTTCTTATTTTTTTCAACGCTCCTTCTCCTTCCATTTTGATTTTTGAATAACAACCACAAATGACGCTGTCAGTAAATTTCGAATTTTCGAAGTTATTTAAAACAACAACCGCTCATAACTTAAGGGTGGTATTCACCAAACAATCTTAAGAGCGCTCTTAAAGCTAAGAGGCTGTTAGTTTTAAATTTGGATGTGCTATTCACCAAGCAATAATAGGGTCTAGTCTAAGCTAATTCGAATATTCGAAAAATAAGGGTGTTGAGCCTGTGAACGCACACTTTTCGAACTACTTCGACAGTTTCAGTGTCAATTGTCAAATTCAGCTGTTAAGCAAACCAAAAACAGAAAAAATTTTCGGAAATTTAAGAAAAGGTAGAACGTAAAATTAATTCATTCTCTGTATTGCAAACCATAATTCGAATTTCTTATTTTTTTCAACGCTCCTTCTCCTTCCATTTTGATTTTTGAATAACAACCACAAATGACTCTGTCAGTAAATTTCGAATTTTCGAAGTTATTTAAAACAACAACCGCTCATAACTTAAGAGTGGTAGCGACCACTCTTAAGTGTTATGAGCGCTCATAAATCTGCACTAATAGTGGTCGGTGAATAGGTTTATGAGGCACTTAGTTTAAGATTTCTTGGTGAATACCACCCTAAGAGTGGTAGCGACCACTCTTAAGCGTTATGAGCGCTCATAAATCTGCACTAATAGTGGTCGGTGAATAGGTTTATGAAGCACTTAGCTTAAGATTTCTTGGTGAATACCACCCTGAATGTTTTTCTGTTTTCAAAAGTCGAATTTTAATGGCCGCGTTCCTGGGACCTATGTTCGAAAATCTTGACTTAAGATTCTGTCACTTTTCCCTTGTAAAAAGTTTCAGATTTTCAGATGACAATTCAGATGACATTTAGATCTTAAGATTTTCGAACATAGATTTTCAGATGGAAAATCTTGGCTGAAAATCTTAACTTAAGATCTTACTTGTCAAAACAAGGAAAACAACATACATGACAATCGAACTTTACTTGGTATTCTTGGGTTATTTTTTTGTTCTACAAGTTTTCGCTTATTTGTTGAATTAAAACTGATAATTATTGGTGTTTGGATATTCTGTTTTGTAAATTAATTTTAATAGTGAGTTTATCAACAAAGAAAATACATTTTTCAAGGCACACGATTTTCACTTTTTTATCAGAATTAAGTAAAATGAATGTAGTTTTAAAACTGCTCAACTTGGAAACAATTGGAAGTCAAAATGTTGAATTTCAAACTGAAGAAATCTGTGTTTTGCAATTAATTTTACTACTAACTATGTAGAATCGAGAGGTGAATCACCTCGGCCATTGGCCGGGTTCAAGACAAATTTCGAAAGTTCGAAGAGATCTGTCAGTCCATGAACGACTATCTTAACTTTTTTTTGTCGTAAAGTGGTAGTGTGATTCACCTCTCGATTCTACATAGTTAGTAGTAAAATTAATTGTAAAAACACAGATTTTTCAGTTTAAAGTTCAACAATTTGACTTCCAAGTATTTCCAAGTTGAGCAGTTCTAAAATTACATTCATTTTACTTAGTTTTGACAAAAAAAATGAAAATCGTGTGCCTTCAAAAATGTGTTTTCTTTGTTGATAAACTCACTATTGAAATTAATTTTCAAAACAGAATATTCAAACACCAATAATTATCAATTTCAATTCAACAAATAAGCGAAAACTTATAGAACAAAAAAAAATAACCCAAGAATACCGAGTAAAGTTCGATTGTCATATATGTTGTTTTCTTTGTTTTGACAAGTAAAATCTTAAGTTCAGATTTTCAGCCAAGATTTTCCATCTGAAAATCTATGTTCGAAAATCTGAAAATCTTAATGTCATCTGAATTGTCATCTGAAAATCTGAAACTTTTTATATGGGAAAAGTGACAGAATCTTAAGTTAAGATTTTCGAAGATAGGTACCAGGAACGCGGCCAATATTTCACAGCTGTTGTCTGTTGTCGATCGTTCAAAAAGGTATCTAAGATACGGCTATCCGAGATAGGCTATCCGATAGGTTCTTGAACGCGCCCATTGTCACTTTTTCCATATAAGAGAAAACTTCAAATTGGTTGTGACTGCGCATGTCTCTATTCTGTCACCGCGTGAGAGCAAAGTAGAAAGTTGGGCTACTCGGCGCGTTCGGCGCGTTACTCGCGGTGCTTATGGGTCACCTCTCATAAGAACGTGTGTATTTAATCGAGCTGTCAGTTGGAAGCGGAGCCGCACGCGTGCAACGCGTTCTATGGGCTGAGCCCTTTACCCCGGGGCTACACGATCAAGATATGGTAAGCCATTTACAATACATTCGAACTTTCTTACATACACAACCAAACTTTTCGAAATTGAAACCCAACTGGTATGGAATATTGAAAGCCACCTGAGAAGCAGTTTCAGTAGCCATGAAATTGACAGCTTCGTCAAATACCCTCAAAAAAAGAAAAGAGTGCCTGGAAAAAAACTTTGAATTTCAAATTTCTTGTGGGTGCCATTTTGAAAATATATAATGACTAGTCGATTGAAAGCCATTTGCCTGTAGGCCTGGGTAAATCGATCATTTTTGATGATCGATTCGATCAAGTATCGGTTTACTAAATGATTCGATCATTTGAATCGATCGATCATTCAATCATTTTTATTTTCTCGTTCTGTTTCGATTTCAATCATTTTAGTTTGTAGTTGTACGATTTGAATTGAACCAAATCAAATAGTATGTAGGTATATGCGTCAAACCAACTTAACCGTGGGCGTGGTTTGGTGCCGTGGAGGCATAGGCAACAATATATTTTTTGAAGCAACATTAACTCGGGAAGATTTCTCTTTCAAACTTGAAGAATTGCTCACACTGAAAATGTCAACAAACATACATGTGTGTAGTGTATGTATCCTACATCTACTCAACATTATTCCGATAAGCTATACCATTATGTCCCGAAGTCACCAAACACGGCTAGAAATGCTTGACGCATACATACAAACATCCTTTAAATCATTTCTCATCTACCCAACATCAACATCATTCCTACACTGCTTATGAGTTATGACTCCACCCTTTACTGCACCATGAAAGAGAGAGCAACGTAGAGTTTTCGTACTCATTCAAATGATTGAATAAGATGGAGTCAAAAAGATCGAAATCGAAACTAAATGGAAATGAAATATCGAATCAAAATGCATAGTAGGTATAATTTTGTAATTGAGATCGAATATCGAGATTGATTGAGATCGATTGATTCGGACTTGAATGATTTCGATCATCAATACTTTTGAATGATCGAATCAAAAAGATCGAATCGATCATAATTTACACAGGCCTATTTGCCTGGCAAGTTGTAAGTCGCCTACGTCACAGCCGAAACACGAACAGGAATTTGACATAGTGTATATGTAGGCTGATGGCTTACCATATCTTGATCGTGTAGTTGCAGGGTTAATCGTTAGGTGTCGCAACATCGCGTGGGGAAGCGCGAATCAGCTGATGTGGAATGCTTATTTTTAGCGTGCGTAAGAAAGAAAAAAAATATATATTTGTATATATTTGTTTCCTGCTCATACGCATATAATTTTCCTCCTCTTCAAATACAGTCTTGTGGAATACATTCCAACTTTTGTGGCGTACAATTCAATTCCCACTTTGTCACCGGAACGGGTCAAAGTAATAGTACTATAGAATTTATATACAATGGTAAAACTAAGCCACGAGAAAAGTCTGAATAGTGTTATTGAACTTTGGTTGTGGAAAGTTGAGAGTTTTCATTACCTTCCAATGCTTGTGGATGCTACACTTTCCACAAAGCTCGTTGTCCAATGCAGCGGAACGATGGTAAGGATCAGTCTGCAACTTCGAGGGGGGTGGAAACGCTGACTACAGTTGACCTTCGTGATAGCTTGCACCTTGCATATAAAAGATTTTCTGCTCTGCGTCTTATTTTTCAATTCTCTTTTGAATTTGCAGTTTTTTTGCAAGGGGAGCTTTGCTTCGTGCTAGCAAAAAAAAAGCGTAAGAGAGTGTGGGACAAAAATTTAGTTGATTTGCGTTTAGCGTTTCATAAAATTGTTTGAAAATCGTTTAAGCCCTTTCAAGTACCCATTACCCAAGAAAATACCATCCACAACCGTTAAAGCATCCACGAACATAACATCCACATACCTAAGTGAACAACCAGTTACATTTTTGGAACCGATAAATCCTTTAATGGAGAATGCAGATGGCGACACCAGGGATTTCCCCTCCGTGATGTTACTATAGGGGTTTTTTCCTTTTTAGTTCGGAACAGAAAAGTGAAACGTCGAAAACGTAAGAGTATTTCCTTTTCAATTGAGCAGAACCTGTGCCCCTGTTCTGTAACTATCGCCTTGGCGATAAACGGTTGAAAATGGAACAAAATTCTATGAATTTAGTAGGATTTTGTTCCATTTTCCACCGTTTATCGCCTGCTTTTATCGAGGCGATAGTTACAGAACAGGGGCACTGAACGCTCAAAATGCTTTTCTTTTTTTAGAACACTACACGAGCGCACTCTACGTGCTCGAATTTGGGGGCGTTCGAGAATCGTATCCGGATAGCTTGTTGTTGTTGTTTACGTGTTAAACTTTTAGCAGAGTCACACACCCATTTCAACTAAAAAGCTATCTAAAGGTATCCGAGTATTTTTGGTATACCTCTTCAAGTGATCAGCTGATATACTCTATTCAAGTGATCAGCTGATAGAAAATTTATTTTTATTTCTTTTCATGTTGATTTTTTGTTTAGGTGTGCATTTATTTCAGTCTTTCCAAAACGCATGGGAAATCGAAATAAATAAATATTTTCATTTGACGTTTAAGTATCATTTTACTAGCGCAGTTCACACTGTTCAACTAATTAGACAGACTTGGATTGATGCATAGAGTGGTATAGAACAAAAGGGAAACCGCTTACTTCTCTTGAAACACAACCACAGCTAAATTTTTGGAATCGATAAATCCTTTAGTGGGGACGACAGGGGGCGATACCACCGCTTTCCCCGCCATGGGGCTACTATAGTTTCCTCATACAATGGTTTTTATTGCTTTCACTCTTATCAGTTAAGGATAAAGCATAATAAATTTGTATTTCTTGTAACCACAGCTACTCCTGCGACAACGATTGAGCTCGAATTCGCGTATCTCTGATCGCACGTATGGACGAGTATGGTACTCCGGGTGCCTTACATATGTGCTTGTTAGGAGTACGAGCTGTAGAACTAGGTATTCTTGCTTGTTGGCGAGTCAGGTTGGTTGGCCTTCCTGAAAAATTGGCTGCCACGCTGTGGAGGCCGAATGATTTTACTCGTGAGCAAATGTTTTAAAACAACTCTGTTGAACTTCTTATTAGTGCGACTCTGAAAGAAGCGGTGCTGCAAACAAAGAAAAAGTTTTCAACCAATAATTTAATAAAAAAAAAGTTAATAAGTAAAGCAACTCACCTCTTCACATATATTTTTTTAATTCAAAAATTTCTTTCATTTTGTGTTTTGACACAATTCTTGGTTATTCCTTCGCTAATCCACCTTCGTCGGTAGAATTACTTATTAGACGTCAGTTAACAAAAAATTTCCTTTATTAATAGCAATTTCCACTTAGTCCATGGAATAAGGCTTAACCCTTCGCTACTCCACGTTTATGAATACGGCTGTAAAGGTTTTAAAGATTGCAAAACGCTTTCAAAATCCAAAAAGTCAGCCAGACGTGGCCTTAATGGTGGAAGCTGTACTCAAAGTGGTAGTAGTGAGATTTTGTGAGAAGTCAATGGTGGAAGCTGTACTCAGGGTGGTATTCACCAAGAAATCTTAAACTAAGGCTGTGTGTGAATTGGGTTAAAATTGGGTTAAATGGGTTAAAATATGACACTAGCGTGGTGAAAAAGATGGGATAAAATTTTAACCCATTTAGCCTGCTCGCGGAGCAGGCTAAAATGGGTTAAAATTTGACGTTTGGCAAGAAAGAGAGGTGTGTCTAGTTCTTGTTGCATTCATAACTTTTTTTTGTCGAACAAACAGTAAACAAAGCAGAAAGTAGTTTTTAGCAGTATGGACGGCACACGAAAAATTGGACAACAAGAAATAATTACGTGAAAACCTTACAATAAATGTAAGTTTGACCTTTTTTTTATCGAAAAACATATGTACATATTTATAAAAATAAAATTATTGTTTCTTAGGGTTTCCCGAAGAAAAACTAAAACTCATTCAAATACGAATTGAGCAACAAATGCGAACATGAATGTATCTATGCAAAATTATATTTTCAAACATAATTCAAGAATTTTTCATTGCGGTTCAATAGAATTAATTGATAAGACATTTAAATAAATAAAATTATTGTAAAACATTTCTTCAAATTGTTATTCATTTTGTAAACAGATCTCAAATCGATGATTTTTGTTGCTGTTGTTGTCAGTGCTGCAAAAACAAGTGTTCATACACCCATTATCAAAATATCCGTGATGGGAAATATTTTTGACAAAATGCGGGACTATTGTCTCAACATATGAAAATAGTAGTACAAGAACAAGAGAAAATAGGCAAAATGGAGATCTTAACACTTTTTGGAACGTAATATTAAATTTACATTCTTAAAGTTGCTTTATATAAAGTAAAAAATAAATTAAATTCAATGATAAAAAGGAATTTTGCAGGGAAATTTCTTTAACTATAAAGGAATTTAAGAGAAAATAGTGTTTCAAAAAAACCCTTTTAACCCAATTCACACAGCAAAAATTTAACATCTGAATCCACCGCAAAACAAATGTCAAAATTTAACCAAGGTGAGAAATTTTAACCCAATTCACACACAGCCTAAGTGCCTCATAAACCTATTCACCGACCACTATTAGTGCAGATTTATGAGCGCTCATAACACTTAAGAGTGGTCGCTACCACTCTTAAGCCTTGGCCAAACCAATGCGGTGAGTGCGTGCGATGCGGTGGACGATAAAATGAAACACATGTAACCTTATGGAGTAGCACACATTGACATATTATATATGGACTGCTAGTTGAGTGTAATCTCCATATAAGACTGGCAAAGATTTTGAAGCCAAGCGACACTAGCCCTCTTGGTTCCCCTGTCCGCCATTTACGGCAACATTACAATTTTTTCCCAAGAATTAGGTGCCATCTAAAAGTTTGCTGTGCAAACAACAATAAAAACACTTATGCTTTCACGAGAATAACAAAAAAAGACAAGACAACATCTGCCAGTTTGACAACTCGAAAAACTCAAGTGTTAGTTTAGTTCTAGATTCGACAACCAGTTGAACCAAGATGCAGCACTGTCGCTTATCGCTGGCTTCACTTTTAAGGAGCCAACTAGCCATTGACATATTATATATGGACTGCTAGTTGGCTCCTTAAAAGTGAAGCCAGCGATAAGCGACAGTGCTGCATCTTGGTTCAACTGGTTGTCGAATCTAGAACTAAACTAACACTTGTGTTTTTCGAGTTGTCAAACTGGCAGATGTTGTCTTGTCTTTTTTTGTTATTCTCGTGAAAGCATAAGTGTTTTTATTGTTGTTTGCACAGCAAACTTTTAGATGGCACCTAATTCTTGGGAAAAAATTGTAATGTTGCCGTAAATGGCGGACAGGGGAACCAAGAGGGCTAGTGTCGCTTGGCTTCAAAATCTTTGCCAGTCTTATATGGAGATTACACTCAACTAGCAGTCCATATATAATATGTCAATGCAACTAGCAGTCCATATATAATATGTCAATGGTAGCACACACCTATGCGTTCTGACGGTTCCACATACTTTCCACAGCTACGTTTTGTAGAAAGATTTTCGGAACGCAGCATCCACCATCCACTGAAAACTTTGTTTACATTATTTTAAAATGAAGTTTCTGTGCGCTCGAACTGAGCTGCTTTAAATTTTTATTAAAATAATGTTCTTGTAAAAGGGGTTTCACAAGATTGAAAATATATTATTGAACATGAGAAAATAAACTGTGTAATGTACATACATGCGAAAACAGAATGAAGTGATTGCGGGTCTATTAGTTAATAGTGAATCCATTGATTTCCATGGCTGGAATATTTCCTACGAAAAATTTCACATCCTAAAAGTGTACATAAATATGTACTAATAGCAAAGATAATTGCCCCTGAAAATGGTAGTGATTGTTATGCGCTCTACACGTATGTTATGGATGAAAATATGCCATTATTTTTTAATGAGTTTGTTTATTGTAAAGTTATCGTTAAGCTTGGAGTTGCCTCATCTTCCGGACATGGTATTCCATAAAAACAGATTAACTTTGATTCATACACCAGGAGCTCAAATGGAACTAAGACCGATGGATGCGTTGTGCTTAGTTGAAAATGGGAAACAGCCTTTGCAGGTAGCCTGTGCTGAAGAATGGCAAGAAAACGGGTGAGGAGGTAAATGTCGATGTGAGAGCAACAAATCAAATGGTTTCTTCTAGGTCAAGACATCTATCATAAGAGAAATTCAAACCATTCGATTGGACTTTTCCAAACTCTTATGAAGGCACACTCAACGAAAAGTTTACCATTTAAGAGACTGACTTAAAACAGTTGGTTTGAAACTAAACGTGTTGTCACAAAACCGTCTACAAATTTTTGCTTGCCGCACAACTCAAGACCCAATACTCTAACAGCCCAAATACAACATGCTTCCTAAAAAGGACGAAAGGAAAGAATAACAAAGGTGGTGGCAAGAAACCAGAAATAGGGGGTGATGCAGAAAAAGGTATTGTGCTAATTTCTCTCACAAATATCACACTAACCACTTATCCATTGACTAGGTAAAGAGAAAAAAATGGTAACGCAGTCAAAGTGCGTCACAATGGAAGCAATGGAAAAACTAAAAGCCGGTCAGAATCTCCCAGAAGTGGCAACGGCTTACTGTGAAGACAAAGCTCGCCATGGTGATTTAGGATGGCAAATACGTGGTGCCATGGTCGGTCCTTTTCAAGATGCTGCATTCACTCTGCCAATCTCGATTGTCAACAATCCAGTTTATACTGACCCACCTATCAAGACTTAATTTGAATAACACATAATCATGGTCGAAGGCAAAAAATAAACTGTTTATTCTTTTTTTAGTACAAAACACAAGAGCAATGTTCATTTTATTGGAGGAATCACTTTTTGCCAGCATCCTCTTTTAGACCAACAGTTTGATTCAAGACAAGCTGGTCCTTGGTGCTGTCAGGATTAACAGAAAAGAATACTATTCTTTCGAATTAGAATTTATCGATTGGAACTCCTTGGTGTATAGAGAGTGAGTAATGTTCTTCAACGAATCACACAGACGATGAGTGTAGTCGTACGTTGGGTAGATGCACCTGAGTTTAGAAACAAAAATAGCTTGTAAAAGGCTTTCGAAGAGGACTTTGAAAATACTCACCACTTGTTGCCAGTGCGATGATGAGGAATGAACTTGATTCTGTACGCAACAGTATCGACTTTACCTTCCTCTAGAGTTACTTTCAAAAGTAAGGTTGTGGCTCCCTCGTCAATTTTGCGGTTGTTTATGTTCTCGATCGCAGTTAAATCTTAACGCCTGTTTGCACAGCTCACAACTGGTTCACCGCTAGTTTTTTAAAGCAACTTTATCCTGAACAAAACAAAATGGATAACTAGTTTTTCAGGTACTATTTCAACTACTATTGTTTGTTGGTCCTTCAACTTACCCGTCTGATTCTATTCGCCTTAAATTGGTTAGTTTACTCTCAGTAGGGTTTATTAGATCTTTCAGTCAAAACTATTGTCCAGAAATATGATATCTTGACTAGCAGGAGTAAACATGACGACACTCGAAGTCTCCAATTTAGATTTTTCGGAACTTGGATTTGTGAAATCTAAGCAAAAATATGAAAAATTTAATACAAAAAAAAAAAAAAATTGACAGTATATCGCACGGTGGCAAATCGCACTAGTTTGAACAGGAATCGGATCGCAACCGCATCACACGATACGTTCCACTTATCGCAATCGCATCGCACGCGCTCACCGCATTGGTTTGGCCAAGCCTTTAAGTTATGAGCGGTTGTTGTTTTAAATAACTTCGAAAACTCGAAATTTACTGACAGCGTCATTTGTGGTTGTTATTCAAAAATCAAAATGGAATTAGAAGGAGCGTTGAAAAAAATAAGAAATTCGAATTATGGTTTGCAATACAGAGAATTTTTCTGTTTTTTGTTTGCTTAACAGCTGATTTTGACAATTGACACTGAAATTGTCGAAGTAGTTCGAAAAGTGTGCGTTCACAATCTCAACAGCCTTATTTTTCGAATATTCGAATTAGCTTAGACTAGACCCTATTATTGCTTGGTGAATAGCACATCCAAATTTAAAACTAAGAGCCTCTTAGCTTTAAGAGCGCTCTTAAGATTGTTTGGTGAATACCATCCTAAAACTAAGGGTGGTATTCACCAAACAATCTTAAGAGCGCTCTTAAAGCTAAGAGGCTCTTAGTTTTAAATTTGGATGTGCTATTCACCAAGCAATAATAGGGTCTAGTCTAAGCTAATTCGAATATTCAAAAAATATGGGTGTTGAGCCTGTGAACGCACACTTTTCGGACTACTTCGAAAATTTCAGTGTCAATTGCCAAAATCAGCTGTTAAGTAAACCAAAAACAGAAAATTTTTTCGGAATTTTAAGAAAAGGTAGAACGTAAAATTAATTGGGTGCGTTCGAAAAAAAATGGGTAGCATAACTAGGATACCTTTGTATCCGGGTAAGTTTTCGAACGACTAAGATTAGGTATCTGTCAAATCAGAAACAGCTGATAAATCGAAGAGAAAACAAACCAAACCAAATGTGTTTTAAAAATTGCAAACAACACGTACCACTTATTATTCGATTGCAAACTTCTTCACAATCGTTTACTTCGTAAACAACGTCGTTTAGATTAATTAGGAGCACCATATTTTAAATTTTATGTTTACAAAAAACAATTTTGCAACAAAGCACTATGACAGAAAGCAAAACAAAAATGAATCCAAGTCAGCTGTTCTCAAATTTCAAATTGGGTAGCTTGCTATACCATGATTTTTAAGGTACCTTTGGATCGCTTTCCCCTCAAAAGATGTTTTGCAGTCAGCTGCTTTTTAACATGGGATTACACTAACAACATATGTCACGAAAGGTATCTAGTTCGTCTTAGGTAAGAATCCGAACGCAGCCATTCATTATCTGTATTGCAAACCATAATTCGAATTTCTTATTTTTTTCAACGCTCCTTCTCCTTCCATTTTGATTTTTGAATAACAACCACAAATGACGCTGTCAGTAAATTTCGAGTTTTCGAAGTTATTTAAAACAACAACCGCTCATAACTTAAGGGTGGTATTCACCAAACAATCTTAAGAGCGCTCTTAAAGCTAAGAGGCTGTTAGTTTTAAATTTGGATGTGCTATTCACCAAGCAATAATAGGGTCTAGTCTAAGCTAATTCGAATATTCGAAAAATAAGGGTGTTGAGCCTGTGAACGCACACTTTTCGAACTATACTTTGAAAATTTCAGTGTCAATTGTCAAAACCAGCTGTTAAGCAAACCAAAAACAGAAAAAATTTTCGGAAATTTAAGAAAAGGTAGAACGTAAAACTAATTCATTCTCTGTATTGCAAACCATAATTCGAATTTCTTATTTTTTTCAACAGTTATTTCTTCTCTTTTTCTTGCTCCGAAAAATTTTGCTTCCTAGTGCCTCGCTCCATTTTGATTTTTGAATAACAACCACAAATGACGCTGTCAGTAAATTTCGAATTTTCGAAGTTATTTAAAACAACAACCGCTCATAACTTAAGAGTGGTAGCGACCACTCTTAAGTGTTATGAGCGCTCATAAATCTGCACTAATAGTGGTCGGTGAATAGGTTTATGAGGCACTTAGTTTAAGATTTCTTGGTGAATACCACCCTAAGAGTGGTAGCGACCACTCTTAAGTGTTATGAGCGCTCATAAAACTGCACTAATAGTGGTCGGTGAATAGGTTTATGAGGCACTTAGTTTAAGATTTCTTGGTGAATACCACCCTAAGAGCCTCTTAGCTTTAAGAGCGCTCTTAAGATTGTTTGGTGAATACCACCCTGAAAGTAGTAGAGGTGAAATCTGCTTGTAGGCAGGTTTCAATGTGTGTGTGAAGTTAGGCATCTAGTAAATTTCTCATCTGTAGTATACACCTTAAAGGAAAAAGAACAAGAGGGAAAACCACACTAACACATTGATACCTCCCCACAAGCTGGTGTACGCACTCATTCACAAAATTTTACTAGCCCCACTTTATATTCGGATCTCAACACTGGGCTTACACAAAATTTCACTAGCCCACTTTATATTCGGATCTCAACACTGGGCTTACACAAAATCGTACCAATACTACTTTATTTTCGTCTTGGAACCGGTTTTTGTTTTTTTTTGTATTACTTTTAGTTACCTTAAAGCTACGTCTGGCAGAATTTTTGGAATTAAAACTTTTTTGGTTTGTAAATAAAATTTATTTGTGATTATATATATGTACTTTTTTAAGGATTTGGAAATAAAAATTTAAGCATCAAAATAGTAAAATATTTTCTTTCTTGATAAAGATTTCTCTGAGTACTCTCCTCCCTTCTATTTCTTTTTTTTTAATACATTTCTTAAGAGAAATAGACAGAAAAGTATGACTGCTTAAAAAATATGTACTAAAGCAAAACAGTAACAAATAAATAAGAATTCATTTTGCATTTGTTTGATGATAGAGATTGCAACTTAAGTTTTTGATTCTCTTCTTGAAGCTGTGTTGAAAATTTAAGCAGTTAATTAATTGAATTTAAAAAAAAAATGTCAAAAGTAAAATAATTGAAAGCGGATATCTAACTATGTAGACATTTTGTGAAAAACTTATCTCAGTCAAAATATTAAAATGCAGCAATCTTGTAGATATTATGCCAAGCTCAGAATGCCTTCATTCATCTCTGTAGCACAATTATTAACAAAGCACCTACACTTTAAGTTTTAATTTTTTTTTTACTTTAAGTGTTGGCATTTTGTTAATAATTGTGCTACTGAGATGAATGAAAGCTTTCTGAGCTCAACACAATGTGGACAAAAATTTCACATTTAAAGATTTTGATTGAGACAAGTTTTTCAAAAATTTTCTACCGAGCCTTAAAAAAAAAGCAAAAAATCAAAACTTAAAAAACAGTCGTATGTATAATCGCATTCCAAAGTATGTCTAATTTTAGATAGCTCTTAGAACAGTGTCCAGCTCCAAATCGTATTTATAAACACTTTCATCGCTGTCTAATGCTGGGTTTACATGCATCTGCAACTGCGGAAGTACAGAAAAGTAAAGCGAGACGGATGAAGATTACAAAGCACAACCTTTCATGCATGTAAGCCCAGCATTAGACACCGAAATTGGTTGTCTAAACTATAGCTAAAGTCACATTTGACTCAGAAAAAAAATGTTTGTTGAATATATTATAAAACACTGTTGAGAGTGATAAAATCGAAATAAAGTAGTTTGAAGTGCAAAAATACTACTTTCAACAATTACATTTACAAATTTCTCAAATTTCATCATTTTATGAGACTTGGAAAAGCTGTAACACAAAGTCAAATCAGCTGTTTTTTTTGGTCTAACTCAAGTCTTACACCACACTCTTTCAAAGCCTTTTAGTTGTTGTACTCGTATATCAAAACACAAAAAATGGTACTGCACGGAAACATCATGAACGCCACCATTTAGTTTTTCATTCAAAGTTGACAGTTTGAGAGGTTGTTTAGACAACACTGTTGGAATGCATTTATAAATACGAAATTGGTTAGTGCTTGTCCAACTCTTTAGAAACCGTCTAGCTGGACAAGTGTCTAAGGATGTTCTAAGCAAATTTCATAAATACGACTGAAAGTGTTGGCGCTTTGTTAGTAATTGTGCTACAGACATGAATGAAGGCTTATTGAGCTTGGCATAATATCAACAAAATTGCTGCATTTCAATATTTTGACTGAGATAAGTTTTTCAAAAAATGTCTACATAGTTTGATATCCAACTTTTGGTATTAATAAAAAGTTAAGACAAATAACCACGCACCTTCTGCGCGAATCACAATATAATGAGTCCCAATAAAATCGGTATAGTTGCATGTTTATGAGTTTTCACATCTTGCCCAGCTTTACAAAAAATAGAGTTTTTAAAAGCAATAACTTTGGTGTTGTTCAAACCCTGCCCTTAAAAATTTTTCAGTAGTGTGGTGAAAACTAAATTTCAGGTTATGTTTTAAATTGCCAAGCGTCAAATGAAAATAAACTCACCATGCATATACTTCCACAACTTTTTCGCGCCTTTTTGCTGCAGCTCACACATATTCACAGATGGATGCTGCGATTACAAAAACAACAATGTAAACAAATGAAAGTTGCGGGGCAAGAGACGTAATGGTTTTCCCTCATGATCTTTATTCCTCTAAGGTATATACCATAGAGGAATAAAGAACAAAGAACAAGAGGGAAGACCTTTCTCTCTTGCCCTGCGACAGAGATAAGAAATTTATTAGATGGCAAACTTCACACACACATTGAAACTGCCTACAAGCTGATTTACCGAAAATCACCTCTACTACTTTGAGTACAGTGCCCCTGTTCTGTAACTATCGCCTTGGCGATAAACGGTGGAAAATGGAACGAAATTCTATGAATTTAGTAGGATTTCGTTCCATTTTCCACCGTTTATCGCCTGCTTTTATCGAGGCGATACTTACAGAACAGGGGCACAGCTTCCAGTCCACACACAAAATCTAACTACTACCACTTTGAGTACAGCAAATCTTACTACTACCACTTTGAGTACAGCTTTCACGTATTCACAGACAGAGGATGAGATTACAGAAACAACAATGTAAACAAATGGTTGTTGCGGGGCAAGAGAAGTAAAGGATTGCCATCTAATTAATTTCTTATCTCTGCCCTGCGACTTCCATTTGTTTACATTGTTGTTTTTGTAACACGAGATCTATCTGTGATACACGTATTAAGTGAATTTACTAACCCCACTTTATTTTGGGATTCCGAAAGTAACACCACTTTATTTTGGGATCCCGAAAACAGTTTCGGAATCCGAAAATTAAAGTGGTGTTTGTGAAGTCAGTTCGACGGCAGATGCCGTGGTGTGTGTGTGTCTTGTTCTTTATTCCTCTAAGGTATAAACAGGCACCAATTCCAACTGAAGCGCGACTCAATTCTAAATGGAAACGTAGTAATATACAAAGATACAAAGATGAGGGCTTCTCCTTACCCGAGTGAAACCAATGAAAAGTCACTAACATTTAATATATAATATGTGTCAATGTTCTGTGGTGCTGGTGCTTGAGATTCCAAACTATTTAATATCTACACCAATCAGTTGAAAAGAAACAATTTATAAAATTTGTTTGCATTTACCAATTGTACCATGTAACAAAAAGTATCTTCAGTGATTTAGGACGAAATAATATACAAATCATCGTTATATTTTAGATATTCCATTTGATAAATTTTATAGCCATATCAACAAAGTTTTCATATAAGGTGACTTGTTTTCCTTTTTATTTTTGATTTATTCAGAAATGCACCTTCTTTTCTTAATTGATTCTTATTATTTTTTACCAGCATCATCAATTAAAAATAAATTGAACATATCAATAAATAATTTGATAATCTTTCTGTTTTCTCTAATCGCAGTATTTCCTTTTTGCCTATAAGATGATCCCATCGACGACATTTCCAAACCAAAACTATTTAAATGGAATCTTTAGGATTGGTAGCCAACGAAATTTTAATTTGCCAATTTCAACAGATCATTTCTTTTTAACGTGCAACAGATTTTGGCAAAGTGAGATTTTGTTTACAAGTTTCACAGAAGAAGGTGCCAACGTATTGGAAGTAATAATTAAGATCTAAGTAAGAGTAGGTTTGACTTCTTATCGAATTTTCTTTTAGACTTTTACATCACTCAACAGCGAAAACTTTTTGAAAAAAGTACAGAATAAATTCTTAGATATTGAACTTTCAAAATCAAATGTTGAAACTCAACATGAAGTTGTTGGAGTATTACGTTTACCGCTGCATCAGTTTTATATTGCATATCGCGATGTTTCGTTAACAAACCGTTTAAAAAATGATAGGGTATGTATATTACGAGCGGGTACTAATTCATAAAATAGAAAGTAATTACGTTTTGACTCCTAGTTGCCAGTGATGTCAACCGATGCTTGGGTACCAATTGTGAGTCCAGTTTGTGGAAATATAATTGGGGAAGTAGAATGTCTATTAGCCATGGGTACGCAAAAGCAAATTGAAAATTTACAAAACTCAAGAGTTTGGAAAACTGATAAGATATTTTCACCAACTATTTCAACAAGCGTTGAGGATGATTTAGTTTATTCGAATAGAAATCGAATTCCTAATAATGAAGCAGATAAATACAATTTTCAAGGCAAAAATATTGCTGCAAGTCTTAATACACCAAATCCAGTGGAATTTCATGAAAATACAAAAAACAACAAAAAACCAGACATTCTGATTGAACTAAAAAATACTCTTAAATCGGAAACGCCGATCTTAAACTCTTTGCGACGAGTAAAGCACGCAAAGGAAAGACATTTACTAGGAGAATCATTTAAAATGTCTCTGGAAATTTTAAACGCCAGAAGTCTGCCACCTTACCAAACTCCTAAACTAAAGAAAAAACTATCTCGCTCTGCTGTAACTAAAGGAAGGCATTTGCGACTTCCACCTGGTGAAGAGCCAAATACATACGTAACATTTCAAGCCGACGAAAGTAACGGTCATATGGTGAAGTCTCACGAAGGCATGGTTTATTCGACACCGGTGGTACAGAAAAGTTGTAATCCATTTTGGAATGTTACGTTCCTAATGTCTGTATCACTCAATTACTTTTTCAATGTTAGTTTGTAAAATAATTTTTATCAAGATATCAATAATTGATTTATGATTTTTTAACGTTTTAGAAAACTGACCGATTCGTTCTTAAAATATGGAAAAAAACCAATAAAAGCACATTGAATGACCGGGGATCACCTAGTCCTATGGAAGATACAATCATTGGTTTTGCAGCAGTAGACTTAACACCCTTTGCAACTAATATTCCATTTATATGCGATTGGTTTAATATTCTCGATTTTAGTGGAAATATTACAGGTCAAATTAAAGTAACTCTGAGGCCAATGGAAGATGTAAAGAAACTGATTAATTTAGTACGGCTTGGTCAAGACACTCAAGTCGACAACTTACTTGATACTTTTGAATCAAGCTTAGACATAACTAATATCAATCTTAGTCGAGCAATCAAAAGGAAATTTACAGAACTTGAAGAAATATCGCAAAGACTTAGAACACGTTTGTTGAGTGTGACGTGTTCTGTAGATACTGGGCCTCTTGCATGCGAAATAAGTGATGAGCAGTTAGACGAATTTGAAAGTGATTTAAATACTGTAGCTTGCGAAGAGGAAAATAAAGTTGAAAACTTTAGTAATTTGATTTGTTTACCAAAATCGAAATGACAGTTACATAAAAATGTCAAATTGAAATAACACCAAGACTTACTGCTTGCAATCATTAAACCATTGAAAACAAATGGATGTACTTACACTTTTACATATACTTTAATTCGACAATTTATCTTCAGTATGAAATTTTAACAAATCGTAGGACATTAAAAATACGAGTATGTACCTATATGCTGCCTACGAAACATACGAAACCATTACGGATTGATTTTTCGAGCTAATCACTTATCGAATGAAACGCACATAAAATAGAATACATGATTTATTTAAGAATTTTTTTCATTTTTTCAGATTAATTTCGATTAATTTTATTTCTCAACTACTAAAATAGGTTTAAAGTAATTTTGAAAAATAAAATTATTAAAACTATAGTCCACTAGTATTAATTTTGTTTGTGTTTTGTGTTTCCGATATTTGGTTGTTCTGCTCTTGACACACTCTTATATTTGTCAATAAGTAATTATAGTGGCACAATAAATAAATATCGGAAAGCCTGGGGCCCTACTATGTAACTCGATTCTACTTTCGAATCATTCGAAAGTTATTATATTATAAAGGGCATTCGAACGTTTTTATTGTAGAATCGAGTTACATGGTAGGCCCCCTGTAGGACTAACTCATTTGAAGAACATACAATTCTGTGACTATTTTAAACTGCCGATTTTAAAAAGCGTTTCTCAAGCATGCTTTATAGATATTTAGAAAAGAGATTGAACAACAAGATGCCAATGCCAAATAACAACCTATGGGATTTGATGAGTTCATTTCCAAGAAAACATAAAAATAACAGAAACTAAAGAAACCAGAAGAAAGGTGATTGTATGTAATTATACAAATCTATAAAAATTAAAATGTTATACCTACAATTAAAACATAAAGCCATAGGTGTACACCAAACAAACGTTTAGTTCTCTGCTCTTAACAGTGATACATTTTTACTTGGTGACGATGAAGCAATCATTTCATATGTTCTTCGAAACATGCGCTTGACGTATGTGTAAAATACACATTTGACGTACAACAGTTCATAGTTTCAAATAAGAAAAGTAGTTTGTGAATTAATTACTTGAAAGGATAATTGCAATTTTAAGTCGCTGCTACGTAAATTATTGAGATTTTTGGAATGATTTTTTTATTTAAAAGAACATTTAAAAACTGTCCATCAAATGACACACTTTCAATAATGGCATACCCTTTCACTGACCTAAAAAAAATGCATTTGGAGATTCACATTTTGAAATATTATAAAAGCCGAAGATTTTAAATACCTATTATTTTTATTGTTAACACATCAAATAGGTTTTCAGATGCTTACAAATTTTTCTGATCTTACTTTAACCAAAAAGTCTCATTTCTTCACGAGGGTTAAGAACTTTTGGTGGAGATGGTGTTTCGAACTCCCCAAGCTCGGCATCATAGTATAAGGCAGCTCTGTATGGTCTTAGCTCCCACGGAACTTGGCTTTCCATTGAGGTGAGCTGTACACCTAAATCCTCGAGGGTAGGGACGCCGCTCAAAACGGTATCAGTAACGCATTCACGTTCGATGCGTTCCATATGCAATTCTCCAATAGGATTTCCAGGACAAATCATCTCGGTTATTTTGGCTTTTAGAAGGAAGCTTGGATCGAAGCGCATATCATAACGCCAATATCCCCACCATTTTTCATCTTTTCGCATGACCTGATGAAACCAATCAACTAAGTCGCTCAAAAGATAACGTTTAGGACTGAAAATTATTTCCTTTAATTTTTGGAAGATAAAAACTCAATGATGGCCAACATACCCTACGGCTTGATATACTTTTCCTGCGGTATCGGGATCCTTACAACAGTTCACAACTGCTTGAGCAATATCACTTACATAAACAGGTTGTTTTACAGTTCGTTCGCCTTTACACCATAGGGGAAATGCACGAAATTGCCGACGCCAGATATGGGCGTAGTAACGTAAGAACCTGTCTTCAGACCCATAAATATCAGAAGGACGAATGATGGTTGCATCGGGAAACTCCTCCCTAACCGCCATCTCTCCAAAATATTTACTTCTTAAAAACTCACTACCGTTCTTAAGTATATGAGACTCCGGATTTGGGTCAGCATTAAGGGCAGATAAATGTATAAGGCGTTCCACACCCATTTCCTTACAAATCCTGCAAAAATATATTACATATTAAATTGTGCACTTGGATTTGGTGAGGTTAACCTGGCAATGTTTCTGGCTCCAGTAACGTGTACATCTTCGAATTTATAATTTTTAGTTTCAAAATCTCGACCTACTAAGTTGATAACAACATTTGAATACTTCACTGCTTCACGGATGGAGTTCTCATCTTTTAAGTTGTAAAAATGAAAAAGAACTTGTCCTAAATCACCAGATACTTTCAGACGCATAGCTTCGCTATGATCAGCACGATATGGCAAAATCATTTGCGTTCCAATTTTTCCGAGTTTATTGCAAACATAACGCCCGACAAAGCCAGTACATCCAAATACTGTGGCTACGATGCCATTGAAACTACTACGCCCTCCAGCTCCTCTCTTAATTGATGAAAGATTTGTTGACTTTAATGGTCGGGGACCATCCGTGGAATAAGGTGAACGTAGGATCAAAACACCCAGCGCTCCAGTATGGCTTTCTAAAATAAAATATTTACAGTATGTATGCATGTACGAATTAACCTCACAATGGTTTGTTATATTATATAATATCGTTTAGAGAGTATAAAAAAATTGAAAATGTTTTGATTACTTGCAGAAATGCAGTTCTTTAACAACATTAACGATGACATTTTTAAAAACAGGCTCAAGGAGCTGGAGCAGAAACAAAAACTATATTCTCAGAAAATACTAGCTCAAATTCACTTTGCTTATCGATCAAATGTTTTGAAAGCAAATGAAAATTGAGATGAAGGCTCGTTCCTTCATTGTATTAATTGCATTTCATTAGGTTAGGTTTGTTTGATGTGAACACTGGGGCGCCCTAGCACCATTGTATTGTCGTTTTCCAAAAACCAAATCGGGAGTGAATTGGAGAGCTCTTATGTCAGATCTGACAGATAAAGTCTCCAAATCACTCCCAAACGTTTTCCAAAATGCGGTTTGGAGACAACTTTTGGAGTGATTTTTTCACTCCCGTTTCTGTTTAGGTGCAAGGGAGTGAACACCAATACATAAACAAACTGTCATCCTGACTGCTTGTCAAAGCAAGCCGCAGTTTCTATTTATTTTTTGTCAGCTCCAAAAGCCCGCGATAGTAAATAAATTTTCTTTAGAAAACAATTAAATGATTCTTAAAATTCAAGTGAACGATTTTTAGACTTGTTTTCTGCTTTAACGTGAAAGAAAAAATCTAGCAAGTGCACCACTACCAATACAATCACTCCAAATCTGTCACTTCGCTTAAAACGAATTCCAAAATAAAACGAAAAAGGGTTGAAAGAGTGAATTTGTTTTTGGAAAACGACATATATGTAGGTCCAGTATTAGACAGCGCAGGTTTGCCTCCGTTTGAATAAAGTGCGAAAGAGAAAGAAACAAATAAAGACTGAAACAGAAATAAGTCCATCCGAACACGCACGGGTAGACATTTCTGCAGTTTTTTGATGTTTCTTTCTATCCTTGTCCGTTGTTTTTTGAATTTGCTTCATTTCATTTTCGTTTTTTGTGAAGAAACTATGAGCAATCTCTAATAATATTTCGTTTAAATGTATCTAAACAGTCGAAGACCATTGATACTGAATTAAAAAACAGTTTAAATTATTGTAACGTGCGCTTAGTTCGCAAAAACAAAACTTTACTTTTCTATTTAATTCTACCACTTTTATTCAGTATCTACTTTATTCGATTTCAACTCTACCAATAATCACATTAACTCACTCTTAAGTCTTAACATTATCACTCTGAGTGTGTTTCTTTATTCATTCCGTATATTCGGAATATTCGGAATACCCTTTTTGCGTTCCTTTATTCAATGGAATATTCCGGATAAACTATTTCCTTGTTTCTTTATTCATTCTGGAATATTTGGAATGCATTCTTTTCATTCCTAGTCAAGAGGTGGTTTAAATGGAATATTCTGTAGTTTGACAGATACCTACACACTTTCATTGTCAGCTTCGAGTTTCTGTTCAATTCTGTTTCTTTATTTATTCTATTCTGGATATTCTGGATAGATATTTTTTCTTTTCTGTCTTTTCTATTCCTTATCCGGAAAAAATAAAGAAACACACTCTCTATAATCAAAACTGACATCTGTTTCTGTGCCCCTGTTCTGTAACTATCGCCTTGGCGATAAACGGTGGAAAATGGAACGAAATTCTATGAATTTGGTAGAATTTCGTTCCGTTTTCCAACGTTTATCGCCTGCTTTTATCGAGGCGATAGTTAGAGAACAGTTGTCCGAAATGAAGGAACTGTCAAAATGTTCGAAGAGTTTCCTCGTAAATTATAATTAGAAATAATTCGAAAATTACGATTACCAGATTTCATAAATAAAGATTTTAGCACTTTAAAACAATACAAATGTCGCACGGGAAGAATTTTTAGCTCGAGAAACAAAGGTAAACTAGGATGTCTTCTTGGCTTTCGACAAACTTTTCTTACAGCGTATTTTTGCAAGATCAATAAGGGTTGAATTTTGTTGAAGTGTGTACCACCCAACAAACAATGCCATATTAAATTTTGGAATGAAAAATACCAAAGTAATTAATTTTTAAAATTTTAGCTGAAACAATATTTTGTAAGTAATAAAAATAACGTACTGTACACCGAAAATATTTTCCCAGATTTATGTATGATTTGAAAATTTTACATTGGAGTCTATAATAAGACCTAAGTATTTAAATTCGGTAACTTTTTCCACTAAAAAACAATTAGCGCTACAGTTTTGGTCACATGAATAAGTAATATCAGAAGAAGTCCCAGGTGAAAAATTATAGTCAGGTAACTTAAAGTTTTTGCATCCAGAGGCATGAAAGTAGAAATCAAATAAGTTAAGCACTAAGGAAAGACTGAAAAGCATTATTTTAGTTTTAAGGCTAATAACCAAATTATGTTCAGCAAACCACACACTCAATAACTTCAGATCCCAGTTCCCAATCCCAAATCCCAAATTCAAACTACTATTTGTACCGTTAAGATAAAGCAACATCATCAGCGAAAGCAGTTAGTTTGCCTTTAAAATCAAGTGAGAAAAGTGAATTTATATATACTAGAAACAGAATTGGTCCTAAGACAGATCCTTGAGGTACACCCAGACTGAGGTAACCAATTTGGCTCCGAGTCTTTTGCAGTTTACTCTTTGACATCTGTTCTCAAGATATGACTTAAACCAATTAAGTTCAAAACCTGTGTACGCTCACACTGCAAAATGCAGGCCAGCTGTTTTGGCACTAAGTGAAACACAGGTGGGTGTTGGTTCTGATCCCTCAGAATTCAACTTGCCTGGATATAGCTTAGTGCCACTATTCTTTTCCTCCCATGGCCTCACCGTATATGTTAGACATGATATTGCTTACCAACTTCTACCACAATACGGCCTATGTTCTAATACGAACTTTAATTTCATGTGGTTAAAATTCACCGTCCGTAAGCAAATCATTCATTATTGTTTTATTTATAGAAGCCCCAATTTAGATAGCAATTCAACCTCTAACGAGTTTGATGCGCTATCTGAGTCCATAATAAGAATTGTCACCCTTTATCCTCACACTGAAATCGCAATTGCGGGGCGATTTCAATGTACACAATTCTGGTTGGCTTCGACATTCTGGCCAGACAACACCCGAAGGAAAGTGTGTTGAGATCTTCGCTGAGTTTAACCAGTTTACTCAACTTGTTGATAAGCCCACTCGGGTTCCAGATATTGAAGGCCATGCGGCCAACACTCTTGACTTATTTCTCACTTCTCATCCCGAAAAATACAGGGTTGTAGTATCATCTCCTTTAGGCAAATCGGACCATTGTGTCATATCGGTAGATTCCGTCACGGTAAAAAAAGATAAACAGCCGTATTTATTAGATTTTCTTAAGACGTCTCTTAGACGTCGATTAGTTAAGTTTCAATTAAAATTTAATTGGAACTTAAGAGAGGTTGATTAAATTCTTATCGATAATCGATTCTGCGCTGATGCTAAACTAATTGATAGTTGTGTCAAAATAAAGTAGTAAAAACAGAAATCTAGTCCAATTTAAACTGCGTTTTGACAACCATTCGTTTGTAAACAGATGTGGTGCCTTTTTGCTTACCAAAAAAAAAAAAAAAAAAAAACACTATGTACGAGTATCATCAACCTAAAATGTGATGAGGATTTCTTTCGAATATTCATTCAAAACTAACGCAACGCATTGTTCGTCTTAGGCCCTTATTATGAGAAGCAAATCGACCGCTCG
Organism: Melanostoma scalare; assembly: GCA_949752695.1. NCBI lineage: Eukaryota > Metazoa > Arthropoda > Insecta > Diptera > Syrphidae > Melanostoma > Melanostoma scalare. The sequence goes on from OX456984.1 coordinate 281,534,036, forward strand.
ACCATGGAACAATCTTTCTTTGCCAAGCAAAACTGCAATTCCCTGACAATCTCTTAGCTCTGGTTGTAGGCACACGACATCCATAGCGAAATGGATAAAGCATAACTACTGCGTGGGCGTTCGACCACCATAAACATCCAAAATGATTTTTCTCTGGTAGGTATCACCTCAAGGCAGGAAAATATGCCTTGAAGAATGCTATTCCAATTTAACCTTTCAGACCCGCACGAGAATGGTTGTTGCGAGAACAACGCGTTTGGCCTTGTAGCTCTGTGGAGCTTTTGTGCCAGCTTTTTATGTTTCTATTTATTAATCATGACATCTGAAAAATTCTTAGCACATTGAAAACATTTAAATCGCGACGAAAATCTTCCATATTTTTATTTTAAGAAAAGTTTCATTTTATTACCAAAACAACAGAGCGAAATTGACACCGATTTTCCCGAAACGTCAGAATGAATTTTTAATTTGGATTTAAGAGACCTTTAAACGTCATTATTGGCATTTAAGTTAAGAGGGCTCTTAGCAAGGTTACTTAAATGTGAAATTTGATTATCGATACGGATTCGTTACTTAAGTGTTACTTAAATGGCAATTAAATCTAATCGATGATTAAAAGTTCTTTATAGATACGGCTGAAAGTCCCTAAAAGAACTGTGTGGAAATACGAGAAAGCCAATTGGGACAGCCTGAATAATTTCTTTCGAAATTTTAATTGGTCATTGTGCTTTCTCGACGGAAACGTTGATGCATCAGCTGATATGATATCTAACGTTATTCTCAACGGCATGAGAAATTTTGTTCCTCACAGAACAAAAAGCATCATCCCCAAAGAGAATTCGTTAAGTAAGGCTAAGTTTTTACATGACCAAAAAGTAAGGCAAAAAATACTATTGTGTCCAAAAGGAAGTAAAAACTTTTGGTCTTTTGTGAAGAACATTAAGAACTCGACAACGTCATCAGTCCCAACGCTCGTCTTCAATGTCTCTCCGTATGTCAGCTCCATCGACAAAGCAAATTTGATGGCAGCTCAATTTGCTGCCAACTCGACACTTCCTCATAGCATATTGACTCCACTCGAGTCTGCATATTCTTTGATGAAGCAGATATTTTTTCGAACTCGCTCGGTCGCGAGAGTCCTTAAAGATCTCAACATACATAAATCCGCTGGTCCAGATGGTATCCCCGCCGTTATTCTGAAGAGGTGTTCTTCTACGCTGGCAAAACCACTGCGTAAACTTTTCCATCTTTCCTATTCTGCTGGGATTTTTCCGAGCAGATGGAAAACTGCATTTGTCCAGCCGGTCTTTAAAAAAGGCGAATCTTCCTCCCCTTCCAATTACCGTCCAATTGCACTTACATCCCTTCTTTCCAAGGTCATGGAAACGTTGATAAACCGTCAACTTATGAAATATCTTGAAGAACGAAAGCTTCTTAATGACCGTCAGTACGGCATTCGTAGCAAACGGTCCACTGGTGATTTGAACCAATCTTTACATTGTTTTGGAGAAAGTAAGATTATTGCGCTTGATATTTCTAAAGCATTTGATAGAGTTTGGCATCAGGCTCTTTTATCGAAAATGCTTGCTTTTGGTATCGATGAGTCTCTTCTTCGTTGGATTAGAAACTACCTTTCCGACCGTTCAATACAAGTTGTGTTGGATGGCTTTAAGTCTGATACCCACTTCATAAATGCTGGTGTGCCCCAGGGCTCCGTTTTGTCTCCGACTCTCTTCCTCATTTTCATTAATGATCTCTTGTCTGAAACTTCTAATCCACTTAACTGTTTTGCTGACGACTCGACCCTCAGCTTTTCATATTCGTTTCCAAATTCACGTCCCTGCTCTTCGGATGTGGAACTGGAACGGTTGCGTATGATAAGCTCATTGAATTCTGACCTTGACAGCATTGTTGCATGGGGTCTTATGAACCGAGTAGAATTCAATGCTTCGAAAACTCAATGCTGCCTCTTGTCGTTGAAGCTTAACATTCCCCCATTGCCATTATCCATGAATGGTACTTGCATCGAAGAAACCGAAAAGCTGTCAGTACTTGGTATGTGTGTAAACGATGATCTTCGTTGGAATGACCACATATTTGAAGTCGCCAAAAACGCTGCTAAATGCTTAGGCTTCTTGAGACGATGCACGAAAATCTTCACCCCTTCTGATCTGGCTACAATTTATAAGGCCTTCATCCGCCCAAAACTGGAGTATAACTCCCATATCTGGTCAGGTGCTTCTCAAACATCTTTGCACCTCCTTGATAGGGTACAAAATAGAGCGTTAAAATTGATAGGTTATAGTTCAATCGTAGAATCAATTGATTCTCTTGAACATCGTCGAAACGTTGCCTGTCTCACTCTCTTTTTTCACAAGCAGTGCTCTAGTGAAGTAGCCAGTTGCATTCCTCCCCTGAAACAATTTAGCCGCAACACCCGCCTCGCTAGGAATGTTCATCAGTTTTACCTGAGCCCAACTTCGGACGTACAGTCAAGTATAGAGATTCGTATTTCAGTCGCACCACCCGAATGTGGAATGCCTTACCTGGCTCTGTATTTCCCCTTCATTACGATTCACAAAGATTCAAAAGCAACGTGCATCGGTGTCTCCTTTCAAATCCTCTCCTATTTTCCTAAATGCTCGCACTGTGTTTAACAACATTATAAGGGTATTCATAACCCCTTGATGTGCGCGTTAATTATAAGAAAAAAAAAAAAACCAGCCAGCTTTTTCCAATTTTCTCAATAAAAAGTTGTGATTTACCATATCAAAAGCTTTGGTAGTATCTATAAATAATCCAGCTGTAAACTTTTTCTTATCAAGATCAGTCATTATTTGGTCACAGAACTGTAATAAAGCGTCTTCAGTAGATTTTCCTTGTTGAAAACCGAATTGGGTAAGATTTAAGTATTTAGTTCTTTCCAAAAAGTATATAATCCTAGTTTTAATGACGTTTTCAAAAATTTTGAGGAAAACGGGAAGAAGGGTGATTGGCCTATAGTTGCATAGTACCGACTTTGGGCTTTCTCGTTAATGGCCTACACGATTCTGGTGAAATATTTTATTAAAGAAGTTTTAGGCGGTTTAAAAAAGATTGCGAATCAACATTTGAAAAATTTGAGTTATTGAAATTTTTACTAACTTCTTAAAAAAACATTTAATTTTTTGAATATTTTCAAAACTGTGTCTTTTATTTTAAATTTTTTTGTGAAAACATCTTCTGGCAAACTTGCGTACTGGATTTAAAAAAAAACTAGTTTTTAAAAAAAGTGAAAAGTAAAAAGCCGGTCTTAAAAAAACTGCTCTACCGATTTTCATTAGTTTCAGTGTTTGTATGGATCAATAACTGCTAAGAAGTGGCGTTTTTAAATTGGCGCTAGAAGCAACTGGAATATTTAATTTAATGCTTTTTAATATTTTTAACGATTTTATATAATGAAGAGCGTGAAACTTTGTACTCACTTACCTCAAGGCTTTGATATGTACTTAGCAAACAATCGCAAGTCGCACCATTTCTTTTTACAGATTCCTGCCGATAACAGCAAAAAATAAATAAATAGGGTAACACAGCAGAGCGAGGAGCCTCAGGGCCTAGCGCATTTCTCACAACCATGCCTTGTGAGGGAATTGAGGGGACCTACAATTTTCTGCCGGTTCCGAACTGCTAATCGAGGAAGAGCATTTAATGGCGATAAATTTACTAACTGAGGACTTGCCAAAGGCAATACTCGTGGAAAAACATTTTTGTCTCTATTGGGATTTGAACCACGAACCCCAGAGTTAACAGGCAGACATGCTAACCATCACGCCACGGGTACCCCAACAGCTGTGAAATATAAAAATTCAGCTTTTAAAAACAAAAAAAAAACATTGAAGAAAATCGTTGCTAATCGATTAAACCTGGTTTTTTTTCTAATTCCTATGCAATTTAAGTGACTTTAATTCTGAAATAAACACACACCAAAATAAAAAACCAACATCAAAAGAAACAAAAATAAATTTCTATCAGCTGATGACTTGAATGGAACGGTATACCGAAAATTCTCGGAAAACTTTAGATAGGTTTTGGGTGTGTGCCTCAGCTGAATACTTAAAGCGTAAACAACAACAAAAAGCTATCCAGATACAATGGGCACGTCCAAGAACCTATCGGATAGCCGTATCTTATGTCGATTTCCTTTCACCAATTTGCAGTCGACTGCAGTCGCTACTAAATTCGATTCTTTTTTGGGTATTTAGGAAATTAAAAAAGTAGCGATTTTCTTTTTTATGAATGTGTGTGTGTCCAACTGACTAATGAAGAAAAACAAGTACCATGAAACAAAACAATTACATTCGTATTGTTAAGCACACAATTTTTATATTTTTTTTCACCAAATGTTTTCCAAATTCACAACTAAATACAAAACAATTCTCTTTCCTTTAATTTTTTTCATATGCTGATGTTTTTGTTTGCCGTTTTCGATCTGTCAAAATTGTTGTGTGTGTGAAAATCTGTGTGCAAATCCGTCCCAAAAAAGAGATCGACGGCAAGTCGATTTTTTTCCTCCCAAATGAATTCCTTTAAAAAAAAAATTGACTGCAGTCGACTGCAGTCGATTTTTTTTTTAAAGGAAATCGACATTAGATACCTTTTTGAACGATTCAGATATCTTTTCCAGATTGCTGCAGACAACAGCTGTGAAATATTAAAATTCCACTTTTGAAAACAGAAAAACATTCAAAATATTTTTGCTAGACGATTATAATTTATTTTGTTCGATTTCCCATACGTTTTAAAAGACTCATGAAAAGAAATAAAAACAAATTTTTCATCAGCTGATCACTTGAATAGAAAGGTATACCTACCAAAAATACTCGGATATCTTTAGATAGCTTTTTAGTAGAAATGGGTTTGTAACTCTGCTAAACGTTTTAACACGTAAAAACGACAAAAAGCTATTCGGATACGATTGTTGAACGCCCCCAATGATTGACATCTTTAAATCTTAGCAAATTTTGTGGCAAAACATTCGTTGCGAGGCAAATTCGTAGTCCGAAACAGCTACGGTTGCGATATGGGGTATTGGTTTATAGTTAGTATTTTTAAAATAACTAGGTACTCCTACATGAATATTGATTTCGGTGAAAAGTACGATTTTTACGGATTACAAATTAGGAGACATTATTATCTTACCTTTGGATTATTCATTGATTTTATTATATGATAGGATAATATGTGTTTAATTGACATACATACGTAACTAGTAGTAGTAGTTGTAGTGATTTTATTTTACAATATTAATTTGTCTTTGGTTTACATTTTTCACAATATTAGAGCATTGGACTGTGCCGTCAGCAAACAAAGTTTAAATTTTCATATATTTCAAAAATAAAAAGGCTTCATTGATTTAATTTAAATAAATTGAAAAAGCGTTATCGATAACTTTATGATTGAATTTAAAGTTAATATATAACAAATTAGAAAGCTTCATTCAGAATTTGGTTTCTATATCTTTGTGCAGTTAGGACAAAACTACTTAGAATATTCCAGTTTGATCCATTTAGCACTTCGAGAGTTTCATTTTGGTTAAGAAAGCTTTTTCCCCAATGCGCATAACGGATTGATGACAGTACAGGGCAAATCCCTATGAAGTGGAGTACGTTTTCCACTGTTCTATGGTTGCAAAGAGTTTTTCTTCTTCTACATAACTAAATTAAAACTAAACTGCCGTTGTAAGAATTTGTTCACAATGCAGAGCCAGAAAATCCCATTCAAATGATGACAAACAAACTCAGTAGACAGTACGTAGTACTAATTTATTTATTTCGATTGATTTGTTTATTACACAGATTGGTGTACCTCTTAGCACATGATTCATACATTATGTCTTATCTCCCAGCGAAAATAAACTAGATACCTACATATAGTTACATAAAATGAATGACAACCACGGACGATCAGTTAGTCGTTTCGCTTTCGTTTTCGGTTAGCGAATTTGTTTAATCAACGATCAGTTGTAGGTGGTGCGTGAAATAGAGATATAGAAAGCATTTTATACGGGTGAATTAACTTTTTTTTTTATTGAACAACAAATAAAACTGTTTCGTGTCATCTTCCTCTCCTTCCCTATTCAACTGCTTTCTTTAATGTCGGCTTAATGTTGAATTCTATTGACATAATAACGATATTAATAACAAACACTATGTGTACAATGTACATACCTAATACGATGTGAAAAGATAGTATGAGGGAGCAATTGAAATATGTACGAGCAGTTTAGTGACAAAAATTATTTGGAATATTTTTTAAAAGTGTTAAAGGCAAAAATTATTGTTTTGAAAACAGAAAAACTTCAGTTTAACTAAAGTGAAGTGAAATAAGTGCGTAGGTGTGTACGGTTTAGTTTGATGCGAAAGACGTTTACACGAATTCTGATAATACTTTAGGTTACATGTAAAAATATCAACAACTTTTCAAAATTTTGGGAAGCAGAATAAATTATTTCCCAAAACAAAGCGATTTTTAGTTTAGTTAGGACATCAACAAATTGAGCCTTCAAATTATGTTTCTTTACATAGCGATATATGAGAGTTTCTACAGTGATGCGACAAGAACGACCTTGCGATCTTATACATTTGCACTTGTCGCGACTATAGAAATGTTGCCAAAAGCTTTTCTGTTTGTGTCGCTACTACAAATTCGCTTTGGTATATTGGGAGAGCCTTTGAGCTCACAAGTTAAGCTGGAGGTAAAAATTAAGATGAGTTTAGAAGACTCAATTTCAGTCAGACTTTTCGGCTTCGGAATAGCAACAACCCTGCAGCTTCCATATTATTACAGGAGAGCTTAAGTATAGTCTGTCTGAATCCAATGGAGATTCCAGCAACATTATGAGGTTGCGATCTTTCTAATTTCTTTGCTGTATACGCACACATTGCGAAACACAGGCTAACTGTTTTGGGTTTGAGTGAAATATAGGTAGGAGTTGATTCTGGTTCGTCAGAGTTCAACCTGCCTGGATATAGCTTAGTACCATTATTTCTTTCCTCACGTGGCTACGCCGTATATGTTTGAAATGATATTGCTTACCAACTTCTACCACAATATTGTATACGGCCTTTGTTCTAGTACGAACTTAAACTTCATGTGGTTAATATTTACTATTCGTAAGCAAATCATTCATTATTGTTTTATTTATAGAATCCCCAATTTAGATAGCAATTCAACTTGTAACGAGTTTGATGCGCTATCTAATTCTATATTACAAATTGTTTCCCTTTATTTACATTCTTGGTCATATGGCCAACACCTTTGACCAATTTCTCTCTTCTCATTCCAAAAAATACGAAACCACTGTGTAATATTTCTCTCCTTCTTATTCTTCTGGACCTTTCCCGAGTAGATGGAAAACTGCGTTTGTTCAGCTCATATCTAAAAGAGACGAATCTTCCTCCCCTTTCATTTACTGCTTAATTGTGCTAACATCCTTTCTTTCCAACGTCAAACGTTGATAAACAATCAACTCATTAAGTAACTTGAAGAACGAAAGCTTTTTAATAACCGACAGTACGGCTTCCGTAACAGAAGGTCCACTGGTGATTTGATAAAATATCTCATTAAGAAATCATTACACAGTTTTGGAGAAAATAATATTAGTTTAGATTAGATTTAGTTTTTTATTTATTCAAATTCATTTTTTACTCCTTTAAAATAATACAAAAACATAATATGTATTTGTATATGCATGGCATAGGCATTATGCTGTCTGCCCGATCATTTAAAAATTACAATAAATAAGTTATCAAAAGTTCCCACTCCTTATTTTATTCCTATAAGTAAGCGCATTTTTGGCAAAATTAAAAAGTTTTTCCACATTCAGCTCGTTTAACTCCGTTATACTCTCTTCGTCCGAAAGGTAGTTTTTTCCGAATACCTGACGCATGACTTCACTTAATATTGGACATTTCCCAATGAAATGTAAGACATCTTCTCGTTCTCTCCTGTTGCATAGATCACAAAGACATGGTAGATGTGGATGTGGATGTGGATGTGGTATGTAATTCAGGTTAATAATTTCACCTCTCAACCTCATCATCATTGGTATAACCTGAACACTGTTTTTATCATGGAAATAGTTTTTTCCTATCAAATTGTGGTTCAAGCGACTGTACACTGCTCTATGTACCGAAGCTTTTGCTTCTTCTCTGTACTCCAGTAGCTTCAGTTCATCAACTTTCTCCACCAGCTGATATTAGTGTGAACCACAGTTATCTACACTTCCAATGCTAAGATCAACCTCCATCTTGAGGTGTGTCCACACCAGAGAAACATTTCAGGAAACATTGTTTCAAAAACGTTTCTAAAATGTTTCCCATTTGTATAAAAAACATTTCTGAAACATTTCAGAAACATTTCAGAAACATTTGAGAAATATTTCTGAAATGTTTTTTTGGTGTGGACGTTTCGTGAAACATTTGTGAAATGTTTCTGAAATGTTTTTTGTTTCCCATTTTTAATGGGAACTTTTTATTGTTTCTCGAGTTCAGTTCAATGCTTGAATATGGATTGTAAAGAAATTACAATTATAGCGTCGTGTTTTATAATCATGAAAAAAATAAAAAAAACCAGTGACAGTGGCAAAAAAGCATATTAAACATTTTTTTTTATTTTTTTTTTTATTTCATCCTTTTTACAATTTAGGCTTTCACACATTTCACTTAAAGCATGAGCTTTATGTTTTTATTACATTATTTACAGCCTTCATCTTGTGGATCCGTCTCTTCATTCGCAAATGTTTCAGAAAAACAAAGAAAGTTTTCCATTCAGAATGGGAAACAAAAAACATTTCAGAAACATTTCAGAAATGTTTCACGAAGCGTCCAGACCAAAACAACTTTATAGAAATATTTCTGAAACATTTCAGAAACATTTCAGAAATTTTTTTTGTTTCTGAAATGTTTCTGAAATGTTTTTGGAATGTTTCTGAAATGTTTCAAAAATGTTTCTTTGGTGTGGACATACCTTTGCATTGAAGCGCCAGATCCATCCATTCCGCGTACCAGCTTGACTTGTTTTCCACCGCTTTTAACGCCGCTATTTTTGGAAGCCCTGTATCCGCCATTTTCATTACCTTCAGTATGTAGTCTATCTGCAACTTTAAAGTTTTTATAAACAAGGGTGAAAGTCCTGTTTCGATCATCAAAATAATATTATTGCGCTTGATATTTCTAATCATTTGATAGAGTTTGGCATCAGGCTGTCTTATCGAAAATGCGTGCTTTTGATATCGATGAGTCTCTTCTCCGTTGGATTAGAAACGACCTTTTCGACCGTTTAACACAAGTTGTGTTGGATGGTTTCAAGTCTAATACTTGTACCTTATAAATGCTGCTCCGTTCTGTCTCTGACTCTTTTAATTATTTTCATTAATGATCTCTTATCTGAAACTTCTAATCCTCCCAACTGTTTTGCTGACTACTCAAGACAACCCTCAGCTTTTTATATTCGCCCCTGTTCTTCATATGTGGAGCTGGGTCGGTTGCGTATGATAAGCTTATTGAATTCTGACCTTTCCAACATTGTTACATGGGAGAGTAAAAACCAAGTAGAATTCAAGGTTTCGAAAGCAAAATGTTATCATTCGTCGTTAAAGCTTACCATTCCCCCATTGCCATTACTTATGAATTGAATGGTACCTGTACCTGTATACAAGAAACCGAAAAGCTGTGAATTCTTGGTATGTGAGATTGTTAGTAAACGATGATCTTCGTTGGAATTACCACACACTTGAAATCGCCAAAAATGTTGCAAAGTGCTTAGATCTTTTGAGACGATGCAATAAATTTCCCTACATTACGACTCAAAAAAGTTTATAAGCAATGTGCCTCGGTGTCTCCCACTTTAATCCTCTCCTCTTTCCCTAAATGCTCGCACTGTGTTTTATAACATTGTATCATAGCCTCTTGATGTGCGCGTTAATTACATAAAAAAATGATAATGTTCTTAACAAAAGACCAAATCTTTTTACTTAATACATATTGTACACAATGTTTACATCGAGAAAGCACAATGATCAATTCAAGTTTTCAAAAAAATTATTCCAGCCGTCCCAATTGGCTTTCTCATATTGCCACAAAGTTCTTTCAGGGACTTTATCTTTTTTACCCTGAAGGAATACGTAAAATGACCCGATATGACACAATGGTCCGATTTTCCTAGAGGAGATGATACCAAAGGGTCCGCCAAATAAATTTTTTTTTCAAAAAGAGGGCGCAAAACATCCAGTGTAGCTTCGGCTGTGTGGCATGTAGCGCCTGCCTGTTGAAACCAAATGTTGCCAATATCCTCCTCTTCAATTTTTGTGAACTGTAAAGGCCACTCCTTGCTCATTTTCAAAGAATGCCTCTGGACTAAAATCCGCACCAAACAGTGACTCGTTTTGGGTGTATCGGCTTTTCAATGTATGCGTGCAGGTTTTTGTGCGACAATTTTGTTTGTTTACAAACCCAAGATCAAAATTCATCTGAAAAGATGATTTTTTTTTTGGCAAAATCGGCATCGGATTTTCAAAGTAAAAAAAGTAGTTGAAAAAAAAAATTAGATGGCGGACCCTTTATAACTCTGTATTTTTCGACATGAGCAGTAGGCCAAGATTATTAGTCGCATGGCCTTCAACATCTGGAAACTCAGAAAAAAGCCTATCAGATCATCTCAGATTAGATCAAGTATCATGAAAAATGTCAGGGTCTGAATTCCGTGTAAGAAGCGGTTATCGTCCAATCGTCTCTGGTCGATTATATCGTCAAAATAGCAATTGAAGGAGTGAATGTTATATTACTAGTCTTATTAATGTTGATTACCTTTTCAAGTTCCTAAACACGTTTTATTAGTAAAAAAATATATTTAAATGAAAATGATAGTCGTTTTAAAAGTTTCGGAATGCAGGCCCAGCATTTTTCTTTGAAATTTGAAAGATTTACTCAAAATCTACTTCTTCTTTCAATGAAATATATTTTCAAGTTTATTTGTAGTATGTTTCGGTGAAAAAAAATAATGTTATTTACATGTACAGATATTTAAATTTCTTTTCTTTGACAAATTAATGGATTAAGGTATTGGGGCGATCAATGGGCTCGTTCAAGAACTAATCGGATAGGCTAGCCCAGAAACCAATATCTTGGATTCATTTCAGATATCTAGTTCCAGATTACTTCCGATAATAGCTGTGAAATATTAAAAATCAACTTTTTGTGGATTTTCCATGCAGCTGAAGTGACTGAATTAAATGCACAACAAAATAAAAACTGACATGAAAAATATAAATAAAAATGTTCTGTCAGCTGATCACTTGTATTGAAAGGTACATATATCAAAAATTCTCGTAAATCTTTTTGTAGGACGTACCCCACCCGGATACGATAATTGAACGCCCCCAATAATCGCATCCGGGCAGTGTTTTGTTGTTACTTACTCTTAGTAGAGACACAAATCCATTAATACCGAAAAGCACATCCAACATTTTTGGTATACCTTTCTATTCAAGTGATCAACTGATAGAGAATATGCTTTTGTTTCTTTTATGATGGTTTTTTATTTTCATGAGCAGAAATTTCAGTATATCAGAGTTATTTTAGTTGGAATAAAAATTGAAAATAATAAATTCTAATTATTTAGCAAAAACATTTTAAATGTTTTTTTGTATTTAAAAGTTGTATTTTTATATTTCACACCATCGCATCGTTTAGAAATGTATCTAAAATACGGGTATCCGAGATAGCCTATCCGATAGGTTCTTGAGAGAGCCCAATATAATTTGAACGTCAATAAGTGCAAATCATCTGTAATAAAAAGTTACGCTGTTGATAAATCGATTCTCACAAAGTTGTAAGTTGAGTTCCTTATATTTTGATTGCTTAGCACCATGCCGTGCCCCTCGAAAAGTGGGCTGAGATTTTTTTATCGGCAAAAACTTTATTGGTAAAAAAACAAAATGTTAAGCTCGGTAGATAGCAAATTAAATAAGAAAAAAAAATTTCTTTACAAAGTACATATATAGATGATTCGATTAACAAACTGGACAAGTTACGTACATACGTACCAAATAAACAGCAAAAAGATATGCAGGTCGGGTATCATTTGGTCGTATCATTGGTATGCGGGTAACGAACGCATCATTCAAACCTATTATGCAGGAAATGTTGACATTGCTCACATGAAACTTTTAGTACGCAATTTCAATTTCTTTTGAACTCAATAACGTATGTAGATGGAAAGGTTTTGTTTTTTTGTTTTTGTTTTACACAAATGTAAGCCACTCGATTTGTTTAGGTTGGATGAAGAAGGTTACAACAAACCTATTAGTTATTGATTTATATAAGTACATAATGTTCCTCTATATATAGTTGGAGAGTCAGGCAAATTTTATTGCAGCATCAACTCTTATTTTGACCTTGGTATCAAATAAAAAATAAATAATTAGGGTGGCGCAACATAGAGAGGAGCCCCAGGGCCTAGCGCATTTCTCACAACCATACCTTTTGAAGGAATGGAGTAGACCTACAATTGTCTGCCGGTTCCGAACGACTAATCGAGAAAGCGCTTTTCATGAAAATGAATTTACTATCGGAGGACTTCTCAGTTCCTCGCGGAAGGCGATGACCGTGGAAAACATGTTTGTCTCTTTTGGGATCCGAACCACGAACATCTGGGTTAACAGGGAGACATGCTAACGATCACGCCACGGCTAACACAAAAGTCTTATTTCACTTTGTAAAGGTGTACTTACAATTATGTAGTTCCATACTCACTTTCGAAAATGAAGTAGGGTGAAAGGGGGAAATTGATCATTCGGGAGACTTGAACCACACTTAATAATTCACTTAAATTATACGTAATACTTTCATGGGTAGACGAAGACTTATGTAGCTTTCCATTGGTTTCACTCGGGGAAGCACTCATTTGAAAAACCTCTGGAACACCCAAAACTATTTCTGTTCACTTTAACAAATTGTCTATGCATGAGTGAAAACATTTAATTCTCTTAAAAAATATTCCAAAAGTTAAATTTCTTTTGACATTTGAGTTACATATATTAGGTCCATTCGTTGAACTTTCTCCAGGGTTGACCCAGGTTTTCTTGACAACCCTATGAGTTGTCAAAAAAAACCTGGGTTTTCCAGTCCTCAAAAAACGCTAAACCATAAATCACCACACATCCCTGTCATTAAAAACAAAAATAAATGGCATTTGACAGCCCTCAACTCGTTAACGCAAAAAACTAGGGCGAGTTGATGGGAAACCTAGGTCAACCCTGGGGCTCAGAAAACACTCAATTTGACATTCAGGGCGACTTTAGGTTTCTCAAAAAACGCTTTGTGGCGACCCCAGAGCGACCATAGGGCTTCAACAAACAAACCTATTAGGGTTTTTTGAGAAACTTAAAATCGCCCTGAATGTCAAACTTAGTGTTTTTTGAGCCCTAGGGTCTCGCAAATTTTTCAGGTTGTGAAATACGTTTTTTACCACCTAGAATTCAAACGTCAAATTAAGAGCAAAATAGGATAACGACATGCCGAAATGTATTACCCTGTTTTCTGTATACATATCTTGACTAGCTGTCGACGGTCTAGTTAGTTAGATACTTTTGTAATTTAAAAGACTAAAAAAAAGTAACATGTGTGACCTTTCAAAAGAAATGTATATCATACCTAAGCACCGTCAATCATTAAAATTTTTTTTTTTTCAGCATTCTCTACAAACGAACATTCTGCTGATAGAAAAGAATTGCATAAGTGCATTTAACAATGGCAATTAAGGATTTAATTTATAAATTTGAACCAGTACAACTCTACTTAGTTTTAGTCTTGTCGATTTGCTTCTTCTGCCTTCAGCTCATTCTAAGTCATATTACTCATGGATTAACGCTACTCATGGCTTCGTATCATATGCTTTGTAACATAGTTGCCTTAACTGGAAGCATAATTATGATGAAGGTGAGTTTCCTTAATTTTAACTCTATTTAATTACAAAATGCATTTTTGTTAAATAGTACATCATTGAAAACCTTGAATTCAGATTTTAAAACGATCGTCGAACATTAATAGATATTAAGATTGATATCAGGTCCGTTCGTTGAACTTTCCCCAGGGTTGACCCAGGTTTTCTTGACAACCCCATGAGTTGTCAAAAAAAGCTGAGTTTTCCAGTACTCAAAAAACGCTAAACCACAAATCACCACACATCCCTGTCATTAAAAAAAAAAAACCTCAACAGCAAAAAGCTAGGGCGAGTTGATGGAAAACCTATGGCAAACCTATGGCTCAAAAAACACTCAATTTGACATTCAGGGCGAATTTAGGTTTCTCAAAAAACGCTTTGTGGCGACCCTAGGACAACCCCAAGGCTTCAACGAACAAACCTATCAAAATAGAGCTTTTGGGTTGTAGAATTGTTTTTCTGATAAGTAGTAGGAAAATACCCAATTCCTATTCACACTTTTCTTAAAACTGAAGTTCTTGATTCAACAAACGTTTCATGAACCGCTGAACAACTATAACTATAGCTATATATATACATACGTGAATACAAACCAGCTTAAAAACGAGAAAAACAGTGCTACCTCTTTTAAGAATATTCGGTGACGAAAGTAATCGGAAAATCTAGTTGCAAACTCCCATTCTGAGCACGTTATTATTTAGCCTAAAAGCTAATATTTCTATTGCAACAACGCTTCAGGACTTTTCAAGAATACAGTATTTTAGAACCCCATAAAGTAGATAATACGGAAAATTGAAAAGAAATTTGATACAAAACAAAAAATATGTCAATTTAGTTTTTGTTTAATTCACAATTTGAATTGAAGCATTCACAATAGCACAGGATTTCATCAATCAGCAGTTGTTACAATCGAAGTTCGATTTTATTTGATAAATTTTATGATAAGCCGAGTTCACAATGTACAATTAGTTGAACAGACTTGGTTTGATGGATGTTGGATGGTTGGATGTAATTTGCGTTCAGACTTATCATACTTGTCTGTCGTCCAACAATATGACGTAATTATATTCTTCCGCTACTTCCAACTTTGAAACTTTCAAAAATGTTCATCCAAGAAGTTGGACAAGCGATCGTCTATTTAACATTGGTCGTTCAAACCAGTCTGGCCAGCTAATTGTAGTGTAAACTCCGCTAATCGTATAAGTTGATAGTTGATGTCCACAATAAGGGTGATTATCTTTATCTTCTTCCTTTTCAGAGATACGAACATCATGATCTATGTTCTCAGCTCTCCCATTAATCTGCTTTCTTCACACTATTAAGAAACGCTTCCCAGATCCCAGAATTGTGATTGTTAACTATCTCAGACCAACCAAATGCAGATTTCGTTGCATTTTTCTGTATAGTAAGTGTTTTGGTCTGCCTCTTGTGGCTTCGCGATTGTGTCTGAACGTTGTATGATATTGAATTTTTGACATAGTTCTCGTAATTTCTTCTTCAAAAATGGCAATATGTACCAACTTAGCCTTGGTACTTCTAATACTGCTGCTGTCAAAAGGAACATGTTAATCTAAGCTTCCGTAAACTTACTCTCATACTGTTTGTACCACAGAGTATAACTTATTATCTACTCTGTGGTTTGTACATTGGGCAATAATGTGAACCGTATGAGAGGGATGAACGCAAAACCGCGGTGTAGTCTTTTCTTCAGCTTGATCCACCCTATGTTTTGTAGAGGTTACATATAAGTTACATATAATAATTGTACATTAAACTAAACACAGTAAACGGTTGATAGATTTTTATTGTTGAAATTTAACAAAAAAACGAAGCTTTAAATTTTTTACTAATCTACTTATGTGCATTATAATCAATAACGTTTTCACTTCAGCAAAGTCATGGATCAAAATATAATGACAACAAAGAGTACGGAAAAACAAAAACATATAATCCCGCTACTGCGAACATCGGTGGAAAAATTGCGAGCTTGAACCTAAGCGCTGAAGGACATTCCTTGCAAAATATTGAAAAACGTGAAAACAAACTTAAAAACACATTCGGATGGGCTAGAATAGAAGTCCTAATGATGTTGATAGTATGCATTTTCTTAGTATCTTTATCCTTTTCGCTGTTATTGGAAGCCCTCCAAACCATCGTTCATATTGATCATCAAGATTCGATGCACCTGCCAGTACCTGTTATGATTTTGGGATTCCTCGGTTTGATATTAAACGGTATATGTTACTTACTGATTGGAGGTTATACAAAGCATCAAGGAAGTTTCTTACACATGACTTCTAATGGAGACGTAATTTTGAATAATAGAAACTTCGACACCAGTAAAGTTCACGAACAAACTCCTCGAAGCCTTTCAATTCTATCAGTAGTAAATAGTGACGTTGTGGATATAGCGAAGTTTAAGAAAGAAAAACAAAACACAATTGAAATGTTTCGTGATGTGTGTAGCACTGTATTCGTCATAATTTGTGCTGCCATAATCTTTATGTCAAATGATGCCCACACTGCTAAATTTATTGATCCAGTCATATCAGTATTTTCTTGTATCGTGCTTGTTTCGCTTAGCTACCCGTACAGTAAGTATCTGTTCATTGTATATGTTTGTAAACGTTTTTATATTTTACATATACATATACATATATATTTTTTTTGTAGTGAAAGAATCCTGTTTTATTTTACTACAAACCATACCGGGGTCAATTGATATTGACATATTTGGACAAAATTTGGGAGCAAAATTTCCAGAAATCATCAGTTATCATGATCTGCATATATGGCAGTTAACTTCCAACAAATATGTGTCCACTGTTCACATAAAATTTAAAAGCCAGCACCTGTACACCAAAATCATTAACGACATCAAAGAATTTTTTTTGGACCAAGGAATAACAATTGTAACCATACAACCTGAGTTCCAGGATATCCTTTCTATCGCCTCTATTGAATGTTTAGTACAATGCAACGCAAATGATTGTGTTGAAAAAGTTTGTTGTCAACTATCAAAAACTGATTTGCTAGAAATCACATCATCAAACAATACATTACATTCTTTCCATACTCAACAAAATATACAACCATCAGTTACTGTTTTAAAGGAAAATTTTATTTTAAAAAAATCACATTCTTTCAGTAATCTCGATTACTCAAGTTCACATGATTTAGAATGTAACTCAAAAAATATTAATGATATTAATGACTCTGTAGAGCATCAAAATAAAATATTGACGATATAGGCCATTGATTATGTCATTCTTAAAGGAATTTGAAGAAGAGTGGATTTTTTGTTAGGAATTGCTCAATGTTATTAAATTACATAAATTACGTGTAAATTGAAGAAACAGGTTAAGAACCCCCACCTCAAAAAAATCAAAACAGAAATGCTACTCGGAAAATTATGTTGCGAGATATGTACATATATTTTCCACCCGTATCTCCAATTTACACCCACTAAAGAAACACTTCTAGGTTCTTATAACATTGAATCCTTTATAACCTTTTTTAAGACATAGTCATTATTCTATCAATATCTTCTACGGATATAAGCAATGATTAAGATAACAGACCATAACACAAAAAAATAAATTTAAAATGAAGCATGTCCGAAATAAAAATGGAAGTAAAAGCATTGATGTGAATTAAAATTAATTCTTGAAGCTATAAATTTAAAGACCAAAAGGATGTGTTAAAATATTTAAGAATTTTAAGCTTTAATATGAATAGGCCGTTTCGTAAATAAGAATTAGGCAAACCTGCTTTCTTTCATTTCAGTTAACATACCACATATCATTAAGAAGTTTTAATATGCCGATTTTGTTAATAAAGTAACTTTAACATATTAAAGGCTAAGCAAGCATAAGAGACGTGCGCTGCGTCTACGATCTCTTTTAGACAACCACGTGATCAAGTGATTCTATTAAACTGATTATACCATATCATACAAACTTGTTTTTTAATTTTTGTTGACGAACAAAGATACAAGTACTTTCTTATTTCGAAGTATAGGTATGTTTCTTTAATTTCTGGACAAAGTTTGTGAAAAGCCCGGGAAAGAGTTTGGGCTCGAGCTTTTTGATGTTATTTTTGTAATTTGTATCCAGAATTGAAATGTGAAGAAGTGTGTTTCGGGATGTTTCTGGCTCCGCAGAAAGTAAAGAAACAGACCTAATATGTTTTGATCAACTGATTTAACAAACAGCCGGAGGAAATTGTTCGGGTAAATTCTTGCAGGAAGGTGAGGTGAAAATAAAGAGAATCAAATAATCAAAAGCTCTGCCACATTTACGTCAGAAAAAAGTAAACAAACTTTTTGAGATGTTTTCGGATGTATCGGGATTCCGCGGGTGAGTATACAGATACAACTCTTATTAGCAAGGAATAGTTTCCCCGAAAGCTATTTCCAGATATCTTATTGACGCATTTAAGAGCTTCAAAATAAAAATGAGCTGAAAACAAGAAGTCATACGAGTTCAAAAAAAAGAAAATGGGATTCGGGTTGAGAGGTTATAATCTCCAATCGTGTAGGGATTGTTTGCCTTAAAGCAAAGAAGGAAAATTTGCCAATGTACAAAGAGAAAGAAAATACACGAAGCTGAGACCATTCTTGTCATATTAAGCTGATGTACCATACATACTATGAAGATTATTTAAGGCGTTTAGGATATGCTCTTCGAATGTAGTGCGTTCCTAAATGGCTTCCATGTTACGCGATGTAACATCGGGTAACATTATGTCGTTCCTAAATGCAAAAAAGTTACGATATGTAACATCGTGTCGTTCCTAAATGCAATGTTGAACTGTCAGAATGTTACGTTTCGTAACTTTTTCCAACTCATCTCTGGGACTTGAGTTTCGATGTTGATCTGTCAAACCCCTTTAAAATTGTTGTTGGTCAGAATTGTTTTGGTTGTTTTTTTTCATTAATCTTCCAAATTCTGTGAACAGTTATTGAATTTCAATCTTGTTCATTTCAGAATTCATTTTTCTTCATCAATAACAAGTTTCCTTTAGCTGGGTTCGTATTTTAAGAAATACTTTATTCATATTTTTGACAGACCAACAAAGTGTAACATCGAGTCGTTCCTAAATGAAATCATGATTTTGTAACAAAGTCAAACATACACAACAACAACGATGATTTTGACACTACAACATCGCGTAACATGGAAGCCATTTAGGAACGCACTACTGGTCACATCAGCAACCTCTTTATACAGCGTGTCCCGTAATTCGTGTTACATACTTTGGGATGTGACTCTTGGTCATATTCTAAGAAAAAAATTGTTCTGCAGTAAAGTTCGTTTCTCAACTTTGACATCACTTTTTGACAACTTAAAAAAAGGCTAAAGGCCCCAGCCCATAGAACGCGTTGCGCGCGTGCGGCACCGCTTCCAACTGACAGCTCGATTAAATACACACGTTCTTATGAGAGGTGACCCATAAGCACCGCGAGTAACGCGCCGAACGCGCCGAGTAGCCCAACTTTCTACTTTGCCGCGGCTCTCACGCGGTGACAGAAGAGAGACATGCGCAGTCACAACCAATTTGAAGTTTTCTCTTATATGGAAAAAGTGACAATGGGCGCGTGCAAGAACCTATCGGATAGCCTATCTCGGATAGCCGTATCTTAGATACCTTTTTGAACGATCGACAACAGACAACAGCTGTGAAATATTAAAATTCGACTTTTGAAAACAGAAAAACATTCAAAATATCATTGCTAGACGATATAACTTATTTTTTTCGATTTCCCACACGTAAACAACAACAACAAGCTATCCGGATACGATTCTTGAACGCCCCCATTTTGACTAAATTTATCTGTCAAAACACCGCAACGGATTCTATGGGTCACCCCCATCAGTTGCGCGAGGCAAAACCTACCGCATCAGTTGCCGCGCCGCTTCTACCGCACGCAACGCGTTCTATGGGTCGGGGCCTTAACTTTGGTGTACCCTGACCTGTGTTAAACTCGATTTCTCTGTCAATATTGATGGGAGAGACTTATTTTAGACTTATTTTTTTGTTGCAATAATAATCTTTAAAACTGTATTTTAATTGGGCTTCTTGTTTTTCAATTTTAAATGGTTTTCAAATTTTATTCAACCAGCAAGGTTTTGACTTTGAGGTAATTTTTTTTTCAGAAAATGCCTGTAACATAGAGTTTCTTCATTTTTTTTTTTTTACAGGTGAACAGAACAATAATAAAAAAAACTCATCAATAAGTGCACTCAAAAACCAATACATTTTATGATACTTGGAAAAATCTAAAACTGGTAAAAAATCTAATTTAGGGATTTTTACGGACTTTTATTGCACCGCTTTGCAAATAAATTGTTCAATTCGAAAAATTATAGGATTTTACACTTGGCTTAGCATAAAACTGAATTTCAATAAAAACTGTTCTTTTTGATTAATGGAAGCATTTAATAAAGAAGTAGGTACATGGCTTAGATTAACTTTAAGTTCATAACAACATATAAAAACTAAATTTTATATTTTATTTAATGTTTCAGACTATTTTCACAAATATTATTACATAAGGAACAAAAACTTTTTATGAAATCAATGTTATTTAAGTGCTTTTCATAATGTTCAAAAGGGATGGATCTAGTTCGCTCATTTTTTTAAAATATTAATAAATTGAAAAAAAAAAAAACAATTAACAAAACTTCATTGAATTCATTATGTATGCCATAAAAATTATATTTTTAAAGATAAAATGAACTGAATTAAATATTGATGTAATAAGTAAAATAATATTAATTTAAAGCATAAATCACAAAATGAAATCCTTTTTGTTCCTTTTGGATAAAACACTTAGGTATAACCTCGTCTGCTGTTATATGTATTTCGCGATGAATAGCTAGAGCAGCCAAACCATTCAAACGATCCTGCAAACAAGCAAATATCCAAAGCTAATCACACTGTTATTAAAATAGACTTATTATTAAGAATCTCACTTCGTTGGTCATGCTTTTTGTGTTGTTTTTCTTTTTATTCTCTTTAAACTGGAGAATGTTATTTCGTTGTTACCGGCAGTGTAATAATATTTTTAATAAAATATATATATTGAGAAAGCTTTCTTCGGGGCAGCTATCGAGCGCTTCCAATGAGTTCTTAGAGGAAGTATTATTTCGTCGGACCACATACCTCTCCCAAGATTTTAATTCTTCTGGGGAAGAATCCTTGAAAAGAACCGACAACTCTTCTAGTTACTTTTCATGGTTTGTAAATTTTTCTCCAAGGTCCATTGTTTTCAACCCTTCTCTCGATTTCTATGTGAAAAGAACTGAAAACAGTAACACGAAAATATTCTTCTGTACTTCGAACCGAAGAGTTAGAAGTACAGAAGAAGATCGAACGATTCTTTTGTTGGTTCACTACTCTCCTATGTTTAACGCTAATGTCAAGAACTTCAGCAATTTTTTTCTTGCATCTTCAAACACTTTCGACAATGAGTCATTTTCTGCCCGTTTAATTTTTAGTTGATCTCTTAAATCTTTGGCGAGATCCATAGCTTGGACCAAGTCTGAATTCACTCTTTGAAACTCACGACTTAATGGCAACGTGAGTTGATAAACCATACTTATTATTGCTTATTATTAACCACAGAGTATAACCAGAGACAAGAGTAGATAATACAGAGTATCCAATTCCACCCCTTCAGCCGGTCGCCATGTCGCCATATTGAATTCGTGTTGAAAAATTTTTTGCGGGTGTTTCGGGAAGTGGATACTCTGTATTATCTACTCTGTGGCTGGTCATTTTCTGCCCGTTTAATTTTTAGTTGATCTCTTAAATCTTTGGCGAGATCCATAGCTTGGACCAAGTCTGAATTCACTCTTTGAAACTCACGACTTAATGGCAACGTGAGTTGATAAACCATACTTATTATTGCTTATTATTAACCACAGAGTATAACCAGAGACAAGAGTAGATAATACAGAGTATCCAATTCCACCCCTTCAGCCGGTCGCCATGTCGCCATATTGAATTCGTGTTGAAAAATTTTTTGCGGGTGTTTCGGGAAGTGGATACTCTGTATTATCTACTCTGTGGCTGGTATTTTGGAAATATTCTGTAAATAGATATAGCAATGTTCAAAGAATGTGCTGCGCAATGGACTTACAGAGCATGCGAAGCAAATTTTTGGCGAATAATTGCCTGAACACCATTGTATTGACTGGTATTGACCAGACATATTGCTTGCTCCGTCGTACCCTTGGCCGATCAAAAAGGATATGATAATGATTTTCAACTATAAGCTTCGCAAGGGCATCATCTGGATCTGGATTGTTAATACTGTAATGTTTGGTAAACTGCTTTATTGGAGATTTTAAGAGAAAAGATTTTATTCATACCTGTCGTGGAAAATCGGTATAAAAAAAGAGATTCAAAATATTAGGTGATTGAAATAATAATTTATTTCAGATGAAGTTGACTTTGTATTTTCCCCCGTAGAATGTAGGTATGTAATGTATAATCCACAGAGTAGATAATACAGAGTATCCACTTCCACCCCTTCAACCCGAAACACCCGCAAAAAAATTTTCAATATGGCGTCCAATTTCTGAGTTTGAGGCTCTGTGCTCACTAGTATGAACTGTAAAAACTTAACAAAACGCCTGCATCGGTATGAAATTTTTTACTAATTTTTGTCTTTTTCAGTGAAAAACTGGTCAAAATGGAAAAAAAAGTTATTTCCTGCAACTTAAATTCATTTTTCTAAATTCTAGGCTGTATGAAAATTAAAAATTATCGATTTTTTTTGCAACCAAAAAAAAATTTTTTACTTTTCAAACTCAACTGACTTTGATCTGTGGGAAGTGAAGGCCAGTGCGGGCATCCGGTGCGGGCATCCGGTTTAGTTTAGCTTGTAGGCAAAACGCACTACCTTGCTGCAGTGGACTCTCTGGTTATACTCTGTGGTATAATCCTGTGAGTACTAATAAGACATGTCGAATTCAATGCAGTCAATTTTTTTTCAATAGAATTCATTTAGGAGGGAAAAACGGATTTGAGACGGATTTGCACACTGATGTCGTTTTCCATTGGACGAAAAGAACCGTCCAGGAGCGTCCAGAAGCATTCTCAAACCGTTCCATTGGTACAAAAAGATCGCTTCTCATGATTCTGAGGAGTGACAGCCGCTTCTCGATTTGAAGTGAGAATCGACTCAAGAAGCACTAATACATGTTCCTCAAATGTCAAAAAGAAAATTTTCCACAGGAAATATTTTTTATGTGCAATCGGTGTTTTACTCACACAAAGCCAACACGTTAAGTTGAGCAAAAACAATTTTAGGTGTTCCATTGGTTTTTAAAATGAGTGCTTCCCCGAGTGAAACCAATGGAAAACGCCATGACTTTCACACACACAACAATTTTGACAGATCGAAATCGGCAAACAAAAACATCAGCATATGAAAAAAATTAAAGGAAGCAGTATGTTTTGTATTTTGTTGTGAATTTGGAAAACATTTGGTGAAAAAAAATATAAAAATTGTGTGCTTAACAAAATGAATGTTTGTTTTGTTCTTTGGTGCTTGTTTTTATTTATGTTTTAGTTGGACACACACACATTCATAAAAATAAAATCGCTACTTTTTTAATTTCCT
This sequence comes from Melanostoma scalare, assembly GCA_949752695.1. Taxonomy (NCBI): domain Eukaryota; kingdom Metazoa; phylum Arthropoda; class Insecta; order Diptera; family Syrphidae; genus Melanostoma; species Melanostoma scalare. The sequence goes on from OX456984.1 coordinate 281,557,650, forward strand.
AAATACCCAAAAAAGAATCGAATTTAGTAGCGACTGCACACGACTGCAAATGGGTGAAAGGAAATCGACAATTCACGTAGAAAGAAGGTTCTAAATTTCAGAGTGTGTTTCCTTAACTTATTTGATTCATGACTGGTTATGTTGAACAATTATCGATCCCAATGGGGGGTTGATCCAGGTTTCCTTGACAACCCTATGAGTTGTCAAAAAAACCTGTGTATTCCAGTCCTCAAAAAACGCTAAACCACAAATCACTACATATCCCTGTCATTTGAATAAAAACACATGCTATTTGACAGCCCTCAAATCGTTACAGCAAAAACTCAGGGCGAAATGAGGGCAAACCCAGGTCAACCCTAGGGCTCAAAAAACACTCAGTTTGACATTCAGGGCTACTTAAGGTTTCTCAAAAAACGCTTTGTGGCAACCCCAGGGCGACCCTAGGGCTCCAACGAACAAACCTACTATGACATCGTAATATGCTAAAGAGGTGTTTTTGAAAAGGTCTATAACTTTGGTTCGGAGACCGCTGGCATTGTGGAAATAAATCTTTTCTGATGAAAGACTTTTAGGTTCATTAGGATATTTAATATTTGTTAGGTTATCGTTGCTTTTGATGCAATAATCTATCCAAGACTATCACAATATGAGTTTCTAACAACAATAGTTTTTTCGTGCGTGAAGGTCCTTGCGATTCTTGTCGTGCCGGTAGAAGATCCAGCATCCTCATTAACTTTTATTACATCGATAGCATTAGTAACATCAATATCATCTCTAGTACTAGCGTGAACATCCCTAGCACCACACACCACCAGAGAGTAGATAAATAGATCTGTATCTTTACTCATCTGCTGGATCCCACGGGATCCCAAAACGTGTATCTTTACTTTTTTACGTAAATTTGGCTTTTGATTTCCCCTCCTGCAAGAATTTACCCGAACAATTTCCTCGTGCACTTTCTTGCTTGTCAAATCGGCTGTTTGTGAAATCAATTGATCGAAACATTTTGATTGAATTCAAATTTATATCTATCTATACATATAATAAAAACGTAACGGCTTGTTTGTTTGTGCACGCTAATCTCAGAAACGGCTTATCCTATCTAGATGGGGCTTTCAGTAATATATTGGGGTAAGCTTCACTTAACATTATTTCATGTCAATCGGTTGATAAATAAAAAAGTTATGCCAATTCTTGCGGACGAAGTCGCTGGTACACCTAGTTTGAAATAAAATAAAAAAATAGAGACAATAATCTTTCTTTGTAAGTTTGAAAATTCAAAATAATGTTAAGTATGCAATGTAATATTGCTATGAGCTCATTTTAACACGTCTCAGAAACAAAATTGTTTGTATGTTTGTTTACTATCTCTACTGTGAGAGTAAATGATAAATGCCATTCAACCAGAAACATCCCAAATGTGCATATTTCACGTAAATCGCTAGTGGTTGCGATCGGTGTTAAATTTTTTTGTTTTTGAGCCCTGAAGTAGCATTAGGTTTTTGCTGGGGTAAGTTGAGTTAGGTAATGAACAGGGCTGTTAAATGGTATGTATTTTTGTTAAAAGCTTTGCTTATTTTTGCTAAAAAAAGGGTAAGAGAACAAATAATTGTAATAAGTCTGCTTACGTAGTACTTCGAAGAGCCCTTGCGTAAGCCAAGGATGAAGTGACGAAAAATTCAATCTATGATAACTACGACGGGGTTGTGCGTTCAACTATTGCATTCGCCAGCTAACATAAAGATGCTTCATAACGCGAATTAAAAATTAAAAGTATATATCAAGATCCTTGGAAGTTTCCACATCAAAAATGTCCGCTGTCTTAAAATAAAGAACGACCTGCTTAATTTGTTTTGTGAAGTCCAAGGGAAAAATCCCCAAAACCGCAATATCAAACAAAGTTGTGATTCTAGTCAAATTTTCAAAGGTCAATGCAGTGTACCTTCAGGTCGATCCTAAGTGTAAAACAAGGAAGTCCGAATCTTCTTCAAAATTAAATAAATACAGAAGTTGTCCTTACAATAGTGTTCCTCCTTTTTTTGATAATTGATGAAAAATCAAACAATATTTTATCCAATTAACCGATAAAACCAACATTTAAATGTTAAAACCAATACATAGAAGTTCTTATTCTCCATCGTTGTTGGTAGTATGCATATGCATGTAAAATTTTAGAATTCAAGCTATTTTTGCATAAACTTTGTACATTTAAAAATTGTTTCTGTTTATAAATGAACTTTCCATAAAGTTATGGCGATTGGTGGCTAATTTTTCAAATTCTGTCTATTTTAACTTATGAGGTAAAAAACCGCAACCAAAACACTTTGTTGGGACAGTTTCATGTGAATGGGCCGTTGTTCTTACTTGAAATTTTATGAACACTAGCTCTTTAGCCAAAAGCTTAGAATAATTACTAATCCTAACGCTAACTTCAAAATTGACCCATTTCTGATAAACATTAGATGTGTTCAATGGCTTTTTTTTAGATCAGAACAGCACAGCACAGCACAGAAGCAGTGAAAAACGTCAGGCAAGTTAGAACAAGCAAACTTGTCAAAAAAAGCAACAACAAAAACGAAAAAAAACAACCACCAATTTTTCTTTTTCTGATATCAATAATTTAGCGTATTTTTGTCACGAATAAGTAATTTTATTTTCAGCACAAGGTTAGGTATTATTTTCCTGATTTTTTAAAATTTTTTTGAACTTTTCACAACAAATTAAAATTACAATGCGCTTAAAATACAACGAGCAAAAAATAAGCAGTTGCTTTTGACAGTTTTCACCAAACTTGCACTTGCTCAAGAGGAGGTGCAGAAAATGCTGTGCTAAACTGTTCTAGAACAGCTCATTGAACACAAAAAAGATCAGAAAAGAACAGAAAATTTCTCATTGAACACCAAAAGGCTGATCTTTTCTGTCTGAAACTGTTCTAGAACAGGTCATTGAACACTCTTATTACCTACTAATTGCATCCAAGAAATAATATTTCTGTAGGAAGAATAAACCATAAATCTGCGCATTTTTACATTTTCCTAATGAAAGTATAAATTTTATAAAGGGGATGGTCTGTAAGCTTTTCCAATATTTGATTTCAAAACTGTATGTCTTCTTATTTATTGTACGATTTTGGGTATATTATAGATTCTACCCTCTTTTATTCTTGAATCTTAAAAGCAACATTTGAGAAAGCCTAGAAAAATTTTAAGATTACCAATGTTATTGTAGTTTCTCTGTTATTTACAATAATAGGTCTTTTTATTTAACATAAATATAATTAATATAAACAATTGAATGAGAATTTGGCATCCCCTCGAAAATAAGACAAAATTAGTTTAGCTCTACACACTTAAGAGTATGGATATGGATTTAACACTGGACAAATTTTTAAGTTTTTTTATTTTCAATAGTAAAAATAATATAGCTACTGATCTTTGATTTTAATTTTAATAAAAGCTGTATTATAAAACTAGTCGTCTTTCTCAGAAACTGATGTCACAAAGTATGCTCTATATATGTATAAAGCTAGTCCTATGTGCAGTGCAACAACAGCTCCGACAGCTGAATAAATGTTGCTTTTCATATCTTCCAAGACAAATAAGTAATCAAGAATAAAAGATTTCATGAAGAAAAAAGTTAAAATAGGGAAAATTACTATAAATGAGCAGTAGAGAAGAACTGTTTTGAATGAACTGTAGTCCGTAATATCCTGGAAGCAAAATGTATTTTTCAATTATTTAAATTCTCAGCGTGCATTTCAACTTACGTCTGCTTGATAACCTGTTTTACTGTTTTTTGTTCTAGCCATGTTTTCGATATTATTTTAAGACTTGTTTAATTATGAGGAATGTAGGATGGAGAAAACAAACTTTTCACACCAAATTTAATCTAAAACCGCACATGACACACGACCATGGCGGACCAAACATGACAGTTGTGAGTTGCCGCAATAATAATAAAATCTACTACAATTTATGTGACACTGGGGGCATTCAGGAATCTAGTCACTACGTAGTGGAAAGTCGACTGCGGGTGCGTTCATCACAAGTTAGATTTTCTGATTAACTAACTTTTCTCTGCCTCTGTTTGGCCAGTCGTTAAGTTTTTCAGTTGACAACTCATCAGCTGTTAGTTTTTACCGATTCAGTTTTTCAGTCAGGAAAAGAAGGCTGAAAATCTAGATTCAGTTTATTAAGCTGTCAGATTCGATAAGTGACATCAAAGAAATATACTTGCCAACTGATGGTGATTTTGTTGTGCGTGATTTTTATTGAAAAAATACAATTAATGAATTCTAACTCCATTACTGATTGTTTTTAACGCTTATGAAATGTTTATCGCAGTAAAGTCAACAAGCTAATGAATTTTTTTTACATATGCAAATCAAAACCGTCGCACCTCACATACCTATCTTGTAAGATAACCGTTCAACGCAAAACTAAATAAATTTTCAGTTAATCTTAAATATGCTTCCTGCTCTTGAAATATTCTCTTGTGGAATACATTCCAACTTTTGTCCACTACTTTCGAATTCAAGTTCGACAGTGCAAAAGGGGAAAGTGATAGTACTGTAACGTGCGCTTAGTTCGCAAAATAAAACTTCACCTTTCAAATTATTTCTATCACTTTTATTCAGTATCCATCTTAATTCGATCTCAACTCGACTTTTGCACTATCACTTGTATACAACAATTTACTCTTAACTTTATCACTCTATAATCAAAACTGACTGCTCGTTGCGTCAGCGGTCCTATTTATATAGAACAACACTCATCTAGAGCGTTCCAGTTTCTTCTCCATGGTTTCCACATTTGCTGTCAAAAATCTCTACACTCACACACACTGGCTTACAAGCAATGCCTGTCATTTTATACCATTCCATTATAGTGTTGCCAGTTGTGTTTTCGGTTGAACCTTTTCGATTAGGAAATTGGTATAAATGTTGGGTGTTCATTACACTGCCCCCTCCTTAAGATTGTTCGTCCCGAATAATTCCATCTGCAGCCTCGCCACTATATCGATGCAGCCGGTCACAATGAACTACTTTTAACTTGCCTCTTAGTCCTCTTTGGATGCGGTAAACCACGTCGTTAATCCTCGTGACAACAGTATAAGGACCTTCCCAGTTTCGCTGAAGTTTCGGTGACAATCCCTTTTGACGATGAGGATTATAAAGCCACACACGATCTCCTGCTTGGAATCCTGCCTTTGTCGCTTTTGTGTCATACCGGGTCTTCATCCGGTCGCCATACACTGTGACCCATGTCCCTGTTCTATTAGGTCTATCTGTAAGCCTACCCACCTCTATGTTTGAATCACAGACATAACAATTTCGGAACCACTTCTCCACGTCACCTCTAACATGCAGCCAGTAAAAGCGTTTTCGCACGTTCTCCAGCGTCTTGTTGACTCCCAGGTGGCTTCCTGTAGGGCTTCTATGCATCTTTTGTAAAACCTCCTTGATTTTCGATTGAGGAACAATAAGCTGCATTACAAAAGATTTACCGTCAGGAGATTCCCATTTGCGCTGGAGTACTCCTTCTTGCACGCGAAGCGAATCCCACTGTGCCCAATAGGCTTTGACAACAGGGCTTTGGTCAGAAATGTCGTCCCAGTCAGGTTTCGTGTTGTTCTCTTTCCATTTGAGAATCGGTCCGATGTCTGGATCCTTCGTTTGAGCAGACCTCAATTCTTCCTTGTTCCATCCGAATATGGGTTCCATTCTCATCCGCTGAGTCTTGGTCTCTACTTTCCCCCAGCAATTCCATTGGGGGTTTTCTACCTGATGTCCAATTCGGTATTGATAAGTCTGCGGTCTTACTCTACAGCTCACGGATTGATTTTCTTGGACTTCACAACGTCGACAAGAAGTTTCAGTTTTAATTGGTGGAAACCGGCATTGTCGCTGTAAGTGCCCCGTCTTATTACAATTCCAACATCTGGCAAGTCCGTTCTGCTGGTTCCTTTGTAGCTTAACTCCTGGGCATGATCCAGCCTCGAATATGGCTTCTCTTTGACATTTTACCATTTGAGAAGCTTGCTCAGATGCTTCCATCATTAATGCAAACTCTAGAGTTTCAGAAAGAGTTCGTGTTCTAGCAGTTCGCACAGATCTCTGAAGATGTTTGTCAGAAATGGCACGAACGAAGGACTCAACAGCCAGATGGTTGATGATTTCTTCTCCAGCATCCGGGTATGCCAGGTGAACCAGTCTTTCGACGTCTGCTTGGAGCTGCTGTAGACTTTCACCCCTTTTCTGGACTCTGTTATTGAGTTGGACTCGGAAGACTTCTTTCAAGTGGCTATCACCAAAGCGTTTATCTATAGCTGCCACGAGAGAACTGAAATCGTTGCTCTTACCAGCTGGAACAGTTTGAAGTAATTCAGCTGCTGGTCCTCTAAGAGCAAGAGTCAGTGCTGTGTACTTGTCTTCGTCAACCCAGCCATTTGCTGTCGCAGCTGCCTCGAATTGTCTCCTGTAAACTGACCAAGACGACTGTCCATCGAATGTTGGAGGTTGTACTTCTCTTTGCTTTAGACAATCTCCACAAGTTTTCCGTAGCTCCATTTTCCGCATCTGGTCTAGTTCCTTAGCCATGTTTTCGATTCGTTTCTCCAAAGTGGCAAGCTGACTTTCGCATTGACTCTCAAGCTTGGAAAATCGTTTCTCAACACATTCAATGCGTTTTTCTAGGCCACAAACATTTTTCTCAATGTTACCCAATTTGCTTTCTAGAATGTTTTTCTGACCTTCCAAAACATTCTGTTGCGCCTCAAGTCTTTCGAGAATATTCTGTTGTTCCTTCTTTTGATCGTTTCTCTGCTCTTCCAGACGTCCGAGAATATTCTGCTGTTGCTCTTCAATCAGCTTCTTTTGTTGTACTTCGAGTCGTTCGAGAACATTCTGTTGTTCCTTCTTTTGCTCGTTTCGCTGTTCTAACAAAAGTTTCATCATACTAGAAAAATCTACACTTTCACTTTCTTCCTCTTTTTCCACTTCTGTTTCAAAAACAAAAGTGTTTACGTCTTCCCCTTGCTGTTCCAAATAGTTACGCAAGCGCAGGACGAACTCATTTTTCGATCCCGCTCTAGAAAGATTTCGCTTACCTAACTCACTTTTAAGCTCAATGCAGTTGAGCTCTTCTAACAACTTACCCATTTTCACTGTATATAATTATTATTTTTTTTTTTACTTTTTTTTTTTTTTTTTTACACTTTATTAGTCAAATAAGTTTTATTTACACTTCTGACACCAATGTAACGTGCGCTTAGTTCGCAAAATAAAACTTCACCTTTCAAATTATTTCTATCACTTTTATTCAGTATCCATCTTAATTCGATCTCAACTCGACTTTTGCACTATCACTTGTATACAACAATTTACTCTTAACTTTATCACTCTATAATCAAAACTGACTGCTCGTTGCGTCAGCGGTCCTATTTATATAGAACAACACTCATCTAGAGCGTTCCAGTTTCTTCTCCATGGTTTCCACATTTGCTGTCAAAAATCTCTACACTCACACACACTGGCTTACAAGCAATGCCTGTCATTTTATACCATTCCATTATAGTGTTGCCAGTTGTGTTTTCGGTTGAACCTTTTCGATTAGGAAATTGGTATAAATGTTGGGTGTTCATTACAGTACTATAGATTTTTCATCAGAGATAAGAAATTAATTAGATGGCAATCCTTTACTTCTCTTGCCCCGCAACAACCATTTGTTTACATTGTTGTTTTTGTAATCTCATCCTCTGTCTGTGAATACGTGAAAGCTGTACTCAAAGTGGTAGTAGTGAGATTTGCTGTACCCAAAGTGGTAGTAGTTAGATTTTGTGTGTGGACTGGAAGCTGTACTCAAAGTAGTAGAGGTGATTTTCGGTAAATCAGCTTGTAGGCAGTTTCAATGTGTGTGTGAAGTTTGCCATCTAATTAATTTCTTATCTCTGTTTTTCATATACAATGTAGTACTATCACTTTCCCCTTTTGCACTGTCGAACTTGAATTCGGAAGTAGTCCACAAAAGTTGGAAGTATTAAGTGAAAAGTGAAACACTTTATATGGGGATTCCGAAACCAGATTCGTAATCCGAAAATAAAGTGTTGTTTGTGAAGTCAGCTCGAGGGCAGATGCCGTGTGTGTGTGTGTAGGCAGATGTGTGTGTGTGTGGTTTTCCCTCTTGTTCTTTATTCCTCTAAGCCACAAAGTTGAAAGCATAGACACACACGCAACTGCATCCGTCCACAAACTGACTTTACAAACACCACTTTATATTCCGATTTCAAAACCAGTATGAAATCCGAAAATAAAGTGGTGTTAGTAAATTCACTGACTCAACTTTATATTCAGTTGAATACGATAGATCTCGTGTTACAAAAGCAACAATGTATACAAATGGAAGTTGCGGGGCAAGAGAGGTAATGGTTTTCCCTCTTGTTCTTTATTCCTCTAAGGTGGTAAGTCTGCTGTTATGCGGTGAAATTAAATTTGTTGCAGGCATTTTCTTTGAATTCTTCTTTGTTCTGCAATTGTGTCGCAACTCGAAACTCGCAAGCGCTATAGACGAAAAATCTAGTTTCGTTCCACACACTAGTAGATAATTATTTTTCCTGAAAACCAAAAACACCGAATGAAAGATAACGAGAAATGTGAAACTAGTTTCATGAGACTAGATTTTATCGTGTAATATCGCTTGCGACGCGGGATGGCCGAACAAAGAAGAATTCGAAGAAATTGCATGCAACAAATTCCACCGTAGCAGTCTTAACAGGCCGCCTCCACCTGCAAGAATTTTCGTTATGTCGATGTCGTCATTTTTTCGTCATTTTTTCTCATAATTTTTCGTCTTTCATCAGTGTCGGTTCGTATCGGTAGCTCATATTACAACCTAAAAAAAGTTTTTCTCAACATTTTTTTTTTTTCGAGTTTGCAATACAGTAATACAATTATGACTGATTGGAAAATTTCAAAATAAAAATAAAAAATTTCAATGTAAAAATTCTTGTCTTTGCTTTCATTCCGTTGTCAAAATTCTGCATCCACCATCGATGAGGTTCGAGTACAAAATGAAATGTCATAACATTATTTGCCCAAGTCACGCTAACGTTGATTAGTGTCTTTGATGTCAAGTCGAGTCGACATAACGAAAATTCTTGCAAGTGGAGGCGGCCTGTAACGAATCATGTTGATATGATTTCTGAATGATTCTTTTCTTTTTAAATGAAAGATTTATTGGCCTAATTTAATGTGTACCTCGTTTAAAGGAACTTTTCCTCTGACATTCTGAAAACCATGAATGTTTAAAAACTGGACTTTGCAAACTTTTACACTGTCCCCATTAACGGTGTACCTACTTAGCATAAAACATTTTATTAGACTGTTGACGCTTCTGTTTTTTATTCCTTTTCTTCTTAGATACCTCAATACATCTAAAAATGTATCTTTTTTGTAGATCGTATGATCCCAGATACCAAACTTGTAGCTTGGTAGCTTTTCTCGGCACTTGTTCTTGCATCTACAAGGAGAACCCAATTCACGAGCAGGATAAAGTTTTTCCGACTTCACGGAGAGATACTCTCGAGCTCTGTTGCGTCTTCTCTTGTTTTTGACACGTTGGTAATTGGTGTATGGTGTCACATCTTTGTCTCCAACGAGATGTTGATGCTTTTTGTGGTGATGCGTGAAGCCTCATTATCTCTTATTAGTTTCTGCGACGGTGGAGCGGAAGAGTTCCGTTCGGATTCACTTTCTGTCAATGCTCGCGTTCTTCGCAACTCCGAAATTTTCGAAACTACTACTGTCAGTCAAGAACGCTAGTTAAGCTCTGTGTCAGATGTAAAATGGTACTGTGATTAACCTCTCGGTTCTACATAGTTAGTGGTAAAAGTAATTAGAAAACATACTAATTTTCCTAGTTTGAAGTTAAGGAATTCGATTTCCAAGTATTTGTGTAAGGTAGTATGCAAATTAAATTCACTTCAATCAATTTTGATAAAAAAAATTAAAATCATATGCCCTCAAAAATATTTTTTTGTTGCTGATAAATTCACTTTGAATATCAATTTATAAAATAGAATATCCGAAAATCAATATAAAATCAATTTCAATTCAACAAGCAAGCGAAAACTAGTAAAAGAAAAAATAAACCAAGAATACCGGGTAAAGTCCGATTGTCATATACGTTGTTTCCTTGTTTTGACAACTAGAACTTTTTTTAAGAATTTTCAGACTGCTTTTTTCCATCTGAAAATCTATGTTCGAAAATCTTAAAAATCTAACTGTCAGCTAAATGTCAGCTGAAACTTCTGACACTTTTGACCAATCAGAGCGACGAAAACTGACAGTAGTTTTCGAAGTCAAGGTGCGAAGAACGCGAGCAATTCCTAAAATAATGATTCTTATAGAATATGATAGGTATGCTACAGAACCTATAAAAAAAATGAATGTTTGTGCTTTTTCAATAACATGATAAGCCACACAAAAGCATGATAGGGCACAAAACAAAATTTTAGTTTTTTTTTTTTTTTTTTTAAACAACACAATAAGCCACAAAAACAGTAATATCGCACCTACCTCAGCAATTTCTGATGATTCATTACCATCTGATGTTCTAAAATCAGTGTCAACATATCAACAGTATCATCTGAATCCGAACCGAAAAATCGTCGCTATTGGTGGAGAGAACTCGTTTTAAAAAATTAGTTTAAAAATTTGATTAATTTTCACTCGTGGCTTATCACGTTATGAATAATTCAATTAAAAGTCTTAATTTGAAAAAGTGTGGCTTATCATATTATACAAGCCCTTCAACTATATACTAGGGTGTTCACAACGGGTTTGAAAAAAGAGGACATTTTCGAAACCCCAAACATCTACTTAACTCCCCCCTAACCCCTATCTACGCAAAGCATTGTCGATCAAATACGTTATTATCTCTCTATTCTACTGTTTTTTTATATACAATGATTAATGAAAAGGAATAAAAGAAAAAATCATTTTAAGTGTTTATTTTGCTCGCTAAAATAAATCTCATGATTATATAGATAATAGAGGTCAGCTTTTCATGCTGTTGGACGAGAAACTGTTGTTAGCTTAGAATTGAAAAAAAAAAAACGTACCTGCTAGACCAATTCTCACCTTATGAGTGGGGTGGAGGGTTTTGCCGAAAAATTCCTTACGCAGAAGGCTTGCGTTTGGTAGTTATTCGGTTTGTCTCGGAAATGTCTTTTATTCGTTTAAATTTTCATCAATGCATCATTCTACATGAATTTTTTCAGCATGGAAAAATAGTTGACTTGTTTGAAGTTAGATTTATCTATTTATTTGGCTCTTTAGCCAATTAAGAGCTATATATAATTTACATTAATCAATAATGGATTTTACATATACATATACTAATTTGATTTTTAAAAAGATTTAAGTTTTTAATATTCCTGAGCTGATTTAAAAGGTTGTTGAAAGCTTGGGGTCCCATATAGAGAATGCTGGCCTGTGCTCTCGATGTTCTGATTCGGATTATCTTCCACGTTTCGCATATGTTTTGTTTTATTCATTCATTTACATCATGTAGTCTATGGTTTATGTTAAGTAAATTTAGGATAAGTTCGAGGTTCGAATCCCAGCAGAGGCTAAAATGTTTTTCCACGGGTATCGCCTTTCGCGAGGAATTGGCAAGTCCTCCGTTAATAATTTCATTGCCATTGTAGGTCCCCTCCATTCCATCACAAGGCATGGTTGTGAGAAATGCGCTAGGCCCAGGGGCCCCTAGCTCTGTTGTGCCACCCTATTTATTTAATTATATTATAATTTAGGGATTGAAGCATATTTGAGATCGTGGTTTAACTATCACACTATAAAATTGTTCTCATGGCTTCATTTTGCAATTTATAAAGTCAATTTTTTTGTGTATTGTTACAGACATATAAGAGACTTGCACAGTATTCGAAATAGTGCTTGACAGTTGCATTGAACACTTTTATTGGACTATTTTTTTAAATGTTGTCTCGATTTGCAGAGTTCCTCTTAACACCCCTAATTTTTTACATACTTTTTTATAAATGCGTGATCTATGTGCTCATTAAGGGATAGTCTATGATCAAGGATAACAAGCATAACGACTTGTATGGTGGAAAAGAATTGGACGGCTCCTAAAACGGTGCTGGCCAGGATACCATTTCAAATTTCTTTCAAATTGTGAACAAGAAGTCATAATTCACTATTTTCTAATCCAAGGTCTAAACTGGATTCATTTTTCGTGATTTATGGCTTATTTTTCCTGATTTGATATTGGAATTCTATCCGTGTATGGTGTATACTGTGGCATGCATGTTCTTTTGGCAAAGATTTTTAAAAACTTACAAACATATTGCCCAAATGTCATCTTTATAAATGAGGCACTATTCGAATCATTTGTTTTGCATTTGATTTAATTTGATTTTGTGAACTTTCCCCAGAGTTGACCCAGGTTTTCTTGACAACGCTATGAGTTGTCAAAAAACTTGGGGTTTCCAGTTCTCAAAAAACGCTAAACCACAAATCACCACACTTACCTGACATAAAAAAATGATACATGCCATTTCACAGCCCTCAATTCGCCACAGCAAAAACCTAGGGCGAGTTGAGGGAAAACCTAAGTCAACCCTAGGGCTAAAAAAACACTCAATTTGACATTCAGAGTGACTTTAGGTTTCTCAAAAACCGCTTTGTGGCGACCCCCGAGCGACCCTAGGGCTTCAACGAACAAACCTTTTAAATCGGAAAAGAATAGATTCTTTTCGATTTAAAATTCACTCGTTTAACTTTACCTAGGGTTGACCCAGGTTTGCTTGACAATCTCATGAGTTGCCAAATACCTATAACTAGGTTTTTCAGTTCTCAAAAAACGCAAAGCCATGAAATCACCACACATCCCTGACATTTGCAGAAATGTCAATTCATAGTCCTGTTCATTACGCATTACCAGAACTCGACCCAGCAAAACCCTAGGTCTACTCCAGGACGACTTGAGGACAAACACACGCTCAAAATATATACTCAGTTTCAAAAAACGCTTTGTGACGACTACAGGGCTTCAATGAACAAACCTAAAATGTATACTCTTTTCAGAGTGATAAAAAGTGACACATTTATGCTACCTATTGGGTTCGGAAAACTAACGATAACGAACACTTCCGAAAACTACTTTTGAGGAAATATAAACGTACGTTAGATAAAATTTTTTCAAACACTCACTGATACCAACATTAATTATTCCATTATATACACCACACAATAGATTGTTATTATTTATACTTTATTTTCCTAAAAATGAAGATCTTGATGCAATAGGACCGAAGTTATTGGTTACACTACCGTTTCTTTGAGCTTCAATTGCTTGGTAATTAATAAACCAAAAGGGCTGGTTATCTATTGGAAGTTGACTAAGATGGTTAATGAGTTGATGATCACCATGAGCGTCCAGCGGCAATCTAACAGGAGTTGAAGTTGTTGAGGAAGATACTGAAGTTACTGAGGCTCCATTTCTATTAGCGATCGCCACTATAGTTGGATTTTGTACCGCTGTATTTATATTGACGTTGTTATTAGATCCCAAAGTTGAAGATGATGACTGTACTTGATTATTTGTAATCGGCACAAAAACTGGTTCAGCATTAACAACTAAAACTCCTTGCGGGGGTCGCTGTGTGGCACCATTTGCTAAAGTATTCTCACCGAATCTATTAGCTAGTTCGATAGCTTCTGGACTTTGTGTGGGGCGATACTTGTCCTTATTGCCATTAGGTGGTCTGCTTCCAGCATATGAGGGACGTTGGCTTAGTGTGAAAGGTAAACACACAACAATAAACACTATCAATGTCGTCACTTTAATATCCATTGTTAATTAAATTTTATGTAGATATTTTTGAATTGGCTATTTTTACTTTTTTTGATTTCGCTAAAAATATTTTGCCGATTCGAAAGACCGAAGTTAACTGAGCGTAATCTTTCAACCTCACTCATTTAAATATATTCAAGAAGATTATTAATTTTTTCCTGAGAGACGCATCACATACAGGTTAAACTTATTTGGAACGATAAAGATGATTAAACCGGCTGCTATAGCTTCTCTGTGCTCTTTGCTGTCTTTTTTCGTTTCCTATACCAAAACATATACTTTATGTGTGTTTAGTTAGGAATCAGAGAAGCCATGAGAGTATGTATTGGCAAGCTGGTGGTTAGGGATTTCCCACCCACATCAAAGTCAGGTTTCAAGTTGTGTATTTTGGGCTTAAACAATTCAATGGCATAGTTATATACCAACATATATAGTGTACCATCATACGGGCTAACAGTTTTTATTGTTTCTTTATCGAGGAAAAAAATTTTAAAAAATCAATTATGTGAATGTGCATAACTGCATATTATGTATATCTACCCTGGTCGCTCTTTGTGAATCATATATGGGTAAATTCAACCTACCGATGACGATGATGAACAATTTGTAAATATAGTTCCTAGCAGTAAAAAGCTTAGGTGACGCAAATGTAAGTTCCCTTGATGAATCATATAAATGGCTATTCTGATTTTCGGCTGGATTAAAAAAGAAAACCGAAAATGAATCCGTACGTGTTCGAAAAGTGAGTTGTTATTTTCGAACTGATTCACTGAAGATTTTATATCACAAAAACGTTTTAGAAATTGAATTTTATTTATGTTCATTGGAACTGATTACTATTTTAGTACATGATATACAGTTACTATACTTTACCATATCTAATGTTTTAGCAATTAAGTGTTTAACATAAAGTTTAATTAACGGAATTCTAAATATCACTTTGCTGAAATTGAAAACGTACGAATTTGGAACTGAGAACTGTAAAATCTCTAAAACATAAATAAATATGTACATCAATTTTTTTTCAAAAGATGTTAAAAAATAAATAAATAATAGGTAGGTACAATGTATTTCATAACCCATAACCTCTAATTTTATGCCGTTTGCAAAAAGAGAAAACTTTATTTTGTTATAATATTGTAACGTGCGCTTAGTTCGCAGAAATAAAACTTCACTTTTCAATTTATTTCTACCACTTTTATTCAGTATCAATACTTTATTCGAACTCAACTCGACTTTTGGACTATCACTAGTTCACAACAATTCACTCTTAACTTTATCACTCTATAATCAGAACTGACTGCTCGTTGCGTCAGCGGCCTATTTATATAGAACAATACTTATCTAGAGCGTTCCAGTTTCTTCTCCATGGTTTCCACATTTGCTGTCAAGCATCTCTACACTCACACACACTGGCTTACAAACAATGCCTGTCATTTTATACCATTCCATTATAGTGTTGCCAGTTGTGTTTTCGGTTAAACGTTTTCGATTAGGAAATTGGTATAAATGTTGGGTGTTCATTACACTGCCCCCTCCTTAAGATTGTTCGTCCCGAATAATTCCATCTGCAGCCTCGCCACTATATCGATGCAGCCGGTCACAATGAACTACTTTTAACTTGCCTCTTAATCCTCTTTGGATGCGGTAAACCACGTCGTTAATCCTCGTGACAACAGTATAAGGACCTTCCCAGTTCTGCTGAAGTTTCGGTGACAATCCCTTTTGACGATGAGGATTATAAAGCCACACACGATCTCCTGCTTGGAATCCTGCCTTTGTCGCTTTTGTGTCATACCGGGTCTTCATCCGGTCGCCATACACTGTGGTCCATGTCCCTGTTCTATTAGGTCTATCTGTAAGCCTACCCACCTCTATGTTTGAATCACAGATATAACAATTTCGGAACCACTTCTCCACGTCACCTCTAACATGCAGCCAGTAAAAGCGTTTTCGCACGTTCTCCAGCGTCTTGTTAACTCCCAGGTGGCTTCCTGTAGGGCTTCTATGCATCTTTTGTAAAACCTCCTTGATTTTCGATTGAGGAACAATAAGCTGCATTACAAAAGATTTACCGTCAGGAGATTCCCATTTGCGCTGGAGTACTCCTTCTTGCACGCGAAGCGAATCCCACTGTGCCCAATAGGCTTTGACAACAGGGCTTTGGTCAGAAATGTCGTCCCAGTCAGGTTTCGTGTTGTTCTCTTTCCATTTGAGAATCGGTCCGATGTCTGGATCCTTCGTTTGAGCAGACCTCAATTCTTCCTTGTTCCATCCGAATATGGGTTCCATTTTCATCCGCTGAGTCTTGGTCTCTACTTTCCCCCAGCAATTCCATTGGGGGTTTTCTACCTGATTACCAATTCGGTATTGATAAGTCTGCGGTCTTACTCTACAGCTCACGGATTGATTTTCTTGGACTTCACAACGTCGACAAGAAGTTTCAGTTTTAATTGGTGGAAACCGGCATTGTCGCTGTAAGTGCCCCGTCTTATTACAATTCCAACATCTGGCAAGTCCGTTCCGCTGGTTCCTTTGTAGCTTAACTCCTGGGCATGATCCAGCCTCGAATATGGCTTCTCTTTGACAATGTACCATTTGAGAAGCTTGCTCAGATGCTTCCATCATTAATGCAAACTCTAGAGTTTCAGAAAGAGTTCGTGTTCTAGCAGTTCGCACAGATCTCTGAAGATGTATATCGGAAATGGCACGAACGAAGGACTCAACAGCAAGCTGGTTGATGATTTCTTCTCCAGCATCCGGGTATGCCAGGTGAACCAGTCTTTCGACGTCTGCTTGGAGCTGCTGTAGACTTTCACCCCTTTTCTGGACTCTGTTATTGAGTTGGACTCGGAAGACTTCTTTCAAGTGGCTATCACCAAAGCGTTTATCTATAGCTGCCACGAGAGAACTGAAATCGTTGCTCTTACCAGCTGGAACAGTTTGAAGTAATTCAGCTGCTGGTCCTCTAAGAGCAAGAGTCAGTGCTGTGTATTTGTCTTCGTCAACCCAGCCATTTGCTGTCGCAGCTGCCTCGAATTGTCTCCTGTAAACTGACCAAGACGACTGTCCATCGAATGTTGGTGGTTGTACTTCTCTTTGCTTTAGACAATCTCCACAAGTTTTCCGTAGCTCCATTTTCCGCATCTGGTCTAGTTCCTTAGCCATGTTTTCGATTCGTTTCTCCAAAGTGGCAAGCTGACTTTCGCATTGACTCTCAAGCTTGGAAAATCGTTTCTCAACACATTCAATGCGTTTTTCTAGACCACAAACATTTTTCTCAATGTTACCCAATTTGCTTTCTAGAATGTTTTTCTGACCTTCCAAAACATTCTGTTGCGCCTCAAGTCTTTCGAGAATATTCTGTTGTTCCACCTTTTGCTCGTTTCGTTGTTCTTCAATCAGCTTCTTTTGTTCGTTTCTTTGTGTTTCAAGTTGTTCGAGAACATTCTGCTGTTCCTTCTTTTGCTCGTTTCGTTGTGCTTCCAGTTGTTCGAGAACATTCTGCTGTTCCTTCTTTTGCTCGTTTCGTCGTGCTTCAAGTTGTTCGAGAATATTCTGTTGTTCCTTCTTTTGCTCGTTTCGCTGTTCTAACAAAAGTTTCATCATACTAGAAAAATCTACACTTTCACTTACTTCCTCTTCTTCCACTTCTATTTCAAAAACAAAAGTGTTTACGTCTTCCCCTTGCTGTTCCAAATAGTTACGCAAACGCAGGACGAGCTCATTTTTCGATCCCGCTCTAGAAAGATTTCGCTTACCTAACTCACTTTTAAGCTCAATGCAGTTGAGCTCTTCTAACAACTTACCCATTTTCACTGTATATAATTATTATTTTTCTTTTTACTTTTACTTTTTTTTTTTTTTTTTTTTACACTTTATTAGTCAAATAAGTTTTATTTACACTTCTGACACCAATGTAACGTGCGCTTAGTTCGCAAAAATAAAACTTCACTTTTCAATTTATTTCTACCACTTTTATTCAGTATCAATACTTTATTCGAACTCAACTCGACTTTTGGACTATCACTAGTTCACAACAATTCACTCTTAACTTTATCACTCTATAATCAGAACTGACTGCTCGTTGCGTCAGCGGCCTATTTATATAGAACAATACTTATCTAGAGCGTTCCAGTTTCTTCTCCATGGTTTCCACATTTGCTGTCAAGCATCTCTACACTCACACACACTGGCTTACAAACAATGCCTGTCATTTTATACCATTCCATTATAGTGTTGCCAGTTGTGTTTTCGGTTAAACGTTTTCGATTAGGAAATTGGTATAAATGTTGGGTGTTCATTACAATATCTTTCCCAGATGTTCTAGGTTACCAGCTCTCAACATGTCTGCGCTGAGTATTTCATCCGAGTTGGTATAGTCAGTTTGTGGACGGATGCAGTTGTGTGTGTGAGGCTTGCTCTTGTTCTTTATTCCTATAAGGTTCAGTAGTTGAACTTCTGTTCCGTGGTGGAACGTTTCCATAATTAAGCGTTCCACCACGGAACCGAGGATTTACAAGGAAACAAGAAGTTTTCTGAATAAACCTTTCAAGATCAAACCACACTGGAACATGTTATACTGATCAAAACAGAAGAACTTCAAGTGGTTAATTCAAAGATCAATGAAGCATCGAAACACTTTGTGAAACATGCCGACTTACCAAATCCCTTTAAATAAGTCAGGTAAATAGATTGGAAATATTCAAGAAATCAAACGGTTCCTATACCGAGTTAAGAGCAGACACATATTATATATTTAATAAAATCATACCTCTCAAATTGATTGCAGTATGTGTTCTGGCAAAATAAGTGTTCATCTCTCCTTAGTGTGTGTTTAGGGGTCCCGCAGGGATCAGTGCTCGGACAAATTCTCTTCTCTTGCTTCATAAATGATATTAGTGAACGCTTTTCAGGCATTGAATATCATATATGTATATGCAGATGATATCCAAATTTATAGAATGTTTCAGAAGTCACTTATATCTGAGAACGCTGAGATAATGAATCAGGAATTAATTAAGATCCACACTTGGACGGTTGAAAATAAGCTAAACCTAAATCCGATGAAAACAAAAGCAATGGCCTTAACAAGAAGTAAATGTAACTACCCAATCCCATTTCTATTTCTCAATGAGATTCCAATTGAGTATGTTAATCAAATAAAGAACCTTGGAGTTAATTTCACAAATAACTTGGGTTGGGATGTGCATATTAACAATATTGTTTCGAAAATTTAAGGTGCACTTCGTGGTTTAAGTCCTACGTCTAAATTTTTACCATCAAGCGTTAAGCTTCAATTAGTGAAATCTTTTATCATGCCTATATTTCTATACAGCTGTGAACTTTTTTCAAATATGGAACCATACCAGCTGCGCAAGGTATATTTTCGGGTTGAGAAGATACGATCATATCTCCGGTTTCACCAAAAAAATTACAGACTGTTCCTTAACCCTGGAAGGACATGCATATTTTAGGCGCAATAAGGTCATCCTTCGTCGAATCGACGAAGCTCAGCTTTAAACCTATCTTATCCGTACTGAGTTGACCTTGATCTCAAAAATTTTAAATGAAACTCTTGATGAGTTTTTTAGTTGAGATATTCCACGTGTTTTTTAATCTAATAAATGAAAAGATTAGTAAAGTTTTTAACAGTTAAAACACTTATTTTATTTCCTCAGATGTACATTTCAGAAGCAATGCTTCCATCGTCAGTGAGATTTATAAAATTAAATTAAATTAAATTATTTGTCAAAAAACTAATAATAAACAAAAATGTTTCTAAACAAAATTACAGTTGAGTTGAGTTGAATCTATTAAAAAATTTTTTGAATATTGAATCTTTGATTGGTCCATCATCACTATTCATTAGATTATTTTTGTTTTTAAATATGTAAAATGATTCAAAAGCATCTAATTCATAATTGCTATTTACATTTCTTATTAGTTTTAAATTTTGCAAACTAAAGCTATGACTATTTTCTAGCATATGTTCTGCAACACTTGACTTTTTTTTTTTTTTTTTTTTTTTTTTTTTTTTTTTTTTTTTTTTTTTCATTATATTTTAGATGTGCAAAATGTTCTTTAAATCTTTTTAGAATAGGTCTTCTTGTCTGTCCTATATATTCTTTTGAAACTCTTGAAAATGTTTTTAAGTAACAAATTCAATTTATTGATATCCAGTATCGATATGTTTTTGGCCTTTAAAAATAAAATTAAAATTATCAGTTTATTTTGTTACACATACTGCCATTGTCTTTAAAAAAAATCAACAAAAAATAGTAAAATTAAATTGTTTATGGAAATAATTCCAAAAACTTAAAGTTTTAGTTCATATCAACTACTGGAACTACAAAAAAAATTATATGCAAGAGGCATAAGCTTCAATTTTGTGCTGGCCACAGATGCTTTTCTTGCATTTCTAACATGAAGATTTTGCCATTTCCCTATTGGAGTATGGACAAAATCCACAAATTTTCCTTTTTTTCCGCTAATTGATTTTGAATATTGCCTTGACAAATTCCTTGGCCATCGGCCAAAACATTTTTGATTCTCCTCCTAGTTGTAGTAGTAAGAGTTTGTGTGTCCAGTCTTCGTGACATATTATGTTCCTTGACAAGATCAAAATGTTACTTTTTCATATAGTTTCGACGGCATAGCGGTTTTTTTTTGTTACTAAACATATTATGTGTTTGTTGCTAATTGTAAATCATTTTGTTCTGTCATAAAAAACAACAAAAAAAATCCAAAATAATAAAAATTTGCAAGCCCAAACGAAAAAAAAAGTCACACAAAGGTCATGCTTCGTCGTTTCGACGAACAAACCTGTAAACAATACGTATTTTTATAGTTCACAGGATACCATACGTCTGCCCACAGTTAGATTACCACACCAACGGGTGTTGTACGAAGATACAATTAAGGGGGATGAATAGTTGAAGAAAAATCATAAAAAATAAGTGAGGTGTTCGTCGATTCGACGAAGGATGTCCTTCCAGGGTTAACAGCTTTATTAAAGTATCGTACACTGTTATTATTACATAAGATTATCCAGTCAGAAGAGCCAAAGTATCTGTTTGATTTAATTAACTTTTCTCGCAGTAGCCGCACTTTACAAATAATCTTACCCCATCATAGATTTTTAATCACTTCGAGGCAATTTTTCATCCATGCAATTCAACTCTGGAACCAGCTTCCCCTTACAATTAAAAATAAAATCAACACGAAGACTTTCGAAAAAAGAGCATTTCAATATTTTGCTGCAAACTTTTAATCTTATCTTCTTTTTTTCTTTTAATAAGATTTGTTTTATTTGCGGCGTACCCCACAGGCGGATCACTAGTGTGAAGCAGAAAAGTGGGAGAGTTGTGATCGCTTCAAGATCACTACTCGTAACGCCGGAAATGAAAAGAAGAAGAAGAAGAAGATTTGTTTTATCTATATTTTTCACTTTCATTATTAGAATCTATCTTTTTTATTGAAAATATGTAAATGTTACTTTTAATTATTGCTCTGCAACATATTTAAACCATGTACAACTTAAAAGATGTCATATTTATATCTTATATGTACTATGAATACTTTTAATAAATACAATACAATACAATAGATTCAGTCTAATGTGTCTAAATCGCCACGCAACTACATATCTATTTCCAGATGATGTTAATAAATCCATTCGACGAGAGCTTAAG
Source organism: Melanostoma scalare (assembly GCA_949752695.1). Taxonomy (NCBI): domain Eukaryota; kingdom Metazoa; phylum Arthropoda; class Insecta; order Diptera; family Syrphidae; genus Melanostoma; species Melanostoma scalare. The sequence continues at coordinate 281,579,218 of OX456984.1, forward strand.
CCATCTAGAGAGTAAAAATGGTTCAAGATGTTATAGTTTTGTCATTGGAATGGAACGCGCTCTAATTTTATATCTATACAATGGTCGTTCTTTGTGAATGTAGTAGTAGTAGTAGTAGTACTAGTAGTAGTAGTAGTAGTAAAAGCGTCGGGCGCTGCTGCTCATGTTATTCAAGAAAACATAAAAATGCTGCAGTTCCATGTGGCGACGCTGGTCGACAATGACATGCCAGGCATGCCTCGTGCCATGCAAAAGTCAGGTA